>OY978032.1:2687797-3987648 GCA_963854515.1 Pandemis heparana
ATTTGGTCTAACAGTTACTTCAAAGTTTGAAGTTTCTTCATTTGCGACATTTTGTGGTTCAGCATATTCCTTTGTGCTTATTTCTAGTTCTTCAGGATTCAATTCAACTCTGTCGTATTTATTGAAGTTATTTACTGTAGTTATATTAACATCAAGAATCGTCGCTTCTTTGGGTTCAATTACAAATATTTCTTGTACTTGAGAATTATCAAGTATTTCAAAAACGACTGTTTCTTCTTTTAACTCTTCTACAACGACAGATTGTTCTTCATTATTAACAACTATTTCAGCTGGCTGCATTATATCGATAGTGACGACTTCATAAGGTTTGTCTGTCTGTCCTCTCACTTGAGGTTTCAATACTTCCTGAACTATTTTCGGCGAATGACGTATTTCTTCGCTTATTGTTCTTTGCGGTTTTGAATATTTGCACGTGTATTTTTTGGGAAAGATTGGTTCTTGCGCTGGACGCTGAAATGAGAAAGGTTCTCTATAGATATCTTTATGGGCGTGATTGGTGGCGTTTTTTCTGTTCAATGGCATTGATTAACCATGGGTTTCTAACCTATTACCCTAAGCACCTCCCTCGAGTTTACTCTAAAATACTATGCCCCCTAATCCCAACTCAACTTAATCTAATCTAACTATAATATTATAAATGCGAAAGTATGGATGGATGGATGGATGGATGGATGGATGTTTGTTTGTTACTCAATCACGCCAGAACGGCCCAACGGATCAGGATAAAATTCGGCACATATATAGAGAAAAGTCTGGAATAGCACATAGGCTACTTTTTATCCCGGAAAATTGCGTAGTTCCCGCGGGATAGTGATAAACGAATTCTTTGCAGACGAAGTCGCTGGCAACAGCTAGTTATATATATTTACCAGTCAAGTCAACTATCTAATAACTGACCACATACTATTAGTGATTTGTGAGAACATTGTGCTGCACTTTTATTAATCAATTGATGAATTTTAATAAATATCTAAGACCACTCTAAGACGCTCGTCGCGCCCCCTTAGATCACCCAACGCCCCCCAAGTGGGGCCCCACTGGTTGGGAACGCCTGGATTAGACGGTCAATATTAACATATCATCCATGCATATCGCGATCCATATTACGAGACATTGATTCGCAGTTGTGTGCAGGTTTCTTCACGATGTTTTCCTTCACCGAAAAGCTCATAAATTTCGAATGCGTTGGTAGTAAAAAAAAGATATGTAAAAGTAGCCTTGGCGGCCTATTTGCAAAAGAAACGTTTTGTTTTTTATGCGAGAGTAACAATAACGCCAACTTACCTCAAACATTGCAATTCTGGACGACACTGACTTCTTTCTAGGTATATCATTGAACTCCTTCTTGACGCTGTGATCAGTATCTAGTGAAGTCATTCGATTAATGATTTTACTTACATTACCTTTCAAAGGAACGTCATCGTTTTTCAACTCTACGTTAACATTTATTTCGTCATTGCTTCTTTTTAATTCATCATCATCCTGTGAGGTCAGTCTTTTTAGAATATGACTGACTTTACCTTTGACTATAGGCACTAGTTCCTCAAAGCCTTTGTTACTATTTTCTGCTTCATTTTTAATTGGTTTATTGACATATCTAGATTTGGTTCTTTCTTCGACACCACTTGTGCCTCTCAATAAATTAACAGATTTAAATTCACTGACAGTATCAGGAATAACAGCATACTTTTCCTCTGGTTGGTTAAAATCAATCGTTGCTACTTTAACTATGTCACTTGTATCTTGTTCCTTTTTATCTTCTTCATCAATTTTATCATTAGTAATATCATCGTTTACAATTAAGTTGACTTCACTTACTTCAATAGCTTCTGGCTTATCAATTACTATTACGTTTTCTATATTTTGTTGTGCATCCATTGATACTGGTTCTTCTATTAGATACCCCACTTTTACTTCTCTTGTCTCCGAAATAGTGTCTACTGGCGAAGTATTCATTTCATTGGATATATCTAATACAGACACTTTCACTGTTTCAAGCTCTGGTGTTGCTATATCGTTACTAGCATTACTATTATTGTTCGGGGTTACTTGGCTTTGTTCTAAAGCAATATCGAAATTTGATAAACCTACTTTAACAAGCTCAGCGTCTGGTGTGGCAATTATATTGTATGCTGGTGTTGGCATAGGAGATTGTGGCTCAATTATATTACTATCGTTGTTATGTTCGACTTCCCTTTGTATGTTTTCTTCTAATTCTACTGGTTTATCAGCTTCATCATGACGTTTATGATTAGATGTTCTATCATCACTAGGGGTACTAGGCTTAATTTTCTCATCATTTGCCTGTTGATCAGCATTTGTTTTTGTTAGCGTACTAAGTCCTGTTTTGAGAGACAGTCTTCTTTCATACTGTTTTGGTACTTTTATTTCATGTTCACTTCTTCGCTTGAGCAGAGGTATTTTAGAATATCTAGCCCTATCCACCGGTTCTACTTTAACGTGTTCAACAGTTTCTTCATCATATTGGTGAACTATTTCTTCGAATTTGCTGTCGAGTTTTTCGGGATCTTTAACATTCGTGTTTAATATCTCTTCGGGTAAGCTTGTTGCTTCAGTATCGGCTATTTCATCGTATAATTTATCGAATTCATCGTCTAATTGGGCATTGGCGTCTTTCGTTGATGTTGCCTCGATAAGATCAGTAACAATTGGAGCTTCTTCCGATTCTGTTTTTTCAATAGCTATATTTGTCTCCCTATTTTCTTTTTCTCTGTTAACATCTCTTCTTATGACAGGAATTCTATCAAATTTGACTGGTTTATTCTCGACTATTTTGACAGGACGATCATTCGTGTCTGCTTTAACGTGCTCTCTATCTTTTTTGTCAGTTTGTTCATTGCTCTGTGTTTTATGTGTATTTTTTCTGGCAGCAAGAATCCTGTCATTTAATTTAGGTATTGATGATCTTCTTGGAGGTTTCTCAGGAACCTGGAAAAAAAACTCTTTTAACGTACGTTTTTAAAGTATAGTCAGCAAAAAAATCTTGATTCAATCAATCAATCAATCATTTATTTCTATATATATATTCTCTTTGATTCTAAAATGATTTTGTTAGGTTAGTTTAGGTTCTTTACCTCTTTTTTAACTCTTGCTCCGTTGGTTTCTCCGGAGTCCCTCCTCTCGCCCTGCACCCTGGTGACCGCGGTCTTGAATCGGGACACCGGGATCCTGGTCTTGGCCTTCTTCTCTTCTGGCGAATTCTTATCTGAAATAATAAGGTTATCTATACATATAATAAATATTAAATATATTTAAAAAGCCGTGGTAGCCTTGTGGTTAGACCAGTGGCCTCTCAAGCAGAGGGTCGCTGGTTCGAATCCCGGGCTCGCACCTCTGAGTTTTTCGGAATTTATGTCCGAAATTACATTTGAAATTACCATGAGCTTTTCGGTGAAGAAAAACGTCGTGAGGAAACCGGAACAATCTCAATAAGGCTTAGTTACTCTTCTGGGTTGGAAGGTTAGATGGCAGTCGCTTCTGCAAAAACTGGTGCCTACGCCAAATTTTGGGATTAGGTTGTCAAAGCGGACCCCAGGCTCACTGAGCCGTGGCAAATGCCGGGAAAAACGTTACGAAGATGATGTTTGCATTGACGAATTAGGAAAACTGACGAATTAACGGAAATGGTGAATCAGGGAAAATGACCAGTGCGCAACTAGGGATTGCAATCCGGATAATCCGAAATCCGAAATAACCGGATAAATCCGGATTTTTGTTGCCTTTTATAAATTCGGATTTTTAGCATAAAAATCCGGTTTTTTCGGATTTCAGTTACAGTTGACAAAGCTGACATTTAACCAAAATTTCCTATTGAACTTCGTTTCATTTCATTCATTCATGCGTTCGTTTCGTTCCCCGCCACGTAGCATATTCTATCCATTTCCCCTCCGCGCTTTGCTGGCTACCTCATACCTAGCTTTAGATCTAGCTAGTCGGCCGGTCCGGTAGTACTGTACTGCAGACACAGCAGTACTGGACTGATTAAACGCGGATGATAAAGATTTTTGCAGTTTTATTTTATATATTCTTAGGGAAATTCTAAAAACAATAAAATTGAACACCATTAGGTTTCTAAAAACATGTAATTACATGAAAATTTCAAAATATTAATAAAAATCCGAAAAAACCGGATAATCCGGATTTGTACAAGTTGATATTTGTAAATCCGGATTTGAGAAAAAAACCGGATTTTGCAATCCCTATGCGCGACTGTTTACCTTCCGAGGCTTCCACTGGGGGGTCTGGCGCCCTCCTGTAGCGAGGTGGGGGTCGCACGGGCTCCCCAACGTACACGGGTTCCAGGAGGCCCCGCAGGTCGCGCCATTCTATCGGAGCACCCTGGAAGACGCGTCAAGTCTTAAAAGTTGTAATTTGTTTAATTTCTAAACGACACTGAAAATTAAAACACAGAAAAATCCGAAAAGTAAAGCTGTGGCCGGGAATCGAACCCAGGTCCTCGTCATTCCGTGACGCGTGCCCCTACACCACACATAGCAGGTGGGTTAGCTATCAAATTTTTCTATCTGTTACTAGCTGTCACGTGACCTTGTTACTATGCGATTTTTTGTCGCCAAGCGTCATCTGTTTGAGTGATGTGTCTGTACGACACAATTACAAACTCCTGTGGAACATCTACTGCTCACCAGGGACGAGAGAAGGCGCTGTTTGTCAAATGAGAGGAAGTATCAAATAACGTAGAGCGATAAGAAGTATGGAAGGTGTATCACTGAAAGATAGAATAAGGAATAGTGTGATAAGGGAATGTGCTGGTGTGAAAGAAGATATAGTGACTAGGATAGAAAAAAGTATGCTTAATTGGTTTGGTCACGTAGAGAGGATGGATGAAAGAAGATTAACTAAACAGATTTATATGGGGAGTGTGAATGGGTGCGTTGGGAGGGGAAGGCCTTGGCGGACGTTCCGTGATCAAATTGGGGACGTTTTGGAGAAAGGCCAGGTCAAGAGTACCCGAAACCGACGAGCATGTATGAAGAGATTGATGAATGTGGATGAAGCGAAAGAGGTATGTCAGGATCGTAGCAAGTGGAACAAAGTAGTCTCTGCCTACCCCTGTGGGAAAGAGGCGTGACGATATGTATGTATGTATGTATCAAATAAAACCAATATATTGTTGTTGATGTCGTTTATAGAGCAAAACAACTTAATAGAGTGGGAGCGTGATGGAATGCATCCTACTAATCGCTGAGAAATCGCCGGACAAATCGCTAGTGTAGGCATAAGGGCGCGTCGAGAAATCATGTGATCATATTTGGCCTACTATTGACACCCTTGGTGATATTTGGTGATTATAACGCTACTCTCTCCCCCCATTCAAGATCACGTGTATTAAGAGTTTTTAATGATTCACGGTTAAGTTCATTCGAAATATTATAAACGGGATGTGAACCGCGATTACCTTATATAATTCTCGTTCAAAATCAATTTCGGGTGGGCGAAGTGACACTGTGAGTGTAGTGTGTTTGAATCGAGTTTCGAGTGAGAACGGTTCCAGTGGTAACGAGAGTGCACGCAGTCGACGCGCAAGAATGAGGGTAGACAGAGCACGGTCTTCCCAACAATAACATCCACCCGCAATTTCTTCAGTCTACCCGTGATCATGATGCATGCAACTGTATCGAAATATCGGGAGCTCAATAAAGGTAATCGCGGTTCACATCCCGTTTATAATATTTCGAATCACGTGTATTTTCCGGACTTAGTATGAATTAAGGTAGATAATTAAAAAAACAGCAATAACTTGATTATTTGATTTCCTGCTGTGTAAAAAAATTACACGTGATGTGTCCTCGGACACCCCCCTCCTCCATCGTGATCATTCGTGATATTTTGCTGACCCCCCCCCCTCATAAACGATCACATGATTTCTGGACGAGCCCTAAGGGCCACATGGGCCTAAGTTTGGTGTATGTCGAAAAAGACTGATGGTTGCTTGATGGTTGCCCCAATAGGTTGGGATTGTTCATTTTTTTTAACCCCCCCTTTTTATATTTTTTTTAGAAAATATGGAGCACTTTAAGAAACTAATTTGAATATTTTGTCATTTCATGGCTTAATTTAATTAATATAATTGCTTAAAAAAATCAGATACGACTTTTTGTAAATTATATACGGCCGGCTGAAATAGGCAATATTCCCACAATCCTTTGAAAATTAAAAAAAAATTGTTGTCATAACTGTTGTGACTGTCATCTCAATGTCAAATATACTGTTTACCTTTGGTTTACCTACAAGCTTATTGTATGTTGCGTTAAATCCTGTTCATGGTTATAGTGAGTTGAAAATTTATGAATGTGGAAGTATGTGGCATTGTGTTTGGGTACCTACTTACATCGAAATGATCCTCGCAACAATATTGTGTACTTATAAACTTTGAAGTATTCAACATTTACTTCGCGACACCACTTTTCTCTTAAATCTTCTCGGATCCGTGCGAACTATTGTTTTGGAGCTGTTATTATTTCAGGTTGGAACGAAGCATTTTCTGTAATTTCCATTATTTCGTTTTAAATCGACCGACAATTTTAAGTTTTCACCAAAACAATGTTTACTTTACTGACATTGGGTGACACTGATAACTAGTTGGACATATAAATTTAATAGACAAACTAGATATTTGCCTATTTATTTTTTGGAACTACCAACAGCCGCTCGGTAAGGTCGAATAAAGGTCAAATATTTTTTTTGCAAAATATCCTTAATCCTTAAGTATTTTTGAACACCAGTAAGATAAAACAGTTCGCAAGCCCCATACCTACTTCGAAATCGTTTTCAAATCAGGGTATGTTGTAAAAAAATGAACAATCCCACCGCTATGGTGTTGTTGTTCTTGGTTATCTTTCACGTGAGTAGCGGAGTGGCAAGGTAAATGTTTTCTGTTCATTTCATTATCGATACAGACATGGAAAATTCCTCACATGTAAAGCCATGGCCGGGAATCGAACCCGGATCCTCATCAATCCTACACCACAAAGCGGGCCTTACCATGACGTCCTAATTCCGACTCAGCTCAAGTTTCAGCTGTCACTTTTAGTATGAATCTGACAGCGAGCGAACCTAAACTGAATCGCATTAAGACACAATGGTCCTTAGAATGTAAGTTTAAGGACACATTTTTTTCTTGTATAAAGATCGACCAAAATACTTAGTTAAATAAAAAAAAAACTACACTTTCTCGAAAACCCCACCCCTCTTCCCAATAAATGAAACAAAAACTGAAAAAATCCACATTTATTCCTAATACTTATACTCAAACCTTTGCACCTGAGTCACAACCGTCTTTCCTCCCTTCGTCTCTTTCTTGAACAAGTGTTGGAAGTTGACAGATACATCTTCTGTCACTGTCAGCCTTTGGAACTTTAGTCCATCCTTACCGAAATTGGACTCTTCCGTTTTTACCGTAATTACTGGCAGGTAAGTCTCAACTGTGTCACCTTCTTTCACAACCAGTCGGCCATCACTTACGTTTTGTACACTAACGCCATCTGTTGACGCTGGTGGTACTGGTACATCTGATACATCTGGTACATCTGGTACATCTGCAGACTCTCGCAAGTTCTGATGCCTTGGTACTTCTGCTTCGATGTTTGTCGGCGGGGACAAGACTTCGATTCTGAGATGATGCTTTTCCGCCATTTTCGATCTGAATAACATAATTAATAAAATTATAAACCGAACGAATTAATCGGGTAGGTGATAATCATTATATAAATAAAAAAACGTACATATCAAAAATCGAACGCGACGTACTTCAAAATAAGCTCTTAGAGGATCCTGATATCCTGGTACTTAAACTCTCCCTGCGTCTTACGCCTGACGCGAGTTTAACATTTTCTACCCATCCCAAAAAGCGCTCAGCGCGGCAAAAGAAGTATTATCACTTCAAAAACCATTTTATTGCAAGAATGCTTTACATTTTGGAAATGAGCTGGAGGCTTACCATGACGCCTTAATGCGATTCGCTTGAGGTTCGCTCGCTGTCAGATCCATACCAAAACTGACAGCTAAAACCTGAACTGAGTTGGAATTGAATCTCATTATTAAGACGTCATGGTAAGGCACCTGATACTCTTCAAACTGCTGGACCGATTTTCACCAAACATGACTAAGAATAAGGGAACACCCAAATACTCCGAAATATTTTATTCCGAATTTACTAATTCCGATTTTTTAAACTCCGAATTTCATAATTCCTAAGAAATAAAATCCCGATTACTAAAAACACGAATTTATTTAACAGAATTTCAAAATTCCGATTGTATATTATTCCGATTTTTATAACTCCGAATAATGAAAAGCCCGAAGTGTCATTGGCCCGAAAAACAAAATTCCGATATTTGATATTTCGGATTATTATTCATTCGGACTTCTTATTGTTCGGTGTAGTGAAATTCGGAATTTTGAAAATCGTGATTGTAAATGTTAGGCATTTAGAATTTTCGGATTTATAAAAATCGGAATACTTATAATTCGGAGTATTAAAACCGTCGGAATTATAATAATCGTAATTATGAAATTCGTGATTCCGATAATCGGAATTTAGTTTTTCGTATTTATGTAGTGTACCCGACTAAGAACCACCGAAAGGAACTGGCTTTCGAATGCAAAAAACCGCATCCAAATCGGTCCATCAGCTTGACAATTGACAACTACGATACCACACACACACACATACACGCACACACACACAAACTTATAACCCCTCTTTTTGCGTTGGGGCACCGACAGAAATCAGAAATCAGAAATGTTTATTATCATAGCTGTTACATAATTAATACTTTGCACAATATGTATACAGATATCAAAAAGAACAGGATGACGATCAACAAATAAAGGTCCGACCACCCCGGTAAGTAATACGTTGACGATGCGTATACGCAACAAAATGTATGAAGAAACGGTGAGAAAACGTGACGCCTACGACACGTCATTGCGTATACGCGGCGGTGTGGTCGGACCTTAAGAGGGTGCATCCCTACTGAGCTGGCAACGTCGCACTCTTGGTGTTTTTTTACGATTATTACACAGAAATTGAATGAAAGTTTCAAATGTGCGTCTGTAGTGCACTTCGTTTTTAGTGTATTAATGTGTCTAATGCAATAATTGATCGTGATGGACTTTTATTTTCTCATTAAACGAGTTATATTATTTTATCCCTTTAATGCGAAAACAAAAGTCCATCACGATTAATCATTGCATTGGACACACTAAAAACGAAGTGCACTACAGACGCACATTAAAAACTTTCATTCAATTTCCGTGAAATAATCGTAAAAAGTCACCAAAACTGCGACGTTGCCAGCTCAGCAGGAATGCGCCCTCTTAACAAAACAAAAACACCACAACGAAATAACATACTTGTCTCTTTTTCTGAAGAACCTCAGGAGTCGACTGTGGCCATCCATTAGAGCATTATTATCGATAACACCTGATAAAACACTGCACCGCTATCATATCAATTATCACTAGATCATTATGTGATACTGACGCGAAATGCTAGGTATTGT
The DNA here is from genome assembly GCA_963854515.1 of Pandemis heparana. NCBI lineage: Eukaryota > Metazoa > Arthropoda > Insecta > Lepidoptera > Tortricidae > Pandemis > Pandemis heparana. Next base: position 2,697,364 of record OY978032.1, read on the forward strand.
TTGCCATTGATTCATCAAAACTAATCGTGTATGTAAATTATTTTAGACACATTCTCTCTATTTACCATGGATATGTAACGGCTGTAGGTAACACTAGTTTTAGGGCTCCTTACCCTTATAGTTGAACTATTTCCGTTCGTCCGTCCGTCCGTTTGTCCGCAGCTTAGCTCTGAGATTCTTAGTACTAGAAAGCTGTAATTTGGCATGACGTTTGGATTACGTGTCGCAGGCGGATTGTAGTGATCCGCCGTATTACATTACGTCTAGCCGTTTTGGTAGTTTTGCAATGCGGCGGGTCAACGATTAGCCGGATTTAATGCGGCTGGATGAATATCCACCGGAATGTATTCGGCGCCATACGTTCTTCAACACGGCTAGCCGTAATGTGACACGGCTAGCTATTATGTGACACGGCTAGCCGAAATGTGACACGGCTAGCCGAAATGTGACACGGCTAGCCGTAATGTGACACGGGTAGCCGTAATGTGACACGGGTAGCCGTAATGTAATACGGCGAGTAATTAGCCGCCGCTTTGACAGTTTTTAGTTCAGTCGACGGAGCTCCCTGTCTTTCAAAACGGCTAGCCGTAATGTAACGGTATACGGTACATATCACGTATTTATCCCTTACACGGTAGACAGGACCTAGGTTATCATGATGCGAATTTAATTATTTAGTTATTTGATGTTTTTATATAATGTAATTTTTGTTGATAAATAAATAAATCTAAATCTAAATCTAATTAAATGTTGTGCGAAAGGACAATATATTGTGTTCCGTTATTTTTATAGGTACATAAAAATAAATAAATATAATAAATATCTCGGGACAATTGACACCAATTGACCTAGTCCCAAACTAAGCAAAGCTTGTGATATGGGCACTAGACAATTGATAAACATACTTATATAGATAAATACATACTTAAATAGGTACATATTAAACATCCAAGACTCGAGAACAAACATTCGTATTTTTCATACAAATATCTGCCCCGACCGGGGATCGAACCCGAGACCTCAAGCTTCATAGTCAGGTTCTCTAACCACTAGGCCATCCGGTCATCAACATACATAGAAAGAAAGAAAGAAAGAAAGAAGACATTTATTCATTTTGCAAGACACACAAATATGATATATAATAAAGGGCATGTACATACATACATACTTAGTTATTTAATAGTGTTATTTATGTAATTATGCTATATATAACTGGGTATTTATCTGTAATTAATCCCTATATCCGTTGGATAAGAAAATAACGCGATCCGATCAAATTATTTTACGGATAAGTCGCATACATACATACATAAATAATTTTGTATCTAACGTGATCACTCTTTGCGAATTGAATTAGAATGCCAAGCGGTATACATCATTACGTTATAATTATAAAACAACTTGCTTCTTCCCGCGACTTCGTCCTAGAATTAGACTTAAGATCTGGATGTTGATAGTATATTCTGCAATCATTATAACGTTGCGACTCTAGGCAGCTACGACCTTTGACATTATCGCTATCCCGCGGGAACTATGCAATTTTCCGGGATGAAATGTAGCCTATGTTTTAATCTAGGGTACCAGCTACCTCAGTTCCAAATTTGATCCAAATCCGTCCAGTCGTTTCAGCGTGAAGAAGGAATAAACATACACACACACATCATCACATCCAACCATCCATCCATCCTCACAAATTTTTACATCATCACTTCACAACATAGTATAAAACAAAGTGGCTTTCTCTGTCCCTATGTCCCTATGTATGCTTAAATCTTTAAAACTACGCAACGGATTTTGATGCGGTTTTTTTAATAGATAGAGTGAATCAAGAGGAAGGTTTATATGTATAATACATGCATAATATACCGTGCAAAGCCGGGGCGGGTCGCTAGTTTATAATATCAGTAGGAAAGTCCTCCGCCGCTTCTGTCTGTTTGTTCGCGATAAACTCTAAAACTATTGAACGGATTTACATGCTGTTTTCACCAACAGATAGAGTAGTTCATCAGGAAGGTTTAGGTTTATAGATAACTAGTGGTTGCTTGCGACTCCGTCTGCGCAGGATTCGCTTATCGCTATCCCGCGGGAACTATGCAATTTTCTGGGATAAAAACTATTCTATGTCCATCCTCGGGATTCAAACTATCTGCATACCAAATTTCAACAAAATTGGTCCAGCGGTTTAGGCGTGAAAAGGTAACAGGCAGACAGACGGAGTTACTTTCGCATTTATAATATTAGTAGGGATTTGTCAAGGTTCCTACATAAAATATTTCTAAAAAATGTAACCATGCTGGTCTGGGAGCTAAGAAAAAACATAGAATGTACCAGTAGCTTCTCTTCCTGCGCCGATGGTAAAAGCCCATCGAGGGAAGGCGAAAATCTTAGGAATCATGTTATACGCGATGCTAGCAACCCATCACTATTTTGCACTATACGCCCACAATCTCGCCAAACGTGGCCTGTAGGTCTTGTTACTTTAGGCTCTGCCTACTCCGTAAAGGATAAAGACGTGGTTTGTGTGTATGTATGTACATACATGCGGTGTTTTAGTATCAACATTGGGTCGCTAATAATCGGTCGGCAATCCTTATTTAATAACTAAGCTGTTGCCAGCGACATCGTCTGCAAAGAATTCGTTTATCGCTATCCCGCGGGAATTTTCCGGGATAAAAAGTAGCCTATGTGCTATTCCAGACTTTTCTCTATCTATGTGCCGAATTTCATCCAGATTCGTTGGGCCGTTCTGGCGTGATTGAGTAACAAACAAACATCCTTCCATCCATCCATCCATCCAAACTTTCGCATTTATAATAATAGTTAGATTATATATGGGAAAGATGCTCTGCTTGTCTGTCTGATACGCTTTCACGCCTTAACCACTGAACCGATGTTAATGAAATTTGGTAAATACATACCCCCTTATTCATAAACGCTCTAAAGGCTACTGCTAACTGAGTAATCGTTTGTCCTTATCTGTGAAAGGTAAATGTCAAACTGACAGATAAGGACACACGATTGCTAAGTTTGTAGAAGCCTAAGAGCGTTTATGAATAAAAGGGCTAGTTACAGTCCCGGGGAAGGCCATAGGATAGTTTTTATCCCGGAAAATAGCATAGTTCCCGCGGGATAGCAATAAGCGATATCTGCGCAGGAGTTGCGGGCAACCGCTAGTGTAATATATTGCGCGTAGTATCTCATGTAAGGTCCGTCCGGATCGCTACCACCATCTTAGGGTGCGACCACGCCGCTTAAAAAACGGTAACGTTACGGAATCACAACAAAATGTATGAAGGAACGGTGAGAAAACGTGACGCATACGACACGTCACTGCGTATACGCGGCGGTTTGGTCGCACCCTTACTCGCTAATCCTGCCGCCAAGCAGCAGTGCTTGCGCTGTGTTCCAGCGTGGAGAGTAAGACAGCTGGTGAAATGGCACTTGAAGCCAGGGACCGGAAACCGGTTAGTTTTTGAAACCGGTATTGTGCTCGCACGAGAACGAAAAGGATTTCGTTTCCGCGGTTACCGGTTAAAGAGCTGTTCAATTGAGATACCGGTTTGTGCGCTTTTCGTTCGTCATTTTTGGGGAGCGAAATTAACCGGTTAAATTGAACGAAACCAGAGCAAGATAGAACTTGTGTTGCTGTCTCTTACACCACTACTGGAGCGTCTGGCGTATGTCAGCTGCGGCTGGGTTAAACCGGTATAATTTCGTTAACGCGAACGTTATTCGTTCTCTGTACTTAACGGTAAGCAAGACCATTTCGATTTTTTTGTTCGTTCCATCAATTAACCGGTATGTTCAAAACAATTTAAAATGTCTTTATTGCGGTTATGGGTAATTGATAAAGAGCTGTACACAGATAGGCGCCATATCCTGTCTGCTAGAGGCGTACAATATTCCTGCACACTAGTTCTAACATAATAAGATTAATTAAAATTGAAATCGTATTACATACTTCCATTTATCATCATCATCATCATTCATGTTATTCATCTTTCATGTTCATTTCATTTCATTTCATTTAAGTAGGTATTAGTTTTTTTTTTTTTTGGGTTTTTTTTTTAATTTATTCATTGTTGTTTCATGTTATCGTATGAAATAAAATAACGATATTGGAACAATATTAACAGGTATATCAATAACGGTTCCGGTCCCTGAAGTATTCTATCCTACCCCTCTAGGCTGCGCGTGCGCATCTGCAAGCCTCTGGTGTCGCGGGTGTCCATGGACTGCTCACTTACCATCAGGTGACCCGCTTGCTCGTTTGCATTATCGACCTTATCGTATAAAAAAAGTTAAAGAAATAAAGCAGCTTTCTCTTTTGCCCCGTTTTCTACTCTGTCTTACTCCGTCATTATTATTTGTATAAAAAATTCAAATAAAACCTGATAATTTTTGGTAAATATCAATGCCTAGTCACACACAATCGTAATCGTATCACATAATTTAACACACTTTTTCACTCACACACACGATATTGTGTATATTTAAATAGCAACAGATATCTATTGACAATTGCACTATTACTTAACTCACTAAAAATAACTATTCACAACAATAAACTAACTAGAAAAAAAAACTAAAATAACGTATACTTATTTACCAAGACTCGCTTTGGCAAATACTCGAGAATACTACAAACTTTTAGTCCATATTACTATCTCCTGATATCGGTATCTCATTGATAACTTATTTATTAGTCACTGATAAACTAGATTAACTATGTCAGAATGAAACCACTAATCGTCGATAATCCAACCATGTACTTAAAACATGAATAAGTTTTTCTCAAAAAACTCATCTACATATACCATTTTCATTCTTACTTGTCCTATTTGGTAAACAAAATTCTAACCTCAATGTGCAAATTTTTGTAAAGAATAAGGTGTATTATGTTATCAAATAAACCTGAGGTAATATTTTGTACATAATTTTGCTGATATTTTATCTCCAGTTCCTTTATTTACGATGAAATAATTAAAAAATAACAAAAATGAGACGTTTTGAGGTTAGAATTTTGTTTACCAAATAGGACAGGTAAGAATGAAAATGGTTATACATACATATATTACATATATCACGTCTTTATCCCTTACGGGGTAGACAGAGCCTAAGGTAACAAGACCTAAAGCCACGTTTAGCATGATTGTGGGCGTGTAGGTGGAAAGGAGAGTCCAAATATTTAATGATGGGCTTGGGTCGCTTATAATACGTTTCCTAAGATTTTCGCCCATTTTCTCGATGAGCTGCGCAGGCAGAGAAGCAACTGTTACGTACTATCTATATGTTTTTTCATCTCTCATACTCTGAAAGTAGGTCATTGATTATCTGGATATAGGGTTGAAAGTGACTCATCGCGACCCTTGGGTTGAAAGTAATTTTTTTTTCTAGCTAATCCAAATGAGGTACATAGCAATGGAAATACCTATTCAGCCATGTAATCTATGTTTTATATAATCATCTATACAAATAGTTCCTTTTTAATTGTAAAAGGCTAAATAATCTTAAAATAACATTCCCGCTATAAATAAGCTTATGCAAGCGTACCTATACAACGAGAATTAGAAATTATTACGTTCGGTAATTTTTTTAGCTTGAAATATTTAAGTCGCCAATTAATTGATAGCGACCTCCGTGTCTACAAGTTAAAAAAAAAACTAGCCGGCAGCCATTGGTGCGCAGAAGAAATGCGCAATGCGCGTAAATCGCGTAATAGAAAAAAGAGCGGGAAGAGAATGACAAACGTAACAAATATTAAGTGCGACCGTGCGACGTTAGTGAAATTTGTCTTAATTTTCCTCATATTCGAAATGAAAAGTAGAGTGTTCAACTCGGATGAAATTACCCATTTCACCCTCGAACTTTTGGCGCCCTCACTTCGTTCGTGCGCCAGAAATATCTCAGGTGAAATGGGTATATTTCAACCCTTGTTTATCAATCTACTATTGTTAAACTGGTGCCATTAAACACTTGTTTTATTGAGTTTAAATTCCGTCGTCAACATTTTGACTAGTCTGTTGTATGGGAGCCCCCCTTAACTATTATTATTATTTGATTTTAGTATTTGTTTTTGTAGTCACAATAAAAATACATAATCTGTGCAAATTTCAACTGTCTAGCCATTACGGTTTTGAGATCCTGCTCGGCGAGTGGTAGCCATGAAAAAGGGCTAAAATATCACGTTTTTAGTATGGGAGCCCCCCTTAATTATTATTATTATTTTGTTTTTAGTATTTGTTGTTATAGCGGCAACAGAAATACACAATCTGTGGAAATTTCAACTGTCTATTACGGTTCTTGATATACAGCCTGGTGACAGACGGACGGACGGACAGCGAAGTCTTAGTAATATGGTCCCTTTTTTACCCTTTGGGTACGGAACCCTAATAAATCAGTAGAAAGTTCGTGTCTGTACATTAAATAAATTCATCAAAAATAGAGCTAACGATTAGAGGAGAGGAATATAACACAAAAAAGTAGATTTTATAATTTTTGTCTGCCTGTATGTACCTATGTAGTATATTTATACATGTGTTCGCTAATCTCCCGATATTTAATAGGTCATCCGGAACGTGATGAAATATTTACAGTCATTATCCACAGAATGAGTGTAATATGGCGCTTACGAAGTAAAATTAATAAATTCCAATCTGGCGGGGCGCTTCTTGAAAGAGCCTTGGTTTACATGACGCTGGAAAAAATAATCAGAGGAATAAAATAAAGCCTTATTTACATACGAAGCCGATGGCGTAGTGGTTTGACTGCACCTCCAGCAGGTCGTGGGTTCGAATACCGCACTGGCTTTTTCGGAATAAAAAAATATTATATATTTCAGACCATACATCCATATAATGTTAGTAGTACAATCTTACACTCTACTTGTTAGTTTAATTTTAGTAGGTAGGTACATTAAATTAAGTCAAATCAAATTAATAAGCCGTGGTAGCCTAGTGGTTTGACCTGTGGCCTCTCAAGCAGAGGGTCGTGGGTTCGAATCCCGGGCTCGTACCTCTGAGTTTTGCGGAATTTATGTGCGATCTCATTTGAAATTTACCATGAGCTGTTCGGTGAAGGAAAAACATCGTGAGGAAACCTGCACACATCTGCGAAGAAATTCAATGGTGTGTGTTAAGTTCCCAATCCGCACTGGGCGCGCGTGGGAACTGTAGCCCAAACCCTCCAATACACGGAGGAGGCCTATGCCATGAGGCACGCCGAATTTCGCGAAAATTTAATAATAATAATAATAATAATAATAATAAAAAAAAAAAAACGACAATAACAACAACAACAACAACAACATGTACTTACCGAAATTGTAGCGAATTCGGAATAAAAAGGCTTATAAATAAATAAATAAATTAATTTCAACTTTATACCTACGCGTTCCTGAGAAAAAGGGTCTTGAGGGACTGTCGGATGGACTAAGTGTTATTTAATTAGGGTTCTATTTTAGCTTTTGAGGTACGGAATCCTAAAAAAAAACCGGCCAAGTGTGAATCGGACTCGCGCACCGAGGGTTCCGTACCATTATCTATAAATATCTATAAACCAGTGTAAGCAGAGCCCTGCTTCAAAGCAAAATGTACACAATGTGGTCACTTTATATTGGCCACTGATATATACAGACATACATACATATTTACGGTTTTCGCAATTATTCCTTAATCTGTGCTATAAGACTTACCTTCATACCAAATTTCAAGATTCTGCGTTCACGGGAAGTACCCTGTAGGTTTTGATTCCCTTGCGAGTTTCGAAAATTTGCGGCATAAACGACTTTTTCTTTTGATTGCGTTGGCTTAGAAGTTTGATTTTTTCACAGCTCCAAGGGGCAGTAGAGCTGAGAATCTGATATAAATTTCAGCTTGATACCTCCACGCGTTCTTGAGAAAAAGGGTCTTGACAGACGGACGGACAACAAAGTGATCCTATAAGGGTTCCGTTTTTTCCTTTTCAGTTACGGAACCCTAAAAAACACACACATGTCTCCAGACATACAGTACACACACACACACTGACGCACACACACATAAATATAGCAATCAAACTTACAGCATCATTTTGCGTCGGCGCTAAAAACTATTCTATGGCCGAATCCGCCATTTTGATATATCATTTGACGTCACAAAGTGCTGTGTCAATTGTTCAGTAATGCTCGTTATATCCGGGAGATGGCGTTGCCATGTAAGCCTAAGTGAGTACGTGAGCGCGCTTCCGCCACAGACTAATACTGCAGACTGGACACTTCCTGTTTTAAATCTTACTAATATTATAAAGAAAAAAGCCGTGGTAGCCTAGTGGTTTGACCTGTGGCCTCTCAAGCAGAGCGTCGTGGGTTCGCACCTCTGCGTTTTTCGGAATTTATGTGGGAAAATTACATTTGTTATTTGCCATGAGCTTTTCGGTGAAGGAAAACATCGTGAGGAAACCTGCACACATCTGCGAAGAAATTCAATGGTGTGTGTTAAGTTCCCAATCCGTACTGGGCGCGCGTGGCAACTATAGCCCAAACCCTCCAATACACGGAGGAGGCCTATGCCATGAGGTACGCCGAATTTCGCGACAATTTAATAAATAAATAAAAAAAAAAGACAATAACAACAACAGCAACAACATGTACTTACTGAAATTGTAGCGAATTCGGAATATAAAGGCTTATAAATAAAAATAAAAAAAATATTATAAAGGCGATAGTTTGTATGTTTGGATGTTCGTTGCTCTTTCATGGCAACGGCTAAAACGATTTTATTGAAATTTGGTACAGAGTTACTTGCAGTCCCAGAAGGACATATATAGCTATTATCCCAGAAAATACAGACGGAGTCGCGGACAACCGCTAGTAATAAACATGTCGACTTTCTAGTATCTTTCTCAACGGACATAATTAAACTCCGAGATGCGATGCTTAATATTTAATTATTATTCGTACTTCTAACAAGTTAACAAGAAATAAAACAAAACAAATGCGGACGTCGGCGATCCCTCGAACAACAACTCTTTCGCGCCCCTTTTTTCAATGACTGTGACAGTGACATTTGACAGTGACATTCATTCCTCTTACGAGCCACTATCCACGCAAAAAGATACTTCGAGACTTTCGTCAAGGGGATTCTGTTGTACTGACTTTGGCCCAAGTCTTACGGCCGCCATTAAGGGAGAATAGAATAGAATAAGATGCTTCGACGTTCCGTCAGACCAAAATAAACACCCTCGTCGGTATGGTTTTAGTAGTCAGCTCAATCGCCGACAAATAAATATCTATATTTAGGTAGCGATTGCTAATACTTGTACGTGGTGGCCAGTCTGCCTCGCTACTCTTTGTCGGATATCATCGGCGCGCCATCACGCGCCTTGGACTTTATTACGGCATAGATTCCGCCCGCGGCTTTGCGCGCGCAGAATATATCATTCCGACCTATTTTAACGGCATTGTAAACAAACCAATTTCATCTGCGGGGCCCTTCCATGCTGCCCCACCATGACGTCTTAGGGGGTACGTATTAAAATCCATAAAGTTTAAAATACATAATGGTTCAAAATATATAACGCGATTTTCTCAGAAAAATGCAAATTAACAGAATTGCTAAACTAAACCTAAACTGAAACTTATGAATGAGAACACAACTTTGGAAACGATTTTATTGACTTCATTATCTCAACTGACTGAATGGCATCGACAATTTTATATCTTTTTAATATTTAAAAATAGAAAGTAAACATAAACAATAAGTACATATAAAAGGTATATAAGGTCGGACTGCAACATAAACAAAATTTCATATACTTACCTAATTATTACACAGAAAATTGCATTATATATTTTGAACTATTATACATTTTAACCCATTATACATTTTAAACTTTATAAATTCTGATCCGCTCCCCGTCTTAGGGCTCGTCCAGAAATCATTGTGATTATTTATTTGGCGTATTTTGACCCCCCCCCCCCCCCCCCTTGGGTAAGTAATATGAGATATAACAACTTATTATCTAATGTTCATAATATATATACGCTCACTTTATATGAACTCGTTTAGTATAATGTTTACCGGATATAGTTTTGTAAGGTATAACGTTGTTTATATATAATATCAATTGAAATAACGATCAAAGCATATAATGTTCATAACAGCTAAGATTTATAAAATATATTAATCAATTAATCTAACATCAAAAAGTATAATGCACATGTGGTTAGGGGGTTTTCTAGGTGGTTATAAAAAAAATAACTAACACTTGAACCTAACCTATCCGAGTCGCTTCCGCTCCGTACCGTCTTGCTCGCTCGCTTCGCTCGCTCGCTGATAATTAAACAATTTTATGCAGCAACAATGTCTTGCAGCAGTTTCAGGAGGTTAAATGTTTGTTATGTCAAAAGAAATTAGTCCATATAAATCTTATAAAAATTGAAGTTATATAAAAATAACGTTATATAATTTAAGCCTTATACGTTAAAAAATTATACTTTTTGCTGTTATAGCTAACGTTCATTATATATTGTGAACGTTATTATTATGAAATTAGATATTTTGTAGTTATATCTCGTGGGACGCACCCCTCCCCCTCATTCAAGATCACGTGTATTTTTCAAACTTAGAATGAATTAAGTTAGTTAATTAAGAATGAAGTACCTACGCCAAATAAATGATCACTACTACTTTGCTGTCTCCGCAATATAGTGAAGTCAAGTAGGGGTTGCTGTTGTGCTGTTGCAATAACTTGATTTTTTACGTTATGTTTTGGTTTCTTGCTGAGTAAAAAAATTGCACGTGATGTGTTCTCGGACACCCCCCTCCCTTTTTTTGGTGACCCCTACATACATCCCTTTTATAAATCTAACTATAATATTGATAAAAACACATGCAAGGTTTACAGTATTTACAATACCAAAACACTCACACATGTTGTTTTATTGACTAATTGCAATTATTCTAGATACACACAAATAATTACAAAAAACAAATAAAACTAAGATTAAATTAAAAACTAAACTTAAACTAACTATAAAAAAGCTATCAGTTATAAAAAGAACACCCCGTCCAGCCCTGCTGGCTGTGGCAGGGTTCCCAGGACGCTAGCGGCATTACCCCTTTGGACCGCAAGTGCGATCCGCTGGGATAAATATAATATTATAAATGCGAAAGTATGGATGGATAGATGGATGGATGGATGGATGTTTGTTTGTTACTCAATCACACCAGAACGGCCCAACGGATCTGGATGAAATTCGGCACATAGATAGAGATAAGTCTGGAATAGCACATAGGCTACTTTTTATCCCGGAATATTGCGTACTTCCCGCGGGATAGCGATAAACGAATTCTTTGCAGACGAAGTCGCTGGCAACAGCTAGTGTATTATAAGTTAAGTAGAATTTAAGTATTGTTTGTAAATTTATTTTACTCTAAAAAAATGACTTTCTGCCAAGTTTCTCGCGGCGCATTCTTTTTGGCAATGATGTTATTTCAGAATGCGCTGGTAGTTTCAAAAAAAGACACGTATAAAAGCCCTTGGCGGCCTATTTGCAAAATAAACTTTTTTTTTGGGTATACATACATACCGTCACGCCTCTTTCCCACAGGGGTAGGCAGAGACTACTTTGTTCTACTTGCTACGATCCTGACATACCTCTTTCGCTTCTTCTATAGGAATGGTAGTATTAACTGTAATCATTCCTATAGAAAACATAAAAAAAAATTACTTTAATTTTTTTTTATATTTTTTTTAGCTTCTATAGCTATGGTTATATACCCCAGTTGATTATTGTTAGGGGCTATCTGATACACCCGTATGTAAGTGTATAGACTTTTTATAGGTATATTTATATCGTTGGCATCAAAGGTATTGGTATTCCGGGGTGTATTGAGTCGGAGTGTCCCGTGCGATGCGTGCGTCGCGTGCGTCGCATGCCGATAGCGCAGTGACCACGCTTCACTAACGTCCAGACGTTTAAGTCTAAGGGCCTGTTTCACCACTCCATAACGGTCTTTTATTTATTTTATCTATATATATAAAAGAAGAAACTGACTGACTGACTGACTGACTGACTGACTGACTGACTGACATATCAACGCACAGCCCAAACCGCTGGTTCTAGAGATTCCAAATTTGGCACGTTGGTTCCTTATAAGGTCTAGGGGTGCACTAAGAAAGGATTTTTCAAAATTCGACCTCTAAAGGGGTTAAATAGGGGTCCAAGTTTGTATGGGGAAACAAGATTAGTTAAACTATTTTATTCGAAACTTCACAGGAGTATTCCTAACGATAAATGAGGACCTGTTTCAGGTTTTTTGAAAATTCAACCCCTAAAAGGGGATAGGGGATTGACAAAGTCTGAAAATCAACGTGGGTATTATTATTATTATATTATAGTGGGTAGTATTGTTTGTACGGTTTATCGGGTCGCTGATTAAGAAAACTACAACACACTTACCTACCTGACACACACACACACACACACACACACACACACACACACACACACACACACACACACACACACACACACACACACACACACATACACTTTTCCAGGGGAACGGGAAATAACGGGATTTATATTATTCGATTCCGAGTGACCCTACCTCAATAGGTACCTAACTATACTTAATAAATATAGACTCTTCAAATTTCGTACACAAATAGATGATTACAAAACTAAGAAAATAATTTCAGGATTTTTGGAAATTCTCACGGGATAAGGAAAAAACGGGATTTATATATTCAGTTCAACGAAATCCTATGAATTATAATTAATAGACTTCAAATTTGGCATAGAAGTAGGTGAGTGTAATAGTAAAAAACAGTTTTAAGGTTAAGGATTTTCAAAAATTCCAACGGGATAAGGAAAAAACGGGATTTATATTCAGTTCTACGGGATCGATTTTTCGTTTTACCAACCTGACACACACACACACACACACACACACACACACACACACACACACACACACACACACACACACAAATTTCCACGGGAACGGGAAAAAACGGGATTTATTATATTCGATTCCGAGTGACCCTATCTCAGTACTTAATAAATATACTATTCAAATTTCGTACGCAAGTAGATGATTACAAAACTAGGAAAATAATTTCAGGATTTTTGAAAATTCTCACGGGATAAGGAAAAAACGGGATTTATATATTCAGTTCAACGAAATTCTGAACTATAATTACTAGACTTCAAATTTGGCATAGAAGTAGGTGATTATAATAGTAAAATACAGTTTTAAGGATTTTCGAAAATTCCAACGGGATAAGGAAAAAATGGGATTTATATTTAGTTCTACGGGATCGATTTTTTGTTTTAATTATCGTAGAAAACTGAAATTTGCCCTTCAGGTTCCTTGAGGAGCTTGAGGAGTATAGGGGAGCTCTATATAAAAGGATTTCCCAAAATTTTGACGGAAAAAAAAACGGGATTTTTTGTTATATTTCGGGTCGTAGAAAGTTGAAATTTGGCATGTAGGTTGTTTGGAGAGTGGAGCGAAGCATTAAGAGAGGAATTTCCAAAATTCCCACGGGAACGGGAAAATACGGGATTTTTCGTTTTACTGGTAGTAGAAAGCTGAAATTTGGCATGTAGGTTACTTGAAGAGTGTAGAGAAGCTATAAAAGATAATTTTCCAAAATTCCCACGGGAACGGGAAAACGGTACTTTTCGTTTTACTGGTTGTAGAACGCTGAAATTCGGTATTTAGGTTGTTTGGAGAGTGTAGAGGCGTATTAAGAGAGGAATTTTGAAAATTCCAACGAGAACGGGATAAAACGGGATTTTAATAATAATAATAATAAAAATCTTTATTGCCAGTGACCGGGTACACAAAGAAACAAAAAATACAAAACAAATCAAATTAACAATAAGTACACAAGTTTAGCAGCCCCTGCGTGAATACAATTTAGGTATCTAATATTACAAGAAGGAAAACAAAACAAAAAAAAAAAGAACTGTTAAAATTAAAAATAGCTTAAAAAGAAGTTATGATCGTACTTATCAAGGTGTGTGTGTGTGTGTGTGTGTGTGTGTGTGTGTGTGTGTGTGTGTGTGTGTGTGTGTGTGTGTGTGTGTGTGTGTGTGTGTGTGTGTGTGTGTGTGTGTGTGTATGTGTGTGTGTGTGTGTGCGTGTTGGCGTGTTGGCGTGAGTGTCTATTTTTCATTGGGGGTTTTTCTGTTTCTCTGGTGGTTATGAACAAGTTTTTTGAACCTTAATAGCGGCATAGGGGTTCTAAATGGTGGCGGTAGGTCATTCCAGACTTTACTGGCAGCAAATTTAAAACCCCCTCTAAATAAGACCGTCTTGTGTGGTGGTAAAACAAGATTGTTCTCCCTGTGGCTCCTAAGTGGCTTGACCCGTGAATCTTTTACCCACCTCAGTTTATCATATAAGTATCGCGGTTTACCAAATTCGATCACTTTATGAACTGTACATGTTAGATGGAGCTGTCTTCGACTGTTCATGTTAAGTAGCCCCTTTTCCAGAAGGTACGGTGTAATACGAGCTCGTTTAGGAACATTGTAGCAAAAACGTACACATGCGTTCTGTACACGCTGTATGGACTTCTTTGTTACCTCTAGAAGTCTTGGTCCATATACAATGTCTCCATAATTAAATTGCGAGAGAACTAGGGATTCAGTTAAAATTTGCCTAACCTGCTCAGACAAGTAATTTCGGATACCGTACAATACTTTCAATCTATAAAACGCGTTCCTGATTTTTGTATTTATATGCTTTACGTAACGCATTTCACCGTCCATACACAAGCCATACACAAGTTTTTGACGTTTTCCACCCGTTTAACCGACTCCGTGCCTATATAAAGTAATGGATCCTGTTCTGTTATTTTTGTTCGCTGCCATTTATTTCCCATCACCATAAATTGCGATTTCGACGGGTTTAAGGAGAGATTGTTTTTTAGTGACCATTCGGCGATTATTTCTAGGTCTTCATTGATTTTGGCGAGCGACGGCATCAGTTCATTTGGTGCAAAGGAGTAATAAAGTTGGGTATCATCGGCGTATAGATGTGTATCACAGTGTTTTAACTTTGTCACAAGGTCAGCGGTGTAAATTATAAAAAATAAAGGGCTTAAAATTGATCCTTGTGGGGTACCCCTATGGATTGGTGGATGGATTTTTCGTTTTACTGGTCGTACAAAGCTGAAATTTGGCAAGTGAGTTCCTTGGGGAGTGTAGGGAGCATTAAGAGATCATTTCCCGAAATTCTTACGGGAACGGGAAAAAACGGGATTGAAAAACTCCTGGTACACGCGAGCGAAGCCGCGGGCAAAAGCTATTTGTCAATAAATGAAGTCTACGCGGACGAAGTCCCGGGAAAAAGCTTGTTTATTTATAAGCCTTTTCTTTCAGTAAGTACATGTTGTTGTTGTTGTTCTTGTCGTTTTTTTTATTTTATTTATTAAATTGTCGCGTAATTCGGCGTGCCTCATGGCATAGGCCTCCTCCGTGTGTTGGAGGGATTGGGCTATAGTTCCCACGCGCGCCCAGTGCGGATTGGGAACTTAGCACACACCACTGAATTTCTTCGCAGATGTGTGCATGTTTCCTCACGATGTTTTTCCTTCACCGAAAAGCTCATGGCAATTACAAATGTAATTTTCGCACATAAATTCCGAAAAACTCAGAGGTGCGAAGCCCGGGATTTGAACCCACGCCGCTCTGCTTGAGAGGCCACAGGTCAAACCACTAGGCTACCACGGCTTGTAGAAGAAGTGAAAACTGTCAGTTATCTGTGATTCCGTCCCTATTTATTGAGGCCCTAATGTAGTCTGTCTGAAATAATTTATTTGTTTATTTACTGATATCCTGATTATTATTATTATTTTAATATTATTTTTATTGATCCTGTGTACACTAATATTATTAATAAATAGCTATGCTGCGTGCATGTGCAGTCTCTTAATATTTGTATGCCTTATGACAAGCATAGTGATACAAAATTTATGTAACATCTTTAACAACTACCTATGTTAGCAAATAAATGATCTGATTGATTGATTGATTGATTTATTACTACAAAACAGACAGAGACGTCATCATAGATAACTGAAGTTAGTGATGAGACAGGCCCTGAATCTCATCGCGAAAAAAAAACCCCGGGTAGCGGGTGGCACTCCGGGAGATCCGGCAGAAGTGATAATTTAACTACACACGCGCAAAAACAAAAAGAAAATAATACACGATATTTGAAATGCGGTCGCCTGAGAGAATGCACTGTTATTCCACATCGTATATCACTAGGCCAAACGCACATACGTTAAAGCGACGAAGTTAACGTACACTTCAAAACTAAACTTCTAAACTAAACGTAAACTTCTTTTTCGTTCCAGCGCTGGCTGCAAGGCCAGCATTATGCTGAGATGGGACTATTTCATGATGCATGTTTTTATGTTTTTTTGCTCCTTTTCTTCTTTTGTCTGTAATGTTATCATAAATAAATGTTTTCTTTCTTTCTTTCTTTCTTTTTCTTTCAAAAATCGAACGCGACTCTAGCTTCATTCGTATTTCAAAATAAGCTCTTAGAGGATCTGATATCCTGGTAGGTAGGTACTTAAATTCTCCCTCCGTCTTACGCCTGACGCGAGTTTAACATTTTTTACCCATCCCACAAAGCGCTCAACGCCGCTACAGAAGTTTTCACACAATAAATAAAGTCATGGAGGTTACAATTACAACATTAAAATCTAATCAAAGCTGCTGTTTTCACTTCTGCCGCCACTCTCGGAATGCTACCCTTCGCTTTTTTATTATTTTATTATTAGTGGGTTACTAGCCGCATCGCATATAACTTGATTCCTAAGATTCTCACCCATTCCTTAATCGCTTTATAGTCACCACTATAAAGTTAAATGATAATTAACGTCTCTGAGAGCTGCGGTAAACCGCAGTATAAATAATCATCGCTTTCTTCCTAAATCCCCACAGTCCATTGTTTTTAACAATCGCATGGTCGCTCTACTTACTGAAGACTTAATAAACGCAAACCACAAAACTTATTGAACCTTAAAACCTATCAGCAAAGAGTTCAAATCGCCTTAGCCCGAATATACGCTACGAATCGTGGATACCTTGTAAATTTTCACTTGAAACTGGGTTCTTTTACTGTGGTATAAGGTTGATTTTCGTTCGTCAATGGCATTTCTATACACGCAGCCTAGTGATAAAATGTAATAAGTCAAATTTTGCGTTTTCGATTTTGATCTGTAAAGTTTCGCGAGAAGGTTGTTTTTTGATGGCAGGTTGATGGAGTTGGGATTTTTTTTAGTTTCTCGGGTGCAAAAAGTGGGGGTCAAATTTCTATGAAATGAAGAGGCTAAATGGGGCTGAATGGAATTTCCTATAAACGGGTTACTCGGTCTGTTTCTACCTTTTGTCGTTGCCGTTCCGGAAGTGGAAATGAGAATGGAATAGCGCCTTTTGAACTTCAAGATGCTGACAATAGAATTCGTTGGAAATATTATATTAAGCACTGCCAACCTCCAGCCTAAAAATATTCCATTCTAGACCCACACGCAATGTGTATTATTTATAAAAAATTATAATAAAATTTCGAACTTCATCCAAAATATAAAAGATATTAAACATTTTAAAAATACACTATATAAATACTTGCTGGAGAAATCCTACTACACCCTTTGGGAATTTTTTGAAGATTCTTGTTAAATTCAAATTCAAATATATGTCGGAGATTAATTGAAGCAGGGATAATTTTATTGTATTGACGTTACAATTAATACTATCTGTTCAATGAGTTGTAGCTTGTAGCTTAAATACCATCTGTCGGACAAATCCTAAACTGTTGCTGAGTAAACGCGGGCGTTACGCCTGGGTAGAGTCGGTAAAGCAGACTGTCATGGCGGCGCTCGGTGGTTAAAGCAGTCTGAGTAAGAGACTGGGAGTCTGCCCGTAGAACTTGAGCGGGAAGGAGATTTGGTTTTGAGGTTAAGTGAGTTTTATTTGGTTGACTTGAAATGAAAAGCGCAAATGACGAGATTTGTGGACTGAACCTACCGGTTTGCTCAATTAACAGTATTGTTAAAGTCAAGCTTAGTGTTAGTGACAAAGTGTTGTGATTTAGTTATTTCAAATTGTAATATAGCGTTGGATGCAAACAGACTTTCATTTGTTTTTCGCTACCGCTACGGCTACCGAAGGATGGAAAATGTATCTGAAAATGCCCGCTCTGTGCCCCTGATTCGACATATATATGTATAGGTATTATTATAGATTACAATTAGTAATAGTTTTATTAATATTAGTTTAATAGTAATTATTGTTAATATAATATTGTTAATAATTATAATAATTATTTAATTATAATTATTAGCAGTGCCCTTACAGGGTTTGATCTTGTATCCTCTTGTATCAAAGCTAATAAAATGTTTGTCTTGTATTTTCTTGTCTTGTATATTGGGTACCTTACTTCGGTTAAGATAGAAGTAAGATAAATAATCTCGACATGTATTTTTGTAAAAAAATACTTTAGTATATAAGCGTGGCCTTTAGTCTTGTTACCATAGGCCCTGTCTACCCCGTAAGTGATAGACGTGATCTGTGTATGAATGTATGTCCACTCGCGTCATTTAATTGTTGAGCCACGATAGAACCTTTTCGCTAAATGACAATATAGAAATATTGTTGAAATTTATTTGTCGACATGGCGTTACTTCACTATGACAGCGTTCCATGTATGCTCAACAATTAAAGTCCTAATAAAATAAGTCACAAAGTTAAATATTCAATTAACTCTTTTGTCTGACTGTAATTTGCATTGTCGCCCATCCTATAGTCTATTTATTTTAGCTAGATACTAAAATTACATTACCTACCTGTGTTGCTTGTTTCTTGCAACTCAAAAATAGTTATGTGCCACCATTATCGAAACTAAACGATAAATTAAATTTAGTATAGATTTTTGTATGTATAAGCTAGTGTAATAAGCTAATAAACCTTTAAATTTGCTTGATTATGATACAATCGTATTTTTTTCTTAAAATATAACATGACCAAACCTCTTGTATCCAGACCACAAATTGGCGTTGGTTTCGAGTAGGTACACCACTAAACAATAAAAGCTGGTATCATTATTTCACAATTTGACATTTGCAATTGTCAATTTAGTATCTAGCTAAAATAAATAGACTATACATACATATTGAATATTAATATAATCCCCTAGCGGTTGCCCGCGACTCCGTCTGCGATGAATTAGTTTATCGCTATCCCGCGGGAACTATGCTATATTCCGGGATAAAAACTATACTATGTCCTTCCCCGGGACTGTAACTATCTCTGTGAAAAATATCAATAAAATTGGTTCAGCCGTTTTGCTATGAAAGAGCAACAAACATTCAAACTTAGGGACTTTCGCCTTTATAATATTAGTAAGAGTAAGATAAGATTAAGATTCCAATCCATTTTAATGCTTTTATAAACAAAATAGCTGTTGCCAGCGACTTTGTCTGCAAATAATTCGTTTATCGCTATCCCGCGGGAACTACGCAATTTTCCGGGATAAAAAGTAGCTTACGTGCTATTCCAGACTTTTCTCTATCTGTGTGCCGAATTTCATCCAGATCCGTTGGGCCGTTCTGGCGTGATTGAGTAACAAACAAACATCCATCCATCCATCTATCAGATGGTAAAAAAAAGCCCATCGAGGGAATGGGCCGAAATCTTAGGAATCATGTTATAGGCGATGCTAGCAACACATCACTATTTTGAATCCCCCTTTCCACCTATACGCCCACAGTCACGCTAAATCTACACCGAAAGCAATAAAGACGTGATTTTTGTATGTATGATTTACATTTAGTAATTGCTTTCAATCCTTAAGGCCAGCCGTCAGGTCTCCCGCCAGCCGTTAGCCGTCAGCCGTCAGCCGTCAGCCAGCCGTCATCGTCAGCAGTCGCGGTCGCCGCTTCCCGAGTGCAGATCTGTGTAACACAGACAGAGACTTCCGTGGAGACGACCTTTAATTGTTGTGATAATTTTATTTATTGTTTTAAAATTGGATAATTCTTTCAACACGTTTCCCTACGTTTTCAACACGTGACCCTAGGCCTGGTGCTTACCTCTCTCAAAGGCTAGTAATAGCAGTTCAGAGAGGCAATGCGGCCAGCGTCTTGGGGTGCCTGTAGCGAAATATGTTGACGACGTATTTACCTTATACCTAGTTTTAGTTTTAGTCTGTTTTAAAATGTTGCTTTAGTTCATTATAAATTTATTATTATTAAACCATACAAATGAGTTAAAGAATTTTTAATCATAACTTTATTGTGAAATAATAATTCTTCAATTGACTTTATCCTTTATTTAGTTAAAAACTACAAACAATAATAAAACAAATAATAGGTACCGTGTGTAACCTCCTCTGACTGAAATAACTGCTGTAGTAGTTCTTCATGACAAGAAAAGTTTTGGAGCTCGTTTTTTTTGCATAATATTTACTTGTACCTTGCCTATACTACAGTTGTTTAGGTCATTAAAGAAAGGTAAACAATCTTGACATGTCTTTTTATTGAAATATACACATTAAAAATGTAAATCTTTTCACTCTACAAATTAAGTATGAAATAACAATGTAATTTCTTAATTAATTTTTAAAGTGTAAAAATTTAGATTTTTAAAGTGTATCTTACTAATATTATAAATTATAAATGCGAAAGTTTGTGACGATGTGACGATGTGAGTGAGTGAGTGGGTGTGTATGTTTGTTCCTTCTTCACGCTAAAACGACTGGACTGATTTGGATAAAATTTGGAGCGACGGTAGCTGGTACCCTAGATTAAAACAAAGTCTACTTTTTATCCCGAAAAATTGTATAGTTCCCGCGTGATAGCGATAAACATACCAATTG
Source organism: Pandemis heparana (assembly GCA_963854515.1). Taxonomy (NCBI): domain Eukaryota; kingdom Metazoa; phylum Arthropoda; class Insecta; order Lepidoptera; family Tortricidae; genus Pandemis; species Pandemis heparana. The sequence goes on from OY978032.1 coordinate 2,718,252, forward strand.
CTAATTCTACGCGGACGAAGTCGCGGGCAGAAGCTAGTATTTCAATAAAAAGACATTTCAAGATTGTTTACCATTTTTTAAATACCTAAACGACTAGAGTATAGTACCCATAGTACTAGTTTTCATTAGTGTGGGTCTAAGTGAACTACTGCGAATTGTTCCACGACATTTAATTTTAGTAATTAATTTATTCATTTATTCATTCATTGCAAAGTCAAGTACATATTAAAAGATGTTATATGATATTAGTAGGCAAGTACATGACGCCCTGAATATGCACACAATAGTAATTTATCACTAAAGTCAAAATTTATTAATTAACAATGTCAAAATACAATAAAATTAGATGTCATGCCTTATAAAATATTGATTAAATCTGTGAATTATAAAATAAAGTTAATGAGTTGTAAAATTTTGATTACTGACAGAGATACAGGGAAAAGGGTAATATAATGTACGGTAAATATAATAAGAACAAACGCATGTCAAGTTATCCACACCATCTAAATCATTTAAATCTATTATCGACTCCATTCCTTTTGTGTTCCCATTTCATCATCCCTAAGGGTCTGTTTAAGTGGTAGAGCAGGACGGAAGGCCACGGCGCGTCGGGTGCGAGGGAGACAAAAGATGAATACGAGGGCGTGAATTATAATAGGAATAGCTGAAATTCGATCTCAGGGCGACCTACTACGTGAGAGCCGTTCTCTGTTTTATTATTTAACTGGCTTCTGCCCGCGAGTTCGTCTGCGTAGAATTAGATTGAAAGCTGATGTTTATAGTTATATTCTGAAATAACTATTTACGTTGCGACGTATCGAAAGGGCGAAGCCTCTGGAACACTGTCGTCCACTGTTTGTGAAACATGGAATACTAACTGTGATATCCCTGTATATTTATCTGGTGTCTATTTTTATTTTCAAAAATAGGTTTAGATTTGTATACAAGACTAATAATAGGCCACGTAGATTAAAATCTAATTTTGATATCCAGCTACCTAAGTCTAAGAACTATGTACAATTTAAAAAAAGTATTGAATTTAACGGAATTAAAATATATAATCATTTGAATGAAGACATAAAGCAATGTAATAATATGTGTGAATTTTCTAAGAAATTAAAATCTTTTTTGCTTGTACGACCATTTTACAGTCTAAAGGAATATTTTGACAAATTATATGATTAGTTTGATTATGATATTATAATTACTTTCACCATGAACATTTTGACATTTTAGCATTTTTTCACCATTTAATATTATAATTAATTATTTAGATTACTTAAGACTTTTGCGTGCCATACTGTGGCGGAGCATGCATTCATGTAACTGTATCCAACTGACATGTATAAATAAGTAACACCCGTGTATGTTCCAGCAAAATAAACTCATTTCATTTCATTTTCATTTCACTCTATACTTCATTTAATTGAGAATGAGAAACCACAACAACATTTTATTGCGGTTCGTGAACTGTAATCTCTTAACAATTTGCACTAGAGTAACAATTGACGGCACGCAAATAATGTGACATTAAAAAAATGTTATTTTGCGGCTGCCAAACTATTTCACTGTACTATTTGCTAGGTAAGAAATAGTTGACCAGGCGCAATATAATGTTATTGTGGTTTCTCATTCTAAAATAAATGAAGTATAGGCAACTGCAACTAATATGTTTATCGCTATCCCGCGGGAACTATGCAATTTTGCAAGTATAGGCAACTGCAAATAATATGTTTATCGCTATCCCGCGGGAACTATGCAATTTTCTGGGATAAAAACTATCCTGTGTCCTTCTCCGGGCGAGCCCCGGTACTGAAACTGTATGAGTTTTTAATGATTCACGGTTAAGTTCATTCGAAATAACATCCACCCGCAATTTCTTCAGTCTACCCGTGATCATGATACATGCAACTGTATCGAAATATCGGGAGCTCAATAAAGGTAATCGTGGTTCACATCCCGTTTATAATATTTCGACTGAAACTGTATACCAAATAAAATTTCAACTAAATCGGTGCAGCGGTTTAAGCGTCAAAAGGTAACTGACAGACAGCGTTACTGTCACATTTATAATATTAATAGGGATTGGGATCACGTTAGGGGTGCGAGTCGGGTTACCTTCGCGTGTGGTCAAGAGCTGCGGTTCGTTTTTGGATCCGTCCGAGGGGAAGAGCAGTGCTTGGTCCGGTGCACCCTGGGCTTCGGTTAATGATTTCCTGGCGGTCTCCGTGGGATATCATTGTCCGTTGGCTAAGAGCCCGACAGGGGGGGAGGGGGTCGTTTGACCGTGTTCTACCGTACAACGTTGCCGACATTTTTATGTCACAAGATTTTTGAATACTGTATTTTTTACTTTGACATTGGCGAAATCATCGCATCGATCGATGGGGCCATATTATTAAAAGAAGAAGAGATCACGTTACAGTCCATATCATATACTAGCTTCTGCCCGCGACTTCGTCCGCGTTGAATTAGATTGAAAACTGATGTTGATAGTTAAGTATATTCTGAATTACAACAAACCGGATAACTCACGTATAAAAAGCCGAAAGAATGCAATTGGTGTTCGTATCGCTGCCGCCGGGGCGAGCGCTCTCTGGTGAAGGACTACGGATTAGTCCGAAACAATGGTCGGAGCATTCTTTCGGCTTTTTTTACGTGAGTTATCCGGGTTGTCGTTATTATGTCTGAGTCTCACGGCAGCTTCATGTTGAAAGTATATTCTGCAATAATTATTTACTTTGCGACTCTAGGCAGCTGCGACTAACATGTTTATCGGTATCCCGCGGGAACTATGCAATTTTCCGGGATAAAAAGTGGCCTATGTGTTAATCTAGGGTACCTGTTAACTCCGTTACAAATTTTACCCAAACCCCTCCATCCGTTTGCGCGTGAAGAAGGAACAAACATACACACTCAAAAACTTTCGCCTATATAATAACTAACTGTTGCCAGCGACTTCGTCTGCAAAGAATTCGTTTATCGCTATCCCGCGGGAACTACGCAATTTCCCGGGATAAAAAGTAGCCTATGTGCTATTCCAGACTTTTCTCTATCTATGTGCCGAATTTCATCCAGATCCGTTGGGCCGTTCTGGCGTGATTGAGTAACAAACAAACATCCATCCATCCATACTTTCGTATTTATAATATTAGTTAGATTAGTGGTAATGGTAATACATGTTGCCCGCGGCTTTGTCTGCGCAGAACTAAAATATTGAACTAAAAGCTTGATATTTCCCGACACTTCCAACATTGTGTCGTTAGGGCAAAGTGCTGGAAATATGCTGTGTTCCGGTGTGGAGAGTAAGACAGCCGGAGAAATTACGGGCACAAGAGGCATTTCATCTAAGTCCTCTAGGTTGGCAACGCATCTGCAATCCCTCCGGGGTTGCGGGTGTCTATGGGCAGTGGTGATTGCTTACCATCAGGTGACCCACTTGCTCGTTTGCCTTCCATTTCACATAAAAAAAAATATATTGGGCGATTGGGCGCAGGAAGAAATCCTGGCTGCGAAATATCCGGGAATGGACCGGAATCTCGAGTGCAGCGGAGCTTTTCTTGGCCAGAGACAGGCCCCTCTTCTCCACTGGGCACTATGGGCACGTGCCCAGGGCCCCGCGATCGAATGGGGCCCCCTAGTTCCTGCCAGATTACCAAATGATAACCGATATTTAGGTCATAGGGGCCCCATGATCCTAATGTGCCCAGGGCCTCAAATAGTTTAAAGACGGCCCTGGCCAGAGACCGTGAGCGTATGCGGAGCTGACTACCAACCTTCACTAATTGGAAAAGCGCCATAAGAAGATCATTGTATTTTTTTATGTTGTTAGAGAGGCCAGACAAACGAACTAGTGGGTCACCTGATGTTAAATAATCACCACTGTTCATAGACACCCGCAGCGCTTTACGCGATGCCAGTGCGTTGTCAGCACTGCAGAAAATTGTACACTCGCCTCTTGAAGGCACCCAGTAGGCTTATTGTCTAACTCGCTCGCAATCGCCATCGTGACCATTTTGACAGTTCTTGTATGAATGTGACAGCTAGCGGATTCCGATGCCAATTGTCAGCCCATACATGAACTCATTCGAAATATTATAAACGGGATGTGAACCGCGATTACCTTTATTGAGCTCCCGATATTTCGATACAGTTGCATGTATCATGATCACGGGTAGACTGAAGAAATTGCGGGTGGATGTTATTGTTGGGTAGACCGAGCTCTGTCTACCCTCATTCTTGCGCGTCGACTGCGTGCACTCTCGTTACCACTGGAACCGTTCTCACTCGAAACTCGATTCAAACACACTACACTCACAGTGTCACTTCGCCCACCCGAAATTGATTTTGGACGAGAATTATATAAGGAAATCACCGGATTCCAGATATTCGACAATTTAAACCCATCCTCACGATTAAAATTTTTATGTTTATGGATTTCAACCGCTTCCCTCACCAGTCTCGGTATATAGTGGCGTTCTGTCGAAATGATCTTAGGGCTGTGCAGCTCAATCCAGTGATTTGTTTCATACATGAACTGTCAAAATGAAGACGATGGCGATTGCGAGCGAGGTAGACAATAAGCCTACAGGGCCTTACCACGACGTCTTAATGCGATTCAGTTTAGGTTCGCTCGCTGTCAGATCCATACTAAAAGTGACAGCTAAAACTTGAAATGAGTCGGAATTAGGACGTCATGGTAAGGCCCCAGGTCGTAACTTGATGTATACATAAATTCAGATGAAAGTTTCTGGAAACACAGAGGACATTCTTACATTTTTGTGAATGTTCTACAACTTTACATTGTTATTCAAAAAATGTCCAAATTATGTTCGCGTGAACCCTTCGATAGATTCAGTGGTGAGCTAGGTTGGCCTAGGTCCTTTTCAGGCATTGCTTTTCAAACATACAGATATATCTTACCTTGTTTCTTTTCCTTGAGACCGGACTGAAGCTGCCCCCGTAATTACACACAAATGTTGTATAACTATTAAAGAGTTCCTGCTGGCCAGCACACACAGACAAACACATTTATAAATGTCCTTAATATGAAGATCCGTAAAATATCAGTAGTTAATAGAAATCCGCCGATAAGAACACCGTGATGCTCCGAACCACGTACTGGAGCGTTGCTGACCGCGGCTACAAGCAATCAATCAATTTGTCAATTTGTGTGAATTGTTCCCTGATATTTATTTATTTATTTCATTTTATTATGTAATAAGGTCCATGTTGGGTACGTTTTGGGTACTCTTTGAAACCGCAGTCCGTCTCACTGTAATGTGTATATATGAAATAAAATCCCGACATCAGAGACACTCATTAAATATGAGCGACCAATAAAACGCTGGCCATGTGTCCCGGTTATAAAAAGTTATGAAATATAAAAGTCTTTATTAAGAAAAAAGAAAGAAAGAAGACATTTATTCATTTTGCAAGACACACAAATATAAGAGACAATTTTATAGAAAAGAAACAACAACAAAAAAAAACCAGACATGAAAATTTGATCATCAGCGTTATTACATTCATTTATGAAAATGCTTATTTCAAGCTACTACGGTTTTAGAAAGTTAGTAGCTTCTGCCCGCGACTTCGTCTGCGTAGAATTAGCAATTGACATATTTATCGCTATCCCGCGGGAACTATGCCATTTTCCGGGATAAAAAGTAGCCTATGTTTTAATCTAGTGTACCAGCTATCTTCCTTCCAAATTTTATCCAAATCCGTCCAGTCGTTTTAGCCTGAAGAAGGAACAAACATACACACTCACTCACATCGTCACATCATCACATCGTCACATCGTCACAAACTTTCGCATTTATAATATTAGTAGGATTTATGCAGTCGCCCTTAGTCATCATCTTCCTAGCGTTTTTCCCGGCATTTGCCACGGCTCAGTGAGCCCGGGGTCCGCTTTGACAACCTAATCCCAAGATTTGGCGTAGGCACTAGTTTTACAGAAGCGACTGCCATCTGAACTTCCAACCAAGGGTAACTAAGCCCTATTGGGATTGTGGTTTCCTCACGATGTTTTCCTTCACAGAAAAGCTCATGGTAAATTTCAAATGTAATTTCCCACATAAATTCCGAATAAATCAGAGGTCATCATCATCATTATCATCATCAGCCTGAAGACGTCCACTGCTGAACAAAGGCCTCCCCCTTAGCACATAATGAACGACAACTCGCTACCTGCATCCACCAGTTTCCCACAACTTTCACGATGTCGTCAGTCCACCTAGTGGGAGGCCAACACTGCGTCTTCCGGTTCGCGGTCGCCACTCGAGAACTTTTCTCCCCCAACGGTTGTCTGTTCTACGAGCGATGTGGCTTGCCCATTGCCACTTCAACGTACATACTCTTCGAGCTATGTCGGTGACTCTAGTTCTTCGGCGAATCTCCGTATTTCGGATTCAGATCAGAGGTGCGAGCCCGGGGTTCGAATCCGCAAGCCTCTGCTTGAGAGGCAACAGGTCAACCACTAGGCTACCACGGCTTTTTGGCGTCGCCCTTAGTGTCATGTGGATAAAACTCAAGCCGTCTACGGCATCAATCGACCTAAAAATAATCTGGGTTTTGCAAATGATTGAATTCGTTGGGCGAAAATCACAGAAATCATATTAGGCGATGCGGCTAGCAACCCATCACTATTTTGATTCCAGTTGCAAAAATCTCATATAAAATACCACAGGGAAGCATCTTTGGTCCGACTCTATTCATTGCCTATATAAATGATCTACGCAGGCTTCAACTAATAAATGTCAAAATTTGCATTTTCCATCTCTACGTCCACAATCATGCTAAGCGTGGCCTGTAGGTCTTGTCACCTTAAGCTCTGTCTACTACTACACTATAAAGACGTGATTTGTGTATATGAAGCAACTCGTCTAAAATCAACTGTTTTGCGTTTTTAACAGCATGATACTAACCTCTTGATCAGATAATTTTAAAACAAAGTGTAGTTGATGAATTAAAAAAAACCGGCCAAGTGCGAGTCGGACTCGCGCACGAAGGGTTCCGTACCAGAAAAAAGGCTAAAAACTACTCTGTTAACGTTACTCTGTTAAAACGCCAACAACTACTTTGTTGTATGGGAGCCTCCCTTAATTATTATTATTATTTTGATTTCAGTATTTTTTGTTGTAGCCACAATAAAAATACATAATCTGTGCAAATTTCAACTGTCTAGCTATTACGGTTCTTGAGTTCTAGCTCGGCGAGTGGTAGCCATGAAAAAGGGCTAAAATATCACGTTTTTTTGTATGGGAGCCCCCCTTAATTATCATTATTATTTTGTTTTTAATATTTTTTGTTATAGCGGCAACAGAAATACACAATCTGTGAAAATTTCAACTGTCTAGCTATTACGGTTCTTGAGATACAGCCTGGTGACAGACGGACGGACGAACAGACGGACAGTAAAGTATGTATGTATGTATAACTCTTTATTGTACATAAAACACATCAAAAAGACGAAGAAGTCTTAGTAATAGGGTCCCGTTTTTACCCTTTGGGTACGGAACCCTAAAAACAACATATTTATTTTCATCTCGAAAATTATGGGATATTTTTACTCAGAATCAAGAACACTACTGAGTGTTACCATGACGTCTTAATGCGATTCAGTTCTGATTCAGTTTAGGCTCGCTCGCTGTCAGATCCATACTAAAAATGATACCCCTCTTTTTTAACCCACTTCAGAAAAAGAAGGAGATCCTAAATTCGGTTGTAACTTTTTTTATATATCGAAGAGAGCAATGTAAAGGGTCAAGACCCGACTAAATCGTGTGTTTAACGTGGGCAAAAAGGGAATTTGGACATTAATGAAACTGTTTTGGAAATTTGTCGGAAGTCTACTATTGTAGCAAACTCAACACCGAAACATTATTAAAAACTTCCACTGCAACTTAGGTAACGTCAATATCACAATAATCCACAGTAACGAAAAGAAAAGCCTAGTTTTCAATTAAGAAACGCGGGACAGTTCCCGGGGTCACTGTCTGCGCGTCCATTTCTTTTTCATACTAACAAATGACAATCGTTTTCCCGCGCAACAACCTCAGACCCTGTCTAGCGCGCCGCATATGGCAACACTGGCGTTTCACATGTACTATTGCCAATCTGGATGGATTCACAACGAAGCTCCTGTATGAACCAATGTTCATTATCCGACATATATATGTTACCTCAGAACTCCGTCAGTTGTGGACCGATTTGGAAAATTATTTTTTGACTCTGCTACCAAAGATGGCCGACACAGTATCGGGCTTAAAACTCACTCAGAATAAATGTATAGTCGCTTGGTTGAGAAACTTTGCTGCAAATGCTTCCATTTAGGTAAGAGTCGGCGAAACTTGCTTCTTAGCGCAGGCGTGCTCGACGGATTATAGGACTAATTTGACGTCAACGCTGCGCAAGTAGCGACCGTTGCGCGGTACCTATATAACAGAAGTATAAAGGTGGAAACACATTATTAACACGAGACGCGACCCGATGCCACGAATGTATGCGCATGGCGTCGCGTCGGATGTTCATAGTGTGGTTCTGGTCATAGAAAATAAATACAATTTGATTCGACTCAACACGCGTCGCGTTGCATCGGGTCGCGTCGCGTTTTAACAATGTGTTTCCACCTTAATACAGCAGGGACCGGAACCGTTATTGATATACCTGTTAATATCGTTCCAATACCGTTATTTTTTCGTTCGATAATAAACCGGTTAATTGATGGAACGAACAAAAGAAATCGAAAAGGTCTTGCTTACCGTTAAGTATAGAGAACGAAATTTTAACGTTCGCGTTAAAATGATTCCGGTTAAACAAAGCCGCCGCGGACATACGCCAGACGCTCCAGTAGTCGTGTAAAAGATAAACAATACAAGTTCTATCTTGCTCTTGTTTCTTAATTTAACCGGTTAATTTCGTTCTCTAAAAACGAATGACGAACGGAAAGCGCACAAACCTGTATGTCAATTGAACAGTTGTTTAACTGGTAACCGCGAACGGAATCGAAATCCTTTTCGTTCTCGGGCAAGTACACAATACCGGTATCGAAAATTAACCGGTTTCCGGTCCCTGTAATACAAATAAGCTAAATTTACATCATGGCAAGTACTTTCGTGCAACTAGCATTGCCTATATTGCGCGGCCGGTTTGAGCTGGCAACGTCGCATTTTGGTGTTTTTAGGGTTCGGTAGCCAAATTGCAAAAAACGGAACCCTTATAGACTCGTCATGTCTGTCTGTCCGTCCGTATGTCACAGCCACTTTTTTCCGAAACTATAGAACCTATACTGTTGAAACTTGGTAAGTAGATGTATTTTGTGAACCGTATTAAGATTATTACACAAAAATAAAAATAAAAACAAAAAATTTTGGGGGTTCCCCATACTTAGAACTGAAACTCAATTTTTTTTTCATACGTGTGGGGTATCTATAGATAGGTCTTCAAAAATGATATTTAGGTTTCTAAATATCATTTTTTTCTAAACTGAATAGTTTGCGCGAGAGACACTTCCAAAGTGGTAAAATGTGTCCCACCCCTGTAACTTCTAAAATAAGAGAATGATAAAACTAAAAAAAATATATGATGTAGATTACCATGCAAACTTCCACCGAAAATTGGTTTGAACGAGATCTAGTAAGTAGATTTTTTTTTAATAATTTCTGTCTGTCTGTATAAGTAACCAATATAAAATGACCTCACACTGCCTACATTTTGCTTAAGAGCAGGGCTCTGCTAACACCGGATTTTATAATAACTTGGCCAATTTGTACGGTACCCTCGGTGCGCGAGTCCGACTCGCACTTGGCCGGTTTTTTCGATTATTTCACAGAAACTGAATGAAAGTTTCAAATATGCGTCTGTTGTGAAAATGAATAAATGTCTTCTTTCTTTCTTTCTTTCTTTCTTTGTGCACTTCGTTTTTAGTGTATTAATGTGTCCAATGTAATAATTAATCTTGATGGTCTTTTATTTTCGTATTATTCGAGATATATTTACAACAAACATTAGTACTTTTTTATACAAACATCTGCCCCGATTGGGGTTCAAACCTGGGACCTCAAGCTGATATGATGCTCATGCTGATGGTTCTCTAACCACTAAGTCATCAAAATATAACCAGCCAGATATTCTCGCCAGCTAGCTACGGCGTAGACCGTCTACGCTCGTAGCCCGTAGCACTAATTATATTTCGTAGCGCTTCCTTCCTCGTGCAAAGAGTTTATGTTATTTATTTTATTTATACAAAGCAGTGGTGGCCTATTGGCTCGAGCTATGGCCTCTCAAGCAGAGGGTCGTGGGTTCGAAAATTTCGCAACATTGATAACTTTTCACACCTCTCATTCAGAAAAGTAAGCTTTACTCCCTGTCGAGAGGGATTTAAAGTGCGACTTTTCTGTTCAAGGCTTTTCTGTGTTTTTTTGAAAATGCAATTTTTTGATGTTGATAATTGTAAAACCACGCCATTTTCTGTGTTGGTAGCTCTGTAATTATATTTAGTTTTCTTTTTTCAAGTTTTTTAATGTTCGGTGTGAAAAGTTGTATGAGCCACTCGGGAGCAAAATTATTTTCATCTTGGGCGTTAACACTTGACTCCCTCATTACGCTCGGGATTCTACTTTAGAAATTAGTTGCATAATGTAAATTAGTTGCATAATGTAAATTAGTTGCATAATGTAAATTAATTGCATAATGTAAATTAGTTGCATAATGTAAATTAGTTGCATAATGTAAATTAGTTGCATAATGTAAATTAGTTGCGTAATGTAAATTAGTTGCATAATGTAAATTAGTTGCATAATGTAAATTCGGCTTTAGGTCTTGTTACATTACGCTCTGTCTACCGTGTAAGGGATATACGCGAGATTTATGTATGTATTCAATGTAATAAAGAATTGCGAAATACAAAAAAAACCGCATTCAAATCCGTTGCGTAGTTTTAAAGATTTAAGCATACATAGGGACATAGGGACAGAGAAAGCGACTTTGTTTTATACTATGAAGTGATATACATATTGTGTTATGGTAATAAAATAATTAGAATCCTATTTTAACCCTCCGGGGTTGTGGGTGTCTATGGACAGTGGTGATCGCTTACCATCAGGTGACCCACTTGCTCGTTTGCGTTCATATTCAAATAAAAAAAAAAAATGAGTAATTGAGGTAATATTTTCGTTTTACCGATAAAACTCAGGTGGCTCATTACTTTTGAGAAGTATATCTAGAATAACTTATATCTAAGACATATCATTTTATTCTGGCGTCATTTTGAAAACTCCAGCCTACGCCGTAGCACGTCTACGAGGACTAATTGCATTTCGTAGACCTTCGTAGCGTTACGAATTTCGTAGCACCAAGACATGATTAGTACTTATAACCGAAGATGGTTGTTTTAAGTTTTAAGAGCGTTTTCCAAAAAAAAGTCCACATGTAGGTACATTTTTTCCAGAATTTAAATATTACAGGAAAAAATGTGTCCCAGATTTTATTATCTATTTTTTTTCCTGCTCGTCACGTTCCATACATACTTCGTACCGGCCAAGTGCGAGTCGGACTCGCGCACCGAGGGTTCCGTAACATTATCTATAAATATCTATAAACCAGTGTAAGCAGAGCCCTGCTCCAAAGCAAAATGTACGCAATGTGGAGTCACTTTATATTGGTCACTGATATATACAGACATACATACATATTTACGGTTTTCGCAATTATTCCTTAATTTGTGCTATAAGACCTACCTTCATACCAAATTTCAAGATTCTGCGTTCACGGGAAGTACCCTGTAGGTTTTGATTCCCTTCGAGTTTCGAAAATTTGCAGAAATTTGCGGCATAAACGGCTGTATCTTTTGATTGCGTTGGCTTAGAAGTTTGATTTTTTCACAGCTCCAAGGGGCAGTGGACTTGAGTATTTGATATAAATTTCAGCTTGATACCTCCACGCGTTCCTGAGAAAAAGGGTCTTGACAGACGGACGAACGGACAACAAAGTGATCCTATAAGGGTTCCGTTTTTTCCTTTTGAGGTACGGAACCCTAAAAACGTGACGAACTGGAATGGAAATTTTGGGACATATTTTTTCTTGTATAAGGATCGATAGGGGAATCAATTCTGAGTAAGAAAACCCAAAATAGTTCAATTCTGGAAAAAATGATGACGTGGATTTTTTTTTGAAAACGCCCTTAAATCCCTTCATATTTTAAAACTACGTCCTACACCACGTCTGTCTGTTTGTTCGAGCTGAACTCAAAAATTATTTTCATGAGGTATTGAACAAAGTAACTTTGAAACGAAGTGTCTAATTATTATAATACTAGCTTCTGCCCGCGACTTCGTCCGCGTAGAATTAGCAATTGACATGTTAATGGCTATCCCGCGGGAACTATGCAATGGTCCGGGATAAAAAGTAGCCTATGTTGTAATCTAGGGTACCAGCTATCTTCGTTCCAAATTTTATCAAAATCCGTCCAGTCGTTTTAGCGTGAAGAAGGAACAAACATACACACTCACTCACTCACATCGTCACAAACTTTCGCATTTATAATATTAGTAGGATATGTTTTAAGTATATATGTATACTAAGTGGCTTTTAGGTCTTGTTACCTTAGGCCCTGTCTACCCCGTGAGGGATAAAGACATATATTAGTAGATGTACATATTATGAAAAAAAACCACGAACGAACTATATTCGCTTACAATGCGAATGATGGAATTGTACTAAATGGTAGAGAGGGACAGATATATAAAATGTCTAGGTGCGAGGGAGAGCGCGACAGAAATTAAGGACCGTAACGGTCGACGCGCAGAATATAGTAAATGTAATTTGCTGAAAATTTTCTTCAATGAATATCAATTGTATTTTGCAAAATTGAAAAACCTCATAAAATTATATTAAAATTAAATAATTTCTTACATGCTGGTCTGGGAGTACAGGAAAAACATAGAATCATAACTGGGCATTAACTCGTTAATCGTTAATTAACGAAGTTAACATTTTGATTAACGAAGTTAACATTTTGATTAACGGATTAACTTTTAAAAATGTTAACGGACACGTTAACTTCCGTTAATAATGCGGAAGTCCGTTAATCGTTAATCCTATGCCTACTATTTACCGCACGACACCGCGGCGCGGCGCGAAAAACAGGTTCAGACAAGTATGAAACGACAAGTGCCGGGCGGCGCGTGGCAGCGAATGAAATAAAAACAAAACTAAACTAAAACTAGATATATTTTGCCGGTACGTGCGAGTGAGAAAACTGCGAAGAGATTTGTTTCGTTTGATCATTTCATTACTTAGCGCAGAACCTAAACCAACAGGTTTTATAAGTTCACTAACGCAACGATATAAAAATGCAATTTTACATATATTAACGGATTAACGATTAACGTAAACTTGCGTTAATTCTTCCGAAATGTAACGCTTTAACGTTTAACGAAGCTTACTTTTTTTGTAGCGGATTAACGATAAACGAAGTTAACTATTTGATTAACGGTGCCCAGCTATGCATAGAATGTACCAGTTGCTTCTCTTCCCGCGCAGATGGTAAAAGCCCATCGAGGGAATGAGCGAGAAACTTAGGAATCATGTTATAGGCGATGCGGCTAGCAACCCATCACTATTTTGTAATGGATAAAGATGTGATTTGTGTATGTATACTGTTCAAGCGCCATCTTACATGCGCTTTCAGAACTAACTAGCCTATCGTAGTAATTAAACTATAGCAATCAATATAGTTCAAACCACGTCCAACAGAGGGCGTGATAATAAATGTAATTAGTTCCTAAGTAGTATAGAGGGCGCTGCTTAATATTATATAAGCTCATGCACCGCAGCACAAGGCCTCTTTTTTCGCATTCCCAACTTTTTGGAATCAATACAATCATCATCAACGAACTTTCTGCTCTTTGACTCGCACCCCACCCCGCACCGGCTCCAACATATACATAAAATAATCTGTGGTAGTGAATCATAATTTCCATCATATACTGCATACATACATACATACATACCGTCACGCCTCGTGCCCACAGGGGTAGGCAGAGACTACTTTGTTCCACTTGCTACGAACACACACACACACACACACACACACACATACCCAGCGGTTATATAGCGTGGATTTGGAGTAAGAGCGAATTTTAAAACAGCGTTAAGTTTAAGACAATTTTCATTCTTAACTGTCCTATTTGGTAAACAAAATTCTAACCTCAATGTGCAAATTTTTGTAAAGAATAAGGTGTATTATGTTATCAAATAAACCTGAGGCAATATTTTGTACATAATTTTGCTGATATTTTATCTCCAGTGCCTTTATTTACGATGAAATAGTTAAAAAATAACAAAAATGAGACGTTTTGAGGTTAGAATTTTGTTTACCAAATGAGACAGGTAAGAATGAAAATACCTTAGTTTCGAAAGAGTTAATTAAGGTGCCTCTTATTAAAAAATAAGATGAAAAAAGCGACAGGTAGCACTCCAGTGGGTTTAATGTCTAACTTGCTCGCAATCGCCATCGTGTTCATTTTGACAGTTCTTGTATGAATGTGACAGCTAGCTGATTCCGATGCCAATTGTCAGCCCATACATGAACTGTCAAAATGAACACGATGGCGATTGCGAGCGAGTTAGACAATACGCCTATAGGATTGCCGGCAGAAGTGAAAACAGCAGCTTAGATTAGATTTAAATGCTGTATTCTCCATGACGCTCAAGACGCGTACCGTACTGGTAGCTTACAGAAAAATGTACGTAATCTATATGGACAGACCTCTAACAATGTGCTGATGCCCTAGTACTTTTGCTCCACGACTCAACAAAAAAACACTTTAAAAATCGAACGCAATTCATTCGTATTTCAAAATAAGCTTTTATGATCTGGGGCCTTACCATGACGTCCTAATTCCGTCTCAGTTCAAGTTTTAGCTGTCACTTTTAGTATGAATCTGACAGCGAGAGAACCTAAACTGAAACGCATTAAGACGTCATGGTACGGCCCCTGATATCCTGGTACTTAAACTCTCCCTCCGTGTAACGCCTGACGCGAACTTAAACATTTTTTACCCATCCCAAAAAGTGTTCAACGCCGCTAAAGAAGTTAGTATGATTGAATATCGTTTTGTACTCCTAAAGCTAAACTTGTGTGCTGTTACTTTTAAGTTTATAGCATGCAATTTTTTGTTCCTTTATGTACCTTGTCACTGGCAATAAAGATTTAATATTTTTATTTATTTTATTTTATTATTTTCTGACTAAAATTACATTTACGTCCCTATCCTTGTAACCCAACTAACGCGCACTTTCAGCGTGAACTTATCGAAAACCTGTAGCTTTTGTCCCTTTCGCACACAACAACCGACCCTCTCCCACCACCATAGAGCCTACAATCCAACACCAAAATCATTCCTCTATAAAACATTTCCACCCCAATCCAAACCCAACTCTATTACCATCAATTAGAGTGTTGTTTCTCATGGTGTTCGCTCAAATGCTTGATAAGAAACGTCCAGGTTTAATTGAGCTTCCTCTCCCCTCTCTCCTTGAGTCAAATGTAGTGTATATAGGAAAGCGTAGAGAAGCCACAGGTCAATGTATTCTGGGCGTCCGGTACCGAGTCTCCGAGTTCGCTTCTCAGCTCAGTCGGTCTTAGGACCTCGAAGGAAGAAGACGCATTTGCATTTTCATTATTAATTTTTTTAGTATTTTTTTTTTAACATGGAAGACGGGAATATTTAAAAGTGAGTATTACTATAAGTCCATTATTTACGAATCAGTCAATCAGATATTTTGTTATTGAATATCAAAACGGTTTAATTTTATGTCGAATTTTTGCAAAATTGTGCAATGTTTTACGAAATTTATCTCTATTTTCTTACACATTTTGCTGTAGAAAAGCGGTTAAGAAAATCAGTGATTCTGCATATATGTCCTGTAAACGACAGTACCTACGTAGGTAATCATTTTCATTATACACTGACGAGCAACAGTATCGGCTCACTTTTCACACAAGGTTCTATGAAAAGCGACCCGATATTTTTGCTCATGAGTTAACTTTCACACGTCGATCAAGTTCTAATAATCATAATATTAACTGACGTCTCTGAGAACGACACACGTTCAAGTTTTAACAATCTGCAACAATTATATACGTTGCGACTCTAGGCGCTGTACCTTTAACATGTTTCTTGTAATCCCGCGGGAACTATGCAATTTTCCGGGATAAAAAGTAGCCTATGTTTTAATCTAGTGTACCAGCTATCTTCGTTCCAAATTTTATCCAAATCCGTCCAGTCGTTTCAGCGTGAAGAAGGAACAAACATACACACTCACTCACATCGTCACATCGTCATATTATGTAAAGCTTCATTCACTCGGATGGTAAAACGTTTCCGAAATAAGTATTACAGTAGGATTAGTAAGTAATTACATCTAATCTAACTAATATTATAAATGCGAAAGTATGGATGGATGGATGGATGGATGGATGTTTGTTACTCAATCACGCCAGAACGAGCAAACGGATCTGTATGAAAATCGGCACATAGATAGAGAAAAGTCTGGAATAGCACATAGGCTACTTTTTATTCCGGAAAATTGCGTAGTTCCCGCGGGATAGCGATAAACGAATTTTTTGCAGACGAGGTCGCTGGCAACAGCTAGTACGTACATAAATCACGGCTTTATCCCTTACGGGGTAGACAGAGCGTAAGGTAACAAGACCTAACCCACATTTAGTAAACACCACTACAAAGATTCATCAATTAGGGTGCGACCACACCGCCGCTTAAAAAACGGTGAGAAAACGTGACGCATACGACACGTCACTGCGTATACGCGGCGGTTTGGTCGCACCCTTATATGATACTAGCTTTTGTCCGCGACTTCCTCCGCGTAGACTTCATTTTATTGACAAAAGTCACATATTGCTATCCATATTTGAACAGGCACTTATCACCCCATTTGTGACATTTCATTGGTATTTTTTTTTTATAATAAGCGATATTAAATCCCGTGGGAATTTTGAAAATCCCTCCCCTTAGTGCACCTATATGACACTGAACACGCACTGACAATATACGTTCCGACTCTAGGCAGCTGCGATTTTCGACATGTTCATCGCTATCCCGCGGGAACTATGCTGTTTTCCGAGACAAAAAGTAGCCTATAACCTGGCCGGTAATTTTCTCAACAGATTAGTAAAGTTTCCAACAAAATCCGTTCAGCCGTTTTCACGTGATGCGCGCACAAATATACAGACAAACAGATAAACAGACAAAAATTCTAAAAACTGTTGGAACGTGTTCTGTTATCGATTCTAAGTACAACCTCTCATTTGGCCGAATTTTTATGAAGACGAATTTCATTGTGATTTAAAACTTTTGGAATATCTTTCACATGGCAAATGTTACACTAGGCCGAAAAACTCTTGTGATTAATTTGGATTAATTTAGGTTTAGGTGCGGCGGGGTGGCCCTTGGGCCACCCCTTAGCCGCGAACATGTTTGTTTTAATTTATAAACAGTCTTTGTTTTACCTTAGAATGTCTTATTTTTTATTAATGGTTATGTAGTACCATTTGACTATATAAAAAATGTCATTTTAATAAGTTTCCATGTTAAAAAAAAACACACGTTGAGTTGGCAATCGTGAGGTTGGGAAATGTAACTAATCATTTTAACAAGTTGCCATAATATGATGATTCGGCAAAATGAAATTCGGCCAAACGTTGGTTGGGAAGTGAAATTAGACAATAAAATTTTCGGCAAATCAATAGAGAACCATTTTTATGTGATTTATGTCTGTCTCTTTATATGTATTTGTACAATAAAGCATTTACTTGCTTATATACCGGAGCTGAAGATGCGGAAGCTTGTCAAAACGGTAAAACAGTACTATCAAAGATTTACATTGAAAGCTTTAAGCTTTATAATCGGTTCTGACTGATTTCTCGGGGGACCGGTATCATATCAAGCACGTTCAAAGATAATCTTTGAGGGATTACCGCGCTACGGCCGAAGAGTCGTGACTGACTTTGTGACCAGAAAGGGCCTACCCTTTCTGGTCACACCCTTTCTGGCCTCTTGTGCCCGTAATTTCCCCGGCTGTCATACTCTCCACACCGGAACACGGGAGTGCAAGCACTGCTGCTTAGCGGCTACTAGGGTAGATAAGGTAGGGTAGGGTAGGTATTTTTTGTGAATCCTTAATAATATAAATGCGAAAGTAACCACCACCATCTTACTCGCTAATCCTGCCGCTAAGCAGCAGTGCTTGCACTCCCGTGTTCCGGTGTGGAGAGTATGACAGCCGGGGAAATTACGGGCACAAGAGGCATTTCATCTAAGTCCTCTAGGTTGGCAACGCATCTGCAGTCCCTCCGGGGTTGCGGGTGTCTATGGGCAGTGGTAATAGCTTACCATCAGGTGAGCCACTTGCTCGTTTGCCTTCCTATTCACATAAAAAAAAAAACTCTGTTACCTTTTCACTCTTAAACTGCTGCGAAATAGTTGAAATTTGGCACACAGTTTGTCCCAGGGAAGGGCATAGGATATTTCTTATTCCGGAAAACAGCATCGTTCCCGCGGGATAGCGATAAGTGAATCCTGCGCAGACGGAGCCGCGGGCAACTGCTAGTTACGTATATTTTGTCTTGACATTTAAAATGTAAAATAAATGCATATTTGAAATGAAAACTTCTTTGGGGGTAAAAAATGTTAAACTCGCGTCAGGCGTAAGACGGAGGGAGAGTTTTAGTACCAGGATATCAGGATCCCCTAACAGCTTATTTTGAAATACGAATGAAGCTAGAGTCGCGTTCGATTTTTGAAGTGTACGTTGATTTCGTCGCCTTAACGTATGTGCGTTTGGCCTAGTGGTATAAGGTGTGGAATAACAGTGTGTTCTCTCAGGTAACCGCAGTTCAAATCTCGTGTGTTTTTTTCTTTTTTTTCGTGCGAGTGTGCGTGCGTGTAGTTTTCACATCTGCCGGCACTCCCGGAGTGCTACCGGGTGTTTTTCTGTGCAAATAAATCAAACCAAAACAAATAGTGTGTGTGAATCACGGTAAACGTGCCCGCAATCATAAATCACGTCTTTAATCAAGACATACAGACAGAGTTATTTTCGAGTTTATAAAATTAGTAGCTAGGGATTATCAAAGCCACCACGCATCTTAACGGTAACAAATATATCAAAGGGATTTTGTCAAAAATTGTCGGTTGTGATTAAAAATGTTGTTAAAGTAACTTGCGCTTAGTGTTCTGCTGGTAAACCCTAAAAAACACTAGAACCCAAATGAATGTCCAATTAAAATTATAAAATGACGGTTAAATGGAATCCAAAATGGCGGAAATGAGCGCGCTAACGACCGCCTTCCGGCAAGATGGCCGCGCTCGGGATTAAGCGGGAATAAAATTAATATTGCGCGATATAAGGATGATTATTCTTTTCTTTGTCTACGTATCAGGTAGATTATTTTTCTAAGGGCGTTTGTGCACTACATGGAATTTTACTGGCGGGATTCCGATTTTTTACGGGATAGGTAGGTACAAACTGCCATATAAAGTACCTATTCCGTAAAAAATCGGACTGACGGACACAAATTTTCTGAGAAAACCGCAATATATATTTTGAACCTATATGTATTTTAACCCATTATACATTTTAAACTTTATGTATTTTAATACATACCCACCGCTACACCACCCATAGCTAGTGGTGGCAATAACGGCTGATTTGCAATAATGAATAACAGTGTTGTGTTATTCTTAAATAGCTGTTATTGTAAACTGTTGTCTGTTATCCTGTTATATTGCTGTTTTACAAAACGATACTGAACTTATTATTAAATTATTGTTATACTTATTTCGTCGCGATCGCAGCGAAATAAAAACGTACGGGAACAAAAGCAAAACAACGCTCTATTACCTTGTTTGTTATTGTACTGACTGACAACAAACAGCAATAGCTAATAATGATACCAAAAGTCAGTTATTTGAATTGCGATTGCGATGCGAGCTCGCGCGCTCAGCTACTTGATTTGTTGCGCACTCGCTAGCGCTTCTATGCCAAGTGCGGCAACAGTGCGCGTATGAACAACGTTGATAACAGACAACGAATAATGATAACAGGATAGTTGACGATTCGATAATATGTTGTTCGTTGCGTGCAAATAATGCATTACGTTATCTGCTGTTGTAATAACGACCACCATTACCCATAGCAGGTAAAAGTAATTTAATAAAATTTAATTTCTAACGGGTAACCGTAAAAGATCAAGAATCAATTCTTGATTTATTTGAGGTAGTTTTTTTTTTTTATTATATCAGCCTATATTTGTGTCCCACTACATTCCTTCCAAGCTGTAGGCTTATTGTCTAACTCGCTCGCGATCGCCATCGTGTTCATTTTGGCAGTTCATGTATGAATGTAACAGCCAGCTGATTCCAATGCCAATTGTCAGCCCATACATGAACTGTCAAAATGAACACGATGGCGATTGCGAGTGAGTTAGACAATAAGCCTACAGAGCCTCTAGTGTAAGTTTTCGCATATAAAAACGTCTCGAACGCGTTCACGTAAACGTCTCAATTACTATGAGAAAATGAACAGCGCTACAAGCGGAACGAAACGACTATTATGATTTCTCATGGTATTTTATTGAATCAGGCGTTACTTTGTGGTGGTCCATTTTAATGAACATAAAATGTTTACCTTGCTACTCCGCTACTCAAAGTATTTAATAGTATTTTGTATTTGTATTATTTATCATACCAGTAATATTATGATAGGTATATAGTATAGTATAGCATTAGTTTAGTTTATTAGACATTTTAACGCAAACGCGGTCGAGACGTATTTTGTGACCGAAAACTTACACTAAGCATACGGGGGCCTTACCATGACGTCCTAATTCCGACTCAGTTCAAGTTTTAGCTGTCACTTTTAGTATGAATCTGACAGCGAGCGAACCTAAACTGAATCGCATTAAGATGCCATGGTAAGGCCCCTGGTCTGGGAGCAGACAAAACATAGAATGTACCAGTTGCTTCTCTTCCCACACAGATGGTAAAAGCACATCGAGGGAGACGAAAATCTTAGGAATCTATTTATTTTATAGGCGATGCGACTTACACCCTTACCAATTTTAATTCCCCAATTAAGTCCACAATCATCCACCATCTTACTCGCTAATCCTGTCGCTAATCAGCAGTGCTTGCACTGCTGTGTTCCGGTGTGGAGAGTAAGACAGCCGGGGAAATTACGGGCACAAGAGGCATTTCCATCTAAGCCCTCTAGGTTGGCAACGCATCTGCAATCCCTCCGGGGTTGCGGGTGTCTATGGGCAGTGGTGATCGCTTACCATCAGGTGACCCACTTGCTCGTTTGCCTTCCTATTCACATAAAAAAAAAACATGATAGACGTGGCCTTTGGGTCTTGTTACCTTGGGCCCTGTCTACTCCGTAAGGGATAAAGACGTGATTTACGTATGTATGTCTGTATATATGTGTTGTGAGAGCTCGTGGACTGCATTATAGTTATATATCTGCTAATGGCGCTCACAACCCACCTTGTAACTGATACAAGCTCTCAATGCATTCAATGTTGCAAATGTAAAATAAACGATACATTTCCGCAACATAATAACTACAAACGTACAACGTTCTGTCTATTTTCTTAATGTCTGGGACTGCATAATGCTATTGAAATTTGAATGGTGCATATATATGGTAGGTTGACGACGCGGTTGGCCTAGTTGGTAGTGACCCTGCCTGCGAAGCAAGCGTCCTGGGTTCGAATCCTGGTAAGGACATATTTTTGTGTGATGAGCACGAATATATTTGTTCCTGAGTTATGGATGTTTTCTATCTATATAAGTATGTATTTCTCTATATAAGTATGTATATCGTTGTCTAGTACCCATAACACAAGCCTTACTTGCGCTTTTTTTGGGACTAGGTCAATTTGTGTGTTGTTCCCTAATATCAAATAAATAAATAAATAAATAAATAAATAAATAAATATTTATTTATTATTTATTTTATTTATTTTATATAAATACAAACACAATACAAATACATTCAGGGACATATTTTAGCGGAACACAAAAAAAAGTTAGCAAAACGCATAACCTAGGTAGGTATAACCTATATACCTACTTAATGCTTTACCAGAAAAAAAAATATTTAGGTACATTGTTTTGTGTTCCGCTAAATATGTCTCTGAGTGTATATTATTCATTGATCACTACAATAACATTACATAGAAAAAGAGTGTGAAACTACGAATAGTTGAAAAGTTGTATGTGCCACTCGGGAGCAAAATCATTTTCATCTTGGGCGTTAACACTTGAATCCCTCATTACGCTCTGGATTCTACTTAAGAATCCCTCGATACGCTCAGGATTGTATTGCAGAATCCTTCGCTACATTCTGGATTCAATGTAGCGCCCTCGCCATAAATACATCATTTTGTTCCCTTGTGACATAAATAACTATTGTCCCTACCCACCCCGTTTTACGTAAGTTCCGAGGAAAATATAGCTCCTTGGTTTTATTTTTTAACGACACTGAAAATTGGAACACATAGAAAAATCCGAAAAGTAAAGCTATGGCCGGGAATCGAACCCGGGTCCTCGTCATTCCGTGACGCGTGCTATACCCCTACACCACCCATAGCAGGTAAAAGTAAAGCTATGGCCGGGAATCGAACCCGGGTCCTCGTCATTCCGTGACGCGTGCTATACCCCTACACCACCCATAGCAGGTAAAAGTAAAGCTATGGCCGGGAATCGAACCCGGGTCCTCGTCATTCCGTGACGCGTGCTATACCCCTACACCACCCATAGCAGGTAAAAGTAAAGCTATGGCCGGGAATCGAACCCGGGTCCTCGTCATTCCGTGACGCGTGCTATACCCCTACACCACCCATAGCAGGTAAAAGTAAAGCTATGGCCGGGAATCGAACCCGGGTCCTCGTCATTCCGTGACGCGTGCTATACCCCTACACCACCCATAGCAGGTAAAAGTAAAGCTATGGCCGGGAATCGAACCCGGGTCCTCGTCATTCCGTGACGCGTGCTATACCCCTACACCACCCATAGCAGGTTTAATGGGCCATTCTCTTAAAAGTTGCACCTCCAACCTTTTTTTCTGGGATTCTTTTTCTTTTTCGGATTCCTAGTCAGAATCACGAGCGCTATCGATCCTGGGGTCTTACCATGAGGTCCTAATTCCGACTCAGTTCAAGTTTTAGCTGTCACTTAGCGCCCCCAAAACAATTCTGCTGCAGCTGGAACGGGCGCAGCATGCAGTCATTAAAGTGATGCTCAATAAACCTTTTCGTTTTCCCACTGACACACTTTACCGAGACTCCAAGATATTAAGTGTAAGACGTCTGTATATCTTAAAAGCTGTAGTACGAGCGCACAGCGTTGTCACTAAACTGCCGAGTTACACTCAGCTGCTGACCAAGCGTAGGTTTAGAGCTCCCTTGCCAAAGACCAGATCCGCCTTCGCAAAACGTTTCCCTGCCTTCATGCCCTTACGTATTTATAACGCGGTTTGTAAGGTCCACGGTGTGCAGCGCTGCACGACAGGTAGACTCATACTTATTGCAAGAAAATGGCTGGCGTCCTTGTCATACGATGATACGGAGGCTCTACTTCGCATCAACTCTTAACAACATACATGTACATACATACAAACACACATACACATACATGCACACACACAGACACACACATGCGCACAAGTTCTTAAAGCTATTTAATTTTTGCTTTTGTGTTTCGCTCCTATTTTTATTGTTATTTTTATTTTTATTTTTAGTTTGAAATTACCTTAACTTCTAACTGACGTCTACTAACCACTGTAAGTTAATTTGTCTTGTACCTATAGTGCACTCCAAGGTCCCAAGATACAGGCTCTGCCTAGTTTGGGGTCTGCCAGACAATCGTTTTTGTATACTGCTGATGTATTTTTTACG
Source organism: Pandemis heparana (assembly GCA_963854515.1). Taxonomy (NCBI): domain Eukaryota; kingdom Metazoa; phylum Arthropoda; class Insecta; order Lepidoptera; family Tortricidae; genus Pandemis; species Pandemis heparana. The sequence continues at coordinate 2,742,241 of OY978032.1, forward strand.
AAATAAATTTATTCTTATTCTTATTCTTATTCTTATTCTTACTTTTAGTATGAATCTGACAGCGAGCGAACCTAAACTGAATCGCAATAAGTCATCATGGTAAGGCTCCTGATAGGAGAAAAAACGGCCCAAAATTAGCTTTTCCATTCCGTTACTTCATTCATACAAATTTGAATGGTGGTAACGGAATGGAACGAAATTTTAGGCTAGAAAATGTATGGAATTTTCGGGACGTTTTTTTTCTCTTATCAAGATAGATAGTGCTCGTGATTCTGAGTAGAAATCTGAAAAAAGAAACAAAATCCTAGAAAAAAGTTGGTACAACTTTTAAGATAATTGCCCTAAGGGTGCGACCACACCGCCGCTTAAAAAACGATGACTTTTTTTATTTATTTATTTATTTATTTTTTTATGCGAATAGGAAGGCAAACGAGCAAGTGGGTCACCTGATGGTAAGCGATCACCACTGCCCATAGACACCCGCGACCCCGGAGGGATTGCAGATGCGTTGCCAACCTAGAGGGCTAAGATGAAATGCCTCTTGTGCCCGTAATTTCCCCGGCTGTCTTACTCTCCACACCGGAACACAGCAGTGCAAGCACTGCTGCTTAGCGGCAGGATTTGCGAGTAAGATGGTGGTAGCTATCCGGACGGACCTTGCACAAGGCCCTACCACCCGCAAAACGTTACGGAGTCGCAACAAAATGTATGAAGAAACGGTGAGAAAACGTGACGCACACGACACGTCACTGCGTATACGCGGCGGTTTGGTCGCACCCTATACGGTTAATATTGGCCTCCTAGCTATTTAAGAGGTGAGTCTGAGTGTAATTACCAACTTAGCGAATTTCCGGAAACGCTTGACGCGGCGCAGCCGCCGACGGCTCGCGAAATTAGGTAATTGTGCGTCCTCACGCCAGTTTACACCTTGAACTGCTCTTGAATAACAAACATACATACATACACAAATCACGTCTTTATCCCTTCCGGGGTAGACAGAGACTAACCCCCTTATTCATAAACGCTCTGGCTTCTGTTAAATTCGCAATCGTTTGTCCTTATCTGTCACTTTGACATTTACCTAGAGTTTAGGTACCAGGATATCAGGATCCTCTAAGAGCTTATTTTGAAATACGAATGAAGCTAAAGTCGCGTTCGATTTTTGAAGTGTACGTTGATTTCGTTGCTTTAACGTACAGTGTGTTCTCTCATTGACCGCAGTTCAAATCTCATGTATTTATTCTTTTTCTTTTTTTTTCTTTTTGCGCGAGTGTGCGTGTGTGTAGTTTTCACTTCTGCCGGCACTCCCGGAGTGCTACCTGTATACTTAGTGTAAGTTGGTCACAAAACACGTCTCGACCGCGTTTGCGTTACAATGTCAAGTACTATGAGAAATAATACTCAAATACTTTGAGTAGCGGAGTAGCAAGGTATTTTTCACCTCACTTGCTCGAAAGGGCTGTCTTTCTCCTTAAAAATCTGCGTGGAAAAGTGCTTTTTCCCCTCTTGGGTGGAAAAGGTTTTTGAAATTCGAACGCCGCGCTGACCACCATTCCACGATTCCACCACGACCACGACCTCACCTACTCATATACTCAAGTAATTTTAAATTCTTCCATCCACCATTCTTCTCGCTGTAGTGAGGTGAAAAATTGTGTGTTTCGCTCGGCAGCAAAGTTTGTTTAGTGTTTCGTGCCTTAAAACCCTCGCGACGCTCAGGATTCTTCTTTTGAACCACTCGCTTCGCTCGTGGCTCAATCATAGAATCCTTCGCTTGCTCGGGTTTCAATACAGGCACTCGCGCCAAACAAAAACTTTGCAGCCTTGCATAACAAATAACTATTATGTTCATTAAAATGGACCTCCACAAAGTAACGCCTGATTCAATAAAATACTATGAGAAATCTTAGTTGTCGTTGTTCCGCTTGTGGCGCTGTTCATTTTCCCATGGTAATTGGAACGTTAACGCGAACGTGTTCCAGACGTTTGTCATGCCTGAAACTTACACTAGAGGCTCTGAGCCTTTAGTGTAAGTTTTTGCATACATAGTTTTTGCGTATTCTATGTCTATTCTTATACTGTTCAGGCTATACTGTTGTGGAATTCTTTGCCTATAAGCATAAGGTGCGCTAAATCTTTGCCCTTATTTAAAGCTATGTTGAAGGAGCACTATCTGTCATCCTGTCCATGATTCTTATATGTAGCTGGTTTTCTTTTTAGGCATGTGTGTATGTGTCTATTTATATCTCCATTTATTATAAATGTGTTTCATGTATAATGTATTATGTATTGTATGTGTATTAGTATGTATGTATTTTCACTACTTAGGTATATTAATACGTACTAAATTGCACCACCTGCTCAGATCTGTTCTTTTCTCCAGTCCGTTATGGTTGCCTGGTAGAGATCGCTCTGTAGCGATAAGGCCGCCTATTGTTACCTTATTACTTCTGTATACCTTTTTCTGTTTTGATTGTTATATGTGGTGTTCAATAAAGAGTTATTGTATTGTATTGTATTGTAACCGTCTCAATTACCATCGAAAAATTGGTGCCACTTGCGGAACGAAACGCTAACAAACTGAGCCTCTAGTGTAAGTTTTCACACGAATAAACGTCTCGAACACGTTCACGTAAACGTCTCAATTACTATGAAAAAATTGGCAGCGCCACTTGCGGATCGAAACGGCAACAAACTGTTCCATAGTATTTGACATTTTAACGCAAACGCGGTCGAGACGTGTTCTGTGACCGAAAACTTACACTAAGCATACTGTTCCCATAGTATTTGACATTTTGACGCGAACGGCGTAGAGACGTATTTTGTAACCGAAAACCTCTAAGCATACCGGTGTTTTATTTAACTAAATATGTTTTGTTTGTCGGTACAGCAGTTCCATCGGCCATCCATGATGGGGGCGGCGTCGGACGGCTTCAACGCTGGTTGGCTGCGCGCCAAGGTGGCCGCTTGCCGGGAGTCGCGGAAGCTCGTGCTGGTCATCGTGGCCATTGCGCTACTGCTGGACAACATGCTGCTCACCACTGTTGGTGAGTCACCTTCAACTTGCAGTTACCGCTGCCTACCGTCACCTTACCGCGGCCCACCGTCACCTTACCGCTACCATAGTCATAGGCATTTATTACATAACAATAATTCACAATTGTGTTGGAAATCTACTATACATTAATATATGGGTATAGTATAATCAATTACTGATTAAAAACTAACTTAAAAATCTAAATAATAAGTAAATTCTAAGAATAACAATAATAAAATTAAAAAAACTAAAACAATAATGAGATCAGGATCACACAAATTCAAAAAAATAAAACAATATTTAATGAGATCAGGATCTCGTCACCTTTCCGCTACCCACAATTACCTTACTGCTGCCTACCGTCACCTTACCGCTGTCCACAATTACCTCACCGCTGCCTACCGTCACATTACTGCGGCCCACCGTCACCTTACCGCTACCCACAATTACCTTACCGCTGCCTACCGTCACCTTACCGCTGCCCACCGTCACCTTACCGCTGCCTACCGTTACCTTACTGCTTCTACCGTTACCTAATGGTTTGACCTGTGGCTTCTCAAGCAGAGGGTCGCGGGTTTGAATACCGGGCTCGCACACCTGAGTTTTTCGGAATTTATGTGCGAAATTACATTTGAAATTTACCATGAGCTTTCGGTGAAGAAAGAAAAACATCGTGAGAAAACCATACCAATCCCAATAAGGCTTAGTTACCCTTCTGGGTTGGAAGGTCAGATGGCAGGCGCTTCTGTAAAACTAGTGCCTACGCCAAATCTTGGGATTAGGTTGTCAAAGCGGACCCCAGGCTCACTGAGCCGTGGCAAATGCCGGGAAAAACGCTAGGAAGATGATGAGTTGCGTGGGGGGTTATTTAAATGTACGGTCAAGTATTAATTTTGACGCCAGAAATATGGCTCAGCTAGAAAGTTATTTAAGCTGCAAATTTGAAACTGAGTCGCGATCTGATTGAATTAGTAGCGGCGGTAATAGGGGAGATGAGTTTCGCTCAACAGTGCCTAGTGGTGGAGATCGGTGGGGAAATTGCGTGGGGCCTGTACCATGACGTGTTAATGCGATTCGTTCGCTTGCTGTCAGATCCATATCCATACTAAAAACGACAGCTAAACTAGACGACCAGCTTGACGACCGAATGGCCTAGTGGTTAGAGAACCTGACTATGAAGCTTGAGGTCCCGGTTTCGATCCCCGGTCGAGGCAGATATTTATATGAAAAATACGAATGTTTGTTCTCGAGTCTTGGATGTTTAATATGTATTTAAGTATGTATTTATCTATATAAGTATGTTTATCCGTTGTCTAGTGCCCATATCACAAGCTTTGCTTAGTTTGGGACTAGGTCAATTGGTGTCAATTGTCCCAAGATATTTATTTTATTTATTTATAAACTGGCGCCTTACCATGACGTCCTAATTCCGACCTAGTTTTAGCCGTCACTATGAATCTGACAGCGAGCGAACCTTAACTGAATCGCATTAAGACGTCAGGCCCCTGAATTTAGTCGGATTCGAGTTGAATTGAATTGAGACGCGCATGCGAAGTCACGGGACTGCTAATCACTACAGAATAAAACAAAGTCGCTTTCCGCTGTCTGTCTGTCCCTATGTATGCTTAGATCTTTAAAACTACGCAACGGATTTTGATGCGGTTTTTTAACAGGTAAGTGATTCAAGAGGAAGGTTTATATGTATTCTACGTAGACGAAGTCGCGGGCAGAAGCTAGTATTAGTGTAAGCCCTACCTAAAATCGTATAGATTTAAAGTTTCGCTTATACATTTATTGTAAAAACACCGGCCAAGTGCGAGTCGGACTCGCGCACCAAAGGTTCTGTATCATTATTTCTATAAATATCTATAAACCAGTGTAAGCAGAGCCCTGCTCCAAAGCAAAATGTACGCAGTGTAGGGTGACTTTATATTGGTCACTGCTATATACAGACATACATACATATTCACGGTTTTCGCAATTATTCCTTAATCTGTGCTATAAGACCTACCTTCATACCAAATTTCAAGATTCTGCGTTCACGGGAAGTACCTACCCTGTAGGTTTTGATTCCCTTGAGAGTCGAAAATTTGCGGAAATTTGCGGCATAAACGGCTGTATCTTTTGATTGCGTTGGCTTAGAAGCTTGATTTTTTCACAGCTCCAAGGGGCAGTGGATTTGAGTATTTGATATAAATTTCAGCTTGATACCTCTACGCGTTCCTGAGAAAAAGGGTCTTGACAGACGGACAGACGGACAACAAAGTGATCCTATAAGGGTTCCGTTTTTTCCTTTTGAGGTACGGAACCCTAAAAACGGGACTTAATCAATAAAATGTATTTTTGTAAATACCTCAAAACAAAGCAAAAACATTTTATTTACCTGATTAAGTACCGTTTTTTTAGAATAATCTACCTAAAATCGGTCCATTCCTAAGCTAGCTTCTCTCAAATATTCATAAAAACCGGTATTAATATAAAAGCGGCCCCTCCCTAGCTGCCTTTGACGGCTAAGTGAGCTTTGACGCACGGAAATTGCGCGCCAACTGTACCGAGTACAGTCCGCAGCAAAAGCCGACCAGTGTTCTTAGTGAGTTTTTTTTCTTCTGCTTCTATCATCTGCGCGGGAAGAAGAGTAAGTACATTCTGTTTGTTCTTTGCTGAAAGGGTACGTATTAAAATCCGTAAAGCTTAAAATGTATAATGGGTTAAAATACATATAGGTTCAAAATATATAATGCGATTTTCTCAGAAAATTGGAAATTAACAAAATTGATACAAATAAACTAAACCTAACCTAGTCTTTTTAAATGTGAATAGGAAGGCAAACGAGCAAGTGGGTCACGTGATGGTAAGCGATCACCACTGCCCATAGACACCCGCAACCCCGGAGGGATTGCAGATGCGTTGCCAACCTAGAGGACTAAGATAAAATGCCTCTTGTGCCCGTAATTTCCCCGGCTGTCTTACTCTCCACACCGGAACACAGCAGTGCAAGCACTGCTGCTTAGCGGCCGGATTAGCGAGTAAGATGGTGGTAGCTATCCGGACGGACCTTGCACAAGGCCCTACCACCCGCAAAACCCAATCTATAGACTGCACTAACAAAAAAGTACATCTAGCTAGTAGTTTCACAGAAAATAGCATTAAGTATATGTATATTTTGAACCATTATGCATTTTAACCTATTATACATTTTAAACTTTATACATTCTGATCCGCGCCCGAGGTGAAAATATCACTAAGTCAACGCAACCAAACAGGTACATTAGAAAATGGTTCTATCTCACCGTGGGTTATTAGAAAAGTAGGCTTATTGTCTAACTCGCTCGCAATCGCCATCGTGTTCATTTTGACAGTTCATGTATGGGCTGACAATTGGCATCGGAATCAGCTAGCTGTCACATTCATACAAGAACTGTCAAAATGAACACGATGGCGATTGCGAGAGAGTTAGACAATAAGCCTACAGGTTTTTATATGATAGGAGGCGAACGAGCAAGCGTTTCACCTCATGAAAAGTAAGCACCGCTGCCCATAGACGCATAACATAGGGCGTTAAGAACGTGTTGCGGGCCTTGAAGAAAATAATAGTCTCGTTTATTCTGCCGACTGTACCAGTCTGGTAGAAATTGGGTTAGGTATTAAACTTTGGCCTTTGAGCTTCGCATGGTTATTAAATTTCATGCTCGAAAAAGGTTTGATATTAGGTACGAGATTTGTGAAATTATACACAAATTAAAAAAAAAGCTACGCGTAGCACTCCGGGAGTGCCGGCAGAAGTGAAAACAGCAGCTTAGATTAGATTTTAATGTACCTCCATGATGCTCAAGTATTATCTATATTGACAGACCTTTAACAACGTGCTGATGCCCTAGTACTTTTGCTCTACGACTCAACAAAAAAACACTTCAAAAATCGAACGCGATTCATTCGTATTTCAAAATAAGCTCTTCGAGGATCTGATATCCAGCATGCTTATTACGTAACTCGCTCGCAATCGCCATCGTGTTCATTTTGGCAGTTCATGTATGGGCTGACAATTGGCATCGGAATCAGCTAGCTGTCACATTCATACAAGAACTGTCAAAATGAACACGATGGCGATTGCGAGCGAGTTACGTAATAAGCTAGCTGGTACTTAAACTCTCCCTCCGTCTTACTCCTGACGCGAGTTTCACATTTTTTACCCATCCCAAAAATTGCTCAACACCGCTAAAGAAGTTTTGAATACAATAAAAAAACATTATCCCAAACTAAGCGAAGCTTATACAGTCAAGGTCAACAAAATGTATACACCCCAAAGTTACAAACCTACCCTTATAGCAGCGTTAACCGATGTTTACATATTTTTGCAACTTTGCGCGAATCCATATTTTCCATGCTTTTCATCTGTCTCGATCGGAGCTCGAACCCGGGACTTCTAGCCACACAGGCAGGTTCTCTAACCGCTAGGCTGTCCGGTCATCAAAATAATTACTTCTTGTAATTATCACAATATAAATCCAAACTTCGGCACTTTATTTAAAAGGGTGTTAGGTGGTGAAAGGTTCCCTATCGTTTGCCATAATTTCATCTAACTAATATTGTAAATGCGAAAGTACGGATGGATGGATAGATGGATGGATGGATGGATGGATGGATGGATGGATGGATGTTTGTTTGTTACTCAATCACGCCAGAACGGCCCAACGGATCTGGATGAAATTCGGCACATAGATAGAGAAAAGTCTGGAATAGCACATAGGCTACTTTTTATCCCGGAAAACTGAGTAGTTCCCGCGAGAAAGCGATAAACGAATTCTTCATAATGATCATTTGCCATAACTGTTTTTTCCCTTTAACTGTTAATTTTTCAGTATTGTTATGAAACAAACCCAACCTAACCTCCTCACACACACACACACACGCACACGCACACGCACACGCACACACACACACACACACACACACACACGCGCACACACGCAAACACGTAAATCACGAAATCACGTCTGTATACGTCACTTCTCACGTACACGTGCGTCTGTCGTTTTCACGTATTTTTGTCTTTAGACAGGGCCTAAGGTGACAAGACCTACAGGCCATTAGAGCTCTAAAGAATTGCCATTTCAATGCTCCTGAAAAAATTACGGTTTCAGAGATAAAATTAAGTGTGACTAACGATCATTATGACAAACATTACATTGTGACACGTGAAATTCGGGCAAATGAAAGGATTCGAAGGCATAATAAAGTCGTGAATCGAAATACCTACCTATTGTTTTCTTAATCAACGGGAGCGATCCCGCGGGATATAACTAGTCTACGCTAATGTTATTTTGCTACCCAATGACTTACAAATCTCATAAATTAAATCGTCCATCAAATATAACAATTAAGTGCCTAAAGTTAAGCGCAACTTTCTTGTTAAAGAATGCCTCTCGGAAAGTATAAAAGTTTGAAATTGTTCAAATTACAAAGTTGTTTACACAAATCCTTTACAAATTTTGGGGGCATATTAGATAATAGCAAAAAAATTTTGTTGAGTCGCGGAGCAAAAGTACTAGGGCATCAGCACATTGTTAGAGGTCTGTCAATATAGATAATGCGTACTTACGTTTTTTTTGTAAGCGGCCATTACGGTACGGGTCTTGAGCGTCACGGAGGTTACAACATTAAAATCCACTTAAAATCTAATCTAAGCTGCTGTTTTTACTTCTGCCAAACTTCTGCCTGCACAAACTTAATTAATCTTAACCCCACACAAACACTGACGCGCGTTTCGATCCCTCTACGGGATCATTCTCAAAGTTAGAGCACAACCGATGCACATGCGAACCAACGTCGTACTAATTTGTAAACCTATAAATAAACTAAATGTACTGTTAAACTGAATAAAAGCACTGGTCACCGGTATTCAAGAATATATTATTTCCAAGATATTAATACAACGCTATTTCTAATACGACCATCGCGGGAAGAGGCCACGCAGGGAGCCCTGTCTGTCAAACCACAGACTATAGCATTAGGCTACAAGGCAACGTTCAGGAATCTGTCTAACAGTTCGGCCATCCTGATAAACCTTCGTCCTCGAAGGTCGTCACTACAAGTTGAACTACTTCATGTCAACTACCTATCTGTGGAAATCTTATAATTTATTGGACAGGCCTTTGCTAAAGGCTAACCACATTTTCGCAAACAGCCTTTTTCTTCTCCATTTCATAACAAGCAGACTGTTGACGGAAAATATGGCTTCATCTATGAAAAACCACAGAAAAACCATAAATGCTGTCCACTCTAAACATTAATCTTTGCTTAGACAATCCAACACGTGAATATAACCAAATTATGTGGCACATTCTCAGCTCTGCTTAATCATAAGCGTTCATTATTACAGGCTATCCATACCATCTATTTGCAACTAACATGGTCATATGAAAAGGCCACATCCTCTTGGTTATATTTCAAATTACTAAATCTTTCATGAAATTCATCATCTTCAAAACCAGTTAAATGAATTAACAACTTTTAGCAATCTCTGATCAAGTGAACAACAATGCAACTTCAAAGAACCAAGTCTACTCATGCTTCGTGAGAATAGACTCTTTAGGCAGAGCAGGGGTTGATCGCACCGCGCCAGCGGGCTGAATCATCAGGCTTCGCTAGCGCTGGGTCGCACTAGACTCCCTCTGGCTTGCACCACCGTAGCGGGCAGATTCATCAGGGTTCACCGCCACTGCCCGGCAGCACACAGGCCAATAGCGCAAGCAGCGCTGCACCGCTCAGGCGGGCAGACCCGGCAGACTGGCCCAGGCCCGCACCGCACCGCACAAGCGGGCAGAATCGTCAGGCTTCGCCGCCGCTACCCGGCAGCAGACAGGCTGGATGCACAGCCAGCACTGCACCGCTCAAGCGGGCAGAATCATCAGGCTTCGCCGCCGCTACCCGGCAGCAGATAGGCTGACCACACAGCCAGCACTGCCCCGCTCAGGCGAGCAGAATCATCAGACTTCATCGCCGCCACCCAGCAGCACACAGGCTGGCCGCACTGCCAGCACTGCGCCGCTCAGGCGGGCAGAATCATCAGGTTTCGCAAACGCAGGCTCGACCCGGCCCGCGCTACCCTGGCGCGCAGACTCGTCTGGCCCAGCTTGGCTCGACTGCGCTCCCATCGCTGCTGTAATTTGTAGTGCCTATAAGCTGAATGTTTGTACCTAAGGCTCCATTGAGCCGTCGGTTTGTGAGTTCCGATAAGCTGTATATGTGCCCCCATCGGCTGTCATTTGCAAGCTCCGAACAGCCGTCTGAGTGCCACTATCGGCCGTCATTTGTGATGCCCCAATAAGCAGTCCGTGAGCCCTTCATAGGCCGTCTCTTTGTGACGCTCCAATAAGCAGTATGTGAGCCCTTCATAGGCCGTCTCTTTGTGATGCTCTGATAAGCAGTCTGTGAGCCCTTCATAGGCCGTATTTTGTGGTGCTCCAATAAGCAGTCTGTGAGCCCCAGTCGGCCGTACTTTGTGATGCTCCGATAAGCAGTCTGTGAGCCCCAATCGGCCGTACTTTGTGATGCTCCGATAAGCAGTCTGTGAGCCCCAATCGGCCGTACTTTGTGATGCTCCGATAAGCAGTCTGTGAGCCCAAATCGGCCGTACTTTGTGATGCTCCGATAAGCAGTCTGTGAGCCCCAATCGGCCGTACTTTGTGATGCTTCAATAAGCAGTCTGTGAGCCCCAATCGGCAGTCCTTTTGTCTCGCCGTGCCGTGCCGGCGTAACATGCGCCGTGCCTCGCGCATCGTGCCAGTGTTGCACGCCCTCTGCTCCGCGCACCGTGCCAGTGTTGCACGCTCTGCCTCGCGAAGCAGCAACTCGCACACATCTGCAACCATTGAGCAGGAGAAATAACTGTGTTCGTGCCCATAAATCCACAATTTATGGCATCCGCTTAGTTTTACACACGTCACATGAGTCACACACAGTGAAATATCAACATTTATATTTCATAGAGTACAAACACAACACAGCACCAGTTGTCAACTGCATAATAGCCATGACCAGGTCTTACTTTACTTGTAGGCTAACTGAAAGCCCCTCTTTCCATCTTGCTTCTGACTGATTTCCAATAATTGTCATGCGACAATGAACATTAAAACAGTTTACATAGTTGCTAATTCCCATCAAGCCTTATTTGTCAAGGTCACTTGGCTATTATTTCAGACAATCAATAATTATCAGAGTATACTTAATCGCACAGCTTCCCATTATGTATTCAACCATGTATTCAACTTGTATGTATTACTTAATACTGTACTGGTTTCTGACCACCACTGTGTCGCTCGGCGCACGCGACGCAGGCCTCTGCTGACGCTCTGCTCACGCGCTCAGCTGACGCTCAGTTCTCTCATAATTCATTCACATTTACTCCTCATTTTCACTCTAATAACACAAATAACAAACAATATAACAACAGAAAATTACTTGTTGCAACTACTAGCGCCATCTAGTTTCGAATGGTTGAATCAACATGGATAAATTCAATACTGAATTTCCTCTACAAAATGACATCTGCCAGTCAAATTAATCTTGATTTGTTTCGCAACATCCAATAAAACAATGCACAGCTAAATAAATCACTATACTGTCATATTTATAACAAGTCATTCTGTCATTCTAATCTTGGTTACAACATTACCAATATTCTCGCACAATGAGTGAATTTTATCAAGTGTCGCCTCCTGTGGACACTCGCAACATCAGGTGTAGCATGTGTATGTTGCAAACCAATCCTGCAATAAACCTTGACATCCCCTTTTTATGTTCACAAAGAGATGTTAAAACAAATAAAACAAACTCACAATTGGTCCATTTTGCATTTACCATAATTAGCTTAGCTAAAAGTTCTCTTTATTGTTTGTATTCAATTGTTGGCAGTCGCCAAGCCGTCGCCTTACTTGACACCAACAATATTCCATCAAGCTTGTATTTCATAAGCACAGATTCATTCATTAATCAGCAGCTGTAACAGCTCATTAGTATCCAACACAGTAAAGAAGGAAGGCACAGGTTAGTAAAGTCATGATAAGCTCTATTATTGAGTAGTCAACTCTGTATAGCACAAATTGCAAATCCAACGAACAAAACCATTATTGTTACCACCACGTTGAATTGTACCTTGCACAACACAAGAACTTGCAACAACTTGTCACATCCAATGCATGGATTAAAAGATATAAACAAACAGTACCTCATTTAGTATCTTATCTTTGAACAACTGCAATTAAAACAGGCATTATGATTTGCTTTCAACATTCCATTACCACTCAGCCAATATGTTCATACTGCAGCTGCTGTAGCTTAGTTGTCCCACATTGTAGTTCATGTTACTGCATTCTTGACACTAATAAACATAATGATAAACCAGCTGTCCCATAATTCAGTTATGGACACACACAAAAAACTAGATAATCTGAAATCAGAGTCAATATTCAACCTCGTCGGTCAAGTCAATTAAAATCTGACTTAGTAATTTAGTTTAACTTCACTTCATACTTTAATGACTATTTCTGTATACTTTACTTTACACTTTAGAAAGTTTACTAGTACACTTTTAACTTGCAGCATTTTGTCTCAATAATTTCCAAACAACAGATTAGTGCATAATTATTAATTTCAATCTCAACAATAAAGCAAACTGTACACTGCATTATTAAGTGTCTTAACTGTTTTATTTTGTTATTCTGTTGTAGTTGTCTGTAACTTTATTAATCACACAAACCATCATAGAACTTATTATGATGCAATTTTGTTCTCGAATAGTTTTAACTTTGTTTTCAAAATGAGTATAAAACTAATTCAAGGAGACTTATACTTTATACACTTCCAGTAACAGTTAGCAATTGATTTGTTTTACTGCATTTACAACTTGTGGCACTCACAATTATAATAATAAGAAATTACTTCAGATCAGCCACGGGTCGGTCAACATTTACTTGTATTAGTAAATTTATCACTATTAAATTAATAAGCTTTTCACTTCGACTTAAAATTTACAACTCATAGTGATTTTACACACAACACAAGCCCTTGCTGAAGTATTAACCATAATAAGATAACATGTTACTCAACTCAATAGGTGAGCGCAGAACTTTACCCAAAATTGCTCATCAAGCGAGCATAAAACCAACTTAAGCTTGTAACTTGTGCTTTATGTTAAGGAATACTAGTTGTTAACTATTCCAAACTCATACAAATTCATTATTACTTATTACCTTCTTAGTCAGAATCCTGCAAAGTTACATTTTGGGTAACTGGCCAATAGCTTACCATGAAGCATTCCTTACCTTACCTTGAGAGAAACATGGATCTTAGGCTTACCCAATCCTTTAGGTACTTAATACCTAATATTGTGCATTATTTTATTAGCACAAGTCAACAACCTTTCGTGTCGTAGCCAGTCGTAGGTACTTGTTAAAATCATGACAAACTTTCGTCAGGAAAGTGTTGAAATAGTTTATCTCAATATAAATTATGAACCGGCAAAATATTATTTAGCAGTCATCAGTGCTTTTACCAGACAACAAGCAAGTACGCGTCTGTAGGTACGCCAACTACGCCATACTTTTTTTTACACAACAGTGACAACACAGATTTTACTGACAACAACGATACACTAAGTTTTAGCTTTAATAGTAGGCTCAGATCCAGATCCAACTTCTGAATTGTTAAACTGAATAAAAGCACTGGTCACCGGTATTCAAGAATATATTATTTCCAAGATATTAATACAACGCTATTTCTAATACGAACATCGCGGGAAGAGGCCACGCAGGGAGCCCTGTCTGTCAAACCACAGACTATAGCATTAGGCTACAAGGCAACGTTCAGGAATCTGTTTAACAGTACCTACATTCGTATATTTCCAAACTACCCTCTTATTTATAATTTTTATTGTCCATCAACAACTACCTTCATAAAACTTCCCGACTACAGCAAAAACAAAGTCATATATAAAATAAAAGAAAAGATATATATTTCGCACAAGCTTGGTTATCTTGCACGTAAGTAGCAGAGTAGCATAGCAAGGTAAATATTTTGTGTTCATTGAAATGGACCTCCGCAAAGTAACGCCTGATTCAATAAAATAAACATTTTTCAGTTTCATCTCGAAAGTAATTACAGAGCTAGCTAGTCAAACTAAGCTAATCTGCTGAATTTTCCACAATTTTAAGAAGCTGTATTCTTACGGAACTTTCTAACCAAACACCCAGTTCATAGGCATAAAAGATAAACGGCACAGATTTCTTTCCCCTCCCTAGGGGGCCAAGATGGCCGCCAATCGGTAAAGTGGCTCATCACTAATTCATTAGGGAAGGTGTTGAGTTCGATTGTACTTGTGAATGTGGCCAGCATAAAGCTTGTGTTGCCACTAATATTTTTAGCCTAGCTTTATTTTATACTAGCGACCCGCCCCGGCTTCGCACGGTATATTATGCATGTATTGTACATATAAACCTTCCTCTTGATTCACTCTATCTATTAAAAAAAACCGCATCAAAATCCGTTGCGTAGTTTTAAAGATTTAAGCATACATAGGGACAGAGAAAGCGACTTTGTTTTATACTATGTAGTGATGAAGCATTTATTTAGTTTACAGTTTTCGTGTGTAAATTATTTTTAAAATTTGCTAATAAATTTTAATACACAACTAGGGGCCTTACCATGACGTCCTAATCCCGACTCAGTTCAAGTTTTAGCTGTCACTTTTGGTTTGAATCTGATAGCGAGTGAACCTAAACTGAAACGCATTAAGACGTCTTAGTAAGAAGGCCCCAGTAGTCAGTAAAATTGACATTAAGTTTGGTGCACGAAGCTCAAACACAATCTACAGAGAAAGGTCGTGTTAACAATTAATTTTGACAACCATTAAAGAACTCGAACACACAGATGGCGCTGTTAAATTACATGAGGCGTTAAAAACGACGGAATAAGTCAACAATTTTTCTTGGTTTTTGACAGGTACCGGAACCGTTATTGATATACCTGTTAATATTGTTCCAATACCGTTATTTTATTTCGTTCGATAATATACCGGTTAATTGATGGAACGAACAAAAAAATCGAAATGATCTTACTTACCGTTAAGTACAGAGAACGAAATTTTAACGTTCCCTTTAACGAAATTATACCGGTTAAACCCAGCCGCCGACATATGCCAGACGCTCCAGTAGTGGTGTAAGAGACAGCAATACAAGTTCTATCTTGCTCTTGTTTCGTTCAATTTAACCGGTTAATTTCGCTCCCCAAAAACGGATGACGAACGAAAAGCGCACAAACCGGTATTTCAATTGAACAGTTGTAAACGGTAAACGCGAACGGAAACGAAATCCTTTTCGTTCTCGGGCGAGTACACAATACCAGTTTCAAAAATTAACCGGTTTCCGGTCCCTGGTATTTGATACATATACAATACCCCAGCTCAAGGTAAGCCCAAGGTAACAAGACTAATAAAGACCACGATTAACATTATTGTGGGCGTATAGGAGGATAGGGAAATCAAAATAGTGATGGGTTGCTAGCATCGCCTATAACATGATTCCTCAGTTTTTCGCCTTCCCTCGATGGGCTTTTATGCGCGGGAAGAGAAGCAACTGGTACATTCTACGTTTCTTCTTTGCTCCCAGACCAAATTCCCAGTATTTCTTCTCCGATTACAATCATCTTAACTAGATAAATTGACCAATTTAACTTAAAGTGCAGATTCCCCGTCACCACTCAAAAAAGAACATTCATTTTCGTATAAAAATTATTCCCTTTCACAATTCACCAAGAACTGTGTAGGTATTGTATAGGCAGATAAATGGGTGACCATTTATCACTGAAAAGGTTTCTTGGCTTAATTTTTTTATTGAAATAATGGAGTAGAAAGTCTTGATAAGCCGGATTTCAAAGTACTAGGCATTTTGTCTCACTTAAAGTATCTGACGTAAATGCATGACCCCAGCCGGCGTACCCTACAGGGTTTTAACCCTTTCAGGGTAGACTGGGCCTAAGGTAGGAAGACCTAAACACCACGTTTAGCATGGTTATGGGTTTAAGGTGGAAAAGAGTCAAAAAATCTCTTGTTTGTTATTTGTGCCTTAGCCGTATGCTTTGGTGTAAACTGTTATGAAAAAAATGAAAAAGTTTATTATATTAAAATATAACAATCAGTGTATCTTCGACTTTGGATCCTGAGCTAGGAGTCCCTATGTGACAGTTATGCTGACTACACTCGGTTTCAATAAGGAAGGGTTGTACGTGACATTAACATCGACAAATCTAGAGGTGAGGCTTCTTTGTGACACCTTTCACATAAAACGATTATCGATTATATCTTAGTACTAATAACAATCGATTCCATAAAAATAACGACTGCATATTAATTTATTACATAAATGCTATTTCGATATAATGATACTCAAGTCAATATCCTAAGATGTGATAATTATAATTCCTATTTTACGCTTTTTGCCAAGTTGTGTTTTTTCAACAAAATAGGTTGTATAAAATATTATTTATCTTCATAATGTAATTGAAGTTCTAAGGAATCTATTTATTATTACCTATAAAATCGATTGGTATTGTGTAGTGAGTGTGAAAGAATGTAAAATACTCACTTTATATTTTTGTAGGTTGTCTTTGGATTTTCGATTATACGCGATTTTAACCGATTACCCAATTATACATAGTCACCTCTCTAGTTTTAATGACCATAGAACGTAACCTAGCAACGTTATTAATTACATATATTGAAAATTTGTATGTAAAAATTATGTAAACGCAAAAAACATCGCCGTGATTCTTTTTAGAACGTTATTAATATACAGTACCAAGTATTGATTTATTTCTAAGTAATTCAATTTAGTATTTATATTGCTGTCAAAACTTTCGTGAACACAACAGTTACATTCTATGGATCTGTCACACAACCCTTCCTTATTGAAACAGACCGTAAGTTTTTATGAATAAATAAATAAAATAGTGATGGTGATGAATTTAAGTGGATATAAAAACGTATGTATATAGGGAAATAAGAAGAGTGGTGTTCGGTACGAACGCTTTTACGTAAGAACAGTGACATTGACAATAACGTCAATAAACATATTATAAAAAAGTTCGCTTATGTCTAAAGAGGTTGCGTTCACACTCCAACAGATGGTTTGCTAGCACCATCCCCATGGCCTATTATTATAACATGATTCTTAAAAAAATATATATATATGCGGGAAATGCTCCATTGATTAATTTAAATTTATTGCAACACTAGTTCTCGATAAAAACCGATAGCCCACCACTATTCGTTAGACTAGGCGAGCGCCGCGTTTCGCGATAAGCGAATTTAAACGAAGTTTGCGCTTCAAAGTTGTTCGTAAAATAGAGTTTGTAAAACTAACTTCTAGCTAAAAAGACACCCTGTTATAACTACATAATTGAATAAAACCTAGTAAAGTTTTGAGCAAGTGGTAATAATTGCAAATGATTCAATTTTTAAATCTGAGCTGATTCAAGTAGATAATATATAAAAATTAAATGAAATTAAACTAATTTAGTTTTTAATTTAAACCTAGTTTAATTTGTTTTTTGTAAATTATGTATATGATAAAACTAAAAAAATATATGATAAAAATTAAACTATGGTTTACTCACAAAAGTCAATCGTTTCTTCTACATTTTATATATATAAAATGAGTATACTCATAACAGCAGATACCGACATAACCTTCTTCTATTTCTATCTTATTAAAATTGATTAAATTCTCTAGCAGAATTAATTTTAGATCGCGAGCGCTTATTTATAGAATCCAATTTTTCTGATAAAAACCGGTTTTATTAGCGCAAGTACAGCACTATTGGTAAATGAGCTGTCAGTGGCACGCGCCGCGCGCAATTTGTTCGCTTTTCAAACACCATCGAGTGTCGTTCTCGATTGTGATTGGCTGAATTTGTAGAGACGCTTCGCTCCATTTAGTTTTTCAGAGTTTTGAATTTGGAACGGTTCGAATTTTCCCTTTCGTTTGCTTTTAGCATACGGTAAGTTTACGGCCAAGCTCGAGTCTGACTTGCAGATTGGTTGTTTCACGGGGGTTCCATCATACAAGTTTTTTAGGGTTCCGCACCCAACAGGTAAAAACGGAACTCTATTAAAAGACTTCGCTGTCCGTCTGTCTTTCGGTCGTCATCAGGCTGTATCTCATGAACCGTGATAGCTAGACACAGTGGCATAACTACAGGGTGGCAGGACTGGCAAAATGCCAGGGGCCCCCAACTCTACGGGGCCCCGAACTGGCTTGACCTTGACCACAGAAGGGAAGATGATGCACTTCTTTATAGTGAGGAAGGGCCCCATCTGATGAATTTGCCGCAGGCCCCTGACGTAGTTACGCCACGGGCTAGACAGCTGAAAATTTCACAGATGATGTATTTATGTTGCCGCTATAACAATATACTTACAGCCTTATTCATAAAAAGTTAGAGGCTCGCTATAAGCTCAAGAGCAAAACCATACGCAAGACAGTTTTTTTGTTTTAAGTTTTTATCCCCTCCGGGAAAGGTAAAAGGAAACTAGATCCACACTGCCTAGTCTGTCGTGTTAATTCGCTGGTTTCCCGCTAATTCGCTGCCACTGCTGTCAATTTTTTTTTTAATTCACTAAAAGGCCATTTTTGGTCTATGATTTGTCAAGGTGACATCATAACGCGTCTAATCCATCCATCACAGCGTTGCCAGATGGGTACGCAATAGTACGCATGGCGTACTATTTTATGATCTTGCGTACTCGCGTACTCATCCGTCGATTTGCGTACTATTTTTATATTTGAGCATCTGACAGCCTAGGTTATTCCAGTTGACAGAAAAACAATATAGATTACCGGTGGCTGTCGTGATGACGTTTTTTTTTTTTTTTTTTTTTAGCCTTCTTTTATGTGCCAGCTGCGTAAAGCGCAGTTTTGCACTAAATGTTGCACTGCGTACTCAAACTTGAATTTGCGTACTATTTTTAAGAACTACGCGTAACGGAACGTAAAACCCATCTGGCAACACTGATCCATCAGCAGCTCATTAGCTAACAGACTGCTAGCAAGCGTTTATGAATCATACTTTTTAACAACTGTCAAATAAGCTTAATCAGTCTGTTAACTAATAGACTGATCAAACCTCAATTAAGGATTTTTTATGAATAAGGCACTAATTAATTAATTAGGTACTAATATCAGAATAGTATTTCAAAATCTGTCTATGTAGTAACCAATATAAAATGGCCTCACACAGCCTACATTTTGCTTAGGAGACAGGGCTCTGCTAACACTGGATTTTATATTCACTTGCCGGATTTGAACAGAACCCTCGGTGCGCGAGTCCGACTCGCACTTGGCCGGTTTTACGGTACTTTAGCACGAGACCGGTTTTTGAGGTTAAATAGGCACTAAACCCTCGGTACAAACGATTGTCTCAGATTCTATTAACAGTAACCAAAGAGGAAGGCAATAGAGAGGAAAGTCATATTCCGTAAAACAGGGTGGGAAAAGGGATAGAACTAATATTTTGTGTTTTCATTTGCTATTTAAAATTTCTGGCTCAGCTTGTTTGTTGTTTAACCACTCTGCTAAGTTCCAGGTATCTTAACTGTCAGTTAGCTATGATGACGTCTCTGTCTGTTTCGTAGTAATAAATAGAGACGCAATCATAGATAGACAGATAGACAGTTAAGATAGCTGGAAGTTAAAAGGGAGTGGTGAAATAGGCCCTAAAAGTAGTTTAGTTATATTTTTAGACATATTATTATTATCATATTATCCTACTAATATTATAAATGCGAAAGTATGGATGGATGGATGGATGGATGGATGGATGGATGTCAGTCACGCCAGAACGGCATAACGGATCTGGATGAAAATCGGCACATAGATAGAGAAAAGTCTGGAATAGCACATAGGCTACTTCTTATCCCGGAAAATTGCGTAGTTCCCACGGGATAGCGATAAACGAATTCTTTGCAGACGAAGTCGCTGGCAACAGCTAGTTATATATATCTTGTTTTTTTTTGGCAACTTAATTGTTATAGTCATTTTTAGGGTTCCGTAGCCAACTGGCAAAAAACGGAACCCTTATAGATTCGTCATGTCTGTCTGTCTGTCTGTCCGTCCGTATGTCACAGCCACTTTTTTCCGAAACTATAGAACCTATACTGTTGAAACTTGGTAAGTAGATGTATTTTGAGTAGTTAGTAGATTGCGGCTTCTGCGGCACTCACCGACACCTTTGCGGAGCAAAAAATTTTTATGCGTTTTTTGCTGCGGCAACGATTAAATGCCTTTTTTTTAACCTAACCTAACCTAACCCAAATAACGTACGGGTTTTTATGGGTTCCCACGATGATAATTCTGTTGACAAAGTTTTTACGTATTGATTTTCAATCGCCTACTCGCTATTAATGCAGGTAGAGATATGTGTGATAGGTGTGTTCTATTGTTACTGTTTTTCACATACATTAATTTATTGGGATGGCCTGTATATTTCTTTGAAGTGGTTTATTTGTTTTTAAGAGCGTTGGCTGTTTTTGCTTTTTTCTCACGCAAAATCTATCGCAATTTCGTTGAAACAACAATTTATGTAGGAATGGTAACTTTGACATGGGTCGTGAGAACAAGTAGAACAGTAATAATTTAAGAAAAAACGATAAATATCTTATTTATTATGCATTGTAATGGTTTTTGTATATTATGGAAGATAAAAATTAGATAAGAATAGGTCGATCAAACGAGTTATTTTTTTTATATTAACTGGAAATAATCCGAGAGTTTTATACAGACCTACAGCGGTTAGAAAACGCGATCTAACATGTCGTTTCATGAAAAAAAGGCGTTAATTTTATAAGTTAGAGGTAAAGCTAAGCAGGATCAAACATGTTGCATTTTTTTTTATATTGAAATATTTCGAAGGTTTATAAAGACACAGCTGCGCATAAGAAACGTGTTCCGACATGTTGCATTAAACAGGTGTCTGTTTTTATAGTTAGAGACAAAGCTGTGCATAGGAAACGTGTTCCGACATGTTGAGTTAAACAGGTGTCTATTTTATAGTTAAATACAAAGCTGTGCATAGGAAACGTGTTCCGACATGTTGCATTAAGCAGGTGTCCGTTTTATAGTTTTTTTGTCTTATCCTTAACATTAGTGTGTGTGTGTGTATGCGTGTGGCTAATAAAAGCGGCACTCCAATAGACAGGACCGTCATTCGTTCAGATTGGTTCGCTTAAAAAACAGTATCTAACTGGAGCGGAAACAGTGTCGCCGGTGTACCTTCTGAATTGTTGTCAGTTTTAAGTTTGGAACTCTCTGTCTACGTGCTGTACTGCTACGTGCTGCTGCTACAAGATAAAATGGAGGTAAGCTTTAAACATTATGTATATCCGCCTTTGTACTTACATCCTTTTGTTCGCAACTTGTCTGTTTATCCTAATTTTTGTACAATACAGTGTTTACTTACTTACTTATAAGTATAAAGAAATTTCTATTTGTAACAAGCCCCTCATTAATATTTTCTTTTTTGTTTTAGGCATCAAATGAGGACTCTGTTGATTACACTTTGAAACATTATTATTATGCCCATTTGAATGATGATAATGAAGTCCAGGACCCAAAACCACTAAAAATTCAAACCCAAAAACGAGCTAACAGCATTGATGTATTCTTTGATAAGCCTAAAAAGAAGCAGGCAACGGAATATTCGTCTACCGTTGCCCATACTACTAATGGAGTTACCAATTATATATCTTCCCGCGTAGACGATGTTTCAAAGAGCACTCACCTTGTCAAAATCGATGTCTACGATATGAAAAAGTTGCGCGGTGTACCAAACGATCAACATTGGAAGTTCGCTGATACCAGAATCAAATACTACACGCAAACTGAAGACGATGACCATTATTCTAACACAAAGGAATTGATCTACAAGATTACAAAATATATTGCAGCAAAAAACGACTGCAAAAAATATTTCTTCGACGCAAAGAAATAAAAAAGGCCGTAAGCCATAACTTATTTCCAACTCCACCCACATCGAACCACATCCCCCACCATGGAACAAATGATTTTTGGGCTATATAAGAAAAGCAAAACGAACCATAGAGCATCAGTTTCAACAGTCGTCAAAGTCAATCTACAACATGGACCTTCAAAACTCATTTTACGATGAAGACCTTTACGAACGTTGTGAGGACCTTTCGGATCTCAATAAGTCCCTTCTCGATAAGGAACTCTATGAACATTGTGAGAAATTCGAGAATCAGTCGCCAGATTTGTAAGTATTAATATTTTAAGCATGTTTAAACAAGTTTTATTTTGATTTTTTAGCTAGTAGTGGGGTGGTGAACCCAACCCAATATAAGTAGCATTCTTAAAGAAATATTTTTATTCAACATCATGATGTCATTGACTAGTGAGGATATTAAAATGTTCAGTAAATTAGTGTTATTAAAAAGTTTTCATAAATATCTAAGATTGTGGTACATAAGTGGAAAACTTAGTGCAACGATAGCTTGCGATCCGGATATCAAACCGTATATCACCCCTTGCAATGGACATTTTACCGATTTTGCATTGTCAACTTCGCAGTACGATGAGATAGATGGTGTATTACCCATGGAAGCGTATTGTTCTATTTGTCAATCAAATAAAACAGGTAATTCCTTGCTCCAAGTGATGAGTAATAGTTGAAAAATTCTGGTAAATATGTATTTATGTATAACTTTCTTTTTTTTTTTTTTTAGAACTGTAACACGTGGAGTTAAAAGAAAACGCGTATCCGAAGAATCTTCTACACCTCGTGATTCGTCGCCGGCTTCTGCAGTTGTCATAGAACCAATACAAATCGTTGGGTCTCAGCAACCATCAACTTCTCGGACGACAACTGAACCGCCGCCTTCTCCTATTGTTGGTGACACCGTCGAGTGCAAAATCTGCCAACGAAATGTATCAAGAAGGTACTATACACAGCATTTAAAAAGTAACTTACATAAAAATAACTGCGTAAAATTTCAACATTCTAAGCCCAATGTTGAATTAATTGAAGCTGCATTTGGAAATAGGTTATTAACTTATAGGATAGTGTCGGACCAGGGAAAAACAAATCATGAATTTGAAACACCTGAACTTTTTTTTGAAAGAATTAAAACATCTGTCAATCAATTAATAGACGAGACAGTTACTCAGCTAACCATTTTCAAAGTTAGTTTTATATTGCATGCAGAATTTATACAAGAATCTAAAGGAATTATAAATTTTTTTGATTTTAATGTTTTGAGTTGGACCATTTGTAAAGGTGATGACAAAGAAACTTTTTTCGAAAATTTAAAAAATGCATTAGTTAATAAAATATCAAATTTTGAAAAAAAAGATAGTGGGTGGAGTCTAAAACATATTAAATACATAGATATGAACATTAACCAATTTAATCCATTGCGTGGTTCTTCATACATTGATTTACCGCACGATATTAAAACCAAAAAAGCAATTATTAACGTGCAAAACTATGACCACGAGTGTTTGAAATGGGCACTGCTATCGGCGTTGTATCCGGTTAAGGATAGTTCCCAGAGAGTGTCGTCATATATTAAAAATCAAAACAAATTAAAATTTGCTGATATACCATTTCCAGTTAAATTGACAGATTTGCATAAAGTTGAAAAATTAAATGATTTAAGCATCAATGTTTTTGGACTTTGTTATAATGAAAACTTAAAATCACATGAAGTTAACGGTCCACTCTACTTTACTAAATGTCGTAAATCAACGCATATAAATTTACTCTTCATATCTAAGGGTAGCCAGGGTCATTACTGTTACATAAAAAATTTATCTCGATTAGTAAGCCGTCAAATATCAACAACCAATTGCAGCTTTCACATTTGTGATGGCTGTTTACTAGCATTTTATTCAAGTGAACAATTAACCAATCATCAAAAAAATGACTGCGGTCATGTTGTTGTTGAATTGCCAAATCATGAAAAGACAAAAAAAAATTGGTTTGGCGATGAAATTTCATGTGATAAGCTTATTTTTGATAAATATCAGCGAAAGCTTAAATTGCCATTTGTTGTGTATGCAGATTTCGAAGCCTTTTTAAATCCAATAGCATCTTGTGACCCAGATACATCTAAATCTTACACAAAAAACATTCAACAACATGAAATGTATAGTTTTGGTTATTTTATTAAGTGCTCATTCGATGATAGTCTTTCGAAGTATTGTACATACACCGGCTCAGATTGTGCTAAAGTATTCATGGATTCCCTTTATAGTGACTTGGAAAAATTAAATAAATTAATTCGATTTCGGAAAAACCCGATTCCATTAAATCAGGATGATTTAAATAATATTTCAAATGTTAATAATAAATGTTTTATATGTGATAATGACTTAAAATCTCAAAGCGTTTTCAGTTATAACTGGACTACAGGTAAATTTCAAGGAGTAGCTCATAAGGTATGTGATAATAAATTCACACCTCCCGCACACGTTCCCGTATTTTTTCACAATCTTTCTAATTATGATGCACATTTCATTGTAAAAGCTTTGAATTTCCGTGAAGGAGCCATCGATGTCATCCCCCAAAATAAAGAAAAATACATTTCTTTTAGCAAACAACTCAAATTTGATAAGAGATTTTTGTCACTGAGGTTTGTCGACTCCTTTAGATTTATGTCGAGTAGTTTAGATAGCTTAGCTAGAAACCTGCAAGAATATCAATTTATTGAACTGAGAAAGCAATACCCCAGGGATGAAGATTTTAAACTTTTAAAGCAAAAGGGAATATTTCCCTATGAATTTATGAAATCGAATGAATCACTTGAAGCGTCATCGCTACCTAAAATAGGTGATTTTTATAGTTCTCTAACAGACAGCTGTATAACAAGTGAAGATTATCAACATGCACAAAACGTTTGGAATAATTTCAATTGTAAAACAATGTTGGATTATTCCAACTTGTATTTAAAAACAGACGTACTTCTATTAACAGACATCTTTGAGAATTTCCGTTCTGTGTGCATTGAAACTTATGACCTAGATCCTGCACATTACTTTACCGCACCTGGTCTCAGTTGGGATGCTATGCTTAAAATAACTGGAGTTCAACTTGAACTTTTAACTGACTTTGATAAAGTTTCGTTCATTAAAAAAGGACTTAGAGGTGGTATATCACAATGTAGTAATCGATATGCTAAATCAAATAATCACTACATGCCAGACTTTGATTCTGATCAAGCGACATCGTATCTAATTTACCTCGACGCTAATAACTTATACGGTTGGGCGATGTCTCAGCACCTTCCTGTTGGTGAATTTGAATGGGTTGATCCTGATACTGATTTTAGAATCTCAAAAGATGCTAATTATGGATACATATTAGAAGTCGATCTAGAATATCCCGATTCATTGCACGATTCCCATTCAGATCTTCCATTTTGCCCGGAGCACATAATAGTTGATGAAAGTAGACAAAAAAAATTGGTTCCAAATTTAAACAATAAAACAAAATACATTGTACACTACAGAAATCTAATACAATGTTTAGACAATGGATTAAATTTAATAAAAGTTCATAGAATTTTAAAATTCAAACAAAGTAACTGGCTTCAAAAATATATAGATTTAAATACTACATTAAGAACAACTGCCAAAACGGATTTCGAAAAAGACTTCTATAAGTTAATGAATAACGCAGTTTTTGGAAAGACTATGGAAAACATTGAGAAAAGGGTTGATGTTAAATTATTAACGCATTGGACTAATCACGGTCACATCAAAGGAATTCAAAGTTATGTAGCTCGTCCTGAATTCCATAGTATTTCAATTTTTTCAGAAAGTTTAGCAGCGGTACAGTTAAAAAAAACCAAAATAATTTATAATAAACCTATTTATTTAGGCTTCTGTATATTGGATATATCGAAAACCCTAATGTATGATTTTCACTATGATTACATGAAGCAAAAATTTGGAAAAAATCTAAAATTGTTATACACAGACAGTTTGATTTATCAAATTTTTACGGAAGATTTCTATCATGACATAAGACATGACCTTAAAAGCCGTTTCGATACATCCGACTACGAGTCTAATAATATTTACGGATTTCCGTGTATTAATAAGAAAAAAATAGGATATTTTAAGGATGAAAATAACGGAAAAATTTTAAACGAATTCGTAGGCTTAAGATCCAAAATGTATGCCTTAAACGTTGATAATAATATCGTGGCTAAGGCTAAAGGTGTAAACAAATGCGTGACTAAGAAGTTTCAAATTCATGATTACAAACGTTGCCTAAATGAAAAAGAATATATATTATCAGAAATGTGTCGATTTCGATCCATTAAACATGTAATTTTTACACAAAAAATAAACAAAATCTCGCTTTCCCATTCTGACACTAAACGATATCTTTGTAAAGATTCGTTTGACACTTTAGCTTGGGGCCATTATAAATTAAGGTAACCTAGATAGATAACTTTCAATAATTATTGTTATTTTATTTACTTTTTTCAATTTAATGTTATATATGTGCATGTTTAGAATAAGAAAAATGTAATACCTACTTAAGTTCTTGTATTTTTACTAAAGCAAAAATAAATTTATTAAAAAAAAAAGTTTTTTTTTTACATCACGATATATATATATACATATTTTCATATTTGCGTTTTATTTTCGTAATAAACTTGAAAGAGGAAAGACAGATTTTTTGTTAATAATGAACCATTTTATCCATCCATTTACGGCTATTATCGCAGGTCCGAGTGGTTGTGGAAAATCAAACTTTGTGACAAATTTTTTGAAAAATGCCAGTCAAATGTGTAATGTAGAGTTTAAGCAAGTAGTGTGGTGCTATGATGAAATGCAACCGCTTTATAATTTGAATGGTATTGATTATGTTCAAGGCATTCCTGATTTAAGTATGTTTGATGGGGAACAACCTAAACTTCTTATAATCGATGACTTAATGAGAGAATCAGATGGACGTATTGTTGATATTTTTACGAAGGGCAGCCATCACAGAAACTTAAGTGTTTTTTATATAACTCAAAATTTATTTCATCAAGGAAAAGGACAACGTGACATATCTTTGAACTCCACCTACATTGTTTATTTTAAAAATCCTAGAGACAAAACTCAAATACGCTACTTGTCTCGACAGGTTTATCCAGAAAATTCAAAGTTTGTTGAAGAAGCCTACAAGGATGCAACTATGTCAGCACATGGTTATCTGATGATTGATTTGAAACAAAGCACAGATGATATATGTCGTTTTAAAACTAAAGTGTTCCCCTTTGATAAATATTGTACAGTATATATTCCAAAAAAAGGCTTTAAATATGACAAAAACCAACCAGTCTTAGTCAGTAGTAAATGATGCCTGGTAGAGTAATCACACATCAACATCTACTTCAAGCTTTGCATACGCTCAAACCAAAATATCGTAAAGCCTTACTTAAAGCTTGTGACGAAGACGAAATAAATATAATTTGTGAGTGCATTTACAACGTGTTAAAGGGTAAAATTCCATTAGAAAAAACAGAAAAAACGAAGTTAAATAAACATAAAAATATATTACGTAAATTAGTTTCAAAGGGAAAACAGAAATTAAGGAAGACTATTATAGTTCAAAAAGGTGGTGCATTCTTGCCAATTATACTTGGAGCTGTTTTAAGTAGTTTGTTAAGCTCATTAACATAGTTAAAATGGAGAACACAAAGAAGATGATTTTAGTAGAACCAGATTTTATTGAGAAGTTTAAACACAGTGAAAAAACACCTTTAAATTCCCTAACGCGTTTAGACGAGGATATGCAAAAAATACTCGCAAGTAAAATAGAAGATCGTGAAAAATGGGCATTATATTCTCAAGCACTGCAAAGATTTTTACATTTAACTGAAACAGATCGGAAACCGTTCAAGATACCAATAATTTTTGATAGTATGAATAATCCTCATGAGGATTATGAGAAGTTAATGGTTAAAAAGGAAAAAAAAGATGATTATGAGAAGGTAATGGTTAAAAAGGAAGAAAGTGAAGATAAAACGACATTACTAAATCCAACACGGCCTGAAGGTGACGCTGCTAATAGTACTCCTTCGAATCAGTCTTACCCTGTGCAGTTTACTCCATCTCATATCATAAAATTAATTCCAAAAACTTATATGAAAAAAGGACAATCTTTACTTGATAACATTTTGAAAAATAAACAAAAGATTTGGTGGAAAGAAGGAGGAGAAATCGTAGTGGATAATCAAGTTATCTCAGATAGTAATATAATTGATTTGATAAGTGACACGTTGCGACCCCTCAAACGTGCAAAACCAATTGGTTGGAAACAATTTGCTTCGACTTTAAAAGATATCGGAGTTCCTGCATCTTGTATCGGTAACCCAACTAACCTAGAATATATAAATGGTCTTCAATCGAATGAGGTCCAGAAAACCCCAATATATGAAAACACTAGATCAAAATCAGTCCAAGTAAGAGGACAATCAACACCAATTTCGAACAAAGCAGCCCAATTATCAAAAAAGAAAATAGATTGGGAAAGATGGAGTCCTTATTAGATATCAATAGGATTTACTACGATGTTTCTAATCCAGCTGGATATAGTAGTATTGATAAGTTAGTTAAAGCAATGCATGGTCGAATGGACAAAAATGAGGTTACAAACTGGTTGCGGTCTCAGGAAACATACACATTACATAAACCAGTTCAAAGACGTTTTACACGAAACAAATATATCCTGTCAAACTACAATGAACTTTGGCAAGTAGATTTAAGTGACATGCGTACTTATAGTCAATATAATGATGGTTTTAAATATATACTGTGTGTCATTGATGTATTTAGTAAGTATGCTTTTGCTAGACCTATGAAAAAGAAGGACTCGGACACAGTAAAAAAATGCTTTGAAGATATATTTACTGAAGCTAAGGCGACTCCGCGTCACATTCAGTCCGATAAAGGTACTGAATTTGTTTCTAGAGAAGTAAGAAAGTATTTTGAAGGTAAAAAAATAAACTACTATACAACGAATAATCCTGACATAAAGGCGAGTATTGTAGAAAGATTTCAAAGAACATTAAAAATGAAAATGTGGCGCTATTTTACCCATAAAAATACTTATAAATACATTGATATTTTACAGGACCTCCTGTATTCATATAATCATAGTTACCATTCAAGTATTAAAATGTGTCCGATAGACGTTAACTTTAATAATATTATGACTGTTTGGACTAATCTTTACGATAAACCACGAAACGGAGTGAAAACATTTACTAATACTAATTTAAGTGTTGGTGATCACGTAAGAATAACCAAATATAAACACATATTTCAAAAAGGTTATGAAACCAATTGGAGTGATGAAATCTTTGTTATAGAATCAATCATTAACAGATCACCTCATCTCGTCTATACCTTAAAGGACTTACAGAATGAACCAATCACTGGCACTTTTTATTCTAAAGAGTTACAGAAAGTTACTTATAACCCCACCATTGCATATAAAATAGATAAAATAATACGTTCAAGACTAGTTGGCAACAGAAAGGAGGTGCTTGTGAAGTGGAAAGGTTATCCGAATAAATTTAATAGTTGGATATCGGCATCGAGTTTAGAAGAAATATGAGTGACGATAGTTTTTATTTAACTTTGTTAAGCAACAGTTCGGTGCTGTATTTCCCCGAAAATACAACAGCCAATTTTCTAACAAAACTACCAAAGACAGTGAAATTAGAAGGAGAATGGGTCGTAGGATTAGTGGAATTTCACTACCCATGTTCAATGTACAATGTTCAAGAACATGAAAACGTAGTGTATGTAAAAAAAACAGTGACATTAGCAGGCGAAAACAAACCTGTTGCCATTGAATATAAGTCACATATCCCAGCTACGACTTATGATGATATTGAACAATTTTTATCTGCTTTTAATGAAAATCCATTATTGAAGAATAAAGTGAATTTCAGATATGATGGAATTTCGAAACTTGTTAAGGTCACTTCTGCACATAAAGACATAATTTCTGTACATGCAACACCAATACTAAACCTTCAGCTAGGTTTTAAACCGAATACGAATCTTATTCAATGTCAACTTGGGAAATACCCTACTAATTTATATTTGGGGCTACCATCACAATTGTTTATATATTCAGATATAGTTCAACCTCAAGTGGTAGGGGATGTTATGACATCGTTAATAAGAATAATACCACTTGATCCAACAAAATACATTTATGGAGCATATAAAATGCATAGCTTTTCTCCTGCACATTACGTACCTGTTTTACGTAGAGAGTTTGATACTGTTGAAATTGATATAAGAACGCATACGGGAGGAAAGATTCCATTCCAGTTTGGAACTTCGTGCGTGAAGCTACATTTTCAACGAATAAAATGAATCATAGACGAGGAAATAATCTTTGTCCATACGAACATTATTATTCTCATCAAGCTGGTTCTGGGGTAGGAATCATTTACAAAGGTGTTCCTCACCAGCGAGGACATGGTATAGGAAGTTTTTTAGGAGGACTGTTTAGATCTGTTTTTCCTCTATTATCTAGTGGATTTAGAACAGTTGGAAAAGAAGCATTAAATGCAGGTGTTGGTCTATTGTCTGATATGATGAATGCGCACCCTATGAATGAATCCATTAAGTCTCGTTTTAAGAATGCAAGCACTAATTTAAAAAGAAAAGCTGATGAAAAAATCGACTCTTTAATGTCAGGATCGGGGTATAAAATGAGTAGAAAAAGACGAGAGCGCACCATTACATCCAAAGCATTGCGAGGGAGAGGAACAAAAAAAAATAAGAAGAAAATAAATATTAACGATATCTTTTCCAACTAAACCATGTCATTTTTACATAACAATTCGTGTGAATGCGCTAAGTCGGAGTTAGATTTGTTTGCTCTTCCATCAACGCAAACGAGTATAGAAAATGGACAGTGGATACATTATAAACCTATTTCGTCTTTGACTGACGATGGTCCGATTGAATTTCAAGTTCCAGGATCAGGTGATGACTATATTGACCTGTCTCACACTTTACTCCATGTCAAAGTCAAAGTATTGAATCAAGATGGTACTAACATCAAATCAGCAGACACTCATGTTGCACCGGTGAATAATTGGTTACATTCACTTTTTAACCAGTTGGATGTATATTTAAATCAAAAATTAGTATCACCACCTAATAATACATATGCGTACCGTGCATATATGGAAACTCTACTGAATTATGGACCAGCAGCAAAAGGGTCTCATCTTACATGTGGGCTATGGTATGAAGACACTGCGAATCATATGGATTATACTGATGCAACTAACAAAGGGTGGACTAAAAGAGAAGGATTTATTAAAGACAGTAAGGAAGTTGAAATGATGGGTCACTTACACGGTGATATATTTAATCAAGAAAAGTTTTTAATAAATGGCGTTGAAATCCGTGTCAAATTAGTACGGTCAAAAGAGACCTTTAATCTCATGTGCAGTCAAGATAAAAAACTTAAAGTTCGAATAACGGATGCTAGTTTAATAATTAGAAGAACAAAAATCAATCCAAGTGTTTTGCTGGCACATCAGAAGGTTTTAGCTTCAACGACTGCAAAATATCCTATCACAAGAGCAGAAGTTAAAGTACTTACAATACCATCAGGGGTACAAGGCAAAACGCTTGATAATATTTTTCTCGGGCAAGTTCCAAAAAGATGTATTATTGGTTTTGTTGATAACACAGCATTTAATGGTAGTTTAAAGTTTAATCCTTTTAACTTCCACCACCACAATATTAACTTATTCAGTTTATATGTGGACGGTCATCAGATTCCTTCAAAAACATTACAACCATCTTTCAGTAATGGTTTAATGATATCTACATATCACACCTTATTTTCTGGAACTGGTATTCATTTTCTTAATGAAGGCAACTCAATAACTAGAGATGATTATGGAAATGGTTATTGTTTGATGTGTTTTGATTTAACACCTGATTTATCAGCGAGTTCTACTTCTCACTGGAATCTTGTTAGACATGGCAGTGTGAGGTTAGAAGTTCGATTTGAAAGCGCCCTTACTACAACCGTTAATTGCATCGTTTATGCAGAATTTGATAATATCATTGAAATAAATAAAAATCGTGATGTAAGTGTAGATTATAATAGTTGAATGGATCATATATAAACATAGGATTATAAGACATTATATCACTAGTTCCTAGACTTCCGTAACGATTTCATCAATGTAATAATTTGTAATGGATACTGAGGAATTGCAATTATGCATGAAGCGAATTTGTCCCACGATTGAATCAAACGTTTTCCCAGCTAATCGAATTCCTGTTTTTGTGAATCTTCCGGGTTATATCATAAGCAATTTGGATCCGGACTCAAAACCTGGCTCTCACTGGATAGCAATTCATATTGATATAAATGGCAACGGTGAATACTTTGATTCATTTGGTAGGAAGCCTTCTGGTTATCATGAGCTTTTTTTAAAACGAAATGCAAAGAAATGGTTTTATAATCATGTATCAATTCAGAACCAGTTTACTTCAGTTTGTGGAGAATACTGTTTAGTTTATATATATTTTAAGTTTAAAGGTAAAACTATGTTTGATTTTTTAAGTTTATTTTCCGAAAATACCATTTGTAATGATTTGATTGTAAGAAATATGTTCAGATCAATTTTTAAGAAATAAAACATAATTTCAAAGAATTTTGTATATTTATTTTCATATTCCACACTTATACCTACACACGGGATATAATAACAATTAAAATGCCAGAAACCCATTAAAACAATTTTATTGAAAAAAATACTTGTGTTACTAATATTACAAAACATCTTCTTTAATTGAAATTTCAGTCGGTTTCTTATCAAACTTCTTGTTTTATTCTTGCCACTCCATTATCCATTCATTTTGCGACACAGGCGAAAAGCATAATTCATGGAGAAGTAAAGGTTCATATGCATCATCAGAAATAGAAGCCGCTTCAGTATTATACATTTCTGTGTCCTCTTCATCTTCCCACTCTATTAACAAAGGGTTAATACCGGAAAAAGTGAAATATTGAGCTTGCGAAGCAGGTGAATATCCATTTGACGTTTGGTGTAACATCTCAATCTCTTCACAATGTTCATAGAGTTCCTTATCGAGAAGGGACTTATTGAGATCCGAAAGGTCCTCACAACGTTCGTAAAGGTCTTCATCGTAAAATGAGTTTTGAAGGTCCATGTTGTAGATTGACTTTGACGACTGTTGAAACTGATGCTCTATGGTTCGTTTTGCTTTTCTTATATAGCCCAAAAATCATTTGTTCCATGGTGGGGGATGTGGTTCGATGTGGGTGGAGTTGGAAATAAGTTATGGCTTACGGCCTTTTTTATTTCTTTGCGTCGAAGAAATATTTTTTGCAGTCGTTTTTTGCTGCAATATATTTTGTAATCTTGTAGATCAATTCCTTTGTGTTAGAATAATGGTCATCGTCTTCAGTTTGCGTGTAGTATTTGATTCTGGTATCAGCGAACTTCCAATGTTGATCGTTTGGTACACCGCGCAACTTTTTCATATCGTAGACATCGATTTTGACAAGGTGAGTGCTCTTTGAAACATCGTCTACGCGGGAAGATATATAATTGGTAACTCCATTAGTAGTATGGGCAACGGTAGACGAATATTCCGTTGCCTGCTTCTTTTTAGGCTTATCAAAGAATACATCAATGCTGTTAGCTCGTTTTTGGGTTTGAATTTTTAGTGGTTTTGGGTCCTGGACTTCATTATCATCATTCAAATGGGCATAATAATAATGTTTCAAAGTGTAATCAACAGAGTCCTCATTTGATGCCTAAAACAAAAAAGAAAATATTAATGAGGGGCTTGTTACAAATAGAAATTTCTTTATACTTATAAGTAAGTAAGTAAACACTGTATTGTACAAAAATTAGGATAAACAGACAAGTTGCGAACAAAAGGATGTAAGTACAAAGGCGGATATACATAATGTTTAAAGCTTACCTCCATTTTATCTTGTAGCAGCAGCACGTAGCAGTACAGCACGTAGACAGAGAGTTCCAAACTTAAAACTGACAACAATTCAGAAGGTACACCGGCGACACTGTTTCCGCTCCAGTTAGATACTGTTTTTTAAGCGAACCAATCTGAACGAATGACGGTCCTGTCTATTGGAGTGCCGCTTTTATTAGCCACACGCATACACACACACACACTAATGTTAAGGATAAGACAAAAAAACTATAAAACGGACACCTGCTTAATGCAACATGTCGGAACACGTTTCCTATGCACAGCTTTGTATTTAACTATAAAATAGACACCTGTTTAACTCAACATGTCGGAACACGTTTCCTATGCACAGCTTTGTCTCTAACTATAAAAACAGACACCTGTTTAATGCAACATGTCGGAACACGTTTCTTATGCGCAGCTGTGTCTTTATAAACCTTCGAAATATTTCAATATAAAAAAAAATGCAACATGTTTGATCCTGCTTAGCTTTACCTCTAACTTATAAAATTAACGCCTTTTTTTCATGAAACGACATGTTAGATCGCGTTTTCTAACCGCTGTAGGTCTGTATAAAACTCTCGGATTATTTCCAGTTAATATAAAAAAAATAACTCGTTTGATCGACCTATTCTTATCTAATTTTTATCTTCCATAATATACAAAAACCATTACAATGCATAATAAATAAGATATTTATCGTTTTTTCTTAAATTATTACTGTTCTACTTGTTCTCACGACCCATGTCAAAGTTACCATTCCTACATAAATTGTTGTTTCAACGAAATTGCGATAGATTTTGCGTGAGAAAAAAGCAAAAACAGCCAACGCTCTTAAAAACAAATAAACCACTTCAAAGAAATATACAGGCCATCCCAATAAATTAATGTATGTGAAAAACAGTAACAATAGAACACACCTATCACACATATCTCTACCTGCATTAATAGCGAGTAGGCGATTGAAAATCAATACGTAAAAACTTTGTCAACAGAATTATCATCGTGGGAACCCATAAAAACCCGTACGTTATTTGGGTTAGGTTAGGTTAGGTTAAAAAAAAGGCATTTAATCGTTGCCGCAGCAAAAAACGCATAAAAATTTTTTGCTCCGCAAAGGTGTCGGTGAGTGCCGCAGAAGCCGCAATCTACTAACTACTATTTTGTGAACCGCATTAAGATTATTACACAAAAATAGAAAAAAACAGTAAATTTTTGGGGTTCCCCATACTTAGAACTGAAACTCAAAAATTTTTTTTTCATCAAACCCATGCGTGTAGGGTATTTATAGATAGGTCTTCAAAACTGATATTGAGGTTAGTAATATAATTTTTTTCTAAACTGAATAGTTTGCGCGAGAGACACTTCCAAAGTGGTAAAAGGTGCCCCCCCCCCTGTAACTTCTAAAATAAGAGAATGATAAAACTAAAAAAAATATATGATGTAGATTACCATGCAAACTTCCACCGAAAATTGATTTGAACGAGATGTAGTAAGTAGTTTTTTTTAAAATAATTGCTGTCTGTCTGTATAAGTAACCAATATAAAATGACCTCACACTCATTTTGCTTAAGAGCAGGGCTCTGCTAACACCGGATTTTATAATAACTTGGCGAATTTTTACGGAACCCTCGGTGCGTGAACCCGACTCGCACTTGGCCGGTTTTTTCATTTGTTCCTTTTCTTAAGTACTTACCTTATAATGTGTTGCAAAGTTACATACATATACAAATCACGTGTATATCCCTTACGTCGCAGACAGAGCCTGAGGTAACGAGAGCTAAAGGCCACGTTCAGCGTGATTGTAGGCGTATGTAGAAAGGGGATTCAAAATAGTGGTGGGTTGCTAGCATCGCCTATAACACCATTCCTAACAATTTCGCACATCCCCTCGATGGGCTTTTACCATCGGACGAGAAGCAACTGGTACATTCTATGTTTTCCCTTTGCTCCCAGACCTGGAAGTATTGTAAGTTGCAAAGTGAGATTGAACGGGTACGTATTAAAATACATAAAGATTAAAATGTATAATAGGTTAAAATACATAATGGTTCAAAATATGTAAAGCGATTTTCACAGAAAATTGCAAATTAACAGAATTGCTATAAACTAAACCTAACCTAACCTAAACCAATCTATAGATCACGCTATAAAAAAAAGTTCATTTAGCCAATAGTTTTTTTTTTATGTGAATAGGAAGGCAAACGAGCAAGTGGGTCACCTGATGGTAAGCGATCACCACTGCCCATAGACACCCGCAACCCCGGAGGGATTGCAGATGCGTTGCCAACCTAGAGGGCTAAGATGAAACGCCTCTTGTGCCCGTAATTTCCCCGGCTGTCTTACTATCCACACCGGAACACAGCAGTGCAAGCACTGCTGCTTAGCGGCAGGATTAGCGAGTAAGATGGTGGTAGCTATCCGGACGGACCTTGCACAAGGCCCTACCACCCGCAAAGAAAGAAGAAGTTACACAGAAAAGAGCATTATATATTTTAAACCATTATGCATTTTAACCCAATATACATTTAAAATTTTATATATTCTGATCCGCTCCTCAGTATAACCACTCTATTGGTCCATTATTCTACGGACAGCCATTAAATGTGACCTACATAAGCTTTGTATGAGACTAAGCTTTAATCGTTATCAGAGGGACAATGCGGGCTGTGTAGGGTGACCATGATGTCCGGGGTTGTCCGGAATTATGGAATAGTTATTTTCACACCTCTCGCTCAGAAAAGTAAGCTTTGCTCCCTGTCGAGAGGGATCAAATTGCAACTTTTCTGTTCAAGGCTTTTCTAAGTGTTTTTTTGTCAAATACAATTTTTTGAAGTTGATTATTGTAAAACCACGCCATTTTCTATACTGGTAGCTCTTTAATTATATTTAGAATTCTTTTTCAAGTTTTTTAATGTTCGGTGTGAAAAGTTGTATACATGAGCCACTCGGGAGCAAAATTATTTTCATATTGGGCGTTAACACTTGAATCCCTCATTACGCTTTGGATTCAATGTAGCGCCCTCGCTGTAAACACATCGTTTTGCTCCCTCGTGATACAAATGACTATTGTGTCACAAGGGAGCAAAATGATGTATTTACGGCGAAGGCGCTACATTTGAATTCAGAATGTAACGAAGGATTCTGCAATAGATTCTTTATACCTTACGGGGTAGACAGAGCCTAAGGCAACAAGACCTAAAGGCCACGTTTAGCATGATTGTGGGCGTGTAGGTGGAAAGGGGAATCAAAATAGTGATGGGTTGCTAGCCGCATCGCCTATAACATGATTCCTAAGATTTTCGCCCATACCCTCGATGGGCTTTTACCATCATAGTACATTCTATGTTTTTTCTTTGCTTCCAGGCCAGCATAGAAATTTTATAGCTCGCAAGACTATATTTAATTTAGTTGCAGCACTTTGTAACCGGAGACAAGTTAGATTGCGTCACTAATTTAATCTCTCCGCCGTGCAGTATCGCACGATGCTGTTAAATACCTATTTACACTAACCTCTACACTCAGAGACGACTGTTATTTCACATTTAACGCGACGCCCCACTGCTGTCACGCTATAGGTAATATCAGCCGGTTCATTTATGGTTCATTTTCTTATTTCATTTTGCATCTTTCACTCAAAGTGACACGTCTGAACTAGTGGTGGTCGTTATTACAACAGCAGATAACGTAATGCATTATTTGCACGCAACGAACAACACATTATCGAATCGTCAACTATCCTGTTATCATTATTCGTTGTCTGTTGTCAACGTTGTTCATATGCGCACTGTTGCCGCATTTGGCATAGAAGCGCAAGCAAGTGCGCAACAAATCAAGTAGGTGTGTGCGAGAGATAGCGATAGCGCTATACGCGCGAGCTCGCATCGCAATTCAAATAACTGGCTTTTGATATCATTATTAGCTGTTGCTGTTTGTTGTCAGTCAGTACAATAACAAGAAGGTAACAGAGCGTTGTTTTGCTTTTGTTCCCGTACGTTTTTATTACGCTGCGATCGCGACGAAATAAGTATAACAATTATTTAATAATAAGTTCAATATCGTTTTGTAAAACAGCAATATAACAGGATAACAGACAACAGTTTACAATAACAGCTATTTAAGAATAACACAACACTGTTATTCATTATTGCATAACAGCCGTTATTGCCACCACTAGTCTGAACGCAAAGTGAAAGAAAAGTGCCGAATGAATTCATTAGTGAATTGATCAAACGGTGTTGGATTTTCATTCACTCGAGTGAACTGTCTGATATCACCTTAAGCTATCTTGATATACTATTGTATTCTCATCCGACTCATTGAGACGACCGGATGGCCTAGTGGTTAGAGAACTAAACTATGAAGCTTGAGGTCCCGGGTTCGATCCCCGGTCTGGGCAGATATTTGTATGAAAAATACGAATGTTTGTTCTCGAGTCTTGGATGTTTAATATGTATTTAAGTATGTATTTATCTATATAAGTATGTTTATCCGTTGTCTAGTGCCCATATCACAAGCTTTGCTTAGTTTGGGACTAGGTCAATTGGTGTCAATTGTCCCAAGATATTTATTTATTTATTTATTTATTTATTTATTGACGGTCGGATAGCTAAGTGGCTAATGACACTGACTATGAAGCTAGATGTACGTCGTAATATAAATACTAATAGTTACATTATTTGAATGAGCATGTCTTCTCGCAGTCCCCATCATCCCGGAGTTCCTGTACGACATCCGACATCCCGACGCGCCGCTCTCCATGTCACTGGACGTCACCACCACGCCGGCGCCCTACTGCCCCTGCCTTGAGAAGAACATCACCGCGCTCGCCATCGAAAACGCCACGCAAGGTACTCTTACTCATCCGCACACACATACTCATATTCATACTAATATTCATTCTCATACTCAATATCATAGTCATTCTCATACTCATTCTTATACGCATACTCATTCTCATACTCATGATCATACTCATACTTATCATCTTAGCATCATCATACTCATACTCATGACTCATGCTAATACTCATACTAATCATCATAATCATTTTTGTACTCGTACTTATACACATCTTCATACTTATCCACATCCTCATACTTATCCTCATTCTCATACACTTCCTCATACTCATACATACACATCCTCATCCTCATACTCACCCTTATTCTAATTGTCATCCTCATTCGCATACTCATACTTATCTTCGTTCTCATACTCGTCATCGTCTTCCAAATAAACATGTTCACAATGTTTGACACTAACTGTAACGCTGCTCCGCTCGCCAACATCCATGGGGAATTACGGGATTTTTACTGAATGCGCACGGGATTTTACAAAAACTCCTTGGTTATTTATTATACGTATTACAACTCCGTGGGTTAGTTGTTGGCTTCCCCAACCATTCTCGCTCTCATTTCTTCTAATATTTCTTCTAATATTGCAGTAAACGTAACGGCCCAGAAGGAAGAGAGGCACAAAGAACTGGTGCAAGAAACCGTCGAGGTGGGCGTCATGTTCGCCAGCAAGGCCATCGTTCAGCTGCTGACCAACCCGTTCGTGGGGCCACTGACGCACAAGTAAGTGAACCACTAGGCCATCCAGTCGTCAAAAGATAGGATCATGTTCGCCAAAAATATCATCGTGTCAATCCGAGACTGAACAACCCGTTCACAGGGCCAAGAAGTGCAAAAACCAACTAGAGAATGTTGCACCCTTGAAACACGGTGTTTTAAAATTTTACCCCCTTATTCGTAAACAGGCTTCTGCTAACTTAGTAATCGTTTGTCCTTATCTGTGAAAGGTGAATGTCAAAGTGACAGAGCGTTTATGAATAAGGGGGTGAGTTTGTTAGGCGGGAGAATATTCCTCGTACATCGCTGTCTTTTAAATTAACTGTGCAATGTCGTTTACATTTTTTTTCGCTTACAGGATTGGCTACAGCGTCCCCATGTTCACCGGCTTCATTCTCATGTTCCTATCTACGCTCAGTAAGTTCAACATCTTCTCTCTTTTCTCATACATCTTCACAAAGTTTTTATCCACATCATCCCTAGTGTAAGCGCAGTATTTGTACTGAACCCTCGGTGCGTGAGTCCAATTCGCACTTGGCCGGTTTTTATTCATATTACTGACGTCTAGTCATAAGGAAAACGAAGATTATCGAACTACATTAACAGAACAGAAGCATTGTACCATGTTTTTTTTGGCATAACTAAATCATACTCAATGAATGCTTGGCTTGCAGTCTTCGCGTTCGGGCGCTCGTACAGCGTGCTGTTCATCGCACGCGCACTGCAGGGCATCGGCTCTTCCTGCTCCAGCGTGTCCGGCATGGGCATGTTGGCTGAGCGATACCCCGACGACAAGGTGAGCTGAGCCCAGCTAGCTTAGGGTTGCTACAGCGTGCTGACCATCGCGCTGCAGGCATCGGCTTGCTGCTCGGCGTGTCCGGCATGGGCATGCTGGCTGAGCGGTACCCCGACGACAAGGTGAGCTGAGCCCAGCTAGCTTAGGGTTGCTACAGCGTGCTGACCATCGCGCTGCAGGCATCGGCTTGCTGCTCGGTGTGTCCGGCATGGGCATGTTGGCTGAGCGGTACCCCGACGACAAGGTGAGCTGAGCCCAGCTAGCTTAGGGTTGCTACAGCGTGCTGACCATCGCGCTGCAGGCATCGACTTGCTGCTCGGCGTGTCCGGCATGGGCTTGCTGGCTGAGCGCTACCCCGACGACAAGGTGAGCTGAGCTCAGCTAGCTTAGGGTTGCCGTACGTCCCGGAACGCCGGGAATGTCCCACACTAGTAATGTCGCCCACAATCATGCTAAACGTGTCCTAGTCTTGTTACCTTAGGCTCTGCCTACCCCGTAAGGGATAAAGACGTGATTTATATGTGTGTGTGTGTGTCAAAGTGGAAAAATTGATTTTGCCAAATTTTAATTTGAGAATAATAGTTTGAGAAGTGACAAACATTCCATACACAGTTTGAGTACATTCCGTGAGCTCTTAGAATGCAATTCATGTTTCTTGCTGTCTCTCTCACTAAGCCGATTCAAGCATCAAACCCATAAGAGTAAGCGAGACAAGACAAACCCGAACGGCATTCCAAGAGAACACGGACTCTACAAAATTTTCTGGAACACCAAATCATTTTTATCCCCAGGAGCGAGGCAACGCGATGGGCATAGCGCTGGGCGGGCTGGCCCTGGGCGTGCTCATAGGGCCGCCCTTCGGAGGGCTCATGTACGAGTTCGTGGGCAAGACGGCGCCCTTCCTCATGCTGTCCGCCTTGGCGCTGGGAGACGGATGTAAGCACTTCCAGATATTCAGGGTTATCCAGATCTTTATTGTTCTATGCCAGCGGTTACCCCAGGGCCCGTTCAGAAATCATTAGATCATATTTGGCTTACTTTCGAACAATCCCCCCCCCCTCTGCCCCTCCCCCATTTAGAGATAAATGTAAGCAATTCCAGGTCTATAAGATCAGGTATTTGACAGAGTATATCCAATACCGAAGCGTTAAAATCATCTCATGCTATCAGCATTGGCTTTTGGAGGATGTAAGATACCAGGTCTTCAGGACTAGGTTTTTAGAAGCAGCTGCCTACCATATTTAAGACAGCTCTCTTCTTTATGAGGCCTTGGCACTTTGACACAAATGTAAGATCTTCCAGGTCATTGATAGCTGTGGTGGGGTGCGAGGTAAATTTGGAAAAAGCCCGTCAGAATAATTCTCAGCCATCTATGCGGATACCTCAAGGATATACATATCATAAATATTTTCTGGCATGCTGTTGACATGGTTGTTAGTCGGTCACTAATTTGGATTTATTGAAAGCGTTGGACGCTGCTAAGTTGTGAAACAGTGAAGCAATAGACGTGTAATAATGAATTGTATGTTATTATCTGCGCAGTATTGCAGCTGATGATCCTGCAGCCGGGTGTGGTGCGGCAGGAATCCGATCCCCCGTCGCTTAAGGAACTGGTCACCGATCCCTACATCATCGTCGCCGCGGGTAACGTTTTAGGGCGCTAGTTATAAAGTCTATACTAAAATGCGACCTTTGATTTGAATTATAATCTCTGAATAAGATGATACCGTCCGTGAGCCTTAGACTGCCGAATTGCTGAATTCGGGTTTATCTTGCTGTCTCACTCACTCGGCCGATTCAAGTAACAAGCCATAAGAATAAAACTTTACAGCAGTTAAGAGAATTAATTACAAAAAGTGTTAATACAATTACAAATTAGAAGAAAAGCTGGAAATCAGATTAAACTTGGACCCTTAGGTAGGGTGCCCATCACGCAGGTAGCTGTTTGTTATAGCAGTAAGCTTAATGTCTAACTCGCTCGCAATCGCCGTCGTGTTCATCTTGACAGTTCTTGTATGAGCTAGCTGATTTCGATGCCAATTGTCATGTCAGCATGACAGTTCATGTATGGACATGAACTGTCAAAATGAACACGATGGCGATTGCGAGCGAGTTAGACAATAAGTCTACAGGCCTTATACTCCGAAATCCGATTTTCGAAGTTCGTTTCGTGCCGTTCCGCTCTCATTAATAGTTATTAATTTGAGAGTGAGAGGGACGGTGTGATACGAACTTTGGAAATCGAATTTCGGAGTAGCCCCCCAGGTCTTTGGTCGAGAAAGCTGCCTGCGCGAGGGTCGTCTGTTGCCTCCGTCAGGCGACAGCTAGGGCTATATCCATTGTAATAATAAACAGACTCATTTTCTTCAGTATTTTTTCTCTTAAATTTTTGAAGTCTCTTTAGCGGCGCTGAGCACTTTTTGGGACGGGTAAAAAATGTTAAACTAGCGTCAGGCGTAAGATGGAGGGAGAGTTTAGGTACCAGGATATCAGAATCCTCTAAGAGCTTATTTTGAATTGCATATATGAAGGTAGAGTCGCGTTTGATTTTTGAAGTGTACGTGGATTTCGTCTACGTATGTGCGTTTGGCCTAGTGGTATAAGGTGTGGAATAACAGTGCGTTCTCTCAGGTGACCGCAGTTCAAATCTCATGTAACTTATTCTTTTTATTTATTTTTTTTTGCGCGAGTGTTTGTGTATGTAGTTTTCACTTCTGCCGGCATTCCCTGGGTTTTCTAATTAAGTATTGTTTTTTACCAGGAGCTATAACCTTCGCCAATGTTGGTATCGCTATGCTGGAGCCCAGTCTGCCTATTTGGATGGTGGATACCATGCAAGCCAGTCGTTGGCAGCAGGGTGTCGCGTTTCTTCCAGCCAGTATCTGCTATCTCATCGGTAAGGAAGGGGATGAGAGAGGCAGCGATATACTCCAACCTGAAGAAAATAAGTTTGATAGTACAACAATTCAACACATATTAATGTTAGTGTGTATGAGCACCTATGTGTGTGTATGTGTGTTTTCTTAGTTTTATAGTACTAACTCGTTAGATTTTTTTTCCAATTTTCATCTGCTATCGGCTATTCAACCATAATCAGTTTTTTTTTCCAATTTTCATCTCCCATCGGCTATTCAGCCATAATCAGATTTTTTGTTGTTTTTTTCCAATTTTCATCTACCATCGGCTATTCAGCCATAATCAGATATTTTGTTTTTTTTTCAATTTTCATCTGCCATCGGCTATTCAGCCATAATCAGTTTTTTTTTCAATTTTCATCTGCCATCGACTATTCAGCCATAATCAGTTTTTTTTTTTCCAATTTTCATCTGCCATCGGCTATTCAGCCATAATCAGATTTTTTGTTTCTTTTTTTCCAATTGTCATCTACCATCGGC
This sequence comes from Pandemis heparana, assembly GCA_963854515.1. Classification (NCBI taxonomy): domain Eukaryota; kingdom Metazoa; phylum Arthropoda; class Insecta; order Lepidoptera; family Tortricidae; genus Pandemis; species Pandemis heparana. The sequence goes on from OY978032.1 coordinate 2,786,124, forward strand.
TATTCAGCCATAATCAGTTTTTTTTTTCAAATTTTCATCTGCCATCGGCTATTCAGCCATAATCAGATTTTTTGTTTCTTTTTTTCCAATTGTCATCTACCATCGGCTATTCAGCCATAATAAGATTTTTTGTTTTTTTTTTCAATTTTCATCTGCCATCGGCTATTCAGCCATAATCAGTTTTTTTTTCCAATTTTCATCTGCCATCGGCTATTCAGCCATAATCAGTTTTTTTTCCAATTTTCATCTGCCATCGGCTATTCAGCCATAATCAGTTTTTTTTTTCAATATTCATCTGCTATCGGCTATTCAGCCATAATCAGATATTTTGTTTTTTTTTTTCAATTTTCATCTGCCATCGGCTATTCAGCCATAATCAGTTTTTTTTCCAATTTTCATCTGCCATCGGCTATTCAGCCATAATCAGTTTTTTTTCCAATTTTCATCTGCCATCGGCTATTCAGCCATAATCAAATTTTTTGTTTCTTTTTTTCCAATTGTCATCTACCATCGGCTATTCAGCCATAATCAGTTTTTTTTTCCAATTTTCATCTGCCATCGGCTATTCAGCCATAATCAGATTTTTGTTTCTTTTTTTCCAATTGTCATCTACCATCGGCTATTCAGCCATAATCAAATTTTTGTTTTTTTTTTTCCAATTTTCATCTACCATCGGCTATTCAGCCATAATAAGATTTTTTGTTTTTTTTTTCCAATTTTCATCTGCCATCGGCTATTCAGCCATAATCAGATTTTTGTTTCTTTTTTTCCAATTGTCATCTACCATCGGCTATTCAGCCATAATCAAATTTTTGTTTTTTTTTTCCAATTTTCATCTACCATCGGCTATTCAGCCATAATAAGATTTTTTGTTTTTTTTTCCAATTTTCATCTACCATCGGCTATTCAGCCATAATCAGTTTTTTTTTTCCAATTTTCATCTGCCATCGCCTATTCAGCCATAATCAGTTTTTTTTTTCAATTTTTATCTGCCATCCGCTATTCAGCCATAATTAGATTTTTTAGAACTCGTTATAATGGACATAGTACCTAAGTAGTAAATTATAAGACCTTCTCTGACTGTTTATGTGCGTTGCAGGGACGAACCTGTTCGGGCCGCTCGGTCATAAGATGGGCCGCTGGCTGGCCGCGTGCTCTGGACTCTTGATCATCGGACTGTGCCTCATCCTGGTATAAATAAAAAAAAAAAAGATTATTTCGGACATTAATCCATGTTTTGTTGTGTTTTGTGTGCTTGAGGATAACCTTTTTTAAGATGTTACAAAAGGTTATGAAAAAAACGATATAATACCGGTATATTTCGTGTGTGTTCGAAATTTCGTTCAAACAAATTCTGTATTCGGTGTATGTAAACGGAAAAAAAACATAACGTTATGAAATAGCGTTATAATACTTTATAATAACGTTATGAACTACGCGCACGGGTCAGTCCTGGATTTATAAATAGGCCGTATAGGCCGCGGCCTAGGTGCGGCAGCGTCCTAGGGGCGGCAGATTTCAGAGGACGCTCACTCGATTTCAGACGGTAAACGTCTTATTCTTATTCTTATTCTTATTCTTATTCTTATTCTTATTCTTATTTAATGTCTGGTCACGACTGGTTGGCTAGGGTGGTCAAGAGGTTAATTCCGTAATGCAGATCCCAATGGCGCGTAAGCTGGAGCACCTGATCATCCCGAACGCGGGCCTGGGCTTCGCCATCGGCATGGTGGACTCCAGCATGATGCCCGAGCTGGGGTTCCTGGTGGACATCCGCCACTCCGCCGTCTACGGCTCCGTGTACGCCATCGGGGACACCGCCTTCTGCCTGGGGTATGCTGTCGGTGAGTACGATACCCTTCATGTAGGGATGCAAATATCGAAAGCAAGAACATCGATGTATCGATACATCGATGTTTCAGAACAAACATCGATGTTCAAAAAACATCGCCGATGATCGATGTTTTTTTTAATTTATTTTATTATCTAACTATTTAATAGTTAAATTGTATATTATCTATTATCTATAGCAATATTATCTATTGAATAGGTAAGTCTTTAGAATAAGGAAGGTGTAGAGTAGAGTATAGGAAATAAAATTACCCTTAAAACCTATTTTCTGCTCTGCTAAAAGTACCAAACATTTCTAATAGATGACAGGCAAAAGAAAAACATCATAATAATAAAAGCACTAAAAATTTCTAATAGATGGCAGGCAAAACATCGATGTAAAAACATCGCATAAAACAACATCGATACATCGATGTTTTGCAATGGTGAACATCGATGGCAAACATCGATGTTTTTTTACTGAAACGTCGATGTTTCAAAAACATCGATGCATCGTTTGCATCCCTACCTTCATGTCATCTATCTATCTATCTATCTACAGCCATTGTCCGTCCACTGCTGGACGTAGGCCTCCCTCATATTGCACCAACTTTCGCGATCCTGGGCTTCCCTCATCCAGCCAATGCCACCTGTCCTCCTAAGGTCATCTGTCCAACGCGTCGCTGGGCTGCGCGTCGTTGAACTGGGATGTCATCTAATCTAACTAATATTATAAATTAGCGACCCGTCCCGGCTTCACACGGTATATTATGCATGTATTATACATATAAACCTTCCTCTTGATTCACTCTATCTATTAAAAAAACCGCATCAAAATCCGTTGCGTAGTTTTAAAGATTTAAGCATACATAGGGACATTGGGACATAGGGACATAGGGACAGAGAAAGCGACTTTGTTTTATACTATGTAGTGGTGATGAAGTTATGATTGCGAAAGTATGGATGGATGGATGTTTGTTTGTTACTCAATCACGCCAGAACGGCCCAACGAATCTGGATGAAATTCGGCACGTAGATAGAGAAAAGTTTGGAATAGCATATAGGCTACTTTTTATCCCGGAAAATTCCTACGGGATAGCGATAAACGAATTCTTAGCAGACGAAGTCGCGAGCAACAGCTAGTAAGTCATAATCAAAGTCATAAGTCATTTATTCGCCGCTTTCATGTTCACATTGGATCTTACAAGCTAATAATTTATTTATTTATTTTCGGAGAACCAACAGCTATAAATTACAAAACAGATTACTTCTATAGTACCACAATGGAGCCAATTAAAGGATCTCACAAAAAGTACGCGCATAGTCGCAAAGACGCACCACGCAAACACACAAAAACACCACAGCAAAACTCACTTAGTATTATACATAATAAAGAGAGAGAAAACAAAAAAGAAGAATTTCGCAATGAAACCGCAGTGACCACATGATACAGTGTAGCAGTACGCTCAATCAAACCACCACCCCACCAGACGCCGTCTCACAGTAGAGAGGTTACGGTTAAAAACAACCCCAGCATGAAACCCTGTCATAGCCCACTGCAAGCGGCACGTATAGGCTTCTGCTAATTTAACAATCGTTTGTCCTTATCTGTCACGTTGACATTTACCTTTCACAGGTAAGAACAAACGATTGCTAAGTTAGCAGAAACCTATAGCACAAAGTATTAGTACCTACTAACGAACCTATAGAGCGCTTATGAATAAGGGGGTAGAAGCGTAGTGAGCTGGTTATTTTACCTATTCCATCGTCTGTCCACAGGCCCAGCGTTCTCTGGTACTCTGGTGAACAGCATCGGCTTCGAGTGGATGCTGGTCATCATAGCGGTCCTTAACTTCGCGTACGCGCCGTTCCTGCTGCTGCTGCGGTCGCCGCCGGCGCGGGACGAGAAACAGGTAACAGGCACAGGTGTTAGCGTGTCCAGGCGTGGCCATTAGCAATTTCAGGACTTAGTGGGGGCAGGCATAAGAATTAGCGAAGCCCAGGAGTTGCTGTTTGTGGGGTATTAGAAACCCAGGCATAGGAATTTAGGTGTTAGTGGGGACTGGCATAGGAATTAGCAGGCCCAGGCACAGGCCAGGCACATGCATTATGCGGTCCATGATTAGAGACTCAAATTGGACCTGCGATCGACGTAAGTCTTGGGTATATTTTACGTATGTACTTACAACTCGAAAGCGTACTCGCGGCTGACTGCGGAATTAACGTCAAAATGACGCCTAGTTAATGATGCGAAGCTCAAAACTCAGGGACACGATGCGGTAAATTAAATTTTTAAAAGGTCACAACAATTTTTGACGTGTTAACGTCGTATAAGTCGATGAACGCCGGCCGTACTCACGAAGAAGCAGTGACGTGCGAGTACGCCACGGAGCAAACCGTCTAGTAGAGAAATGTCACTCTATTTCGAATGTAGAAGGATTTGTTTCGACTAGAATGTTGGTCAAGTATTAATGACCGTGGCGTGTGACATTGCGTTGGCTGTCGCGACTGGATGACTGCCGGGAGTCAAGAGTTTAACAACGTGGGTCTGTCATAGCCAACCAGGAAAGCGATGGTTTAATTACGAACTTCCTTTTCCAGAGCCTGATAATAAGCGACAAATCGTCAGTCCGCTACGTGAGCTACCAGAACGAGGAGGAAGAATAAGCCGCCATTTTGAATGCCCACTAGCGCCATCTTGCGACATCTTTAAAGCTTTTTTTAAGGGGTTTGCTCTTAGTGTTTTAAACGTTTCTAAAGACGTCTGAGGAGTGCTATATAAATGCCAAAATAAGAATCGATATGCCAAAAATACCTATAGTTTTATATTTTAAGATGTGCGTGACCAAAATATTGCCTATTGCCCAAAGTGTAGTGGAAATAATATATATCTTCGATCCTATCTTCAAATAACTTAGTCTTGACCAATTTTTAGATTCTGATATTCTTGTGTAAATACCTATTGGTATATATTTCTATATCTACACCATTAGCCGCTTAGTCAGGGTGTCTGTATTAGAAACTACATATTATATGCAAAACATATCTGTATAAAACGAAATATATCTTCAAAACTAAATGTATATATTCATGTGTGTCTATATTTAAGAAATATTAATTTATTACATTACATACCTGGGTGTTCATTTGTTTATCATGTTTATGTAATTAATATTTAAAAATACATATATTTATCCAACGCCGTTTATTTGTCACATAAATATAACGTATAATTTTGCATATGTGACTTTGACAATATATTTTATTATTGGAAATATATATGCAATGTGTTAAATTTAGGTAACCGTATTTATGCATTGTATACATGAAAATGTTTTGTCATTCTGGTTTATAGTATATATTCTATAATATACAGTTCAAAATCATGTTTTATTTTTTGGATATTTATTAATTGTAAATGTCATGTCATCGAATAATTTTATGCGGAATAAGTATTTAAGTTCGTACATCATATTTTTATTGTATTTTTTTGACAAAAAGTTTTGGAAATTATACTTTCATAGTTAAATATACCTACATCTTTATATTTATAAATAAAACATAATTTGTAAGAGTGGACTCGGCAAATAGAACACGAACAACTTTGAAAGACAATTGACAATATACATATAAATGCCAACAATAATATTGTTAGACAATAACGACGTGTTATTATTATTATTTTATTATAAAAAATAATTGACAATAATGTATTTCGTTTTCGAACACATGTTAGATATCGCACTTTATATATTTTACAAATATTTTGAAATAATATTCGGGTGACGGACCAAAAACAAGTAGAATTTAATTTCGAGTGATGTTTTTTGAGCTTACATAATGTATTTGTAAATAAAATGGCAATAATAGGCTTTCATTGATATTATTAACCTATTAAAAATATATCGCTTAGATTTACTGTCGTAAATAAAGAACAGAGAAGGTTTTAGACTTTAAGATACAATTTTTACTTCTTTTAGAAATATAATCATCAAATATGAATGTTTTCGTTGTTTATCGGTCATATTGATTCTATTAACTTAGAATAACATCGCATGTGTATCATATTTATATTATTAGGTGTAAAAGTAGGTTGTAGTGACTTTGTAGTAGTAATTCGTAGATACTTGAACTTTGAAAAATATCAAATAAAAATGAATTTTCTAGTAACTATTTTAAATAAGTACATTCCAAAGCTACCTAACGATTAACTAATTCGTTTTTCACATTTATTTTATCAATAAATTCAACTGTTTTTTCCAGATGATTGATAATTTAATAATTCGTTACTAGTCACATTTATTTTTCATGAAATACGTAGGTAGTTTAAGTGTCGTCATACTTAGTGTGATGTAGCTACAACATTGACGTATATTTGTATGAAATGGACTCTATTTTTGTATTCAATTCATTTTACACAACAACAAAGATGTTTACTGCTTTCTATTTTTAAGTTGGCCAATGTGCAATGTATTCACATGTGTCATTTTACACATATATCAATATCAGTATCATTTAAGTATAATTTTTTTTATATTTTGCATTTTGTGTTGTTGTTTTATTTACTATGGAATTCGTCAAATCATTCGGTTTCAGGTTTCAGGTTTTCAGTCGGATTAATAAAAACAAACCAAAATTTGAAATGTCTTGTAATTTAAAGGTAATACTTAAACACGTTCTAATACTTACCAATACTGAAACACATCAACCAAATCATGAATCGTGATTAAAACTAATATTGTAAACTGAAAAACTTGGAAGTTATATTTTTAAACAAAACTATCTGTGTATGGCTGCACAGATTGTTTGTTGGAACGTAGCAGAAATATTGTCCATTTTATATTAAAAATTATATATTCAAATATTTATATTTTCTTGGGATTAGGTTGTCAAAGCGGACCCCAGGCTCACTGAGCCGTGGCAAATGCCGGGGAAAACGTTAAGAAGACGATGATATATTCAAATATTTAGTCTTTCCATTTTATGTAAAACCTTATGTGATAACTGTAGCAGAAAATTCGTGGCTTTATTTGTAGATGTAACTTTAAACTTTGAGTGCGACTACGCGATTATATAACACAAAATATATCAATTTTCTCAACGTTTTTGAACATTTTGAAAATAAATTTACCAGTAGTAGTATCTTAAAAAAATATCAGACTATAGAAATTTAGGGTAGTAGGTATAAGCTGGAAATATATAGCGCAGAAACATATTTAATCACATAATCTTCCAGTTTTAGATATAACTTGGTAATAATTATGTAGTTTGCATGCACTGTAAATATAAAAAGGACAATTTAGATCCTCATCATTAAAAATATTTCATTCATCATTATCATAAAAAAAATATAGATAATTTTGTTTAATGACATTTCGTTTCAATTTCATGTTTACCAATTGTATGTTGTTTTAGGTATCTAAAGAAAAATAGAATTATGTTGCATTTTTATTTATATTTCAATATTTACACATAAATATTTAGGCACTATTTCCAAATTTTCAAAAAGAATATACATTGTCTTCAAAGTTTTTCAAATAATTTATACTGCAAGAAACATTTCATTAAATCATTCATATTTGATGATAATATTTAGGTATTTTTTTATTTTAATGTAAAAATATACTTTTAAAATATATTATTCTAATATTACAACGCAATAGCTGGGTTTGGGTCCCTTAAAACTTGTGTATTTGAAATTATAGTTTTTGCTGAATGAAAAATTTAAAGTAATTATGGAATAAGTAATAATAATGATTATTGTTAGTACAAGAGCGATGAGCTGAAAAAGTGTATGTTAGTAATAAATGAAAACCTCTGTAATATATTGCTATACTACATATTAATATAAATACGAACATATTATAATATATTTTATTAGGTAGTGGAGTTTTTCCCGTCATAATATTAATGTAATAATAAAATATATGTGATAGTTTTAGTGATATTTTAAAGCTTTTTAAAAACAATAGTGAACTTATACTGTATTACTATACTACGAGTATTAAGCTAGTTTGTCTTGTTTGTTCGTCATGTTATTTTTTATTTGAAAATAGTATTTTTAGTGATAATAAATATAAGTATGTTTTTTATAACTTTAATTGTCGTGTTTAATATTTTTTCATGTTTATATTTTATGATATTTGTTATTATATTTCTCAAATATTCATTAAGTAATAATGAGGAATATCTAGTCCTGCCTAATATCGTCTAAAGTTTGAACTTTGCTTAGATATAAAACATATTAATATATATGTACAAGTTTTGTAGTAAAATATATTGGATGTATTGGATTGTGTTGGGGTGTTGTTTTAATAAAATGTGGGTATATGAACTAAATTGATGTTTTATTTTTAATTCTCGAATTACCGTAAAACGGGGGAAAAGGGATTGCGGGGGGAGAAGGTATAGAACTAATGTTTTGTGTTTTTACTACCTACTTAAAATTTCTGGTTCAACTGGCTCTAAATGTAGTGTTTTTAGACATATTATATCTCCTTTTTTCTAGTTACAAAAACGGATAACTCGCATATAAAAGTCGAGTAACGCTCGACATGTTTCGGACTAATTTATAGTCCGTCCTCCTGGAGCGCTCGCGCTGTGTCACTTTTCCTTTTTTCTGGTATAATTTGTAATCGTCATTTTATATTTGTTCTTTTCTGACCCCACTACGGGGTGAGCTGGGATTTGCCTATATTTTAGTGTTTATTGTTTAAACTATGAAACTAAACGACAGATAATCATTATAAAAATAAAATTCATACCACCGAAATATTTTTTATCTATATAAATCAACTTTTGCCACGTACCGATGAAAACTTTTTTAAGTACAGTCACCAGCATAAATAAGTGATCACTTTTGTACCTTGTCACTTTAAAGTCATGTTTGAAAAACCATACGAAATCATGTAACGACTGAAAGCGACAAGGTACAAAAATGATCACTTATTTATGCTGGTGACTGTACAACTTATCGAGGTTTGAACTTAAATTTTGTCGCTACTCACCCTGTATGAAAAAGAAAGAAAGCGAAATTAAAATAGTAATGTGTTGCCAGCCGCGTCGGTTATGTCAGAATTACTACGATTTTTGTCCGTTCCCTCGAAGGACTTTTACCATCTGCGCGGGAAGAGAAGCAACTGAAAAAACAACAATTGCAAAAAGGAATTTTAAAATTCTAATAAGCAACAACTTTAACAACGAATTTTTTTATTATTATTAATATTCACATTATACGTACATTATCTCATAATCAAAATAAAACAGTCATAAGAAAGTACTATTATACGTTATACGATAAATTAATATCGCTGGAAGTCCCTGGCACAATTTTATTCGTGCCACAAAAACTTCTGTTCGCTAATATCTCTACTATCCTTGGAATGAGAACTCGTAGCCCTCGCCGAAGCTGTGCGGACCCCGGTTCTGACTTTCCACCTCGTTTTCTGCTGGCCGGTACTGAAACAGAAGGGAAAGCAATCAACATCTCATCAAAAACATCCTATCAAAATCGTCCCATCAAAAACGGAAAATTTCAAACTTTATTTTGCAAATAGGCCGCCAAGGGCTCTTTTACATTGTATGTTTTTTACTACCAGTGCATTCGGAAATAACATCATTGCCAAGAAGAATGCGCCGCAAGAAACTTGGCAGAAAGTCATTTTATCAAAATAAAATACATCTCTTATACATATAAAAATGAAACGCGTTTGTTAGTCGCTCATAAACTCGAGAACAGCTGAGCCCATTTAGCTGATTTTGTTATGAAATGTTTTTCGTTGTCCAACGGAGGTTTGTACAATGAGAAGATATAAAAAAAGAAACGGGCCGAAGCCGCGGGCAACAGCTAGTTTACAATAATTAAATTCTACTTAAGTAATAATGCATTGTGGAGTGATGTGCTTCAAATAATCAAGCCCCAGTAGGCTTGTTGTCTAACTCGCTCGCAATCGCCATCGTGTTCATTTTGACAGTTCTTGTATGAATGTGACAGTTAGCTGATTCTGATGCCAAGTGTCAGCCCATACATGAACTGTCAAAATCAACACGATGGCGATTGCGAGCGAGTTAGACAATAAGCCTACAGAACCAGCTACGATTTTTTCGAACCGGGGCAAATGATGGTAGCCCCCTCCCTTCAGTGTTTGAGATTGTTTTTTCGAATTCTTGTCTAAATGATTTGGTGCATACATGAAATCGCCGCCCGGGGCATGTGCCCCGGTTTGCCCTTAGATCCGGGGCTGCAGGACCTTGCTGCAGGGTTTTGAGTAGACCGCTTGAGGGTAAAGACCTCGCCTCTCTGGTAGACCTGGGCCCTATTTTATAAAGCTACTTGTTACAATTTACAAGCGGAAGTCTCTATCTAACACATAGGGTCAGAAAGAGACTTCCGCTTGTAAATTGTAACTGGTAGCCTTATAAAATAGGGCCCTGTAGGCTTATTGTCTAACTCGCTCGCAACCGCCATCGTGTTTATTTTGACAGTTCTTATATGAATGTGACAGCTAGCTGATTTCGATGCCAATTGTCAGCCCATACATGAAGTGTCAAAATGAACACGATGGCGATTGCGAGCGAGTTAGACAATAAGCCTACTGATCCGCTCCCTTTTTAATAGTGTCCGACCAAAACAAGATTTTTAGCTGAAACCGAAACCGAAACCGAATATTCGATTTTTTTCTGATTTCGGGCGAAACCGAAACCGAAACCGAAATTTTTGAAGACGTATCATATCAAACAATATATTGAAAAATACTGAACAAATCGTAATTAAAAGGTTATTGCAAGGATTTCTTATATGAGAACAGTTAGGTACTTTTTTGTTAAACAAAATAAAAAAACTGCATGCATACTACTGTCGCTGGTCCCAGCTGGGCCGGCCGCCGATGCATTGCCTATACCTACCCGGCCGAGCGTGTCCGAATTAAGCCGAGCGCTTCCGATGCGAGAGCCGCGAGAGGCCGCGAAGTAATTTCGGCCCGGCCGAAGGTTTCGACCGTATTCTGGCCGAAACCGAAACTTCGGCCGAAATCACTTTTTGGCCGAAATTGGCCGAAACCGAAACCGAAACCAAAACTTCGGTCGGACACTACTTTTTAATGCATTATCCCTCCCTATTACGTCACCGCTGCCTACCGCTGACTATACAATAATCCTACAATAAGCCTTCTAATGGGATGTTACCTGTCCATCATCCTCCTGGCCGGAACGCCAGCTCTGCGGGTAGTACTGAGCAGCTGCGGCCCTCTGGCCACCCTCCGCGCCCTGCATCAACATTGTATAACTCAAATTTCTAAACGACACTGAAAATTAGAACACAAAAATCCGAAAAGCAAAGCTATAGCCGGGAATCGAACTCTGATCCTCGTCATTCCGTGATGTCTTTACCCCTACACCACCCATAGCAGGTGAGTATAGGTGTAGTGCAAAATGATTTCCAATGACATTTCGTTAAATTTTACCCGGTTTTCAACTTTACGGACATGTTATTAAAGTCGTGTATGCAATGCAGCTGTCAGATTAAATTGTTTTATAAATAAGAACCTTATTCAAATGTCGTTAAAGCAGAAAACCGCTTGGGATTCAACGAAATGTCATGGAAAATCATTTCGCACTACATCTGTAAGTCTTCGAATTTTTCTATCTGTTACCAACTGTTACGTGACCTTGTTAGGTACTGTCACGCTGCAATAATTAAGTTGCATCTCGACATTTCGAACTTTCGCGCCACAGTCTAATTGACGTCTCTCTAGCCGAACTTCACTAACAGTTCGGCCAATCGTCAAAAGATGGCGCTGTTCTAAGTATGGAATCTGATACAACGTACGCGCACTAGAGGGCACCTAAGTCGTTCTCCGCGTAATCTATATTTTAATTAAACAATTAGATTATCTTATTCATTTAATTCCTAACAACAAATACACTATTATAACACATTTTTTACAAATTCAGTAACACATAAAAAATAGATCACACCTTTACCTTTCTACCTGACTGGCGTTGGTTGGTTGATTCGAAACTTAACGGAAACGGTCCCGCCCAAGGGCGGAGCTTTTTTCAAAATCTGAAGGAACCGTTATTCCTGGATAAAACCAGAGGTTCTGGCCAAAATCGGCCACTTTTCGAATCTCCAACAACTGCCCGGCTCTTTCTTCTGGTAAGCACTCTCTGATCACTTTAACTCTAAATTGTGTATAGCTCCGTGTATGTAATTATATAAATAATTTAAATAAATTATTTAAATTCTTAAAAAATAATAACTCTGTTACTCTGCAGCAGAGATACTCAGTTGGAATTGTCTCTGTAATAATTAAATTTAATCTCTATTCCTTTTAGCTGTTACTTGAAAGTTTGTAAGCTCTACCGCCGCTAATCTCGCACTTGAGTTCGAATCCTAACGGCCGTGTCGACCGTTGGATTACAAAAAAACTAGCTTTATATAACTTAGATTCTATAGCTTTTGCCTGCTGTAATTCCGTATAATAGCTTCTGCCATGCACTGCATTTAGCTCCCTCGGGATACGTCTCATACGCGACGCAAGGCCTGGCAGAACGCTACAACCTGAGCATTGTTCTTATACCGACCATTTTCACAGGGCGGCACTGCACCCCGCAGGAAAAGCAATACTAACTAAATCAGCGGTACCGCTACTGCCATCCCCTAATTTCGACGGCCCGCTACCGCTGAACACCACTGCCTTCACCGAAACAACGCTGTCCCACTCCTGGAGTTTCCACCAAGGCGCGGTCTACCGAACCCTGCTGCCGCTACACCGAGCGTGACGCTGCCACCCAGTCACCGGACCGACAGATTCCCGAGGGAAGTGGAGGCATTGGATGGTGTAGAAATCTTAATTTAAAAGTCCGAATTTAGACCCAAGAGAACTTACTCATTCCTGAGAGATCTTTTGCTCAATTACTAAATAAATTGTCGCGTATAGCCTACGGTTTCTAGTTTCTCATTTTAATAAATGTATTAAGACATACATTGTTTTCTTCAATAACCACTAGGCTATCCCACTGTGACAGTACTATGCGAATATTTGTCGACAAGCGTCATCTGGGGCCGTACCATGAGGTCTTATGCGTTTCAGTTTAGGTTCGCTCGCTGTCAAATTCATAATAAAAGTGACAGCTAAAACTTGAACTGCGTCGGAATTAGGACGTCATGGTAAGGCCCCTGTTTGAATAATGTGTCTGTACAACACAATTGGGAATAAATGATTATTTTAAAAGTGCTTGGTGATTTTTCTATTGATAGGAATAACCATCCTTAGCTACGGAAAAAAGTTTCAGATTTTTCCGTCAAGCCATATATTTTATAAATAAAAATAAAAACATTTTACTCAGTCACTCGGCGGCCCCTATACGACGTCTTACGTCTGACGTCTTAATGTAATTCAATTCTGATTCAGTTTAGGTTCGCTCTCTGTCAGGGTAATGTCACCTTATTCTGGCCCTGCTGCCACTGCTGCGGCTCTGTCCTCTGCTGGTTGTACTGCTGCTGCAGATCGTACTGCTGCCGCTGCTGCTGGTACGCCTGTTGGTAGTGCTGGTCTGGAAATAAATTAGGTACAAACTTTTTATCATCCTGTAAGTAGACCGCAAAGAGCTTATTTGCGTTCCCTTTTTAGGGAGCTCTTGGTCGTTGCGTTGGGCAAAAATAGAACCGTTATTTGACTTTGTTGTTCATCTGTTTGTCTATCAAAACCCTTTTTTTTCCACTTCAGAAATGTTCTTATTCTTATATCTCCTAAATTAGTTCAATTTACAATAATTTCCGAAGGTTAGATTAGACAAAAAGCGGTCCTTTTAGTTTTGTGCAAGTTTATTGGGACAACTACAGAAGGACAAATTGTATACACTGATTTAAGATATATTATAGGTGTTTCTCCAGTATCTAACCTTCGGAAATTATTGAAAATTTATCTAATTTAGGAGATATAAGAACATTTCCGAAGTGGCGCTAGTTTCGCGTCTGGTGTCGCAGAAAGCAAAAATGGCGACATGTTTGATGGGATGGACATGGTAAGCAATAAAACAAGTACGTACCAGGAGTAGGTGGCGCCACTGGCTCCGGGCTCTTCGGTAAGTGGCTGCCCTCGAGGATCTGAAAAAAAAACAAATTTAAGACACTGGTACCAGTTTTTTCCAGCTCTGCATATCAACTGCTCCGCTCGGGTTACCGAAGACTGGTCTTCTAGCACAAGTGGCTTCACCTGAAACTCTAGCCAGCTCTGTATTTCAGTTTAACTGCCCCGCTCGGGTTTACGGACGATCCGACTAACCCATTCGGGTATTTTACAAGTGGCCTCACCTGGAACCCTAGCCAGTTCTGTATTCCAAGTCTACTGCTCATCTCGGGTTTACTGACGATCTGACTAGCCCCACAAGTCGGATCTTTTACAAGTGGCCTCACCTGGAACCCTAGCCAGCTATGTATTTTAAGTCAACTGCTCATCTCGGGTTTACTGACGACCCGACTACCCCAGTGGGATCTAGCTACAAGTGGCCTCCCCCTGAAAACTTTTTTTTTACAGAACCTCCAACGTGATTGGAGCCTAGTTTTACTTTCCTAGTTTTCACTTTCATACCAGTTCTCGCTTATTTGCTTCTCGCATTTCCATTCTTCATACTGTTCTTTCTCACTGGAAGCTTAGCCAGCTCTGTACTTCAAGTCAACTGCTCGTCTCGGGTTCCCAGACGACTGACCCATTCGGGACTTTTACAAGTGAGCTCACCTGGAAGCCGTCCTTGCCGGCTCTGTACTTCAGCTTGACCAGTTGCCCGCTCGGGTCTTTGTACTGGTATGCGCCGACCCGAGAACCGTCGGGTTCTATCTGCTCACCCGCCGCCAGCCCGTTGTCGGATGCGTACTCGAAACGGAAAGCGCCATCTAGCGAGAAGTGAAGTCATTAAAGTCGGACTCGTGCACGAAGGCTTCCGTGCTATAATTTATTTATTAACATAAAAGATTTTTAATTTTGATATGGTCATTTTTTGTTAGGTTAGTAGGACTGAATAAATTAACCGACTTGATATTATTACATTGGATCTCACTACTTTTTATGGTAGAAGAACTGAGTTGCGAGACTTGGGCCCCGTTTCTCGAAGCTCATTAGACTAATAATATTAGTGTTTTGTCTCGTAAATTAAGCGAAAGAATGAAACAAAACACTAATATTATTAGTCTAATAAGCTTCGAGAAACGGGGCCTTGGTGTATTTTACAAGTTATGTTTTTGATGGGATTTCGTTATTTCTTCCATTATTATAGTCAACGATACAGTTGTGGCGACCATTTCTTCCCTGATTATAGTCAAAGTCGTGGCGACCTCTATCTCATCATACGAACCTACGTCGCGATATCAAAGTTATTCAAACGATTGAACATCTATACAAGAACCCGAGAACAACTTTAGGCAGTAGCCCACCAGCACCAGACACAACCCACATCTGATCGGAGGATCCTCCCTTTTCAATGGGGGATGAGGAACTTTACACCATGCTCCTCACAACCCCCAAACTGATGACCCCGACGTGATCAAAATGCTTTTATACAGGGTGTTACAAAACTACCCGTAAAGCCGAAAGGAGGTTAAATGTGACCTTATAACAAGTCCATCTACAATATTTAAGAACCCCAGTATGGTTTCCTGTCATGACAGTTTACTAGGGTTGTCAATATTTTTGGCTTTGATATTTTACGGGGTATTTTGTAACACGTTGTAGGTATGTATTCGTGGTGTCTTACTAGAAGTGAGAGCCTGCTTGTGATGCAAGATGGCGGCCTGCTGTTCCTTGGTGGTGCTGTAGGGCGCCCGCCAGGGCTCCAGGATAGGCTGCAGCGGCGCCGACGGCGCCAGGGGGGACCCTGCACAGTCAAACAGTTGAATCAGGCGTTACTTTGCGGAGGTCCATCCTACTAATATTATCTAACTAATATTATAAATGCGAACGTTTGGATGGATGGATGGATGTTAGTTTGTTACTCAATCACGCCAGAACGGCCCAACGAATCTGGATGAAATTCGGCACATAGATAGAGAAAAGTCTGGAATAGCACATAGGCTACTTTTTATCCCGGAAAATTGCATTGTTCTCGCGGGATAGCGATAAACGTATTCTTTGCAGACGAAGTCGCTGGCAACAGCTAGTATTATAAATGCGAAAGTTTGGATGGATGGATGGATGGATGGATGTTTGTTACTCAATCACGCCAGAACGGCCCAACGAATCTGGATGAAATTCGGCACATAGATAGAGAAAAGTCTGGAATAGGACATAGGCTACTTTTTATCCCAAAAAATTCCAGGCTCCAGCAGGATAGCGATTAACGTATTCTTAGCAGACGAAGTCGCAGGCAACAGCTAGTACATACATAAATCAAGTCTTTATTGCTTACGGTGTAGACAAAGCCTAAGGTAACAAGACATAAAGGCCACGTTTAGCATGATTGCGGGCGCATAGGTGGAAAGGGGAATCAAATAGTGATGGATTGCTAGCTGCATAAATCCTTGGGCTTTAATATGCGCACCTCGCCAGTTGTCCTGCGCAGGCGGCGGCCGCCATAGCTGGCTGGCCTGAGGGTCCACGTCGTTCCGCGCAGGCGTGAACATGCTCTTCTGGTACGACTCCAGCTGCCGGCAAATTAGCATACATACATAAAGGTGCGACCACACCGCGGCTTAAAAAACGGTGATGTTACGGAATCGCAACAAAATGTATGAACATAGCTGGGCATTAACTCATTAATCCGTTAATCGTTAATTAACGAAGTTAACATTTTGATTAACGGATTAACTTTTAAGTTAACTTTTAAAAATGTTAACGGACACGTTAACTTCCGTTAATATGCAGAAGTCCGTTAATCGTTAATCCTATGCCTACTATTTACCGCACGGAAAAACAGGTTCAGACAAGTATGAAACGACAAGTGCCGAGTGCCGAGTGAAATAAAAACAAAACTAAACTAAAACTAGATATTGTTTCGTTTGATCATTTCATTACTTAGCGCAGAACCTAAACCAACAGGTTTTATAAGTTCACTAACGCAACGATATAGGTAAAAATGCAATTTTACATATATTAACGGATTAACGATTAACGTTAACTTGCATTAATTCTTCCGAAATGTAACGCTTTAACATTTAACGAAGCTAACTTTTTTTGTAGCGGATTAATGATTAACGAAGTTAACTATTTGATTAACGGTGCCCAGCTATGTGTATGAAGAAACGGTGAGAAAACGTGACGCCTACAACACGTCACTGCGTATACGCGGCGGTTTGGTCGCACCCTAAATCAACGCCTTTATCCATAGCATTCTCTATTGTCTTCTATAAGCCGTGCTATTAAGTTTGGCAACGTCATTAAATTAATCATCAAAAAAAGTTATCGTCATTTATAGTTTAAGGACCTGTTCAAATATGCATAGCAATATATGACTTTTGTCAACAAATGGAGTCCACGCGGACGAAGTCGCTGGCAAAATCTAGTTTATGTACCTAAAAAAATTAACTAAGTATATATTTTTATTACAAATAACTATAAAATTAACAGAGATAAAAATAACTACTATATCTCATACTAGAAAAACAGAATTTTAGTATGGAATTTATATGGCATTGTGTTGTGAACAAATGACGTCGCATGTCATATCGGAAAGTAGTGTATTATTGGTTGTTTCAGATCAGATTTTGATCTGAAACAACCAATCATATCTAGGAAATATTCTCGAGAAGTCGATTCAAATCTGAAACAACCATATCTAGGAAAAGTATCTTGAGAAGTAATTTTTCAGAATGGAATCTGTTTGTTTCTGTGCTCTGTGTCTGTTCTGATTGCCTTTCGCGTTGCGTTTCGCATGGAATAATGTTCAACGCAATGATGGAAATGGATAAATAACTGCGTTCGGGTTCTTCTCGGCGCTCTGATTAGTCAGCCGCACTCGCTGAGCTAGAACCGACACAAACACAATACTTAGCTGTACAAAAGTTATAAACACAACACACATTCCAAGGTGGCCAGCTCTCGGTTTGCATGCAAGGTTAAGGAAGCGGATTCCATTAACCTCATAGCGCCACAAGTCCGAGGACCTGTTTGACTATAGTGTTTGCACAACACATCAAGCAAGTTGATCAGGCTCGCTCGACATGATTCGTAACCCCCAGGCTCCTACATCACCTGACATTAGGGTACGGTTTTACGTGCTTCGGGTCCTTTCTCCCGATGGATGGGTAACTATACGCTATCGACCGCATAGGTATAGAACACCCCAAGGTTTCAAGTTCATAAGGCAACACTACATGCATTCCGGTTGGCCAATCCAGATTGCATGAATTACGTGAAGAGGTCGTCCGGTCGTTGACTTCCCAGCAAACCATACAATATAATTTTTATTTATATGACCGAATGTTAAAAACTCTGTAAGCGCGATGTAAGCCTCGCATTGTGATTGGCTAATTCATGTGACGTAGATGTGATATTCATAATTTACCAGTTCATTCGGTTAACACATTACTCATAAAAATAGCGCAATTCATTGTCATTCTAAAGCTAACC
This sequence comes from Pandemis heparana, assembly GCA_963854515.1. Lineage (NCBI taxonomy): Eukaryota > Metazoa > Arthropoda > Insecta > Lepidoptera > Tortricidae > Pandemis > Pandemis heparana. The sequence continues at coordinate 2,804,516 of OY978032.1, forward strand.
ACATTTAAGTTCAAAGTAAGATCCATGTATGATTCATTTATTATATAAAGAACCGAACCTTAGTAAGCTCATTGCATTTTATCGTATTAATTTAAAGCTGTGCCTCCAGTGAATACTAAAATAATAATAATAATATGCTCATGTGAATGGTACGTTAAATGAGTTGCGTGTAATATTATTTTTAAATATAGTTTAACAAAACTCCTAAATTACAACTTAAATAAAAATAACAAGATACATTAATTAATTAGTTTATTTTCACATTAGTTATTTTATGTACATCATTTTGAAATTTATGTATTTCTAAATAAAAACTAACTTAAATATTATTAACTTTTGAACATTTAACGGTATAATCAAAATATGTTTATATTATACTCTTTAGTCAGGAAATATCTAATAGTTATCATTTCGTAACTTTTTTACAATCTTATCCACTAATCCTTCCGTGGCATTTAACAATACATCAAAATCATCTTCTACAATATACTGTACTGCTACCTCTTGAGAATCGTTATCCTGTTCGAGGTTAGATATATTTATTTTAATGATACGCCTGCCTTTCTTATTTTTTTTAACAATGTAGGAGTTCAAGCCGTTGTTGAAGGTTTTCTTTTTTCTATTGCCCATCTTCTTAGACTTTTCCTTCGCTCGCTTCGAAGCCTTCAGTAAAGAAACATCTTGAGCTCCATTCAAAAATTTATTTTGGTACGTGAAGTAAGCATCCACATCTTGAGAACATTTAAGAAATGGATCATCAAATGTGGGTTGAGAATAAAACGTTGTCGGTGTTAGTTCATCTGCATCTGTTGCGACATTAATCGGTTGCGAACTGGATATGCTCTGTAAATTATAAATAATACTTTTTTAAACAATTTACTAACTCGATCTAAATTGGTAACAAGCAGGTAAGTATGTAAGGGAAAACAATGATCAATCATTTCAATATCTACTTACCATTTTAGTAAAGAATTAATGTGAACGCTGGAGGCCTCGAACGACGTGTGTTATTCTATACGTTTACGATAAGAATGGTTGGTTAGCGCGCGTGGATGCAAAAACATATCATGATTGATGAACATGTGTATGCATGATACATTCATACAGGTTTTGACTTGTTTTCAATATATTTGTTCACGCAAATTATAGCATTCACTGTAGACAATCTTAACCATGAACAAGTACCTACACGTTCAACAAATACAAAATCGGCAACTCTCTATGCTACTCTAGCTCAAACGTAATTTAATACATCTGAGCGAGACGGGAGTTGATATTCACTTCGCATTTGGCGGGCGCTTTGATGCGGCGGCGAATGTCTTTATAAATCAATATGATAATACGATACTTTTGTTTGTTACATATTTGCTTATTTTTGCAAATCAGCACCTGAAGTATTAAACCTTTAAAAATCATACTAATTCGTATGTTATAGCAGTATTGATATTAGAAAATATACACGATAAATAGTTAAAGGTTGAGAACTACTGCAAATCGTGAAGTTTACGTATAAATGCTTTTTATAGAAAACGTTTATTCCGTTCCTAACTTTCAACAACTAAACATCGTAAATTACAATCATGTTCGTAAGTTTTTATAAATTTATTAAGTACCACAAAAACTGTGATTATAATAACTAACCGAGTTATTTTTATAGGTCTGATTCGGAGTACTCTGCTAACGAAAATATCGGCAAAAAAGCAAGCCCGAATTTAAAAAAGAAAATCGATCTTTCTGAATCCAGTGACGAACGGTAAGTAGTAGTTTTTAGACTTTCAGAAATGACAAATTACATGTCCTTTATTATGTGCTTTATACTAAATACATTTTTTTTTTCCTATTTATAGGTCTAAGAAGCCAAAAGTACCTCAAAAGAGACGTCTTTTTGAATCCGATACGCCTAAACCAATGTAAGCATTTTTTATTATTTTATTTATTTTTATTGTAGATACGTACCTATGGTTTATTTCTAAATTTTTAGGAGATACCTTATCATTATTTTTGTATTTTTCAGCTCTAAAAAACCCAAGAATTTCAAAAAGAAAATAACGCTTTCTGAATCCGATGACGAAGCTCCTAAGCCACGGTATTTATATTTTTATTATTAGTTTTGTTAAAAGTGTAATATGTACCATACTAATATATTATTCAATTAATATTTTTTTTTTTTTGTTCTTTATAGTTCTATTAAAACGAAGTCTAAAACCCAGCGTCATAAGCCAGAAGATGAAGTTGTAAGTCCTCGGTAAGTGATTAATTTGTTAAATTATTTCATACATTCAAAACTGTTTATAAATTTTATTAACATTCATGTTTTATGGTTTGCAGGTCGAGAAAGTTATCGAAGACTCCCCAAGAAGAGGCATCCACTTCGGGTTGGTTAATTGGCAGCGATAGTGAAGACGAAGGCTTCCGGCGTTCCAAGCAAGATAGTGCTGATGCGGGGCTACAGTCCATACTGATACGGAGTGTTCCTGGAGGAAAGGTGCGTCGAACTAGCCAGTTGTCCGGTGATCTTTTTGTAGAGTTGAAATTATATAATGTTGCTGATATAAAATCTATTGCACCGAAAGACAGATGGGAGAAAGCTCTTATCAATTTAAAAATTCAGATAGAATCGGATGCACCCGAGGTTTCGATTATAAATAAAGCATTAAAACTATGTAGGGAGCATTTTACCAAGGACGGGGTGTTCTTTCGTGATAATACTTTTAAATAGGTAATTATTCTATCATTACTTTCATTTATAATATTTGCCGATAATCTTTATTTGGATATAGATCATTTATTTCCGTGTCTAATCATTACAATTCAACCTTCTCACGATCGCCCTGTCGCAAGGTTATTACTGATACCGATAAGCGTTGTAACGTAATCGGACGCGAAGCGCAAACTTAGCTAACTAGGTTGAGTTGTACTTAAAGATTATTTATAAAAATGGCTAGCAGGTCGATATTTTGTTCCGTTTGCGAAACATCTGTTTCTAGTCGAGCATTTTCTGCGCATTTAAGAAGTACAATGCATAAAAATAATAACTCAATAGATAACGGTGAAGGTATTGAAAAAATTGCTAGTGCTTTTCGTAGTAAGATAGCGTCATACCGCGTACGCGGGCGCAAAGACGAACTTAACTATTCTAGGCCCCCTGCGGAGTTTATACGCAGCCTTCGTTCTCAAGTTTATCAAATTTTGGATGCAAGGCAATCAGTTTTCGGTAGCATCAAGGTTAATTTTGAATTGTTTGCAGAGTTTTCTTTACTTAAAAATGATACATGCGATATAAAATCATTTGCAACGCAAAATATAGTCATACATCAAAATTTTGATTTCAATGAATTATTTTCCAATCTTTTACTTACTATTTGTCGAAAAATTGATGAATTTGAAGACAGAGACAGTGGTTGGGCTTTTTTGCGAAATTTGTACCTTGAGGTAAACATTACTAAATATAACCCGCTGAGAGCCTCAGGATTTATAGATTTACCTAAAAATATTAAACTAAAACGAGCGTGCATTAATATTCAAAATAACGATTTGTTTTGCTTTTTGTGGTGTGTGATGGCCTATTTATTTCCTGCTAAAAATAATGTTAGTAGGGTATCTTCGTACCCTCATTACGAAGATGTTCTTAATATTAATAACATGACATTTCCAGCGGGATTCAATGACATTAAAATATTTGAAAAAAACAACCAGAATATTAGTATTAATGTGTATGCACTAAAAAACAAAATGGAAATCGTTGGTCCTCTGTATAAAACCGCATCCCGCAAGCAACACCACATTAATTTATTAATGTTAGAAAATGGTCAGCAAAATCATTACTGCCTTATTAAAAATTTAAGCTGCCTGCTTAAAAATCAATTGACTAAACATAAAGGATCAATGTTTTTTTGTGAAGAATGTATGATATTTTTTAATAGTGAACAAAAATTAAGTGCTCACGTATGTGGAGGTGTAAAAACAATTTTACCCAATCAGAATGAGCAATTAGAATTTAAAAATTTTGAACGTATGCAAGATATGCCTTTCGTAATATATGCTGACTTTGAATCTTTGTTGCTTCCGATTACACATGATAAAAAGAGTTCCGAAAATACTATTAAATTACAGGAACATGTACCAGCTGCATTTGCGTACTATGTTGTGAGTTCGTACGATAGTTCTCTCAACAAATTCGTTTCATATCGCGGTAAAGACTGTGTAGCCAAATTCCTCGAATATCTGCAACGGGATATATGTACTATAAACAATATTTATTCGAACCCGAAGCCGATAGCTATTACCGACAACGAAGAAAATGATTTTTTAAATGCTCAGCACTGTTTTCTTTGCCGCAAGTTGTTGCTCGGTGACTCCGTAAGAGATCATTGTCATTTAACAGGACGTTACAGGGGGGCAGCCCATTCTTATTGTAATATACGCTATCGTTTACCAGCATTTGTGCCCGTATTTTTTCATAATTTATCAGGATACGACAGCCATTTATTTATCCGTCAGTTGGGGGAAATACCAGGTCAAATCAAAGTTATAGCGAAAAATAAAGAAAATTATATATCATTTACAAAATATTTTATCAATAATCGAAAAGAATTTATGCCTGTTCGTTTTGTAGATTCATACAAATTTTTAGGAGCTAGTTTGGAAGAACTTGTGAACACTTTAAAAAAAGAAGATTTTCTTCACCTTTCACATTTTTATTCGTTAAAAGAGCATTTCAACCTACTGAAACGTAAGGGTGTCTATCCATATGAGTATATGAATGATTGGAATCGCTATGAAGAGCAATGTTTACCTCAGCAACATTATTTTAGCAACTCATTGAACGATAACATCATATCAGATTATGATTATGAGCATGCCAAAAATGTATGGAAATCATTCGAACTAAATAATTTAGGGGAATACACCGATCTCTACCTTAAATCTGATGTACTGTTATTGGCTGATATATTCGAAAAATTTCGTCAAACTTCAAAAGTTAACTATAGACTAGATCCTGCATTTTATCTAACTGCTCCAAGTTTAAGTTTCGATGCAATGTTACTTACAACCAATGTTAAATTACAGCTTATTAATGACCTTGAAATAATTCGAATGATTCAGAAGGGTATTCGAGGGGGTGTATGTTTATGTTCTACTCGATATGCAAGTGCAAATAATAAATATATGCCTGAGTATGATCCAAATACTCCAGATAACTTTTTATTTTACATAGACTGTAATAATTTATACGGTTATGCTATGTGTGGTAGTTTACCTTATGCTGATTTCCAACTATTGCGACAGGATGAAATTAACGATCTCGATATCCAGCTAGTACCAGATAATTCTGATTATGGTTATATTTTGGAAGTGGATTTAGAATATCCTGAATATTTGCATGACTTGCATAACGACATTCCATTCTGTCCGCAAAAATTCATACCTCCTGGTTCGAAGCAACCTAAGCTTATCCCAAATTTATATGACAAATACGAGTATGTCATTCATTATGTACATTTAAAAACGTGTTTGAAACATGGTTTGATACTTAAAAAAATTCATCGTGTAATAAAATTTAAGCAAAGTCAGTTTTTAAAACAATACATAGATCTAAATACACAATTAAGACAGAAAGCTACATCTGTATTTGAACAAAATTTGTGTAAACTATTTAACAATGCTATTTTTGGAAAGACGTTAGAAGACCCAGAAAAACGTTTAAATGTTATGTTGGTTAATGTATGGCATGATAGTAAAAATAAAACAAAAAAGAAGTACGGAGCCGAATGTCTAATAGCCAAACCTAATTATCACAGTTCTACTATATTTACCTCAAATTTCGTGGCAATTCAAATGAAACCAGAATCCATAAAACTTGACCGACCAATTTATATTGGATTTACTGTTTTGGAAATATCGAAAGCTCATATGTACGACTTTCATTATTCTTGTATGAAACCTTTTTACGGGTCTAATTTAAGTATGTGCTATACTGATACCGACTCATTTTTGTATTCCATAAATACACATGATTTATATGCAGATATTAAACAAAATTTTCAACCTTACTTTGATACCAGTAATTATTCTGATAGTAACGCATATGGTATAACTCGTCAACATAAAAAAGTGCCAGGCTTATTTAAAGACGAACTTGGTGGTGAAATAATAAGCGAATTTGTAGGTCTCAGGTCTAAATTGTACTGTATCAAAACTGGAAAGAAGCAATTGAAAAAAGCTAAGGGCACAAAAAAACATGTTCTACGCCATTTAGATTTTAAGAACTATAAAAATGTTTTATTACATAAAGATATGCTAAGAAAGACAAATATTGTATTTAAATCGTTAAAGCATGTTATTTTTACACAATCTGTGAAAAAAGTAGCATTGTCGTCAAATGATGACAAACGCGTTATACTAAAGAACCAGATCGCAACATTATCCTGGGGTCATAAATCTATGTTTTAATAACTTTAAGGTAATTAAATATTATAAATGAATGTATGTTTTTTTAAATAAACAATATTTCCCTTAAAGTGCATTTTGTTTTACTTCTTTACCTTTCCTTTGTGTATTAAGGTGAATGGACTTTGAATAATGAAATAAAATGCGTTAATATTAATAAAAAATATTTTTATTTATTTTCACTATTAATTACATTGTTACATTTCCTGTACCAGTGTCTAATACACATTACATTTTTTAAAGCACATCTTTTAAAATGTTTAATACAGGAATAATTCGGTTTGCCCTCATCAGCAATCATTTTATACAATTCTTCAAAGTTTGGACACCCAATGTCTTCTATATCACTTACATCACAATCAGAACATAGTTCTTTAACCCATTTAACTTTTTCTAAGCCTTTAACTAAGATGGTTTTATTTTTAAAGTAAAACTGCGTATAACTTTTGAAACTTTCGTAGTCGATCTCTCCTTCACTCCATGTAATACCATAGTTTTTTCTTACCCACCGCACCCCACGTCGCTCTTTATCAGTTAACTTAGAATACGGAAACGGTGATTTTATTAAATAAACTTGCGTAGAGTTATCTGTAGCCAAGGCTAATTCTTTTATTAGAAAATTATTGTCCTTATCCTTGAAGCCCTGCACATCGATTATGTAAGTATCTGAATTCATGATACTTTCTTTACAATGCTACTTAGTGGTTTATATTCAACAATGCAATCGTTAAAAATAAGACAATAAGCTGATGTATTATCTGGAATCTCCGTGTCACTCTCAATTTCTATCCTTACATCTACCGGTCCTGTCTTTAAGCGATCGTTTTGTCTTGAAGTATCCAAAACAAACAAAGCGCAGCTCTTAAAGTCATGTATATTCAGAAGCGGTTCTGCACGTTGATGACCGTGATAAGACTGTTGAAATTTAGCATATTGTTCGTATAATAAAGCATAATTATTATGCTCGAATTTCACATTTAAATTTTCATACGGAAAATATGTTGAGTTTAAAAATACTCTTACTTCACGTAAATTGCAGTGATCAAAACGTGAAAAATCTGACGCAGACTTGTTTTTTCTATTTGTAGACAAAGCTAATACAACAAATCGAGGTTTTTCTATCTGAGAAGACGTCTTAATTGACCAAGTATGTTTAGTGGTTTTCGGTAAAAGTGGATACTCGTATAGGTCCCAGTTTCTAAAAACTACATTTAAGGATCGATCTTTTTCCATCAATTTTAACATATTAATTCTCTGGCGGTCTGACACTTTAATGTGAGGTACTCGCCATACGATTTTATTAATAATTATATCATCCAAGACTTCATTAGTGTTAAGTTTTACTGCATTCAAATTGGTGTTACTCCTGAGGAGAATCAATTCGTGTTTACAATTGATGATTACTTTAGTAAAGTCTTCAGCAAAACCTAAAATTTTGTTAAGCGGTAGAGATACTGCAAAACGTCCCTCGTCCGTATTCTTTGTTCCGTTAATGTCCCATCCCCAAGCCTTTGACATTAATGATTCATTAATATTCATAGATAATAAAGATTTTATAGTGGTGGTAATGCCTACATTTTTTACTTTATCAATCTCAACCCCATTCAATTCGTAACGAATATCTTGAAACAGGAATAAGAATGGGTTGTTTGTAAATTCGATACTTTTCACATCGGCTTTTGATTCTTTATTATAAACCTTTACAGTACCTTCTAAATACAAAGTACTCGCGGATGGTAATATGTACAAGTCTTGTTGATTGATGGGAATGCGAATTTCATCGTTTTTATTGAACGTTGTCACATACGGTCTATAAGAATGAACCTCATAGCTTTCAATAGCATCGTCCTCCGAAATGGAATCGGTGATATTCAGAATTTCACTCATTTTAATAATCCAATGTGTTTCAAAAACAAAATATTTTCCTTTGTTAATTTAACACGTGTTCTCCTGTTAACGATATTTGCTGAACTGGTTTGTCCAAAAGGACGTGTTGACTTTTTATTAAAGTCTATCATAATTACTTTTTCTTAATATGAAAATACAACAGGATGTCTTCTCCTCTTAGATTAACCAGATGATTGTTTGCGTCAAGAATGCGCACATTAATAGAACTTATAGTGTCTTGATTTACAGGAAAATAAATAACATTTTTAGGTACTTCTATGATGCGATATCCTGGTGGCACGTTAGGAACAAATTCATGAAGTATGTGGGAAGGTTTCCCGTTAACGAATGATCCGCTTACAATATCACATTCGATTCTAATGACGGTTGTTGTCAGAATGCTGACAGGAAACCGAGAACTGTTTATTATATTGGCTTTCAGCATCTCGTTTCCGAAACCTAATGTTCTGCCAATAGTGTTATTTTTTTCGAAATGAACATCTTTTGTACACAGTATCTTAGTTTTCAATGTATTATTATTGCAAAATAATTTAAAGGTACAATCTTTAACGTTGTCTTTTAAAAAATCTGCAATATCTTCAAGTTCGTATGACCCTTCAGGTATTTCAATAGACTCATCATCTCCGTAACAGAAACGATTATTTCTATGATCAATGTTAGGAATGGAATTGAACGTTGAAAAATACAAAAGTCCACACTCATACTCCCCGTCCAGTTGTAAAGGAGGGGAGTAGTTAGTTGTAAGCGTAGAAGTTAATCCAGTTATTGATAGTGTGAACGACATTTTAAAACTGATAACATACGATGAAAGTGTTACAATTTATAATATTTCTTCCAAAAATTTCTTAAGTATCTTAAACATAAGTGTCCGCAGTTTACTGTATCAAATTTTTGATATGAATCATAGTTATAAAATATATCATATTTTTTTAAATAAGCTGCAAGTTCTACGGGAGGTTTTAAATCTCCATAACTATTGAAATATTCACAATATGTGTCAAATTTTACGTAGGCTACCCAGTGAGTCCCACTGTTCTCAGAACTATCTAAATTAACAATTGCACACTCTACACAATGTGGACGTTTCGGTAAGTTATCACGCATGAAGACGCCTCTAAAGTGCGGTATGTCACTTCCATACTTTAATAGATCTATGTTTGTGAGAGCCCTCTTTGGTAGCCTTCTAATCAGTTTTTTGTTGTATTTAAAAATAATCCAGCTCCTTTCTTATATGGTTTTACATACAAGCCTTTACCTAAAGCAATTGACTCCATCATTTTATTGTGTCGTTCAGACTCCTGTAGATTATTACGAGCAGATTTATAGTCGTTCACAGCTTTAGCGATACCTGCGGCTCCTCCAGCTAATGACCCGAGAGCAGACAATCCAGCGAAAATAGGAATTAAAGGTAAGATTCCGCCAGATTTAGGTATTGGAATAATACGTGGTAGGTGAACTCGGGAATTTTTAGTAGCCAACTTTTTGGCAGCTTTATAGGCACATTTTATAGTTGAAGCATCATTCTGCGGTTTATACTTTTTGATATGAGAACGGATTTTAGAAACAAAATCTTTAAATGATTTAATACCTGCACCCGCTTTTAACTTAGATTTCATAACTTTGTTCACTATCCATGATGCTATTTTTTCACCTCTGCTTGCATCACTTGCGTTTTTTCTTTGTTTTGCCATTTTTATTAAATCCAAATCAGCTGTATGGCGCTGTTTCAAATCAGAATATTTGCTGTACTCGATATCGTGTTTCATGCACGCCTCATCTAATTTGTTTATACCTCGATCACCTCTTAACAATCTTTCTCTCAATCTTGTACCTGGTCCGCAGTAATTGTATCCAGGCAGGTGCAATTCAAAGGGTAAATTATTAATCAAACTATTTACAAGTCCGCTCTCTTGCATTTCTTTTTATTAAATGAAGAAAAAATTGTTTAAACGTACATTTATAATCATACAATAGCATTTTTGTGTATCCAACTATTTTCCGCCTCGCTGAGGCCTAACCATTTAACGAAAAGTTTTGACCCTTTCTTTTTGATAACTTTTTCTATTAGATAAATGTTTGGATGTGCAGTTTTTTGAAGTTCCTGATCATAGAATGAGCCCAGTATTCTAGTTTTATGCGAATCTTCAATTTCGTAAGTCGCTGGACTAGTGTTTTTTACTTTAACAATTGTAAATAGCTCAGTTGTCCAATTCGGAGTATACCCTTTATTGAAGGCATATTTAAACTTACTAATTCGAACACAATCTCCTATTTTGAACTTTGTTTTCCGTGAACTAGCTTTATTTTGCCCGTCTAAGATGTTTTTTCGCACTTCATGCTCATTTAAATAATTAACGTCTGATGGTTTATGTTTTGTTGTACGGTGCACTGTTTCATTGTAGGTTTTGACAGCGTTATGAATGGGTTTTCCAATCCATCTATAGTTACCAACAAAACTAAAATTCTTGTATATTTTGTTTTTTAATGTTCTTATTAATCTTTCTACAATTGAAGCTTTCTTCGCGGAATACGTTGAGTAGTGATTTATATTTTTAGTTTTCATTAATTGTTGAAAAACATGGTTATAAAACTCTTTACCTAAATCTGTTTGCACATTAACCGGGATGCGACCGGAATCAAGAATCTCTTTAAAAGCATTTGTTATTTCTTGTTTATTTTTGGTTTTCACTGCTACAGCCCACGCATATTTTGAAAAACAATCAATCACAACTGGAATATACTTGTAACCGTTGTTTACTTGGCTGAATTTTTTTATGTCAATCAAATCTGCTTGCCATAGGTCATCTATGCCTTTTAATAACACTGCACGTCGTACGAAGTTTTTTCGAGCATTTCTATGAATTTCGTTTACAATTTCTTGTTTACTCATTTTGTGGTCTTCTCCTTTATTATTTTATTGATATCTTCTTTTGTATAAAACTTTTCATCAATTTGTTTTAAAACAGAGTCTATGTGGCGTAGGTGTAGTAAAATGTTAGCTAAATTAGTTTGAATAATTTTATTTATACCATCAACATACTCTTTATTAACGGCATCATTACTGGATAGTGGAGATTTCAAACCTGTTAACCTTGATAATCGTAAATCAAAGTCTCCATTTTCCGATTTTTTTAAAGTTTCATCACAGTTAATGCAATTTTGAGCAAAACGAAGACGTTTGTGGACGTGATGTCCAAATTTGTCGATGTTCATCGTCCGTCTGCCTTTGAGTCCCGCTATCTTTCAACTGATATGATGATAAAAAGTAACCATATTATATGATGTTGTTTTCTTGAAGTTCTTCTATTATTGAAATAATTTCATTATCCAATCCTGTGTTACCAGCTTCTCGAGAAGCGATTAGCAACTTTAACCGATCAACTAGCTCGTTGGGGTCGTCCCAATACACATAATCGATATTAGGCTTCACTTTTTTTAATAATCCATTACCCACTGATAGGTTTTCCGTACTCTCAGCGTTCCTATATAGCTTAAATAAAGGTTTAATAATTTGCAAATATTTGGAACCTCTGTTACTTTTAATAGGTTTTTTAGAATCAAAATCTCTTCGGTGAGCGTTGGTTTGATTTAATATTACTTTATAATTTTCTTTGTCTTCTTCAGTAACTAATTCAATTTTAGGTTTTTTCTTAAATAACAACTGAACAAGCCCTGGAGTCTTTTTATAAGTATTCATGTTTATGGTAATAATATTTTCTGCAACAAAAACTCTTTGCGATCCCATCATAAGTTTTCCTCGTTCAATTCTCACTCCATACGGAACATCTTCAAATGCTTTTACAGAAAATGAAAGTGGAGACGAATAATTGCGATTTAAACTGGTACCTGACTCAAAAGTTTCATCATCAGATGAAGCACTTTTATCTTCATCGTTTCCTGTGGCACTTTTTTCACTCGAATCAAAATTATCATCTTTATTCATAGGAAAGCTACCATTATCGATTTCTTCGTAGTTTAGATCGCAAATTGTATCATCAGTACATGAACCGGGCTTCAAATCATTCGGGTCAAACTTAATTTTTTTAGGAGTACTATAACATTCAGGACTAATAGGTCCATTTGTGATTGAAGCATTGATTCTGCTTTGACCAGCTATTAGATTAAGGGGATCAGTTATAGGTTTAAGAACCGATTCAAACATCTTTTCTTTTTCACTTGTCATATCGCGCATCATTTTAACTTTCCGCTTAACTGCTTCGACAGATTTTACGATTTCTTGCTTAGTTGCCTTTTCCATATTCATTGCTTTGATTAAGTATGTACTTTCTTTGTGGTCATCAAATTAGTAATGATGAATATCTTACAGTGGTGATCATTATATGTAGTACATTTTATTTCAAAATTACGTACGTGTCAAAGTTTTTTCTGTAGCATCCTTTATTTCTTTCGCAGTCTTTATTTATAACTAGAAAATTATAAGGAGTACACCAAATGTTAGCACACATTTCTCTAAATTGCAACCACGACATATCTGTATTAACATGTTCATTATACACATGTCGCAAATTAGTATCATCCTGTTTAAAAAGAATGATTAAATTCGCATTGTCTCTTATTAGCTGCTTTGGAATCTTACTATATGTTTGATTTATATAAAAGCAATCAATTTTACTGTGTCGACCCATAGAAAAATAATCTCGCACATTGTTTTGTTTTTCGCATGCTATGTCATCAAATATAATTATTGAATTAGGTTTCGCTTTATCTGGATTTAATATTTGATGATTTTCATCGAATTTTGAATATTGAACCTCTGGTACTCTTCTTAAAACTTTTTCTAAGAACCTATACTTAGGTTGGAACAGAGTTTTGGAGTATACATATACGTTTTGAAAATTTAGCCCGTTTTTGTGCAGAAGAAGTCCAATAACTAAATTTGTTTTTCCACAGTTAGATGGACCACATACAAGGCATCGAATTGTGCTCGGTAACAGCTTTCCGTGACGGTAATGAACCTTCTTACAATCTGATAAAACATTTTGTAAATTTAACGTTTGTGTTTGTTTAACAAACTCCATTATGCTAAACCTATCTAATCGGAATCGTCTAAACGTTTCAATAGGCTATGGTGTAATGGGTTTTATATGCAAAACAATCTACTTATGTATGATGTAATTTTTACCTTTAGAACTGATTCTGTTCTGAAAAACGACTTCTCAAGAATGTTTCCTAGATATGATTGGTTGTTTCAGATCAGATTTTGATCTGAAAGCACCAATCGTATATATACGATTGGTGCTTTCAGATCAAAATCTGATCTGAAACAACCAATAATACACTACTTCGGAACTCTCTTTCTAATCGCTGATTAATTAGTAGTTTACCTATTTTCATATTTTATTAAGATACAGAAGGCTTATTGTCTAACTCGCTCGCAATCGCCATCGTGTTCATTTTGACAGTTCATGTATGGGCTGACAATTGGCATCGGAATCAGCTAGCTGTCACATTCATACAAGAACTGTCAAAATGAACACGATGGCGATTGCGAGCGAGTTAGACAATAAACCTACTGTGATATTTTTTTAATGGGGTACGTATTAAAATACATAAAGTTTAAAATGTATAATGGGTTAAAGTTAAAATACATAATGGTTCAAAATATATAATGCGATTTTCTCAAAAAATTGCGAATTCACAGAATTGTTATAAACTAAACCTAACCTAACCTAAACCAATCTATAGATTAAGTACTTACAGTATCAAAAAAGTTCATATAGCTTATGGTTTCACAGAAATTTTATTTAAACCATTATACATTTTTAACTTTATATATTCTGATCCGCTCCCTTTTTAATGCATTATCTCTATTAAATCACCGCTGCCTACCGCTGACTACCTGGCGACCTTACACGCACGCCACTAGCCGTAGGTAGAATTTTATTACATGGTTTATGATTGGTTCTAGATTGTTCTTACTTTATCTATTTCTGGAGTTGTTTTCCAGGGACGGTCCTGTGGCTGGAACAGCGAGCCTCCCACCTGCCACACACATACATACTTACTGTTATTTCGCTGTTCTAAATCGTAGGTATATATTATTTAAATCGCAACATGCTGAAAACGAAAATGACCTAACTCAAAGAAACACCGGGTAGTAGTAGGTACTCCGGGAGTGCCGGTAGAAGTGAAAACTACACACACGCACACTCGCGCAAAATATTATTATTATATTATTATTATATTAGCCTAATTGAGTGTCCCACTGCTGGGCAAAGGCCTCCCCTTTTTTCCGCCACTCGTCCCGGTCGAGGGCATACTCGCGCAAAAAAATAAAATAAAAAGAAAAAACAATAAACAGGGGTTCTCTATCGTTTGCCCGAATTTCATTTGCCATAAATGTATTGTTTGCCATAATGATCATTTGCCATAACTCTATTTTCTCTTTATTAGTTAATTATTCAGGATTGTTATGAAACAAACCTAACCTAACCTATAGAGTTCTACAGGATTGCCATTACAATGCTCCTGAAAAAATTACGGTTTCAGAGAAAAAAAGGGTTATGGCAAATGATCATTATGGCAAACATTACATTATGGCATATGAAATTCGGGCAAAAGAGGGGCTCCGACGTTAAAGCGACGAAATCAACGTACATTTAAAAAATCGAACGCGACTCTAGCTTCATTCGTATTTCAAAATAAGCTCTTAGAGGATCTGACATACTGGTACTTAAGTTTAGTACGCGAGTTTAACATTTTTCACCCATCCCAAAAAACGTTTTTGCACGAGTGTGCGTGTGTGTAGTTTTCACTTCTGCCGGCACTCCCGGAGTGCTACCCGGTGTTATTTTTTTTACTTTTTGATTTTGATTCTGGACCTTACGCAATATACCCGTAAAAAGCTGTTCTAAAACTTCGGTTGTCCTGTCTGGCTTGGGGATCACTCACATGCTGCCTGAAGGTCTGCGGCGCGTAGAAGCCGTCGTCCTGCGCCCGCGCAGCTACGATGCACGCGCACCACAGGCAAATTAACTGTACGACAATAATGGCCGCTCAAAATTAACAAAGTTTAATAGAATTTAATGCAACAGTTGTATAAGAAGAGTCAAAAAAGGGGTTACGATTAGTGATGGGACTCGAATCACGTTTCACTCGAGTCACTCGAGTAGTTTTACTGTCACTTGGACTAGAGTGAAAAATAAGTTGACTCGGCTGTCCAGCGACTCGAGTACACTCGAGTCGCCTAAAAATTCACTCGGCCGGCGAGTGACTCGGATCACCTCGAATTGACTCGGGCCACTCGAGTTGCCTGTACTGACTCGAGTGAGAAAGTCAAGTTAAGACGATTTGGGCATAAATTATTAATAGGTGTTCTGTCAAAAATTGTTGGTTATGGTTAAAGTTATTGTTAAAGTAACTTCGTGCTACTGACGCCATGATGACGTGATATTTTACAAGAGGACGGCCAGTTGACTGAAAAAATCGTGACTCATATCACAATTTCACTCGAGTGACTTTGGGCATATCATCACTCGAGTGAAAAAATGTCACTCGAGTCTCATCACTAGTTACGATATTATTACGAGCATATTTTTTCTTATTTATACAACGTTGCATACAATACTTTTTCTACGACTTCATTTAAGAGCGTGCATCCCTACTGAGCTGGCAACGTCGCATTTTTGGTGATTTTTTGCAATTATTTCACAGAAAATGAATGAAAGTTTCAAATGTCCGTCTGTAGTGCACTTCGTTTTGAGTGTAATGTGTCTAATGCAATAATTGATCGTGATGGACTTTTATTTTCGTATTAAAGGGATAAAATAATATATCTCGTTTAATAAGAAAATAAAAGTCCATCACGATCAATTATTGCATTAGACACATTAATACACTAAAAACGAAGTGCACTACAGACGGACATTTGAAACTTTCATTCATTTTCTGTGAAATAATCGCAAAAAATCACCAAAAATGCGACGTTGCCAGCTCAGTAGGGATGCACGCTCTTAAATTATCATTATCATCGAAACTAGCGCCACTTCGGAAATGTTCTTATATCTCCTAAATTAGAACATTTTTCAATAATTTCCGAAGGTTAGATACTGGAGAAACACCTATAATGTGTATTAAATCAGTGTATACAATTTGTCTTTCTGTAGTTGTCCCAATAAACTTGCGCAAAACTAACACGGCCGCTTTTTGTTGTGCAAGTTTTTTGGGACAACAGGGATCTTACCATGACGTCTTAATGCGATTCAGCTCATTCAGTGTAGGTTCGCTCGCTGTCAGATTTATACTAAAAGTGACAGCTAAAACCTGAACTGAGTCGGAATTAGGACGTCATGGTAAGGTCCTGGACTGGGATGGAGATTAACTTCCGAACTCAAAATTGACAGTTAAACCACTTTTCTCCCCGCTTTATCATAAAACCTACCCGCATTTTCACAAGTATATCACAGCACAGACAATTTTGCACACTGAGGGCTGTTACGAAAGAGCATAGCATATATACCGTTTGTAATAGCGCATTGGACCGAAAACTAACTGGTTGGAATGCTAGTGGGGTCGGACTGGCAATTTTAAGCGTTTGTTGCACTATTCTTGTATTAGCCTACCTTATACTTCATTTAATTTAGGATGAGAAACCACAACAACATTATATTGCGGTTCGTGAACTGTGATCTCTTAACAATTTGTACTAGAGTAACAATTGACGACACGCAAATAAAGTGACATTAAAACAATTTTATTTTGCGGCTGCCAAACTATTGCACTGTACTATTTGCTAGGTAAGAAATAGTTGACCAGACGCAATAATGCTATTGTGGTTTCTCATTCTAAATTAAATGAAGTATACTCGTAGTGGTTTGACCTGTGGCCTCTCAAGCAGAGGGTCGCGGGCTCGAATCCCGGGCTCGCACCTCTGAGTTTTTCGGTATTTATGTGCCAAATTACATTTGTTTACCATGAGCGTTTCTGTGAAAGAAAAATTGAGAGGAAACCGGACCAATCCCAATAAGGCTTATATTTACTTCTGGGTTGGAAGGTCAGATGGCAGTCGCTTCTGTAACACTAGTGGCTACGTCAAATCTTGGGATTAGGTTGTCAAAGCGGACCCCAGGCTCACTGAGCCGTGGCAAATGCCGGGAAAACATGTCAATTGCTAATTCTAAGCAGACGAAGTCGAGGGCAGGAGCTAGTTTTGAATAAAATATGTAGTATGCAATTTTTGTAGGGCTGTTCAGCCGAACTAAAGTAATAAACAGGTATTGTACAGAAATACACTTTCACATTTTTAATGTTAGTAGGATAAAATCCGATTTCAAATCATAAAACCAAAACAGGTAAGACGTAAGTAGTATATTTGATACAGTGGTCAAGGTCGGTGTATTGTCGCATAGTACCTATGTAATAGCATACCCCAGTATGCTTAGTGTAAGTTTTCGGTCACAAAATACGTCTCGAATACGTTTACGTTAAAATGTTAAATACTATATGAGAACATTCAAGATGAAACTACCGTGAAACTCACACATAATTACAACACAACGGATAACACACGTATAAAAGCCGAAGAATTGCCGAAATGAGGGTAGTTGTGCGCCGATGTCAGCTGCGCCGAGTAGCCGCGCGAGCAGAGCGTTGGCGCGCAGTGTTCGTTTCGCTGCCACCGGGGCGAGCGCTCCGTAATGAAGGGCTTCGAAATAGTCCGAAACAATTGTCGGAGCAATTCTTCGGCTTTTATACGTGAGTTATCCGTTGTGTTGTAACTATGAGAACAGTTTGTTGCCGTTTCGATCCGCAAGTGGCGCCGCCAATTATTCCATAGTAATTGACACGTTTACGTGAACGCGTTCGAGACGTTTTTATATGCGAATACTTACACTAGAGGCTTAGGTTGGTTGGGGAGAGCTTACGACAGTGATCACAATGGCGGAACTCTTTTCAGGCAGTCAACAATTTTGATAAGCTCCGTGTTGAAGACCTCGAAGCCGAACGCCTTCAGAAAAAGATCCGCCCCAAGCCTTCCTACACGTACACCTACAACTCCGTGGGTCAGTAGTATATATATAAGCTAAAGCAGTAGGGAAGATACGCTTACTTTTTGAAATAAGTACCTCGCTCCAATAAAGCGTTAGGGTTGTCGATTTAATTTTTGTTAAATTGAAAAGTTTTTTGTCTAGTTAGCGCTATAATCTCAGCTGGTAAGGCCTGTTTTTAGAGTAACTAGCTACACTTAATTAAGAGTATTAGGGTTGGCACCCATAATTTGTGTAAAAGAGAAACAAACGTTTATATGGATTCTATATTAATTAAATAATAATCGAATGAATTAACTACTTTTTTAAATAAAATAGGGTATTTAAAAAAGACTTCAACAGTTTAAGATTTTTTATTTGTCGGTAGGTAAGTATTATATATTGCTTACTGATAAATACTGTCGCCTGCTACGACACGTTCGGAAAGCTCTGTTATTAAATTTTATTGTATAAAAAATTCTCATCCGAATGAATAGCTTTCTTAAATAAACTATTGGGAAACATGGACACGGCACTATAAAACTGCTTTTTTTCTAGTTATTTGTAAATTAATAAAGCTAATTTGCAATTTATGTTTTGAAGAAGCCGAGTTCAAGCAGCCGTACACAGCGCAATACGCTCTTGGCATATTTAAAACGAAAAAATGGCCGCTCGTCTCAATGCGCCACGCGCGACTGACAGCACCGCGAGATCCGCTTAGAGGCCGTGTAGAAGCGCGCGTCTATGTGTGCGTTCGTTTCGACCGTTTTGTTCGTAGATTCCCTACTGCTTTAGCTTATATATATACTGTGCGCCGTGCCGCACCTATACAGGGTTTTATAAAACTACCCGTAAAGCCGAAAGGAGGTTAAATATGACCTTACAACAAGTCCATTTACAATATTTACATTACATTACAATACAAGTAAGACAGCCGGGGAAATTACGAGTACAACAGGCATTTCATCTTAGCCCTCTAGGTTGGCAACGCATCTGCGATCCCTCCGGGGTTGCGGGTGTCTATGGGCAGTGAACACTTACCATCAGGAGACCCACTTGCTCGTTTGCCTTCCTGTTCATATAAAAAAAAATTAAGAACCCCAGTATGGTTTCCTGGGATGACAGTTTACAAGGGTGGACAATATTTTGGGCTTTGATATTTTTAGATTTAATTTGTGACTATTCAAATTATTGTTTTCAACAAGATGTTTCGTGTTCTTACAATAAACATATAGTTTTACGGGGTATTTTCAATAGTCAAAAGTGTTTTATTTGTGAAACATAGGTGATGGCTGCATAAATACAGACATGTTACATTTCTTAGTGTTGCACTATGTCTTGCCGGTTGGCGTACAAAAACTTTGGCTACTAAGCCAGACAGCTTATGCTTATCTGAACATTACACTACGATTAGTTAAGCAGTGTCTGTCAATTGAAAAATGGCAAAATTAATAATATACAATTCAATACAATACAAATTATGACACAGATAATGTCAGTATAAGATAATCAAATGACCAAATGACGACCGAATGGCCTAGTGGTTAGAGAACCTGACTATGAAGCTTGAGGTCCCGGGTTCGATCCCCGGTCGGGGCAGATATTTGTATCAAAATACGAATGTTTGTTCTCGAGTCTTGGATGTTTAATATGTATTTAAGTATGTATTTATCTATATAAGTATGTTTATCCGTTGTCTAGTGCCCATATCACAAGCTTTGCTTAGTTTGGGGCTAGGTCAATTGGTGTCAATTGTCCCAAGATATTTATTTATTTATTATTTAAATCAACCATGGAATAATAATAAAATAGAAACATTCATCATCATCATCATCATATCAGCCGAAAGACGTCCACTGCTGGACATAGGCCTCCCCCGCGGCTCTCCACTCGGACCGGTCCTGTGCCTTCCGCATCCACCGCGATCCTGATCAGGTCGTCGCTCCATCTTGTTGGAGGCCTACCAACAGCTCGTCTCCCGGTCCGCGGACGCCATAGAAACATTAAATTAAACAAAATCAATTACAAACAATTTATTTTGTGACACGTTGTAAAACCAAGTTTGGTTTCGCTGCCGTTCTCGCTGTCACCACCGGAGCTAGCTCGGTTCGCTGTTGACGGATACATCAAGGAGGACATTATGATGACCTGTACTCAGCGGCATATTTAGCGGAACACAAAAAAAGTTAACAAAAGCTTGCTTAAGAGGCTGACAACACCTAATTTTGTTGAAATTGATGTTATTTAAGCACTTTTTTAAGAAAAACTACACACAATAAAAATCCAAAAACATACGTATTTTCATTATATTTCAAACACGCTGGACGGACTCGATACATAATTGAACAAAATCGGCTCGATAGAAAATAATTGCAAAGATTGGTCTTAAAATCATCATTAAACGGGTCTCTGTTTTTATTTTTTCAACGTATGGGTCTACAGTTAAAAACATGAAGTCAACATATTCAATACCTACACGGCTAACGAGTCATATTTCACAAATAATCTATACTTTTTTTTATTTCTTATTATTTGTGTCTTTTTTGCAAGATTTTAGACGCGCGCCAAGCTGCCGAAATAGTTTCTTCTCCTTCACTAACAGGCATGCGATCCGTATGTGTGAAGAGTGGCGCTGCTCAAGGTCATTTGCTGTTGACAGCGCCTTAAAGCTTGACCAGAAAAAGTAATAAAAAAAATAGTTACCTCCATTTTTTTGTGTTCCGCTAAATATGCCGCTAAGTGTATGTAATAACAATGCTATTATTATTATCAGTACATACAATAATAACATTAAATTAAAAAAAAATAAAGCCCCCGCGCATTGAGTAGGTAATCAGCCTAATCAATCCGTAAACCTAATAATAAAAAAGGATTTTTTGCCAAAAATGCGTTACATCACTTCGGAAAAGAGCTGATACCCTTAAAACTGCTGGGCCGTTTTTTACCAAACATGGCATGAACCATCGCAAGGAAACTAGCTTTCGAATGAAAACAACCGCATCGAAATCGGGCCATCAGCTTGAGAGCTATGATGCCACAGACAGACAGATACACACACATACACTCAGACATCGCCGTCAAAGCGTTAGTTCTGTATCTCCAATGGAAACAACTGAACCCTTTCAGGATCACTTTGTTGTCTGTCCGTCAAAACCCTTTTTCTCAGGAACGCGTAGAGATATAAAACTCAAATTGATACCAAATACTAAGGTCTGCGGTCCCTTGAAGCTGTGAAAAAATGAACCCTCTGAGTCAACTTAATCACAACATACAGTCATTATTAGAAAAGGTGTTTCCATACAAATTGCCGAGCTCTTTCGAAATATTATAAACGGGATGTGAACCGCGATTACCTTTATTGAGCTCCCGATATTTCGATACAGTTGCATGTATCATGATCACGGGTAGACTGAAGAAATTGCGGGTGGATGTTATTGTTGGGTAGACCGAGCTCTGTCTACCCTCATTCTTGCGCGTCGACTGCGTGCACTCTCGTTACCACTGGAACCGTTCTCACTCGAAACTCGATTCAAACACACTACACTCACAGTGTCACTTCGCTCACCCGAAATTGATTTTGGACGAGAATTATATAAGGAAATCACCGGATTCCAGATATTCGACAATTTAAACCCATCCTCACGATTAAAATTTTTGGAATTAATTATTATTATTATTATTATTATTATTTTTGTTTATGGATGTAATTGCCGAGCTACCATGAAATCCTACTAATATTATAAATGCGAAAGTTTGTGAGTGACGATGCGACGATGTGACGATGTGACGATGTGAGTGAGTGTGTATGTTTGTTCCTTCTTCACGCTAAAACGACTGGACGGATTTGGATAAAATTTGGAACGAAGATAGCTGGCACCCTAGATTAAAACATAGGCTACTTTTTATCCCGGATAATTGCATAGTTCCCGCGGGATAGCCATAAACATATCAATTGCTAATTCTACGCGGACGAAGTCGCGGGCAGAAGCTAGTTTGGTATAAAGTTGTGACGCAAGCCGGATTTGTACGGAACCCTCAGTGCGCGAGTCCAACTCGCACTTGACCGGTGTTTTTATTTAGGATTTAACTTTAAACGGAAATTATTGTTCTTTGTCTTAATTTCTCTTGTCGTCAAACGTCGTTTCTCAGTTCCGTCCCCACTCACCCCATACGGTCCTTCCAAGTTAAAAATGTGACCTAGTTATTGGAAATTTCCTGCTATAGAAATTTCCATACGTTGTATGCGAGCATATTACACAATGTTGATAATGGATCTTCGTATAGCCGGCCGCACAAATGTCTGTACAGATGCCGTGTAATTTATTTCCCATCGTATTATCTCGGAAATGTTCGTATTTGTATGGTACAGTGAAACCTTGATAAACGGAATCTTAAGGGACCAGCCAATCTGTCTCATTTATAGAGGTATTCCATTTAACGCATGTACCAAATACCCGGGTTTGAAAAATAATTTGTTTCCTTTACAGAAGGGCCTCTTTAACATAGGTCGTCATAATACTAATTTTTCACTTATGGATGTGCAAGGTCAAGTTAATATCAAAACACATAAGTATTAAAAAAAAATTTATGCGATGAAAATAAAAATGTCATTCTACATAATTTGTATGATACTTTGACTTTCAAAGTGCTACACTTATACTTTATTTTTATTACTGTCGTGTTTTTGTAGCTATTAAAAAAAAAACAATACACATACATTATCCCTGCACTTTTACGTCAAAAGAAACAAACCGCAATGATAAAAAAGATGAAGTAAATGCAATGCACAATGTTTTTAATAAAAGTAGGAAACCCTCCACATACTAAGATTATTATCGTTTCATTAGCTATACAAATGCACTTATTGATTGTACACTGTTTCAAATATAGAGGTTTTAGACACGCCCTATTCCAATTACAGAGGTAAAAATGAGAAAACTTCTAAAAACTGAATTCCATTAAAAAAAAGTCCGGTAATTCCAATAATGGAGGCCGAATGCTGTTCCAAATGCAGAGGTTTTGGTTAAGGCCTGTACCAAGTATAGAGGTAAAAATTGAGCAAATGTCTAAATTTTTAAAACCGTTTACAGAGGGCCCTTTATTTCAATAATAGAGGTAATTCATTGTGAAGGGACCGGGACCGAGCATATGGTTGCAGCTATAGAGGTTTTCCATTTATACAGGTTCCATATAATCAGGTTTCACTGTATTTGTCATGCTTAAGTAGGGGGTGTACAGTCCGCAGATTATTGCTTGCTGCACCCGTGCGAAGCCGGGACGGAACGCTAGTTAGTTTTTTTTTTATGTGAATAGGAAGGCAAACGAGCAAGTGGGTCACCTGATGGTAAGCGATCACCACCGCCCATAGACACCCGCAAACCCGGAGGGATTGCAGATGCGTTGCCAACCTAGAGGATAGATGAAATGCCTCTTGTGCCCGTAATTTCCCCGGCTGTCTTACTCTCCACACCGGAACACAGCAGTGCAAGCACTACTGCTTAGCGGGATTAGCGAGTAAGATGGTGGTAGCGATCCGACGATATAGTATATACACTTGCGGTTTTGCCTGTACTGTTGATTAACAAGTAAGTTTATAATGAGTTAATAAGCGGCAATTGAACCGCGTCGGCGCCGCTCCGGTGCCGCCTGCAATCGGAGCGGCGCACGCGTCGCATAACCTAATACATACATAACAGTCAAGGGCATTAAGAGGCTAACAACACCTAATTTTGTTGAAATTGATGTTATTTAAGCACTTTTTTCATCAAACATCGTGAGGAAACCTGCACACAACTGCGAAGCAATTCAATGGTGTGTATGAAGTTCCCAATCCGCACTGGGCCCGCGTGGGAACTACAGCCCAAGCCCTCTCATTCTGAGAGGAGGCCTGTGCCCAGCAGTGGGACGTATATAGGCTGGAGAGAGAGAGAAGCACTTTTTTAAGAAAAACTACACGCAAAAAACATACAAAAAAAATATAATGTTAATTTTCATCATATTTCAAACACGCTAGACGGACTCGATACATAATTGAACAAAATCGGCTCGATAGAAAATAATTGCAAAGATTGGTCTTAAAATCATCATTAAACGGTTCTATGTCTTTATTTTTTCGACGTATGGGTCTGCAATTAAAAACATGAAGTCAACATATTCATGCCTACACGGCTAATGAGTCATATTTCACAAATAATCCATACTTTTGTTTATTTCTTCTTATTTGTGTCTTATTTGCAAGATTTTATACGCGCACCAAGCTGCCGGAATAGTTTCTTCTCTTTCACTCACAGGCATGCGAACCGTATGTGTGAAGAGTGGCGCTGCTCAAGGTCATTTGCTATTGACAGCGCCTTAATATATGCCATTACCAAGACGTCAAAAACATGTATACCTTTATGCGCTAAAAGGGATGCGAGTCGGGTTACCTCTGCGTGTGGTCAAGAGCTGCGGTTCGTTTTTAAAGCCGTCCGGGAAGAGCAGTGTTTGGTCCGGTGCACCCTGGGCATCGGTTGATGATTTTCTGGCAGATTCTGAGGGATCATTGTCCGTTGGCTAAGAGCCCGACAGGGGGGGAGGGGGTCGTTTGACCGTGTTCTACCGTACAACGTAGCCGACATTTTTGTCACAAGATTTTTGAATACTGTATTTATTACATTGACATTGGCGAAATCATTGCATCGACCCAATGATATTTCATAGTATATAGTGTATTTTTTTGGCCCGTAGAATTCTGACAGCTGTCAGAATTAGACGTTTCAGGGGACACCAACATTTTTTTCTGCTGAACAAATAAATTGTTACACTAAGCTTTCGTTATTTTAACTAACAAATAAAAATAATAAAATAAGGTGACGTTCTAACATCAGGTACTCAAACTTGATCTCAAAATTAATGCCAGCTTTTATTTTAACGACAATTGGCCAATTAGAGTACACAAGATCTAAGTTGAAAACTTTAAAAGACACCCTTATTACCTATACTTTGCCGGAAGAAAGACAGTTGACTGCTGAAGTTTTACGTTCTGTTCATTCTTTTTTCTTTTTATTAAATATTACGAAATAAATCAATATATTATAATCGTAGACCGAAGGTTTGTAATATATGACAATACTCAAAGTGATACCCCAAACAATTTATATTCTCCCAAAAAAAAAAGACAGTTGGGTCATTTATGAATCTTCAACCCGGGCGCGGTATTAACCAGAGATGCGATTTATTTGAAATACTTCTATTTAAAATGCAAATACAAAATGCAAAATACCTATTTTGTATTTTGCATTTAAATACCTTTTAGTAAAAAACATTTTGTATTTTATTTGAAATACCTTTCGAGATGTATTTTGCATTTTTAATATTCATTTCAAAATGCAAAATACTTTGTGATTAAGTTTAACCAACATTACCAGTCAAACAAAATGAAATGAACGAATGACGCTTGTATTGCCGCATTTGACCGATAGAGGCGCCTGCTTATTATTATTATTAATAACATAACAAAATTTATTGATACACGTACTGATAAATATGACCAAAATGTCATGCATAAAGTGCCATTTGGCTCGGCATTGTATCTCTTTTCTATTTCTCATGATAAATATCTAAAATAAATAAAAATATCATTCGATTTGGTCAAAAGGTATTTTATTTTGAAAAAGTATTTTCAAAATACCTATTTTGCATTTAGCATTTCAAATACAAAACGGAAAACTATTTGATATTTTGCATTTGAAATAGTAAATCTGAAAAGTATTTTGCATTTTGTATTTAAATGCTTTTCTAAAACCATTTTGTACATCTCTGGTATTAACATCTCTACTCCCTATTTATCTAACTAATATTATATATGGATGGATGGATGTTTGTTTGTTACTCAATCGGATTTGGATGAAATTCGGCACATAGATAGAGAAAAGTCTGGAATAGCACGTAGGCTACTTTTTATCCCGGAAAATTGCTTAGTTCCCGCGGGATAGTGATAAACGAATTCTTTGCAGACGAAGTCGCTGGCAACAGCTAGTATATTATAAAAGTACGCTCTCTCAAAATATCAAAGGGGTGAATTTATTTATTATCAAAATGAAAACACAAAACTATAGCAAAAACATTTTATTTACACGCCGCTCAATATTACTTTACAACGTAATACATAATAACAATATTCCTGCAGATAAATCTGTTAACACTCTCTTATTAATACCTACAGCTCTAGTCTGGCAGATAAATCACTGCAGCCAGATGACACTTCCAAATGTCATTTTACGAAATAATGATACCACATTTATTTCACTAGTGCTCAACTAAGGTCACATAATGAATGATTTGATTATTGAACAAACGAAATATTTTATGAATGACAGCAGCAGTGAAACTGATTCGTAATAATTTAAGTTTTTAAGTAAAGTACAGAGGTAAAAAAAAATGGGAAATTAGTGGAAAACTGGTAACTGATTTGACATGCTTTCGCACATTTCCTCTACTACTACCTACTACTAACTATAAAACATATAAAAAACTTTATTGAACAAATCATTTTGATAAAATACGCTTTGAAACTTCTCTATTTCAACATAAATGACGCAAATTAATTTCATTACATCGTTCATTCTTTCATTCACTCACTAAGTCACATCACTATTTAATATTTGCCAAAAACTGACAACACTGAAAGTGTCATTTTACTGCATTGTTATATCTGCCAGACTATTGTTTTAGGGTGCGACCACACCGCCGCTTAAAAAACGGTGACGTTACGGAATCGCAACAAAATGTATGAAGAAACGGTGTGAAAACGTGACGCATACGACACGTCATTGCGTATACGCGGCGGTTTGGTCGCACCCTTATAACGTTATACAACAGTGTAACGCTAGTGTTCGAACACCATAACAGGTACGCGCAAAAAAAAAAGTTGGTTTATTATTCAAAAAATATCTAGATTTTTTTGGACTTGGCCTATTCCTATCTCAAATAGTCCTGTACCCATGGGATCATGTCACTTGTGTACTTGGTGGGGGGGATGTCGTAGGGAATAACCAATCGCTTGGGATCCTTAGGGTCCAACGGGAAGAAGTCTTCGTTAATCTGCAAGAGAAGCATGAAATAAAGAAATCCGTCCAGTCGTTGCAGCGTGAAGGAACAAACATACACACATCGTCACATCCATCCATCCATCCTCACAAACTTTCGCGTTTATAATATTAGAACAGCCGAACAGATTTGGATAAAATTTGGATCGTAGATAGATTATAGTCTGGAATAACACAGGCTACTATAAACGATTTTTTTGCAGGCGAAGTCGCGGGAAACAGCTAGTTTAGTTTTAGGATCCGAATATTTAGGATACGGACATAAAGACACTCACCACAAATCTGGGTAGAAACATCACCCCGGCCTCGAAGCTCATGATGCGAAGAGCGCCGTTGCCTGCGGACACGGGGTCACGTTACCACGATACAAAGCTGTTCCAGGGTTCCACTCCGTACCAAAAGGGCAAAAGCGGGACCCTGTTATTGAAACTCCACTGACTGTCAGTCTATCCGTCTATCTGTCAGTCCGTCCGTCCGTCCGTCAGTCAGTCCCACGTCTGTCTGTCCGTCCGTCCGTCTGTCCGTCCCTCAGCCTGTCTGTCTGTCTGTCTGTCCATCCGTCTGTCTGTCTGTCCGTCTGTCTGTCTATCTGTCCGTCTGTCTGTCTATCTGTCCGTCTGTCTGTCGGTCAGTCCGTCTGTATATCTGTCGACCTGTCCGCCCGTCCGTCCGTCTGTCTGTCTGTCTGATACTAAAAACAGAGACACGCACTGTGCTCTCTGTGCTGCTGACCTTTGTTGAGGTTGCCCCAGGCGGCCTTGCTGACGTTCCCTGACGTCAGCAAGTAGTACGCGGCGCGCGTGTGGTCGGGAGACGTGCGTAAGTAAGACTTTATATGCGGCATGGCGCGGTCGCGATGAGAGGATGTCGCTTTCCACTGGCTAGAGAATAATACATAGAGGAACTAATGAAACACTACATTATTTTTCTTAACGCAGAAAACTAGCATACAGAAAAAACACCGGGTAGCCCTCCGGAAGTGCCAGTAGAAGTGAAACCTACACACACACACACTCGCGTAAAAAGAAAATAAAAGAACAGAAAAAAAACTTTTTCTAAACGAGATTTGAACTGGTCACTTGATAGAACGCACTGTTAATCCACACCTAATACCACTAGGCCAAAAGCACATACGTTAAAGCAACGAAATTAACGTGCACTTCAAAAATCTAAGGCGACTCTAGCTTCATTCGTATTTCAAAATAAACTCTTAGAGGATCCTGATATCCTTGTACTTAAACTCTCCCTCCGTCTTACGCCTGACGCGAGTTTAACATTTTTTACCCATCCTAAAAAGTGCCCAACTTCAAAAATCAGAAAAGTAAAGCTATGGCCGGGAATCGAACCCGGATCCACATAGTTGCGTGATGTGTGCTTTTACCCCCACACCACACATAGCAGGTAAACAGGTTTGCTGGACGAGTAGTGTAAAAAACCGAGCGGCAGCGAGGCCGTCTATTGTACGCGTCCAGCGATTACGTTGCCGTTCCGGCTAAGTTAAGCTTTTCTCAAACATTGGTAGGTATTATTGGTAGGTAGTTGCGTGTACTCACTAAAGGAAGGCGTTGAGCCAGGGCTGCTTGAAGTGCGCGTCTGCGGAGTAAGGGAGACAGCCGCCGCCCAACAGTCCGTCGTGCGACTGCTGCACGTTTTCTACACAAACAATTAAATAGTTATTTATGTCACAAGGGAGCAAAATGATGTATTTACTTTCTAAACGACACTGAAAATTAGAACATATAGAAAAATCCGAAAAGTAAAGCTATGGCCGGGAATCGAACCCGGGTTCTCGTCATTCCGTGACGCGTGCTATACCCCTACACCACCCATAGCAGGTGAGTAAGCCTCCGAATTTTTCTATCTGTTACCAACAGTCACGAGACCTTGTTACTATGCGAATATTTGTCGCTAAGCGTCCTCTGTTTTGAATGATGTGTCTGTACGACATAATTACAAACATTACATTACATTACATTATTGTATTTACGGCGAGGGCGCTACATTGAGTCCAGAATGTAGCGAAGAATCCAGAGCGTAATGAGGGATTCAAGTGTTAACGCCAAGATGAAAATAATTTTGCTCCCGAGTGGCACATACAACTTTTCACACCGAACATTAAAAAACTTTATTTATAAACGACACTAAAAATGAGAACACAGAAAAATTCGAAAAGTAAACGTATGGCCGGGAATTGAACCCGGATCCTCGTCATTCCATGATGCGTGCTGTACCGCTACACCACCCATAGCAGGTGAGTGGAATTTTTCCATATGTACACACAGCAAAGCTATTCGGTAAGCAGGTTTAAAGCGGCGCGTGCATGCAAAGGTGCTTACCGAATAGCTTTGCTGTGTGTACCAAGCTCTGATATCATTTTACTTTGTGATATTGTCGCCAAGCGTCATCTGTTTGAGTAATGTGTCTGTACGACACAATTACAACCTCCCGTGGAACATCTACTGCTCACCAGAGACGAGAGAAGGCGCTGTTTTGAATGGGGGGGAGGAGGTAGCGTTATAATCACCAAATATCACCAAGGGTGTCAAAAGTAGGTCAAATAATCACATGATTTCTGGTCGAGCCCTTAGAGAGAGAGGTCCAGTGGACTGAGACGGGCTGATGTTGACTCACCGAGCGAGGGGTAGATCAGCTGCAGCTGCGGAGGCTGCGAGAGCGTCTGCGGCTGCTCCTTGATTTTGGTAAAGTGGTGCAAGAAGTCGCCCGTCAGCCACAACTGCGGGCGAACAAGTCATCAACTAGGGTTTGTAAAAACCGCCCGAAATGGAAAACCGGTTTTTAACCGAAATATTTAGGTCGAAACCGGTTAACCGGTTTTTAACCGGTTTTTGAATTATTTTATTTTGTCACGTTGTAAGTCATTCTTTAACAATGCATAACCGTTACTGTTCTTAACGGAACATACGGAATCTGTTTATAGTATGGTTTTTGAGATTTAATAATAGTTACAAAAATTTTGCTGACGTCACGTGGCAGTTGTAATCTTGGTAACCTTAGTTCTCTTGCGGATATCATCGTTTCTGATTCCATCCCGCAGAGAAACCCTGTGCATAACCCTCTCCATAGCCTTCTGTCTGAGTCACTTAGAGCTTCCTCATTCATGAGGCGCATCGTTAACACACACTGGTCAAAGGCTTTTGACTTCAAACACTGCGGTAATTTGGATGAAAAGACACTCCGAACTGCTTCCCGAACGCTGCCCAGCCGAGTCGGATTCGACGAGTGATCTCTTTCTCGAAGTTGGACTTACCTAACTGAACCGTGTGTCCCAGGTACTATACATAGTCGTAAACAACTTCGAGCGCAGAGCCTCCGGCTATTACGGGAGCTGGCACAACATGGACATTAGACATGACTTTCGTCTTGTCCATGTTTATTTTCAAATCAACTTGGTCGGAAACTCTGCTGAGATCAGCGAGCATAGCACTGAGGTCCTCCATGGTCTCATTCTCAGCCATGACTACAATGTCGTCGGCGAATCAAAGGTGGGCGAAGACGCTCGACGGTGGGTGGCTGGACGTAAGCCTCCTTCATAATCATATTGCGCCAATCCGCTCCAATTTCGCGATCCTGGGCTTCCCTCATCCAGCCACTACCAGCTGTCCTCCTAAGGTCATCCGTCCAACGCGTCGCAGGGCGTCCCATACTACGCTTTCCCAAACGTGGTCTCCACTCTAAGATACGTTTGCTCCAACGGTTGTCAGTTCCACGGCAAACGTGACCAGCCCATTGCCATTTCAACGTACTAATCCTTCGGACTATGTCAACGACTTTCGTCTTTTGTCTGATATGTTCGTTACGGACCCTATCTCTCAACGAGATACCGAGCATAGCCCTCTCCATAGCACGCTGGGCGACTCTGAACTTATGGACTAATCCTCCTGTGAGTGTCCACGTCTCTGCCGCGTAAGTCATTACTGGTAGAACGGACTGGTTGAACACCTTAGTTTTAAGGCATTGTAGCAGGGATGACGTCAAGATATGACGAAGCTTCCCAAACGCTGCCCAGCCCAATCAAATCCTCCTATCGGCTTCTTTCTTGGAGTTTCTATCAAGCTGGATGATTTGTCCTAGGTAGACATACTCATGGGAGAGAGCCCCCGGACCCCCGGGCCTTGGGGTACTCGCAAATGAGTTTTCACCACGTTAAAAAAAAAGGTAGAAATACTCCTGAACAACTTCAAGGGCCGAATTTCCAACGAACAGGGGCTCCGGAATGACGTGATCGTTGAACATGACTTTTGTCTTGTCTAAGTTCATCCCAAGCCCCACTCGTCGTGAAGCATCATTAAGACTGTTCAGCATTTCTATGACTATGTCATCGGCAAACCTGAGGTGGCCATACTACTCGCCATTAATGTTGATGCCTCATCCTTTCCAGTCCAGAACTTTTAAAGGATCCTCCAATGCAGCGGAGAATAGTTTCGGAGAGATCACATCTCCTTGTCTGACTCCTGCTACAGAGGAATAGGCTTTGTGCTCTGGTCCTGTAGTAGGACGGACATAGTGGCGTTTTCGTACAGACACTTCAACACTTTGATATACCGGTAGTCAACTTGGTACAGGCTGACGTCCGGGATGTCTTCGGTAATCTAGCTCTCGGGTCATTAGTTAGATTTTCGACGGGTGTTCGGGTTGTCGTGTATAGCTGTCCATAAAATCTCTCAACTTCCTCCAACAGCTCTACGAGTATCACTCCGTTTCAATTCTTTAATATAAGTACCTGGATGACCGAGCTATGAAACCTAGCTAGATCGATTTATCGCCCCCGAAACCCACTGCATACCAAATTTCATGAAAATCGTTGGAACTGTTCGCGAGATTCATACAAGAATTACTCGTTTAAAGGTAATTATTTAAAGGTAATAGATAGATTGCGTGACAATCGTGGAAAAATATTAAGTAATTAAAGTAGTTCAATAAAATATAATGTTTCGGTTTTTAACCGGTTTTTGTGGGTCAAAACCGGTTTTTAACCGAGCTAAAATAGTAGCGGTTAACCGGTTTTTCGGTTAACCGGTTAACCGGTTTTCATTCCCTATCATCAACATACATACAAGTTTTTGTGCCAATAACGTCAATTGGGACTGAGATGGGATCGATCATTATTTTAAAAGTTCTTGATGATTTTTCTATTGATATGAATAACCATCCTTAGCTACAGAAAAAGGTTACAGATTTTTCCGTCGAGCTATATCAAACTCACACTATAGCCTGGCAGTTTCCCTGGCCAACGCTATAATGTCGTGTTAGGATCCCCTTCCCGACATACAGTGCGCCATATCGTGCTGGAGTGCCTCCTAACAAAATACGAAGATAGGATAGAAGACTGAGTGAGTGAGTGTGTCTGAGTGAGTGAGTTAGTGAGTGAGTGTCAGTGTCTGAGTGAGTGAGTGTCTGAGTCAGTGTCTGAGTGAGTGAGTGAGTGTCAGTGTCTGAGTGGGTGCGTGAGTGAGTGTCTGAGTGAGTGAGTGTCAGTGTCTGAGTTAGTGAAATAGTGAGCGTCAGTGTCTGAGTGAGTCAGTGAGTGTCTGAGTGAGTGAGTGAGTGAGTGTCAGTGTCTGAGTGAGTGAGTTAGTGAGTGAGCGCGCGCGTGCTCTGATGCCCCCGGTGTACTCACGCGCGGCTCCTTGCCGTAGCTGCCGATGCTGCTGGCCTGCGCGAGCAGCGGCCAGCGTGGCTGCTGCTCGCGCGGCACGGCGCAGTGCTGCCTGAGCAAGGCCCCCACGCGGGTCATGCCCCAGTCCGTGTCGAAATGGCCCCCCGGGGCAGAAGCCACTAGGAATACGCTGGTGGAATAATACAATCAAATTCTACAGTTTTAGGATAGCGTTTACCCCATTATTTCATAAAGGCTCTATAGGCTTGCTAACTTAGCAATCGTTTGTACATCTGTGCAAGGTAAATGTCAAAGTGACAGATAAGGATATTAAGATTGCTAAGTTAGTAGAAGCCTACAGAACGTTTATGAATAAGGCTTAGTATGTATAGTATAAACCTCAGATCTCAAAGGGAAAAAACGGAAGCCTTATAAGTAGTTGTCCGTCTGTCTATCCGTCTGTCTGTCAAGACCCTTTTTACCCAGGAACGCGTAGAGATGCAGTTGTTTTTAAAGTGAAAACTTCTTTTAGCGGCGTTGGACACTTTTTGGGATGGGTAAAAAATGTTAAACTCGCGTCAGGCGTAAGACGGAGGGAGAGTTTAAGTACCAGGATATCAGATCCTCTAAGAGCTTATTTTGAAATACGAATGAATCGCATTTAATTTTTGAAGTGTTTTTTTTGTTGAGTCGTGGAGCAAAAGTACTAGGGCATCAGCACATTGCTAGAGGTCTGTCAATATAGATAATACGTACGTTTTTTTTTTGCAAGCGGCCAGTACTGTACGCGTCTTGAGCATCATGGAGGTTACAACATTAAAATCTTATCTAAGCTGCTGTTTTTACTTCTGCCACCACTTCCGTAGGCTTATTGTCTAGCTCGCTCGCAATCGCCATCGTGTTCATTTTGGCAGTTCATGTATGGGATGACAATTGGCATCGGAATCAGCTAGCTGTCACATTCATACGAGAACTGTCAAAATGAACGAGTTACACAATAAGCCTACCGGAGTGCTAGCCGTCGCTTTTTTTTAATAGATAGAGTGATTCAAGAGGAAGATTTATACGTATAACTAGCTTTTGCCCGCAACTCTGTCTGCGCAGAAGTCGCTTATCGCTATCCCGCGGGAACTATGCAATTTTCCGGGATAAAAACTATTCTATGTCCTTCCCCAGGATTTAAACTATCTGTATACCAAATTTCAACTAAATTGGTCCAGCGGTTTGAGCGTGATTAGGTAACAGACAGACAGACAAACAGACTGACAGACAGACAGACGGACAGACAGACAGAAATACTTTCGCATTTATAATATCAGTAGGGATTTTACGTACTCGAAGTCGCGGTCAGAGGCTAGTTGATTGTATAACTTACTTGATGTGACTGAAGTCGCACCGCTTGACCCTCTCCACGTAGTAGGCTAGCAACGGCGTCCTGTACTGCGCGAGGTACTTCAGCAGGTACTTCTTGAACAGCGTCGGGGACTCCCCGTCGTGCGGCGCCGCGTCTGCCGGCAGCGCGCCGCAGCGGGGGCTGAACCACAGACTGACACGGAGGTTATGAGAGGGGGGAGACGGGGGAAGGGGGTACAGCGATTTACATCTATCCATGGACGTAATACAATAAACGGGACTGAGCACTCGGAGCTGAAAAACGAGCAGAGCGAGATAGTTGGTAGGGAGGAGTGTGTCCCTTTCTAACAGGGTGACAATGAAAGAAGAAAAAACGCCACATGCTTGCGTCAGCAACTTTAATTTACTTTTATTTTATTTCCCCTCCCCTTAGTCTTAGTAAGTAAATAACTTGTAACTTCCTTTCCCCTCTTTCCTTATTAATATATAATATAATACGGAATAAAAGACACATAATTCTTAATAAAGCATGGTCTTAAACTCGGGATGGTCCAAACCTGAGATAATATAAAGGGGGGGAATGCTTGGAGATATCCAAACACTAAAATAAACTCATTTCATTTCATAACTCATTTCATTTTCATTTCCCCCCAAGACTTAAAAAAAAAAAAAAAAAAAAAAAAAAAAAAACAGGGTGACAATGAGATTTTTGCTATGTGGGACAAAATTCGATCCTGCAATCATTCTGCTAATTGTTTATTACGAACACTGAAGTTTTTCATTGGCTATGGAAATAAATCCTACTAGTCCTAATCCTTCCTACTTTCCTACTAATATTATAAATGTGAAAGTTTGTGGAACTACGCTTGTTGAACTTGTTCTGTTCTTTTACCGCAGAAAGAAGAGACTTCACTCCGAAACGCCAATTAACATATCATAAATTTAACAAAAAGGTAAAATCAACAAAGAATAATGTACAGCAGTAATGAGACACAATACACGAATTCATGGTCAACATAGTTGTGAGAAGCGTTACCATTACAAATAAAAAAGCAGACTAGACAAAAATATATCTTTTATTATTCATTTAACACAACGAAATTAATGAATTTGTAGTACGCTAACTTAAAACTGTTAAAATAACATGAAAATAATATTTTAATGGTGTTTCAACGTAGTCTTTTTTAAGCCAAACTTTTTGATCAAAAGCATTTTTTTACGCTGGCAAGATGAAAGAACGAGACTCACTCCTCCCTTGTCGCTATCCCTCTCGGCGCAGATTAGCCTCTGTCTACGGCGCAACATAAAAAGATACTTTCTGCCCTTGTAATATGGTTCATTTTCGTAAATACAAATTTTCAGAGTACTCAGTCCTGATTATTGTATTACGTCCATGCATCTATCTAATACCTTTAAACGGAACGACACTACTTAACTTACATATAATACATTTATAAAAGGGATGTATAAGGACCCCAAGTCAAGTTCTTACCTTAAATTACATTAGTCTATAGTAGAGATGTATAATGTCTCTACTGGTCAAAGCGAAACAAAATATGCGATTATGATAAGAAAGAGAAAGAAAAAAACTAATAAAAATAATTTAGGGTCAGTGGAGGTGTAAAACGCCTCCACCGTCAAATAAATCTATTGGAAATATCTCCAATGTCGATGAGAATATGATAATAATAAAAATTATGAAATATGCATTTCATGTCAAGTACTTAAGTAAGTAACCGATAAGCTTTTGGATTCCGAAGGCAAGTTTACGTGTGCCGCTCCCAATGTTGGCTCTCATATGAATATTAGTATGAGTATGAGTATGAGTATGAATATGAATATTAGTATGAGCATGAATATTAGTAAGTATGATTATAAGTATGAATATGAATATTAGTATAAGTATGAATATGAATATTACGTGTTAGGAGTATGAGTATGAGCATTAAATATGAGTACAAGTATGAGTATGAATATGAGTATGAGTATGAGTACCCCTGCGTCCTGTTCTCCCAGTCGTCCAGGTACAGGTTGGCGGTGGAGACCACCACGCGCAGCGAGCCGTCCTCGTAGCACAGCAACATCATTTTGCTGCAAAACAACATCAAATCATCATCATCATCATCATCATCATCATCAGCCGGTAGAAGTCTGTCAAATAAAGGCCTACCCTAATAAATGAGAGGGAGATAGGAAGGGGGGAATGGACGGGATTGACAGGTTTTTTTTCCTTTTATTTTTCAATTCCTTATTTGTTATATGGCCTTCATAAGAAGTAATAACGAAAAGTATAAACTTTTCGTTATTACATTCTCATATTTATTTTATCTTAAGTATTATTATACAATTATGTTATGTGTGTATGTATGTATGTATTATTGTATTTATTTAGCTATGTATTATATTTATGTAAGTATTGTTTTATTATCCCTGCGTTTCTCCTGTCTATTTGTTTCCGCCACATACTTAAACTGTCTGTAACTTATTTCTCTGTCATAAAGGTTGTCTGGTAGAGATCGCTACTAAGCGATAAGACCGCCTATTGTATACTTTGTTCTTTGTTTCTGTATTGTTTTGTACTGATTTGTGGTGTTCAATAAAGAGTATTTGTATTGTATTGTATTGTATTATCAGAGTAATACTGGGTTTAAATTAAATTAAAAAAAATTAACATGAAAGCGCGATATTGTTAAGTTTCGGCGCTATTTGTCTGTTTGTGCGTGTGTGTAACGAATAAAAGGTAAAAATAAATACCGGATGACCGGATAGCCTAGTGGTTAGTGACCCTGACTATGAAGCTAGAGGTCCCGGTTTCGAATCCCGGTAGGAACAGACATTTGTATGTTTAATGGATGTTGTATGTATTTAACATGTATTTACCTATTTTACCTACATAATATAAGTATGTTTATCCGTTGCCTGGTACCCATAGTAGAAGCCTAGAAGCTTTGCTTAGTTTGGGACTGGGTCAATTGGTGTAATTTGTACCATGATATTTATTTATTTATTTAAATACAAAAATCATTGGTAGTTTATAATTGTGTCGTAGATACACATAATTCAAACAGATGACGCTTGGCTCTGATATGCTTTCAAAGTACTGTGACTTTGATCATCATTCATCAGTCAACAATATTGATCTGATGCTGTACTGACGTGTGGTGCTTCGCGAAGGGCGAGCCCATGGGCACCTGGTAGGCCTCCACGTGCGGCTTCTTGGCGCTGATGCTGCGCAGATCGGAGCACTCCTCGCCGTACAGGATCGTCAGCTTCTTCTCGCTTAAACAAACAGACACACACTCATCTAAGGTCTTTTCATTCTTAACTGTCCTATTTGGTAAACAAAATTCTAACCTCAAAACGTCTCATATTTGTTATTTTTGACTATTTCATCGTAAATAAAGCAACTGGAGATAAAATGTCAGCAAAATTATGCACAAAATATTGCCTCAGGTTTATTTTATAACATAATACACCTTATTCTTTACAAAAATTTGTACATTGAGGTTAGAATTTTGTTTACCAAATAGGACGGTTAAAAATGAAAATATCTTACAGTCATTCATTTGTTCAGACATGGTCTAAAATAAGATGTTTAACAGACAATTTTGAGGTGCTACATGTTTATCACCAAGATATACAAATATTTAAAAAAAGTTATGTGTATCACATGGACAAACTACATTCTAATTAAACATTAACAGCCTTATTCATAAAAAATCCTTAATTGAGGTTTGATCAGTTTATTAGTTAACAGACTGATTAAGCTTATTTGACAGTTGTTAAAAAGTAGGATTCATAAACGCTTGCTAGCAGTCTGTTAGCTAATGAGCTGCTGATGGATGGATTAGACGCGTTATGTTGTCACCTTGACAAATCACAGACCAAAAATGGCCTATTAGTGAATTAAAAAAAAATTGACAGCAGTGGAAGCGAATTAGCGGGAAACCGAAAACATGGCGACAGCCTAACACAACAGACGAAACAGTGTGGATATAGTTTCCTTTACCTTTCCCGGAGGGGTTAAACTTAAAACAAAAAAAAACTGTCTTGCATATGGTTTTGCTCTTGCCAAAATCAGCTGTTCACATGTGTGGCGGCCATTTTGTGAGTTAGCAGAGAGATAAAGGAGGGTCTGCGGTCCGCTAACTTTCGGAAGACTTAACAGACCCTTGATGGACTGATTAGCGCTAATTGACGTTTATGAATCATGTTTTTTTGCATCGGTCTTATAGCGAGCCTATAGTGAGCCTCTAACTTTTTATGAATAAGGCTGTAAAACATTAACCCCTTATTTATAAACGCTCTAGAGGCTTCTGCTAACTCAGCAATCGTTTGTCCTTATCTGTCACTTTGACATTTACCTTTCACAGATAAGGACAAACGATTGCTAAGTTAGCAGAAGCCTATATAGCGTTTATGAATAAGGGGATTAGTATATATGTACGACAGCCAACACACCTGTAGCCAGCGAAGTAGTACTGCGCGAGCAGCCACCCCGGTTCCACCATGAAATTAATCTGCAACGAACATTTCAACTCGCCTAAGCTCCGATCTAAGATCTCTGCAAACAAAAATACTTAACTTAATGTGCGTTCAAATGCCTGTAAAACTATGACGGCGGCACCGAGCGAGTCACGAAAACGCATATATGCGTCGGTGACAGTGAATGTGTTAAAACAGAAACAACACCAAACATAGAACGTATAGTCGACCAAGAAATTCCTTTACCACTTTAATTTTCTTAAGGTTCAATGTCTTATGTACGGCTTAGAACATTAAAGCCTATTTTCACGCACAAGTCAATGTAACAATCAGCTTTATTGCTTTTTTTCTGATGGAGGAACTGTCATAAAAAATTATAAAGCACTTTCTTGGTTGACTATACCAGTTGCTTCCCTTCCCGCGCAGATATAAAAGCCCATCGAGGGAGTGCGCGAATTTCTTAGGGATCATGCTATAGGCGATGCGGCTAGCAACCCATCACTATTTTGATTCCCCTCTCCACCTAAGGGCTCGTCCAGAAATCATG
Organism: Pandemis heparana; assembly: GCA_963854515.1. Lineage (NCBI taxonomy): Eukaryota > Metazoa > Arthropoda > Insecta > Lepidoptera > Tortricidae > Pandemis > Pandemis heparana. Next base: position 2,843,948 of record OY978032.1, read on the forward strand.
TGATCGTTTATGGGGGGGTCAGCAATATATCACGAATGGTCATAATATATCACGAATGGTCATAATATATCACGAATGGTCATAATATATCACGAATGTTCATAATATATCACGAATGGTCATAATATATCACGAATGGTCATAATATATCACGAATGGTCATAATGAGGGTGCCCGAGAACAACATCACGTGTAATTTTTTTAAACAACAGGAAATCAAAAAAATAACGTAAAAAATCAATTTATTGCTGTTTTATTAATTAAATAACTTAATTCATACTAAGTCCGAAAAATACACGTGATCTTGAATGCGGGGGGGGAGGGGGTAGCGTTATAGTCACCACAAATCAACAATTTGGTCAAAAGTAGGGCAAATATGATCACATGAACCCGCAATTCGTTGGGGGGAATCTGAGCCAGCGGGTCCAGAAATGGTCCCGCAGTGAGGGCGGCGCCTTTGGACGCCTTTTTGACGGTGGCGAACCTGACCCGAGTACCTGCAGGGAAAGGCGAGGGCGAGCCTTATAATAATAATAATAATATATATATTTTAGACCAACATATGGATCATTGAGTTAGTTACAATTCAAAAACTTATTCTAGTATTAGAAATTAATAATAATCAATAAATAAACAAAATTAACAATAAAAAAAAAATAGGACGGGGGCGAAAGCTCACCGTCGGAGCGGTGCGACCTACGGGTTGGTCCTACCGCCCGCAAAAATTGAATTAGTCGTACCTTGGAATGTGATGGAGTAGGACTGCGCGTGCGTCTCTTTTGCGGCTGTTATGGTGGTGTAGAAGAGGCAATAGGGCTCGCTGGCGGCGTGCTTGGCGGCCATGTTGCCCGCCGGACGAACCACCGATAGGTAGTCGGCGGCGCGCCGCGCCGGCGGGACCACGGGCCGGTAGTCTGAGTCTACAGGGGAGTATAGCAAGTTATATTCAACATGTTATATATAGCTTGTCAAAATCATAACCCTCCTTTGGGTTTGCCGTAGTCGGGTAAAAACATGTTACAATCAAAGTAGTCAAAGTAGTAGTAAAAATATGTTATAGTCGAAATATGTTACAGTCAAAATATGTTATAGTCGAAATATGTTACAGCCAAAATATGTTACAGTAAACAATGTTATATGTTACAGTCGAAATATGTTACAGTAAAATATGTTGCAGTCGAAATATGTTACAGTAAAATATGTTGCAGTCGAAATATGTTACAGTAAAAATATGTTACAGTCGAAATATGTTACAGTCGAAATATGTTACAGTAAAAATATGTTACAGTCGAAATATGTTATAGTCGAAATATGTTACAGTTAAAATATGTTATAGTCGAAATATGTTACAGCCAAAATATGTTACAGTAAACAATGTTATAGTCTAAATTATGTTACAGTCAAAATATGTTATAGTCGATATATGTTACAGTCAAAAATGTTATAATCGAAATATGTTTTTCAGTAAAAAATGTTATAGTCTAAATATGTTACAGCCAAAATATATTACAGTTAAAATATGTTACAGTCAAAATAAGAGACAGTCAAAATAAGTTATAGTTTAAATATGTTACAGTCGAAATACGAGTATTTTACGGTCAAAAATAAAAAAAAAAAAACAGTCGATAGATGCAGTAAAAAATGTAGTCAAAACGATACTCCGTCCCAATTCAAAAGAACGCATGTTTAATAAACAGAGTTTTTTTTTTCATTTTTGGACAGATCAGACCTCAATCTATTCAACCTCCTCCTTTCTTTAAGTTGGTTAACAAAAGTGAAGAAAATAAAGCCTCAATGTGACGTGATATCAAGACATCAACACACGTATCGGCGGACTAATCAATCTAATCATTAGTTTAACCTTTAACTTTTGATCTAGATCCGATATCTCCACTCGTGGTAGGTGTCTCTTTTTTTTCTTTTGTTTCCACTTTGAGGGCATATTCGCTCCGATCTGGTTTCCTGGTGTCGCTGGCTTGGAGTGTTGCCGTCTTGGTGTCAGGTACAGTAACTACCGGGGTTGTATGGCGAGCTGGTGTGATGCTGCAATAAAATTAATAGGAAGTGATAACCTGTTATTTGGAGGGTAGACCGTTACGTAACGTAACGCGTTACGTTACGGCGCCAGTGTGCATGCTCCTACAGCCGGGACGCGCTGACGAATCCGCGAGAAAAAGGACGTAAGTGCGGCTCAGGGTCAATCCACACTGAAACGCGACGCAGCGCGCAAATTTAAATAGAAACGATTCAAAATGTACCTTATTTACTTCACTAAAAGATAAACATTTCATTGTGAGAATTCAGAATACGTAGCACCACTTCGCGCTGCGGGTCTCGATGCCTCGCGGCGTAGAGCTTAGCATCGCGATGCAGCTGTGCACCGCTGGGACGCGCGGCGCGCAATAGAGTTCGGCGCAGCCTGAGGAGGGCGGGGGGCGCGTGCGGCGGGGCGGGGGGACACATAAGAAGCGAAGCAGCGCGGCGCAAGCGACTATATGATGCGCCGAGCGACGTCGCGATGCGTCGCAAGGCGCTAAGCTAAATCACTCATTTTAAATGTAACGTCGCGTCGCGTCTCGGCGTGGATTGACCCCAAGTCATCTGGCATAGTGAGGCTCGAGTAGTGGATTGATCAATGAATTTGTGTGGATAGTGAGGTGCTGCTTGTAGCTGTCGTTATATCAAAGCTTGATTTTGCATTCAATTTTTTGTTCTACTTATTATTTAATAACGAGACACAAAATTTTCAATAATGTAGTGTAGGGTGTGCAGCTTTTTACCCAAATGTCCGGCCACTCTGACTGGTCTGTCTGGCTATTCAGTTTAGTGGCCTGACAACCCTAGCTAAGCCACTGGTAGCAAGTGCCAAAAATTACAGTTATTATGATTTAAAAAAAAGAGATTTATTCAATAGTTTGTTTAAATTACGTACAATTTTTTTTTTTTTTCAAAAGGACGAACAATATAAACAGTACAAAAGAGAGAGATAGAGAGATAAGTATGCAAATGGGATTGCTTACTTGTCTTCTTTTTTACTGGGCACATACAGTTGCTTCTCCACAATGATCTCCAGCTGTTCCAGTATCATGAGCCTCTGCAGACTCAGCTCGGGAGGTATCACGTAGTCGCCCCCTTTGTGAGCATCTAAGATTGCTTCCACTGGGGAAAATAACTTCAATTATAAGCATGGAGTTTCTCAGAATACATACATACATACTGTCACGCCTCTTTCCCACAGGGGTAGGCAGACACTACTCCACTCGCTACGATCCTGACACATCTTTTGCTTCATCCACATTCATCAATCTCTTCAAACATGCTCGTCGGTTTCGGGTACTCTTGACCTGACCTTTCTCAGAATAGTATCAGAATATTTTTTTTTTTTTCTTTATTTTTTTATTGTAGTTGCTTTGGTTAAGTTCAAAGAGTATTGTGTTAAAGGGGGACTTAATTTTCAATTACTAAGACCAACTGTTAATGAAGTGTTCAATTTATTTTAAGTAACCAAATCTAACGAATCTGGATGAAATTCGGCACATAGATAGAGAAAAGTTTGGAATAGCACATAGGCTACTTTTTTCCCGCGGGATAACGTAAACGAATTCTTTGCAGACGAAATCGCAGGCAACAGCTAGTTCTGTAATACTCCTGTTTGTATAATAGTTCGGCTTAGTTCCTTGTGTCTAGTAGTTTTAACATTTCCAAATGGGTATTTTTATACTTACAGTGGGGGTGACTGAACTCTCTGAGATGTGCCGGGTTCTTCCTGTAGCACTTAATGCCGTAAGAACATTCAGTTTTAACTCTTTTAGGCTTTTTATCATCTGAAACGAGCAATATTGTTCGTTAAGCTCAACTTTCAAGCAGCACCTTTGAGTATATTGTATTTTACCCATTATTTACCTTCCATGTTATTTTTGCGTTTGTTCGATTCGTTCATAGTGGTTGGCTAATAGCAAATTTGTGTAAAAATACATTAATTTTTAAACTTTCAATGTAAACGTAAAACGTAGATCAAGTTTGAAATGTCAACACAACAACTTGAAATTACTTGACATTGACAAGCCATATGACAGAACTCAGGGGGGCTACTCCGAAATTCGATTTTCGAAGTTCGTATCACGCCGTCCCTCTCACTCTCAATTTAATAACTATGAGTGAGAGCGGAACGGCACGAAACGAACTTCGAAAATCGGATTTCGGAGTATAAGGCCAGAAGTGAGACACGTTCTTTCTTACTACAACATATTATTAAATAGTTGTAGTCTTTCCTTCACCTTGGAGAAGGTGTTAAATATTTCCAAATAATAATTCAATAACGATTTTAAACGAAAATGTAATCAAACTTACCAAATTATAAACTTGAGGCACTTAATTTCAATAAAAAGTTTTCTTCATCCGTCTATCAAGTTTTAGACGACAAAATAAAGCTGCCCTTGCACTTTAATCTTCAAAAAACCGTACATAAGAAACATAACGGCACAACACTATTAAAGTCTACCTTGTCTATGGATACGTTATAATGCTACCAGAACTAAAAAGAAATAGCTATATAAATTTATAAAATCTGTTGATGAAGGCTAAATTTGATAATAAATAAACGATTTTCAAAATACTACACTATTGTAACACTAAAAGCTACAATATAATCATTTTATTTTCTTGATTTAAACTACCCTGTTGTAATTTCTTTGGAATTGTATGAATAAAACGTGAAAAAATTACCTTGAATTTGGCTATTCTTTTATCCAGCACTACGGCAACACCAATCTCATCACTCTTTAAAAAAAACAGTACAGTACAGTCGGTGTGAAGTCTGTTTGTTTTGATTTTCTTTAATTTAATCACAATTCTTCGAATCCAAAAGCTGTTGTTTCTAAGAACCTCATCTCGCAGTAGCCATTATTAAGGAATTCAGGTAAGTCTAATACAAAGAGTATATTCTCATTTTTCGTATCCACTTTTGTTATCATTACATTAAACTTCTCACATCACTGAAATCTGACTCCAAACTTGAATTCTACGAATTGTAACACCCGAGAATCGTCGCCTGCTCATATTTCATAGTAATTGATGCATTTGTTCCCACGAAAATCTTAAAAATTCTGTTAGGTACTTGAAGTCTAAAGAAATAAGAAATGTTTATTGTTTTAAGTGTGATAATATTTGTGATTTTTATAAGTTTCGGACGTACAATAATGTATTTTATTATAATAATATGTATAGATAATATTAGGGACTATTAATTTTTCGGCAACTCGAGCAAAAACGCGGCACGGCCGTACCTTCCTTTTCTCGAAACAGTTCAAGCCATTTTCGACCCCCCTATAACTTCGATATGGATAAAACTAGAAGCCTGAATTTTCAGTAACCATAATTCTTACGAAAGCATTCATTTAAATCATAACCCCCTTATATAAACGCTCATAAACGCTCAATAGGCTTCTGCTAACTTAGCAATCGTTTGTCCTTATCTGTGACTAGACAAAAACCGACACCGCGCGGCTCGGATCGAGGCACGCTCGCCCGAGGCGAGACGTGCGTTCGCCTCGGGCGAGGCACGTCCTGACAGGTCGAGGATTTGCCTCACGAAGCTGCCGCGCGAGGCGGTTCGCCCAGTGAATACGCGGCTAATGACATTTAACTTTCACAGGTAAGGACGAATGATTGCTAAGTTTGCAGAAGACTATAGACCGTTAATAAGGGGTTATTCTTTAAGGAGTACCCGAAACCGGCAAGCAAGTATAAAGAGATTGATGAATGTGGATGAAGCGAAAGAGGTATGTCAGGATCGTAGCAAGTGGAACAAAGTAGTCTCTGCCTACCCCTGTGGGAAAGAGGCGTGACAGTATGTATGTATTCTTTAAGTTTGATTTGGTTGATAAAGACTTGTGTTCTTTGGATTTCCAGTTAGTATGGACGACCCTTTCGTCTCCTGCCCCTATGAGCCTCAGCACCGCGTGCCCCGCTCTCGCATCCAAGCGCACATAGTGAAATGCCAGAAAAGGTATCCGGAACTCAAAATATGCCCCTTCAACGCAAGGCATCGGCTCCCGGAGTCCGAAATAAGGGACCACATCACCAACTGCCCGTCCAAGGCCGATATGTTCCCGGATGTAGAAGTCAAGAACACCGGAGCCCTGACGACGCCCAAGCCAATATTACAACGGGAGTATCTGCCGGAAACAGACCCAAATCATGAAATTTGGGATGAGTAAACAACAACCAGGGGCCTTACCATGACGTCTTAAGAGGGTGCATCCGTGCTGAGCTCGCAACGTCGCATTTTTGGTGATTTTTTGCGATTATTTCACAGAAATTGAATGAAAGTATCAAATATCCGTCTGTAGTGCACTTCGCTTTTAGTGTATTAATGTGACCAATGCAATGATTAATGGTGATTGACTTTTATTTTCGTATTAAAGCGATAAAATGCTATATCTCGTTTAATAAGAAAATAAAAGTCCATCACGATGAATTACTGCATCAGACACATTAATACACTAAAAACGAAGTGCACTACAGACGGATATTTGATACTTTCATTCAATTTCTGTGAAATAATCGCAAAAAATCACCAAAAAAGCGACGTTGCGAGCTCAGCACGGATGCACCCTCTTAATGCATTGCAGTTTAGGTTCTCTCGCTGTCAGATTCATACTAAAAGTGACAGCTAAAACTTGAACTGCGTTGGAATTAGGACGTCATGGTAAGGCCCCAGATCTTATACTCCCTAAGTTCATTAGTAATTAGTTTTGTGCTGTTGAACACTTGTGGTTATATATTTGAGAGAGGGATGGTATGATATGAACTTTGAAAATTGAGTTTTGAAGTGGCTCCCCTGACCTTGGAAAATGCAGGGCAAAATGTGGCGTCGCCACAAAACTGGCAATCATGTGGGGGCGGGGCAAGGGAGTGTTGGCTGTGATGGTGGTTAAGCTTATTAGCAAACTGTTTGGTGACATGTACGGTCAACCAAGAAACTCCTTTACCACCAATTTGGTAGCCGCGTATTCACTGAGCGAGCCGCCTCGCGAGGCAGCCTCATGCAAGAAATCCTACTGATCGAGGCTGCCTCGCGCGGCAAAGCCAAGCCACGGTGAGGCTGAGGCAGCATTGCGCGCTAATATTTCTCCACGCATCTTCTCTTAGTCCTCTATTTGTATAATCGGGACATTGCGCATCCCATAATCGTCTATATTCACCATATAGTTGTATTAATTTAAGACACCGCTCTTTATCCATGACGTTAACACGCGACGAACAAGCGAGGCAAAACACAACCGTCTTGAGTGAGCGCGGCAAACGTGCTGAGGCGCCTTTGAGCATGGACAAAAACCGACAACGCGCGGCTCGGGTCGAGGCACGCTCGCCCGAGCTTGATGTAGGTATTGCTATAAAAATGGTAAAGTACTTTCTTGGTCGACTATAGTATTGAATAAATTAATTGACTTAACTATAGAACGTTCTAACGGTAAATGGGTGTTTTCCAAAATAAAAGACCACATGATTTTTTCCAGAATTTAACTATTGGGTTTTCCATTCCAGCTCGTCACTTTTTTTAATATAGGTATGTATGGAACGTGACAAGCAGGAAAAAAATGCTTAGTCAAATCTGGGATACATTTTTTCTTGTATGAGAATCGATAGGGTAAAAGATTCTGAGTAAGAAAAACCCAAAATGTTTGTTTGTTCTGGAAAAAATGTACATGTGGTCTTTTTTTTGGAAAACACCCAAATGTCACAATGATGTTTACTGGGAAAAGGTTCTACAGTGGGGTGGGTCAATCATTTTTTTTGTTAGTATTTAGATGTAAGATGGACCTATTTAGTTTAAGGAATAAATATTTTTTTAAAAATTCAACTCATTGAAGATATGATTTATTTTAAGTACTTACTTGAAATTAAATGATTTTATTGTTTATTTTGTATTATTGTATCAGTACAATCGATAATATCGACAGTTTGTGCAATTGCAATGACAATGACGATGAAAACGAGGGTAGTTGTGCGCCGATGTCAGCTGCGTCGAGTAGCCGCGCGAAAGCGCTGGCGCGCAGTGTTCGTTTCGCTGCCGCCGGGGCGAGCGATCCAAGAGGAAAGACTACGAATAAGTCCGAAACAGTCGAGCTTTACTCTTCTCAATACGAGTTACAGATGTAGTGCGAAATTATTTTAAATAAATAAATATCTTGGGACAATTGACACCAATTGACCTAGTCCCAAACTAAGCAAAGCTTGTAATATGGGCACTAGACAACGGATAAACATACTTATATGGATAAATACATACTCAAATACATATTAAACATCCAAGACTCGAGAACAAACATTCGTATTTTTCATACAAATATCTGCCTCGACCGGGGATCGAACCCGGGACCTCAAGCTTCATAGTCAGGTTCTCTAACCTCTAGGCCATCCGGTCGTTTTCCATGACATTTCGTTGAATCCCGTTTCGTTTTCAACTTTAACGCCATTTAAATAAGGTTCTTATTTATAAAACCATTCAATCTGACGGCTGCATTGTATACACGAGTTTAATAACATTGCACTAAGTTGAAAACCGGATAAAATGTAACAAAATGTCATGGAAAATCATTTTGCATTACACCTGTATCAGTTTTTGTAATTATGTGTTTATATGCAATAATCCTACTAATATTATAAATGCGAAAGTCTGTGACGATGTGAGTGTGTGTGTATGTTTGTTCCTTCTTCACTATGCAATTTTCCGGGATAAAAAGTAGCCTATATTTTAATCTAGGGTACCGGCTATCTTCGTTCCAAATTTTATCTAAATCCGTCCAGTCGTTTTAGCGTGAAGAAGGAACAAACATACACACTCGCAACGTCACAAACTTTCGCATTTATAATATTAGTAGGATACGCATGTTTGTGTCCGAGTCATGGATGTATGTATTTATCTACATTATATATGTATGTTTATCCGTTGCCTGGTACCCATAGTACAAGCTATGCTTTGAGACGGGTCAATTGGTGTAATTTATCCCATTATATTTATTTTTTATTTATAATATAGTATAATAAGGGGCTTTGCGAAATAATCAAACACTCTTCTAATAAATAACGTATTTATTATCCTTATACAACAAAAAATTAGCGTAAGCCACTCCCAGTTCAGTTCCTGATTAAGTATCAGATATCAATGGCGTCGTCTATATATATTACTAAACAGTCGATGACATACAGAATGTTTTTTAACGTACTTCAAAACTAATTGAATTAAAGCATCTTATCGTCCAACTTCAAGTCGGCTAGAAACGCTAATTAAATGACGTACACCCCCTTGCGAAAAAAACTGGCACCTATGGTTTTGTATTTTATATGCATAAAAGCTTGCTAAGCTTATAGCTTTAATGCCTAATAATCTGAAAAACCCAATTTTTTTGAAGGGGGCGTATAAAATTTCACCCTTTTAGAATTGCATGGAGTCAGTATCAGAATAAAACATGATCATTTCGATATCTGACACTTGAGATATCAGGAACTTATAATCGAGTCATAATAATCGTCAGTCATAATATTTTTGGTCACAACACATGAAACCGTGCATTTTTCAGAAATTTTTGAACAGGCATCAGAATGTGGCTAGATTAAGTCAGTGTATTATAAATTATGAAAAAAATATTTACTGTTTCAGAAATAAAACGATTTATGACTAACGAAAATTATGTCGAACCGTACATTCGGATCTTCAATTTTATGGGACAAAATATAGACCCTCGCGAAATATGCGAGCTCCGGCTACTCGGTAGCGGACGCGGACGCGGACGCGGACGCGGGCGCGGGGCGGAGCGAGCGCTCCAAGCTCCGCAGCGCGGGCGTCACGCTGCCGCCCAGGTCTTCCACCACGCTCGACAGGTACACTGATAAAAGAGAATAATTGTTTTCACATTTCAGGGTGCGACCACACCGCCGCTTAAAAAACGGTGACGGTACGGAATCGCAACAAAATGTATGAAGAAACGGTGAGAAAACGCGACGCATACGACACGTCACTGCGTATAGGCGGCGGTTTGGTCGCACCCTAAGTCAGTAAGTAAATGCTTAATTGGGATTGTTCATTTTTTTACAACATACCCTGATTTGAAAACCATTTCGAAGTATGGGGCTTGCGAACTGTTTTATCTTACTGGCGTTCAAAAATACTCAAGGGTTACGGATATTTTGCAAAAATAATATTTGATATTTATTCGACCTTACCGAGCGGCTGTTGGTAGTTCCAAAAAATAAATCGGCAAATATCTAGTTTGTCTATTAAATTTATATGTCAACTAGTTATCAGTGTCACCCAATGTCAGTAAATTAAATATTGTTTTGTTGAAAACTTAAAATTGTCAGTCGATTTAAAACGAAATAATGGAAATTACAGAAAATGACTCTAAAAACCGTTCCAAAACAATAGTTCGCACGCATCCGAGAAGATTTAAGAGAAAAGTGGTGTCGCGAAGTAAATGTTGAATACTTCAAAGTTTATAAGTACACAATATTGTTGCGAGGATCATTTCGATGTAAGTAGGTACCAAAACACAATGCCACATACTTCCACATTCATAAATTTTCAACTCATTATAACCATGATCAGGATTTAACGCAACATAGGTACAATAAGCTTGTAGGTAAACCAGTAACCAGTAAACAGTATATTTGACATTGAGATGACAGTCACAACAGTTATGACAACTATTTTTTTTTTAATTTCCAAAGGATTGTGGGAAAATTGCCTATTTCAGCCGGCCGTATATAATTTACGAAAAGTCGTATCTGATTTTTTCATCAATTATATTAATTAAATTAAGCCATGAAATGACAAAATATTCAAATTAGTTTCTTAAAGTGCTCCATATTTTCTAAAAAAAATATAAAAAGGGGGGGTTAAAAAAAAATGAACAATCCCAATTGTACAAAAAGATACAAACGTCTACTAGCTTCTGTCCGCGACTTCGTCCGCGTAGAATTACCAATTGACATGTTTATCGCTATCCCGCGGGAACTATGCAATTTTCCGGGATAAAAAGTAGCCTATGTTTCAATCTAGGGTCCAACTATCTCCGTTCCAAATTTTATCCAAATCCGTCTAGTCGTTTTAGCGTGAAGAAGGAACAAACATAAACACTCACTCACATCGTCACGAACTTTCGCATTTATAATATTAGTTAGTATTAGTCTTAACTATTATTAATATTATAAATGCGAAAGTATGGATGGATGGATGGATGTTTGTTTGTTACTCAATCACGCCAGAACGGCCCAATGGATCCGGATGAAATTCGGCAAATAGATAGAGAAAAGTCTGGAATAGCACATAGGCTACTTTTTATCCCGGAAAATTGCGTAGTTCCCGCGGGATAGCGATAAACGAATTCTTTGCAGACGAAGTCGCTGGCAACAGCTAGTATTAGTATATATTCATACTAGATACTAAATTGACAATTGCAAATGTCAAATTGTGAAATAATGATACCAGCTTTTATTGTTTAGTGGTGTACTCGAAACCATCGACAATGTTTGTGGTCTGAATACTGTAATATATGTGGGTAGTTATAATTAAAAGTGCATCTTAGAACATGAGGGTAGTTATTACAGTTGTTAGTCTCGAATTAAACGAATCATGATCAAAACGTGTTTTATTCAGCTGACCCCAAGCACCAGATTCTTCAAATACAAGATGTTTGGTCATGTTACCTATATTTTAAGAAAAAAATACGATTGTATCATAATCAAGCAAATTTAAAGGTTTATTAGTTTACTAGCTTCTGCCCGCGACTTCGTCTGCGTAGAATTAGCAATTGATATGTTTATCGCTATCCCGCGAGAACTACGCAATTTTCCGGGATAAAAAGTAGCCTGTGTGTTTAATTCCAGACCATAAATCTATCTCTGTTCCAAATTTCATCATCATACAAACATCCATACATTCTCACAAACTTTCGCATTTATAATGGTTGTACAAAGGAGAGCTTATCCCTATAGGGGATCTCTACCAGGTAACCTTTAAGTAAATAAGAGGAGCATTCAAATATGAAAATTTCGAAAACTGAAATTAATAGTAAGATAAATGTATGTGTGTGTGTGTGTGTGTGTGTGTGTGTGTGTGCGCGCGTGTGTGTATGTGTTTGTGTATGTGTGCGTCTAGTTAGAGTGGGCATGAGTAATGGAAGGCTGTTTGGGACTCACCGATGTCGGTGAGGCAGCGCCGCGTGCCGAGCGCGTCCATGTTGCGTATGTTCAGTATATGTGTGTGTGTGTGTGTGTGTGTGTGTGTGTGTGTGTGTGTGTGTGTGTGTGTGTGTGTGTGTGTGTGTGTGTGTGTGTGTGTGTGTGTGTGTGTGTGTGTGTGTGTGTGTGTGTGTGTGTGTGTGTGTGTGTGTGTGTGTGTGTGTGTGTGTGTGTGTGTGTGTGTGTGTGTGTGTGTGTGTGTGTGTGTGTGTGTGCGTCTAGTTAGAGTGGGCATGAGTAATGAAAGGCTGTTTGGGACTCACCGATGTCGGTGAGGCAGCGCCGCGTGCCGAGCGCGTCCATGTTGCGTATGTTCAGTATGCGCTCCGCGTACAGCTCGCAGGTGTGTGTGCAGATCTGACAGACATTTACAAATACTTTACTCCCTCAACTTTTGAGATAAATTCATCACTAGAAAATTAATTAGTACCTCCCCCCTTTCGTATGCATGTATGGATGTAAACTCTTTATTGTGCAAAATAAACAAGACAAATATAATTGACAAACACTGAGATACATGCACAAAAGCGGACTTATCCCTTTAAGGGATCTCTTCCAGTCAACATTTCGTAGTCAGTTAATATGAAAATGAAAATGAAAAATATTTATTTCGTTATCACATAAGTGTATGTAACAAATGCCTCTCTTTAAGTTAAGTAGAAACCTGTGTTGAGACACCGCTCTTCCTAGTAGTAAGTATCTTAAATATCTTATCTTAGTTTAGACTTAAATAATACTCGTACTTAGTGCAAAGATAAAGTATTAGAGGGGGTATTACCTCTGCCAGACATTTACAGTTCATCACTAGCGAATTAGTACCTCCCCCTTTTCGTAGTCAGTTAATGAGGGTATTACTTCTGCCAGCAACTGTCCTTTTGTTGGAAAACCCATTTTATTCTGTTAATGAATTTTTAAATTTGACATTTTAACCTAGTTCTCCATATTTTTATATTATTTTTGTTTCTTTTAATGTTAATTTCCATTTTATGACATATTTTTCATTTGTATTTAAATCGTGTGTTACCCATAACGACCCATAATGGAGAAAATATCTTTTTAGTTTACTTGTTGTTATACCTATTATATTATTTTAATTTTTAATTGTTGACATATTTATTCTGAGCTGACGATTTCAATATAAATTCTTTGACATTTAATTTTAAGTGATGATGTAATTTTATATTGAATGATCAAATAAACATAAACTGGTAGAATGCTGTGAATTAGTACCTCCCCCCTTTTGTAGTCAGTTGATAAGGGGGTATATTACCTCAGCCAGGAACTGCCACGGCGCCTGCTTCTCCGACAGATGCATCTCCAGGTGCTGGGGCAGCGTCATCAGATACTGCCCGATCTGAAAAAAGTATCATCCTTGTTATGAAAAGACCGACCGGCGCACTTCGGCATTCGTTTGGCCAATGGTGGTTCCAGGATTTTTCTTTGGGGCACAAGGGGCGAAGGAAAAAAAAAACAACAAAAACTTGAAGTACACAAAAATACCGTACGGAGGGGAATTATAATAATAATAATATAGCCTTTTTATTCAGAAACCGCTACAATTTCAGTAAGTAATAATAATAAATAAATAAATAAATAAATATTTGGGAACAATTCACACAAATTGACCTAGTCCCAAGGTAAGCGCTAGTAAGGCTTGTGTTATGGGTACTAGACAACGATATACATACTCATATCAAGAAATACATACTTATATAGATAGAAACCATCCATAACTCAGGAACAAATATTCGTGCTCATCACACAAATAAATGCCCTTACCAGGATTCGAACCCAGGTCGCTTGCTTCGCAGGCAGGGTCACTACCAACTAGGCCAACCGCGTCGTCGCATGTTGTTGTTGTTGTTTTTTTTTTAAAAAACTGTCGCGTAAGTCGGCGTGCCTCATGGCATAGGCCTCCTCCGTGTATTGGAGGGGAATTACTATCCACAAAAATACCGTCTGGGGGGCCTAAATCCACCCCTGCGTTTGGCTGTCATTCGTAAGGGAACACTAGTCAAACTCCCTGCCTTTGTTCGCCAATCGTTATGAAATTACCAGCTGAATAAAATTTTATGCCCTAAAATTACGGAACGAAATGCAACTCTCGGCTATTAAACTGTTTTGAAGAATCGTTCCAAATTAATGTTTATCACAAATTAAGCTACAGATTCAGTTAACTATAGGCTACTGTTTCATACTAGCACTAAAGTCGTCACAATTTAAAAGGCCCGTTTTGACAGTTCACGCCCATGAAGTTCTCTATTTTTTACCGATCGAAATGTTCTGAAGGTAATTGCATTTTTCATTGATGTGTATCGCTCACTCAGCTAAGTGCTGTGGCACAACGATTTTTTCATATTGTCCACAGACTATTAATAATCGGTTAAGGAAAAAATAAATCGATCAAGATATATTTTTTTAAAGCCGACTCGCACTTCGCCGGTTTTATTTATTTTATTTAGACCAATTAATTACTGAATTTCACCAGCTGTGTAGTGATCTTTACTGAAAATTATGACCTTGGAGCTCAAAGCCGTAAACAATGGCAATACTGATTTCTATAGAATGGCTCGTCTTCATCATCTGAAGAAAATGATTGACTGAAGATTCAGTTTTTCTCGATTTTTTGTGATTAAGTGAATGTTATTGTAACAAAAATATTAAATGAAAGAAAATTGACCTTTCGTAGCATTGTATCATTTCAAAATATCAGTTTAAGTTAAATTTTTTAATCAGAACTTTAATCCAATGCACTTTACAATATATAATTCAAATCGATCAAATACTCATGCAAACTTGAATCTATTTATCGTGAGTATCGAGTACCGAGTCATAAGGTTACATCACTTGTTACGTTGGGAAGACAAATGTCAAAACGGGCCTTTTAAATTGTGACGACTTTAGAGAGATTTTTTTTTTTATTAAATATCAAATGAATCAAGAAATTTTACTTTTTGATTTTTAATGTTTACTTTTTTACGTTTTATCGTTAGAAATTTAATTTCTAAACGACACTGAAAATTAGAACACATAGAAAAATCCGAAAAGTAAAGCTGTGGTAGGAAACCGGTGCCGGGCCTTGGTTGGCAGGCTATCCTACCTAGCTGCCTACCGGCCGCACGCTACTGGTACCTCTGTGATGTACTCCTGCGGCGAAAGCGCGAAGTCCGGTAGGTCCGTGGAGAGTGCATCGTTGTTGCTCCACACGCCGAGCGACGGGATCGTGTCTGCGAACAGACAATAATATAGTAGAGAAAACGAAGGAATATGCATTTAAAAAAATATGATACAATCAAAATATGTTACAGTCAAAATACATATGTTACAGTCAAAATAAAATATGTTACATTCAAAATGTTACAGTCTTTAAATATGTTATAGTCAAAATATGTTACAGACAAAATATGTTACATTCAAAATATGTTACAGTCTTTAAATATGTTATAGTCAAAATATGTTACAGTCTTTAAATATGTTATAGTCTAAATATGTTACATTCAAAATATGTTACAGTCTTTAAATATGTTACAGTCAAAATATGTTACAGTCTTTAAATATGTTATAGTCAAAATATGTTACATTCAAAATATGTTACAGTCTATAAATATGTAATAGTCAAAATTTTGTCAAAGATGTAGTTAACAATATAGTCGAACGCATGTCCAATAAACAGATCTAGTTTTTTTTTTCATTTTTGGACAGATCAGACCTCAATCTATTCAACCTCCTCCTTTCTTTAAGTTGGTTAACAACGGTTAGCACTCCGGGAGTGCCGGCAGAAGTGAAAACAGCAGCTTAGATTAGATTTTAATGTACCTCCATGATGCTCAAGTATTATCTATATTGACAGACCTCTAACAAAGTGCTGTGCTGATGCCCTAGTACTTTTGCTCCACGACTCAACAAAAAAACACTTCAAAAATCGAACGCGATTCATTCGTCTTTCAAAATAAGCTCTAACCCTCGGGCCACATTAGCGGGCGAAGGTTCGTGTCGCGTTGTCGCGATAAAAAGTTTGAGTTCGTGTAGCCACGAACTATGTGGCCACACTTAGACCAAATTATCGCGATAAAAACTTCGGGCGAACTATGTCGCGCAACTCTGAATTTGACGGAAAAATGAACCAAGAGCGCAAAGAAACAAAAAGATGGAGGCAGCGTTTGCTTTGTATTGTATGACTGTAAATAATTATTGAAATGTCACTTGTCAAAATTGACGTCCTTTTCAAAAATTTCAAAGTACGAATTGTAGACACTTGCACGAACACGAACTCTGTCGCGATAAAATCCTTTGATCTGCGCTAGATACCGACAGGAGCCCGATGACAGTTCGAGTTCGCCCGAATGATTCGTGATAAAGCGAACTGTCTGTCCACACATGCCGCGATAGGGCGAACCTTCGCCGAATCCCGCTAATGTGGCCGTAGCATTAGAGGATCTGATATCCTGGTACATAAATCTCCCTCCGTTTTACGCCTGACGCGAGTTTAAAAAAAAATTACCCATCCCAAAAAGTATTCAGCGCCGCTATAGAAGTTTTCCCTTCAAAAAAATAAATAAATCTGTATACCTAGTTGCTGGTCGATAGGGCTCCATACGATGCGTCGCGCGAGCGCCCGCAGCTGCTGCGCGGCGCGCCGGAGCCCCGCGGCCGCCGGGGGGGGCCCGGGGGGCGTCGCGGGGGCCCCCGGCTCCAGCAGGAGGGACACCAGGTCGCACAGGGGGCCAGACGGCTCCTCTACTAATAATACACACAATACTAAATTAGTAGTTAGTTAGTATTAGTGTCGTAACGGTTTACGAGCGGTGACCTTGAATGCGCAGAATTCATTCTTTGGGTCTCTTTGGCGGGGGGTGTATCGCGTCCCTGAAGGACATTTGCGTACACATACTTTTTGACGATTATTTGTTTTGTTAATTTGATTCAATGGAAGGGGTATCGCCATTATATTAATATGAATAAAATAAAATAAACAATAATAAATTTTTATCATTTCCAACTTTAAAGCACGCCGTGGTCTGATTTTTTAGGTATGTGTACCTATCTACGCGTATTATTTCATTATATGCTATACATATACAGGTAAATGTAACTTTGTAATCCTATATATTTATATGGGATTACAAAGTTATTTATGCAGTCGGTGTGTCTAGAAAACTGGATCGAAACAGCAAAATATTTTAGTTTTTTCCTTGATTTACACACTAAACAGCGCCTTGAACTTTTGATGATCGGTCAGTCAGTCAGTGAGTGACAAAATTATGAAACTTTGACCAGTTATAATTCTTAAACTATTGGTTCAAATTGAATGAAATTTGAAATATACCGCGTTTATACAATGCATGCTCGGTAACTGAAAATTAAGGCTTCTAGTTTTATCGAGAACGAAGTTATAGCGGGTCCAAAATGACCTGCAAGCTTATTGTCTAACTCGCTCGCGATCGCCATCGTCTTCATTTTAACAGTTCATGTATGGGCTGACAATCGGCATCGGAATCAGCTAGCTGTCACATTCATACAAGAACTGTCAAAATGAACACGATGGCGATCGCGAGCGAGTTACGTAATAAGCCTACTGGGCCCCGATTTTTGAAAGCACATTACCCGAAAGTGGTATAAATCTGTTTATCATCAAAACTACGGCTCTAAACAAATTTTTGACGAGTCCAGATGATTAATGAGAGCAGCAAGTATCTCCTAAGCCACTCGTATTTCAAATTCAGCAAAATTTTTCATCACTTTCGAGTGGTATTTTCACACAATATGTGTTTTCAAAAATTGGGCCCCCGAACCGCTTCGAGAAAAGGATGGTAGTCGTGCCACTTTTGTGCCACTTTTGTGCCCCCGTACCTGGTGCGGGCGACGGCTGGTTGCTGGCGGCCTGCAGGGCTGCGGCGGCGGCGCGCTCCAGCGCGAGGGCGGCGGGGCAGGCCGCGCTGAGCACGCCGCCCCCGCCCCCCGCGGTAAACGCCGCCTCGATGCGCCGGCTGTGCGACGATATCACACCCAACAGGGCCGCGAAGAACGCCTACAGAACAATACTACTATAGGGAGTTAGAGTTTGTATAGGCAAAAGGTTGCATATACAAACCGACTCGCTGGCAGGTAATGACGTTAATAATGATTTGAGTTTAGAATTTTAGATCGATCGAAGAAAACGAGTGTTTCCTCGTGACATTGTTTGAATAGTCGCCTTGGAACGCTGTCATGTTGTTGTATTGTATAAAGTTTTGCATTCAAATATAACATTTAAACGACTATAAAAAGTTTTACTTAAATAATTAAAAAAATAGCTTCCGAGCGAAAGAAACCCGTCCTCGCATTAAATTCAGCAAATTTAGCTCGAGTTACGATAGAGCTGGCTACAACCCTCCCGAGTCCAGTATTTAAGTCGACAAATTAATTGATAGCGATCTCCGTGTCTGCAAGTTTTAAAAAAAAACTAGCCGGCAGCCATTGGTGCGCAGAAGAAATGCGCAATGTACGTAAATCGCGTAATAGAAAAAAGAGCGGGAAGAGAATGACAAACGTAACAAATATTAAGTGCGACCGTGCTACGTTAGTGAAATTTGTCATAATACCTTCTTTTAATTTCCTCATATTCGAAATGAAAAGTAGAGTGTTCAACTCGGATGAAAATACCCATTTCACCCTCGAACCATTTTGAGAAATATCTCAGGTGGAATGGGTATATTTCAACCCTTGTTTATCAATCTACTATTTCTTGTTTGCTGTATGTGTCAATGTTTTGCTGTTATGTCATGTGTCTATGCGCCCTATGTAAAATGTCTACTGAAATATCCTTAATTAAATAACTTTGGTAAGTAAAATGTGTGATGTTCTTTATTAAGCAATAATAATTTGCTAGAGCCTGGCAAACGGAAGCGTGACCTGGATTTGTTAAAAAGTTTTTATATGGCAACATTATTACTCTGTCAAAGGCAAGTCAAAGTCTATGGTTTGAATTGTCAGTATTTTGTGAACTCAATTATTTTTCATTTATAATTGCCGTAAAACAATAAAAAGTAATGTGCGAAAGCTGCTACATACCAGCCCGGCTAGCACGACAGCGAACAAGAGTCGCGTCGCGCGCGAGATAGATTACCCGTCCCTTTCTAGAACGATCAGTAAGAAATGGACGGGCATCTATCTCGCGCGCGACGCGACTCTTGTGCGCTGTCGTGCTACACGTGCATGATCAGTAAGTTCAAACAAAAACAAGAGGAGAAAGAAGTTGTTTTCCAAGAGAAACAACAATGTTTACATGTGTTCAGGCATTTCATTATTGTCAATTGTGCAACCGATTGAGCGATGGTTCAAATTTGCCGCCGTTTTTGTACGGCCGCGCCATAGCCAACACTAGCGCCGGTCGCGGCTTAACAAGGAACTCTCTCCGCAATGGACGATGGAGCGCGCACGTTTTTTACGCGGCTCTCAAAAAGATTAACATTTATTGTGAAAGGAACCTTTTGTGCTGTGTTATATTGTGTTTGTGAGACCTCAAAGTAGCCTAGAACAGCTATACTCAAAGTGTGTTCCGCGGAACCCTAGGGTTCCATGAAGTCCTCGTAGGGGTCCCACGAAGCCGTCGTGGGGGCTCCGCAATGATTTCGAAATAATTCAAAACGCCTCTCGTTCTGGTGTTAGGGTTCCGTCAAGTATTTCGCTTTCTAAAAGGGTTCCGTCACCAAAAAAGTTAGAAAACCGCTGGCCTAGAATATCTGGGCACTGGAGTTTTGTGTTTGTGACGACGACCATAACTAAGTGCAGGCGCACGCGTTGGAGCGCCCGGCGGAGCGCCCGGCTGCCATAAGTACCCGGACTTGTAATGCGGCACAGGCAAGTACCTCCTCATTCACGTTGTATCGGTTGGCGGTGTGATTTGTCTGAACGGGGAATCAATTCGGTTGAGCTATCGAAGTAATAAACAGTACAACATGCGATGTCGGATTTTTTAGGTTAGTACCTATGACTATGTAATATTAATCCTTGTTGGCTGATTATTTGATATATTGACCATAATTATGATGATGATGATACCGTTGATGATAATCTTGAAGATATTCAAGGAATCTGCGAAATGAAAAACAGTTAGTAATACCACATGTAATTTTTTGAATTTGCCGCGTTTTCTCAGGTCACGCTTTCGTTTGCCAGACTCTATCTCCAAAATTTCTCAAAAATTGAAATTTTTTCGTCCGTGTCGGTTGTCGCATCACAGCCAACCGTGAAGAGGGGATAAAGTGACAGGCGCTCGGCCAGTGTTGCCAACACTCTTTAGAAAAACGCGCTGAATTGATTTAAAAAAAGCACTAGATTTGGATATTTTTCGAAAAAAAGCGCTGAATTTAAAAATTAAATAAAAGATTGGGTGATTATTACATTTGTAACATTCGTATTTATTGAACTCGCGTCGTTGTTGTTATTCCGTATTGATTATGTCCACCACGGCTCCATAGATGGCGCTAGTGGTACTCATGAAGCTGGACAAAATATCGATATGTCCTATTTAGTGCCCGCAACGATACTATTTCATACATTCCATATTTATTAAAGTGTAACAAGTTATATTTGTTATCTTTAAACCTATTCAAACCATTAGTGTCAATGAAATTGCATTAAAGTAGCTTCACTCTGTAAGAACTAGATGGCGTTAGTTCCGCACTATTTTAAAACAAAACACCAACGTATCATGTTATTTAGCTAACGTAGAAAATAGTATTAATGTGTACAAAGATGTTTAAGACTACTGCAACCTATTTTCATTACCTACCTTCGAAATGTATAACTTTTGTTAACATCCAAATTTAGTTCAGTCAAGCGCCACAGATGGCGTTAGTTTTCTGTTTAGATGCAAACAAATATCATGATATTGTTCTATTTAGGTAACGTAAAAGCTATTATGTGAATGTTTTACGTTCCTTAGTATCACTGTAACCCATTTTAACAACTTTCCGTTGTAATCTACACCTTTCATTTTGTATCGACCTACAAGATAAAATATAATAAAAGTTAATACTGGCAAGCGCCACCAGATGGCGCTGACAGTAGGTTCAAACTAAGTAACGAGGTGATAACTTAGAAAACAATAAAGACTGTTAAAGCACTTTGTAAAATTGAGCTTAGTTAGGAGAGTACTCTGCGTACGACATACATCCTCCTCTGGATTGTGCACGGACCTGTTTACTCACGATAGCTTAGGAAAGTAGTTAGCGTACGTCACACGCCCTCCTCTGGACTGTGCACGGACCTGCCTACTCGGTTTAGTGTTTGCTTTTACGTATTGTTATTGTCTGTATTATCCGTGTCTGTCTCGTAATAAACGCCTTCACGCTGTTCGACTGCCTTGTCACTCTCACCGTGTCCTGCCAGCGCACCCGCACACCCCAACTACCACCTAGACCTGCTACACTGGCGCACAACGTTCGGGCCTTGGATTTGGACGCCGCGGTGAAGAGGGAGAGGGAGCCGATTGTCACGCGTTCAAAGGCAGCACGACTGAAGACGGAAGCAATGTCGATTAACATGACGGATATGCAGTTTCAACAACTTCTCCAATTCATAGGTGCAAACGCTGCACCTCGATCTGAAGAACGTCGAGCGACATTCGCGACTGCTGCATTCTCGTACGACGGAACACGAGATCGCGCTCAAGTCGAAGCATTCATCACCTCCGCTTCGGTTTTCAGGAACGTAGAAAGAATAACAGAAGCCGATGCCCTCCATAGTCTGCCATTGATACTGAGGGACGACGCGGCGATATGGTGGAACGGCATCAAGGATGTTGTCGTTACGTGGGAAGACTTCGAGCGGCGCGTACGACGAGCTTTCGCCCCGAAGCGCCCAGCACATATTCTGTTTCAAGAAATAATAAGTGGACAGCAACCTAGGGACATGCTCACGGAAACCTTTGTTGCATTGAAACGCGACTTGCTGGCGCAGCTACCCCCGCCAGCCATCGCCGAGTCTCACCAATTGGACATGGTGTACGGTCAGCTACACCAGCGCATTAAAGAGAAGGTGCCACGAGAGTCTGTGACTTCGTTCGACACTCTTTTATCAGCCGCGTTAAGTGCCGAGCAGCTCTTTGTCGACAATGGCGACGCTCCTCAAACAATTAAAGAAAAGAAGGCAGTAGTTAGATATTGGGAGTTCTGCCCCACTCCCTTGGGCTACGTCTCGCTCCGCTCGCCTTCGCGTCGTGGGGCAGAACTCCCAATATCTAAATGGGACAGAACTCCCAATGGCATAATTCTATAGCAGTGGGACAGAACTCCCAATGACATAATTCTATAGCAGTGGGGCAGAACTCCCAATGGCATAATTCTATAGCAGTGGGACAGAACTCCCAATGGCATAATTCTATAGCAGTGGGACAGAACTCCCAATGGCATAATTCTATAGCAGTGGGGCAGAACTCCCAATGGCATAATTCTATAGCAGTGGGACAGAACTCCCAATGGCATAATTCAGTAGCGTTGAATCCGGGTTGTATAGGCTTAGTTTACGACAGATCCTTAACGATACACGTTCTGAACTTGTGATTTATCAAACTTGATGAGTTAGTTCTGTTGTTAATGTTAATGCAAACTCAGTTATTGAACTTAATTATTTTATTGTGTAAAAAAACAAAAGGCTTAACACAACATGTCACAGGAGTGATCAGTTCCCATAACACGCCAGAACCCCAGATCGTCAGGCTTTTCGTAGATGCTTATCCAGGGTTCTCTGTGGTGTTTGTCACATTCAGACATCGCAAAGTTGGCTAGGCTCTTTGATGTGATGAACATGTGGGGGTTCACCTAGTACTACCGACCGCATATAGCATAGGATCACCCAGAGGTTTGTGTCATAGCGCACCCTTAGAGAGCCCTGCCCAAGGTAGGGTTATTAAAACCAAGCTCAAGGTACACTAATACGCCACCGCGTGAGGTTTGTGTCATACCGCACCAAGTGCCCTGCCCAAGGTAGGGTTATTAAAACCAAGCCCAAGGTACGGTAATACGCCACCGCGTATACCAAAGCCATCATCGCAGAGTTAGCCAGACCCTTTGACATGTCGATGGTATAGAATCACCATTACTACCGGTCGTAATAGCAACGGATCATCCAACAGCTAAAACAAGGAACTTTTATTTATATGAACGAATGTTAAAAACTCCGTAAGCGCGATGTAGAACAGCTCACTAACGAATGAAACTGTTAATTGCAAAACAAACCTAGTTAGAAGGTGACAACGTTAATAATAGAACATAAAAAATATGATCACATAACGGATTTTACTTCTAAAGTAATAAAGTTTGCGCGCATGACGTTTAACCCATTCTAATGTCTGTTAATACAAATACAAAGAAAATTAATTTGTTCTAATTAGAACCTAACATTACGTATGCTTAAGTCTCAATTTGTAATTCAGTATCTGCATTACATATCTTTTTTCTACACAGTTGCAAAGCTGTATGCAAAAGAGTTGATGTATGAAATAAGTTGCATAGCAATATTAACCTTAGTCTGAGGGAATTCGCTAGTTCACTGAATATCAATTGAATGATTTTACTCCCATTCTGATTGTCTTATTCATGTGACGTAGATGCGACATTCGTAATTTACCAGTTTATTCGGTTAACACATTACTCATAAAAGTAGTGCAATTTATTATCATTCTAATGCTAATCTCATTTAAGTTCAAAGTAAGATCCATGTATGATTCACTTATTATATTTATAAAGAACCCGATCTTAGTAAGCTCATTGTATTTTATCACACATGAAACATGATCAATTATGTTGTTGGCAATTTAATTTAAAGCTATGTCTCCAGTGAATACTAAAATACGCTCGTGTCTAATTAAAAGAGTCAAGTGCATTATTAAATATAGTTTATTTTCACATTAGTCATTTTATGTACATTATTTTGAAATATTTCTAAGTAAAAACTAACTTAAATATTAGGTACATGAACATTCTAATAGCTAAAAAAATCTAATAGTTAACATTTCCTAACTTTTTTGCAATCTTATCCACTAATCCTTCCGCGGCACTTAATATTTCGTCAAAATCATCTTCTACAATATACTGTACTGCAACCTCTTGAGACTCGTTATCCTGTTCAAGATTTGATATATTTATTTGAATGGCTCGTCTGCCTTTCTTATTTTTTTTAATAATGTAGGAGTTCAATGTGTTGTTGATGGTTTTGTTTTTTCTATTCTCTGCCTTCTTAGAGTTTTCCTTCGCTCGCTTGGAATTTTCCGGCAAAGAAACATCCCGACCTCCATTTAAAACTTTATTTTGGTACGCGAAGTAAGCATCCACATCTTGCGAACATTTAAGAAATGGATCATCAAATGTGGGTTGAGAATAAAACGTTGTTGGCGTTAGTTCATCTGCATTTGTTGTGATATTCATCGGTTGCGAACTGGATATTCTCTGTAAATTATAAAAAATATATTTTTAAAATAATTTACTTACTCAATCTAAATTGGTAACAAGTAGTTAAGTATGTAAGGGAAAGCAAAGATCAATAATTTCATTGTATACTTACCATTTTAGTAAAGAAAGAATGTCAGCGAGGGCGGTCTCGAACGACGTGTGTTGCTCTAAACGTTTACGATGAGAATGGTTAGCGCGTGGATGCAATAAACGTATCATGATTGTATTGAACACGTGTATGTATGATACATTCATACAGGTTTTGACTTGTTTTTAATAAACTAAAAATAATAAAATAAATTTGTTCACGCAAATCATAGCATTCAGTGTAGACAATCTTAAATCATAAACAAGGTTATTCCGTACCTACACGTTCAACAAATACAAAATCGAAAACTCTCTATACTACTCTAGCTCGAACGTAATTTAATACGTCTGAGCGAGACGGAAGTTGATATTCACTTCACATTTAACGATACGTTGATGCAGCGGCGTATGCCTTTGTAAAACGAAATGATACCTAATACATAATTATTTATACGTGTTGCAATGTTTGCAATTTTGCAATCGGCAGCTTTATTTGATAATTCGATGCCTACTTTGTCGGTGCTTTGTGGTAAACAAGTAACAACATAATATTTTGAATACTATTTATGTACTTATAGTTGAGAAAGCGATATTTCTATATAACATTATAATATTTAGGTCTAAAGTCGAATGCTCGAACTTGGTTCTTGAACCATATAATATTCTTGTTTTGGATTAATACCAAATCATCAAATATTTTGCTATAAAACATAGTGTTTTATGTATCGATTTCCTTTCCATTTCGTATTGTGACTTCAAGCTCATCGTTATTTTTGTTAAGTGAAGTAACTGCAACTACCAACTTCATTTAAAATGTAAGTAAGTACTATATTTATTGAATGCCCATAAAAATTGTTAAAAGTATTTTTAGTTTATTCTTATAATTTTTTGAAGATCTAACTCAGTAGATATTTTTATTGAATCCCTATAAAATATTGTTAAAAGTATTTTTGGTTTATTCTTATAATTTTTTTGAAGGTCTGACTCACTAGATATATTTATTGAATCCTCATAAAATATTGTTAAAAGTATTTTTGGTTTATTCTTATAATTTTTTGAAGGTCTGACTCCGAATATTCAAAATACACGCGCACGCCCTCACCGGAGCAGAAAATTATTTCTACAAAGAATATTAAGAAAAGGAAATCGTGCACAGCATCAAGGTATTTCATATAGTTTATATTTAAATAAAATAATCTTCATAGTTATATTTTACGGTCTCCGTATCCTCTAGTCGTTAGTAGGTCTGTGTTAATCCCGGTAACGACATAAATATTTGTGTGTAAGATAATTTATTTTTCCGTTATAGATGTTCTCTCATGTATTTATGTCGTCATCTGACCTCGCAAGCTGTGAACTTTGCTAAGTTTACTGTTAGGTAAATCTCTGTAACATGTCCCTCGATACATAAATTAACATAATATTAAAAAATATATATATTTTATTTTTAGGTCTGAATTTGAAACAGCAAATCAGCGATCACGTTCACCATCGCCTTGCGCGCAAAAGAAAAAAGCAACCAACAAAGTTCGTGCATCAACCAGTAAAAACAAGAATTCTGGCTTCAGGTAGGTACTTATTTATTTTCTTGTTGTTTTTGAAATTAAAATAGTTTATTGTGATTATGCAACTATAACAATGCATTCGCTAAAAATATTATAAGTGTTTTTTTCTTTTTTCTAGTTCTTCAAAAAAAACACCCGAAACCGACATCTTCAAAATCATAAGTGAAGAAGAGAAGATCACCGGCGAGAAAAAATTGAAAACCGATAAGACAATATCATCGTTTACCAGCCGCGTATCTACGGGTTCTTCTCGGCGTACTACGATAACGGACGGTAACTTTTTAATTGATTTAAAAGTGTATAATATCGATGATTTTCAAAAATCTATACCTGAAGAACGTTATAAAAAAGCATTAGCGTCGGTTAAATTACAATGTAAGGAGGATTCCTCTGAGTGGAATCAAATCCAAAAGTTTTTAGGCGAAGCCTTTAGTATTTTTGAAGATTGTGAGCCCGTTTATTTTGGTAATTATAAAAATAATAAGTAGTTTAATATAATTCCAGTTATTCAATCAAGATTGTGGGTCTGTTAACTTTTTAATTGATTTAAAAGTGTATAATATCGATGATTTTCAAAAATCTATACCTGAAGAACGTTATAAAAAAGCATTAGCGTCGGTTAAATTACAATGTAAGGAGGATTCCTCTGAGTGGAATCAAATCCAAAAGTTTTTAGGCAAAGCCTTTAGTATTTTTGAAGATTGTGAGCCCGTTTATTTTGGTAATTATAAAAATAATAAGTAGTTTAATATAATTCCAGTTATTCAATCAAGATTGTGGGTCTGTTATTTTATTAATTATAAAAAGAATAGTTAAATGTTTATTTTAATAATTATAAAAATAATTTAAAACAGAATTATTTTCAAACCAAATTTGATATTTTTAATTCAAAAGTTGTTGTTATTACTGTTTCAAAATAGTCTAGTACTTTTAGCTACATTAATAATTTCAGTATGCCTTTTTGTGTTCCGTGTAGTACGTCTGTAGAAAAAAATAAATGGATAGGTCATCTTCGAAGCACTGCGCATAAAACAATTCTATCCTCTAACAAAGTACTTAATGATGGCGTTGAAGTAGTAGAGTCAGCATTTCGGATGCGCATTGCCACATATCGCATATCAGCAAGCAACGATCAAAGTCTGGCATCTGTCGATGCATTTATGAACTCTATTAGAAACAAAATAAAGCGACTTTTAGATGATTCACTTATGAAACATACGTGCGTAAAAGTAAATTTCGAACTTTTTGGAATGTTCCTAATGTTTAAAGATAATAGTCAATCAATAAAATCATTTGGAACTAAAAATAAAATTTTATATTTGAGTTATGATTTTGATGCACTATTTTGCGAGATCGTTAACTGTCTAAAGAAAAAATTCGAGGAGTTTCAAGACCGTGATAGTGGATGGGCTTTTGTTAGTAACTCACATTTGGAAATTAACATAAACAAGTATCAACCATTACGAGGTTCAAGCTATGTTGACCTGCCAAAGTTCATAAAAAACAAGAAAGCATGTCTAAATATACAAAACAACGACCAATGCTGTTTTTTATGGTGTGTAACAGCGGCTTTATATCCTTGTATCAAACATCCTGAAAGAGTATCATCTTATCCTAATTTTCGTGACGTTTTGAATATTTCTCAAATTTCTTTTCCAGTCACACTTGATGACATTAGAATATTTGAAAAAAACAACCCCATGATTTCATTAACGATTTTTGGATTGAAAAATAATAAAATTGTTGCGGGTCCCCTTTACAAGTCTGAAGTATCCAGTAATCAGAAGAGTAAAAAATATATAAACCTACTTTTAATAGACGATGGCAGCCACCCACCGCATTATGTTCTAATTAAAGACTTAAGTCGTCTGGTGCGTAGACAAGTAACGAAGCATAATAGTAAGATATACTTTTGCGAAACCTGTCTTTTATTTTTTCTTACACAGGAAGAACTTGCAAATCACTTGTGTACTGGAGTAGTTACTGTCTTACCAAAAATGGGGTCTGTGATTAAATTCAAACATTTCGATCGTAAACAGAATGTTCCATTCGTTATATACGCAGATTTTGAATCGTTACTACAACCAACTGAATCTACTGACTCCGACACTGATACTACTGTTACAAGTGATAGTCATACCCCTAATACTACAACTTTGCATCATCATATACCAGCTGCCTTTGGATATTATATTGTTTGTAATGCAGATCCAAGTCATAATCGCTATTTCTCTTATCGTGGTACTGATTGTGTTGATAGATTTATTGAAGCAATCTATAAAGATGTTGCTAAAATTTATAGAGTTTTGAACAAAAATACCTCTATAATATTTAACGAGAATGACGAGCTAAATTTTTTGAACGCTAAACGATGCCATATATGTAATCATTTCCTATTTTCTGATCGGGTTCGGGATCACTGTCACATTACAGGAAGCTATCGGGGAGCAGCACACAGTCTGTGCAACCTACAATATAAACGTCCTTGTTTCGTACCTATATTTTTTCACAATCTATCTGGTTATGATTGTCATCTATTTATTAAAAAGCTAGGTGA
This sequence comes from Pandemis heparana, assembly GCA_963854515.1. Lineage (NCBI taxonomy): Eukaryota > Metazoa > Arthropoda > Insecta > Lepidoptera > Tortricidae > Pandemis > Pandemis heparana. The sequence continues at coordinate 2,872,831 of OY978032.1, forward strand.
GGCACCTGGAAACGTGACAGTTATACCTAAAACTAAGGAAAACTATATTTCTTTTACTAAATTTATTCCCATCGAGAATGAGTATTTTCAACTTCGTTTCGTTGATTCTTTCAAATTTTTAGATACAAGTTTAGAGAAACTAACTACAACTATGCAGAAATCTGACTTTGTTCATTTACGTAAATATTTTTGTAATGATGATGAGTTTAAATTACTTACACGAAAAGGCGTGTTTCCCTATGAGTATATGAATAAATGGCAATGTTTTGAAGAAAAATACTTACCATGTATTGACTATTTTTATAATTCGATTACTAATGAGAAAGTTTCTATAAAAGATTATAACCATGCGCAATCAGTATGGCACCAGTTTAAAATTCGTAATTTAGGCGAATATACAGACCTTTATTTGCAAACCGATGTTCTTCTGCTAGCCGATATTTTTGAAAAGTTTCGCGCTACTTGCAAACAACACTATGACTTGGATCCTGCTTTTTATTTAACTACACCTAGCTTATCATTTGATGCCATGCTTCTAAAAACTGGTATTGAATTAGAGCTTATAGATGACTTTAACATGCTCAGAATGATCCAATCTGGAATTAGAGGTGGAGTCTGTATGACCTCTCTACGACATGCTAAGGCTAATAATATATACTTACCTCACTATGACCCATCCCAGATAGACTCATACCTGATTTATATCGACTGTAATAATTTATATGGTTACAGTATGTGCCAGTATATGCCTTTATCAGACTTTAGATTTCTAGAAAATCACGAAATAAGTGTTTTAAATATCACTCAAATCCCAGATGATTCGGATTATGGTTTTATTCTAGAAGTTGATATTATTTACCCAAAGGATTTACATGTTAAACATAATGATCTACCATTTTGTCCTGAAAAAAGTATTCCACCAGGTGGAACGCATTACAAACTTATACCTAATCTATATGACAAATACTCGTATGTGATTCATTATATACATTTGAAAACGTGTCTTAAACATGGTTTAAAATTAAAAAAGATACATAGAGTAATTACATTCAAACAGTCTCCTTATTTAAAACAATATATTGATATGAATACAAGGTTACGTCAAGAGGCAACGTCTGTTTTCGAACAAGACTTTTGTAAATTGATGAATAATAGTATATTTGGCAAAACTTTAGAAAATACCGAGAAAAGGGTCGAAGTACGCTTAGTTAATCAGTGGGCTGACAATGATAACAAAACCAAAAAGAAAATCACAGCCGATAGATTGATTGCAAGACCCAATTTTCACAGTGCATCAGTTTTTACTGAAAATTTGGTTGCAGTTCAATTGAAACCTGATCTGATAACTTTGGATAAACCGGTTTACATTGGTTTCGCTGTACTAGAGTTATCTAAAAGTCATATGTATGATTTTCATTATTCGGTATTCAAACGTTTTTATGATAGTCGTCTACAAATGTGCTACACGGACACAGATAGTTTTGTTTATTTTATACAGACAAAAGACTATTTTAAAGATTTAAGAATGCATTTTTTGTCTTATTTCGATACTAGTTGTTACGATGTTGACAATAAATTTTTGTTACCAGTTCAAAATAAAAAAGTACCAGGACTTTTTAAAGATGAAATGAAAGGTGACATGGTTAAAGAGTTTGTGGGACTGCGTTCAAAAGTTTATTGTATTAAAACCACTGGTGATATTAAACCACATGTTATTAAAAAAGCTAAGGGGGTGAAAGAGCCTGTTATACGAAATTTAAAGTTTACTAATTACGAGAAATCATTATTTCAAGGTGATGTAATAAAAAGAAAAAACATATTATTTAAGTCGATTAAACATGAAATATTTACCCAAAGTGTAAATAAAGTTGCTCTATCAGCTAAAGATGACAAGCGGTTGATATCTGATAATCAAATATGCACTAAAGCTTGGGGTCATACATCAATACTTAATGTTTAATTGATCATTCATGTCATAAATATATGTAAAGATAAAAAAACCATAAATGTAAGTTAAAGAGAATTAATGTACCAAATGCACTATCAGTCCTGAAGTTAAATCTTTCTTCCATCTTACTCCCTTTTTTCATTATGATATGTAAGTGTTTTTATTTTATTAACAAATTATGTCTTATGGTAAATAAATGTATTTATAATCTTATTATTTTGTTGTTTTTCTTATAATTACCCTAAACCATTTTATAGATAGTTTATTGTTAAAGTTAAACGTGTTCTTATTACACTACATGATGTGATGAATCAAGAACAAGTTGAGACTTGTTTTAGGTATACCACGTGTAGCGTTAAAGTTATCACATAACACGATTGCGCATTTACATTTGCTGAACAAACAGTAGCTCTCCTTTATAAGCGCAAAGTAATTTTAATTCCTTACATTTTAATAATACCAAGCGCGCCTTCATTATCTACTCGCAACCATAGACCTGGTAAGTTGCTTTTTGACTAACTATTTAAAATCAAATTTTATTTTTATTTTTAACCATTATTTATTATTTATTTATTATTATTATTTTATTAATTAATTATTATTTATTTATATTTTATTATTTTAATTTAGGTCTTGTTACTTTAGGCTCTGTCTACCCAGTAAGGGATAAATTCGTGATTTATTTATTTGTATGTATGTATATGTATTTAAATTTACTAGTCACCTATGTGGAATAAAAGATCTTTTGCAATCAAATAAACATTATGATTAAACATTTTTGATAATATTTTATCAACTCTGTAACTACTACATATTAACCATGTATCTTTATCAAAGTAATTTCTTTCCGTTATGTTTCAGGTTTTCAAAAAATGGGAGATACCGAAGATATTCAGATTGATTTGTCGCAATACACACAAGATCCGTTCCAACTACCGCAAGAATTTGATGATAGTGATTTATATAAAAAAGTCAAGAATGCTATCGGCAATCCAAAAGCCAAAAAACGTACACCAAAAGTGAATAATAAGATAATTAAACGAAACCTTGGATATCCGTCATGTTTTGTCATAAACAATGAAGTCGGTGAAGGTAGCAAGCTTATAAGAATCCAAATAATAGACATCAAAGATGGCGTTCCGGATCAAAACGATCAAGATGAAAAGGTTCTGTTGAGTGCGCAGTATGTAGCAAATGATACCTACGATGAAATAATTGACAGCACTGAAGGTGTCATAAATAAGATTTCAAAGAAATTGTGTGGTTACAGTGTTAGTTTTTAGAATTGTTGTTTAGAAGTTAAATAGTGTTAGTTTATAATTTTTGTTTTATTACGGCATAATAAATTTTATTAAAGCCATTTGGTGTTTTATTAATTTCCTTATATTCACACTGGATGATTAATCAATCCTTTTTTGAAAATAAAAAATCAATTAAAATTATTGGAAAATCATTTATTTCAAAAATAAAGTTACAAGTTAACATTAGATTAGTGATTGTCTAAATACCATTTTTTAATACATAAAACATTTTTTAATGCACAAGACTTTTTATGATACACACAATTAAAAATAATTTCAGCAGAACAATATTTTTTATACAGCTCTTGAAAATTAGGCATATACTCGTATTTTTCACCCAAATCTATAACAGTACAGTTTGGATATAATTCGTTTATCCATTTAATTTTTTCCCTACCCTTCACGTATATCGTCTTACCTTTAATGTGGGTGGCAATAACTCTTTTAAATTCCCTAAAGTCAACATATCCCTCATGCCATGTTATACCAAAATGTATTTCTAACCATCTTGCCTGTCTTTTTTCACTTTTTGTTAATTTAGAAAATGGAAAGGGAGGCTTAATTAAAAACAATTGAGTGTACTCTAAAGTGTCGTATGCAAATTCTTTAACGATAAACTCGTTTTTGTCTGTTTTAAATCCTTGAAGATCAACGAACATGTAGTCTCGCATCATGATATTTTTTTTGTAATATTACTTAGAGGGTTATATTGAACAATACTATCATTCAAAATCAAACAGTAAGCTGATGTTTGCTTGGGTATGGCTGTTTCACACTCTAACTCTACTCGCACATCCACCGAACCGGTTTTTAAAGTTTCGTTTTGACGTGAACAGTCGATAACAAATAAAGGTGACTTATTTTTAAAATCCTGCGGGCTCAGCAAGGGTGCCTGAACACGGTTATAATAAGACTGTTGAAATTTTGCATACTGTTCATATAATATAGCAAACTTTTCAGAAGAAAAACTGACATCAAAACTTTCGTATGGAAAGTAGTTTGAATTTAAAAACACCTTAACATCTCTTAAGTTACAGTGATCAAAGTGTGTTATGTCTTTATCAGCCACATTTTTTCGATTTGTTTTTAATCCAATTATAATGTAACGCGGCTTTTCTGTTTGAGATGAAGTTTTAATAGCCCAAGAATGTTTACTCGTTTCTGGCAAGAGTGGATATTCATACAAATCCCAGTTTCTAAATGCTACAAGAATACCGCGATCTCTTTCCAAGCATTTGAGTAAGGCCAATCTTTCTCGATCAGACACCTTAATATGTGGCATACGCCACACTATTTTAGATATAGTTATATTGTCTATGTATTCATTCGCATTTAATTTAACGCTATTTAAATTGGTGTTTGATCTTAAAAGTATAAGCTCATGCTTGCAATTAACTACTATTTTGTTATAATCCTCGGCAAACCCAAGAATTTTGTTTAAAGGTATGGACACAGAAAATGTTCCATGCGAGTTTTTTGTACCGTTGACATCCCAACCCCATAACTTAGACATCGATGCTTCGACTTCATTCATGGATACCAAAGATTTCATAGTTGTTGTCACCCCTGCATTTTTAATTCTATCTATTTCGATACCATTTAGTTCGTATCGAATATCTTGAAATAGATGGAGTATGGGGTTATTGGTAAAAAGAACACTCTTTACCTCTTGTTTCGTTTCTCTATTGATTGCAGTTATAGTACCTTCTATGTATAAAGTACTCGCTGAAGGTAGTACGTAGAGATCTTGCTGGTTTATAGGTATACGTATTTCATCATTAAAATTAAAGCTTGTCACGTACGGCTTATACGAATGATATTCAAAGCTCTCGATCGAGTTGTCTGTTGTAAAAGATTCTGTTAAATTTAATATACTCATTTTAATAGACCTAGGCTTTGGAGGAATTGTTTGTTTTGTTTTGTAAGTCGCACTTTAGGTCTTCTTTTCTTGATTGCTTGATGAGTACTAGTACTGTTTTTGATTGTGACTGAAGTTTTATTGAAGTCTATCATTTTTTCTGAGATGTAAATATATCTGAATCTCTTCACCTCGTAAATTGGCATTGTTCATTTTTTTTAGTATGCTCCAATTCGAAAACCATTTGGAGGAAAACCATCAAATAACCGATTTATCTTGTCCGATTTCAAAAATACTTTACGATTGCAAATATTTTTGTAAAAGTACTTTTGACCTTTGTTTGATCTAACGACCGGGTTTTGCGTAAGAATCGGGCATTAAATGTTTGCCACAAAAATGAAAAAAAAAAGTTTAGCTACGGTATCTGTCATGCTGTCACTGTCACATCTACATCATAACATTACATTGTGACTTAACCTACAAACATTAGAAATAAAAGCAAATTCAAAGTATAAAACAGTTACAAACAATGGATATTTATAAAAAAATGTTTTCTGCCGGGATGCAACAATGCCTCTAACTAGCCCCCGAATAGCCCCAACAAAATTATTGTGAAAATCAGAGAAGGTTTGCGGAACGAATAGTGTACGCAAGCTAATGTGGAATATTTCAAAGATTACACGATGAATTGTTGCGAAGACCATTTTAATGTAAGTAGGAGTCAGGAAAGATGTGCAGAAGTGAAACGAAAAAGCAAAAACAGCACAGGAAACAATAACAACACCAACGAACGGAAAGATTTCGAACACGCGAACATTTGTTGACATTAAACGTGAGTTTGACGTTAAATTCACACACACATTCACAGATCTATGACGTTGACATATAGACAAAACCATAGACAAAACCGTTTTTTTTATATTTTTGTATGAAGGCGATTGGGATCCTACCGAAATTAACAAATTATCAAACAGCGAAAAAATATTTATTATTAATAAACAAAGCTACGTAGAAGCATAATATTCAAATTAGTTCCTTGAAATAGTCCATTCTATCAAATAAAGGTGTTAAAACCACCGCTTAAAAAAAATGAACAATGCCAATTAACCAAATTATTGTTAACGTCTAATATTCTTATTGTAATTGAACTTAAACTGTTTTGAGTAACAGGAAAATAAATTACGTTTTTTGGTGTTTCTATAATCCGATAACCAGGCGGTACATTAGGCACAAACTCGTGAATTATATGACTAGGTTTTCCATTAACAAATGAACCGCTCACTATGTCACATTCAATGCGTACTATAGTTGTAGACAGAATGGAAACAGGGTAAGGAGATTCTGTTAATATATTAGCTGGAATAGAGTCTGACCCGAAACCAAGTAATCTTCCAACAGATCTCTCTTTATCAAAATGAATACTTTGAGAGCACAAAATAGAAGTTTTTAAGGTATTATTATTGCAAGTTAGTGTAAATGAGCAGCCTTGAAGGTGTTCCTTCAAGTAATCATCAATATCTTGAAGTTCGTAAGATCCTTCAGGAATTTCAATTACTTTGTTTTTATCATAGTAGAACTTATTATTTCTATGATCTATATTGGGTATTGAATTAAAAGTTGATATATACAACAAACCGCACTCGTATTCCTCATCCAGTTGTAAAGTTGGTGAAAGGTTTGTTATCAAAGTTGAAGAGGATCCAGTTATAGACAAAGTGAAAGACATTGTGAGAATGATAAGGTGTTTATTGAACGAAGGTATTTAAGCAATTATACCAATATTGTTTTAAGTATTTAAGACATAAATGCCCACAATTTACAGTGTTAAACTTTTGGTACGTGTTATAATTATAGTAAATATCATAATTCTTTAAATACTTTTTTAATTCCAGCGGAGGTGGTAGATCACCGTAACTATTAAAATATTCACAATAGCTGTTATTTTTGACATAGGCCACCCAGTGAGTTCCATTATTCTTAGAACTATCCAAGTTAACAATTCCACATTCTACTCTTTTAGGACGCTTTGGTAAACTGTCTCTCATATAAACTCCACGAAAATACGGAATGTCTGATGAGTGATTTAAAATGTCTATATTTGAAAGAGCACGTCTGGGTAACCTCTTATTTAGTTTTTTGATGTTTTGATACATAATCCTTTACCATTTTTATATGGTCTAATATGTAATCCTTTGCCTAATGCAATAGATTCCATCATTTTGTTGTGTCGTTCTGATTCAGCAAAGTTCTTTTTTGCAGCTTTGTAATCACCTACAGCTTTAGCAATTCCGGCAGCTCCACCAGCTAATGAGCCAAGCGCAGAAAGACCAGCAAAAATAGGTATCAGCGGTAAAATCCCTCCGGTTTTTGGAATCGGTATTACACGCGGCATTCGTACCTTTGTGTTATTACCAAAAACTTTTTTTGCAGCTGTAAGTGCTCGATCAATTATATGACTTTTTTGTTTAGGTTTCTTTTTTATTTCAGCCCGTATCTTAGATACAAAATGTTTAAATGGTTTTATTCCCGCACCAGCCTTTAATTTAGATTTCATAACTTTACTCACTAACCAACTAGCAATTTTTTCACCTGTTCCAACATTTTTCGTCTTTCTCCTTTGTTTCGCCATTTTGTAAAGTTCTAAATCAGCACGATGTCTATCAGCTATATCAGAATATCTATCATAAGCTATATCGTGCTTCATACACGCATTATCTAGTGGGTTTATGCCTTTATCACCTCTTTCTAACCTTTTGTGTAACTTTGTGCCCGGCCCACAATAATTATAACCAGGTAAGTGTAGTTCGAAAGGTAAACTATTAATAGCACTGTTTAAAAGACCTCTTCCTTTCATACCCCGTTTGATAATGAGAAATTATATTCAGGAGAAGTATATTTAATACAAATTATACAACATCATTTCTATCAATCCAACTGTTTTCGTTTTCACTAAGTCCAAGCCATTTAACATACAGCTTTGTACCCTTCTTTTTAATCACTTTTTCAATAAGATAAACATCTGGATACTTTGTTTTTTGAAGTTCTTCTTCATAAAATGTGCCGAGTATAGTGTTTTTTCGTTGGTCTTCAATGTGATACGTTACAGGTTGAGTATGATTTACATGTTTAATTGTGAATAGTTCTGTAGACCAATTAGGTGTATAACCTTTACGAAATACACTTTTATACTTACTTATACGTACTCGATCTCCAACATTGAGTTTATTCAATTTACAATGCGTCTTGAATTGTGATTTTATAATGTTTCTTTTTACTTTGATTTCATTATCAAAATTTACATCAACAGGTTTAAATTTTATTGTATGATGTACAGTTTCATTATATGATTTAACTATTTCGTCTAATGGTTTACCAACCCATTTATAGTTGCCTATGAAACTAAAATATTTGTATATTTTGAACTTAAGTGTCTTTATCAATCTTTCTACAATGGAGGCCTTTTTAATTGAATACGTTGAGTAATGATTTATGTTCAATGATTTTAAATAGCTATCAAATTCATTATTATAGAACTCTTTTCCAAGATCTGTTTGTAAGTTTTTCGGTTTTCTTTTACTTGATGTTATAATTAGAGCAAATGCATTTTTCACTTCCATTCTACTCTTGGATTTTATAGGTATACACCAGGCATACTTTGAAAATGTATCAATAACAGTTAATATATATTTATTTCCTTTGTTAATCGTGTGTAGCCTCTGTAAATCAATCAAATCAGCTTGCCATAAATCGTCAATTCCTTTTAATATAACAGATCGTCGCTTAAAATTTTTTCGCGCTGAACGATGGATCTCGTTCACTATTTGTTGTTTTGCCATTATTCAAATTTTGAAGATACTTATTATCTATCTCCTTCTTTGTATAAAAGTTTAGTTTTAACTGAGTTACAAGCTGATGAATTTGATTATTTATAGTATCAAACAGAGAATCTATATACGTCTTATCGTATATATTTTGCATATATTGATCAACGTACTGCTTGTTTACTGCATCATCAGGTGATAAGGGTTTCGCAACTCCCTTTAATTGCAAAGATTTTAAATCAAAATATCCTTCGTCAGTCTTAAGCAATGCCTTGTACTTGAGATCGGGAATCTCACTAGAACGCAAGCGTTTATGAACATGGTGACCAAATTTGTCAATGTTCATTTTTGTTGTATATTGTATTGAAGTCAAACTACAACTGTTAATAATAAAACATATTTTTATTTATATATTATTTACTATGCCTGCTTCGCGTAATTCTTCAATGATAGATATGATTTCGTTATCTAATCCTGTATTTCCAGCGTCACGCGATGCTATAAGCAGTTTTAATCGATCTACTAATTCGTTTGGGTCATCCCAATACACATAAGAGACGTCTGCTTTTACTTTTTTCATTGATGGCAAACCTTCACCGGATACATGTATTTCTTCACTTAATGAGCGTTGTTTAGTTAATTTGAAAAGTGGTCTTATGATGTATAAATATTTCATGCCCTTGTTACTTTTTATAGGTTTATTAGGATCAAAATCACGTCTATGAGCATTTGTGGTTAGTAACAATGTTTTATACAATCGTTTATCGTCTTCGGTAACCACATTTAAATCGGGTGTTTTCTTAAACAACAAATCGTTTAAGCCTTCTGTTAGGTAATGAGTTTCTCCGCTTATTATTAGCTCTTTATCATTAACAGAAATAGGATAAGATCCTAACATTAGCTTACCACGCTCCATTCGTACACCAAAAGGAATGTTCATGTTTGAATATTGCTTTTGCCATGCAGGATCTTCGCGAGGAGAAGCATACGAATGTGATGTTCTGAATGAGACATTATTTGATGTATCAGAATCATTTCCGTTAATACTATCGTGTGGTATACTAACTCGAGTAGTATTGTCGGCAGTTGTTTCATCTTCACTTTCAGATTCAGATGAATTTCTCAGTAATGTTTTATTAGCTAAACTTCGTCTCTTTTCTTCATCAAAAGAACTATATTTTAATGGTTTCATAGATTGATCCCACTTGAAACCTTCATTATCAAAATCTGTATCACTTATGATATTAGGGTTTTTATCATTATTATTGGCCATTACATTTAGAGGATCTGTGATTGGTTTCAACATTGTTTCCAACATTATATTATTACTGGTTTTGGCATCACGAATAAGCTTAACTTTTTTTCTGACTGCTTCAGCAGATTGAAGCACTTTTTGTTTAAATAGTTTCTCGTCGCTTATTTTACGAATCATGTCTGGTCTAGGCGGTTTCATTTTAAGTAATAAATGTCACATATAGATACTTCGCTTTATGTATAAACTTAATCTGGCACGATAAACGTATCAAAACCTTTCCTATAACATCCAGAATTTCTATTGCAATCTTTATTTATAACTAAGTAATTAAATTGTGTGTTCCATACTTGGGAACACATTTCGCGAAACTGAGACCATGACATATCGCTTCCTACGTGCTCATCATAAACATGACGTAAATTCACATCATCTTGTTTAAAAAGAATTATTAAATTTGCATTGTCTCTTATCAGTTGTTTAGGTATTTTACTATACGTTTGGTTTAAGTAAAAGCTATCTATATTCTTATGTCTCCCCATTGCAAAATAATCGCGTATATTATTTTGATTTTCACACGCAACGTCGTCAAATATAATGATTGAATTAATGTTTGCATTATGAGGACTTAGCACTTCATCATTTTCAGTATATTTTTGAAATGATATTGACGGCACCAACTTTAAAACTTGCTCTAAAAATTTATACATGGGTTGGAATAGAGTTTTAGAGTATACATATACATTTTGAAAGCGTAGACCTTGTTCATGTAGCAGCAAACCAACAATTAAATTGGTTTTTCCACAGTTAGACGGGCCGCATATTAAACACCGAATATTGCTAGGTAAAAGTGAGCCATGTCGAAAATCTCGCTTATTGTGAGAAGCACAAACGACATCCAACTGCAATCTTTGAGGTTGTTTTATGAATTTCATGTTACCAATGAGCACGTGCAACAAACTTGAAAGACAAAATGTAAATAATATGCTTAGTAGTGTGTTTGTGGGGGTTCTGGCTCATCGAGTGCGGTTGACCAATCAGAGCGCACTTAGATCATTAAGTCTCGCATTGTAATAAGGGAAGACAAATTATTATGAAGACAATCAGAATTCAACCCTAAAACCATATTAATTTAATTATGACATTGGGAGTTCTGTCCCACTGCTATAGAATTATGCCATTGGGAGTTCTGTCCCACTGCTATAGAATTATGCCATTGGGAGTTCTGTCCCACTGCTATAGAATTATGCCATTGGGAGTTCTGTCCCACTGCTATAGAATTATGCCATTGGGAGTTCTGCCCCACTGCTATAGAATTATGTCATTGGGAGTTCTGTCCCACTGCTATAGAATTATGCCATTGGGAGTTCTGTCCCATTTAGATATTGGGAGTTCTGCCCCACGACGCGAAGGCGAGCGGAGCGAGACGTAGCCCAAGGGAGTGGGGCAGAACTCCCAATATCTAACTACTGAAGGCAGATAAACCGAGATGCCTCCACTGCCGTCTGTTTGGGCACACAAGTGATGTGTGCAGACGTCGGGAGAAATCCCAGAATACACTCAGTACTCTACAACAACCGGTGAAGAATGAACAAGTTCCGGCCGCTACACAGGCGCCTTCACCGTCGCAACCATCCTTCAGCTGTTACGGTTGCGGTGCCCCCGGCGTGGTACGAAGTCGTTGTCCTACGTGTTCCAACAATAGACGATCCAGTACCGACACTCTCAGCTTTTGCGCCGTCAACGTCACGACTGACGCTCGTCCTCGGCCGATTGTGGGAATCGGTATAGATGACATCGCGGGCACTGCATACGTCGACTCCTGCGCAAAATCTAGTGTCGCATCATACGGCTTATATCAATGCCTACTGAGCCGCGGGTATAAGTTCAACAGCAGGAATGTGCAGCTTACTTTGGCTGATGGGATTAAGAAGAAGCAAGACATATTAACGGTCAAAGTTTTAGTTAAAATATGTGGACGGACAATTCCCACTACTTTCATCGTCTTGCCTCATGCCAACGAAAACCGAACACTACTAGGTGTCGGGTTCATTCAAGATGCCAAGATGGTCTTGAATTTGCCGCAGTTGACGTGGCACTTTGAAGATCAACCTTCTCAGGTTTACGACCTTCGGGAAGAAGATGCCGACGGAGTCTCAATGGCACATGTAGAAGCAGCCTTAACGGAATTAGATTCTGCTGAAAACGGAAAGCCTAAACCGATCCCGCCATTGAAAACAAGCTCTCCAATGCAACGGGCCCTGCCCTTTGATGATCTAGATCCGTTTACTGAGGCGCCTGCTAACAGCTACAAACTCATACCAATACAGGTTGATTCGCCTCCATCGAAACGTACGAGAGCAAGACTATTTGACTACGCACCGGCTTTTGATTTCATGATGAGGGACGCTGAGCAGAGCCTTCAGATGGCAGAAGCAGAGCTTTCACCGCGCTCGCGAGCCTTGTTCCCTGATCCAGAGAATATCGACCTCAGCTCTTTGGCTATTGATGCAGTCAACTCCGATCTCTTGGAAGAAGACCGGAAGGAACAACCGGTGAAGATGTGGGATAAGAACAAGGAAGTGTTCCAGTTCAGCCCTGTCCTCCGACAGGCCGACGAGATTAAGCCCTATACGCTCAAAACCGATGCCAGCGGCTACGCTCTCGGAGCAGCTCTCGTCCAGGGGGAGGGTGAAGAAGAGCCCCAGTTGTTACCCGACAACGCGGGCGACCCCGTAAGAAGATTCCACCTCGCGTAGAGTAAGAAATAGTTTTTATATTCTGTTAACTGTTTTGTTGATTCTTAGCAGTATTTTTATTAATTGTGCTGTTAACTGTTTGTTAACCTTTTATAAACTTTCATTTCATGATTACAACTCCTGACTTACTGTTCTGTAACCTCATCGGGACGCTTTCGGTTCCAGAGGGGGAGGATGTAACATTCGTATTTATTGAACTCGCGTCGTTGTTGTTATTCCGTATTGATTATGTCCACCACGGCTCCATAGATGGCGCTAGTGGTACTCATGAAGCTGGACAAAATATCGATATGTCCTATTTAGTGCCCGCAACGATACTATTTCATACATTCCATATTTATTAAAGTGTAACAAGTTATATTTGTTATCTTTAAACCTATTCAAACCATTAGTGTCAATGAAATTGCATTAAAGTAGCTTCACTCTGTAAGAACTAGATGGCGTTAGTTCCGCACTATTTTAAAACAAAACACCAACGTATCATGTTATTTAGCTAACGTAGAAAATAGTATTAATGTGTACAAAGATGTTTAAGACTACTGCAACCTATTTTCATTACCTACCTTCGAAATGTATAACTTTTGTTAACATCCAAATTTAGTTCAGTCAAGCGCCACAGATGGCGTTAGTTTTCTGTTTAGATGCAAACAAATATCATGATATTGTTCTATTTAGGTAACGTAAAAGCTATTATGTGAATGTTTTACGTTCCTTAGTATCACTGTAACCCATTTTAACAACTTTCCGTTGTAATCTACACCTTTCATTTTGTATCGACCTACAAGATAAAATATAATAAAAGTTAATACTGGCAAGCGCCACCAGATGGCGCTGACAGTAGGTTCAAACTAAGTAACGAGGTGATAACTTAGAAAACAATAAAGACTGTTAAAGCACTTTGTAAAATTGAGCTTAGTTAGGAGAGTACTCTGCGTACGACATACATCCTCCTCTGGATTGTGCACGGACCTGTTTACTCACGATAGCTTAGGAAAGTAGTTAGCGTACGTCACACGCCCTCCTCTGGACTGTGCACGGACCTGCCTACTCGGTTTAGTGTTTGCTTTTACGTATTGTTATTGTCTGTATTATCCGTGTCTGTCTCGTAATAAACGCCTTCACGCTGTTCGACTGCCTTGTCACTCTCACCGTGTCCTGCCAGCGCACCCGCACACCCCAACTACCACCTAGACCTGCTACACATTTAATTAAAAATTGGATAGAAAAATAATCCACAAATTTAGTAGCCAGTCTTCTTCATCGTTAGAATGTTATTCTTTTTGTAATTTCCTGGCTTTCCTGCTGGGTAGAACGGGCGCTAGATTGGGCGCTAAGCGCTATATAATTTTGTTGGGAGTTGACACAGCCAAAAAAGCGTTACATTTAGCGCCGAAAGCGCTAAGTTGGCATCAGTGCGCTCGGCAGGGCCAATATGGCGGCGCCCGTAGCTCGCATCGCACTCGTGTGTTTGTGTACCTGCACTGCGGGCGCGAGGCACGGCGGGCTGGCGGCGCCGGCGACGCTGCTGGCGCGCGCGGCGGCCGCTTCCAGCCAACTAGAGCAGCCGCAGCACACTGACAGGATGGCGCGCGACTGCTCCACTATGTCCTCCTACACATAAGAATAGAATAGAATAAACTTTTATTATCACAAATAGAATATACACACAACACACAAGCCAGTGACGAGTCACAATGCAAATGATTTTTCATCACACTTGCTCGTAAAGGGTGTTATTACACGCAGGCGTATGGAGCCGTAGTAGCTGATTTACCTCCCGCGGGAATTTCAAATATTTTACTCCCGTGGGAATTATTTTTGTATGGATTTTCGGAATTCCCTAGGGAGGAAAAGTTTAGTTTTAAAATTAAGAACTCGTTGTACGTAATTTCAGACTAAGGTGGTTTCTAATCAGCCAGGTTTATTTCATATCTACAAAAAAAAACTACGAACCAATTTTATAAAACTTTCAATTAGACATTACTGTTTACGATCCAAGATGGCGGATGACACTTTGACACTAAAAATGTTTCCGAGTAATTTGATGGTTCTGAGCCCGATATGGGCATAATTGTTTGGATCCAAGATGGCGGATGACATTTTGACACTATTGACACAAAAATGTTGGTGGGTGTCGTTTTCGGCTAATTTTGTGGTTCGAAGCTTGTTTTTCGAAAAAAAATTATATCCCCGCAAATGCGATGAAAATCATTGTGTGCATTGTGTGGCAGTAAGGGGATTACAAACTCGAGTCATTAAAATACTCTCGTTAGCAATCCCCTTCTTACCGCCCTCGGTGCACAATGTATGTTCTCTTTTTTAAACCAATTGTAGTCACGACCAAATTACGTATATTGTTTGTTTGTTTGTTTGTTCGACGATATTATGACGAATACCATTTATATCAACAACCATCCATTCAGGTCAACTGGAAGAAATCCCTTTTAGTGATAAGTTCGCCTTTGTGCATTTTTGCTGTGCTGTTAATACCTTTTTCATGTGTTTTATGTACAACTAGCTGTTGCCAGCGACTTCGTCTGCAAAGAATTCGTTTATCGCTATCCCGCGGAAACTACACAATTTTCCGGGATAAAAAGTAGCCTATGTGCTATTCCAGACATTTCCCTATCTATGTGCCGAATTTCATCCAGATCCGTTGGGCCGTTCTGTCGTGATTGAGTAACAAACAAACATCCATCCATCCATACTTTCGCATTTACAATATTAGTAAGATACAGAGTTATAAATACATACATACGACATAAAAACTATCCTATGTCCTCCCCGAGACGATAACTATCTCTGTACCAAATTTCGTTAAAATCGGTTCAGTGCAGGCATGAAAGGGTAACGGACAGACAAAGTAACTTTCGCATTAACAATATTGGTAGAGTTGAATGACCTGTAACAGCTGCGGGTCTTCCAGGTGGCGCAGCAGTATCTGCCGCAGCAGCTCGGTGACCGAGTGTAGCGAGTCCCTCAGCGGCGCGTACGCAGCGCGCCCTAGCTCTTGCAATACCGCCAACGGCACTATCTCTGTCGGGTTTAATTAAAGAAAACATCAGTTAGCACTCCGGGAGAATTCATAACATAATTTAAATTTGCTGATAAGAATTAATAAGCCGTGGTAGCCTAGTGGTTTGACCTGTGACCTCTCAAGCAGAGCGTCGTGGGTTCAAATCCCGGGCTCTCTGAGTTTTTCAGAATTTATGAGCGAAAAAAATTACATTTGTAATTTGCCATGAGCTTTTCGGTGAAGGAAAACATCGTGAGGAAACCTGCACATATCTGCGAAGAAATTCAATGGTGTGTGTTAAGTTCCCAATCCGCACTGGGCGCGCGTGACAACTATAGCCCAAACCCTCCAATACACGGAGGAGGCCTATGCCATAAGGCACGCCGAATTACGCCACAATTTAATAAATAAACGACAATAACAACAACAACAACATGTACTTACTGAAATTGTAGCGAATTCGGAATAAAAAGTCTTATAAATAAATAAGAATTAATCGCAATAAATAATTGATTGATTTATTAATGTAAACAAACGGATTACTCACGTTTTATCACGTCGGAAAAGGTCCGACAGTTTCGAATCGAACACATACGTAGTATGAAAAAACTGGATAAGGGGAGTTCGGCGGTAACTGAACATTCGTTGGAATCGGGCTCAACGCATTATATCCGTTTCGATAAGGTTTCCGTTCTGGCGTGAGAAAAGGTTTACATACCGCGAACAGTACGTGAGGCTATTGAGATTGGTCGTAACTCGAATTTTAACCGAGACGGCGGATGGTCGGCGCCTCCCAGTTGGAAAACGATTTTGGGGGGTGCTGTGTGTCCTAACGTGGATGTGATTTGAAACCCTAATGTTTACAATTGACAACATTTCATTTTTATAACAACTGAAAATGTATATATGGTTCGAAAGCATTTTGCCTCCTGATCACTGCAATATGTTTATATAATTTTAATATCACTTTCTTATTGTAAAAAATAAAAATTAATAAAAAAATATCAAATGAATCAAGAAATTTACTTCTTGATTTTTAATGTTTACTTTTTACGTTTTACCGTTAGAAATTTAATTTCTAAACGACACTGAAAATTAGAACACATAGAAAAATCCGAAAAGTAAAACTATGGCCGGGAATCGAACCCGGGTCCTCGTCATTCTGTGACGCGTGCTATAACCCCTACACCACCCATAGCAGGTGAATAAGCGAGTAAGCCTCCGAATTTTTCTATCTGTTACCAACTGTCACGTGACCTTGTTACTATGCGAATATTTGTCGCTATATTTCTCGGGTAATGGCGTGATTGAGTAACAAACAAACATCCATCCATCCATACTTTCGCATTTATAATATTAGTTAGATTTCCGTATCTATTCCTATAAAAATTCAAATGAAAATTAAAAATCAGAATTCATAACATAACTAATCACAATTGAAAATTTACTATTAAATATAGAATTTTATGTGACTGTTGACCCCTGAAATTCCTTTGTTTTTACCGGGCTTCATAAGGAATAAAAAAGTTACGTATGTTTGGAGGGGAGGCCACAAGAGAGATCTCTCTCCAGGCAGATGTTATGCCTGGGCACCGAAGTCCGGAGGAAGATAGTTGGAAGTTGTATTTATGCATCCGTGTTGAGAAACTTCGTTAGCGCGATGTAGAACAATGTGACAGCTGTCACTAGAGCTGGCGCTAGCTACCCGTGCGTCGCAGTAATTATGTAGCTGTCAACTAGGTGGCGCTAGTGACGCTACATATGTATGTATGTAGGCTGTACCTTTGTTCCTGTCGGGCTCCTCCAGCACCTGCCGTATGCCGGCCACGAACTTGTCGCAGTCCTGCCGCACGTCAATCAGCAAGTCGATGCCCTCCTCGGGCTCCGCGCGCAGCTTCAGCCCCGCCGACACCACCTAGGCCACAACACGTTCGTGAACGGACAGCCTAGTGCACGGTATATCAACATGCATTTCGTTGAGCCTCTCCGAACGAGAAATAACATTTTTATGTTGTTAACTCGCTTTGGGCGGGGGGTGTACACTCCGCAGTTTAGGTACGATCAACCAGCGCTCCTGCCGGGCAGGATAATGTCAGTAGGTTGCCGCTCGCCTCGCACGCTGGCGTCGCGCGTTACTTGTGTACCTAGTTACCTAGCAACGAACAATGACTACTACAACCCTAATAAGTACGCGGTGACGTGAACGGCCATGATTGAAACGGTTAAACTGAAAGAAGCGCTCTCGCGTTGTAACACGGTGTATTTTTGCATGAATGCTTTGCGGGAAATGTGATGGAGTGGGGCTGTAGGCTATTATCGCTGTAGGTAAACATATCAGGAGAGAGCTAGATTGTGCTTTATGTGTACGCGGCTAGAGTTTTTATTTATTTAATCAACTCCAGAGACAGAGCCTTCTGTACTTTAGTACTATTACTTATTCTGTGCTTTGGGCTTAAGAGGGTGCATTCCTACTGAGCTGGCAACGTCGCATTTTTGGTGATTTTTTACTTCACGGAAATTGAATGAAATATTCAAATATGCATTTGTAGTGCATTTCGTTTTTAGTGTATTAATGTGTCCAATGCAATGATTAATCGTGACTAACTTTTGTTTTCGTATTAAAGGGATAAAATAATATATCTCGTTTAATAACGCCATTCTGAAGACCATAGCAGGCAGGAGCGACTCTGCTATCGTTCGTCATTTAATGATGACACACGTAAACAAAAACAATGTACCTAATCGGGTGAGACACTTCTCAGCTACTTGTGTCTGTAAGATGTGAAGTGAGAATATTCATGACATGTTATTGATTATTAGTTTTATTATTATTTTTTCTTTAATTTCATTGTAATATAATGTATAGATGACATGACATACTAAACTAACATAATCATAAATTTCGATTTACTAACAAACTGTGGACCATCAATGTTGTCTGAAATAAACGATTTTTATTTTTGTTTTATTTATTTTTAATAAGAAAATAAAAGTCCATCACGATCAATTATTGCATTAGACACATTAATACACTAAAAACGAAGTGAAACTTTCATTCAAATTCCGTGAAATAATCTTAAAAAAATCACCGAAAATGCGACGTTGCCAGCTAGGGATAAGACTCTTAAAACCACTTCATAATAACTTATTCACTCACCCCTAATTTCCAAATGACCATGGGCAACGTACCTTGGTGGGCGTGGGGTCCAGCGCCAGCAGCAGCTGCGTGTACAGCTGCGCCAGCTCCGACAGCGGCGCGGGCGCAGCCAGCACGCCAGACACCCACTCCAACTGCAACGTTACACAGTGCTCCGAACCTGGACCCTATTTTATAAGGCTACCAGTTACAATTTACATGCGGAAGTCTCTTTCTGACCATATTTTTTTTTTATATATATTAAAACCGACAAACGGGCATGCGGTGCACCTGATGGTAAGTAATCACCGCCGCCCATGGACAACCACAGCACCATTGGGACTGCTAGCGCGTTGCCGGCCATGCAAGAAGTGGTACACTCGCCTCTTAAAGGAACCCATGTCGTAGCCAGTTGGAAGAACCCCAGCCGCCAGCCCATTCCAAATTTTACACGTACGGGGCAAGAAAGACCGTTTAAATCGTGCGGTGTTGGAGCACCATCCATCGAGGATATGTGTTAGATAGAGACTTCCGCTTGTAAATTAAACTACTTTAAGGTATACACGAAGTGTAAGTCTATACCTACCACTCTACTTTGTAAGTTAGGATGTAATATTTAGTTTGTTGACCTTTAATAAAAAAAAAAATAGAGCCCTGAAGGTAATTGAGTAAGGGCCAAAAAGTTACATACAGATGTAGTGCGAAATGATTTGCCATGACATTTCGTTGAATGCGGTTTTCAACTTTAGCGACATTGGAATAAGATTCTTATTTATAAAACAATTTAATCTGACAGCTGCATTGTGTACACGACTTTAATAACATGTCTCTAAAGTTGAAAATCGGATAAAATTTTACAAAATGTCATGGAAAATCATTTTGCATTACACCTGTACCGTCAAAATTGTTTTAGTAATATAGTTAAAATTCGCTAACTTTTTCTATTGTGACACGAAAATTAGTCATACATTTGTATGGATAACATATGGATAACGCGCGAGGCCGGAGCCGGCGGCACACGGCGGCCACGACGTACAAAATCCGCGTTCTGAAATGAACACAGGCACGACGTCGTCTGTACACGCGTCAATGTGTGCGTAAGATACACAGGGCTGTCTATCGCAAAAACCTAGTACTATAAGTACTACCAATGGCATAAATATAGGTACTTATAATGAAGATATGGCTTAGATGTGTGCAAATAAATGAACTTAATCGTTATCTATTTCTTTAAACTTACTTAAAACGTGTCTGTCTGTGTATTTAAGCATTATTATTTTCAATTACAATAGATGTACGACAACAAATTTAAGAGAATGATTCTGTAGTTATTTCATGTATTAATCGCGATAATTTCAGAAAGCATTAATTTTCTAATGTTTTATAAAATGAAGTAGGTAGGATAGGTTCCCGAACTTGTGACGTGCGGCCGACATACATCGCGTCGCGAGCCCTACTAGTTGCCAGCAGCTTTCCGGCAGACTGCGCTTGATGGGTGGGGTAACTCGAATCGGTGCGGGGCGGAGCGTGGCCATTCTGTACGTTTGTACTATTATATCTCTCCTTATAGCTCCAGCGCGCCGCCAGGGCTCCGGGGGCGGCTGTATGGGGCAGGCGGGGGACTCACGTGGTAGGCGGGGCTGTGCGGGGGCGCCAGCAGGCGCGCGAGGCCGGGGCCGGCGGGGCTCCAGCGCGCCGCCAGGGCTCCGGCCGCGGCCCGGCGCCAGCAGCGCGCGGCCTCCGGGAGCCGCCGCATGCCTCCATACACGCGCACGTAGCACGACGCGCGCTCTGAACAAACAACAGTCAGACGCTAGTCCTACAGTGTTAACACTATTCCTACTGCCGACGAGAATACATCATATGATTACCATTAATTTGTGGCTAAGAACCACCGCAAGGAAACTGGCTTTCTAATGTAAAAAACCGCATCCAAATCGGTCCGTCCGCTTGAGTGCTACGATACCGAAGACGGCGACGTCATTTTTATAACCCCTCTTTTTGCGTCGAGGGTTTAAAAAAGTTAACTTCTTTACCGGATACTCTTGTCAGAACAGTCGTGATCACGTAGTACGTTTTATCACAGTTTAGTTTATTAATGTGATGTTAGAAAGAAAGAAAGAAAGAAAGAAAAAGTTTATTATGACAATCACAGTAATTAAAAAACAAAAACATATTAAAATTTACATAAAATTGACATAAAATGGCCCCAACTCAGCATTTGCTGGCCTCACGGCCAACGCTGGTCTTCCGTTGGGGCCATCGGGTAGCAAGCACATTAAAAGAAAGAATAGTATAAAAACAATACGATAATAAAAACAAAAACAAACATAATACAATATAAACAAATAAGGAATAAACATTAATACATACGAGTACAATTTGATGTGGTTAGACATTTTGTCAAACAAACCTTTTCGCACGCAAACGGCGCAGAGAGAGCCGCCTCCAGGCGGTTGTAGAGCGCCTCCAGCTGCCGCCGCTTGCTCTCGTAGTTCGGCGCTAGAACAAACCTTTGTGGTGAGCGCTGAGCGCGGCGAGGAACGGCGCAGAGAGAGCCGCCTCCAGGCGGTTGTAGAGCGCCTCCAGCTGCTGCCGCTTGCTCTCGTAGTTCGGCGCTAGAACAAACCTTTGTGGTGAGCGCTGAGCGCGGCGAGGAACGGCGCAGAGAGAGCCGCCTCCAGGCGGTTGTAGAGCGCCTCCAGCTGCTGCCGCTTGCTCTCGTAGTTCGGCGCTAGAACAAACCTTTGTGGTGAGCGCTGAGCGCGGCGAGGAACGGCGCAGAGAGAGCCGCCTCCAGGCGGTTGTAGAGCGCCTCCAGCTGCTGCCGCTTGCTCTCGTAGTTCGGCGCTAGAACAAACCTTTGTGGTGAGCGCTGAGCGCGGCGAGGAACGGCGCAGAGAGAGCCGCCTCCAGGCGGTTGTAGAGCGCCTCCAGCTGCTGCCGCTTGCTCTCGTAGTTCGGCGCTAGAACAAACCTTTGTGGTGAGCGCTGAGCGCGGCGAGGAACGGCGCAGAGAGAGCCGCCTCCAGGCGGTTGTAGAGCGCCTCCAGCTGCTGCCGCTTGCTCTCGTAGTTCGGCGCTAGAACAAACCTTTGTGGTGAGCGCTGAGCGCGGCGAGGAACGGCGCAGAGAGAGCCGCCTCCAGGCGGTTGTAGAGCGCCTCCAGCTGCCGCCGCTTGCTCTCGTAGTTCGGCGCTAGAACAAACCTTTGTGGTGAGCGCTGAGCGCGGCGAGGAACGGCGCAGAGAGAGCCGCCTCCAGGCGGTTGTAGAGCGCCTCCAGCTGCTGCCGCTTGCTCGTAGTCCGGCGCTAGAACAAACCTTTGTTGTGAGCGCTGAGCGCGGCGAGGAACGGCGCAGAGAGAGCCGCCTCCAGGCGGTTGTAGAGCGCCTCCAGCTGCTGCCGCTTGCTCTCGTAGTTCGGCGCTAGAACAAACCTTTGTGGTGAGCGCTGAGCGCGGCGAGGAACGGCGCAGAGAGAGCCGCCTCCAGGCGGTTGTAGAGCGCCTCCAGCTGCTGCCGCTTGCTCTCGTAGTTCGGCGCTAGAACAAACCTTTGTGGTGAGCGCTGAGCGCGGCGAGGAACGGCGCAGAGAGAGCCGCCTCCAGGCGGTTGTAGAGCGCCTCCAGCTGCTGCCGCTTGCTCTCGTAGTCCGGTGCGTCCGCCAGCACCTAGACGAGCAGAGTCACAAGTGGACATAGTTATTACAACAAATGCACGGTCTTAAAATTTACATTCCAGCAGGGCCCTATTTTATAATGCTACAACTTACAGTTTACAAGCGGAAGTCTCTTTCTGACTCTATGTGTTAGAGAGTTTTCCGCTTGTATATTTTAACTGGCAGCTTTATAGAATAGGGCCCAGGTGGTCAGGATGTCTTGCTTTTTATTATTACAAGTATTTTATTAACATGGTGGAATCATGCGATTCAATTTTGAAGCATCTATCTTCAACCAATCGAGCTAAAATGTTTGGAGACTCGAGTAAGTCGGATGACAACACAATAATTTAGTAGTGGAGTTTTGGGGGCCCGGACAGGATCGTCTCCGCAGGAGGGAAGTCTTCAACGCTTGGCAATGCTTTTTTTGGTAAAATTTTGACTTAAGTTGCTTACAATCACTGCTTTAGAAGACATTTAATGTATGCACCTTATTTTTAAATAAATATCAACTAGTCGTCATTTTTTGCCAAACACGCGCACTGGTCGACTAGTCGCCGACTACCAATAATTCCGACTAGTCGGCAAATAGTGGACCCATCTTTAGAAGTAATGAGTATGAGTATGTGTATAAGCAGTGCGTGTGTACGGGTCAGGTGGGGCTGACCTCGAGGCTGGCGGTGAGCGCGGCGACGCGGGCAGCCAGCGCGGCCAGCTGCTCGGGCTCCGCGGGCGGCGGCGCCTCCAGTATGGTACTGCGCGGTGCGTGTGCGGGTGTGGGGGCTGACCTCGAGGCTGGCGGTGAGCGCGGCGACGCGGGCAGCTAGTTCAGCCAGCTGCTCGGGCTCCGCGGGCGGCGGCGCCTCCAGCGTGTCCTCCAGCGCGCCCGCCAGCGCCGCCCACTTGTCCGCCTCGCGCAGCGCCGATGCCGCGTTCTATAAACATCATCATCATCATTGTTACCTCGTCACCGGCACTCATCTAGTGATAGCCAATCGAATGCCTCACACGACACGATCATCGATACGAGACTAACATTCGACCCGAAATTAATCCTTCTACAATGGAACTAAATATACATAGTTATATTTTTTTTTATCTAAAATTTTACGATTAAGTTCACCTGAGTGACTATGCCAAAATGAATAAATGTCTCCTTTCTTTTTTTCTTTCTATATATGTATGACGTGACGTTATGAAAAATAGAGTTATGCAAAACGTTATATTAAAAAAAAACGCTATACGGTCATGAAAAATAGCGTTATGCCAAAATAACGGTTATTAAATTTGACGACATGGTTGGCCTAGTTGGTAGTGACCCTGCCTGCGAAACAAGCGTCCCGGGTTCGAATCCTGGTAAGGGTATATATTTGTGTGATGAGCACGCGAATATTTGTTCCAGAATCATGGATGTCTCTATCTATATAAGTATGTATTTCTTTATATGAGTATGTATATCGTTGTCTAGTACCCATAACACAAGCCTTACTAGCGCTTACTTTGGGACTAGGTCAATTTGTGTGAATTGTTCCCTAATATTTATTCATTTTATTTTATATACATATAACGTTATGAAAAATAGAGTTATGCAACACGTTATATTAAAAAACGCTATCCGGTAATATAACGTCATGAAAAATAACGTTATGCCAAAATAACGGTTATCAAAGGTCTGACCTCGAGGCGGCTCTTGAGCAGGTCTATGCGCTGCAGGCTCAGTATGGAGTGCCCCGTCTGCGCCTCCACGGCCTGCAGCTTGCGGTGCAGCGCCGCCAGCTGCTGCTGCAGCGCGCCGCCCTCCAGCTGCAGCGAGGCCGCGTCTTGCAGTGTGCGGGGGATCGAGCTCACTATCTGCAACAACCACGATTAAGGCTCGTCCAGAAATCATGTGATCGTCTTTGGCTTACTTGACACTTTGATCACATATAACAATCAAAACAGAAAGAAAGGTAACAATAGGTGGATAGGTAAATTAATTAATACGAAAAAGTTGTCAAGTCAGTCTGTCAGTCAAAGTGTGGGGCAGCTCCATCATAGGCAGTCTTATTGCTTAAAATTGATCTCTTCCGGACAAGCGTTCATGTTTACGTTGTGAAATGGAAATATAGTATGTTACCTGTGTGGTTGTCTCGTCGAGGGAGTTAGTCAGTTGTTTCATGTAGAGCTGCAGTCTGGACAACGTGTTGGCCACAAACACCTGGAATAGACAACATAAACTAGTTATTTATTTATATTCATCATCAAGACAAAATGGAGATGAGCTGGCCACTTAATAAGAGGACACGACAAATGGAGCAAGAGAGACACGATGGTACCCCAGAGAAGACAAAAGGAAGAGAGGCAGACCGCATAAAAGGTGGGATGACGACACCAGACAAGTGGCAGGAGTCATGTGGAACAGAGTAGCACAAGATAGAAAATAATGGAAAAGGTTGGAGGAGGCCTTTGCCGACTGGCA
Source organism: Pandemis heparana (assembly GCA_963854515.1). Lineage (NCBI taxonomy): Eukaryota > Metazoa > Arthropoda > Insecta > Lepidoptera > Tortricidae > Pandemis > Pandemis heparana. Next base: position 2,898,040 of record OY978032.1, read on the forward strand.
AACAGATCTAGGAAAGATAACAGAATAACAGATATTAGTATAATTTTATTATGCTAATATCTGTTGTTCTGTTATCTTATAAGTCCCCAGTGTTCAATTTTTGTTAATTTTTAAGTTAAAACTAGTATAAAGATCTGAATAAAAGGCTATATTATTATTATTATTACATCATCATCAACATCATCATAATCATAGCCTGTTATCCTGAGCTTACAGAATATCTCTGAGCTCAGTGTGCCCGTTGGCAAAGGCCTCTCACATTTTCCATTGGTTCCTGTCTCTAGCCACCCATCTCCAGTTTTTTATTTATATTACTAGCAACTAAACATATAGGATAGATAGATATTACAAAATAAAACATGGCTTAGAGAAAAAATAAGCAAACAAACACTAATTTCCGTTCTTTCATACTAATTATTCTTCATTACAATTCATTTAAACACAATTTCTTCTAAATCCTCGTACAATCACTCTTTGTATGCAATTAGCATCATATCCACCGGAATGTTGAAAGATACTTGATATATCACTACATTTTTATAAAAAATATTATATTTATATTTTAATTTTATATGAACTTAAGGGGACGTGTTTATTTATAAAAGCCTTAAAATGGCTTGGAATGGACTATAGGTAGGGTTGCCATACGTCCCGTATATACGAGACTGTCACCGTATTTAAGCATCACGTTCCGTATTGTTACTTGTCCCGTTTTTGTCCCGTTGTATCAATATTTCAATATACACGTAGTAAAGACTCAAAGCCGACGGCATGCGAGAGACGCGCGGGGGCGCGCGGTTGCGAGGAGAGGTGAGGGAGGGCGGGGGGGGGCGGTGCGGGGCGCTCGCTCGCCCGCTCGGTCACTATCAATTCAATAAGTCCCGTATCAGTTCTCAACAATTATGGCAACCCTAACTATAGGCTTGTTTCAGTTTATTAACCTAAAAAAATAAAATACCTCTTTCTCCTGGCTCCCGCTGGTGCCCCAGGCTCTGTTAATCCATTTTTTTGGGTCAAAATCATCCTCGGCAAATGTTTTCAAGTCCTATATCAAAAAATCAAGTAAACGTAACAGTAAAAACTAATATTTTAAGCATATTTAATATCTAGTTACTAGTTACAACCCAATACATCATTCTATATACATGTTTAATTAAAGCTGAGTGAAATTACCATCGTTTGTTTTGAATTATTGGTGGATTCTTATAAGAAAATTCTGAAAAATAAAAACTTTCAGCTGACTCGACATGTAAATTGTAAACCAAAACAAAGTTTGACAGGTTAAAGGCGTTACTTATTTTCTTTAACCAATACAAAAAATATCAAAAAACGCCTTTATGGTAGAGCGGTACTAAACCGGTTGATTTCGCTAATCGAGGTAATGCATTATTTCAGAAGGCGTGTAGAGACGGCTTCATACTTTCGACTCAGCGCACCGCTGTACAGGGGGGCAACTCCGAAATCTGATTATCGAAGTTCGTATCACACCGTCTCTCTCGCTCTCAAATTAATAACTCTTAATGAGAGCGGAACGGCACGAAACGAACTTCTAAAATCGAATTTCGGAGTATAAGACGCACTACGATACGACCATAGACAATCACACAAGAAATGTCGTTGTCGAGGAAAAAAAAACCAAATGCAATAAAAAATGTCTGATTCATGTGTTGTGCGTAAATTATTTACAATAACTGTTTGATTTATTATTTATTAATTTTATATTTTATTCAATAATTATAATTATGACCTAGTCCTAGTAGTTGCATAAGTCACAAAGACTTAGCTGTAGAGGTATGAACTTACCAAATTTTTTTTTCGATATTTACTTTGGACCTAATTCAATTAATGAATTATTTATACCATCTTCTAGTACTAAACTACTTTGTGAAAATTTTATTTATATAGTGAATTTTAAAGTGAGAATGAAATTTACACTATGAAGTCTGATGAAAAAAAAACGCTTGTTTTATTTGGGTTAACTTTGTTGTGCAGCATAAAATTACTTACAGCTCGTGAATTTCGTTTTTGCCTCATTAAACCGATAATCTTTTCTGTTTAAATATATTTTTTCATCATTGATTTAGTTCCAATTGGACACCAACATAAAAAAATTTAGTGGTAAAAAATCCAGTTTAATGATGATGTTTTTGCTCTTTTCAGTGACAATGGGCAACAAACGGAAGCTAGAAGTGATCACAATAAGCAGTGATGATGATGACGATGATGTCCCTCTGACACTCATAGGGACGAAGTCTTGTTCGGACACCGCAAGCGGCTTGAAGTCTTACTGCATGCAACAGTGTGAATTCTGCGACAAAGTGTTCACGAATAAGTGAGTATGGTGCCTACCACAGACATCAGATGTACTATAACAGAGTTTCTCAAACTTTTGGCTCCACAAACCCCTGACAAACCTCTTAAGGCCTTGGTGGGCAAACTTTTTCCATTGCGGGCTGGAAAATGACAGATATTTCAGAGCATGGCCAAAAATATACCTGTCTTATATTTTTTCACACTTGGCGATACTAGCATGTTCAATATTAATCTGAGTTTTTAATGATTCATGGTTAAGTTCATTCGAAATATTATAAACGAGAGCCCACCCGAGAGTCTACCCGTGATCATGAGGCATGCAACAGTATCGAAATATCGGGAGCTCAATAAAGGTAATTGCGGTTCACATCCCGTTTATAATATTTCGAATATTAATCTGTTTAGGTGGCAATATGCAACAATTAATAAAACTTCAAGATGGCTCTACTTGTGAGATGCCAGCTGATTTGCTTACTAAGAGTTTGCAAAGAAAAACATTATAAGTTTCTGAGTTTAATGGGTGTTGAGTCCTTATATAATATGTTTATGTTGCAAGTGTTATAGCATAGTTTTGTTTTCTATTTTGTTTGTTACTGGTTAGTAGTTAATTTGGACAAATTTGCGTCATTGCTCGCAATAATGTGGACATGACTCCAAAATTAATCAGTTATGTAATCTCTCTCTCTACTCTCCAGCCTATATACGTCCCACTGCTGGGCACAGGCCTCCTCTCAGAATGAGAGGGCTTGGGCTATAGTTCCCACGTGGGCCCAGTGCGGATTGGGAACTTCATACACACCATTGAATTGCTTCGCAGTTGTGTGTAATCATGTAATAAATTTCTTACTTGACTTAAATTTTAATTCCTAGTCAATAAATACAAAAGTTTGTTATAATATAGATTTATTAAAGAAAATAATCAGTATTTTTTCCAAATTTATTTACGAGAACGACAACTGCCACTTTAATTAACATTTTGCTAATAATTTTATGCATGTGTAAATTTTTATCTCCGGGAGTTCAAATTTTATTTCGAGAAATTAATTAAATGATTAATTATTTGATTAATTTTTGAGTCATGTCCACTTTATTGCGAACGATGACGCAAATCTGTCCGATCTCTGGTAATAATTAAATAATTATAAATGTGTATCAAAAGCAACTCCTTGCAATAGTAGCGCCATCTGCAGTGTATTTGTGTCAATGTGTTTTAATAAAATTATTTGAATAAAGACCCTTGTCTGTTAGAAGCCATCTTGAAGTTTTATTAACAATATACGGTTATTAATGGCTGACTAGTGCCTGGCTTCAAAAAGTATAACACATAAATTATTATTTCAGGTATGATATGTTAATTCACAATGCAAAACACATAATCATCCCACTTCTGAAACAATCAGCCCACCAGTGCACTGTATGCTTATTCTACTTTACATCAAGAAAAGAACTAAAAGATCACATGAAACACACACACAATGTGAAACTCGAAAGCACGGACAATGAAACTAAAGCTAAACATGTAGAAGTTAAAACTAAACACGAGAATGGAAAAACAGATAAACCTATACTTCAATTAAAAGACTTTAGCATTGTAATTGATGCAGATTTGGTAAAGACTACGCATGAAGCAATAGAAAATAGAATAAGAAACAGATTAAGATTTGAAGATGATACTGATGGCAATGTTGATTCTAGCGCGAGTCTGTTGAATGATTTAACTCAAGAATGTAAAGTTAATATGAATTTGTTTGATGAGCCTTGGGTTGGGGCAGATGTGACAGAAGCTAAAGCCTCTAAAGCAGTACAGGTTGAAAAAGTGGATACAATAGATGTATTAAGCAATGATGGAGATAAATATGCAGCAAGCACGCATTTTGATGAGCTGGTGGAACCGGGAATGTACAGGTGCAAGAGGTGTCAGCAAATTTTTTCAACAAGGTGAGTGTGCACCAAGGGTTCTGTACAAATTTGGCAAGTGAATATACAATCCAATCTAAGCAGACTGCTCGTAAGTTAAATGTAGGCACCCATAAATATTCTAGTTTTAGTATTTTTTGCTATAGTGGTAACAGAAATACATCATCTGTGAAAATTTCAACTGTCTAGCTATCACGGTTTCTGAGATGCAGCCTGATGGCAGACAGACGGACAGTCGAGTCTTAGTAATAGGGTCCCTCATTACCCTTTAGGTACACACATCTTCCTAGCGTTTTTCCCGGCATTTGCCACGGCTCAGTGAGCCTGGGGTCTGCTTTGACAACCTAATCCCAAGATTTGACATAGGCACTATACACTACTAGTTTTTACAGAAGCGACTGCCATCTGACCTTCCAACCCAGAAGGGTAACTAAGCCTTATTGGGACTGGTCCAGTTTCCTCACTATGTTTTCCTTCACCGAAAAGGTTATGGTAAATTTCAAATGTAATTTCGCACATAAATTCCGAAAAACTCAGAGGTGCGAGCCTGGTATCCGAACCCGTGACTGCTTGAGAGACCACAGGTCAAACCACTAGGCTACCACCACTAGGTACAGAACCCTAAGGTTACGTCCGCACAGACAGGCGGCTTGCTTAGCGTCAAGAGCCTCGTGGCTTGCACTCTGGCGTTGGCGTTGGGCGTGGTAGCCTAGTTGGTTTGACCTGTGGCCGCTCAAGCAGAGCGTCGTGGGTTCAAATCCCGGGCTCGCACCTCTGAGTTTTTCGGAATTTATATGCGAAAATTACATTTGTAATTTGCCATGAGCTTTTCGGTGAAGGAAAACATCGTGAGGAAACCTGCACACGTCTGCGAAGAAATTCAATGGTGTGTGTTAAGTTCCCAATCCGCACTGGGCGCGCGTGGGAACTATAGCCCAAACCCTCCAATACACGGAGGAGGCCTATGCCATGAGGCACGCCGAATTACGCGACAATTTAATAAATAAACGACAATAACAACAACAACAACATGTACGAGTACTTACTGAAATTGTAGCGAATTCGGAATAAAAAGGCTTATAAATATAAATATAATGTACTGTATAAACAACTGCGTAATTTTGACGAAAAATTTTACGAATATTTGCGAATGACCAGAGAATATTTCATATGATTGTTTTTAATTATCCTACCTACTAATACCACTTGTTATTATTTTTGTATGTACTTAACTAACCTCTATGGATTCTGTCCAAAATAAATGTTTTTTTTTTTTTTATATATTAGCGATAACGATACTCTGACTGCAAATTCTGCCCAGGTTCCAGCTGATACAGCACGACATGACCCACATCAAGATCCGCAAGCCCCGGCCGTTGCTCTGTGAGTTTTGCGAGCGTTTCATCTCGACCTCCCGTCTCCAGTTGAAGCAGCATCTGATGAAGCACTCTCCCGACCTGTGGAACCACAAACAGAGGATGCACACGACGTGCGGCAAGTGCGGACTGAAGTACCACAGCTATAAGAAGCATGTGGAGAATTATCATGAACTCATGTACTGCCATTTGTGTTACAAAGGTAAAATAAAAAGTTTTTTTTTTTTAATTTCCACGCATTATAAGTAGTGTCCGACCGAAATTTCGGTTTCGGCCAATTTCGGCCGAAGTTTCGGTTTCGGCCAGAATCCGGCCGAAACCTTCGGCCGGGCCGAAATTACTTGGCGGCCTCTCGCGGGTCACGCATCGGGAGCGCTCGGCTTAATTCGGGCACGCTCGGCCGGGTAGGTATAGGTAATGCATCGGCGGCCGGCCCAGCTGGGACCAGCGACAGTAGTATGCATACAGTTTTTTTATTTTGTTTAACAAAAAAAAGTAACTGTTCTCATATAAGAAATCCTTGCAATAACCTTTTCCTTACGATTTGTACAGTAATTTTGAATATTTTGTTTGATATGATAGGTCTGGTTCACTAACGTTTGACCTAAAAATGATTGACAAAATGATCATTTGACAAACTTTAAATATCGGATAAACCGTAAAGTTTTTTAAAAACTTATTAAAATAAACCTAACCTAATCTAAAGTGAGCCACGCATAAAGGTTTTTAGATTTTTAAAATAGTTCACGGTTTATAAGATATTAAAATTTTGTCAAATGATCATTTTGTAAAATGATACTTTTGTCAATAATTTTTAGTTCAAATGAAAGGACACCGATACGTCTTCAAAAATTTCGGTTTCGGCTAAAAATCTTGTTTCGGTCGGACACTAATTATAAGCCGCGAACACACAATGCCAGTAAAACGGATCAGTAGCTTGCATATTAGTTACTGGCATGTATAAGTAACTGGCACACTGTATACATTTGCAAATTACACTTGCACCCAATTGGCGTCTTTACATTGCGTACTGGCATGCCTGTAGCTGTCGCATGCCACTCATGCCAGTCCCGCAGCCCCCCGCAGCCCCTCCCTTAATTGCATGCCAGTAAATCAGATTGCTTGCAATCTGCTGTCTTTACATTGCGTACTGGCATGCCTGTAGCTGTCGCATGCCACTCATGCCAGTCCCGCAGCCCTCCGCAGCCCCTCCCTTAATTGCATGCCAGTAAATCAGATTGCTTGCAATCTGCTGTCTTTACATTGCGTACTGGCATGCCTGTAGCTGTCGCATGCCACTCATGCCAGTCCCGCAGCCCCCCGCAGCCCCTCCCTTAATTGCATGCCAGTAAATCAGATTGCTTGCAATCTGCTGTCTTTACATTGCGTACTGGCATGCCTGTAGCTGTCGCATGCCACTCATGCCAGTCCCGCAGCCCCCCGCAGCCCCTCCCTTAATTGCATGCCAGTAAATCAGATTGCTTGCAATCTGCTGTCTTTACATTGCGTACTGGCATGCCTGTAGCTGTCGCATGCCACTCATGCCAGTCCCGCAGCCCCCCGCAGCCCCTCCCTTAATTGCATGCCAGTAAATCAGATTGCTTGCAATCTGCTGTCTTTACATTGCGTACTGGCATGCCTGTAGCTGTCGCATGCCACTCATGCCAGTCCCGCAGCCCCCCGCAGCCCCTCCCTTAATTGCATGCCAGTAAATCAGATTGCTTGCAATCTGCTGTCTTTACATTGCGTACTGGCATGCCTGTAGCTGTCGCATGCCACTCATGCCAGTCCCGCAGCCCCCCGCAGCCCCTCCCTTAATTGCATGCCAGTAAATCAGATTGCTTGCAATCTGCTGGCTTTCTAGGTACAAGCATGCCAGTTAGTGTACACACATGCCTGTGGCTGGCACGTGCAAGGAGCTGGTATGCAAATGTGCCAGCTGCAGGCATGTGTGTTTGCGGCTTTGTTGAGTACCCAAACCTGTAGGCTTATTGTATAACTCGCTCGCAATCGCCATCGTGTTCATTATGACAGTTCTTGTATGAATGTGACAGCTAGCCGATTCCGATGCCAATTGTCAGCCCATACATGAACTGTCAAAATGAACACGATGGCGATTGCGAGCGAGTTCGACAATGAGCCTCCTGGCCAAAAGCGCCTTAAAGTCGCTGTCAATTGACATTGCGAACAATGTAAATAAACCATTTAATGATATATCTATATTCTTGCACTTGTTTATTGTTTTAATGGTTTAGGTTTACACAAGTGCAGTAATAGATATACACGCATCATCTCAAAGAGCTGCTAATGTATTATTTTAAACTAGCGACCCGCCCCGGCTTCGCACGGTATATTATGCATGTATTATACATACAAACCTTCCTCTTGATTCACTCTATCTATTAAAAAAAAACGCATCAAAATCCGTTGCGTAGTTTTAAAGATTTAAGCATACAAAGGGACATAGGGACAGAGAAAGCGACATTGTTTTATACTATGTACCTAGTGATAATAAAAATAATAATAGGGTCCCGTTTTTGCCCTTTGGGTACGGAACACTAAAAATCATGATTATTCCCTATTTCGTCGTATATTGATGCTAGGGATGGACATTTAAAATATACATCTATGTTTTTTCCGATGCAGTGCATCGATCGGTTGCATCGATGTTAATTCGATGTATTTAGAAAAACATCGATGTTTCCAAAACATCGATTGTTTTTCGCAATGGACATGTGTTTAGGCAAATAACCGTAATTGTATCATAAAAAACAATGCAAATACACATTAAATTCACACTTTACACTACGCAACAAAAACTCGGTGGATCATGTTGTTTTAGGTTTTATTATTTGATTTTGACTTTGCCGGTACCGTGGCAAAGGAAACATAACCCATTCAGCCAAACCGATAAAATATGGTAGGTGTGTAATATTGACTGAAAGGCTGAACTGATTATGTATTACGATTCAGCGGCCTTAGCACGCTAAAATGTAGACAAATATATGTCTGTGGATAAAATATATTGTCACGACATATTTTATCGCGGGCCCTAACATGCTATGGACGAAACATAAAATTAACCCTAGGTTTAAATTTTATCACACGACATAAAGCAGTGTTGCCAACGATTTAAAAAAATGCATTTCGGTCATTGTATTCGTTCAAACGCTCAGTGTAATTGAGTCTTATTTTAACAGTCTACCTATTAAAGATGTCAAAGAATCTTAGCGGCTGACTCGTAAATAGTGTTTATCGTGATTTGGTCGGATTATCGCATTTGTCGTGATTGGCGGCTTGGTTTAGGCATGTCACATATGAGTGGTGGTGGTTCATTTTTTTTAATGTTTGCCGGATAAGTAGGTTAGATGGTCTACTTACGGCTTAGTTAGTTTGCAGCCTCTACAGTAATGTATTATTGATTACAAATATTACAATAGCACAATAATTGAACATAACATAAAATTAAACATCATTTCACACAGTTCATTCAAATCAAAACAATTCGTTATTTAATTCTAGTTTATCATGTTATTTCTTTTGTAACTGTATATGCGTCGGAAATCACTGAGCCCACCGCAGCACGTTTGGGCACAAACAGAGGTTACGATTCTCGCCTTTTGTATGATTAATATCGACATAACTGCCTCTTTTTAAATTTATAATTATCATTGGCCATAGTATTAAATTTGTCGCAGTCCTCAAGCCACCTACATAAATTTATCCCAACTAACTGTCAAAAGGGTATTAATTTTGTCTACATTTGGATTACCGTGTTAGAGCAATAGACAAATTGTCTACTCAGTCGTCAAGTGTGGATAAAATACCGCGACATAATTTAGCGTGCTAGTCACCGCGACAAAATATCGTTTGTCGCTCATTTGTAGACAAAATGGGTAGATAAACGTTACCGTGCTAGCCAGGCAGGTTTCAGTCAGCCAGTGTTGTCACACTTATAGACGCTCATCTCATAGTTTGCGTATTCGATGCATCGAATAAAAAAACATCGATATATATTCGATGTTGAAGTATTAACAATACATCTGTTCAATACGATGCATCGTTACTATACATCGAGTGTTTACAATACATCGATGTATATCGTCCATCTCTAATTGATGCCTAATTGTTTTCGTTACAGGCTTTGACTCTGACGAAGAACGTCTAGATCACATCAGGGAACATCTGGTGGAGACTAAATGCACGCAATGTGACCTGGTCTCCACGGCGATAGAGATCAGCGAGCACCAACGGCTGTGCCATAAGTTCCAGCACACCTCCACCATCAAGATATGCGAGACCTGTAGTCTCTTCACCAAGAACAGTCACGGCATAAAATATGTGTTTCTGAAAAATATAAGTGAAATCGGAACTAGATTGACGTGTGAGAGGTGTAAGAAACAGTTCTTTGAGTTGAAATTAGTGAGGCGGTTCCATAAAGCGGGTTATAAGGAGAGGGATGGGGGGGAGAAGAAGAAGTGTTTGTCTAATACTGACCGTCTGAAGAATATACAGCAGCGGTTGAAGATGATTAACAAGTTGAGTAGGTTTTATGGAGTTGTTTTATTTCTTTCACCCTTTTGTAACCTTGGATCACACAGGTAGAATCCTACTAATATTATAATTGCGAAAGTTTGTGACGATGTGTTGGACGGCTGGATGGATTTGCTTCAAATTTGGAACGGAGATAGCTGGTACCCAAGATTAAAACATAGGCTACTTTTTATCCCGGAAAATTGCGTAGTTCCCGCGGTATAGCGATGAACATGTCAATTGCTAATTCTACGCGGACGCAGTCGCGGGCAGAAGCTAGTATAGCATAGATTGGCAAACCGGGCGGAAATAAGGATCGCTGCCCGTGGTCCCACCGTTATAAAAAATGATGAATTACACTTCACCTCGCGGGGCTCCTATTTCTGCAAGGTTTGCCTTTTGGGCATTTGAAGATACCTAACAAACCTAACCTAATTTTACTATCTAGAGAGGATCTTTGTAACAGTGGGACATAAAGGTGGGTTCTGGGTACAGGTGGCGGCACGTAAGTCTAACGTGGAGTACGCCCGCCCGCGTCCCCTGCACTCCCCCGCGATACCTTATTTTCGACTATACTTCATTTAATTTAGAATGAGAAACCAAAACATATTGTGGCTCGTGAACTGTAATCTCTACAATTTGTACTAGAGTAACAATTGACGACACGCAAATAAAGTGACATTAACATCTTAACACAATTTTATTTTGCGGCTGCCAAACTATTGCCCTGTACTATTTGCTAGGTAAGAAATAGTTGACCAGCAGCAATATAATGTTTCTAGCTGCTGCCAGCGACTTCGTCTGCAAAGAATTCGTTTATCGTTATCCCGCGGGAACTACGCAATTTTCCGGGATAAAAAGTAGCCTATGTGCTATTCCAGACTTTTCTCTATCTATGTGCCGAATTTCATCCAGATCCGTTGGGCAGTTCTGGCGTGATTGAGTAACAAACAAACATCCATCCATCCATCCATACTTTCGCATTTATAATATTAGTTACATTGTGGCTTCTCATTCCAAATTAAATGAAGTATACTGCGCATCAACGGTCATCGCTAAACTTACGTGCCGGCACTTGTAATGCCTTAGAAATAGGAAACGTCGTTCCGTCGACCTCATGCTGAAGTGTAATTCGTCATTTTTTATAACAGTGGGACCACGGGTAGCGACCCATTGGATGCTTCAAATTATTTGACGCTGACTACAAAGCAAAGTTCTTCCGGAATGTTTCTCCAGATCGTTTGGTTACTTTGGTTGAATCAGAGGCCCCTGTGAGCTGGTGCAACGCCATCTATCCTATTCTGTAGTCTCATTTCCCGTGCCGTGAGGTCGTGTTAGCTCAGAAGTTAGTCTACTCGACACTAGATGTCGCTTTTTTATGATTTTGGATTTTATTTGACGGACTTTGAATACTTTGATGCCGCTACAGTGCTCGGATATTTCTGAACTTCTACGTAGATATTACTAAACTGGTGGATGTGTTAACACAGTAAATAAAAACCATTTAGCGTCTGTGAACGTTTAATTTTTACAACATTTTCAAGTCGATACCGGAATCGGCATGGTGAACTCGAATATGGTTTTTCAAACTGCACTTTTGCACAAACGCCGCCTTGCACACCGCACACGCATACGGTTTGTCGTTCAAATGTATCCGCAAATGAACTTTAAGTGTGTACAATTCAGCAAACTTTTTACAACAAAATTTACACTCGAAATTCTTCGCTCCCGAATGCACAGTCAAATGTTTTTTCAGAGTCCACTTGTAGCCGAAATTCTTCCCGCAAATTTGGCAGGGGTACTCCTTGTTCTTCAAATGCGAATATTGTACATGCGCGCTCAGACCTCCCGAGCTCGCGTAGTTTTTGAAGCAAATGTCACACTTGTATTCCGGTTTTTTGAGGTTATGCTCGTTCACCAAATGCTGGAGCCGCTTCTGGTACTGCGAAAACACTTGATCGCACTCTGGACACGCGTAGACAGCTTTACTGTGGACCTTCCTAACGTGATAAGCCCTAGCGGACGTCGTGCGAAACTTTTTGTCGCAAAACTTGCACTCTATATCAGTTTCTTTGTGCATTTTGACGTGTGCGTGCAGTCTGTGGTCGGATAGGAACTTTTTACCGCAAAAATGGCAGACGAAATTAGCGCTGTGGTCATTCATGTGTATGCTTAAATTTTTGAAAAATCTAAATTCTTTCCCGCAAACGTGGCATTTAAATTTTTCTGATGCCAAATCGAAACCCAGAATGCCGTGGGACGGCTTGAATTTGGGCGTGTCGTGGTACAATTTGTTGTGATTCAAAACTAAATGTTGTATCAAGTTGTCTATGGTTTTAAACGTGTTGCCGCACAGTCTGCATATTATGTCACTGACGTCGGCTTTTATCAAGTTCTTGGGAGTTTTCAAGCTTCGAGATATTTCTTTTTCTGTTACATCACTATGTTTGTCGCTTAAATGTGTTTTTAGTTGCTTGAAAAATAAATACGAGCTGTCGCAATACAGGCAGGTGTATTTGTACTTGTTTATATGTTTGAAGGGGACTACGGTAGAGTTTTTCAAAACTAATGTAATGTTCGATCTCAAGTGACGGTTTTCTGTGTAACTTTCAGGTGTAACTCGCGGCATTCTCCACGTTATTTTTGCATCTGAAAAGAAAAAAATGGCAATTTTCAGTATCAGTTTGTGGGATTTGTGTTTTATGTGGCAGTAGTGGAGGGAGGGTTTGCATGCAAAACATATATATTTCGCACAGGCTTGGTTATCTTGCACGTAAGTAGCGGAGTAGCAAGGTAAAGAATGGACCTCCGCAAAGTAACGCCTGATTCAATAAAATATTTAATCAGTGTATACAATTTGTTCTGTAGTTGTCCCAAAAAAACTTGCACAAAAGTAAAACGGCCGCTTTTTGTTGTGCAAGTTTTTTGGGACAACTACAGAACGACCAATTTACTAGTGTAATTTTTCCACCATTTTCAAGTGGTATTTCTACATGTGCCTTCAATAATCGGACGAAAGTGTGTCCGTCTGTCTTTCTATCTGTCAACCGATTTAGTCGGAATTTGGTATAGACAGTTTCGATCCCGGGGAAGGACCATAGGATAGATTTTATCCCGGTTAATCGCGTTCCCTCGGAGCGATAAAATTCTGCGCAGACGAAGTCGCGGGAAACAGCTATGAACAATTTTTAATTCCTCAATTATTATTATTTTTTTTTTTTTTTCAATTTTCATTTTTTTTTGATCTGTCAAACCGCATCCCTAAACTTGACCGACAGTGTTGCCACCTGTTAACAACTAGCAAATCAATTACCTCTAAATCAGGGCAAACAAATCTCCGGTCCCCCTCATGCCCCCGCATATGCTCCCTTAGCGTGTAACTCCGCGCATATGCTTTACAACAAACCGTGCAAATAAACGGTTTCTCACCACTATGTTTCAACATATGCTTTTTCAACCCATGATTGGTTATAAAGGCCATCCCACACTCAACACATTTCTTATTCTTATGGCCGTGCGTCTGCCTGATATGCGTCGCCAGATAATGCTTAATATTGTACACCCGAGCGCACATTGGACACTTAAACTTGTGCGTAATGTTGTGCGCTTCGGACATGTGTTTTATTCGGTCGTTGTAGTGTTTCATGGGTTTCAAACAGATGTGGCATTTGAGTACACGTTTCGAGTGAACGCTTTCCATGTGGTTAGCTTTCGAAGTTTTCGTTTTGAGCACCTTCCCGCACTCGCCGCACGGAAAGTTGCCACTTTCGTGAGTACGTTTGTGAACTTTCAACCGTTTCGAGTTCAAAAAAGATTTACCACAAACATCGCATATGCAATTCGCGTAATGCTCGTTCAGATGCGTAGTCAAAGTTCTGAACACGTGAAACTCTTGCTTACACAAATGACACGTGTAAGGACTCGAATCGACTTTGTAATCGGCGATGCACTCACTATAAATGACCTTATCGTGAACGCTGCCAAAATGGCGGCGCATCGCGTCGACATCTGTCAAACTCAACTGACAGCGGCGGCATTCCAAATTCGAAATGTCAATTTGCAGGGAGCGCGGATAGCGTTTTATTCTTTTTAATTCCGCATCGGTGTCAGAGTGTGTTTCGTTCGTGTGGTTCCTTAGTGCGTTTAGTTGCATGAAGTCTTGCTGGCAGAAGAAACATTGGAACCAGCTTTTGTGGTGACGGAAGGGGCAGGCTGTGGTGTCGCGGAGGACTATGCCACAAGTTAGAATGACGCGTTTGCGTTCTGATATTTGCTTGCTTGCGTTTACCCTGCCAGGCTGACTGCCTGGAACGAAAAAAAAAGCGTTACAAAAAAATGAATAAAATAAAATATTAATTAGAGTCCAAAATATAGTAAATTTCAAATGTAAAAATTCAAATTTAAATTCAGATTTGTAATAACCTAAAAAAATAAGTAAATAATTAAATAATTAGTAATTATAAACTTAGCAAGTAATGGGACCCACATTTCAGGGATGCCGTGCCTCGCGTTAACATTAAAAATTTGTGCCAACGACAAACATTTTCGCTCCTCAAAACTACCGTCCTAATTCAAAAGAACGCATTTAGTAAACAGATTTACGGTGCGACCACACCGCCGCTTAAAAAACGGTGACGTTACGGAATCGCAACAAAATGTTTTTTTTTTTTTTTTTTTTTATGCGAATAGGAAGGCAAACGAGCAAGTGGGTCACCTGATGGTAAGCGATCACCACTGCCCATAGACACCCGCAACCCCGGAGGGATTGCAGATGCGTTGCCAACCTAGAGGACTTAGATGAAATGCCTCTTGTGCCCGTAATTTCCCCGGCTGTCTTACTCTCCACACCGGAACACAGCAGTGCAAGCACTGCTGCTTAGCGGCAGGATTAGCGAGTAAGATGGTGGTAGCTATCCGGACGGACCTTGCACAAGGCCCTACCACCCGCAAAATGTATGAAGAAACGGTGAGAAAACGTGACGCATACGACACGTCACTGCGTATACGCGGCGGTTTGGTCGCACCCTTAGTCATTATTTAGTTTTCGAAGTGAAAACTTCTTTACCGCTTTTTGGGATGGGTAAAAAATGTTTTCCTACTCCTGTACTATTATCTGTGATTTATGTTATCACGAGCACCACTATAAGAACACTCATAATAAGACTTTGGCTAAGTCTATATTGTCTATTCCCTCTAAAAGCACTTGTTGGCTTATGGCTCTAAAAGTGCTCCATCGTTACTCTGCCAGCCATAGACTGCCAGATCTAGGTAAAACTTTTACAGGATCAACATTAAATTTACGATGAAAATGCATGGCTACCAACCTAACAAATTATTTCATTCGAATGGTTTTTTATAGAACTATAACTTTCTGAACGAAATGCGTAGATTCCAACATAACAAACAAGATTTTTTAATAACGTCACTGGCAAGTTGGTAAACGTTTTGGCTAAATGCGCCACGAATGCAAGGCTATAAAAAAAAAGTTAACGTTAATTAAAAAACAAAGTTTACTATAAACAAACTTCCAATTTTTTCGTTAGTCGTTTTCATGTTTCCCGCTCTTGTCTTGTTTGTTACTAAGTATTTGTTATTATTTGATTGCAATAGTTTTAACAAAGTTTTGTAACGTATCATAAAAAAATATGGATGAAAACGAAATTAACTCAACACCGGAAGAAATATCCGCAGCGGCCCAGGAAGTGATGGAAAATTCGTTGCCTAGAAAATCTCGGCAATGATAAAACCTAGGTACGAGAATTTCTGCGTGGAGACTGGAAAACTGGACTTCTTCATTTTTGGAGAAAGTATTACTGTAATTTAGTAAGTGCCTACTTAGTCGTAGAAAAAATATTGTATGCAACGTTGTATTAGCAAGTCAAAAAAAGCTCGTGGCGAATTTCTTACGATGTTCGCTACGCTCACATCGTAACCCACACCACTCGCCTTTTTTGACCCCTCTAATACAACTGTTGCATAAAATACTATAAACACGCGACAGGCGTAAGACGGAGGAAAAGTTTAAGTACCAGGATATCAGGCTCTTAAACTTATTTTGAAATACGAATGAATCGCGTTCGATTCTTGAAGTGTTTTTTTGTTGAGTCGCGGAGCAAAAGTACTAGGGCATCAGCACCTTGTTAGAGGTCTGTCAATATAGATAATACGTACGTTTTTTTGTAAGCGGCCAGTACGTGCGTCTTGAGCGTCATGGAGACAACATTAAAATCTAATCTAAGCTGCTGTTTTCACTGCCGGCACTCCCGGAGTGCTACCCGTCGCTTTTATTTTATTTTTGGACAGATCACAAATCAATCTATCATAGTTTTCTTGCTACGAAACAGATACGCGCTCCTTTCGAATTAGGACGGCACGAAACTCAAGATAAGTAAACACAAGCAAGCAAATAACAAGTCGCGTACGAATCATACTATTACTAGCGACCCGCCCCGCCTTCGCACGGGTTATCAACTGCAAGTACGAGTATGTGGCGACTGTACATATTAGCTACTTGCTATTTTATTAGCTAGACTTTATTGTAGAAAACTATTTCGTATTGTGCGCATGTGCTGTTAAAAAAAGAACTGTACGCCTGTCTGAATGTCTGTCATCTTTACCACACGCTGGTCTCCTAGTTTTCTCTTTCCCTGTGTATATAGTCATTTCCATTTGTTGGTGTTCTTAATATAGTGATATACCTTAGTGTGGAGTGCTTGTTTATTTGTAGCGTTAGTAGCTAGGGATGCAAACGATGCATCGATGTTTCAGTTAAAAAACATCGATGTTTGCCATCGATGTTCACCATTGCAAAACATCGATGTATCGATGTTGTTTTATGCGATGTTTTCACATCGATGTTTTGCCTGCCATCTGTTAGAAATTTTTAGTGCTTTTATTATTATGATGTTTTTCTTTTGCCTGTCATCTATTAGAAATGTTTGGTTATTTTAGCAGAGCAGAAAATAGGTTTTAAAGGTAATTTTATTTCCTATACTCTACTCTAGACCTTCCTTATTCTAAAGACTTACCTATTCAATCGATAATATTGCTATAGATTATAGATAATATACAATTTAACTATTGAATAGATAGATAATAAGTTCGCCTTTGTGCATGTATCTCATTGTTTGTCAATTGTATTTGTCTTGTTTATTTTGCACAATAAAGAGTTTACATACATACATACATAATAAAAGAAATTAAAAAAACACGATGTTTCGATACATCGATGTTTTTCGGGCGATGTTTTTTGAACATCGATGTTTGTTCTGAAACATCGATGTATCGATACATCGATGTTCTTGCTTTCGATATTTGCATCCCTATTAGTAGCACCCCATAAGTATATACCTTTCTTTAGAATGTATGTACGTTATTTGAAAAAATCCCAGCAAAATGCGAATCGGACTCGAGCACCAAAGGCCTCTATTTTACCAATGCGAAAATGTGAAATAAGGGCCTGGGCCCCGATTTTCGTAAGCAAATCACTCGGAAGTACCACTCGAAAGTGGTATAAATCTGTTTATATCTTCAAAACTACGGCTCTAATCAAATTTTTGACTAGTCCACAAGATTAATGAGAGCCGTAAGCATCATCTAAGCTACTCGTATTTCAAATTCAGCACAATTTTTCACCACTTTCGAGTGGTATTTTCATACAATACATATGCTTTCAAAAATCGAGCAAAATGTGAGATCAATTTATATTAAAAATAGTTTTTAGATTTGTTTAATTAGCTATTTGCACTCATACCAGATTTCAAAATCTAGGACGACAAAGTATCCCCCCCTTTACCCAGACAAAAAGCACTGTCTAGCTCGCTCCTGATATATTCACCTACAGTGATAATAGCCTACAGCCCCACTCCATCACATTTCCCTCAAATCGTCCATGCAAAAAGAAACCGTGTTACAACGCGAGAGAGCTTCTTTTAGTTTAACCGTTTCAATCATGGCCGTTCACGTCACCCCGTACTTATTAGGGTTGTAGTAGTCATTGTTCGTTGCTAGGTAACTAGGTACACAAGTAACGCGCGACGCCAGCGTGCGAGGCGAGCGGCAACCTACTGACATTATCCTGCCCGGCAGGAGCACCGGTTGATCGTACCTAAACTGCGGAGTGTACACCCCCTGGTACTAACCTGTTTTAGATATATCCAATTTGTCATTGCCCAGTTTAGGCAGGTCTATATTTCCACGAACATCAACATCGGTTGTTGTTTCGTTTATTTTTGCCAATTCCGATATAGGCGTATCTGAGTCGCCGTCTGAATCTTCCTTCTTTGTCTTCCCTTTAACTTTCAAGTGTTTGTGTCTCTTTCTTTTGAGAGTTTTGGTTAATTTCAGTCGATTCTTCGCTTTCGCCTCTAATTTAGGTGACGGATGATGGTTTTCTGAAAAAATTAAAATTTTATCATAAAAATTTATAACCACCGAAGATCTGAATGTTAAAGTTAAAATACACTTTTTTGCGAGCAATAATAATTGGGTACTTATTAGTGTCCGATCGAAGTTTCGGTTTCGGCCAATTTCGGCCGAAACCTTCGGCCGGGCCGAAATTACTTCGCGGCCTCTCGCGGCTCTCGCTTCGGGCACGCTCGGCCGGGTAGGTATAGGTAATCACAGGCGGCCAGCCCAGCTGAGACCAGCGACAGTAGTGTGCACGCAGTTTTATTATTTTGTTTAGCAAAAAAGACAACTGTTCTCACATAAGAAATCCTTGCAATAACCTTTTCCTTACGATTTGTACAGTAATTTTGAATATTTTGTTTGATATGGTACGTCTTAAAAAAATTCGGTTTCGGTTTCGGTTTCGGCCGAAATCAGGAAAAAACCGAATATTCGGTTTCGGCTAAAAATCGTGTTTCGGTCGGACACTAGTACTTATAAAATCCATTTGTAAATTATACAATAGTTTTAAAATGGCTTAGTTCCCGCGGGATAGCGATAAACGAATTCTGCGCAGACAGAGTCACAGACAACCGCTAGTATAATGTAATATGGTGAGTACCTCTGTTGCAAGCTTCAAACTCGTCTGCATAACCACCAGGGCTCCCGCACTCCACTTCTGGCTCAGTCTTGATTTCTAACTCCTCAATACTATCTGAAATGTAAGAGATAAATCCTACTAAATCAATAAAGCTCAATAAAGGTAATCGCGGTTCATACCATATCCCGTCTATAATATTTCGAATGAAATTAACCGTGAATCATTGAAAACTCTTAAATCCTACTAATATTATAAAAGCAACAGCATCCTGACAATGTGTGCTCGGATTGCCAAATGACACGACATTGGGATGGAATACTGATAGGAATTGTTGCGAACTCTTTATCATATTTATATTGTTTATGTTTTTATATACTTTTTTTATGGCTTGTCAGTTGATTTTTGTCTTGTTGAAGAGAGCAAAAAGAGTGGTTCAGTTTTGCTGGTGTTCTCATTTTCCATTACTTATCCATTTTCTTAAATTATAATACAGTCCACATTTCGTACTCTTCAGGAATTATTAAATGAAAGTGGTGACATGTCTATTTTATTATGATTATTATTATTTAATTTTGATGACTATTTGATTTTTAAAATTTTCTATTTGTAATTGTACTAACGTAGTTTTGTAAGATGTAACTAACCTATTCAATTCTATGGGATTTTGGTCCTGAAATAAATGATTTTTATTTTTATTTTTTAAATGCGAAAGTTTGTGACGATGTGACTATGTGAGTGAGTGTGTATGTTTGTTCCTTCTTCATGCTAAAACGACTGGACGGATTTCAATAAAATTTGGAACAAAGATAGCTTACTCAAAGCATAGGTTTTACTGAATGTAACGCCGTCCCCGCGCCGCACGCGCCGAATCTCTTTCCATCTCTTTTCTGCATGTGCTGGCTACAAAGAATGTTTGTTGAGAGATGACAAGTGCTGGCGTTTTAATAAGTTAACTGGTGGTAGCCTAGTGGTTTGACCTGTGGCCTTTCAACTCAAGCAGAGGGACGACGAAATGTTTTTATTTTTATAAAAAAATATGGCTCGATCAACGGAAACTTTTTTCCGTAGCTAAGAATGGTTATTCCTATCAATAGAAAAATCACCAAGCACTTTCAAAAAAATCATCCAATCCCAATTGGAATTTTATTAAATATTTTAACTGAGCAATTTTTTAAAAATGCTTAGTTTTGGATTGGGGAAGGTCAAAAGGTGATCGCGGCAGGAATTTAATGAATATAATAATAATAATAATAATAATAAATTTCTTGGGACAATTGACACCAATTGACCTAGTCCCAAACTAAGCAAAGCTTGTAATATGGGCACTAGACAACGGATAAACGTACTTATGTAGATAAAAACATACTTAAATACATATTAAACATCCAAGATTCGAGAACAAACATTCGTATTTTTCATACAAATATCTGCCCCGACCGGGGATCGAACCCGGGACCTCAAGCTTCATAGTCAGGTTCTCTAACCACTAGGCCATCCGGTCGTCATGAATAATTGTATAGTTGAATGTTTTTTCTTAAGAGTTCCTCATCCCCCATTTTAAAGGGAGGATCCTCCGACCAGACGGCTGTTGCACAGTATATGCACAGTACATATAAGCACAAGCAGTAGGGAATCTACGAACAAATCGGTCGAAACGAACGCACACATAGACACGCGCTTTTACACGGCCCCTAAGCAGATCTCGCGGTGCCGTCAGTCGCGCGTGGCGCATTGAGACGAGCGGCCGTGTTTGTTTTAAACATGCCAAGAGCGTATTGCGCAGTGTACGGCTGCTTGAACTCGGCTTCTTCAAAACCGGAGCTTTCGTTTTTTAAAATCGTTTGTTGAAAGGTAAGAATGATACTATATTATTATGAAATAAAATTTATATATATTATTATTTTTATAACGAGAAATGTCGGATGTCACTTCTCCGACAAATTCTTTTTCTGTTAAATAAAACGTTTGGCTGTTTAGATGATAAGTAAGTAGTTACCGTATATTATAGACCGTGTTTTTGGTGAAAAAAATTTCTACGGACTTTCATTGTTATCATCTTGCATCTATAGTATATGTACTAATATATTATAGAAAACTACACTTGAAGGATAACTTGTCAAATACCTATAGGTAGGTATTTGACAAGTTATCCTACCTATCCTACCTTGGTTAAAAAAACTATTCAATTTAATAAAAATTAAATCGACAACCCTAACGCTTTATTGGAGCGTAGGTACTTATTTCAAAAAGTAGGCCTATCTTCCCTACTGCTTTAGCTTATATATATACTGTGGTATATGTATAAGCTAAAGCAGTAGGGAAGATAGGCTTACTTTTTTAAATAAGTACCTACGCTCCAATAAAGCGTTAGGGTTGTCGATTTAATTTGTTAAATTGAAAAGTTATTTTTTTGTCTAGTTAGCGCTATAATCTCAGCTGGTAAGGCCTGTGTTTAGAGCTACTAGCTACACTCGCTACACTTAATTAAGAGTATTAGGGTTGGCACCCATAATTTGTGTAAAAGAGAAACAAACGTTTATACTCGTATGGATTCTATATTAATTAAATAAAAATGGAATGAATTAACTATTTTTTAAATAAAATAGGGTATTTAAAAAAAAACTTCAACAGTTTAAGATTTTTTATTTGTCGGTAGGTAAGTAATAGTATATTACTTACTGAAAAATACTTTCGCCTGCTACGACACGACACGTTCGGAGAGCTCTGTTATTAAATTTTATTGTATAAAAAATTCTCATCCGCATGAATAGCTTTCTTAAATAAACTATTGGGAAACATGGACACGGCACTATAAAGCTGTTTTTTTTTTAGTTAATAATAAAGCTAATTTGCAATTTATGTTTATTTCGGTTTTGAAGAAACCGAGTTCAAGCAGCCGTACACAGCGCAATACGCTCTTGGCATATTTAAAACGAAAAAATGGCCGCTCGTCTCAATGCGCCACGCGCGACTGACAGCACCGCGAGATCCGCTTAGAGGCCGTGTAGAAGCGCTCGTCTATGTGTGCGTTCGTTTCGACCGTTTTGTTCGTAGATTCCCTACTGCTTTAGCTTATATATATACTGTGGCTGTTGTCTGGTGGGACTGCCCGACAGTTGTCGGGTTCTTGTATAAGGTCTTTTCATTCTTAACTGTCCTATTTGGTAAACGAAATTGACAACATTTCATTTTTATAACACCTGAAAATGTATATATGGTTCGAAAGCATTTGTCCTCCTGATCACTGCAATATGTTTGTATAATTTTAATATCGCTTATTATAAAAAATAAAAATTAATTAAAAATATGTACTAATTTTACCAAAACTACCACAGGATAGGTGAAACGCCTTTGCTTTTTTCACGAGAAAAAATAAGCGATCATAATTTTGTATTTTTGACTACTTCAAAGTACAAGGGGGGCAACTCTGAAATTCTATTTTCGAAGTTTGTTGCATACCTTCACTCTCACTCTCAAGATAATGACTATTTATATGAGCAGAACAGCACGAAGCGACCCTCGAAAATCGAATATTGGAGAATAGGGCCTGACATTGACAATTTGAGATTGACGTCAGTTTTTTTTTCTATAGAGAAAAGACAAAGGGATAAGTGTGTATTCTGTGATAGTATCGGACTTACGCCCTTTTAGAACAAGCACAAATTAATAAATTAATTATAAATTAAATACAAGCCCTAGCAAAAAAATTAAACTGTCAGCATGTTCATCTTTTCAAACAAAATACAGAGAACCATTAATATTATAGGCTCAAAAATATGAAATGTTGTCAATTCTAACCTCAATGTACAAATCTTTGTAAAGAATAAGGTGTATTATGTCATCAAATAAATCTGAGGCAATATTTTGTACGTAATTTTGCTGATATTTTATCTCCAGTTCCATTATTTACGATGATATAGTTCAAAAATAACAAAAATGATACGTTTTGAGGTTAGAATTTTGTTTACCAAATAGGACAGGTAAGAATGAAAAGACTCTATATGTAGTATGTTCAATTACTCGGAAAACTTTGATAGCGCGATGTAGGATACGTCAGTTTAGTTCGTATGTGGCGAGATAGATGTCGCCACACTTTACCTTTCTTTCTGTCATAATAGTTGGCGAAGTGTTTCTCGGCCCGTAGCACCTGTTCCTTGAAGCTGGAGGCCCCTCGCAGGTGCCCCACGCACAGCCCGCACACCAGCCTGCTCGGGCCCCATTCCGAGAGGTGGGACAGCTGGAAAATGAGATAATTAATACAAACATTAATATCATTTCCATACAAAAATGTCCAAGTGACATTAGTTTCGTTCAATCCATTCGCGTCAACTCTGGTGAATCTACATACATACATACATATCGTCACGCCTCTTTCCCACAGGGGGTAGGCAGAGACTACTTTGTTCCACTTGCTACGATCCTGAAATACCTCTTTCGCTTCATCCACATTCATCAATCTCTTCATACATGCTCGTCGGTTTCGGGTACTCTTAACCTGGCCTTTTTCCAAAATGTCCCCAATTTGATCATGGAACGTCCGCCTAGGCCTTCCCCTCCCAACGTACCCATTCACTGGTGAATCTGCCAATGACATATTACAAATAGACGTATTATAGCTGAACAAAACTCCTTTCGGACTTTCGGTTTTATATAGTACTAGCTTTCATTTGATACCCCACCACACGGCGGCCACGACGTACAAAATCCGCGTTCTGGAATGAACACAGGCACGACGTCGTCTGTACACGCGTCAATGTGTGCGTAAGATACACAGGGTTGAGTCTATCGCAAAAACCTAGTACTATAAGTACTACCAATGGCATAAATCCGTGCATGGCGTGAAGAACTTGATAACTCGACTTACATGATTTTTTTTTTATCGTCGCAATGGCTTTCTACGGCATTGGTTTTGTAGGAAAAAAATTGACAGCTCGATATCTATGAAACTTTCAGAGATATGGGCTGTGACAAATATGAATATCTCAAAATTTACCGTTTATTATGAAACAAATCGAGATATAAACGCGATGAGACCAGGATAAGACACAAAAAAAAATCTTACGTCCTTATATCAACTTACACTCAAAATCGAAATAGAGTACGTAAAGTGACAAAACTAGATTTCTAAGTGACGATTATCATACTATTGCGTTAACAAATGAATATATCGTCTTATTTACTTATACTCAACTACCCATAAATAGTACCCCACTTGATATATCAATTTATACTTTTTTAGCTTGACGAACACAGTAAGTCATTGAGTTGACATAATTAGATATTAAGTTATTCCCAATGGATAGCTATTCACAAAAAAAATCTATGTCCTTATATCAACTTACACTCGAAAACCGAAATAGTGTACGTAAAGTGACAAAACTAGATATCTAAGTGACGATTATCATACTAATGCGTTAACAAATGAATTATATCGTCTTATTTACTTATCCTCAACTACCCATAAATAGTACGCAACTTGATTATGTCAATTTATACTGTTTTAGCTTGACAAACACAGTTAATCATTGAGTTGGCATAATTAGATATCAAGTTATTCCCAATGGATAGATTCCGTATACAGCGTGAATACCTTGATAAGTCACCCTAGATGAAAAAGATTGAATGCGTTTTTCATATCTGTATTAGCGACGACAGGATCAGGTCCTGTCGTCGCTAATAAAGATATGGAAAACGCACAAAAATAACTATACCTACATTAGGAACTTCAGTTTTATAGGACAAAAAAAATACATTATAGACTCTGTTGCGGACTCTTTTAGTAAATTGTATTGTTTATGTTTTTATACACTTTTTGATATGACTTTTGAACGCTTGTGTTCTTGGTATTGTCATTTGTTGTTGAAGAAGTACAGTAAAAAGAAGCAGTCAGTTTGCTGGTGTTTTCATTTACCCATTATTTAATTTTCCTTAATTTATCATACAGCCCTCATCGCCGCATCTTTTTGTAAACATAAAAAATTTAATACCTAACAATTATATGACAAATATGCTGTGGAATTAATGTAATTTGATTAATTTTCATGCGTCTTCTAGTTATCTAATATCTCGATTATCAACGTCAAGATCAGAATCTATGGTAGCACAATTTGTGGTATGATGTTTTATCAATTTGGGTCTTTATTTTGTCTCATATAATTTAAGTTCCGTTCCGAATGAATAGTTTGACACAAATTTTCTTTACTCATAACTCATAAAGCGTATTATTTCTGAAACAATAAGTTTTTTTTAAGATTTCACGCATTCCAGTGTTATGAAAGGAAAAATATTATTAATATTAATTATTAATGATAATGACCAATAAAATAAAATTATGTGACAAAGAGAAACCGGTTACAAACGATATTACAATTTATTGATACCCTTACTCTCTAACTCTATAGTGAATAAGTTGATAAGTCGTCGGTGAACAAGTTGATAAGTCAATTATTATGAATAATGTGATGGTTAGAAAGAAACAAATATATTGAATTGAAAAACCGCACAAAGTTACCCTTAACTCAATTTAAACATTTCAGTTACACTTAAAAACTTATTTTTAGGAATTAAATTAAACAACGTTTTCACTGAATTGAGTGCTAATGTATGGGGAATAACTAGATAAGTCTTTGGGGAACAAGTTGATAAGTCTAATATCTCACAAAATAGAATGATTTTACCAAATTACGTAAAACCAGTGAAAAGATAGCACAAAATTATCCATAAATCAAGCTATAGAGACGAATTCAAGATAAAAACGGATTTTGGAGAAAATTCCAAACTTTAAAATCGCCGCCCTGTAAAATTGCCATTTTAGACTTATCAAGTTCTTCACGCCATGCACGGAAATATAGGTACTTATATGAAGATATGGCTTAGATGTGTGCAAATAAATGTACTTAATCGTTATCTATTTATTTAAACTTACTTAAAATGTGTCTGTCTGTGTATTTAAGCATTACTTTTTCTGTATCGCGAACAGTTTTCTCAAAAAGTTCAAAAAACCGCGTTTCAGGACACTGGGGGGCCTGGCGGGGAAACGCGCACCCCGGAGGAGGTTGATAAATTTTGACTTCACCCCATAAGGAATCCATTCCAAAAGATAAATGTTCTCCATAATATTTTGCCACGTTTTGAGCTATTTTTATTGAATTATACAGCTTCTGAATTCCGGATCTACCGTTTTACCAAATTTATTTTGGTCAAATGTTTCATTTCCCAAGCCTCGATTTTCTCCGAAACCAAAAATTTTCCTCGGTGTATCCTTTTATGGTTTTATAGAATACAGTAGGTTAGGTTAGGGTTGTCTTGTGACAATTCTGAAAAATTTAGGGCTTCAGAGAAAATCGAGGCTTGGGCACAGAATATATAATAGTACTAACGTACAGAATGGCCACGCTCCGCCCCGCACCGATTCGAGTTACCCCACCCCTCAAGCGCAGGCTGCCGGAAAGCTGCTGGCAACTAGTAGGGCTCGCGAATGTATGTCGGCCGCACGTCACAAGTTCGGGAACCTATCCTACCTACTTCATTTTATAAAACATTAGAAAATTAATGCTTTCTGAAATTATCGCGATTAATACATGAAATAACTACAGAATCATTCGCTTAAGTTTGTTGTCGCACATCTATTGTAATTGAAAATAATAATGCTTAAATACACAGACAGACACATTTTAAGTAAGTTTAAATAAATAGATAACGATTAAGTACATTTATTTGCACACATCTAAGCCATATCTTTAGTATATTTATGTCATTGGTAGTACTTATAGTACTAGGTTTTTGCGATAGACAGCCCTGTGTATCTGACGCACACATTGACGCGTGTACAGACGACGTGGTGCCTGTGTTCATTTCAGAACGCGGATTTTGTACGTCGTGGCCGCCGTGTGGCTTGGGTAATGAAACATTTGACCGAAATAAATTTGGTAAAAGGGCACGTTATAAGTTATGCAGGTATATACATTTCGAGGATTCATTTTTATTGATATAGATTTATAAATATCAGGTGTTGTAAATGTAAAATATTTAACAAAATAATTTAAATCTAGGAAAATTGCATAGCAACCAGTGAAGCACCGAGGGAAACATCAGTTTTATTGAACTGACAAACCTCTACTAAGGCGGCCAACCATCCCGCATTTTGCGGGACCGTCCCGTAATGACAGTTTTAATCCCGCATTGCAATATGTATTTAATAAAATAGTCCCGCAAATCGTCTAAGGTGTCCCGTATGTCCCGCATTCCTCGTGTCCCATCGTCTCGCTCGCATAAAAGTGTTCCACATCAAAAATAGACTGAGAAAAAAAAAAAAGAAAAGCCATGGTAGCCTAGTGGTTTGATCTGTGGCCTCTCAAGCAGAGGGTCGTGGGTTCGAATCCCGGGCTCGCACCTCTGAGTTTTTCGGAATTTATGTGCGATATCTCATTTGAAATTTACCATGAGCTTTTCGGTGAAGGAAAAACATCGTGAGGAAACCTGCACACAACTGCTAAGCAATTCAATGGTGTGTGTGAAGTTCCCAATCCGCACTGGGCCCGCGTGGGAACTATAGCCCAAGCCCTCTCATTCTGAGAGGAGGCCTGTGCCCAGCAGTGGGACGTATATAGGCTGGAGATGATGATGATGATGAAGTAATGTTATTTTGTACCGAAAAGAGGGGTTCATAAAAAAAAAATATTAGAATGTGTATCCATTATACCCGCGCGTATATAATTGTGCCTAATTATTCTATATGAAAAATAGACGGAGTACCAGGACACTTCGCGAATATTACACATAAATTCCTGAAATCGTTAATTATTTATTTAATTGTTCCCTAATATTTATTATTTATTTATTATTATTATTATTATTATATTTATACATTTTAATGTCTCTCCTAAGCTAGGAGGTTAAATTTTGCGCGGGCCTAAGCCAAGGCGCTTGTCTTTTTCTTTTTTTTTTTTTGTGTGACTATAGGTGCCTAACTTATATTGAGAGAAATTTGCGTACTATGCGGCATGTATTCAGGATTACAGCTTTTTGTAAAAGAGTGTAAGTGGATGAATGTATGTTGAGTGTGCGGAGGCTTGCGTGGAGTGATTTTGGTATGTTATTATTATTATTATTATAATTTATACAGCAAATTGATGCAATGCTCAACAAATACCCATACCCATACCCATACCCATACCCATTTCAATAGTTTGTAGCTTTTTATTGTTTACATGTATGCCTAAATGTAATTGCAAACTGTTGAATAAATATCTTTTATTATTATTATTATTAAATTTTTAACGAAACACAGAATAAAGTTACAATGCAATCGAGATGATGAAACTCTTGAGATATAATCCAGTTTTATTTTGAATGAAATATCATTTGAATAATTATTCCAAAAAAATTGAATTTCGAACAACTCAACAACAATTGAAGCAATCAGAATAGCTATGCTACCATTCGATGACCTATGACTTACTGTGGATAGGGGTGGGTGTCCCGCATTGACTTATTTGAAAGTTGGCCGCCTTAACCTCTACTTGTAAGATATTATAATTCAATAAAAAATAACATAGCTTACCTTTTCCAACATCCACATAGCAAATACTTTTAAACTTATTTTTTTAACATAAGATTTGGGGCAAATGAAACTCAATCAAAGCGCCTTAAAAATAATGATTTCTACTAAATGAATAGGTAATGTGTAGAATACTATAATCTAGTACATAAATAAAAACTTACGGATATCCCATAAGATTCTTGTAAGATGTCAGCAAATACCTCCTTCAAGCCTGCCTCAGAGATGTAAGCTGCTGTGAGGTCCCAACATCCGCTCGCCGACAGACAGCACCGACACACGTCTGGTTGAGATACCCAGCTGTTTAAATTCTCCACATCCATTACTTTATTCAGATTTTGCTATTCCAAATATTCCAATCTCAATTTTATCCTTTTTTTTCTGGCTCGCGCGGTTTGGGTATTTGCCACAGACGCGTTAAGTTAGGGAAACGTAATTAGGAAAAAAAAAATACGGAATTTAGAAGGATTATGAAGGTCAACTGGATAAGAATATATGGGATTATTATAAGATTACACTATTATAAGTCCGGTGAATTAACTTTTTCATAACATAGTGGTAATGGCGCTCCTTCCGTTCAAGTGTCAATTTGTCAAAAAACAAACCACAACTATAACTCTCCTCCCTCCGAACTATAATGCTACAGCCACATTAGCGGGATTCGGCGAATGTTCGCCCTAACGCGGCATGTGTGAACAGACAGTACGCTTTATCGCGAATCATTCGAGCGAACTCGTACTGTGTTCGGGCTCCTGTCGGTATCTAGCGCAGCTCAAAGGATTTTATCGCGAAAGAGTTCGTGTTCGTGCAAGTATCTACACTTCGTACTAACTATAAAATTTTTGAAATGTACGTCAATTTCAACAAGTGAAATACAATACAAAGACATACAATACAAAGCAAACGCTTTCCATCTTTTTGTTTCTTTGCGCTCTTGGTTCTTTTTACCGCCAAAATCAGAGTTGCGCGACATAGTTCGCCCAAAGTTTTTATCGCGATAATTTGGTCTAAGTGTGGCCACGTAGTTCGTGATTACACGAACTCCAACTTTTTATCGCGACAACGCGACACGAACCTTTTCCCGCTTATGTGGCCCGGGGCTACGTTCAGTAACTAAAGCGTCAGTGTGATTATCGTCGGATGAAAATCGTCCGATCATTATCACACCGACTGAACGAGTTGGGGCGTTCTTCTGTCAAAAGTGTCAATTCCAATATTCAAATCAAAACTTAGTGAAGAATTCAGAATCGAAATGTAAATTTCAAATTTCATTTAAATTCACATTAAATATAAATGTCGATGGCATGCAATTTCGTTTTCGTGATAATAAGTTTATTATAAAGTAAATAAAAAAGTAAAGTGCATATAAAGTGTAATACTTAAGACAACTGTCAAAGTGACGTCTGGGCGTTTTTTACCAATATAACAATGAAAATGCTCCTCATTGTCCTTATAAACTTTTAATAGTATTTAGTAGAGTAGGTTCAACAGAAATTATAGCAAGCAAAGAACTTATCATTTAGCACACGCGCTCGGCTCGGTAGCCTGGAGAGAGAAGAGCGAGAGAGCGATGCGGAGCGAGCGAGAGAGGTGGCGCGGATGCGTTCGGAAACGGGATAAAGCCCGTGTTACAGCATCCCCCTCTAGCACGAAAGGACGCCCTCGTTTTCGTGATAGGAAAATGAGAAAAAATACAGAAAACTTAGTCTAGGTAGCGACGCGGTCTGCCACGTTTACGTTTTTCCCTAATGGCGGGTTGGGCCTCACCAACGAAGGGAGTGAGGTGCGAAGTGTGATACTTTCCTAACAGGACACCGTCACTTACACGCTCTAATAAATATGTAGTGGGACCGACAGCTTCGCGCACGCGGTAGGGGCCGTCCCTCCGCGGAATAAACTTGGATGTCTGACCTTTATCCGTGTCGTTAAGGCCTTGCGTCTTGAGCAAGACGAGGGTACCGGGTTCGTAGTCCAGGGCAGGGCGGCGGTGCGCGTCGGCGTGCTCCTTCTGCCGCGCCTGCGCGCGCTCGTGCACGTCGCGCGTCGTCGGGCGTCACGCTGGCCACGGCCGTGTCGCGCGACACTATGGCGTGCATGTCCGAAGCTGCGTCGGCCGGCGCGCGGAGCTCCCTGCCAAACGTCAAAAAAGCGGGTGAATGACCCGTGCTAGCGGTGGTCACAGAGTTCATAGCGAACCGTATCGCCGCTAGGTGCACGTCCCATGTGCTGTGATCGTTGCCGACGAGTATAGCTAGCTGTGGCTTCAGATCACGGTTTTTTCGCTCAATTGGGTTGGCTTCGGCATGATAGTAGGCTATTAGAGACTGCTGGATTCCCATGACGTGGCAAACTTGCTGCATCACTTCAGAGATGAATTGTACACCGTTATCACTGATAAGGCGGCGTGCGACGCCGTACCGCAAGAATACTTCGGTTGTGAGCAGTTTCGCGCATTCAAAGCTAGTGGCTTGCTTCAGGGCGAACAGTTCGACCCAGCGCGTGCACACGTCTTCAACGATTAGAATCCATCTATTTCCATCAGCGGTCTCGGGCAAAGGTCCAAATAAATCAACGGATACAACCTCGAATCGGCGAGTCGTGGCGGGCGTCTCGACTGGTCCCGCCGGCTTCCTCGTGTCTGCTTTATAGCGCTGGCACGCGGCGCAGCGCTTCACGTAGTCTGCGACGAAGGCTCGCATGCCGGGCCAGTAGTATTTGTGCGCGAGGCGCTGCAGGGTCCGCTCGACGCCGAAGTGGCCGGCGGTGGGCGCGTCGTGGTAGTCGGCCATCACCTGTGCGCGCTCGTGTTCTGGAATAACAAGACAGGCGTTATCATCGTCACCCTCTGGTGCGTATCGGTACAGTATGCCGTCCGAAAGCGCATAGCCGCGATCCGCCCACTGCCTCCCCCTGAAGGGAACGTCGGACTCCAGATCGTTGATGATTTTACTTACTTCCGGATCTTTCATTTGATTACCGCGTATGTCGCTAGCTGGACGCGCGGGAAAATCAACAACTGCAGAACATATTTCGCAGTCGTCTTGCGACTCTTGCGAACACGGCGGGCGTGAGAGCGTATCAGCAATCACGTTGGACTTGCCAGGCGTGTAATCGATCTGCAGATTAAATTCCTGGAGAGAAAGTGCCCATCGCGCAAGTCTGCCGCTAGGCGACTTGTTATTCATCAGCCACTTGAGGGGTTGATGGTCGGTCTTAACACTCACCTGAGCGCCTTCGATATAGCCACGGAACTTGCCGACCGCCCACACCACGGCTAAGGCTTCCCGCTCAGTAGTGGTGTAGTTTCGCTCGGCGGCGTTGAGCTGCCGGCTCGCGTATTCAATCGGCCGCTCGTCGTAGCCCTCCCCCTGCATTAGTACAGCTCCGAGACAGTACCCGCTGCTATCCGTGCGCAGCACGAAGGGCTGCGTTTCGTCGGCCTGCCGCAGGATCGGCGCCGTCGTGAGGAGCGTCTTGATGCTCTCGAAGGCTCGCTGTTGCTGCTCGCCCCAGCGCCAGGTGCTGTCTTTCTTCAGCAGGTCCGTGAGCGGCCGCGCGACGTTTGCATAGCCGGGGATGAATCTCCGGAACCAGCTGGAAGTTTGGAGAAAACATTTTAGCTGTTTGACATTCTTCGGAGAAGGCATGGCCGTGATAGCGGCTGTCTTCTCAGGATTCATATGGATACCGCCAGGGACAATAACATGACCTAAAAACTTAACGGACTGGCAAGCGAAGCAACTCTTGTCACGGTTTATCCGGAGGTTGAATTTGCCCAGCCTTGTGAAAACGGTTTGCAAGTCTGCCAAATGGGTTTGGAAATCTGGAGATAGGATTATGATATCATCCAAATATGCAAGTATTGTACTCTTGTAGATACCCATGTTTGACTTAAACCGGTCAATAAGTCTTTGAAATGTAGCTCCGGCATTACGGAGACCCATAGGCATCCTAATGAACCTAAATGTACCAAAAGGAGTGATAAACGCAGTCTTATCACGGTCATCGGGGTGAACATCAACTTGGAAGTAGCCAGAGCGCAAATCTAGAGTAGTCATATATTTGCTAGTCTTGGCTGCATGCAAAATATCCTCTACTCTAGGCAGTGGATATCTGTCAGCCTCTGTCACCTCATTTAATCTGCGAAAATCAATGCATAACCGCATGCCGTTCTCTTTCTTTGGAACCATGACAACATTTGCTGCCCATGGGGACTCACATTCCTCTATGACATGAGCGGCGAGCAGTTTGTCAAGTTCTACCTTTAATGCATCCTTTCGGTTTTGGGACATCCTAAAAGGTTGACAGGCTATGGGCTGCTGGCCCTCGGGGACTTTGATGCGATGGGTTGCAAAGTCTGTGGCCGGACCCTCTGTAGCAAATCGCTCTTTTCCGGTAAGGATTACATTATTAAGTTGGGCTTTCTCATCCACAGATAATGCATTCCCTTCATCATTCCTCAAGGTAAGAGCACTAATGTCTGCCCTCATTAAATCAGACTGATCTGATGACAAATAGTATGACTTTACAAAATCAAAACTCACTTTAGGGCTGTCCTTAAAGTGCCAGGAGGAACTGGGAATGTCAATGATTATTCCCGCATTCATTATAAAATCATTGCCTAATAAAGTTCTACTATCACTGTCAGGGAAAACTAGAAAATCTGCCAGGGCCTCACGGTCTCCAACAGATACTAAAACTTTAGCAGTAAGAACATCACGTACCTGTGTTGATCCGTCAGCAAGACCTACTGTCCGCTGGGTTGAAGCAAACTCTATCCCGGAGTTCACTAAGATCTTGTGCAGGCCGGGGCTCGCCACACTCTGCGTGGCGCCGGTATCCAGTACGGCAACACCTTGCCGTCCAGCTATAGAAACATCTACCAAGGGGCGCGAGCTGTCAGTACCATGTAAACTAGCGAGGGACTGAAAATCTGCCGTTTTAGGCGGCGCAGGTTTTTTATTACACGTATCACACCTCGACCTCACTACCCCTGGCTGGTTGCAGCCGTAACATTTAATACCGGGCTTAGTATCACTGTCGCTACCGACTTTCGTTTGCGCTTTACGACATTCGTCAATATTATGACCAAAACTTTTACAATAGCCGCATCGTGGACGAAGTTTTGAATTACGCTCGCGTTCGATCGTACTAGGGTAACTAGAGGGAACATTCGATCGAGAAACCGTCGTAGGAGCACTATTATTACGATCTGCGTCGCGCGGTTTGACAGCTGTGTCAATCGTGTTGCGCCGCGCGGGAATTACAATTTCGTTGTTTATATTAGATAAAACCCTAGGTCCTACCTCGTCTCTCGCTTCCTCCGCATCGCGCGCTTTGATTAAAAGGCTTTCGATGTTAACAACACTATCCCGCGGCACACTTTTGCGCACTTTGCGATTCAAAAGTCCGTAAACAATATCTAATTTCAACGTCGAGTCTAACTCGTACGGGAATTTAGCAAAAATAGCGCGTAATCGCGAGATGAATATTTCGGATCGCTCGTCGTTTTGTTCGGTCGCGTACAGGTCACGAAGCAGCTTGTAGGCTGGGCGCGGGGCTCCGTACATGCCGCGCATGCGTGTCGTGGCTTCTTTCCAGGTCTTCACGTCTTGCTTTATTCCTCGCCACCAGGTCGCAGCGTCATCCGTGAACAGCATGCTTAAGCCGCGTAGCGCGTGGTCCTCGTTGACGTTCGTGCATTCCATGAACATTTCGACGGCGTCTATGAATGTTTCTATTTTATCAGCTTTGTCCGCTCCGCGTCCGTCGAAACGCGCCGTGCATTTTGCCATATTTCCGGATGATCCTCCGATTGCAGTCGAGGACGCCCACTGCATCGCGTCGCCGTGATGAGGCGGAGGAGTCGGTGAATTAATGGTGTTCTGCATCGCGCTTCGCATGACGTTGGATAGCAGGCTCGAAAGTTGTTCTTGTGTAATGCCAATCATGTTGGATGGTCTGCTGTCTTCGTACCGCCGCCAGGTATGCGCGTCCACGTTTTCGCTGTCGTACTCGTACTCGCCGCGCGCCTTGGGGCCGTACGCGCGGGCCTCGAGGCTGTACGGGCGCGTCTCGTACGCGCGCGCCTCGGATCCGTGCGCGCGGGCCTCGTGATCGTGTGGTCGCGGCTCGTACGCGCGCGCCTCGTGGTCGTGCGCGCGCGCCTCGTGGCCGCTAGCGGAGTCTCTGCGTGGACCGTCGTGTTCTTCACCGTGTTGAACTTGTTCAGAATCGTCGCCTCGTCGCTCTTGGGGTTGGCCTTCATTGGCTTTTCCTCGCGTCGTCATAGGCATAGCGAATGCGGTGTCGGACAAAAAAGATGGCGGTTGTACTTTATAAAAATTTTTTCGTGGTGTTCGTTCTTGCTATTTCTGCCTCTAGGTGGGCGCCATTATAACAATGAAAATGCTCCTCATTGTCCTTATAAACTTTTAATAGTATTTAGTACAGTAGGTTCAACAGAAATTATAGCAAGCAAAGAACTTATCATTTAGCACACGCGCTCGGCTCGGTAGCCTGGAGAGAGAAGAGCGAGAGAGCGATGCGGAGCGAGCGAGAGAGGTGGCGCGGATGCGTTCGGAAACGGGATAAAGCCCGTGTTACACCAATCTATTTTACGGGGTGACCGGTGCGATCGCCCGACGACGCCCGGCGATGTTACTGAACGACTTGGTGTGATCGCCCGACGATCGCACCGAGTTACTGAACGGGCCAGTGCGTCGTCGGGCGTCGTCGGGCGTCTGAACTGAACGCACCCCGGGGGTAATACTGGCACTCCACTTGGCGTATTTATCCAAATATTTGCGTAAGAGAGATGCACTATATTGTTTATAGCGTATGTGACGAAGATGCCAATAGCAACGCGACATGCAAAGCCAAGTTGAGTGCCAGTATCAGAGAGAGAGAGAGAGAGAGAGAGAGTTTCATTAAACATTAAAGTTTAATACAAATGTTGTCACGTGCTGTTACTATTAATATAATTGAATAAACATCATCGCGAGTCTTGTAATCTCGAATAAGTGGGCCTTTTTTAACCTTTAGGTACGAAAACCCTAAAAAAGACAATGAGATTTGGCTGTATAAGCCTAAATTTTTTTGCCTTTCTGTTACGGGAGAAGTAGAAATAATATACACTATGGTCAGTTATGGTCTTGAAGTTGACTGTTGACTGACAACTGACAAGATTGACATGACAATATATATTGACATACATAACATAAACATAACCTACATTTCCAAACCCAAAGCCACAAACTACTAAGCGTTTCATTTCTTCTTCCCGCAAGCTTTAATTCTGTTATTTATTATCTTATTCTACAGTAATAAGTATTTCAAATGCATCGGTTTGTGTAACAATCACTTGTCATTTATATTATCAGCGGATTTCACGTACCGAGTGTGTTTGAAAGTTTGAATGTCAAGTACGGCTCACGGGGTGGAAACAGCCATACATTTGTACCGACCGTAGAGATGCCATATTTTTGACAAACCAAATATCAAACTTATGCACTTGACATAGAGTTCTTAGTAGTTTGAAAGGTTGTTGGGAGCGTAGGCCATGACTGAAAGTTTTTTTTTAAATCACCACAGGATATAGAGATATCATAATTTTAGAATCGAACGATCGATAAAAAACATTAATGGATTATGAATTTACAATAATTTGGATATGTTTAAATGAATTATTAATGAGCTCTATTTAGGTAAAATAAAAATTAACACAATATTCACATTTTACATCTATATTAATAATTTCGTGACCGGTTACGGTAGACTCGATCGAAACGTTGCCCGAATGATAGAACGTGAAAAAATAAAAATTTCGAGTCGACAACATGTATCCGCAAAATTCGGATTGTCGAGTATTTTGTAAAATTCTAACGGTGCCGATGGACAAATCGCAGTCGCCATATTGGACACCACAGACTAGCGCGAAACTGACACCGGAGGACGACAAACGTTCCGTTTCATGCTAGCGCACATACGCCGTGCTATTTTTCTTAAACCTGAGATTGGCCAACATAACCATAGAAAAAATAGAATAATTGGAAATGGATGATTATTTTAAAAGTGCTTGGTGATTTTTCTTTTGATAGGAATAACCATCCTCAGCTACGGAAAAAAGTTTCCGATTTTTTCCGTCGAGCCATATATTTTATAAAAATAAAAAACATTTTATTCAGTCACTCGGCGGTAGTGATGTAACGAATGTCATATTTTCGACATTAGCGAATGCAAATGCGAATATTCAGTTTTTGTTAAAATTTGGCACCATTTGTCTATGGCTTGGTGACTTTGGTGGCAGTCCCGTACAAACGAAGTACGTTCCGTTTGTTTTTTGTTCCTAGAATAGCCGAGTTGAGACGAACGAACGCATCTGATTGAAATGTCATTCCACTCTATGTTGCCAGATGGGCTATTTAATTTAGCGCCAAGCCAATGGGGCTATCTCGCTTACCGGGCGGCGAAAATTATATAATTAAACAACTACTAGATACCCTCATTTTTTTTTATATTCGCATATTTTATATTCGCAGTAATTTTGCGAATGGGAATGCGAATGCGAATATTCCAGATATATGGGAATATTCGCGAACGCGAATGCGAATGCGAATATTAGTTACATCACTACTCGGCCCTTATACGGCAGTTAAGCAGTACGCCAATGCATATCAAATTAAAAAAAAAACTGCTTGAATCTGTAGTAGAAATGTCATCACATTTCTAGCTAAAAGAAGCAACGGCTAAGTGGCGCCGTCTGTAGATTGTTCGTGTTACTAAACCACTATGGTAATTTTTATTGAAATTGGCATTGTTCATTTTTTTTAAGCTGTGCTTTTAACACCTTTATTTGATAGAATGGACTTTTTTAAGAAACTAACTTGAATATTATGCTTCTACGTATCTTTGTTTATTAATAATAAATATAAATATTTTTCGCTGTTTGATAATTTGTTAATTTTGGCAGGATCCCAATCGCCTTCGTACAGAAATATAAAAAAAGGTTTTGTCTATATGTCAACGTCATAGATCTGTAGATGTGTGTGAATTTAACGGCAAACTCACGTTTAATGTCAACAATGTTCGCGTGTTCGAAATTATTTCCGTTCGTTGGCGTTGTTATTGTTTTCCGTGCTGTTTTTGCTTTTTCGTTTCACCCCTGCACATCTTTCCTGACTTCTACTTACATTAAAATGGTCTTCGCAACAATGCATCGTGTAAACTTTGAAATATTCCACATTAGCTTGCGTACACCATTTCTTCTGCAAACCTTCTCTGATTTTCACAATGATTTTGTTGGGGCTATAGTTCGAGTCATTGTTGCATCCCGGCAGAATATTTTTTTTTATAAATATCCATTGTTTGTTACAGTTTTATACTTTGAATTTGCTTTTATTTCTAATGTTTGTAGGTTAAGTCAGAATGTAATGTTATGATGTAGACGTGACAGTGATAGCGTGACAGATACCGTAGCTAAACTTTTTTTTTTCATTTTTGTGGCAAACATTTAATGGCCGATTCTTACATAAAACATAAAACCCGGTCGTTAGATCAAACAAAGGTCAAAACTTACTACGTACTTTTACAAAAATATCTGCAATCGTAAAGTATTTTTGAAATCGGACAAGATAAATCGGTTATTTGATGGTTTTCCTCCAAATGGTTTTCGAATTGGATTGGAGCATACTAAAAAAAATGACCAATGTCAATTCCCCATGTATGGTAGTAACACAAACAATCTACAGGCGGCGCCACTTAGCCGTTGCTTTTTTTAGCTACAAATGTCATCGTTTACCACAGATTCAAGCAGCAATTTAAAAAAAAATGATATGTCATTGGCGTAGTGCTTATCAGCCGTATAGAGGCCGCCGAGTGACTGAGTAAAATGTTTTTATTTTTATAAAATATATGGCTCGACGGAAAAATAAATAATAATAAACAAATAAATATCATGGGACAAATTACACCAACTGACCCAGTCCCCAACTAAGCAAAGCTTTGTGCTATGGGTACCAAGCAACGGATAAGAATACTTATATAATTTAGATAAATACATGCTTAAATACATACAACATCCATGACTCGGGCACAAACATTCGTATTCATCATACAAATGTCTGCCCCTACCGGGATTCGAACCCGGGACCTCTAGCTTCATAGTCAGGGTCACTAACCACTAGACTATCCGGTCGTCAAATCTGAAACTTTTTTCCGTAGCTAAGGATGGTTATTCGTATCAATAGAAAAATCACCAAACACACTTTTAAAATAATCATGCATTCCCAATTCGAAATAAAAACGGATTTCGGAAAAAATTTCAAACTTTAAAATGGCCGCCCTGTAAAATTGCCATTTTGGATTTGGACTTATCAAGTTGTTCACGCCATGCACGGATATATTCTTGCAGATAATTTCAGTTATTGTGAATGCTATCACTTACCTACCTATTTTTGTATTAAAATAATAATCAGTGATTCTAAATAATGGCTACACATTCTACCTACATTTTGTACCTACAAGTGTATTATGATTCAAATTTCACCCGAGCGAAGCCGGGTTTTCATCTAGTATTTTAAAAAACCGTTAATTTTCGGTTCACTTTTGAATAAGTATTTGACATTTCAATTTCACTTACTTTCTGTTTGAATGTTTCTCTTGCGCTTTGGCTTCGAGAGAGAAATATTTACTTTACTGCGAAAAAATACTAACTTATAATATTATATTGTTGCAGAACCAGAAACAACAAGCGACTGGCTGCTTACGATACGAAAAGTGTATTTAATTAATTTCTGTTGTGTTTTGTGTGTTTGTTTTTGTGTTTTCAGGCATGTCTCCTGTAAGAAAGTGCCTCGTCAACGGCTGCACATCTACGTCGGGAACAGCAAGCGTGTGTTGGTGGCCCCGCAGCAAGCAACTGGAACGGGTGTGGATCGACCTTTTGGCGCCTCACAGCTCAAGATTAACGTCCTCGCTTATACACCGGGACCGCGTTGATCACAATTTTTGTGTGAGTTATATTTGTTATTTGAATTATAGGAGCGGCCTTCGTCGCTGAGCGATTACTGTGCAGTCAGCCGCAGAGCCCGCAGAGAAATGTAAACTGGTTGTTTTTAAACTTTCATGCAACAAAGGTTACTTCGCAGCTGACTGTATGCGTTTACCATGTTTAGTACAGCTGTTCTAAGGTTGACACTACATACAAAATCTTTGTAAATTTCAGGTTTGCAAACTCCATTTTGAGGAGAAATTCTTCAATGGTGAAAAGAGAGTTCCATTTTCATGGCCTACACTATTCACCGAAGAGGAAATTTTGACTCGGAAGCCCACAGTTCCTGTTACTGTCTGTAAGTATTTATTCTTTGAATTTGATCCTGAATTTAAGTGCTTGTACAGCAAGCAGAAAGTCCTTTACCACCCTAAGGTTCAATATCATTTGATCACATTAAAACATCAAAGACTATTTTCATTCACTAGTCAATGTGACATTCAGCCTTATTGTTTGTTTTTTGATGGAAGAACTGTCGTAAAAATGGTAAAGCACTTTCTTGGTCGACTATACTTAACACTTTTTGCAACTTATGAATAGTCTCAGCACTGTGTGAGGGTAACACCTGCACATTAATGTAACTGAACTGAGAGACCAAAGAACCCATATAAGATCACTTTGTTGTCCGTCTGTCTGTCAAAACTCTTTTTCTCAGGAAAATGTGTAGGTATCAACACTATCAAAAGGTATAGCTGTTTAAGTTAGAGGTTCGGGGTTCGAATCCCGGTAGGGGCATTCATTTGTATGATATTTGTATGTTTGTTTGGTATGTATTGTATAGTGTCTACCATACAGATAGGATTTTCTAAGAAAACAGCAGTTGTTGCTTGTTTTCTCGATATAGAGAACGCTTATAATAAAGTAAATGTAAATTTTCTTGTGAGCATGTTGGAGAGTTGGAAAAAAGATATGCCAATGTTTCTGATCTTTTTTGTCCACTAGGAAACTTCATGTCCTTGGCTTAGATGGTAAAATTGCGGAAAGATATACAAATCTAGGGCTGGCCCAAGGTGATCCATTCTCACCTTTACTCTTCAACATTGTCACAATGGATAGTTGCAAAAAGATAACTAATGTATCAATTTCTCAATATGCAGACGATTTTGTCCTGTAGGTATTAAGATTGTGGATGGAAGGTTTAGTTCTGTTGTTACCAGTGTTAATACTAGTTGGGAATTTGTTATAAAGCTGCTAAATGATATGGGCTTGTCACTGTTGGATAAAAAATCAAAAGTCTGTATCTTCAGCAGAGGTAGAAAACAATATGAAAATTTGGAAATAAGAATAAATGATAATTTAGTTAATGTAGTTAAGAAAATCCAACATCTTGGCCTGTGGTTAGATTCTTCACTTCGTTGGGGTTTGCACATTAAAGAAAGTTGTTTAAGAGCCTACAAATACATTAATATTTTAAAAATCCTGGCAGGCACTTCTTGGGGCGTTCACCCAACACACTTTAGACGTTTATATATCTCTTTGATCAGAAGTAAAATAGACTATGGTGGCTTCTTATTTGGTTCATGTGCAAATTCTCACTTAGATAACTAAATGTTTTACAAAATCGTGCGCTGCGAATTTGTGGAGATTTTATTCGGAGCACTCCAATTCATGTGATGCAGAACGAACTGTGCTTGCTGCCTCTATGTGTCCGCCGACAGTGGCTGGCGTCTAGGTACCTTGTTAGTACCCGTAGTAGTATTTGCTTAGTTTTGGGACTAGATCAATTGGTGTTAAGTGTCCCACAATATTGATTTATTTATAAAATTTATTCATGCCACACATTTTGAGAATGAGAGAATGAGAATGAGAATTGTTTATTTAGCTCACAAAAATTAAATACAGATACACATGCAAATTACACAGCTAAAACGTACGCCACTCAGCTTTGTGCCAGGAAGATCTGGGGATCATTTGGTGACGCCGGTTTTGAAACTCAAGGGAATCAAAACATAATACTTCCCATTGAACTAGAATCATGAAATTTGTGAAGAAGCAAGGCACACAAACATACACGCACGCACACACACACACACACACACACACACACACACACACACACACACACACACACACACACACACACACACACACACACACACACACACACACACACACACACACACACACACACACACACACACACACACACACACACACACACACACACACACACACACACACACACACACACACATTTATTTTATCTGTAAGATAGGATTTAAAGAGTATTTTTAATACTTTCAGCTGTCCAGACAGTAACAGATCATTCATATGCTGTCGCAGTACAGATAAATGCAGACTTGGTACACCAAAAAAGAAAATGGTCCCAGGCAGACGGTAGGTTTATTAATTTTTATCCCATTAATTACAGTAAATAACTTGTCACAGACAGACTTAAAAAAAGGGCGAGCAATAAAACTCAGGAACGCATGCCGGGCACAGCTAGTAGGTACATGCATAAACCTACTATCTACGATATAAAAATTAAAATTTGGTTTGTTCATCTGCTATGTGCTCCTCCTAAAACACTTTAGGCTTATTGTCTTGTCTAACTCGCTCGCAATCGCCATCGTGTTCATTTTGACGGTTCAGGTATGGGCTGACAATTGGCATCGGAATCAGCTAGCATCATCTGGCGAGCGAGTTAGACAATAAGCCTTCTGATCTGATTGCGATGAAAATATTGGAAGTTGTTGAGAGTACTCCCACAATAGTTTCTGTGTGGAAAGAAACAAGCAAGCAAAATAGCGGTAGGGCAGCAATTTATTTGTCCCTAAATCAATCTGATTGATATGAAACTTTGGTTATTTGTTGATAGTTTTTGAGGTGGTAAAGATCAAGATTGGTCAAGATCTGATGATGGGATCTTAGAGGAATCAACAGCACTCCTAAATCTCAAAGGAAAAATCTCCCTTTATATGTATCACAGAATACATAATAGTAATAACGTACAGAAGCTTCTTTCCGCAAACCCATTAAAAGCTACAAACCGATTTTCGGAGTCGTACAGCACCTATCACTCGGACTCGCAGAAGAGTCAAGAGATACGCGATAGAAAGAGAGACAACTAGGACTGCCGGTAAATTAGCGCTGTGCCACAGATAAGATAATTGTTACTGTTGTAACCGGAATTGCGCTTTATTGTGTGGTAGCAAGCGTCGCTATTTATTTAATCTTAAATGCGGAGGTGAACTGAACAGTCATGCTTATACTGTATAATTAAGACTTACATTGTATAATAACTATGTTAGTCCCATTTTAATGATACTACTTTTATATTTTTAATTACCTTTGCAGTTGAGATAGCAGTCAATGTAAAAAGCATAAATCATGACCACAGTTATGCGTTTAATCCCAACAAAACCATGAAACTTTTTAGTCAATCTGGTAATTCTGGTCAAATTAGTAGGAAATTAATTTAAATAAATAAATTAGAAAATAAGAAATAAAAGTTTTGCTCGTTGTGAGCATCTCAATTTTTTTTTAATAATATTAAAATAGTTTTAAAGTTATTTAAGAAACTTGCCCCCCCCCCCCCCCCCCCCCTTCTAATAATATAAATAATAATAATACGTATTATTGTAGATTTTGTAGTGTGCCTGGTAGTTTTTTAGAATTGTTGTAGTAATAAATGCCTAAGAAGGT
The DNA here is from genome assembly GCA_963854515.1 of Pandemis heparana. Classification (NCBI taxonomy): domain Eukaryota; kingdom Metazoa; phylum Arthropoda; class Insecta; order Lepidoptera; family Tortricidae; genus Pandemis; species Pandemis heparana. The sequence goes on from OY978032.1 coordinate 2,941,422, forward strand.
AAATACAGGGTGGGGCAAAAGTAACTATTGGAAGACGCTGTAACTTTTGCAAATGGCGGCAAACGTTAATTCTGTTTTAATAGCAAAACAACATCGGGTGATTATTTTTGCCCCACCACGTATATAGTTAGCTTGATAAAATATTTAAATAAACTTTTTTTCGCTTATTAGCCAGTAGGTACTTTGTAGTGCGATGAGCAATATTTAGATTTATCTGGATCATTTTTACAGAATCTTGATTTAGAGTTTTGTAAATATCTTTCAGAAATTCCAACTAGCACTGGATTTGAAGTTGGTGGATCAAGAATTTCTGCAGAAAATCTTGGTGTGTATTGGCCATTGGTTTATATTTCAAGCTTAAAAAAATATAATGTTTTGAATTTTATCATCAATCAATATATATAAAACTTTTCCGTTACTGAGTCACTGACAGACAACGCACATCCCACACTGCTGGACCTGAAAGTGTATTGTTTCAGAAATACTTAATTCCTTTTGATAAGTCCATACTAATATTATAAATGCGAAAGTAACTGTCTGTCTGTCTGTTTGTTACCTCTTCACGGTCAAAGGGCTGGACGGATTTAAATGTAATTTGGCACACAGATAGTTTATAAACTGACTTAACATATAGGAATTCTTCGCAGACGCAGTCGCGGGCAACAAGCTCGTACATTAATAAATTTGATACGTTCAATATTTTAATACATTCGATATATCAAAGTTCGATATTGAAATATGGAACCATGCATGCACCATCAAGGAACCATGCAGCCTCTGAAGTAGACATTTTGAATAAAAGACAAAACGTTCAGTTCCTAACAACTAACCCAAATTATACATGTTTCTGTCTGAAGTTTAATAGTCACCAAGAATATCAATTTGCAATCGCAGGTCCTTCCAGCACAATCGAGCCAGGAGTAACACTGGGTGGCACCGTCGCGGCCGGGGCAGCCGCTGCCGAGCGCGAGCGCGCCGCGGCGCCGCCGGGGCCGGGACTCCCGGACCCCGCCCCCGCACCCGCCCCCGCCCCCGACGCATCTGGAGCACCAGTTGTGACCCAGGAGGCAACTAATCGCCCTAGTAAGTTGCTTTCAAACGACGAATTTAAAAATTGTATACGTTGGTAGCTGGACTGAGTGATCTCAATATATCTTTCAATATTAAATTGATCGCATAGAATCATTTGATCCTTGATAATAAAATTATTAATTAACTTTTCGTGAGACATTATAATACAAATACAATTAATGGTTAAACTCACGATTATAATCTAACTAGCTGTTGCCTGCGACTTCGTCTGCAAAGAATTCGTTTATCACTATCCCGTGGGAATTTTCCGGGGTAAAAAGTAGCCTATGTGCTATTCCAGTCTTTTCTCTACCTATGTGCCGAATTTCATCCAGATTCGTTGGGCCGTTCTGGCGTGATTGAGTAACAAACAAACATCCATCCATCCATCCGTCCATCCATACTTTCGCATTTATAATAGTTAGATATCAGGGTTGGATGCGTTCACGACGGCGACCCTGATGAAACCTGATGAAGATCTTCCGAAAAGATAGACTGTTCCCAACTTATAATCGTGAAGTTTAACCGTTATTTTTATTTGTAGTTAAATTATTGTTTATTGTGAAAAAAGAATTCACCAGAGGCTGAAGTTTTCTTGTGGATTATATTTGGTTGTGTAAATGTCGATTGATACAAATTCAAATAAAACTAAAAATTCAAAAAACGGCACAATTGGTAATATATGTATAATATGTTATATATTTCAGGGCAACGAATTGTGAGGAGTATTGAGAAATTAACACCCAAGTGCAGAAAAATGTATTCAAAATGCACCAAAATATTAAAATCGAAGCGTCGCATTATTTTTGACTACGCAGATAGAATTGAAAAAGCTGAACGACTTGCTGAAAGTAATTCCTTTAAAGCGGTAGTAGAGCGTATGACACCTTGTGCCCAAAAATTGTTTGCAATCCAAGCAAATAATGCGAATAAGCATGTAAAAAAAAGGCGATTTTCCACCGTGGAGAAAATGATGGCTTTGTCTTTATTAAAGCGTAGTCCGAAGGGTTATAAACTATTACAAAAGATGTTTATACTCCCAACTAGAAGGACTTTAAATACCTTTTGTCAACATATCGTTGTAAAACCTGGAATTAACAAGAATGTTATGGCTTCTTTGAAAGAAAGAGTGAAAACATGGGACCTAAAGAAGAAATTTTGCTCCATCGTTTTTGATGAGGTGCAGCTTATGCCACATTTGACATTTGTGGAGTGCGAAGACCACATTGACGGCTTCGTGAATTTCGGTCAACAAGCCGAAAAAAAGCTTTGTGACCACGCCCTCGTCTTCATGATCCGAGGTGTTTGTTCAGCTTGGCGGCAAAGCATAGCATTTTATCTATGTGAAGGTGCTACCCCAGCATCGACGCTGAAACATATTCTTAAGGTAATGAATAATTGAATATCACAAATATATTAGATTGTTACATTGATTGTTAGATTGTTACATTGATTGAACAAATTGTTACAGGATATTGTGGAAGCTGTAGCAGACACGGGGCTAATTCCAAAAGCGTTAATATGTGACCAGGGGGGCACGTTTCAGCGTTGCATCAAAGAAATACAGCAAGAAACAAGAATTCACATGGTCCAGAACGCGCAAACAGGTACTACAGTTAATACAGCTCACAAATATACAGGGTATTTGGTAGCCAGGTGCAAAGCCTTAAGGGGGTGATAGCCGAGGTATTTTTGAGCATTTTGAGCGATACATGTCTTAGACGAAATTTGATATATATTTTTTTAAATTGAAAATTTAAAAAAAAATATGAAATTACTCAGAATTTGATAGAAACTTGTCAATATTACACCAATGGGCATTAATTTGTAAACAAAATCTTTTATTTATTATTTATTATTTTTATTTCGGATAGTTTAATGTGTATTGGACCAAATGAAATAATTTTTAAGTGTATGTCTGGCCACAGAAACAAAATGGAGGCATTCGAAATTACTAAAAATGTCTTATTTCGGAACAGAGTCTTTTTACTGTGCCGTAAAACAAATAAAAAAAAATCCTGGAAATGTTCAAACATTTTTTAAAACATGCCTGTGTATTTTATAAGGTATCACTCATTCACATTGCTTGCTAAATCTGAGAGAAAAAGTAAAAACCAAACTCGGGGGAACACCCGCTAAGAATGCACTAGTATTGAAATTTCGCGTTTTTTCATGTAATTTACTTATGTTTGCATCCTCACCACCTCCGTCACTCGTGTCCTTTAAAGGTGCCAATGAGGGCGGCAGGACGTTGGTTGCAAGTTCGTGATACAATTATAATTTTATTGTTCTAGAGAATTGTCTCCTGATCAAAAACCACAAGCTCTACATGTTTTACGACCCACCTCACCTGATAAAATGTGTAAGAAATAACATGTTAACTAAAGACATGGTACTTAAAGGAAAAGTTACTAAATGGACTGATATTATCGAGGTAAGAATGGTGCTACAGCCCCTATATAATCTTAGATTTAGTCAGTAAAAAGTAGTTCTCAATTCGACGCGTATATTTGTTACTATTAGGCACCGAAATGCTTTAACTATTAAATAAAATTGATTTTTATCTTTTAGCACTTTTAATCATTATAGTGACATCGACTACAAAATACAGACTGACTGACATATAAAACAAAATTCGAAAAAGAATATAAAAACAATAAAAAACCATAAAAAACTATAAAAAAGGTTGGCTGTCGCCAACAGTTACCTTAGAACTCTTTTACTGTCACCTATGAAGCGATTAGATTTTTTGAAGGGGTATACTTCCAGATTGATCTCATTGAGCTCAGTCAAGTTCTGATAATGGGATTTAGACGAAACTGACGGAACTCTTTAAACAAAATGTGTACACACACATAGCGATATATACACACACCTTCTCTATACTTAGAAGCATAATTTGGTAAATAGATACTGATGATGGAGACTTCAATCACGCCTACCGATTTTTTTGATTTTCAATAATAATATATATACATAGATTTTGTAAAACCAACAAAAACATGGAAAACGTGCAAAGCGTGGTTAATATTTTATTACTTTCATCATCTTCCTGGTGTTTTTCCCGGCATTCGCCACGGCTCAGTGAGTCTGGGGTCCGCTTTGACAACCTAACCCCAAGATTTGGCGTAGGCTCTAGTTTTTACAGAAGCGACTACCATCTGACCTTTCGACCCAGGAGGTTAACTAAGCTTTATTGGGATTGGTCCGGTTTCCTCGTGATATTTTCCTTCACCGAAAAGGTCATGGTTAATTTCAAATGTAATTTCGCACATAAATTCCGGAAAACTCAGGTGCGAGCCCGGGATTCGAACCCGCGATCCTCTGCTTGAGAGGCCACAGGTCAAACCACTAGGCTACCACGGCTTTTTATATATATATATTTTTATAAGCCTTTTTTATTCCGAATTCGCTACAATTTCGGTAAGTACATGTTGTTGTTTTTATTTTATTACTTTATTTTATTTCAGGTGTACAAAAATGATTGTGAAGTCGGAGAAATACGTATGCTCCCTAAATTAACGGGTGTGTAACTGGTATTTATAGTTTCTTACCCTTTGTTATCAACGGGCATTTCTATGTATACACCGTGTTTTTGCATATGGCAACTTTGGCATATGGCTTTGTACAGTTAAAGAAACAAAGTATGTAGTAAAATAGTTTTTCAAAATAACAAAAAAAAATTTTTTTTCACGTCCATTCAAAATAATTAAATCTTACGTGAACGGTCATTCCGAAAGGACCTTTAGAACCAGAAGTTAGGTCAATTATGACAAAAGTTCGAAGCACATCACATGTACACATCCACATCGCCTTGCCATAATGACACTTCTACCTAAAGAAAATAACCCTTTACTCCTTAGCTTTATAAAAGAAAATATTTTTTACATATTGAGAACCTTTTACAATAGTGTGAGCAAAACTGATTAAAATGAAATATTCAAAATCTCATAAATAATGCTATAACTAGAATACAAGTATCTTAGAGAAAATAACTTTATTTGACCTAAGGAATGCTTCCTTAAAATTATTGGAATTCAAAATAACTCTGTGTATAAATCGTTACTGACGAAGAGCTCACAACATCTGATGTTACTGGTAAAGGTTTCTAGATGCTTTTTTAAGGAATCTCACATTGGTTTATAATTTTAACAGATGAACATGTCATCCCAGCGAAAATTAAGAAGATGAAAGTTAAGAACTGCACGCAAGTTCTCAGCGAGAGGACAGCGGGATTGCTAAACTACACATCGAAATATGGTAATTTTAAGTGTCTATACATTATATCTATACTATGACTGTGACTGATATAACTATTTGTTACATTATTTTATTTGTAATATAATATCAGTCATTATAATGGTAAAAGAAAGTCTGTTTGTTTCTTAGCTTTTCAGGACAAAACTGCTGGACTGAACTTAATGGAAATTATCTATGTTAATTAGTGGTGGCCCATTGAACTAGTCCGAAACCAAGCAAAGCTTGTGCTATGGGTACTAGACGGTTTTTCAGGACACATCATTTGGCAAACAATTTGTTTGCGAAATTATACATAATTTTACAAATTTTCGTTTTGTAAATATTATTATTTACTCTCCGCCGTAACATTTTAATTTTCTTGTGGCCTCAAGTCTAACCTAACCTCAAAACACATGTAACAGTTTGAGCACGGTATTTACGTTGTGAAAATAAAACTTACTGTACAAAGTGTGCAAAGCGTACTGTCGGTCAAACGACAGGGTGTTTAAAGGGTAGACTAAAGAGTAAGCAGGTCATCTGGTCACCCCGCACTCCAACTAGGGCATGCAACCCGGTTCCATTTTGTATGGAAATGCCCTCACTGCAACCATCAACCAACTACAGTGTGTGACCTAATATTAAAAATGTAACTTGTATATTATTGCGAAACAAAACAAATTATCTCGAGAAATAGACGTTCACGCTATACGACACGCGAATTTAAAGAAGACCACGGCATAAATAAATAAAAAGCAACATCTCTGAGTGAACTGTTAATTATAATGTTTCAGCTACATACGTCGACGGCACGGCCGTCAGCGAGACTCTCAAGAATACATCGGAGGCGGTCCTTTTCTTCGACCGACTGTTCGACAGCGTCAACGGGTCTCGCAGCGGCGCCGCCCCCGGCAAGATGAGAGGACCGGTTAAGGAAGTTAACGGCACTTCCAAACATGTATCGTTTTGGAAGGATGCCATCAAAATTTTAAAAGATATATATTTTATCGATTCGTGCAGTAAAGATTCTTTGAAACGCGGCCACCCTATCAATAAACGCATCCAGACTATTGAAAACTGGATAACAACTTTGGAAAGTTTCATCAAAATCTGGACTGACCTCAAAGATATTGATATAAAATTCTTTTACACTCGTAACCTAAATCAGGATCCTTTGGAAAATTTTTTTGGTCGCATCAGAGCCCTCAATCATCGCAATAATAGACCTGATCCGTACACCTTCACTTGTTCCTTCAAATCTTTGATGATCAGTGATGTTTTAGGCCCTCATTCCTCCGGCTCTAACTGTGAGGATGACGTAGGAGAGACGCTTTTGACTTCAGAATTATTGGTGGCAATACCTTTAAATTCTGAAACAGACAACGCTCGAAATGCTGCCGATACATGGTCTCCTGTTGCAGGTACTAGCAGAGCCCCCCCGCGCCGAGCCGGCCCGCCGCCGCGCACCACCCCCCGGCCCCCTCACTGCTGCAGCAGACTCGGAAAGAAAGAATCAACGTGCATTCATCAGCGTTCACTGCAGGATTTGTATCCAGGAAACTGTTACAAAAAACTAAGTGCCAGTCTTGCAAAAACGCGATTTTAACTAGCCAGCATGGCGATATTCACTCGTGGATAGCTGCCCGAGAAAGAAGTCTCTTAAAAGGTCCTAACCTAAAGTATCCCACGTCGCGCTTTGTTATACTATTCAGGGATTTAATTAAAGTCATTAACGCGAACCTAGACGCCCACTGTCATTCGCAGTGTATAACAAAAACTATTAGAAGCGATTTTTTGCGGACCGCAGATGTCAGTTGGCTGGGGTGTGAACTGCATCATAAGGACTTACTGGAAAGTTTTATCACTCTCGTTTGTCGTGTCCAAATTCACAATTGGTGTAAGACTATGAACCAAATACTCAAAGGAGCATATTCAGAGAAATTATCTCGTCATGATTTACCGTTTATGCAAACACTGGCACTTAAGAAGTATCAAGCTACCAGAGTAAAAAGATAATTTGTTTTAGATAGCGGCATCGGTGCGGCAGGAACAGCGCACGCGCACGCGGGCTCGGGCATGCGGGCAGCGGCAGTGCCGCAAGGAGACGCCGCGTAACGGACGCACTCAACCTATTTAACTTGAGGTTGGAAATTATCCCGACTCGTATATTCGTACTTTGTTTTGATACTTCATTGAGGTTCTTACCGGTTGTCAGTAAACCTGACCACGAAGCTAAAGATTGCGAATCGAATCCCGCTACGAGCAGACATTTGTGTGATAAACAGTATCGAACAGCTCGTCTGTGATCTAGTGGCCCAAATATAAGAAAAGCATTATCGTCTAGGCACTAGAGAAGGCACCGCGTGGGCCACTGAGTAGTTAACAGCTCTGCCTAAAATATGTGTCAGGTTGAAACCTTCCTTTTAGTAGTGCACACGATTTGAGAATCATGTTCTGCTGTTTACTGTTGCAGGTTGCAGGGGTTCAGCTTATCGGACTAGAAGTGATGTTCGCAGCGCAAAACATTTTAGGGTGCGACCAAATCGCCGCGTATACGCAGTGACATGTCGTAAGCGTCACGTTTTCTCACCATTTCTTCATACATTTTGTTGCGATTCCGTAACGTCAGCGTTTTTTAAGCGACGGTGTGGTCGCACCCTTATTCTGTCTGTCGTTTCGCAACTAACGTTTGGCAGCCTGATTCGTTTCGCAACTTAACATTTCACAACTTTAATATTTATGAAACTGTAACACAGTATCAGAGTTTGTGAAATGAATCAGGTTGCCAACCGTTAGTTGCGAAATGAACGGATCCCTAAAATTACATTATTATTTAGATTCAACCTTATAAGATCTTTGCGCCATAGCTAAGAAACTATAAACATATGATTTTGCAATTTTTCGGTCCAATTATACTTAGAACCAGGTCCTGTTTAAAGTAACTATAGACTATGTTATTTTAATATACTATCTATCCTTTCAGTAATTAATAATATGTATCAATCAGAACATAAAACACCCAATTAAAGTAGTTTTCCATCTGTTCCTAGATAAAAGGATAGCACAGGCATAGATTAAATACAGAGATCTAGTAATATTATGAACCTGGTTCTCTTATTATCCTCTCACCCCTTGCAGCACTGTAACAAAGACGTACTGACCGCTGACAAGTTCAATCTACTGTCTCGTATTGGAGTCCCATAGGGTCTATGGTATGTGGGACACAGCTACTGGCAATTGTCCAGGGATAAGGCCAGGGCGGAGGCGGGGCCCTTAGCTATAACACAAATCCAAATTGCTTACTTACTAATTTGAATAAAGTCAAAGTCAAAAGTATTTATTTGCTAGAACTATAAGTATTTAACAGGCAGGTGTTACATAAAAAAAAATCTATGTCCATTACAGTTCACCATAACAGTGGCAAGCAAAAAATCAAAATAAATATCTAATAATAATAATAATAATAAATTCATTTAAATCATAAAAACATTTTTCTATTAGCCATTTACAAATACTATCTTATTTGATTTTTTTATATTTGCCTTAAATACCAGAGAGTAATCATTCCTATTACAGCTATATTTACTCGGCTCCCCATATAATCAACACTCATTAATCTGTATTTGCAGATAATTTATTACTAGCAAGTTGAGAGCTTACTTATATTAATATTTTTATAGGTTCAGGTTACCTCCTAGGTATGCTAGTTAGTGAGAGTTTATTAAATATTTTTAGTTTAAATATTTCTTCTTAACAATTTGTATTGTACTTTAAGTTTTGTGCTCTTTGTTCGTAAGTTTATGATTTTTTATGAGAATCTTCCATGAGAATATGACTGTGTTGTATTTGTATATGTTTTGTATGCGGCACTCGCGGCGGGCGTTCGCGTGTAGTGTGATGTAAAATGTAATGGCTCAGATTCGAGCATTACAACCCAGCATTAACTTTATCGTTCATACAATACAATTCCAACGTTCGTGCTTGCTGCGAGTGCATCGAACAGCCCGAACGAGCGCCAGAACTACACTCAGCGGCATATTTAGCGGAACACAAAAAAAGTGTAGGTAACTATTTATATTTTTTCTATATTTTCTGGTCAAGCATCCGCTAAATATGCCGCTGAGTATATTATCTGCGTTGCACATTCTGTAATCCATGCATATGATGATAAGAATTAAATAATTTTGTAATTATTAACATGTTTTTCTGCTGAGTTTCTTGTTATTATTAATTAGGACATAATTACGTTGTTATGCTACTAATAAAATATTCGATACGGTATTTTATTTTATTTATAATAGGGGAATGAGCGGAAGGTCTCTGTTATTTGGCTTTGACGCAGGGGCCTTTAGCTCATTTCTAAACCTACAAAACATTTCAGCATTTTGAAACTGACGAGTACCATTATTACCGGTACTTTTTACGTAAAACTACGATATGAGACCTCACTATTATCGACATAAACGTATAAACCGATCCATAGAGGCACGAGGCGCATCACTACCGTACAGTGGCGCCCCCACGGTGCTGTGGTGCAATCTTCAACTATCTCTACGAACGGACCGTTATAAGGCCTGTTTCCCATCTGTACTTGTACTATATCTTTCTAATCTGTGGTACGGCTCGTGCGTAATCCAGACGCGCTGTGGTTATAGTTGGTGTGATAAAGCCCGTGCGTTGGTCGCAGTGTGGGCCAATGTCCTGTGTGGTGCGGGGCATGCAGCGCGTGGAGCTCGGGGTCAAGCAGGAGCCGCCGCAGTCGCCCGACGACGTCGCGGCGCCGCCAGGTCAGCCCCCACTGCTCTGCTTGTTGACGCGGCCCACTGCAGCTAGGATAACCGTGGTGTCCCCAGATAGATGTTGTTTTGTTTTCTCTCTAATCTTAGTAGTATTTATTATTTCAATATTTTTTACTACAAGTTTCTCTCTATTATAATTAAATAAGGTTAAGAATAAGATATTCAATTCAATTCAATTTTTGGAAATATGGCTCCATCGAATTTTTGATGATTCTGCCAAATTATTATTATTTAAAATAATACACTAGCAGCTCTTTGAGCTGATGCATGTATATCACTGCACTTGTGTTCTTTAACTTTTTTAATGAATGTCTAGTCTATTTTTAAAACTGTTCACTGAAGGTGCACTTATCACAAGTTCGGGGAGTGCATTCCACGAGTTCACAATACGGTTAGATAAGAAATGTGGGAGTCTATTTCATGATTTCGTTTACTTGCAAGCAATCCAAGTGGTACACATTTTTGTGGCATAAATGCAGTGGCGGTAACTTGAGAATATTATTTCTGTTTCAGTTGACGGAGTAGAGCAGACCATGGTGAAGCAAGAGTGCAGCGACGACACCAACAACAGCTTGGAAGATTCCTGCACCAGTAGTGAGTGTTCAGGAGAGTACCTCAAGGAGGAGCCGGCAGTTACTGATGACTGCAATGAGGAGCTTCTTATGCTCATGCTCAGGCCCTGCTCTGTCCGCCTGGATCGCACCCTAGTTGATAAATACACCACAAGCACGCTGCGTGCAACACCAGACCACAGATCACACAATAACGCTCACGAATCTATTTCCAATAACAAAACGGTACAAAAAGTAGTGAAAAATTGTGCTGAGGAGAAAGATTATAAATGCAATGTTTGTTCAGAACAGTTCTCACGAAAGTGCCATTTGGCTTTGCATAAAAAGACCCATGTGACTGCCACAACAGGCAGATCTAATGTGTCCGGCACTTGCAGCACAGAATGTAAAGATAAACATCATTCAAATATACATAAATGCATCCACATGGTACAGAAACCTTACTGCTGCGATGTGTGTCAGAAGCGGTTTTCGCAACAGTCAACTTTAAATTGTCATAAACACATCCACACGGGACAGAAGCCTTACTGCTGCGACGTCTGTCAGAAGCGGTTTTCGCAACAGTCAACTTTAAATTGCCATAAACGCATCCACACGGGTCAGAAGCCTTACGGTTGCGATGTCTGTCAGAAGCAATTCAGGCAAAGAGGGAACTTAAATATTCATAAACGTATCCACACGGGGGAGAAAGCCTACAGCTGCGATGTGTGTCAGAAGCAGTTCTCGAACTGCTCAGCTTTAAATAGTCACAAACGTGTTCACGCGGGGCAGAAGCCTCACTGCTGCGATGTGTGTCAGAAGCGGTTTTCCCACAAGTCGAACTTGACTCTTCACAAACGCGTTCATACAGGGCAGAAGCCTTACGGCTGCAATGTGTGTCAGAAGCGGTTCGCGAGTTCGTCTCATCTTACTGCTCACAATCGCATCCACACGGGGCAGAAGCCTTATTGCTGCGATGTCTGTCAGAAGCGGTTTGCTAATTCGTCTAATTTTGCTGTTCATAAACGCACCCACACGGGGCAGAAGCCTTATTGCTGCGATGTGTGTCAGAAGCGGTTTTCGCGACAGTCGCAGTTAACTGCTCACGAATGGATTCATACGGGGGGGAAGGAGAAGCTTTACAGCTGTGGTGTGTGTCAGAAGCGGTTTTCGAATTTGTCTGGTCTTACTGCTCACAATCGCATCCACACGGGGGAGAAGCCTTACGGCTGCGATGTGTGTCAGAAGCGGTTTTCGCAACAGTCGCACTTAACTGTTCACGAACGCGTTCATACAGGGCAGAAGCCTTACGGCTGCGATTTGTGTCAGGAACGATTTACATCTAAACGTCGTGTTGTAGCACATTTCAAGAGCATTACTTGTGGAGTCTGTAAGCTACAGTTTGACTGCCGCACTTTTTTAAATATACACAAGCAAAACCAGCATCGTGGCGAGCCCTTTCCTTGTGCTATTTGTAAGAAAGAGTTTGTGAATAAGAAACAGCTGATGGAGCACGTTGTGATCCACGTGTGGGTGCCGGAACGCGGCCGGGGCTGCGGGCCCTCCGGGGGCCATCGCACGCTCGAGGACCCGCAGGGGTGACGGGCACGCCGCCGTGTTGCGGGATACTGCCTGCCGGGGCCGGGGCACTGGCCCAATACTAGAAACAGTGACGTTGCGTGGTAATGGTTTCTTTCTTAATGAACATTTTTGGCCAGAAGGAGTGCTGTTTAGGCGTTTCGTGAATTTTTCGAGAACCCCGTTGAATAATAAGGAATTAGAAGTACAAACCTGATTAACACAATGGATAGCAGCCATCTACAAACTAAAAGCACATTTATAAGTTTTAACTGTAAAGGTTTGGCTAGATCAATGGAGTGTGTCAGGTCACTGAGTAAATCGGCGGACATCATTGCACTGCAAGAAACGTGGTTACTACAGCACGACATACCGTTGCTGGGAACCATTGACACTAACTTTGCGTACAACGGCAATACAGCTGTAGACTTATCGGCGGGAGTTCTGCGAGGTCGTCCCCATGGTGGCGTCGCGCTCCTGTGGCGCAAGACCCGGTTTTCGTACGTTTCTACTATACAGTGCAAAAGTGTGCGACTTGTAGCTATTAAAGTTTCTATGAGTGATAGATCTATGATAATATTTTCGGTGTATATACCTTACGACGAGCGCGAAAATCTGGTCGAATTTACAGAATGTTTAAGTGAAATGTATACGATCTTAGATAATGAAGATGTAGATCTCATATATATGCAAACAGTTGTTGCCGCCAAAATACATTACGATGTGTATTGGTCAGATCACCTGCTCATAGAAATTGTTTGTAACTTAAGTCATAGTGTGCCTAAAAATTTAATTAATAATAATAGCGATGACGAAAATAATAAATCATTGAGGGGGATACTGTGGGGAGAACGGGAAAAATGTCAGATAAAGAAATACTTATTAATTTTTATTCACGTAAATTGTTTTTTGTAAATATTTGTCTGAATATTTTATTGTGTGAATGTTGAAACTTGTTTATTATCTTTGTTTGAATGAGATTAAAATATGCAATAAAATATTGTACAACATTTTAGTTTACGTGAAGAAATACTTAAATAAATGTAATAACAAGTTGAAAGATATTGATTTTCCAAGTGAATTGAAATTGTGTTGTGATACTGATAATTTATGTTATAATACTGACCACAAGAAAATTATTGATGACATGTATAATTCCATCGTGACAATACTCAAGGAAGCTTCTGCTGCTAGTTGTGATACAAGGCAGGGCAGGGGGGTCGCCGCATTACAGGTTGGAATAAACACGTCAGGAGGGCTCACCAGAGGGTAACGCTTAGTTTTCATGAATGGTGTCTGTATGGTAAGCCTGGGTCGGGCCGACTGTATGATGAGATGTGCAGTTCTAGGAAAGTTTTCAAAGCCAAACATAAATATTGTCAGAAAAATAAAGACCAAATTAAGATGGACATTCACACCACAAGTCTAAGAACTTTGTACAGTTTTGGAAATCGACCAATAAAATGAATCCTAGGGCATAGAATAAGTAAGAACAAAGTAGAACGGAATCTCCCGCTCCGGCCGGACTCAAGGTCACGATTTACAGTAGTAGCGGCTCAGTCAGGCTGCCACGGCCGGCGTCGCCGCACACGCGTTTGGCATTTTTGCGCGTTCCGTCCCGTAGGTACTCATCTTGGAAACAATAATTACAATGGTGTCAAGTTATTGTGGTGTATTTGGGTGTATGAATAATGCAAAAACGATATATACCGAAGCTCACCCAAGCACCCAACTGAATAAACTACTACTAGTTTTACGTGAGCCTGTATGTATTTTATTTTATACTAGCTGTTGCCAGCGACTTCGTCTGCAAAGAATTCGTTTATCGCTATCCCGCGGGAACTACGCAATTTTCCGGGATAAAAAGTAGCCTATGTGCTATTCCAGACTTTTCTCTATCTATGTGCCGAATTTCATCCAGATCCGTTGGGCCGTTCTGGCGTGATTGAGTAACAAACAAACAAACATCCATCCATCCATACTTATAGTTAGATTTGTCGGTAAGTAGTACTTACTTAAATCGTTTTAAATGGCTTCATTTGGTATGGCACTTGTAATAACTTCTTCCTTAATATAATATGTAGGTACGCACCTAATGATTTATAAATTTCATATTTTGTAAAACTAGAATAAAATAATAATTTCAAACTAAATAAAAACTAATATTTTAGCGATATATATATAGCGAAACCTTTTCCTTTCTTTCTTTCTTTCTTTTATATTATCTTTAGACGTAAGTATAATATTTAACGGTAAGCAACCCTAGCAATACGCCTGGACGACAGAGGGGCGTAACGACGTGAAGGGGGAAGTAGGTATATAAATGGCGGCGTTTTGGACGCGGTCAAAAGAGATTCCCTTCTACCCTGTTATTATCTACTAGCTGTTGCCCGCGACTTCGTCCGCGTGTGTTTTTTGTGATAGTTTATAGCTACCTATTCTCGATATCAAAATTGTTATTATTATACCCTTACAATAATATGTACTAATCCTTAAACAGGCACATTCAAATAGTTTTCTCGAATAGGTACCTAGGTACTGTGTACATTTAGATTTTAAGTATTTGTGAAAATTTTGTAAGCAAGCTTACCGTGAAGTGTTTAAGATACATATTGCGCTAAGGCCCAGCAGCGCAGCGTTATACATATATTCTTTAGCAGTGTGGTATTTAACCAAAACAATAAAAATCTTATAAAAAGTCTGAGGACAGAAACTTTAACAATTTCAGTAACCAACTTTTTCACAATAAAATTCTGACATGTTCGTAGCGCTGGCGTAAACGCGCGTTTTGATTTTGTTTTTTTTAGGCAAAGGTACTGAGAGCATACAGCCAAGCGTTTCATTCACGCCGCCCTCATAATAATGTCAGCTTTTCAATAATAAGAGTGCGTTCGAAAACCGAACGCGCTGTGAATAATAGCGCAATAAATAAAAACAAAGTAACGGTATTGCACATTGAACTTTAAGTGTTAGGTAAAGAACACAATTTAGGACGCCAATTTAGGTTGGACAAAATTGTCTTCGTTGAAAAAATACCTGTGTAGATAGTAATTATTTTATTAATGTTTTTTCACAATTGACACACTTTTCCGGCTTTATGTCTTATATACATTCGTATCTATATATTTTCTTCATAGTATTATTGTATTTATAATTATTACCAACTACATATACCGAGGAAAGCTGATTTTCTCGAGTTCCGCTATTTTGTGCGTAATCACCTCATAAATAAAATTTCAAGAAAACTGAAAAATTATATTTACCTGTATTAGATTGGAAGTATATGTAGCAACTTTAAAAGGTTAAACTTCATTGGTTTTTATTTTATAGGTGTATGAAGTTAATTAATTTTTAATACAATACCCTCTTTTTTTCGTCCATGGGTGAGATTAAAAAAAAATGCTAAAACAGGTATTTCTTTATTTTTATTACTGAGTATATATTCTGAGTTTCATGATTCTAGAACAATCTAATTTTCTTTTTTCATACAAACTTTAACCCCCCTTTTCACCCCCTTTTTCTAACATTTTCCAAAATTTCTGTAGCCTAGATCCTATTCTGAATGTATTTAAATAGATTTGTGAACATTTCAACAATATCCGTTCAGTAGTTTTTACGTGATGCTCAGTCAAACAAACAAACAAACAAAAATTTTAAAAATGGTTTTAATATGTTCAGTTACTTATTTTAAGTCACCCTGGTCGGTTTTTTTTTGTTAATCTTCAATGTACAGATTTTTTGGTCTCAACGATTTTATTATATGTATAGATTCAATGCCTAGGGTGAGCCTATCTGTTAGTGTTGAGTGTTAGTGAACCTAGTGATATTGCCAACCTTTTTAAGACTAATTTCAAAGTGGAACCTCTGGTGGGAGGCGGGCATGTGGGCCATGTGGCGGTGTTCGATTCTGGGAGTGGTGTGGGTGGCAGCTCAGTCTCAATAACACCCGCAGAAATCTCGAAGGTTGTTCGACAAATGACAAGAGGTTAGTCACCCGGACACGACGGCCTCAGCATCGAACACCTGCAACATGCGGGTGCTCACCTCTCCGGAGACCTAGCTACGTTCTTTACTGTCTGCATTCGTCATAACTACCAGCCTGACGACCTCATGAAGACAATAGTGGCACCCGTTATAAAAAAATAAGACGCGATGCCTCCGACAAGTCTAATTATAGGCCAATCTCTCTGGCCACTATCCTGGCAAAGGTACTGGACAGTGTGCTTAATACCTATCTAAACAGGCATATAAAGCTGCATGACGCTCAGTTCGGTTTTCGACCAGGGCTGTCAACTGAGTCAGCAGTACTACTGTGCTGTATTACACTGACAGGAAAACGCCAGTTTACGCATGCTTCTTGGACTTGTCGAAGGCATTTGACTTAGTGTCATATGATATCCTATGGAGCAGGCAGAGCAAGTTAAATCATAGCACGAGTTTACCGGTTGAAATTATAAACATGCTCAAGTACTGGTATGATAATCAAACAAACATGGTAAGGTGGTCAGGAAGATACTCAGAGGCTTACATGATGGAGTGTGGGGTAAGACAAGGGGGCTAACTAGGGCTTGCACTCCGAGATTCCGGAATCTCGTAATTCCGGAATTTCGGACGATTTTGAACGATATTTCAATTCCGGAATTGATCAGCACAATATCGATAATTCCGATATTGATAAATTTGGGACATTTGACAAAGAAACTAGGTATTGGCATACACCAAATTATCAAAATATCATGGGATATTGTTCTAGCTGGGGATCTAAGGTCCGGTTTTCTAAGGGAACCTTGCATTTTTGAGACAAAGCAAACCGCTTGGAACAGGTGTTCCTGGGGGTGATCTGAGCCGATTAAGCCCGGTTGCCACGAGGTTCCCCCCTGCAGGTGGTCAGGGGAGGGGGGGGAAAAGTGCCTCCGGCGCGCCTCACTCTAAGCTTTATATCTACATATATCTAGCAACTATATCAAGTTTGGTGTCTTTTCCGTGTAATTCGAGGACGAGGAATTCATTTCTGTGACTAAATTTTCACTCACCCATACAAAAAATTCGAGAAATTCAAAATTCAAAAAAAAACTTTTCAATTTTTTTTTCGATAATCCTCTACAAAATTAAAACTATGAGGATTTGGTCTAAAAAAAAAATACCTGTGAATAGCCCAGTTATCATACTATATAGAATAGTAAACTTGTTTCAACATTTTTCTTTTAAAAATCTGTTAAAAAAATGTTTTGTGTCGCGCGGCGTACCTGCGTTGTAAGAGCGGTATGCAGCTTTTAGGATTTTTAAGTATGTTCAGATGATTTCTGATAAGTTGTTATTCTGCTGGTTGTAGATTACATTAACAAATTACTTCTGGACGTGATATATATACAAATATAAATTAAATATATAAATAACTAGCTTCTGCCCGCGACTTCGTCTGGGTAGAATTAGCAATTGACATGTTTATGGCTATCCCTCGGGAACTATGCTATTTTCCGGGATAAAAAGTAGCCTATGTTTTAATCTAGGGTACCAGCTATCTTCGTTCCAAATTTTATCCAAATCAGTCCAGTCGTTTTACGGTGAAAATTCGAGATACATACAAAAAATTCGAGAAATTCATAATTCAAAAAAAAATCTTTTAAATTTTTTTTTTCGATAATCCTCTACAAAATTAAAACTATGAGGATTTGGTCTAAAAAAAATACCTGTGAATAGCCCAGTTATCATACTATATAGAATAGTAAACTTGTTTCAACATTTTTCTTTTAAAAATTTGTTAAAAAAAATGTTTTGTGTCGCGCGGCGTACCTGCGTTGTAAGAGCGGTATGTAGATTTTAGGATTTTTAAGTTTTTTTTTTTTTTATATATAAGAGGGGGCAAACGAGCAGACGGGTCACCTGATGGAAAGTAATCACCATCGCCCATGGACACCTGCAAGACTTGGGGAATCACAGGTGCGTTGCCGACCCTTTCAAGAACAGGAAGGCTCGCTTTTTAAAGATCCCTAAATTGTACCGCTCAGGGAATGTTGCAGCAGGAAGTTGGTTCCAGATCTTCGTCGTACGAGGAAGGACATTGCGTTTAAAACGCACGGTACTTGACTGCCAACCATCAAGATGTTGAGGATGGAAGGACAGACGATTCCGCGAAGTGCGGTAGTGGAATTTAGCCGCAGGCAACAATCCGAAAAGTTCATTGGAGCACTCCCCATGATATATTCGGTACAATATGCAGAGGGATGCTACATCCCTCCGCACAGCCAGAGAATCGAGCCGACTAGAAAGTGCCTGGTTATCGACAAGTCGAGCAGCTCTGCGTTGAATGCGGTCAAATGGAAGGATTTGGTACTTAGGTGCCCCAGCCCAGAGATGAGAACAGTACTCCATGTGCGGCCTAACCTGCGCCTTATACAGTTGTAGGCGATGGGCTGGCGAGAAGTACTGTCCCGCTCTATTGAGCACCCCCAATTTTTTAGAAGCTAATTTAGCTTTGCCTTCCAAATGACCACGGAACTGAACATCACTCGAAATGTCGACACCCAGGACCCCGATAGACAACTTGGCATCAAGGGGGGTGCCTTCGAAACAAGGCGAAACAATAAAGGGATCCTTTTTTGTGGAGAACGCGCATACTTGTGTCTTTTGGGGATTAAACTGAACCAGGTTGAGTCTACCCCAATCCGAGACATGCTTCAACATGATCTCAGGCTTTCAGTAACGCGCTCCCTGGGAATGTTATATAGCGCATCCCCAGTACTGTCATCTGCATAGCAATGAATATTGGTGTCACCCAACATGTCATTGATATGCAGAAGAAATAACGTGGGGGACAGCACACAACCTTGTGGGACACCAGAATTCACAGGCTTTAAATCGGAACATGAGCCGTCGACAACGACTTTGATGCTCCGATCTGAAAGAAAACTGGCCACCCAAGAGCACAATTTCCCAGGTATTCCGTACGCAGGAAGCTAGGAGAGAAGAGCCCTGTGCCAAACCCGATCGTTATGTCCAAACTAACTGCCAAGGCTTCCCCTTTACTCTCAATTGCCATAGCCCATCGGTGCGTAAGATAAACTAAAAGATCACCAGCTGAGCGACCACGGCGAAAACCGTATTGGCGGTCACTAATCAGCTGGTGCTCCTCTAGATACCCTAAGAGCTGGCTGTTGATAATGGCTCCATTACCTTGGAGAGCAAAGAGGTGATAGCAATCCGTCTGTAGTTGGACGGGTCCGAGCGATCGCCCTTTTTAGGGATCGGATGCACAAGAGCTGTCCTCCACGCGCACGGGACAACGCCAGTAGAGTAGGAAAGCCGGAAAAGACGCGTAAGGACCGGAGCCAACTCAGCCAACACACTTCTTGAGCCCTAGACATTATTTTAACACTATGTATTTTGTTACTGATTTCAGATCAGGTACAAGTACGAGTGTAAATGAGTGCCGAAAAGTACTATTTTACAAAAAAAGAAGTCTCCAGTTAGAGAATCTACCTCCAACGGAAGATGCGCTCCATGAACATATTCTCCGTGCAGTTTTCCAGGGAGGCTATGTTTGGGGACAGATTATAGCCCCTCAGCAACAGCTACCATGCCCTGCTGACTGGGGCTGGTCCAAACAAAATGGATATTAGGAGCCTATTATGGGCAAGCCTACCTCCGGCGGCTGCTGCTTGTTTAGAGCTTATTCGTTGCCGCTGCAAAACAAAATGCACCGGGAGGTGCAAATGCGTTAAAAAAAAACTAAAATGCACAGACCTATCTTTTTTTAATCCGCATTTTTTGACAAACATCTCCTATGTTAATTTTATCACATTTATAATAACTCTACTGGCAAAAGTTTGCCTAACATAAAGAAAGAAGAAAAGAAAGAAAGAAGAATTTTAATTCTTTTTGCATGACACACAAATATTAAGAGCATATACACAATTTTATAGAAAAGAAACAAAAAAAAAACACAGACATGAAAAATAGAACATCAGCGTTGTGTGTGTGTGTGTCTTCGCAAAAGTGAAATGGTCGCTGGCTCAGCATTACGCTGAGATTTTAGACACTTGCAGCACTGATTTTCAACCAGAACCGTCTGTGACTCACGAAACGAAAACCACCTACTAATCTAATCTAACTAATATTATAAATGCGAAAGTTTGTGACGATGTGACGATTTGAGTGAGTGAGTGTATATGTTTGTTCCTTCTTCACCCTAAAACGACTGGACTGATTTGGATAAAATTTGGAACGAAGATAGCTGGTACCCTAGATTAAAACATAGGCTACCTTTTATCCCGGAAAATAGCATAGTTCCCGGGGGATAGCCATAAACATGACAATTGCTAATTCTACCCAGACGAAGTCGCGGGCAGAAGCTAGTTATTTATATATTTAATTTATATTTGTATATATATCACGTCCAGAAGTAATTTGTTAATGTAATCTACAACCAGCAGAATAACAACTTATCAGAAATCATCTGAACATACTTAAAAATCCTAAAAGCTGCATACCGCTCTTACAACGCAGGTACGCCGCGCGACACAAAACATTTTTTTTAACAGATTTTTAAAAGAAAAATGTTGAAACAAGTTTACTATTCTATATAGTATGATAACTGAGCTATTCACAAGTATTTTTTTTTAGACCAAATCCTCATAGTTTTAATTTTGTAGAGGATTTTCGAAAAAAAAATTGAAGTTTTTTTTTGAATTTTGAATTTCTCGAATTTTTTGTATGGGTGAGTGAAAATTTAGTCACAGAAATGAATTCCTCGTCCTCGAATTACACGAAAAAGACACCAAACTCGATATAGTTGCTAGATATAAGTAGATATAAAGCTTAGAGTGAGGCGCGCCGGAGGCACTTTTCCCCCCCCTCCCCTGACCACCTGCAGGGGGGAACCTCGTGGCAACCGGGCTTAATCGGCTCAGATCACCCCCAGGAACACCTGTTCCAAGCGGTTTGCTTTGTCTCAAAAATGCAAGGTGTCGGACCTTAGATCCCCCACTATTCTGTAAATGAAAATTTTAAGTGATGATACATACGGATACGGACAGCCACACACTACGAGTGTTGGAAGTGGTGAGGCAAGGAGACAGAAATGTGTGATCACGCGGCCGGACGATAAACAGAGCGAGAGGCATAGTGTGGAGAGGAGTGCCGCTTTACGTATAGCGTGAGGGGCTAAGTTGATGTACAATATGTAAAAAAATCCAGTACACTTCAATCAGACTGTTATAATCGTAGATGACTATTGAGACAAGTATTTGGTTTGGATATAGATTTAATAATGTTTTATCAAGACAAATTACAAAATCATTGTTATTTATACGTTACGAGGCTAGCTGTCAATATATATAGTTCGCATGAACGCCGCCTGAGGGCGCTGCGTTTCCATGCACGCAGACTACGTTCTAACATCTTCCTTTTTTTACAAAAACAAAGCTAGACATAAAACAATTATCATTAATTAAAACATTAAGACATTCCATAATAAATAAGACCAAAAAACAACCATTATTCAAATTAATTATTAGTCAAATAAACACATTCAAATTATATAAAATTGCAGTAGCTTTGTCAGACATAAAAAACATTAAATTAAATACAGCAAAGTCAAGTCATTATCATAATCATTACATTACATTATTATACATTATTAGACATTATTATTACATTACATTACATTAGTCAATTTCGAAATCTACATTGAATCTTACTGGTGGTTTGACTTGTCTACCAGATCTAGTTGTCCTAATAATAGAACGAGTACCAGAATCCGAATGATGTGAGCTGTTATGCGCGTTTTCTGCAGGCAAAGTAACACTTCCAGTTGCCTGTGTCGTGCTAGACTGACTCTGATCACATTCTTCTCTCTGACCTTGTCCTGTCTCCCTTTCCTGTTCTATTTCACTTTCCGTTATTATTATATTTGATCTTTCCTTGCTTTTCCTTTCCTTCTGCACTGGTATAGTCTGTGGTGCCGACATGGGAATAGCTGCTGTTGCTGCTTGCGTTATTTTATTTTTAAGCAGATGCTGACGGTTTCTTCTATAACGGACTCCTTCGGTAGACTCCACTATGTAAGATCTTGGCTCTCTACATTTTTCTACTATTTTTCCAGGAAGCCATTTTTCTTCAGGTTTCTTCTTAAACCATATAAAGTCTCCGATATTTAACTCTGGTAGCTTACTAACCTTCTTGTCATAATAAAATTTCTGTTGTTGTTTACTTTTTGTTTTATTTTCCACATAATCTCTGTAGCTATATACCTTTGGTTGTAGATGTTTCAAGTGTGTAGGTATCTGTGTCCTTAATGTTCTTGACATCAGTAACTGAGCTGGTGATGGTAAATTACCTCTTGCAGTTGTTCTATACTGTAACATAGATAAATAAGGATCACTTCCAGATTCATCACACTTTGTAAGTATTTTCTTTACTATTTTGACTCCAGATTCAATTAAACCATTTGACTTTGCCATGTAGGGACTTGTAGTATTGTGTTCAATTCCCCATTCTTTTACAAATTTCATAAATTCTATGGAATTAAAAGGTGGACCGTTGTCACTTATGATTTCAACCGGTATGCCAAAACGACTGAATATTGATTTCAAAACTGTTATTAACTCTCTGGCGTTAGTGCTATTGACATGAGCTATTTCAATAAAATTAGAATAATAGTCTTCTATTACAACAATAGTTTGTCTTTTGTACATCAAATAATCAATACCAACTTTTTGCCATGGAAATTCACATATTTTGTGTGGCATGAGAGGTTCTGACGGATTTGAACTCCTGTTTGACATACAAGTAGTACAACTTTCTACTATATTCTGTATATCATGTGACATTAAAGGCCAAAATACTATGCCTCTTGCAAAGTTTTTAGATTTTTCTATACCTTGGTGACCACTGTGAATCATTTTTAATATGTCTGGTCGCAGTTTTGTAGGTATAATCAGACTGTTGCCTTTTAGTAGAAGCTCTCCTATGACATGTATTTCATCACGATAATTCCAGTATGGTATGACTAAATGATTAGCTTGCGACTTGCTTGTAGGCCATCCTTTCATGTAATACTCTTTAAGTAACTTCATAGTTTCATCCTCAATTGTTGCTTTTTCTAACCATTCCAATTTTTCTTTGGATATTGGTAGATTACTTTTAAGTAAGTTGACATGTACGGTTAAATTTTCATCAAGTTCATCTTCACTACTCTCTGGTAGCGGTGCGCGTGACAATGAATCAGCTATGTACATTTTAGAGCCTGGTTTGTACTCTACTCTTAAATCATATACTTGTATTTTAAGCATTAGTCGTTGTAATCTAGTAGGTACTTCTGCCAATGGTTTTTTAAATAGTGTTATTAAAGGACGATGATCTGTTTCAACACTCACCACTTGACCATAAATATATTGATGGAATCGTAGACATCCAAAGACTATGGCATATAATTCCTTTTCGATTTGAGCCATGCGCTGTTGACACGACGTCATTGTTTTTGAAGCGTAGCAAATCGGGTGACCCTCTTGTAGTAGCACAGCTCCGACGGCTGACTGGCTTGCGTCTACTGACAAGACAATAGGTTTCCTAATATTAAAATGTGCTAAGACTGGACTTTGACAGATAATCTGTTTTAAACGATTAAATGTAGCTTCATGATTAGCATTCCATTGCCAATCGCTTGACTTTTTTAGCAGATCTCTTAATATTTCAGTTTCTTGTGCCATGTTTTTAATAAAACTTCCTAAATAATTCAATATGCCCAGGAATCTTTGTAGATCCTTGACAGACGACGGCGACGGCATATCCTTTATTGCTCGTACTTTTTCTGGATCAGGTGACACTCCTTCCTTTGAATAGACATGACCAACGTATTTTACTTGCGTAGCGCCAAAGACACATTTAGACTTATTAAATCTTAAATTGACTTCTATGGCTTTATCAAAAACTCTTTGTAAATTGACATTATGTTCAGCCTGTGTAGCTCCATACACCAAAATATCATCAGCATAGACTATGACTCCTGGCAGTACACCAAAATACTCTGTCATTATTCTATGAAAAATTTCAGGTGCACAATTTATTCCGTAGGGTAGACGTTTAAATCGATACCTTCCAAAAGGTGTATTGAAAGTACATAGAAACGAACTTTCCTCATCAAGCTTACACATCCAAAAACCACTATTAGCATCTAATGTTGAAAAATATGCTGCTCCTTGTAGCTTAGATCGTATATAGTCATTAGTAGGTATAGGATAGTGAGACCTTTTTATGGCTTGATTAAGATTTCGTGGATCTAGACAAACACGCAGTTTTCCGTTTCTCTTTTCAACTAAGACAAGTGAACTCACCCATGATGATGGTTCTGTGACCTTGGTTATGACTTCTTGTTGCTCCATGTTGTCAAGTTCATTCTTGAGTCTGTCATGCAATGAAAATGGTACTTTACGTGCTGCATCGATTTTAGGCATCACACCTGGATCTGTATCAAGGTGTATTTCACCTGGTAGACAACCCAAACCCCTGAAGATTGAGTCATATTTCGTCAAAATATTCTGTAAATTTAAACAATTATTAGACATTTCCATATTAAATATTCTCTTAACAAGACCAAGTTCAGAACAAGTATGTTTTCCTAAGACGGTAGGCGATTTGACATCAGCAATAATAAACAAAATATTTTTTATTACATTATGACCATTGTGACTATATTGACAATTAATATATTGTTGACCCACTATATTGACAGAATTTCCTGAATATGATGTAACTTTTGCATTACAATGCGACATTTTATTTGACAATTTTAATGATTTATAGACATCACAAGACATAACATTAGCATCACTGCCTGTATCTAAAATACATTCAAAATTAACATCATTGACATGTAAGACAATAGTCCAATGAGAACTATTAAATGAGTTGAGATTTCCTATAAAAAAATTCTCA
This sequence comes from Pandemis heparana, assembly GCA_963854515.1. Lineage (NCBI taxonomy): Eukaryota > Metazoa > Arthropoda > Insecta > Lepidoptera > Tortricidae > Pandemis > Pandemis heparana. The sequence continues at coordinate 2,966,590 of OY978032.1, forward strand.
CCTTCATTTTCATTATTATTTGTTACCTCCACAAAATTTGTCATCTTATTTTTACAAAACGCTTCATAATGACCTATTTTGAAACATTTTCTACACTTCGCATTAGTCGCTGGACACTTATGACGATGGATCTGGCCACATTTTTGACATCCACTTCTTGACTTACTTGCTGACCGATGATAATTATGTGACTGTGACTGACGATCTCTTGACCTTGACTGATGACTATCTCTTGACCTTGACTGATGATTACTTATATTGTTTGATGATTGACCTTTGTATTTGTGATTCTGTGGGTATTGCTTTCTTGACTGACTTCTGTTCTGACTTGCTTCTCTTACTCTTGACTTGTTTTCTTGACAATTATATAAGACCTGTTTTTCTTTATTAAGTTCAGCTGCCTGTGACTGTGTTGTAATTAGCGTTTTAGCTAAATGAAGTGCCTTTGTCATAGTTAAGTCGGTTTCCAATAGTAATTTTTCTCGAACATGTTGGTAGTTTTCATTTAAGTTACATATAAAAATATCCGTTATTAATCTTTCTTTAAGCGTGCCAAATTCACATGTTTTGCTTAGATTAACTAAATCTGTCATAAAGTCATCTATCGATTCATTTTGAACTTGTTTTCTCGTAAAAAATTTGAATGACTCGTATGTAACGTTCGTTTTTGGTACAAAATATTGTTCGAATTTCTGGACTAGGTCGCTCAATTTAATAGTATCTTCGTCCACTCCGAAAGAATTAAATATATCTAGCGAGTCCTGTCCAATGGTATGCAAAAATACGGCTACTTTTCTTTTTTCGCTTTCTTCCGACAGTTCACTTGCGGTCATGTATAATTTAAAACTTTGGTACCATTTCTTCCAATTAACGGCTAAATTTCCTTGCAAAGAAAGTGTTTCTAGTTGACTATTTATCGTTATTTTTCGCCTTGAGCCATTATTATTCTGCATTTTTGAATTTGTGACTTCGTTTCGTTGGAATTTGAATTTTAATATGGATGGACTGACTGACCTGGAACCGTTGACTTGATTTCTTCTTTAAATGTTTCTTTTTCTTCTGACTTTTTTATTTATTTATTATTTCTTGTTCACTTCTGACACCATGTTATAATCGTAGATGACTATTGAGACAAGTATTTGGTTTGGATATAGATTTAATAATGTTTTATCAAGACACGTTACAAAATCATTGTTATTTATACGTTACGAGGCTAGCTGTCAATATATATAGTTCGCATGAACGCCGCCTGAGGGCGCTGCGTTTCCATGCACGCAGACTACGTTCTAACACAGACTTTGCTGTAAAAGCTTATATCCCCTTGCCTTTCCGTTATGGAAAAGTAGAAAATAATTACTTCTTCTTCTTCTAGGCTACGTTCGGTAACTAAAGTGTCAGTGTGATTATCGTCGGATGAAAATCGTCCGACCCAAGGGGTGCGTTCAGTTCGGAATTTAAATGAAATTTGAATTTTAAATTTCGATTCCGAATTCTTCACTAAGTTTTGATTTGAATATTGGAATTGACACTTTTGACAGAAGAACGCCCCAACTCGTTCAGTCGGTGTGATAATGATCGGACGATTTTCATCCGACGATAATCACACTGACACTGACACTTTAGATACTGAACGTAGCCCTAGTAAATAATTACTCTATGGTTAGTTATCTTATCAGTATCAGCTGTTCAGCTGTCAATCAATGCTGTCAATGACAGCCTGTCAGTCATGCCTGTTATTTTACTGTCTAAATCAGAGAATTGATCTAACCGCGGGCTTTTGGTGTTATTTATTGTCTTTACGCCATAAATATGAAGGTTAAAGTATTTCATAAACAGTATGTAGTATTAGTACAGTTACTATAATTCAGTGTAATCAGTATGTGACTTTGTATCACAGTCACAAGCCATTTCAATTATCCGACGGCCGGTCTTTGTGTGAAGTGCGGCTCGTGCGTAATCAAGACGCGCTGTGGTTATAGTTGGTGTGATAAAGCCCGTGCGGTGGTCGCAGTGTGGGCCAATGCCCTGTGTGGTGCGGGGCATGCAGCGCGCGGAGCTCGGGGTCAAGCAGGAGCCGCCGCAGTCGCCCGATGACGCCGCGGCGCCGCCAGGTCAGCCCCCACTGCCCTGCTTGTTGACGCGGCCCACTGCAACTAGGATAACCGTGGTGTCCTCAGATAGATGTTGTTTTGTTTTCTCTCTAATCTTAGTAGTATTTATTATTTCAATATTTTTTATTACAGTTTCTCTAAAAATAAGAATAAGCTATTATCATTATTACTGGTTTAGAATACGAAAACGACAATTTAAGCGGACTGTAAACAAATATTTTTGGACTAATTTTAATAAAAACAAATACGAAAGATTTTGTAACGCGAAACAAAAAATAGGCTTAGATCAGTTGTTTGAAGCACTCACCTCGAAGGTCTGCAGATGATGGTGCAGATTTCGGCTGTATTAGCTGGCGTAGGCTCCCTAGATCTTCGGCTTGTTCGGACTTACCTCCAATAAAGGTTACCATTAACCAGCAAAAATACCGAAATACAACAAGAACAGTACTCCCTCCAATGGATCAGCCTTCCTCAGCGTTCACACGCGATTTTACACTCAAATAAGTATTAATCTCGACCGATATATAATTTGCGTGGCAATACGCCGAAAACCGTCACGACAAGACTTTCATAAACGAACGAAGGTAGACAACTAACCTTTTTTTTTTTTTAAATATTTTTTACTTAGAGTAGATAATGTTGCCAGGCGAACGTATCCTAAACGACTTAAAATAATACACTAGCAGCTCTTTGAGCTGATGCATGTAATATCACTGCACTTGTGTTTTTTAACTTTTTAAATGAATGTCTAGTCTATTTTTAAAACTGTTCACTGAAGGTGCACTTATCACAAGTTCGGGGAGTGCATTCCACGAGTTCACAATACGGTTAGATAAGAAATGTGGGTCTATTTCATGATTTAGTTTACTGGCAAGCAATCCAAGTGGTACACATTTTTGTGGCATAAATGCAGTGGCGGTAACTTGAGAATATTATTTCTGTTTCAGTTGACGGAGCAGAGCAGACCGTGGTGAAGCAAGAGTGCAGCGACGACACCAACAACAGCTTGGGAGACTCCTGCGCCAGTAGTGAGTGTTCGGGAGAGTACCTCAAGGAGGAGCCGGCAGTTACTGACGACTGCAATGAGGAGCTTCTTATGCTCATGCTCAGGCCCTGCTCTGTCCGCCTGGATCGCACCCTAGTGAAGAAATACACCACAAGCACACTGCGTGCAACACCAGACCACAGATCAAACAATAACGCCTACGAATCTATTTCCAATAACAAAACGGTACAAAAAGTAGTGAAAAATCGTGCTAAGGAGAAAGATTATAAATGCAATGTTTGTACAGAACAGTTCTCACGAAAGTGTCATTTGACTTCGCATAAAAAGACCCATGTGACTGCCAAAACAGGGAGATCTTATGTGTCCGGCACTTGCAGCACAGAATGTAAAGATAAACATCATTCAAATATACATAAACACATCCACATGGTACAGAAACCTTACTGCTGCAATGTGTGTCAGAAGCGGTTTTCGCAACAGTCCAATTTAAATCGTCATAAACGCATTCACACGGGACAGAAACCTTACTGCTGTGATGTGTGTCAGAAGCGGTTTTCGCAACAAACATCTTTAATTTATCATAAACGCATTCACACGGGACAGAAACCTTACTGCTGTGATGTGTGTCAGAAGCGGTTTTCGCAACAGTCATCTTTAAATTGTCATAAACGCATTCACACGGCACAGAAACCTTACTGCTGTGATGTGTGTCAGAAGCGGTTTTCGCGACAAATATCTTTAATTTGTCATAAACGCATTCACACGGGACAGAAACCTTACTGCTGTGATGTGTGTCAGAAGTGGTTTTCGCAACAGTCATCTTTAATTAGTCATAAACGCATTCACACGGGACAGAAACCTTACTGCTGTGATATCTGTCAGAAGCAATTCTGGCAAAGAGGAAGCTTCAATATTCATAAACGTATCCACACGGGGGAGAAACCCTACAGCTGCGATGTGTGTCAGAAGCAGTTCTCGAACTGCTCAGCTTTAAATAGTCACAAACGTGTTCACACGGGGCAGAAGCCTCACTGCTGCGATGTGTGTCAGAAGCGGTTTTCGCAAAAGTCGAACTTGACTCTTCACGAACGCGTTCATACAGGGCAGAAGCCTTACGGCTGCGATGTGTGTCAGAAGCGGTTCGCGAGTTCGTCTCATCTTACTGCTCACAATCGCATCCACACGGGGCAGAAGCCTTATTGCTGCGATGTCTGTCAGAAGCGGTTTGCTACTTCGTCTAATTTTGCTGTTCATAAACGCATCCACACGGGGCAGAAGCCTTATTGCTGCGATGTGTGTCAGAAGCGGTTTTCGCAACAGTCGAAATTAACTGATCACGAATGGATTTGTGGCAAAAACGCCACGAATCCAAGTCATGCAATGCATGGCAACACTGAGAGAAATATATTGTCTATGCTCTCTGAGCACTAGACGAGACTTGTCAGAGTTCGGCACAACACAATTCAATTTGATTTCTCTACTCTAAGATAATTATAAATATCTCTGTTACACTGTATTGTACTTTCATGTGAAGTGATTGATTATACTCTCTTTGGAAGAAAGACCATCGTTTCATCTGCCCGATACCTACCACGACCCATAATGGCAGGGCCGTCTTTAAACTATTTGAGGCCCTGGGCACATTAGGATCATGGGGCCCCTATGACCTAAATATCGGTTATCATTTGGTAATCTGGCAGGAACTAGGGGGCCCCATTCGATCGCGGGGCCCTGGGCACGTGCCCATAGTGCCCAGTGGAGAAGAGGGGCCTGATTTCACAGTTTTCCACGGACATTGTCCACGTTAGCGGAAAAGATAATGTCGTCGCGGACACCATGTCCCGAATCGAAGCGATTCGGCTGGAGGACGATTACGCGGCATTGGCTGAAGCACAAGCTACGGACACGGAGCTTCATAGAGTACAAGCCTCACATACGTCTCTGAAGCTCGAAAAAGTTCTTTTACCTGGAACGGAAGTTTCCTTATATTGTGACGTGTCTACTGGTGTCTACGCCAATAACCAGTTACAAGGCGGGGGCGGACGTGCGGCGGAGGAGCAGCATCCGCGGCCGACCACCGCTCTGTACTTAATTGTCATCGAACCACGATAGAAAGCTGTATTGCTATTACTCTTGAAGTAAATCCTTTTTCTTAAAATCTACTTGTATTTCTTGTACAGTCGCCATCAGATATATCGTAGCGGGCGAGGTCCTCAAATATTTCGGAGCAGCATTAAATTTCAATTAATTCGTTACACTAAATATGGTTAATAACATCGGAACACGCAATCCGTCATAAATATAAGAGCAGCGACTTTTCAATAAATTCGGGACGTTCAATGAGCTAAAAATATCAGGAAGTCCATATCGTCAAAGGTATCGACGCAGTCAGGCTGATCATAAATATCGGAACATATGTGGAAAATAAAACCTTACGTACATAATAATAGATTTGAATTCTAAACAAAATACAAATAAGGCTCAAACGTCATGCCAAAATGAAAGACAATGTCACCTAAATAGTGTACGCGTCTGCATACATAATTCACCGTGTTAGTAACATAAAACCTTTTTTGTTGTATAAAGTGTAAATTGTTACTGGCCACTAATAGCTCAAGCAAATAAGAATCCATTGTATGGGAAATCTGGCAAAATATATGGAGAACATTTATCTATTGGGATGGATACCTTATGGGGTGAAGTCAAAATTTATCAACTCTCCCCCCTCCTCCTGGGGGCGCGTCCCCCCACCACGCCCCCCAAAGTGTCCCGAAACACGGTTTTTTGAAGTTTTTGAGAAAACTGTTCGCGATACAGAAAAAGTGTGTAGGAATGAAATAATAAACAATACATTTACTATAAATCTACCATACACATAAAAGCGGTATCTCTTATGGTTATGACGCAAGAAGACGCAGAAAATCATAATTTTTTGTTTTTTTACAATAAATTTCATTAAAACTTCAGTTTTCTCAGAAAATACTCATTTTACACCTAAAACATGTATCACTTAAATAAACAATGGAATATTCCCCTTAAAAAGAGGTATCACTTATTTATATATTAGTTAAGTTGACCATTTTATGATAGTTTAAATATTTAATTTGTCACTAGCTTTTTCCCGCGACTTCGTCCGCGTGTACTTCATTTATTGACGAATAGCTTTTGCCCGCGGCTTCGCTCGCGTGCACCAGGAGTATTTCAATCCTGTTTTTTTCCCGTTCCCGTAAGAATTTCGGGAAATGTTCTCTTAATGCTCCCTACACTCCCCAAAGAACCCACTTGCCAAATTTCAGCTTTCTACGACCAGTAAAACGAAAAATCCCGTTTTTTCCCGTTCCCGTGGGAATTTTGGAAATTCCTCTCTTAATGCTTCTCTACACTCTCCAAACAACCTAAATGCCGAATTTCAGTGTTCTACAACCAGTAAAACGAAAAGTCCCGTTTTCCCGTTCCCGTGGAAATTTCAGGAAATTGTCTCTTAGTGCTTCCATACACTCATCAAGCAACCTACATGCCAAATTTCAGCTTTCTACGACCTGTAAAACAAAAAATCCCGTTTTTTCCCGTTATCGTGGGAATTTGGAAAATTCCTCTCTTAATGCTCCTCTACACTCTTTAAGCAACCTACATGCCAAGTTTCAGCTTTCTACGACCAGTAAAACGAAAAATCCTGTTTTTTCCCGTTCCCGTGGAAATTTTGGAAAGTCCTCTCTTAATGCTTCTCTACACTCCCCAAGCAACCTACATATCGAATTTCAGCTTTCTACAACCAGTAAAACGAAAAGTCCCGTTTTTCCCGTTCCCGTGGGAATTTCAGAAAATTGTCTCTTAGTGCTTCCCTACACTCATCAAGCAACCTACATGCCAAATTTCAGCTTTCTACGACCTGTAAAACAAAAAATCCCGTTTTTTCCCATTCCCGTGGGAATTTTGGAAATTCCTCTCTTAATGCTCCTCTACACTTTCCAAACAACCTACATGCCAAATGTCAACTTTCTACGACCAGCAGTATAACAAAAAATCCCGTTTTTTCCCCGTTCATTTCCATCAAAATTTTGGGAAATCCTTTTGTATAGTGCTCCCCTATACTCCCCAAGGAACCTGAAGGCCAAATTTCAGTTTTCTACGATAATTAAAACGAAAAATCGATCCCGTAGAACTGAATATAAATCCCGTTTTTCCTTATCCCGTTGGAATTTTCGAAAATCCTTAAAACTGTTTTTTACTATTATAATCGCCTACTTCTATGCCAAATTTGAAGTCTAGTAATTATAGTTCAGGATTTCGTTGAACTGAATAAGTATAATATAAATCCCGTTTTTTCCTTATCCCGTGAGAATTTCCAAAAATCCTGAAATTATTTTCTTTCTTTTGTAATCATCTCCTTGTGTACGAAATTTGAACAGTATATTTATTAAGTATAGTTATTTAGATAGGGTCACTCGGACGGAATCGAATATAATAAATCCCGTTTTTTCCCGTTCCGTGTGTGTGTGTGTGTGTGTGTGTGTGTGTGTGTGTGTGTGTTATTGTTTTCGTAATCAGCGACCCAATAAACCGTACAAACAATACTACCCACTATAATATAATAATAATAATACCCACGTTGATTTTCACTTTGTCACCCCCTATCCCCTTTTAGGGGTTAAATTTTCGAAAAACCTGAAACAGGTGTTTACTCATTTATCGTTAGGAATACTCATGTGAAGTTTCGAATAAAAAAGTCTAACTAATCTTGTTTCCCCATACAAACTTTGGACCCCCATTTAACCCCTTTAGGGGTCGAATTTTGAAAAATCCTTTCTTAGTGCACCCCTAGACCTTATAAGGAACCTACGTGCCAAATTTGGAATCTCTAGGACCAGCGGTTTGGGCTGTGCGCTGATATGTCAGTCAGTCAGTCAGTCAGTCAGTCAGTCAGTCAGTCAGTCAGTCAGTCAGTTTCTTCTTTTATATATTTAGATGAACAATTTTTTTTACTTGAAGATTAGGTATGTTTAAAATGTTTTTTATATAGTTTAGAGTTAATTATAAACCATGCTATTGTAATTTTGTTTATTTATTCTCAGTTATCCGCAAATAATTAGTGTGAATAAATTCATTCATTTCCAAAAAGGTACTAAGTAAGATGTTTATTTAATATAATCAACTATTTATTTAAGTGTACCCTTTTATTTAAGTACTTACATTAAAATAAACAATGTTAACACTCTTATTATCTGGGGGCACGGTAGTGCCCCAGCTAAGATAGCCAAGTGAAGTGCAAGAAGTGCACTAGTTACCTTTCCTCGAACCGCTTTGTCGTTATTTTGTACTCTCATAACTTGGTTTTGGAGTGTACCAGATAACTAAAATTCTCAGGATATGATGTGAATAGTGGATTTATTAGAAGCTCTTATATTTTAAATTTTATAGATATCTAAAAAACTCTGATTTCGTCACTGACTCACTCACTGGTGGTCAACAAATTTACGTCCTAGAAAGTTGAAATTCGTAACTATAAGAACTATTGTAATGACAATTACAATTATAATCACACAAACGAATAACTCACGTATAAATTCGAGTGATGCTCGACATATTCCAGACTAGTTCGTAGTCCTTATTCCTGGACCGCTTGCAAATCACATATTACAAATAAAGTATTATTATTATTTTATTATTATTATTTGTTGTCACATATTATTGATTGAGTCTCACGGTAATATCATGTTTAAAAAACTATTGTAATTAACAGGAAAGTAATGAACAGTGATTTTTTTACCTTACGCCTATGTGACGGTAGCAAAACGGCCAACGACATTATTTTTACTAAATTGTAGACTTCACAAACTCTTAAACACTTGTAGAGTTAGAACGTAAAAAGTTTGTAAGTTGTTGCTTATGACAAGTGCCTTCAGAAAACACCACATTTGCACGCGCTTAATTTCATCCACTAATTTAGTTTAAATTACTGAAAATTCTGAAATATACAGTTTATTATTTTTAACAACTCCCTTTATCAATTTTCAGACCGCTGGGATCAAAATTTGCGAAGTTTCGTACAAAATATCCATTCGCTAGTTTGTTTGACCGATTGAAGGAAGAGTTAAAGTTCCAAATTTTAGATTTTTGCTGTTGATTGTATACTAATCTAGCTTACAAACCAAATTTGAGCGTTCTAGGAATTTAATATGATGATCACTAGTGACGACTACTAGTTTTTTAGATATCAATAAAATTTTAAATATAAGAGCTATGCAATTGAAACTTTACACTTGTAATAAGTCCACTATTCACATCATATCCCGAGAATTTTAGTTATCTCGTACAATCCAAAACCAAGTTATGAGGGTACAAAATAACGACAAAGCGGTTCGAGAAAAGTTAACTAGTGCCCTTCTTGCGCTTCACTTGGCTATCTTAGCTGGGGCACTACCGTGCCCCCAGATAATAAGAGTGTTAACAATTGTTTATTCCAATGTCTCTCTTCAATTTCAATGTAAGTTACTTAAATAAAAGTGTATACTTAAATAAATATTTGATTATATTAAATAAACATCTTAGTACCTTTTTGGAAATGAATGCTTATTATTTGCGGATAACTGAAAAAAATAAACAAAATTACACTAGTGTGGTTTATAATTAACTCTAAACTATATAAAAAACATTTTAAACATACCTAATCTTCAAGTAAAAAAAATTGTTCATGACAAATTAAATATTTAAACTAAACTTAAACTATCATAAAATGGTCAATTTAACTAATATATAAATAAATTATACCTCTTTTTAAAGGGAATATTCCATTGTTTATTTAAGTCATACATTTTTTGTTGTAAAATGAGTATTTTCTGAGAAAATTGAAGTTTTAATAAAATTTATTGTAAAAAAACAAAAAAATATGATTTTCAGCGTCTTCTTGCGTCAAAACCATAAGAGATACCGCTTTTATGCGTATGGTAGATTTTTAGTAAATTTATTGTACATAATTTCATTCCTACACACTTTTTCTGTATCGCGAACAGTTTTCTCAAAAAGTTCAAAAAACCGCGTTTCGGGACATTTCGGGGGGCCTGGGGGGGGGGGACGCGCACCCCGGAGGAGGGGGGAGAGTTGATAAATTTTGACTTCACCCCATAAGGTATCCATCCCCATAGATAAATGTTCTCCATATATTTTGCCACGTTTTGAGCTATTTTTACTGAATTATAAATTGCCAAACATACTTTTTTACGAATATTTTTTTCTTCTGCTGTTCTAGAAGTCAAAGCATGTAGTTCTATTTTATAAAACTAATTTTATTATAACACACTGTAATTTAAACTGTTTGTCACAAAGTTAAGGTACATTTTCCAAAAATGTTCCGATCTTTATGGTCAGTCTGTCTGCATCGATACCTTTGAAAATCTGTGATGTCCCGATTTTATTGAAAAGTGGCTGCTATTATATTTATGACTAATTGCGTGTTCTGATGTTATCAACCTTACAGTGTATCGAATTTATTGAAATTTAAGGCTGCTCCGAATTATTTGAGGGCCTCGCCCGCTACGATATATCTGATGGCGACTGTACCATAATCGCCTTCAAGATAAGTGGCGACCGTGACAGGACAGTCGGTCACTTCGCGAGTAAAGTAAACCCGCCATACTCAACATAACGGGAACAAAGGAGTGGATACCGATACCGAGCGACCTTTGGAAAGCGGCGACGTGGAGCTACCAGCCAGCAGTACAGGGGAGTGCCTTTCCATTCTATTCCTTTTCTTTAATTTCCCATCTTTGCCAGATTTGTGTGTTATTGAGTTGCTTTGCTCTGAAGACGACTGTCCGCGTTAAAACTACGCAATTAAAATAATTAATGCACTAGCGGGCGGAAATAATTCCGTATCGCGAATGTTATTGTGCATCACTTGCTTAATCTTAAACGCATAAAATCCAAATAGAATACTTCTATTTCAGCTAGTAGGGATTGAGGAATTTTGCACTTTTATATTGCCTTACCCCCGCTTTAGTGCCCTTACCTACTACCTACTTTTTGATCTGGAACTTTTCTTAACAGCTCAAATATACTTATCGTCATTTATTACCTATCAATACACATAATGTTTAAACTTTTGTGTGCTTCTTAAGGCTCCTTACAAGCTCAACGCGCGTATTTCGCTAAATTCTTAATTTTTCTTCAAAGACTATGGCGTATGTGTTCATAATTTCAGTAATATTATTAATGTTCAAGATAGTTCACTTCTTAAACTACCATGCTGCTGTGCTAAAATATTGATTTTTTGGCGTGAACTCTAAAAAAAATGTGTTTCCTTGGGAGGGCTTTTCAAATTTAGCTCTAAAAGGTGAAGTTTAATTCTCAATTTCGAAGTAAAAGGGAATCTCATTCTCGCCTAAAGTGAACACAATTCAATTCAGTATATCTTGAACTAAATAGTCATCGTCAAAAACTTGAAGATTCATCTTAATTAATAGATAGAATAACTACTCAATGTATGCTAGTTTTTTGATGAAAAAGTGGGTTACCTTTTATTAGATTCTCGAAAACTGTGTTGATATTCTGCTCTAAAAATAATTATTTAGCAATGCTCAACTCTATTTTGACTCGGAAAAAAAAAATCATTAGTATCGGTCTTGAATTAAATTCGGTATAAAATTTTAAATATCACCTATATATCGCGGTGGACTGACGCCGCACGCTCATTCAGCGCCGAGCGCTCTCAGAGGTCGGACCTGTGCCATTTTGCGCGGCGCCCCATTGGCCACGTTTAGGGCATCGAACCCATAGTGTTCCGAGAAAATAATATAATAGTATACTGCGAATGAATAATCAAGATCTTGTTAGTATTATATTTTACTTCATTTATGTCACTAACCGATTTCACTCAGCTCATATATTGTAGAATATTCTGACACCACCTGAAAATGCATGGAAAATGTGTAGGTTGGCGTGTGTTGTGGTGCTGGCTAGGCGCTTGCGCGAAGAGTGCGCGTGTGTGTTGTTTTTTTTGTAAGCGGCCAGTACGGTATTTTTTTTTTCTTTTTCTTCTCAAAAATCGGTATAGGTGTCATTTTCTTGATTTCTGAGGGAGCTGATTACGAAAATGACATCCATTTTCAAATCCAAGATGGCGGACATTTGTTTTTCCTTAAAAATCGATATGGGTGTCATTTTCTAGGTTTCTGGGGGAGCTGATTACAAAAATTTCATCCATTTTCAAATCCAAGATGGCGGACATTTATTTTTCCTTAAAAATCGATATGGGTGTCATTTTCTAGGTTTCTGGGGGAGCTGATTTCGAAAATGACATCCATTTTGAAATCCAAGATGGCGGACATTTGGTTTTCCTGAAAAATCGATATGGGTGTCATTTTCTAGGTTTCTGGGGGAGCTGATTACGAAAATTACATCCACTTTCAAATCCGTATCAATTTCAGAATATACTAAAGATGATTCAATGTTTGACTGAATCTGAAAAGAATAAAGCAATTTAATAATACTGCGTATAAAAAAAATGGGGATGAGCCCCGTTCAGTATTCAAGGTAGGTACTAGGATGGGGAACTGGTAAGACAAATGAAAATAGATACTCAAGAATGTATAGTTTTAATCTCAACCTTATACGTATTACTAGCTATCCTGTACTGGAATGAGTACCCGAAGAATGTACATCCTATTTACAGCACGGAGGCGTGCTCGCGAGTTCCATCCTCTCATATTTGTCCTGCCTTTCAGTTTCAGCCTCTAGAGAGGGCCAGGTAATGTCACTTTATATATTTTTTGAGTGTACTTTTATAAAATATGGTTAAAAAAAATATTTAATTACTATTATAAAAAAGAACTTTTAAGTTCTGTGGTACCAGACAGCGATTTTTTGAATTTGGCTCATTATTTTTAGTGCCACGATTGACTTGACAAGACTACCTCTTGCCCACTCGATGTACCATCGATTTTGATGTCACAATACCATAAAATCGCAAAGAAAACATGAAAATTAGAAATAACAAAACATTCGAAACGTTCCTCTAATTTTGTTCCTGGGTGTATACCTAGTATAATACAGGATGATCAATCCAAATGGGTCAGTAGGGAGAAGTCATAAACTATAGGAAATAGGGGAATCTTTTTATTATCACACTTATTTTTTCATACTAACCCTAACTAAATCATTGATTTTTTTTTACTAATAGAAAGCCAGTAAGCCACAGTCTATATTTGAGGTACAGTTGATTGGTCCGTCCGGATCGCTGTCACCGTAATACTCGCTAAGTCTGCCGCCAAGCAGCAGCGCTTCCGACATGGTTCCTTGTAGTAAAGCCCGACCAGGAAAATAAGAACACGCTGTAGAACCATATTACAATACACGTCACAGTGGTTTCCTTGAAAAGTACCGCGGTGGCTCACTGCGACAGAGTGGTACAGCGGGTTCTTATTTTCCTGGTCGGGCTTTATATAGTGTAAGAAAAACGCAGACAAGTCAAGTTTCATCCCTGAAACTACGAGCTTTAGTTTTGCTGTTACAGAACAGATGACGCCACTCTCAAAGACAGTGTTGCCATTCAATAGCAGACAGGTAAACGGTACTTTAAAAAAAATGTTACCTGTTTCTTAGCTAAACAGCAAATTATCAAAATATCATTCAGCAAGTGAAAATGTTAAGCTGTGTGCAGTGCAATGTGAGCTGCTCATGCTCAGTGACGTATTACTGGGTGCTAGATAGCTCCCGATAGTGACGCCAGACGCCAGATGATAAATCTCTGGCCCTGTTGACACCCTTGTTGAAAGCTAGGCAATGCAGTGCTGCCTAAGAAATTGGGACAAAGCCAATGGTGGCACCTTGATCAAAGTAAATCAGTTGTGTTGCGACGCAAAGGGTATAGCCAAAAATCATCTGTAGTGGCTCAACGTCAGTGCTAGGGTGTAGGGCTTAGCATACAAAGCTGCTGCCTGAAGCATGGCTCCATTAGTTAAGAATACAAGTAAAGTTCACCTCAAAACTTGATAGTTCAGTAAAGGTCAAGCTGCTGACCACCTAAAGTAAGGCACAGGGTGCGCATGACTGTTGTGGTCTTAAGGATATGTGGCTTTCTGGTCAGAGAGTCATATATCATGTCTATTCAACAGGTGGTGAACGGAGTTTGGTGCTCCAGGGGGAATGCCAATTAGCGAAGCAGAATTATAATCCTGAAATAACTATAAAGAGATGACGGCGCGGGATTGATAAACTACAGTTATGAACTTGCTCTCTACATGCGGTAGTTACACTTGTTACAATTAGTGATTGTTCCTCATACAAACTTTGTATTAGCCGATAGGAATAAAATTACTTATGTGGTCATGTGAAAATGGCCACACTGAAAATTTCATCTGTCTGGCTATTACGGTTCTTGAGATACAGCCTGGTGACAAACGGTCGGACAGCGAAGTCTTAGTAATAGGGTTCCGTTTTTACACTTTTGGTACCGAACCCTAAAAATTACTGTACGGATTCTCTACAGATTGTACGCGGTTGCATGGGCTTATACCCCTTTGTCTTTCCTAAATTCGACTCCGCTGTCAACTGCTGTCAGTCAGCACTGACAGCTGTCAATCAGTTCGTTTTCATTTCAGCACGTACCGTCACAGCCAGCACCGACCGATCAGTGGGGGCAGTAATTATTCGGGCCATATTTATTACCTTAGTTTATTACAGTAAGCAAAGCACTGATTCGGATTGGAAGCCAAAAAGCAAGAAGTGAAAAACTTAAAATTGCTTGCAGCGAGAGCTTGCGATTGCGATCGTAAATTAAGTTAAATTTTGCACTGTGGAGTCAAATCGGTGAATGTACAAGACTGAAAATAGGAGTAGTCCAACAGTATTGCTTGTTACGGTGTATTTGTTATATTTATTGGAAAATTATATCTTTCTTTGTCACAAATACACATTTGTAACATGGAGTCGTCCGCCTGCCGCCGTCGTGCTTCCGACGTGGAACAGTCGTCGTGGTCATACAGCATGACGGCGGAGAGCGGGCCTGTGAAGGAGGAGCCCGAGTGGGGCGTGTGCGGCGTGAGCGAGGCGGCCGCGGCAGAAGGCTTGTACGCTGACCACAAAGTCAAAGACGAATTGGTATTCGGACCTGAAGTGGTGCAACAGCAAGACATCGCTTTTTCAATGCAAAGTAAGCTTTTTATTAGAGATTTATTTCATTTATTTATTTTTAAGACGCTTAAATAAAACCTTGGCGACTAAATTAAATGTCTTATAAATCAATTACTGTATAGTCTATTTATTTTAGCTAGATACTAAATTGACAATTGCAAGTGTCAAATTGTGAAATAATGATACCAGCTTTTATTGTTTAGTGGTGTACTCGAAACCTACGACAATGTTTGTGGTCTGAATAAAAGAGGTTTGGTCACATTATATTTTAAGAAAAAAATACTATTGTATCATAATCAAGCAAATTTAAAGGTTTATTAGTTTATTACACTAGCTTATACATACAAAAATCTATACTAAATTTAATTTATTGTTAACTTTTGATAGTGGTGGGATTCACTATTGATAGTGGTGGTATCACTATTTTTGAATTGCAAAAAACAGGCAACACAGGTAATGTCATTTTAGTATTTAGCTAGTTGAATTCAAATGTAGCATGTAGCAAAATGAACTAGTTTTGACCCACAATCATGCTGTGAATTATTAATTTTATCCAAAACGTCTGCTAAAACAGAGTTGATGAGCTCCCAAAAGTTTTATTTTATTTTGTACAGTAAAGTGTTTACATACATACATCCCTATTGCGAATTAGGTTCTAATGCGACAAATATTTGGCAGATGCACCAAGCGGAACGAAGGAGCGTTTTTGCAAGCCAAAGCCCGAAGGCGGCACCAAGACGGCCCCCCATGCCTGCCCAGGGGACAAACCTCGCTGCAAAACGGGAGTGCGGCACATAACACCGAAATTATTCAGCTGCAGTTCTTGCAAGAAACAGTTCATTACCGAAGCATTTTTACATAAGCATATGCAGACGCACAAAGATGTGAAATTACTTGAGCCAACGGGGGATGATGTTCCCAAGTCCAAGCCCAACAGCTACGGGGATGGAACTCTTGGCAAGAGGAGCACAGATCAGCGAGGGCCCAGGGGTTTTTTTGACGGGCTCAAGCAACTTCCAGTAGAACACAGTAAGTTTTTCCACCAGGGGTGTTAGTTGTGCTGTGCTCCGCAACTCAGACTGAAGGTGCGCCTATTGTTGGGTTACTTTCCTTTACGTATAGCAAAGGACAACATGGCTCAAACATCTAGATTGTGTCTTTGTTAATAGACAGACGTGAACACTAAATGTCTGTCTAGCAAAATGTCCTCATCTAAGAATTTTAAAATTGTGTTTATTTATTAATTACAACACAGTAGCCAAATCCAAAGTAAAAGTTATGAATAATTTTAGATAAAAGTGGACTATAATAAGGTACATTACTCCTTACAAATAGATTTCATGTGGCTGCATCTTTACCCTTGTTAGTTAAATAAAAATAAAAAAACGAATATCCATGACAGGAACTATTGAAATCCCGACTATAGCACACGAATAATATCATAGGTAATGGTCGATTTAAATGAAGACTATTTACAGCCGCCTAAAAAGGCACCGTCACATCTTCGGACCATTTAGACGATGACTATTTTCAGCCGCCTAAATCTCGCCGCCGGTGACCAGCAAACCGTTTACACGGTGCCTTTTTAGTAAGTACCAGTCATTAGCACGCCTCCACAACCGATGGTCCTAGTTTTTGCGCCAGTCTTTCTACGCTAAGATCACCATCATTTAAAATGAATTCAGGAGCTATGAAGTTGAAAAGGCAATGTATAACCACTAGTGTCCGACCGAAGTTTCGGTTTCGGTTTCAGCCAATTTCGGCCAAAAAAGTGATTTCGGCCGGACCGAAATTACTTCGCAGCCTCTCGCATCGGGAGCGCTCGGCTTAATTCGGGATTGCTCGGCCGGGTAGATATAGGTAATGCACAGGCGGCCCGTCCAGCTGTTTAACAAAAAAAGTAACTGTTCTCATATAAGAAATCCTTGCAATAACCTTTTCCTTACGATTTGTACAGTAATTTTGAATATAGTGTTTGTAATTTCGGTTTCGGTTTCGGCCGAAATCAGAAAAAAACCGAATATTCGGTTTCTGTTTCGGCTAGTAATCGTGTTTCGGTCGGACACTAATAACCACACTATCTGCGTTATTACGAGAGGAGCTGATTAATATGTTGGATGAAGAAATACATAAGAAGAGACTAATTTGGGTTTTTTAAGAGGTAATTTTTTGGCTCCTTTACTGTTAGTTAATCCCTATCCCTACTAATATCAGGGGGTGTACACTCCGCAGTTTATACTTCATTTAATTTAGAATGAGAAACCACAATAACATTATATTGCGTCTGGTCAACCAGTTCTTACCTAGCAAATAGTACAGTTCAATAGTTTGGCAGCCGCAAAATAAAATTGTTTTAATGTCACTTTATTTGCTTGTCGTCAATTGTTACTCTAGTACAAATTGTAAAGGGATTACAGTTCACGAACCGCAATATAATGTTGTTGTGGTTTCTCATTCTAAATTAAATGAAGTATAAACTGCGGAGTGTACACCCCCTGATATTAGTAGGGATAGGGATTAACTAACAGTAAAGGAGCCAAAAAATTACCTCTTAAAAAACCCAAATTAGTCTCTTCTTATGTATTTCTTCATCCAACATATTAATCAGCTCCTCTCGTAATAACGCAGCTAGTCTGGTTATTGGTGTCCGACCGAAACACGATTTCTAGCCGAAACCGAAACCGAATATACGGTTTTTTTCTGATTTCGGCCGAAACCGAAACCGAAATTTTAGAAGATGTATCATATCAAACAAAATATTCAAAATTACTGTACAAATCGTAAGGAAAAGGTTATTGCAAGGATTTCTTAAATGAAGTATAGGTACAATCAACCGACGCTCCTGCCGGGCGGGATAGTGGCAGTAGGTTGCCGCTCGCCTCGCACGGTGGCGTCGCGCCACGTCGCGCGTTATTTGTGTAGTTGCCTAGCAGCGAACAATGACAAACTACAACCCTAATAAGTTCGCCTCTCAGGTTCGCCTTGACGTCGTGAACGGCCATGATTGAAAGTGCTGCTGCATATTCTCTGCCTCAGATAAATAACTAAGTTCTCTACAGGTCGCGTTTCTCGACCGATTCTCATCAATTTTTGTGAAAGGCTCTATACTTTTGTTATATTTTGATTTTTAGTAAATTACTCATCTTGTCAAAAGATAAGGTAACTTCAATTGACTTAGTTACTCATTAATTTAGTAAAAGGTACAAACAATAAACTAAAATAATAATATCGAGTGAGGCCTCCTCTGGTTGAAATAAATGCTGCAATTCTTCATGACATGAAAAGTTTTACTACTAGCTACTTACGGTTTTTTTTACGGTTTTTAGGTACTTAAGGTATTTCGTCGATCCTCTTTAAATATTTTTTTAAAAAAGGGGGGCCACTAGGTTTGAAAAAGCAAAAAATACCGCATTCTGGCTATTTCATTTTTTTTTAGAAGTTAAACAACTCAAGTAATCCAGTTGTTTAAATGAACACTCCGTTACAGATGTGCTGAGCAGCGCAGAGCAGGGTGCCTGCAAGCTGGAGCCAGCAGACGAGGCCGCAGCAGAGAGTACACGCACCCAGTCTACTGCAATGACCTGCAAACATATGCACACGGGACAGAAACCACACAGTTGCGACACGTGTCGGGAGCAGCTTACACAACGAGGCCACTTGACTACACACACACAAACAGGCACGGTAGAGAAGCCGTACTCTTGCGATATATGTAACAAACGGTTTATATGTAAAACTGATTTGAACAGTCATATACGAATACACACAGGTGAGAAACAGTATGGTTGCGATATATGTAACAAACGGTTTACACGTAAAACTACATTGAAAATTCATATGCTAAAACATACAGGTAAGAAGCCGTACAGTTGCGATATATGTAACAAACGGTTTACAGACCGAGGTTACTTGGCTACGCATATACGAACACACACAGATGGTAAATCACACTGTTGCAATATCTGTAACAAACGGTTGTCTACTAGATTTACATTGATTTCACATTTACGAATACACTTAGGTGAGACACCGTACTGTTGCGATGTGTGTAAAAAACGGTTTGTATGCAAGCCACTATTGAATAGGCATATGCGAACACACACAGGTGAGAAACCGTACTGCTGTGATATTTGTAACAAACGGTTCACTGAACGAAGTGACTTGACTAGGCATATACGAATACACACACGTGAGAAACCGTACAGCTGTGATATTTGTGACAAGCGGTTTATACAACGAAGTGACTTGACTATGCATGTACGAATACACACAGGTGAGAAACCGTACAGCTGTGATATTTGTAACAAGCGGTTTATACAACGAAGTGACTTGACTATGCATGTACGAGTACACACAGGTGAGAAACCGTTTAGTTGCGATATATGTAACAAACGGTTTACACAACGAGGCACCTTGCTTGATCATATAAGAATACACAATTACACAGGCGAGAAACCGTTTAGTTGCGATATGTGTAACAAACGGTTTACAGATCGAAGTAGCTTGAATAAGCATGTAAGAATACAGACGGGCCTTACCATGACGTCCTAATTCCGACTCAGTTCAAGTTTGAGCTGTCACATTTAGTATGAAACTTGTTAACCTGACTTCAGTGGCATACACAGAGCATGAGAACAAGAGACAGAGAAAACTGTCTGAAGCCGAGACGCGCTGTAAGCACCAGCAACCCCCGACACCATTACCTGAAAACCGTGTAGTGAAAATGTGTAACAGTTAGGGATTGCAAAATCCGTTTTTTTTTTTCAAATCCGGATTTTAAAACTATCAACTTGTACAAATCCGGATTATCCGGTTTTTTCGGTTTGTCATATATGTATTTTTATTAATTTTTTGAAATTTTCATGTAATTACATGGTTTTTGAATAATGGTGTTCAATTTTATTGTTTTTATAAATTCCCTAAGAATATATAAAATAAAACTGCAAAAATCTTTATAATCCGCGTTTAATCAGTCCAGTACTGCTGTGTCTGCAGTACAGTACTACCGGACCGGCCGACTAGCCAGATCTCTAAAGCTAGGTTGGAGGTAGCCAGCAAAGCGCGGAGAGGAGAGGGGTAGAGGTATGTCGCGTCGCGTGGCGGGGAATGAATCAAACGCATGAATGAATGAAATGAAACGAAATTCAATAGGAAATTCTGGTTAAATGTCAACTTTGTCAACTGTAATTGAGACCCGAAAAAACCGGATTTTTATGCTGAAAATCCGAATTTATAAAAGGCGACAAAAATCCGGATTTATCCGGTTATTTCGGATTATCCGGATTGCAATCCCTAGTAACAGTTTGCCCGAATCCGCGAAGAGTGAACTATATTGAAACAACAAATTGAAACGGTTTGAAAACAAACAGTTTTGAACAAATATATGTATGCACGCATCAGCTATAAGACTCGGTGTCCTTCCGTTTGACCTAAAAATTATTGACAAAAGCATCATTTTACAAAATGATCATTTGACTAAATTTAAATATCTGATAAACCGTGAACTTTTTAGAAATCGAAAAACCTTTATGCGTGGCTCACATTAGGTTAGGTTAGGTTTGTTTTATAAGTTTTTAAAAAACTACGGTTTATCAGATATTTAAAGTTTGTCAAATGATCATTTTGTCAATAATTTTTAGGTCAAACGTTAGTGAACCTTATCTGATTGTTTGTTAATCTGTTTATCTATTCGTCTGTTTGTCTGTATATTTGTGCGCGCATCACGTGAAAACGGCTGAACGGATTTTGTTGGAAACTTTACTAATCTGTTGAGAAAATCACCGGCCAGGTTATAGGCTACTTTTTATCCCGAAAAATTGCATAGTTCCCGCGGGATAGCGATGAGCACGTCGAAATAAACCTTACGTATATAATAATAGATTCGAAAATAAGGCTCAAACGTCATGCCAAAATGAAAGATATATGTCACCTATATAGTGTACATACGCGTCTGCATGCATTTGTTGTAAAAAGTGTAAATTGTTACTGGTCACTAAATTGCCTTATACTTTTTTTACGAATAAAATTTTTCTTCTTCTGCTGTTATAAGTCAAAGCATGTATGTAGTTCTATTTTATAAAACTAATTTTATTATTAACACACTGTAATTTAAACTGTTTCTCACAAAGTTAAGGTATATTTTCCAAAAATGTTCCGATCTTTATGGTCACCCTGTCTCTACCTTTGACGATTTGTGACGTCCTGATTTTATTGAAAAGTCGCTGCTATTATATTTATGACTAATTACGTGTTCTAATGTTATTAACCTTACAGTAAATAAGTAAATAAATATCTTGGGACAATTGACACCAATTGACCTAGCCCCAAACTAAGCAAAGCTTGTGATATGGGCACTAGACAACGGATAAACATACTTATATAGATAAATACATACTTAAATACATATTAAACATCCAAGACTCGAGAACAAACATTCGTATTTTTCATACAAATATCTACCCCGACCGGGGATCGAACCCGGGACCTCAAGCTTCATAGTCAGGTTCTCTAACCACTAGGCCATCCGGTCGTCAACAGTGTAACGAATTTATTGAAATTTAAGGATGCTCCGATTTATTTGAGGACCTCACCCGCTACGATATATCTGATGGCGACTAGTTAGTCTTGTCAGTATTTAAGGTTAATAACTTAATAGGTTAGATGTTAGCCACTTATTGACCCTCCGTAGTACCTTCTCGGCCGCAGCATGCACTGAGACCCAACAGTCACCCGTGAATATGACAACCGTGTCATCCGCATATGATATTACATGGCCATCTTGAATGTGGATATTAGTAAGATCGTCAATGTAGATAAGGAACAGTGTAGGACCCAGCACACTGCCCTGGGGAACTCCAAGACCACAGAGTCTTCACTAACGTAAAAGTACAAGTTTCACTCTATTATAATAAAATAAGGTTAAGATATGTGGGAGTCTATTTCATGATTTCGTTTACTTGCAAGCAATCCAAGTGGTACACCTTTTTGTGGTATAAATGCAGTGGCGGTAACTTGAGAATATTATTTCTGTTTCAGTTGACGGAGCAGAGCAGACCGTGGTGAAGCAAGAGTGCAGCGACGACACCAACAACAGCTTGGAAGACTCCTGCGCCAGTAGTGAGTGTTCGGGAGAGTACCTCAAGGAGGAGCCGGCAGTTACTGACGACTGCAATGAGGAGCTTCTTATGCTCATGCTCAGGCCTTGCTCTGTCCGCCTGGATCGCACCCTAGTGGATAAATACACCACAAGCACGCAGCGTGCACCACCAGACCACAGATCACAGAATAAGGCTCGTGAATCTTTTTCTAATAATAAAATGGTAAAAAACGTTGTGAAGAATCGTGCTAAGGAGGAACATTGTAAATGCAATGTTTGTACAGAACAGTTCTCACGAAAGTTTCATTTGATTTTGCATAAAAAGACCCATGTGACTGCCACAACAGGGAGCTCTTATGTGTCCGGCACTTGCAGCACAGAATGTAAAGATAAGCTTCAGTCAGATATACATAAACGCATCGACACGGGGCAGAAGCCTTATTGCTGCGATGTGTGTCAGAAGCGGTTTTCGCAACAGTCAACTTTAAATTGTCATAAACGCGTCCACACTGGGCAGAAGCCTTATTGCTGCGATGTCTGTCAGAAGCGGTTTGCTGATTCGTCTCATTTTGCTGTTCATAAACGCATCCACACGGGGCAGAAGCCTTACTGCTGCGATGTGTGTCAGAAGCGATTCAGGCGAAGAGAGCACTTAAATAGTCATAAACGTATCCACACGGGGGAGAAACCCTACAGCTGCGATGTGTGTCAGAAGCAGTTCTCGAGATGCTCACATTTGAATAGTCACAAACGTGTTCATACGGGGCAAAAGCCTCACTGCTGCGATGTGTGTCAGAAGCGGTTTTCGGAAAAGGCGAACTTAAATATTCACAAACGTGTTCATACAGGGCAGAAGCCTTACGGCTGCGATGTGTGTCACAAGCGGTTTTCGAGTTTGTCTGGTCTTACTACTCACAATCGCATTCACACGGGGGAGAAGCCTTACGGCTGCGATGTCTGTCCGAAGCGGTTTTCGCAAAAGTCGAACTTAACTGATCACGAACGGATTCATACTGGGGAGAAGCCTTACGGCTGCGATGTGTGTCAGAAGCGGTTTTCGCAAAAGTCGAACTTAATTGATCACGAACGGATTCATACAGGGCAGAAGCCTTACGGCTGCGATGTCTGTCCGAAACGGTTTGCGAGTTCGTCTCGTCTTACTGTTCACAGTCGCGTCCACACGGGGCAGAAGCCTCACTGCTGCGATCTGTGTCAGAAGCGGTTTTCGCAAAAGTCGAACTTAACTGATCGCGAATGTGTCAGAAACGATTTGCACATAAAAATTGTGTTGTAGCACATTTTAGGAGCATTACTTGTGGAGTCTGGCCTTAAATACAAATAAATACAAATACAAATACAAATAACTTTATTTCGCTTGAAATATGGTACAAAAGTTATACTCCGAAATACGATTTTCGAAGTTCGTTTCGTGCCGTTCCGCTCTTTCTAATAGTTATTAATTTGAGAGTGAGAGGGACGGTGTGACACGAACTTCGAAAATCGATTTTCGGAGTAGGCCCCCTGTAAGCTACAGTTCGATTGCCGCACTTCTTTAAATATACACAAGCAAAACCAGCATTAAGGTGCGACCAAACCGCCGCGTATATGCAGTGACGTGTCGTATGCGTCACGTTTTCTCGCCGTTTTTTTAGCGGCGGTGTGGTCGCACCCTTATGGGGAGACACAGAAGCGGTTTGCGAGTTCGTCTCGTCTTACTGCTCATACTCGCATCCACACGGGGGAGAAGCCTATTAGAGTAAGTTAGAGCAGAGTGGCTTACCAACTGACTGTAATGTGGAATCGGGAGCGAAGAGAATGATACAATGGAGTTAATGAATGATCACACGTATTTAGATATATATAAAAAACCGGCCAAGTGCGAGTCGGACTCGCGCACCGAAGGTTCCGTATTATTATCTATAAACCAGTGTAAGCAGAGCCCTGCTCCAAAGCAAAATGTACGCAGTGTGGGGTCACTTGATCACTGATATACACAGACATACATACATATTTACGGTTTTCGCAATAATTCCTTAATCTGTGCTATAAGACCTACCTTCATACCAAATTTCAAGATTCTGAGTTCACGGAAAGTACCCTGAAGGTTTTGATTCCCTTGCGAGTTTCGAAAATTTGCGGCATAAACGACTTTTTCTTTTGATTGCGTTGGCTTAGAAGTTTGATTTTTTCACACCTCCAAGGGGCAGTAGACCTGAGAATTTGATATAAATTTCAGCTTGATACCTCCACGCGTTCTTGAGAAAAAGGGTCTTGACAGACGGACGGACGGACAACAAAGTGATCCTATAAGGGTTCCGTTTTTTCCTTTTGAGGCACGGAACCCTAAAAACGACAATGAACACAGTTATTTAGTACTTTAAATTTAAAACACTTTTGGTCACATCACACAAGACGTTTATAGTTATTCAATTTTTTATAACGAATGGCATGACATGAGACATGACAAATAACAGGAAATAGGGTGCAGGAATATTGTACGCCTCTAGCAGGCAGGATATGGCGCCTATCTGTGTACAGCTCTTTATCAACCTTATTACCCATAACCGCAATAAAGACACAGGCGGAAAGGCTGTAAATTTGCATGTGGATCATAATATGTAATGACGATTAAAATCTAAAAATGCATGCCATCCATTGTATTGGCTATAGGTATGTATGCCTCATAGTGGTCCTAAAAATACGCATAAGATCTCTGTATATGTATGTATTTGCCTATATTTTGACAAATAAATTAATTTTGAATATATATATTTTTTAATTTTGAACAGTTGGTAGCCTAGTAGCGCCCATAGACTTAACTAGTGCTATCAACCTTAACATAGCCTTACGGCTGCGACACAGTATATATAATAAGCTAAAGCAGTAGGGAAGCTAGGCTTACTTTTTGAAATAAGTACCTACGCTCCAATAAAGCGTTAGGGTTGTCGATTTCATTTTTGTTAAATTGAATAGTTTTTTGTCTAGTTAGCGCTATAATCTCAGCTGCACGTCTAGCACGACAGCGCACAAGAGTCGCGTCGCGCGCAAGGTAGATTTGCCCGTCTTTTTCTTATGCTACGGCCACATTAGCGGGATTCGGCGAAGGTTCGCCCTATCGCGGCATTCGCGGCATATGTGGAAATGTGGACAGACACTTCGCTTTATCACGAATCATACGGGCGAACTCGAACTGTGTTTGGGCTCCTATCGGTATCTAGCGCAGATCAAAGGATTTTATCGCGACAGGGTTCGTGTTCGTGCAAGTGTCTACACTTCGTACTTTGAAATTTCTGAAATGGACGTCAATTTTGACTAGTGATATTTCAATAATTATTTACAGACATACACTACAAAGCAAACGCTGCCTCCATCTTTTTGTTTCTTTGCACTCTTGGTTTATTTTCCCGTCAAATTCAGAGTTGCGCGACATAGTTCGCCCGAAGTTTTTATCGCGATAATTTGGTCTAGTGTGTTCACGTAGTTCGTGGTTACACGAACTCGAACTTTTTATCGCGAAATCGCGACATGAACCTTCGCCCGCTAATGTGGCCCGGGGATTACTGTTCTTTCTAGAAAGAGACGGATAATCTATCTCGCGCGCGATGCGACTCTTGTGCGCTGTCGTGCCAGGCGGGTTGGTAAGGCCTGTGTCGCCACCTCTCCCCCAAGCCGCCCACGCGTTATATAAATAATAATAACCGTAACAGGGGGAAAGGTAGCGACATATATAATTGTAATAATGGGGTGTATATCTTGATGGAAGGAAACAGAATGCATCACATACATACCTTCACTATACTATGTAGGATTCTTCATCCTCACTCTCTCTGTCCCTCTACTGCAGGGCCAAAGGAGCTAACATCTGCTTCGCTTAGTTTATTGGCGGCTGTATGTTTCACACCGAGATCTGTGGGTATCATTGCTCTATGAATATGGTGTACTCTAAACAATTAATCCCTAGTTACTCATCTAACTAATATTATAAATGCGAAAGTATGGATGGATGGATCTATGGATGGATGTTTGTTTGTTACTCAATCACGCCAGAACGGCCCAACTGATCTGGATGAAATTCGGCACATACATAGAGAAGTCTGGAATAGCACATAGGCTACTTTTTATCCCGGAAAATTGCGTAGTTCCCGCGGGATAGCGATAAACGAATTCTTTGCAGACGAAGTCGCTGGCAACAGCTAGTAGTTATATATAATCACTCTATAGTCAACCAAAAGAGAACCATCTTACTGGGTCGGTGTAATGGACCCTAAGCCCTGTACATGAGCTCAGGGTGATCCCCCTAAGGGGAGTGTCAGAGAGCCTGGACGCCAGCATCCAGCTCGAAGTATCCTGCCGCATGTCGGCACATCAGGTCGAGGCGCCTGACGGCTGAAGCCACTGCACCAACCGCCGCCCTCTAAAGTCGAGGCGCCTGACGGCTACAGCTACCGCACCCACCCGGTCACGGTAGCAGCAGTCGCCGCCCTCTAATAAAGTCGAGGCGCCTGACGGCTGCAGTTTATTTTATTTATTTATTTATTTCAATAAATTTACACGGCATTACAGTGTTCACCAATACACCGCGAAATTAAACTTGTATATAAAACAAAACCGAAATAGGAAGGAGAAAAATAAAAACAAGATATATATAACTTAAGAAAAAACACTGGATTGCCTATCATCCATCAACTCACAAAACCTTTGACATTCACGCTGCACAGACGGCCAGCGACAAGCAAACAGGTCACACTCAGGTGCTGCTGTCAGTAGCGTATTGAGCAGCGTCAACGCGCGAGGCAACGGTGAGTTCTTACGTGACAGCGTGCGCGCCGCCGGCACCGCCAGTAGCGGCCGCAGCCGCGGTCGCAAAGGTATCCGTGGAACTTCCGGGACGAACAATCTCACGACTCCACCCACAAGCTCAGGACAATCCGATTCCCCGCGCAATATTTTACAAACCGTGAGGAGCAAATTGTTGTTACGCCTTACCTCTAAGGAGTTATACCCAAGAGAACCCAGTAAAAAATTTGTTGGGTATAAAAAAGGATAATACCCATAGATTTTCTTGTAAACAGATCTAAGAAAGGATTTTTGGATTTTTTCAAGCAGCAAAGCATATGTACTTTCATAAGGATTCCACACTACTGAAGACGCCTCTAATTTGCTCCTCACCAATGCGTTAAACACTAGCTTTATAGCTCCGAGATCGTAGAATTCCTTACTGTTGCGAATTACAAAGCCCAGTCTACGGAAGCAGACTTGCGCAAGTGCCCTAATGTGCTCATGGAATGTCAGACGCGTATCAAACACAACACCGAGATCCCTCACTGTGAAAACACGGTCGATAGGCTCTACCCCCAGCAAGTATTGTGCATGTAAAGGAGCAGGGGAACGGCTAAAGGTGCACACACAACATTTGGTAGTGTTAAAATGGAGCTTGTTCTCTACACTCCATCGAACTACCGAAGCTATATCCCTTTGCAGATCTTCACAATCTGTTGAATGTTGCACTCCATACATCAATTTCAGATCATCAGCATACAGTAGACATCCGGCATGCCTGACTACTGATTCAAGGTCATTTATCATTATACCGAACAAAAGGGGTCCCAATATGGAACCCTGGCTGACGCCAGATCTGGTATGATACGGTTCTGATACGAAGCACCCATGCCTAACGTGCTGTTGTCGATCGCGCAGGTAGCTTGCAAAGAAGGAAACCAATTTTGGAGAGAAACCGATGTTATTCAGCTTACGCAATAGTATATCATTATCTACACGATCGAATGCCTTCTTAAAATCAAAATACACGACATCAACTTGGATGCCACGATCAAGATGCTCAGAAATAGCGTCAACCAAGGTCAAAAGATTAGTATCAACGGAGCGATTCGCTCTGAAACCATGTTGTGAGTCGCCTAAAAATGGCTTTATCTGCGCAGATATGATCCGATGGAGTATAGACTCAAACAGCTTTGCCAGCGTTGACAAGACGGCAATGGGCCTATGGTCTTCGACTTTGACAGTGTCCTTGGACTTCGGTATAGGGCTTACTCTAGTAATCTTCCACTGATGCGGATATTGTCCAGTCGAAAGAGCCAGGTTGTACATAAAATTTATGGGAACCCTCAACCACTCCATACAGCCTTTGACTATGTATGCCGGAACATTATCAGGGCCCACCGAGCTATTAGATTTAAGACGTTTAATGCCGGCCTCTACTTCGTGCATTGAAATAAAGTTGATATTAATGTTATTGGCAGAAGGCAACTGCCGATCGTTATTTAAGAGGCGCACATCTAGGCAAGGAATTTCCGGCAAAAAAACACTAGCAAAATAGTCGGAGAACGCCGTGGCCACCTCTGCCCCCGCAAACTTCCGTCCTCCAAAAGTAACCTCTGACACAAAACCTCCCTTAGACTTTAAGCTGTCTATATGCCGCCAAAAGGAGCGAGGATCACTTTTAATATTGCCTTGGATCCGATCAATGTACATTTGATAAGCCACGGTTATCCGTCTCTTGATGTCCGTTCTAAGCCTAGCAAACTCAATATATACGGCTTTGCATTTTGTAGCCTTCCATTTCCTATGGAGACTGGCTTTTAGGGCTATGTCAGAAATCAAGTCGGCGGTAAACCACACCGGGAAACGTCTACAAACGGCCCTAGATCGAGTCTTCATAGAAATACAGGCATCAAAAATATCGTAGATTATCTTATAGAAAGAGTCTACCGCGGTGACAATGTCCACAGACTCAAGAACTTCCTGCCAGCTTATCTCTGAGACAAGTTCGTACAAAAGTTCATAATTTCCCTTAGCAAACTGCCAGTCCCGCTGCAAGTCCATGTTACTTGGATCGATGCGCTCAGAAAAGGGGCGAAACAGGGTTCTATCTAACGGGAGCAATATTTCCAGAGGAGGGTGGTATGCATCCCGTCGAGGGACCAGCCCTCCCCCCTCTATCTCCAAAACACTGGCTCCACGAATACGCTCCGACAGCAGCACTACATCTAATTTTCCTCCATGTGCATTCGTCACCTCATTCGTCTCAGTTAGGCCGCATACATTCAAAAAATAACAGTAGTAACATAAAATATTATGGGATGTATACAATGGATTCAAATTGAGATCACCAACTATGAACACTACGCCATTGAGCGTGTCAATCACTTGTTCTACCGTTTCAAACCAACGCATATAAATTTCGTCTTTAGCATTAGGTGGAATGTACACTACGTTGATATAATAGGAAATCTGGTCCAAGGTAAGCGAAACCCACAAGTCTTCTCCCTCGGATGTCTCCAAATCTCGACGCCGCCGCATCTCGAGCCCCGGCCGTGCAGCGATTAGGACCCCTCCTCCACGCGCTCCTGCGGCGCGGTCCCGTCGCACAACACTCCAACCACTCCACGCAATCTCAGCATCCTCAACAGCTTCAGTTAGAAAAGTCTCCGTCACTGCAGCAACATCCCATTCCGAACCCAGAAGATTGAGCCGGAAATAATCAAGTTTTGTGTTGAGTCCTCTGACATTCTGGTACACAACGTTTAGCACCGACTTTGGCGTAGTTTTCAGTCCGACCCTTGAAGCGTTCTGTGGAAATCCTACGTGTCTGCTGTCTACGAAATAACCAGGCCTTGACCCTAGCATTATCAGGCCAAACATCGGCCGACAAGCATCGCTCGTACATATTTGTCGGGACTCCAATTTTAAAGGATTTATACTGACCCTTGGACTTAAGCTCTTCGACTAAGAAGGTGCTTTCTGGGCTCAGAGTTTGCAGGTACGCGAGCACTTCATCTACTCCGGAGGCCATATTCCACAAATGAATATGTTTGCGGCATTCCACCGCCTTAAGGGACGTCACGTCCGGCCCAGCAGTGCAACGTACAGATGCAAAACGTCCCCTTCGATAGTGAACTTCCTGGTACCCCTTCTCCTCATCGCCTTCTGCTTCGGTCGAGTCAGTGTTACCCGAGCCATTATCTCGGGAATGGTCCTGAGGCTCAGGATTCAGCGGTGAACCACCGTGAAACTCTTCCCGCGGTGACACAATGCTGCTTCCTGTTGCAGGCTGCACCGGAGCCCCTGCCGAATGCCCAGCATCGACAGACTTAGGCCGCCTAGTTCTTCGTTTAGGCCGTCGCTGGGACGACAGGTTTTTAGAGCAATACTCAGTGCTGCTACCAGCGCCTGCCGAAGCCGCCTCCAGTTTCGTTAGCCTCTCACTGATCATTTCAAACATCCTGGCGCTCTCGGCAAGCGCAGTCTGACACTGTGCGACCGTGGAAATGGCAACGGCTAATTGTTTTGTTAGTGTAGCCATTTGGTCACGAGTAATCCGCAACTCCTCCGCCATCACTGCAGAATTACCAACCAAGCCGTGGGCTGGATAAGGGGTCTCACTTTTACTTCTACTTGCTACTTGCTTGCAGTTACCGTACTCCCTCAGTCACGGCAACAGCAGCCGCCGCCTTCTAATAAGTCGGAGAACCCACGTTCCCCGGTCGGATCTCTTGGCATCCCGTAGACAGGCGGTAGAAACAGTTACTCACAACTTT
The DNA here is from genome assembly GCA_963854515.1 of Pandemis heparana. Classification (NCBI taxonomy): domain Eukaryota; kingdom Metazoa; phylum Arthropoda; class Insecta; order Lepidoptera; family Tortricidae; genus Pandemis; species Pandemis heparana. Next base: position 2,997,487 of record OY978032.1, read on the forward strand.
CAGAATGTGGTTCTCAAAGTTCGGCTTGCCGTCCATTAGGAAGCCAAGGTTATTGGCTTCTACCACCCGCAATATTGGTTCACACATGACGGCAATTCTCCCGATAGCCAGAGCAGCAAGAGTATTTTGAATTTGATGCCTCGATCCAAAAACGATATACTTTGACTTGCTGGGATTGAGGACCAAACAGTCCTACTCCGACCAAGCCAAAATACGATCCAGATCTGCATTGATGGCGTCCACAGCTAAAGACGTCTCTGACGGCGCGCAGGAGACATACAGTTGCAGATCGTCCGCGTAAAGATGGTATCCACTGCTCTTTATACCGTTGACAATATTAGAACTGTACAATATAAAGAGCAGAGACCCAAGTATCGAACCCTGCGGTACTCCCCGTGTCACAGGGCAAAGAGAGGACCGCAGAGCACCACCATTAACCCCACGCAATACGACTGTCTGCGCTCGGTCAGTCAAATAGCTGCTCTAATAAGACATCTTAGATAATAGCAAGGGGATGCTAATACAATCAAAAGCCCTGGAGAAATCTAAAAGCATTAATATGGTAACTTTACCATCATCCCGAGCCTGCAAAATATTATCGACTACATCGAGTAACGCAGTAACTGTCGATCGACCCATGCGAAAACCCGATTGCAGTTCAGGCAGGATGCTGTATATCTCCAGGTATTCCGACAGCTGTTAGCAAACCACCCTTTTTATTACCTTTGATGCACAGGGAAGGATACTGATAGGACGGAGTTCGGACAAGTTAACAGGATTTGTTGTTTTTGGTAACGGGGTCACTGGTCTACCTATTAGTACTATGCCACTATGAAGTCTTCCCTGACATATTGCACAACTATGAAGTTTCCGAATATTGTCGTGCCTCGCGGCCGAATGAAGCGCCCGCGTGGGATCGAGTCATACTTATGCCGGTATGTTGAAGCAGTGAGCGCGAAATATTAGGTAGTATTATGTGACAATAATCATAAGGTTTCATACAAAAATTAGTTGAATTAAATATCAACATTGTCCGTAATAAGTCTAGAAAAAACGTTTTAAAAGACAATCATCTTAAATAAAAGAGTACCAAAAACAGCTGAAGTCTTTAATGTAGAATATTTTTGATAGAAGCAAAACAGTTGAAGCGCCAAAGGTATTAAAAACCTATTGAAGCCAAATTGTTTCAAGCGACTATCTCTTTGGATTTGATATCGAAGAAAAAATGTTTAAGTGACGTGTCTTGTCATTTTATGTAAAAAGACAAATGACTTATCCGACCTATCCATAGCAAAACAATGTTAAGAAAAACGCTTTAACAACCATTTAATAATACAATGGAAAAGCTAAAACAGCTTATGTAACACACTTTAACATAGAAACATGTGTTATGTCCTACCCGTCCATAATTTTGTGTATTTTATGTCGGTTAAACAGTGGATTTCGAGAAATAGAACCAAAAGTCTAATTGGTTGAAGCGCCGAAAAAATGCTCCGATTCGCCCGCAACCCAGACCATTCGATGCAAAAAAAATTGCTGATTCCAAATATGTATACAAGTCAATTTCACCCAAAATGTCGCTTAAACCAATTTGGCTTTGAACCCTCGAAATATTACGCATATTTCCAGAGTGTTCCATTTTTTAATTTATAGCTAAATAACCAGCCTTTACGATGGTGTATAACTGGCCAGTATCAATCAAATGAGCATGGAGTATCTAATTTCTTTTGGCATGCCCCTCGTATAAGTTTAAAATTTAACACATTTGCTTACAGCGGACGGAAGCCCTAAGCAAACTGTTTCTTTCGCCTTGTTTTTTTTTAACTTAATTTTTTAATAGGTTTTAAAATTAAGAATTAAATAAGTAGTCTTTACATAACATACAAAGCTTAAAAAATACAAAAAAAATAAATGTACAAATAAAACAACCTTGGGGTATTATCTATTCTATGCTTGGGGCTGCAATAGCATAGAATAGATGCAATAGTAAGGTATTTATGTAAATGTATTTTTGAACTTTGTAGTATACGATACGCATTAAGGGCCTGTCAGTGCCAAGCCGGGAAAAAAAGGCGGGGCACTAAGTAACTTGTCTCGAACTGTTTCGCGGTATTTTCAAATATTGGTGCATTCGAAAGCCGTGTTTTCTGTAATTATTCCTTCTCATTCCTGCAACTATGAGCTTGAGTTTTGTAATACATAGCTACTACACAACACAACAGTCGACGTCACTTCCAAAGACTTATGTCTTGCCATGCAATAGCAGACAGATATACGGGTAAGTACTTTAAAAAAAAACTTGTTGATTTGCTTTACGTCGTTATGGCGTATCTGTATAATAAATAGAGCGTATACACAAATTATCAAAATATCATGGGATATTGTTCTGTAAATGAAAATTTTAAATGATGAAACATACGGACAGCCACACACTCGACGAGTGTTGGAAGTGGTGAGGCAAGGCAAGGAGCCAGAAATGTGTGGCCACCACGGCAGGACGATGAACAGAGCGAAAAGCAGTACTATGGTGAGGGGCTGACTAAGTTGATTGTACAATATGTAAAAAATTCCAGTACACATCAGACTTTGCTGTAAAAGCTATATCCCCTTGCCTTTCCGGTATGGAAAAGTAGAAAATAATTACTCTATGGTCAGTTATCAGCTGTTCAGCTGTCATGACTGTCATTTTACTGTCTAAATCAGAGAATTGATCTAGTCGCGCGCTTTTGTTGTTATTTATTGTCTTTACGCCATAAATATTACGGTTAATGTATTTCAAAAACAGTATGTAGTTATCCTTTGTGTTGTAATTACAGTATGTAGTATTAGTATAGTTACTATAATTCAGTGTAATCAGTATGTGACTTTGTATCACAGTCACAAGCCATTTCAATTATCCGACGGCGGGTGCTTGTGTGAAGTGCGGCTCGTGCATAATCAAGACGCGCTGTGGTTATAGTTGGTGTGATAAAACCCGTGCGGTGGTCGCAGTGTGGGCCAATGTCCTGTGTGGTACGGGGCATGCAGCGCGCCGAGCTCGGGGTCAAGCAGGAGCCGCCGCAGTCGCCCAACGACGCCGCGGCGCCGCCAGGTCAGCCCCCACTGCTCTGCTTGTTGACGCGGCCCACTGCAACTAGAATTACCATGGTGTCCCGAGATAGATGTTGTTTTGTTTTCTCACTAATCTTACTAGGATTTATTAATTCAATATTTTTTGTTACAAGTTTCACTCTATTATAATTAAATAAGGTTAACTTATGTGGGAGTCTATCTCATGATTTCGTTGACCCGCAAGCAATCCAAGTGGTACACATTTTTGTGGCATCAATGCAGTGGCAGTAACTTGAGAATATTATTTCTGTTTCAGTTGACGGAGCAGAGCAGACCATGGTGAAACAAGAGTTCAGCGACAACACCAACAACAGCTTGGAAGACTCCTGCGTCAGTAGTGAGTGTTCGGGAGAGTACCTCAAGGAGGAGCCGGCAGTTACTGATGACTGCAATGAGGAGCTTCTTATGCTCATGCTCAGGCCTTGCTCTGTCCGCCTGGATCGCACCCTAGTGGATAATTACACCACAAGCACACTGCGTGCAACACCAGACCACAGATCACACAATAATGCTCACGAATCTTTTTCCAATAATAAAACGGCACAAAAAGTAGTGAAAAATCGTGCTAAGGAGAAACATTATAAATGCAATGTTTGTACAGAACAGTTCTCACGAAAGTGTCATTTGACTTGGCATAAAAAGACCCACGTGACTGCTACAACAGGGAGTGTTCACTCGGCACAGAAACCTTACTGCTGCGATGTCTGTCAGAAGCGGTTTTCGCGACAGTCAACTTTAAATTGTCATAAACGCATTCACACTGGGCAGAAGCCTTATTGCTGCGATGTCTGTCAGAAGCGGTTTGCTTATTCGTCTAATTTTGCTGTTCATAAACGCATCCACACGGGGCAGAAGCCTTACTGCTGCGATGTGTGTCAGAAGCGGTTTGCAGATTCGTCTTCCTGCAATAGTCATAAACGCATCCACACTGGGCAGAAGCCTTATTGCTGTGATGTCTGTCAGAAGCGGTTTACTAAATCGTCTAATTTTGCTGTTCATAAACGCATCCACATGGGGCAAAAGCCTTACTGCTGCGATGTGTGTCAGAAGCGGTTTTCGTACAAGTCGAGCTTAATTGTTCACAAACGCGTTCATACAGGACAGAATCCTTACTGCTGCGATGTCTGTCAGAAGCGGTTTTCGCGACAGTCAACTTTAAATTGTCATAAACGCATTCACACTGGGCAGAAGCCTTATTGCTGCGATGTCTGTCAGAAGCGGTTTGCTTATTCGTCTAATTTTGCTGTTCATAAACGCATCCACACGGGGCAGAAGCCTTACTGCTGCGATGTGTGTCAGAAGCGGTTTGCAGATTCGTCTTCCTGCAATAGTCATAAACGCATCCACACTGGGCAGAAGCCTTATTGCTGTGATGTCTGTCAGAAGCGGTTTACTAAATCGTCTAATTTTGCTGTTCATAAACGCATCCACATGGGGCAAAAGCCTTACTGCTGCGATGTGTGTCAGAAGCGGTTTTCGTACAAGTCGATCTTAACTGTTCACAAACGCGTTCATACAGGACAGAAGCCTTACTGCTGCGATGTGTGTCAGAAACGGTTTTCGCAACAGGCAAATTTAAATTCTCATAAACGCATTCACACGGGACAGAAGCCTCACTGCTGCGATGTCTGTCAGAAGCGGTTTTCGGACAAGTCGAGCTTAACTGTTCACAAACGCGTTCATACGGGGCAGAAGCCTTACAGCTGCGGTGTGTGTCAGAAGCGGTTTTCGAGTTTGTCTGGTCTTACTGCTCACAATCGCATCCACACGGGGGAGAAGCCTTACGGCTGCGATGTGTGTCAGAAGTGGTTTACATATAAACATCGTGTTGTAGCACATTTTATGAGCATTACTTGTAGAGTCTGTAAGCTACAGTTCGATTGCCGCACTTCTTTAAATATACACAAGCAAAACCAGCATTATGGGGAGTCGTTTCCTTGTGCTATTTGTAAGAAAGAGTTTTCAAATAAGAAACAGCTGATGGAGCACGTTGTGATCCACGTGTGGGTGCCGGAACGCGGCCGGGGCTGCGGGCCCTCCGGGGGCCATCGCACGCTCGAGGACCCGCAGGGGTGACGGGCACGCCGCCGTGTTGCGGGATACTTATACTCATTTATTCGTAATAATTATTACGAGTAAATGCCGGGGCCGGGGCACTAGCCCAATATAAAAACAGTGACGATGCGTGGTAATGGATTTAAGCGACGTTACACCAATATTGTCAATGATGCTGTAGTGAAGAGGTTAATTTTACTCTGTTCGAATGAACATAGGTAGGGAGGAAGTCCTCTGAGACTACTGCACTGATTTTCACACTGTAATAATAATTAACTTTTGAGTTTTTTTTTTTCTTGTATTAGGTATTTAAAAGGATTCTTGTCGAGTTTTTTCATAACTTTTGAGGAATTCAATTTGCTTACAAAAAAGTGTTCAAAACGGAAAGACAAAAGATTTCAACATTTCAAAGTGATTACATGATGACTTGCAATAATTGTATTATATATTATTTTATTTAACTTGCAATGTAGTTGTATTGTATGTATGTATCGTATGTTTGTCCGGGAGGAATCTTGAGACCCAATTTTGAAGCAAATATGTTTTTTTTTATAGAAACTTATTTGTTTACTATCGTCTTTTTCGTTACTGCATGTGACATGGGGACACATACCTTTAAAAGGGCAAACCTTTTAATTTATTTATACTTCTGTACCAATATTATAAAGAGGTAAAGTTTGTGACGTTGTTAACTCTATTGAATTCTTAATTTGAATATTTAAGAATATTAAAATACCGAAGTTATACTCAAAAATGCAGTTTTATTAAATGAGCAAAAGTATATAGAGCCGTACGAGCTACCCCGGACATACACCAAAACTGGACGGGGTAGCTAATACGGCTCTAAATACTTTTGCTCATTTAATTAAACTCCATTTTTGTGTATAACGTCGGTATTTTAATATTCCTTATTAGTTTAAAAATTGACACATTTGCCTCCAGCGGATACCCTAAGCCGATTGTTTCTTACGCCTTGTTTTTTTTATCCATTTTCTTTTTAACTTTACTTTTTAAATAGGTTTTAAAATTAAGAATTCAATAAGGACTCTAGAAAACATACAACAAAGCTTAAAAAAAATACTAAAAATAAATGTATACGTATATAAAACAACCTTGGGACCAAAGCTTGGGGCTTTAATAGTAAGGTATTTAAGTAAATGTAATTTTGAACTCTGTGGTATACGTATTAAGGGCACGGGAGTGCCCAGCCGGGAAAAAAAGGCGGGGCACTAAAAACTTTTTTCGAACTGTTTCGCCGTATTTTCAAATATTGGTGATCTTGGCTGCCCCAGTGCATTCAAAAGCAGTGCTTTCTGTAATTATTCTTTTCTATTTCTACAACTAAGACCTTGAGTTTTGCTACTACTAATACATGGCTACTACACATGACGTCATTTCCAAAGACTTGATTTGCCATATAATAGCGGATAGACAGATATACGGACATCAGACTTGACTGTAAAACCTTATATCCCCTTGATTTTCCGTTATGGAAAAGTAGAAAATAATTTCTCTATGGTCAGTTATCAGCTGTCAATCAATACTGTCATGCTCATGCTCATGCCTGTCAATGTCATTTGTCTGTCTTGGCTTTCCATTCCAGTTTCCACAGTAATTCGTAATTATTAAATTATTGTGTTATTGTACTTGTACATGCTAACATAGTGCCTTAAACTAATAAATAACTTCGTTTTAATCATTTTTAATAACTTCAAGTACAAATTCCTCGACACAGTCAATACAATACAATGCGTAACGTCGAGATTAAAGCTAGAATAACAGACTATGAAAATATCTGCAAAGTGGCAGCAGAGCTTAGTCAATCCGTTGGCACTGTTATTAAGCAAGATGACACGTTCTACATTGTCAACGAGGGGCGCTTGAAGATGCGTTTTTACGCGGACTCCTCTGCGACGCTGGTGCGGTACGACCGCGGTGACGAGGGCGGCCCTAAGCTCAGCGACTATGACCTGCTGGAATTTACAGCTGGAGAAGCGAAAAAGGCTCTAGCATTGGATGGAATGCTCAGAAAATGCTTGGGGGCGCGAGGACGCGTTGTGAAGGAAAGGTGAGTTGATTTACAATAGCCCATTCCAAACCAAAGGTTTAGTCCTTCGTGGACTTGCCTCCTCTGGTTCCCTTATCATTTTTATTTTATTACTAGCTGTTGCCAGCGACTTCGTCTGCAAAGAATTCGTTTATCGCTATCCAGCGGGAACTACGTAATTTTCCGGGATAAAAAGTAGCCTATGTGCTATTCCAGACTTTTCTCTATGTGGCGATTTTCATCCAGATCCGTTGGGCCGTTCTGGCTTGATTGAATAACAAACAAACATTCATCCATCCATCCATCCATCCATCTATCCATACTTTCGCATTTATAATATTAGTTAGATTAGATTAGATAGTTAGATTAGTTTTTTTTTTTCTCTCTTTTTATTACATTGTGCTCTAACTTTGAGAATGATCCCGTAGAGGGATCGAAACGCGCGTCAGTGTTTGTGTGGGGTTAGGATTAATTAAGTTTGTGGGATTTGTGTGCGTTTTGTGTGGTAGTAGTGGTGGGAGGGCTTGCATGCAAAACGTACATATTTCGCACAGGCTTGGTTAACTTGCACGTAAGTAGCGGAGTAGCAAGGTAAATATTTTGTGTTCATTTAAATAAACTATTATTATTATTATCATTGCAGGTTACTGTACATGGTTGGCCAGACCCGGGTCCACATAGACACCGTTAAGGACCTCGGCCACTTCATGGAGCTGGAGGTGGTACTGCGGCCAGAACAGACCTTGGAAGAAGGGCAGGCCATCGCCCGGGACTTGCAGGGGAAACTAGGAGTGACGGACGAAGATCTGATTGAATGCGCCTATGTTGATCTTTTGGATAAAATATAGTGGTATTTCCTTACTTGCGGATATTAGACGTTCGGCGACTAGGTCTCTTATACACTACCGGTCAAAAGTTCGCTCATAATTTGTTCATACTATTGCATACAAAAATGACAGCATTATACTAGTGATGAGCGACTTCGACTAATTTGCTGATTCGAATGATTATTCATTACTAATATCATAATTCGAATTTGAAATTAGTAATATACTAATGCCAATAATCGAATTACGACTACTAATATTAGTAACTAATTGGCTGCTGGTCGACTGCTTGGGCCGAATCGGGAATCTTCGTGTCGACTTGGCGCGGTGCTCGCGTTAGTTGTTGGCTTGTTATACTTCATTTAATTTAGGATGAGAAACCACAATAATGTTATATTGCGGCTCGTGTAATCTCTTTACGATTTGTACTAGAGTAACAATTGACGCCACGCAAATAAAGTGGCATTAAAACAATTTTATTTTGCGGCTGCCAAACTATTGCACTGTACTGTTTGCTAGGTAAGAAATAGTTGACCAGCCGCAATATAATGTTATTGTGGTTTCTCATTCTAAATTAAATGAAGTATAGTTGTATCAACGTCAACTCGACTGGACTGGATGGAGGAGATTTTGAGTACTACTAATATTCGAATGACTTTCGAATTAGTCGACTAAGTCGAATGATTAAAATAATCGAATTAGTATTATTCAAAGTCGCCCGTCATTACATTATATTGGTGAGTGAGACCCAATAGCCTTTTAAGATGCTGGCTGCTTTTTCATTACACTGATCGTCAATTTGTAAATTGGTATCAGAAATATCCTTTTAACCATTATTGTTTTCTTTATGCAAGTATTTTAAAGACCATTTCTTACCCCTTCATACAAAACAAAACAATTTTGTACCGAAATGGATTTTTATAGGTTTTCTGGGGCTTGCATGCTGGTAACTAGGATATATATATTTTTTTTTTTAATGTGAATAGGTAGGCAAACGAGCAAGTGGGTCACCTGAGAAGAATAAGAATATTCCCCATAGCACCTAGAAGCTCAATGTGTTAAAAAATATTAACTGCATACAAACTACTACTACTGTACCTACTTGGAGTTGCCGCAAGATTGATGGTTACCCTATCAATAGTTTTAATCAAAAAATGCCATTATATTGATAGGCCTGTATTTAATATTATCAATAGTAGCAATCTCTTATTTAAAGCAAATTGTAGGATCTATAGTATTGTTCATCAATAGTGTAATTTGAAAATCAATTGTATATTCCAGGATCAATTCAATACTATTGATAATAATTTAGTTTACAAAGTATTGATACTTTAGTCTTTGCTCAATTGATAGTCTATTGAAACACTACAGATAACATCTTAAATGATACACAACAACTCAGCTTGGTTGTCTATTCCATACGCTTCCTGCATTCCGTTACTTCACGGTCTGTGTATTACCTACTGTACTACTGCTCTAGGTTTACTGTGTAAAGTACAATCAAAGACTGTGCATTTTAAATAAGGAACTCACATACACACATAAATCACGTCTCTATCCCTTACGGGGTGGACAGAGCCCAAGGCAACAATACCTATACCATTTTCATTCTTACCTGTCTTACTTTGTAAACAAAATTCTAACCTCAATGTGCAAATTCTTTTAAAGAATAAGGTGTATTATGTTATCAAATAAACCTGAGGTAATATTTTGTACATAAATTTGCTGATATTTTATCTCCAGTTCCTTTATTTACGGTGAAATAGTTAAAAAATAACAAAAATTAGACGTTTTGAGGTTAGAAATTTGTTTACCAAATAGGACAGGTCAGAATGAAAATGGTTTTAAGGGCACGTATGGCGTGATTGTGGGCGTATAGGAAGAAAGGGGAATCGAAATAGTGATGTGTTGCTAGCATCGCCTATAACATTTTCGCCCATTCCCTCGATGGGCTTTTATCTACAATCTGCGCGGGAAGAGAAGCAACTGGCACATGCAATGTTTTTCTTTATTCTCAGACTAGCATGGAAGAACTAATAATAACAAAAATAGAATAAGGAACTTGTGATACAATAAAAGGCTGTTATTGTTAAAGCTTTTTTATCTTAATAATAAGTTTTGCAAATAAGTGTCAAATATAATGATGGCTTCTTCGAAATTCGAAGTTTTTATCGTACCATAAGCCAAATATGTGGTCTACCACCTTAAGGTTAAAATTCCTTTGCACGTCACAATATAATAATGTCGATAAGACAGGCTGTCAACTTGAAAGTTCGACTTTAGCGACATTTTCATTTGATAGGAAGTTGGATGAAAAGTGGTAGACCACTTATTTGGGCGATCGTACCGTCTCTCAATCTTATATTGTAATGATGACTTTAGTGTGAGCGGGACGGCGACGCGCTTCGATTTTTTCGTAATTTGGCATCATATTAATTTGTCTGTTTCGTTATCGTACAATTTTGCAAGGTGGTTGTTTCTCCACAAAAACTACCACCGCACAATAAACTGCTTTATAATAATTTCATTTTATTTCTGGTCCAAAAACTATTCACAATACAAAGAGGAAACATATTTCGGGAGCGATAAATAGATCTAAACTGTCAGTCAAAGTCAATTGAAATTGCAAACAATGTCAACAAACCTGGTATTAAAAATGTCTAATTTCCATTTTCCCCTCATCAAATACTGCTTAAGAGGGTGCATCCGTGCTGAGCTCGCAACGTCGCATTTTTGGTGATTTTTTGCGATTATTTCACAGAAATTGAGTTAAAGTATCACATATTCGTCTGTAGTGCACTTCGTTTTTATTGTATTAATGTGTCTAATGCAATAATTCATCGTGATGGACTTTTATTTTCTTATTAAACGAGATATAGTATTTTATCCCTTTAAAACGAAAATAAAAGTTCATCACCATTAATCATTGCATTGGACACATTAATACACTAAAAACGAAGTGCACTACAGACGGATATTTGATACTTTCATTCAATTTCTGTGAAATAATCGCAAAAAATCACCAAAAATGCGATGTTGCGAGCTCAGCACGGATGCACCCTCTTAATCCGTGTGTTATTTAATCAATACTTACAACATTATCCTGAACCATTAAAACAATAAACAACTGCTAGAATATGGATATATCATTAAATGGTTTATTTACATTGTTCGCAATTTCAATTGACGGCGACTTTAGCTTGGTTTCGTTTTTAGAGATCGTACCAAAAAAAAAAAAAAATCGAGCGCTCGGTCAACTAATTAACTGAATCTGCAAGCTTATTACGTAACTCGCTCGCGATCACCATCGACTTCATTTTGACAGTTTCGTGTATGGGCTGACAATTGGCATGGGAATCAGCTAGCTGTCACATTCATACAAGAACTGTCAAAATGAACACGATGGCGATTGCGAGCGAGTTAGACAATAAGCCTATTGAGCTTCTAGTGTAAGTTTTAGGCGCGGCAAACGTCTCGAACACGTTCGCGTTAACGTTCCAATTACTATGGGAAAATGAACAGCGCCACAGGCGGAACGAAACGACAACTAAAATTTCTCATAGTATTTGACATTTTAACGCAAACGCGGTCGAGACGTATTTTAGGACCGAAAACTTACACTAAGCATACTGGTGTATGGGAAAATGGTCACCTTTCGTACACTTATTAGATTTCATTTTTTATTTAATTGTCAAATTTAGCTAGTTTATGTACCTAAGTGTAAAGTGTAACAAATATAATGTAGTTTGTTACAAAAAAGTCCGAAACTATTATGTCAAAAATGTTAAAGGGTTATAGCCATTTTTCAACGATAAGGTATGTGTACGAATGGTGACCACTTTCCCCTAAGTCCTCATCTCCCGAATCATCCTGTAGGTCTGTACAAATCAACGCACGTAAAAAGAGCTGGCGATATACCTGCGCATGCGCATGAGCGAGATACGGACCAAATTGGCGGGAGCGGTGGGGGACGCTACTATACCAGATGCGCAAACGTATCCCCTCTACTAGCCACCCAGAGCTCTTTTTACGTGCGTCGACTATAGTCTATTTATTCATACTAGATACTAAATTGACAATTGCAAATGTCAAATTGTGAAATAATGATACCAGCTTTTGTTGTTTAGTGGTGTACTCGAAACATCGACAATGTTTGTGGTCTGGATAAAAGTCGTTTGGTCATGTTATATTTTAAGAAAAAAATACGATTATTATAATCAAGCAAATCTAAAAGTTTATTAGTTTATTACACTAGCTTATACATACAAAAATCTATACTAAGTATAATTTATCGTTAACTTTCGATAGTGGTGTGGTGGCACATCACTATTTTTGAATTGCAAAAAACAGGCAACACAGGTAATGTCATTTTAGTATCTACATACATACATACATACCGTCACGCCTCTTTCCCACAGGGGTAGGCAGAGACTACCTTGTTCCACTTGCTACGATCCTGACATACCTCTCGCTTCATCCACATTCATCAATCTCTTCATACATGCTCGTCGTTGCTGAGCTGCCCGTCTGGTTGCTGAGCTGCCCGTCTGGTTGCTGAGCTGCCCGTCTGGCAGCTCGCCCTCTCTCCGGTAAGCTGTAAAAGCCGTCTGAGGCTAACAGCAAAGTCCATTCGAAAAAAAAAAAAAAAAAAAAAAAAAAAAAAAACATGCTCGTCGGTTTCGGGTACTCTTGACCTGGCCTTTTTCCGGGCCTTTTTGACGTGACAATGATAACGTCTTATAAATCGACGAACGCCGGCCGCACTCACGAAAAAGGATGACTCATTGCGTACAGTCACCAGCATAAATAAGTGATCACTTTTGTACCTTGTCACTTTAAAGTCATGTTTGAAAAACCATACGAAATCATGTAACGACTGAAAGCGACAAGGTACAAAAATGATCACTTATTTATGCTGGTGACTACCATTTTTTATGCAAATAAAGATGATTATGATTATGATAACGTTACTGACGTTAGTTTGTCGCGAATAGCGACATCTGTTGCTTTGTAGGGTACTCTGACTTTAGTATCTAGTATAGTATGAATAGACTTTTCACACCTCTCATTCAGAAAAGTAAGCTTTACTCCCTGTCGAAAGGGATCAAAGTGCAACTTTTCTGTTCAAGGCTTTTCTATATATTTTTGCAAATGCAATTTTTTCAAGTTGATAATTGTAAAACCACGCCATTTTCTATGCTGGTACCTGTTTGATTACATTTAGAATTCTTTTTTCAAGTTTTTTTAATGTTCGGTGTGAAAAGTTGTATGAGTCACTCGGAAGCAAAATTATTCATATTGGGCGTTAACACTTGAATCCCTCATTACGCTCTGGATTTAATGTAGCGCCCTTGCCGTAAATACATCATTTTGCTCCCTCGTGACACAAATAACTATTACGCGCGTTGAATATTCGGCCAGTGGGGTCAGTTGGTGGGAGTGTTCTCCTTGTCCCGCAGCCCCCACTCGGGCCCTGCCACGGCGGCCGCGAGCGCCCACAGCGCGTCGCTGGCGTCTCCGCCCACGCTGAACGGCAGCAGCAGCTTGCGGGACTCGCTCTTAACGACTGCGGCGTTTAGGAAACTACTTTGTAGCATACATAGTAAGTAAGTAAGTATTTTATTCAAGAACAATACAAGGTATCGTGTTTGAAATACAGTTTTCAGATTAAACATAGAAAAACTACTAACAACTAAAAATAATAACAATACAGAACTAAATCAACAATTTTCATCAAATGTTCATCATACATAAGGTCTTATCATCCTTAACTGTCCTCTTTGGTAAACAAAATTCTAACCTCAATGTGCAAATTTTTGTAAAGGATAAGGTTTATTATGTTATCAAATAAACCTGAGGCATTATTTTGTACATAATTTTGCTGATATCTTATCTCCAGTTGCTTTATTTACGATGAAATAGTTAAAAAATAACAATAATGAGACGTTTTGAAGTTAGAATTTTCTTTATACAGTTGAAGAATGAAAATACCTTATATATCCATTATAATATGTAAAGAGGTAAAGTTTGTGAGTTTGTGACGTTGTAGGGAGTAATTTCTGAATATACTGAACGGATTTTGAAAGAAAGCCACATCATTTGTGAATGTCACAGCTTATATTTAATACTAGTCTATAGTAAAAGTACCTTATATAAATCACGTCTTTAATGTATTTCTTTAATTTCTTTTCTTTCTTTCAATGTCAAAAATAGGCCAAATATGATCACAATGTCTGGATGAGCCCTTAATCCTTTGCTGGGTTGGCAGAACCTAAGGTACAAGACCAAAAGGCCACGTTTAGCATGTTTGTGAACGTCCCTATAGGTGGAAAGGGGAATCAAAATAGTGATCGGTTGCTAGCCGCATCGCCTATAACATTATTCCTAAGATTTTTGCCCGTTTCCTCGATCAGCTTTTACCATCTCTAGGCTTATAGTCTAACTCGCTCGCAATCGCCATCGTGTTCATTTTGACAGTTCATGTATGAATGTGACAGCTAGCTGATTCCGATGACGATTGTCAGCCCATACATGAACTGTCAAAATGAACGCGACGGCGATTGCGAGCGAGTTAGACAATAAACCTGCTGGGCTCTATTTTATAAAGCTACTTGTTACAATTTACAAGCGTAAGTCTCTATCTAACACATAGGATCAGAAAGAGACTTCCGCTTGTAAATTGTAACTAGTATCTTTATAAAATACTAGCTGTTGCCGGCGACTTCGTCTGCAAAGAATTCGTTTATCGCTTCCCGCGGGAACTACGCAATTTTCCGGGATAAAAAGTAGCCTATGTGCTATTCCAGACTTTTCTCTATCTATGTACCGAATTCCATCCAGATCCGTTGGGCTGTTCTGGCGTGATTGAGTAACAAACAAACAAACATTCATCCCCATCCATCCATGCTTTTGCATTTATAATATAACTAGCGACCCGCCCCGGCTTCGCACGGTATATTATGCATGTATTATACATATAAACCTTCCTCTTGATTCACTCTATCTATTAAAGAAAATTGCATCAAAATCCGTTGCGTAGTTTTAAAGATTTAAGCATACATAAAGATATAGGGACAGAGAAAGCGACTTTGTTTTATACTATTTAGTGATGGCCTTGCTCGGGAAGAGAAGCAACTCTGCCCTCCTAATTGAAAAGGACGTATATGTGTGTCATATGAAACGCATATACGTCCTTTTTCATTAGGACGGCACAACTGGCATATTCTATGTTTTTTTCTTTGCCTCCCAGACCAGCTTGGAAGTTTTTACAAGCAATAATATCGTTTTTTTACCGATAATTGTTTTTTTAATAATAAATAACCAGTGTTTAATCCTTTTTATAAATCAGAAGAAAAAAAATAGATTAAAAGATAAAATAAAAAGATAAGAAAAGATAAAATAGATTAAGATAAATTTAAAGGCTTAAGAAAAGAAAAAGGAAGAAGAAAGAGTTAAGATAGATTTAAAGGCTTGGTCAAACAGGGCGCGACGCAGCGCTGCGTCCGCGCCGCGTGATGCCGACGCGATGACTGGGGCCCGATTTTTGAAAGCACATGTGTGAAAATACCACTCGAAAGTGGTGTATTATAATTTGCATGCTGATGTATCGGCTGAATACTGTTTCCAGTTTTAATTTAACATCTTTTTGTACGTGTTCTAAGCAAATAAACAATTCTTTCTTTCTTTGTAAAATTGTGCTGAATTTGAAATACGAGTAGCTTAGAAGATACTTACGGCTCTCTAATCATCTGGACTAGTCAAAAATTTGATTTGAGCCGTAGTTTTGAAGATATAAACAGATTTGTACCACTTTCGAGTGATGTGCTTTCAAAAATCGGGGCCCTGGTCAAACAGGGTAGCGCGGATCGCGCCAGCCTCGCGCTCTCAACACGCCCTCACCGCGCGCGGGGACGCGGCGCGACGCGGGCGTGACTCGCGCCCACAGCACTCGCGCGCGGAGGGTCGCTCGCTCATTCCCTCCGAAGCCATAGACCAGTGTTTGTTTGTTGTTCGAAGCGACGCTACTATTACTTTAATTAATTATTGCTACGCCCGCACTACGCACCGCGCGCTGCCTAACGTCCGACCCGACTGATGTGACCGAGCGCGGCGCGCGGCGCGACAGAACCGGGGCGCGACGGAAGCGGGACGCAGTCTGTTTGACGTCGCTAACCCGCGCCCTGTGTTTGACCAAGCCTTTAATTGATATGTATTTATTAAATACATTTTTGAAGTTGGTTGGTAGGGAAGAACTCAAAAATGGTTCACTTTTTCATAATGCATATAGCTTAATCAAATAAGAATCCAATGTATGGGAAATTTGGCAAAATATATGGAGAACATTTATCTATGGGGATGGATACCTTATGGGGTGAAGTCAAAATTTATCAACTCTCCCCCCTCCTCCGGGGGGCGCGTCCCCCCCTCACGCCCCCATTTTCAGATTTTCAGCGTCTTCTTGCGTCAAAACCATGAGAAATATCGCTTTTATGTGTATGGTAGATTTATAGTAAATTTATTGAACATTATTTCATTCCTACACACTTTTTCTATATCGCGAACAGTTTTCACTATCTTTTGAATTTATATATATATTTTAATATGTGCTTTCAGTAGCACTTGATGGTCCCATCGGAAGACCAGCGCTGGCTGCAAGGCCAGCATTATGCTGAGATGGGACCATTTCATGATGCATGTTCTTATGTTTTTTTTGCTTCTTTTCTTCTTTTGTAATGTTATCATGAATAAATGTTTTCTTTCTTTCTTCTTTCTTTCTTTCTTTTCTCAAAAAGTTCAAAAAACCGCGTTTCGGGACATTTTGGGGGCGTGAGGGGGGACGCGCACCCCGGAGGAGGGGGAGAGTTGATAAATTTTGACTTCACCCCATAAGGTATCCATCCCAATAGATAAATGTTCTCCATATATTTTGCCACGTTTTGAGCTATTTTTACTGAATTAATATGGGGGTTAAAATTATCGCTAATAGTCACCCCATCATTCTTACGATACGTCGAATTACCGTGGAATTACCAATAACCCTGTATTCAAATTCACCTATTCAATATTCAACTTTTTAAAAAGGATACAGCCTTTTGCGACGTTGGGGGGTGCGCTATAGTCAAAGCGGAGGCCGGTCAGCTCCTTGGCTATCTCGTATCTCGCTCTGCAAACAATAGCAGTACTCTATCAGGGGCCTTACCATGACGTCGTAATGCGATCCAGTTTAGGTTCGCTCGCTGTCAGATGTTTAGAAATGATTTTTGGGCCGAAACCGAAACAGCCTGGCTGACACGATAACGCGCGAGATAGCTCTCGCTCTTGTTACAGTATATATATAAGCTAAAGCAGTAGGGAATCTACTAACAAAACGGTCGAAACGAACGCACACATAGACGCGCGCTTCTACACGGCCTCTAAGCGGATCTCGCGGTGCTGTCAGTCGCGAGTGGCGCATTGAGACGAGCGGCCATTTTTTCGTTTTAAATATGCCAAAAGTGTATTGCGCAGTGTACGGCTGCTTGAACTCGGCTTCTTTAAAACCGGAGCTTCCCAATAGTTACTTTAAGAAATCTATTCATTTGGATGAGATTTTTTTATACAATAAAATTTAATAACAGAACTTTCCGAACGTGTCGTAGCAGGCGAAAGTATTTTTCTAATATAATAATACTTACCTACCGACAAATAAATAATCTTAAACTGTTGAAGTCTTTTTAAATACCCTATTTTATTTAAAAAATAGTTAATTCATTCGATTATTATTTAATTAATATAGAATCCAACTAAACGTTTGTTTCTCTTTTACACAAATTATGGGTGCCAACCCTAATACTTTTAATTAAGTGTAGCTAGTTACTCTAGAACAGGCCTCACCAGCTGAGATTATAGCGCTAACTAGACAAAAAATTTACAATTTAACAAAAATGAAATCGACAACCCTAACGCTTTATTGGAGCGTAGGTACTTATTTCAAAAAGTAGGCCTAGCTTCCCTACTGCTTTAGCTTATATATATATACTGTGCTCTTGTGTTGTGCAAGCCTGGCTCGACTAACTTGGCTTTGTCGAGGCGAGCCTGGTCGTTGTCGGAGATGGTGAGCTGCGCCGGGAACAGGGCGCAGAGCCGGTCCAACTCGGAGCAGCGGCTGGACACCTCGGCCAGCTGCCGACTCAACTCGGCCTGGAATCATCGAGATCATCACATTAACAGTGGTAACGGACATAGAGAGAACACTGAAAAGGACAAAACCATTTGAGTTAGTTTAGTACACAGGGTGTATCAGACACCCCCTAACAATAATCCACTGGGGTATATAACCATAGCTATAGAAGCTAAAAAAAATTGGAGTAATTTTTTTTTATATTTTCTATAGGAAATCTTTTTTTAAATTTTTTTTTTAGCTTCTATAGCTATGGTTATATACCCCAGTGGATTATTGTTAGGGGGTGTCTGATACACCCTGTAGTGATAGTGTAATGAGTGCAGTGAGGGCTGTATATTATGAACACATTAACTAAGTGTCTTCCCCTTAATAGAGACAATAAGAAGTGTTAATAAACACATTATTAGTTTTCAGGTGAAATTTAGATTGTATTTCCAAGAGATTCCGGAGAGGTATCTCTAATAATAATAATAAAATTACAGTGGTCGCCAAACAGAAAGAAAGAAGAAATTTATTTATTACTAGCTGTTGCCAGCGACTTCGTCTGCAAAGAATTCGTTTATCACTATCCCGCTGGAACTGCGCAATTTTTTAAAAAGTAGCCTATGTGCTATTCCAGACTTTTCTCTATCTATGTGCCGAATTTCATCCAGATCCATTGGGCCGTTCTGGCGTGATTGAGTAACAAACAAACGTCCATCCATCCATCCATACTTTCGCATTTATAATATTAGTAAGATGCAAGACACAAATATAAGAGCATAGACACACTCGCTAGTTAATACATATAAACCTTGCTCTTGAATCACTCTATCTATTAAAAAAAATCTGCATTCGAGCCTGGGCCTGATCTTGCTGAGCCAGCAACCGTTTCACTTTTGCTAAGACACACAACGCTGATGATCTAATTTTCATGTCTGTGTTTTTTTGTTGTTGTTTCTATATCTAATTTTCATGTCTGTTTTATTTTTTGTTGGTGTTTCTTTTCTATAAAATTATGTGTATATGTCTTGTGTGTGTCTTGCAAAATGAATAAATTTACTATAATTCATAAATGCAATAAGTGCATGCAAGTCAAAGAGATGTTTTGAAAAAGGGCAGGTCAGGAGTACCCGGAACCGACGAGCATGTATGAAGAGATTGATGAATGTAGATGAAGCGAAAGGTATGTCAGGATCGTAGCAAGTGGAACAAAGTAGTCTCTGCCTACCCCTGTGGGAAACAGGCGTGACTGTATGTATATATATGTAAGTCAAAAGCATAGCAGATATCCGAATTACGTGTTGTTCTGTGCTAATAGTGTTTAATAGGAGAGCGAGAGGACCGATACGAAATGAAACGAACGAACTTAAAAAGTAGACAAGTTTCTTATTATTGAAACAAGTACTCACGTTTTTCTTAATTTCTTGTGCTAATTTCTCCTCAAGTTCAGTGTTTTTCTTGCGTGCACTTATCTGTTGCTGTTCTCTGTCTACTTTATCTATAAAATAATAGTTATTAGATTATTAATTTGAAGGAAAACATAGCATTCAAATCGACGACAAAACCAACGGATATACCTTCGACGCGTTTACAGAAAGCGTCTAGTTGATGACATATATCTAAGTACAAGGGATTCTCTTTGACACTCATTTTGATAATTATTTAGTAAAATATGGAATAATTAAATACTTCGTAATTTCGTACAATATTCAAACGAAAACTGACAAAAGTAGCATAACGACGAAGCTAAACATCAATTTGACAGTTTATTAGTGTTGCCATACCTAGGTAACCAATTTCCTCAGATTTATTCCCAAGTATCATGCGATGGTAATTTAAACAAGTTTTTCAGAAACATAATATAGCACATTTAACTATAAATATTAAACTTTATTTGATTTTATATCAAGGCTTCACCAAATAATTGTATTTATTCAATCAATACTTATTACTTGTTAGAAATACGGATGTGATTTCAACTTACATTTAAGGAATTTGTGGGATTTTTATATGGCAGCACTAGAGGCAGCTTACAATTTCAGCGTTTTGTTATTGCAAATTGGTGAGAGTGAACGTGGAGTGAACATACGCATGTCTTATTATTTATTCGTCGGAGTGAAACCATTTTGAATCTCAACAAACATTCAATCACACATTATCTATTGGGAAGGCACCTTACGGCTTTCCATTGACATTATTTGCACAGAACATCATCTATCTGCTGTTTCATGGCAAGACTTACGACTTTCAGTGGCGTCATCTGTTGTGTCGTAGAGTAGCAGTTCATTCCAATTATTACCATTCTTATATATCCCTACTAATATTATAAATTTGAAACTAACTTCTGTCTGTTACCTTTTCGCGCTTAAACTGCTGGACCGATTTAGTTGAAATTTGGTATACAGATAGTTTGTCCCGGGGAAGGACATAGAGTAGCTTTTATCCCGGAAAATTGCAGTTCCCGCGATAGCGATTCTGCGATGGATATATATAATCTGGATCTCGGAAACGGCTCCAACGATTTTCATGAAATGAGGACTAGTTCTATAGTTTTTTTGCTCACCAGTTGGCGCCACTGTTGACTAAGGTCCAGAGGTGTAGCTGTCAAAAGCGACTCTATAATCTATAAGATCGGCGCCGAAACAGTTTTAAATCTTGAATCTCATTAAGTTTATTAATTATAAATAACTATCTTATATTTAACTTTGACAGCTTATTTTTGCGCCTCTTTGTCTTAATTGCTTTCAAAGCTTTCACATTCATCACCAAATAATCCATATTCGCTATAATTTCACGAAGGAGATCACTTTTCAACAGATAAATGAAAAATAATATAATTTATGTCACGAAGCCCGTCTAAACCAGTGAAGTGAATGTTATTGGATCTCACGCGACACTAGCGGCAAATTCATACGTGATAGATTTGGCATGCGGGGTTTTGGGGGGCGATAAATCGAACTAGCAAGGTTTCATTTCTAGAAATCGTACAAAAAAAACCCGAGCTAAGCTAGGTCATCCAGGTACCTACTAATAATTATTTGTAAAACTGAAAAATGACTAGGGCTGCCTCATGCAAGCCAAGGCATTTTTACCCCGCGTCATCTACAATGACCAAGAAGATAAATAAAAACACAATTATTGCAACTCATCATATTTAATTTCCCTTTCCACCAATACGTCCACAATCATGCTCAAGTATAGGTCTTGTTACCTCGGGCTCTGTTTACCCCGTAAGGGATAAATAAGTGATTAATGTATGAATGTAAGTACGTACATTTAATCAGTTTTTAATATTGATATCTATCGTTTTGGTATAGACACTTTTCTAAGTTTTACGCGCCGTGTTCCCACACGTGGATCCCAACGTGCTCCATCAGCTGTTTATATTCGCAAACTCTTTCTTACAAATAGCACAAGGAAAGGACTCCCCATCATGCTGGTTTTGCTTGTGTATATTTAAAGAACTGCGGCAAGCAAACTATAGCTTACAGACCACAAGCAATCCGCTTAAAATGTGCTACAAGTTGATGTTTATACATAAATTGTTTCTGACAGACATCGCAGCTGTAGGGTTTCTCACCCGCGTGAACGCGTTGGTGAACAGTCAAGTCCCGCTCATCCGAAAACTGCTTCTGACAGACATCGCAGCAGAATGGTTTCAGCCCTGTGTGGATATGTGTATGTTTATTTAAGTGCGTCCGTCGCAAGAACCGCTTCTGACAAACACCGCAGCAGTAAGACTTCTGTCCCGTATGTACGCGTTTGTGACGTATTAAATGTGTGCATTGCGAGAACTGCTTCTTACACACATCGCAGCTGAAGGGTTTCTCCCCGGTGTGAACACGTTTATGATTATTTAAGTTAGCGCTTTGCGAGAATCGCTTCTGACAGACATCGCAGCAGTAAGGTTTCTGCCCCGTGTGGAGGCGTTTGTGATTAATTAAAGTAGACAAAAGCGTAAACCGCTTCTGACAGACATCACAGCAGTAAGGCTTCTGCCCCGTATGGAGGCGTTTGTGATTAGTTAAAGTAGATGAATACGAAAACCGCTTCTCACAGACATCACAGCAGTAAGGTTTTTCCTTCGTATGAACACGTCTGTGAACATTTAAGTACGACTTGCTCGAAAATTGCTTCTGACAGACATCACAGCAGTAAGACTTCTGTCCCGTGTGAACCGTGTGTTTGTGACGAATTAAATTTGTGCATTGCGAGAACTGCTTCTTACACACATCGCAGCTGAAGGGTTTCTCCCCGGTGTGAACTCGTTTATGATTATTTAAGTGCGCGCTTTGCGAGAATCGCTTCTGACAGACATCGCAGCAGTAAGGTTTCTGCCCTGTATGGAGGAGGCGTTTGTGATTAATTAAAGTAGATGAAATCGAAAACCGTTTCTGACAGACATCACAGCAGTAAGGCTTCTGCCCCGTATGGAGGCGTTTGTGATTAATTAAAGTAGACAAAAGCGAAAACCGCTTCTGACAGACATCACAGCAGTAAGGCTTCTGCCCCGTGTGGAGGCGTTTGTGATTAATTAAAGTAGATGAAATCGAAAACCGCTTCTGACAGACATCACAGCAGTAAGGTTTTTGCCCCGTGTGGAGGCGTTTGTGAACATTTAAGTACCACTTGCTCGAAAACCGCTTCTGACAGACATCACAGCAGTGAGGTTTCTGCCCCGTGTGGAGGCGTTTGTGAACATTTAAGTACCACTTGCTTGAAAACTGCTTCTGACAGACATCACAGCAGTAAGGTTTCTGGCCCGTGTGGATGATTTTGTGACGAGTTAAAGTAGACTGTTGCGAAAACCGCTTCTGACAGACATCGCAACAGTAAGACCTCTTTTCCTGGTGACTGCGCATACGGATATTTAAATGAGGCTTATTTTTATATTTTTTATTGCCCCTGTTGATCCCTGTTGTGTCAGTCACATGGGTCTTTTTGTGCGAAGTTAAATAACATTTTCGCGAAAACCGTTCTGTACAAACATCGCATTTATAAAGTTTCTCCTTACCGCGAATCTTGACTACTTTTTGTACCGTTTTATTATTAGAAATAGATTCATGAGCATTATTGTGTGATCTGTGGTCTGGTGTCACACGCAGCATGCTTGTGGTGTATTTCTCCACTAGGGTGCGATCCAGGCGGACAGAGCAAGGCCTGAGCATGACCATAAGAACCTCCTCATTGCAGTCGTCAGTAACTGCCGGCTCCTCCTCGAGGTACTCTCCCGAACACTCACTTCCGGCGCAGGAGTCGTCCAAGCTGTTGTTGGTGTCGTCGCTACACTCTTGCTTCTCCATGGTCTGCTCTGCTCTGTCAACTGAAACAAGAATAATATTCTTAAGTGACGGCCACTGCATCGATTCCACAAAAATGTGTACCGCTTAAGGTTACTTGCGGATCAACGAATTCATGAGACAGACTCCGGCAGTCCGGCACAGAGATGAATAAATCTAATTATAGTATAGTAGAATTTAAGATGTAATGAAATTTTTATAAATTCCATTCGGTGCTATACCTACTTACATAACATAGGTATCTTAATTTAGGTAGACTACAGGTTTAAGTTTTATCTAATAGTTCTTTAATGATTTTACAAATTGCCCATTTGCTAATTCCAATAGCAAGTTAACTAACTAAACAATCTGGATTTGCTTTCGTCACCGAGAATTAATTATGGTTTTGAAATTATAATACATTTAATTAATACCAAATTAACTTGTATCGCATCGCATCATGGGGGTATCGATAATTTGATATGGAGGGGAAATATAACAAAACCAATCGTCGATTTCGATGGTTTTCATCATTATTTTGTGTCTGTAATAGGCGTTTTTCTTTTTTCAATAATATTTTCATCTTTTATGCACTTTACGTACATTTTTCCTGAATGAACACAAAATATTTACCTTGCCACTCCGCTAAACAAATACGGTAAATATTTTGTGTTCATTTCATTGCAAGGTAACGCCTGATTCAATAAAAAAAAATCCTGAATTTAGTATTGTACAAAACACATGAATAGACAATCTCTAAGCAACATTGAGCATCATCCCCATCACCAGCCAGCACTCAGCAATGACCTGTTCCCGTGATGCGATAAAAGGCGGTAGCTTAAGAGACACTTTTGGCGGGTAAAAGACTGTAATTTTTTTTCATCGTGCGATACGAGTCAAATTTGCCTTGTACAGTTTTACATGTCCATCAGGTTGAATTTAAAGAGACACAAATTTATACTTACAGACTCCGCAAGAAAGTCTCCTAAAATGTGCCACAACATGATGCTTATATGTAAATCGTTTCTGACAGACATCGCAGCTGTAGGGTTTTTCCCCCATGTGAGCACGACAGTGAACAGTTAAGTCCCACTTATTCGAAAACTGCTTCTGACAGACATCGCAGCAGTAAGGTTCCTGCCCCGTATGAACACTTTTGTGAATAAAAAGCAATGATGAATCGGCAAACTGCTTCTCACAGACATCACAGCAGTAAGGTTTTTCCACTGTATGAACATGTTTGTGAACATTTAAGTACAACTTGCTCGAAAACTGCTTCTTACAGATATCACAGCAGTAAGACTTCTGCCCCGTGTGGATGAGTTTGTGACGAATTAAATTTGTGTGTTGCGAGAACTGCTTCTTACACACATCGCAGCTGAAGGGTTTCTCCCCGGTGTGAACGCGTTTATGATTATTTAAGTGCGCACTTTGCGAGAATCGCTTCTGACAGACATCGCAGCAGTAAGGTTTCTGCCTCGTGTGGAGGCGTTTGTGATTAATTAAATCAGGTAAAATCGAAAATCGCTTCTGACAGACATCACAGCAGTAAGGCTTCTGCACCGTGTGGAGGCGTTTGTGATTAAATAATGTAGATGAAAACGAAAACCGCTTCTCACAGACATCGCAGCAGTAAGGTTTTTCCTTCGTATGAACATGTTTGTGATCATTTAAGTACCACTTGCTCGAAAACTGCTTCTGACAGACATCACAGCAGTAAGACTTCTGCCCTGTGTGGATGAGTTTGTGACGAATTAAATTTGTGCGTTGCGAGAACTGCTTCTTACACACATCGCAGCTGAAGGGTTTCTCCCCAGTGTGAACACGTTTATGATTTTTTAAGTGCGCGCTTAGCGAGAATCGTTTTTGACAAACATCGCAGCAGTAAGACTTCTGCCCTGTGTGGATGAGTTTGTGACGAATTAAATTTGTGCGTTGTGAGAACTGCTTCTTACACACATCGCAGCTGAAGGGTTTCTCCCCAGTGTGAACACGTTTATGATTTCTTAAGTGCGTGCTTAGCGAGAATCGTTTTTGACAAACATCGCAGCAGTAAGGTTTTAGCCCCGTGTGGAGGCATTGCTGATTAATTAAAGTAGACTGTTGCAAAAACCGTTTCTGACAGACATTGCAGCAGTATGACCTCTTTTCCTGGTCACTGCGCACACGGATATCTAAATGATTCTTATCTTTACGTTTTTTACTGCCCCTGTTGATCCCTGTTGTGTCAGTCACATGGGTCTTTTTGTGCAAAGTCAAATAACATTTTCGCGAAAACCATTCTGCACAAACATCACATTTATAAAGTTTCTCCTTACCGCGAATCTTGACTACTTTTTGTACTATTTTATTATTAGAAATAGATTCATGAGCCCTATTGTGAGATCTGTGGTCTGGTGTCACACGAAGCATGCTTGTGGTGTATTTCTCCACTAGGGTGCGATCCAGGCGGACAGAGCAAGGCCTGAGCATGAGCATAAGAAGCTCCTCATTGCAGTCGTCAGTAGCTGCCGGCTCCTCCTTGAGGTACTCTCCTGAACACTCACTCCCGGTGCAGGAGTCTTCCAAGCTGTTGTTGGTGTCATCGCTGCACTCTTGCTTCACCACGGTCTGCTCTGCACCGTCAACTGAAAGAGAAATAATATTCTCAAGTGACCACCACTACATTTATGCCACAAAAATGTGTACCACTTATTGCTTGGAGGTCCACAAAATGATGAGATAGACTCCCACATATCTTATCCTTCACCTTATTTAATTACTAGCATCTGCCCGCGACTTCGTCCGTGTTGAATTAGCAATTGATATGTTTATCGCTATTCCGCGGGAACTATTCAATTTTCCGGGATAAAAAGTAGCCTATGTTTTAATCTAGGGTACCAGCTGACTTAGTACCAAATTTTATCTAAATCCGTCCAGTCGTTTTAGCGCGAAGAAGGAACAAACATACACACTCACTCACTCACATCGTCACATTGTCACAAACTTTTGCATTTATAATATTAGTGGGAAAATTGTTTAAAGAAAGAAAGAAAGAAAGAAAGAAAGAAAACATTTATTGACACAAAACGACACATAAAAAATAAAATAAAAAACAAAAAAGAACATTTAAAAAAACAAATCATGTGCCGCAAGTGCCAAAAGGGCCACACTCAGCATATTGCTGCGGCAGGCCGCAGCGCTGATTTTCAGTGTGACCCTTTTGCCTAAAACTAAACCACAACAACAACACATTGTGTTTGACAATTGTTTGTGTTGTTTGTTTGTTGTGTGTTGTGTTTTTGTTGTTGTGTTTGGGGCGAGCGCTCTCTGATGAAGGACTACCTACGGAATAGTCCGAAACAATTGTCAGAGCAATCCTTCGGCTTTTATATGTGAGTTATCCGGTTTGTTGTAATTATGTTTGAGTCTCACGGTAGTTTCATGTTGAAAAAATATTGAATTAATAAATACTACTAAGATTAAAGAGCAAAAAACACAACATCTATCTGGGGACACCACGGTTATCCTAGTTGCAGTGGGCCGCGTCAACAAGCAGAGCAGTGGGGGCTGACCTGGCGGCGCCGCGGCGTCGTCGGGCGATTGCGGCGGCTCCTGCTTGACCCCGAGCTCCGCGCGCTGCATGCCCCGCAACACACAGGACATTGGCCCACGCTGCGACCACCGCACGGGCTTTATCACACCAACTATAACTACAGCGCGTCTTGATTACGCACGAGCCGCACTTCACACAAACACCGGCCGGCGGATAATTGAAATTGTATGTGATTGAAGTAATTGTGATACAAATCGTTAATACTATTTTTAATGAAGAAAGCGTGAATACAATAAATCTACTAAAACTAAAACCATAACATAACAAACAGAATGTGACATGAACGTTTGACATGCGCTTGACTTGACGATCATAGAGCAAATGGTTAACTTCTTTTATACCAAAAATACAAAGGAATTAAAGACTATACAGCCAAGGCCAAGTCTGATGTGCATTGATTGAAAATTTTAATGCCCCTGTTCAATGGAATGGAACAATATATAAAAGAAAGTTGTGTTAGTTACACTATTTATAACTCGAGAACGGCTGAACCGATTTGGCTGAAAATTGGTGGGGAGGTAGCTGAGAGCTAGGAATACTTTTTTAACTATTTTTTTTCATTATTGTCCTTCTCACTAACAGTTTTACTGTCACTCGGACTCGAGTGAAAAATAAGTTGACTCGGCTGTCGAGCGACTCGTGTTGACTCGGGCCACTCGAGTTGCCTGTACTGACTCGAGTGAAAAAGTCGAGTTAAGACGATTTGGGCATAATTATTAATAGGTCTTCTGTCAAAAATTGTTATGGTTAAATTAAAGTAACTTCGTGCTACTGACGCTATGATGACGTGATACTTTACAAGAGGACGACCAGCTGACTGAAAAAATCGTGACTCGTATCACAAATTCACTCGAGTAACTTATCATGAGTGGCATATCATCACTCGAGTGAAAAAATTGACACTCGAGTCGTGTCTTCACTCGAGTGACACTCGAGTGAGGCGACTTTCCGAGCGAGAGACTCGAGTGAAAAAATGACAGTCCCATCTTTATAAGGGAGAGGTGTCGCATTCCAGCGGAGTGCACAGTTAATTCGTACGAGTTGTAGTATTTAGTTAGACTCCGCCCTATACGAAACTATCCGAAACTTTTATTTCGGATTCGGTTACGATTACGGATATTGTTTTATTTCGCATATCCGATAGTTTCGGTTACGAATATGGATATCCATCACAACACTACTTTATACCTAATCACTTCCTTGCAATAAAAGATTTGACTTTGACTTTAAATTAAGTCTACGCGAACGAAGTCGCGGGTAAAAGCTAGTTAGTAAATAAAATATACCTACCTACGGATCAGTTAGGTGCGCTGTTTTTTCTTTTCGTTTAAAACTTATTATCATCATCACTAAGTAGGCGGCAAATAAGTAAAACGTGGAGGGGATATGCGCAGTATGAAAATGATGTTGTTTTTCATACTGCGCATATCCCTCCACGTTTTA
Organism: Pandemis heparana; assembly: GCA_963854515.1. Taxonomy (NCBI): domain Eukaryota; kingdom Metazoa; phylum Arthropoda; class Insecta; order Lepidoptera; family Tortricidae; genus Pandemis; species Pandemis heparana. Next base: position 3,025,988 of record OY978032.1, read on the forward strand.
CTTAGTTGCCGCATACTATACATAGTATAAAACAAAGTCGCTTTCCGCTGTCTGTCCCTGTATGCTTAGATCTTTAAAACTACGCAACGGATTTGGATGCAGTTTTTTTAATAGATAGAGTGATTCAAGGGGAAGGTTTATATGTATAATACATGCATAACATACCGTGCGAAGCCGGGGCGGGTCGCTAGTAGTACATAAATAAAACAATATCAGTAGAAACATGTATTTTATTAACAAACAAAATACCTTATGTTATGAAACATATTTACATCTACAATAACTCTAAAGTTTTAAAAATACGTTTGTACTGTCATGAGTATAATTTTCGAATTACATAAATAATAACAACCAAATTGATTATGCATTCGAGTTTATTTTGTTTTGCATGTCAGCACGTCCGGCCTATTTGTTTTTTACCCACGACGGAACGGAGAAGTTATATATGCGTTTAGGGTGATAGGTTCTATTTCTGTTACTAAATTAAAAATTAGAATTTAGTACTTAATTAGTACTTATAGAAAATTGTCACCACTTAATTAACTAAGTGAAGACTACATTTTATTAATGTAGCCAACGAAATTTCCAATAGTGACAGATTTGTGAAACTACACAATTAGCTTGAATTCAGGGCAAATAATGGCAGCCCCCGGTGGATTTTCATAGATTTGTCACTATGATAACAGGTAGGTGAATAGGTACGTGTAAACACTTTGTAAATACGTTTAAGTTTTATTTTACTAAGGACGGTGGGTTTTTTTTAGAAATTATTTAATTCTTTTTTAATGTATGCATCCGTCGTGGGTTTTTACAAAATTTTTAATTTTGCTTTTTATATTAATTAGGGCGAAGTTAGACTTCTTTAATGCGATGCCTTGAGTTGAACCTAAAGCCAATGGATCGATATTGTTCATTAGGGTTTTAAGATTATGCATTCGGGTTTTAAGATTATGCATTCGGGTTTTAAGATTATGCATTCGGGTTTTAAGATTATGCATTCGGGTTTTAAGATTATGCAGTCGGGTTTTATGTTTTAATTCTAGTAGTCGTTCTCTGTGGGGGGTTTGGTGGCGAGGTAGGCGAGGGCGCGTTGGATCGCCGGGGGGATGGGCGGTGGGGTAGGGATGTGTTCGCCGGTCGGTTGGAAGCCGCCATTTTCGTCAGCCTTGTATACCACGTTTATGACCTGGAAATAATTATCAAAATAAGTTACAGATACATTGTACGGTCTATGCAAACTGCACATTCCACATGACAGTATTTTTACGTTAAGTTGTGTTATTTCACAATTGTATTAGTAACTATTAAGCAGTGCACGCTCAGCACGTCTAGCACGAGAGCGTACAAGAGTCGCGTCGCGCGCGAGATAGATTGCCCGTCTTTTTCTTACTGTTCGTTCTAGAAAGAGACGGGTAATCTATCTCGCGCGCGACGCGACTTTTGTGCGCTTTCGTGCTAGCCGGCCTGCTCCCGTAGAGTGCATCGGTGTATCATTTACTTAGTTATGAAATAAATCATCAGTTCAGTAAAATCTGCAGTTATCACTTCTATCTCTATCAGTATCAATATCATCAAGGGTGCGACCAAACCGCCGCGTATACGCAGTGACGTGTCGTATGCGTCACGTTTTCTCACCGTTTCTTCATACATTTTGTTGCGATTCCGTAACGTCACCGTTTTTAAGAGGCGGTGTGGTCGCACCCTAAAGTGTGTCGAGACCACTGTCCCGTACATCTTCATGGTCCTTCGAACCGGATATGAACCAGTGATCTATGGATAATCCACGTCTTATCCCATACGGGGTAGACAGCCCAAGGTATCAAGACATAAAGCCCACGTTTAGCATGATTGTGGCTGCGGTGGAAAGGGGAATCAAAATAATGATGGGTTGCTAGCATCGCCTATAACATGATTCCTAAGATATTCGCCCATTCCCTCGATGGGCTTTTACCATCTGCGCGGGAAGAGAAGCAACTGTTACATGTCTTTTCTTTGCTCCAAGCATGGAAGGAGTAAAAAATCGGCCAAGTGCGAGTCGGACTCGCGCACCGAGGTTTTCCGTACCATTATCTATAAATACCTATAATCCAGTGTAAGCAGAGCCCTGCTCTAAAGCAAAATGAACGCAGTGTGGGGTAACTTTATATTGGTCACTGATATATACAGACATACATATATTTACGGTTTTCGCAATTTTTCCTTTATCTGTGCTATGAGACGTTGCTTCGTACCAAATAAGATTCTGAGTTCACGGGAAGTACCCTGTAGGTTTTGATTCTCTTGCGAGTTTCGAAAATTTGCGCAAATTTGCGGCATAAACGGCTGTATCTTTTGATTGCGTTGGTTTAGAAGTTTGATTTTTTCGCAGCTCTAAGGCACAGTAGACCTGAGTATTTGATATAAATTTCAGCTTGATACCTCAACGCGTTCCTGAGAAAAAGGGTCTTGTCAGACGGACAAATGGATGGACAACAAGAGTGATCCTATAAGGGTTCCGCGTGGTTCCGCTTTTTCCTTTCGAGGTGCGGAACCCTAAAAAGAAGCTACTTACTTGTCCATCTGGTGCCGTGTACTGGTATTGTCCTTCGACCACCAGAGAGGGCTCCGATCCCGCAGCGGAGCCCTGGAGCGCCCCGCGCTGCTCGTGGTAGATACCACCCTCTGGAAACACAAATATCGTACGTTGACGAGTGTGTAGGTTGTTCTGATAAAAGAATACGAGTATACGAGAATACTCGTAGTATCTGACAAAAACGTCATCTATGTGTAGACCGATCGCTTTAGGGTGCGTCCAAACCGCCGCGTATACGCAGTGACGTGTCGTATGCGTCATGTTTTCTCACCGTTTCTTCATATCTGTGCCGCGCGGGCGAGGACTTAAGCCGGCTACTCACACACCAGCCGCAGGGGCAATATTGGAAGCAGGTCCATTATTGCCTCCTTAATTGTGATGTGTATAGGAAAGCAGGGGCAATTTTTAGAACAGCCGAAATTGCCCCGACCGCCGTGCGACCGGTATTGCCCCTGCGGCAGGTGTGTGAGTAGCCGGCTTTGTTTAAGCGGTGTCTATAGTAGGATGTGAAAGCCGTGGTAGCCTAGTGGTTTGACCTGTGGCCTCTCAAGCAGAGCGCCGTGGGTTCGAATCCCGGGCTCGCACCTCTTGAGTTTTTCGGAATTTATGTGCGAAAATTACGTTTAAATTTACCATGAGCTTTTCGGTGAAGGAAAACATCGTGAGGAAACCTACACACATCTGCGAAGAAATTCAATGGTGTGTGTTAAGTTCCCAATTCGCACTGGGCGCGCGTGGGAACTATAGCCCAAACCCTCCAATACACGGAGGAGGCCTATGCCATGAGGCGCGCCGAATTACGCGACAATATAACAAAAAAACAACAATAACAACATGTACTTACTGAAATTGTAGCGAATTCGGAATAATATGACCGTTTTCCACCCCGAAGGGAAGAAAACGGATATTTGAGGTCTTGCCGAGGCTTGACCTTTCAGAGATTACCTGTCTTACCAATACTTGCAATTGTGCTGAGTAGCTAACACCGGATCGAGTCTGCGAACGCGGCGCGGCCGTGCATGGGGTGCGGGGCGCGCGGGGAGGGGCGCCGGCCGGCAAGCAAGCGACAAGTCGCGCGCGCTTCATCAGTACCTACATTCAATGCCGGCAAGGCCCTTACTCAGGTCAAGCCTCGGCAAGACCTCAAATATCCGTTTTCTTCCCTTCGGGGTGGAAAACGGTCATATTTAAGGTCTGTGCCTTCGGCTTGACCTTTCGGAGAAGTGTTTATCTCCTGCCGGCGACCCCAGCGTACTGTGACCTTAATACAATTGATAGGTTGATGTACTTTCAGAAATAACAAAAACAATTAATGTTCCATAAAAAGACTTATTATTCATATAAAAACACCAAACAAAAACAGAAAGAAACAGTATTAACAATGAGATCCACCTCATTCAGTCAACCTCTGACTGGTAGCAAAAAGAAACAAAAATAATAATAAAATCAGACTTCTGACAAACATAAAGTGTACTAATGAGTATAAGAGCACTTATAAGGCCTTAATCTTTTATAACAAAAACTTTCTAATTCAGCTCTAAGAGCTACCCTTATAAAATCACAGATTGTAACTACCTATGAGATCTTGTTACTACTTACACACGTAATCAGTCAAATAAACACAAGTAACACAACCATGTTATTAAACAGCTTTAAATGACTCATTTAAAGGGCCCACCCCGCCAATACTATATTTTGACTTATCCACTTTTTTACAGTAATGTTTGAAAAAGTTGACTGAACCGCGCCAGTTTCCTTTTTCCAAAATACGATCAAGTGGAATTTCATTTTGATAATCATATGAAGCTACAGCCGAACGTATAGATCCAGGCCCACATTTTATGCCAAGATCGGAGAAGGGCGCTTTTAGCCAACCTGCGATAATCGTTCGAGACGCCGCTTTTACTACCCCCCTAGTAGATATGAACAAGTTGTCCAAACCGTGACAACTTTTCCTTCTAGCCTCAGAAACAGAGATCAGACGACGAACCCATCTAACAACATCCAAAATTTCGTCGTTTCTACTTTTTAACTCCCATCCTGACTGTTGCCTACTAGCCGAATCTGTTTTGGATCCAAAAGATGGCCAAAATATTATAGATGTATTCGAATCGGAAAAGAAATCTCTACCTATTGATAGTAATGTTAAATCATGGATCCTTCGCCCAGATGCCAGTAACAAGAGAATAGCCGTATGTCGAGAAACTTGAAATATACTCGCTGGATCTGGAGGGTGATCCTTAAGCCACTGGAGCATATCCTCAATATTCCAGACAGAATTAGATCGTTTATTACTCGAGCAGGCGGATTTCTTTAAACTTATCGCTTTCAACATGTATTTCACCAAAGGATGTGCAGACAGCCTCATTTCCTGTTCCGGATCAGATAATGATACGATTGCCGATTTTTGTACTAGAATTGAAGGGTAACTCAATCTTTTGCAGCGATTCAAGTATCCTAAGTAAGTCGCTAGCTGCTGTGGCCGAGGCTTGTTAGGCTCTACTCCATTCTGATTACACCATCTCCTCCATTGTGACCACGCTGACTTGTATGTCTTCCAGGTAGATTGACGCCAGGCTGTCAAAAGAAGGTCGATATCTTCGGGATCTAAACCGCTAATCAATTTACTCCACCCCGTATCTTCCAAACCTCCAAATGAAGATTGTTTACATCCGGTGGAGTCCTGTTTGTCGAAAGATCCGTGAGATGTTGGTCCAGATTCCATATTCGAAAAGGTGGCGCCAATGCTCGGCTCCTCACATCTGCCCTCCAGAATACATGCTCCCACCGAGGAACGACAAGCAAATAAATCCCCGATGCCCTGTTCAAGTGCTGCAGCACTCTTGGTACCAGAGGAGGAGGCGGGAACACCCAGGCCAGCTCGTAGTCCCATATCCTGCTGAAAGCATTCACAAATAACGCCTGATCGTCCCTTGCATCCATCGTTGCATAAACCGGTACCACTTTCGACTGGTATGTCGCAAATAGATCTATTTGTGGGATGCCCCATTTCATAAACACCCGAGTTGTCACAGTTTGACTGAGATGCCAATCTGGCAAACTCTTGTTCCTCGACAGGCAATCCGCTATGACATTGTAGCGACCCGGGATGTAAAACGGAACTAACGTCACTCTCAACTCTTGAGCAAGCATTAATATCTTTTTCGTTAGATCTAACAACGTCAGCGATTTCGTCCCTCCTTGATTCCTCAGATAGGATATCACCGTTCGATTGTCTGCTTGTAACATTACCGTTTTCGTGGCAATGGTTGTTTGACAACACTCCAATGCTATTAGGACGGTGTGAAGTTCCTTGCGATTGACGTGCCATAGCTTCTGAGCTGGAGTCCATAAGCCTTCTAGAGTTTTTCCGTTGATTTGAATGCCCCAACCCAGATCTGACGCGTCTGTAGAAAGAAAAATTGAGGGTTCTTCTTGAAATATTCGTCCGGGTTTCTCCAAGATTTCTAGCCACCACAGGCAATCCATCAGGGCAGACACTGGCATTAGTCGTCTGGTCGATGGCTGGTCTTCGGAGAGAAGTCGGCCGGCTCGTTGCAAATTTCGCGTGAAGAGGCGACCCAGTGGAACCACTAATGATGCGAAGCCTAGTTTGCCGATCAAAGAAGATCCTTCTTTCCAATTCCAGCTTCTTCTTGTCAACATCCTTTGTAGAATTTTTTGAATGTCGCTTCGCTTTGATTGTGGAAGTGACTTCAGATTTTGCGAGGTGTCCCACTGAACACCGAGAAACTCCATCTGCTGTGTGGCCTCTAGTACTGACTTTTCTCGATTTACTGTCCATCCCAGGTGACTTAATAGATGAATTGCTGACTTTATGTGACCGTTTAAAACCCCTGGATTTTGATGCGCAAAAAGGAAGTCGTCCAGATAAACCAGAACCCGCATGTCTCTTGACCTTAGAACACCAGCTACCCAGTTGCTCAGACGAGAAAATGCCAACGGTGCCGTTGCAAGCCCGAACGGGAGAGAGGTCATCCGATATACTTGACCCTTGAAAGCAAAGCAGAGGAACCTTCGATGGCTTTCTTTGATAGGCACGTGGAAATATGCTTGAGAGAAATCCAGCTTTCCCATAAAGTCTCCGTTCTGTAAGAACTCTGGAATCTTGTTTTGGTTTATCAGCCTGAACTTTTTGGGTTGCAGATACAAGTTTAAGCGCTTCAGGTTGAAAATCTGACGAATTTTGCCGTTTTGCTTTGGAATGAGGAAAATTTGAGACAGGAAACCCGCTTCCTCTGTTGTTCTCTCGGCTACACCTTGGGCTATTAAACTTTTTATCTCTGATTCCATTAACTTTGAGGTTTTGGTTGAAAAGGCTTCTATGGTTCTTTCGTTGAAGGGTATTGACGGTGGCTTTTTTACGAATGGAATAGAATAACCCTGTATCGTTTTTAAAATCCAGGGAGGTGCCCCGAGGTCCTTCCAAACGTGCAGGTAATTTCGCAACTGACCTCCCTGGAACCTCACTTCAGAAACGTCGAACTTTGCCGTGTCGGCGAGTGCGGTCGTTCGACTTCTTGGAGTGACTCGTTGACTCATTCTGGCGCTTGCGAAAGGATGAGGTGGTAGCACCTGGTCGAGACTTCCATTTTGGCTCCGAACTCTTAGAAGGTCGAGATGTGGCAACCGTTTCTGAAGTGTTCCGGTTCTTTTTAACAATTTTCCGGTTTGTAAAATGGTAAGACTTGCCCGATCTTGAGGGAAATATTTTATAAAAACCGCCTTCATCTTTTATAAATTCTGACAATTTCCGTTCGTCAAAGAGGCATTCTTCTGACGGCGGTATATCCTGCAGCTTCCCTGATAAGTAGTCTGACCCAGCTTTAAAATATTTTCTGCGCAAATCTATCGCCTCTGACCTGCGAGCGCATGCCAGGTGAAGTAAATCGTCTGAGGTACTCTTAAACTGAGATGACGGGTCAGACAGAGCTTTCTTCATCTCGTCAAGTAAAACTTTATCTTTTGATAGGACCTTCTGTATCTCTTCCCCCAACGCCTTACGTTGTTTTAAGAGGCCGTGGGTAATAGTACCCAACACATCGTCCATTCTTAACAACAAAGACGAGGTGAATGACTTTTGAGTCAGCCGCTCTAGCGGAGAGTTGACTTTTAAGCCGCTGAATACTGGGCTTGCCTTTAACCGCTTCTCTACCTCCTTATATTTGATCTTATTCCAGGACTTGGAACCTAACTTCTGGCAAGCCATTCCTTCGGCTTTAATTTCTGCCGTCGGCTCGGGAACAGGGGGCTGCTCCTCTCTAACTTCTGGTAGCAAAAAATCCTCCTGAGAAACTGGATCCGGTGGGCACCAGGACTCCTCTGTACGCTCGGTTTCTGCTACGGATGAGGCCCCTGAGAAACCATCTATATCGTCCTCGGACTCGCTATACCGGCGTTGGTCACGATTTGAAAAAGTAGGGGGCAATTCCTCTCTCTTTTCCAGTCTGTGCAAGAGCTCCGCGAACATACCATCGACTCTTTCCTCCAAGAGGTCTATCCTGGACCTTTTTGGTTCGCTAGAACGCGACATGCTTCGTCGTCTTTTGTGACTGGCTGCGCTGCGCTGACTGTGAGACGCTGAGCTCGATTCCCCCGAATCCGACTCCGTCCGTCTTAAGATTTTAAGGGCCTCTTTCCGACTCAGGAACGTAGGCTTTAATTCCGTCAACGCCTTATTAAACAGCTGTCTTCGCGGCGGAACCTCTTATCCTGTTAGCTAAGGCTGGAGGTCCCATTATGAGTGCCCGTGTAAAAGGCCATTGGAGCATTCTTATCTTCATATCTCGAAAAGTTTTCTCGGATACGTGTGTCGTAGTTGGAAAAAAGGCCTTCATCACCTCTACCGTTGGGAGTGCGAAACGCAATTTGTTTAAAATTTGTGGATCGACTTCGCTCGCATCTTCCATTGTCCACGCCGTCCAGCCATCCGGGTAGTTTTCTTGCACTAAGAGCTTCAAATTCTCCAGCACGGAGTCATCTTCCGGCGTCGCTGCATGCTCATCCAACAGCGCCCCTAGCGCCACCAAGTCACCAGCCTCCGCCATCTGGAAGCATGTGTTTAAATCACCCACTTGCAAGGTCCGAAGCAAATCACCACACCTTGAGCCAACGGCATATTAAACATGTGCAAACAGTGTGCATTCTTAGCATAAGTCAAAATTGTTAGGTGTTAAGTTAACGGCTGCAGTGCTAGTACATTACTAAATACTTCAATTTTGAAGTTAGATTTTAAAAGCAAACTATGCCTTCAGGCTACAGACGGGAGTTACACCGAGCCTTGTGATTGCGGGTGTGGGGCAAATCGAGCCATGCGGCTGCGACTGCGGCTCGATTTGAGCCTCACGGCTGCGGCTGCGGCCAAAAATTTGAGCCGTACGGCTGCGGCTGCGGCTGGCGAGCCGAGTACTGCTGCGGCTGCGGCTGATGAGCCCAAGGCTACTGCCGCTGCGGCTGGCAGGCCATCAACAGTCGTCGGGACGACTCACGACTCGTGTATCGCCCCAAATCGGGCTGGTGCTCAGACCAAAATTTGATTGACGATTTCAGATCGCCTTAATAACCGCAACTCGCACAGATAAACTTATAAGCAGGAAAAAATCACAGAAAAACAAGAAACACAAACGTCTCCGACGAACATGCAGAAAATAAATAACTACAATCTTTAAAACTCGGTCACAAATTATTCGTACGCAAACCAAACCATTTATAATTCAACAGACCCGATCACGGTAACAATAAAAACCAAATTTACTTACGGTTTTCGCTCGTAAACTCTCAGAAACACAACACGAACGTTACACAACGTTAGCAAATACACAACACAACGCACTGTAGCGGTAATAACAGCGTACTGATGAAGCGCGCGCGACTTGTCGCTTGCTTGCCGGCCGGCGCCCCTCCCCGCGCGCCCCGCACCCCATGCGCGGCCGCGCCGCGTTCGCAGACTCGATCCGGTGTTAGCTACTCAGCACAATTGCAAGTATTGGTAAGACAGGTAATCTCTGAAAGGTCAAGCCGAAGGCACAGACCTTAAATATATTATTATAGTAGGATGTATTCACAGGACTTACGCGTCTGGTACGCCCATTTGTACGAGCCATCCTCGTTGGGGCCTTCGAAGTCGTTCCTCAGGATCTCATCGTCCTTCTGGCAGAAAGCCAGGCTCACCAGGGCCAGGAGCTGCAACAAAAGACCGCCATTAAAGCTCTACCATTTGCTAAAAATTACGGTAACAGGGGCCTTACTATGACGACTTAGTGCTACTCAATTCGGACACAGTTCAAGGGCCTTACCATGACGTCTTAAGAGGCTGACAACACCTAATTTTGTTGAAATTGATGTTATTTAAGCACTTTTTAAAGAATAATTACACGAAAAAAAAATACAAAAAAATATAATGTTAATTTTCATCATATTTCAAACACGCTAGACAGACTCGATACATAATTGAACAAAATCGGCTCGATAGAAAATAATTGCAAAGATTGGTCTTAAAATCATCATTAAACGGTTCTATGTCTTTATTTTTTCGACGTATGGGTCTGCAATTAAAAACATGAAGTCAACATATTCATACCTACACGGCTAACGAGTCATATTTCACAAATAATGCATACTTTTTTTTATTTCTTCTTATTTGTGTCTTATTTGCAAGATTTTAGACGCGCGCTAAGCTGCCGGAATAGTTTCTTCTCTTTCACTCACAGGCATGCGAACCGTATGTGTGAAGAGGGGTGCTGCTCAAGGTCATTTGCTGTTGACAGCGCCTTAATGCGATTCAAGACGACTCAGTTTAGGTCGCTGTCAGATTCATGTGTCTGTTTATTTTTCACCTCACTTTCTCGAAAGGGCGGTCTTTCTCCTTAAAAATCTGCGTGGAAAAGTGCTTTTTCCCCTCTTGGGTGGAAAAGGTTTTTGAAATTCGAACGCCACGCTGACCACCACGACCACCACGACCACCACCACCTCACCACCTACTCATATACTCAAGTAATTTGAAATTTGAAATTTTTCCATCCACCATTTTTCTCGCTGTAGTGAGGTGAAAAATTGTGTTTCGCTCGGCAGCAAAGTTTGTTTAGTGTCTCGTGCCTTGAAACCCTCGCGACGCTCAGGATTCTTCTTTTGAACCACTCGCTTCGCTCGTGGTTCAATCATAGAATCCTTCGTTTGCTCGGGTTTCAATTTATACAGGCACTCACGCCAAACAAATACTTTGCAGCCTTGCATATCAAAAAACTATTAGCTAGATACTAAAATGACATTACCTGTGTTGCCTGTTTTTTGCAATTCAAAAATAGTAATGTGCCACCACTATCGAAAGTTAACGATAAATTAAATTTACTATAGATTTTTGTATGTATAAGCTAGTGTAATAAGCTAATAAACCTTTAAATTTGCTTGATTATGATGATACAATCGTATTTTTTTCTTAAAATATAACATGACCAAACCTCTTGTATTCAGACCACAAACATTGTCGATGGTTTCGATACGTTAGTACTATTATATATTCTGTGGTTTCGAGTAGGTACACCACTAAACAATAAAAGCTGGGTATCATATTTCACAATTTGACATTTGCAATTGTCAATTTAGTATCTACCTAAAATAATAGACTTTTACAAAAGTGACAGCTAAAACAACCGAGTCGGAATTAGGACGTCATGGTAAGGCCCCTGCAGGCTTATTACGTAACTCGCTCGCGATCGTAATCGTGTTCATTTTGACAGTTCATGTATGGGCTGACAATTGGCATCGGTATCAGCCAGCTGTCACATTCATATAAGAACTGTCAAAATGAACACGATGGCGATTGCGAGCGAGTTACGTAATAAGCTAGCTGGTCGTAAGTCGGTTGAACTTTCCGTTCTGATTTATACTACGAGTATAACATTAAAGCAGCGACCCTGGCGGCCCTGGCGCACCCCTGTTCCATATTCATACTTAGTTACGGTTTTATTCCGGTCCGAAAATATTATTTTTATACATACCATTAATCATTATTAAACGGAGTGTCAATTGACTAATAGGTTAAGAAATAAAAAACCGGCCAGGTGCGAATCGGACTCTCGCACCGAGGGTCCCGTATAAATTCGGCAGGTACATAAATTAACAGAATCCTGCTCCTAAGCAAAATGTAGGCAGTGTGAGGTCATTTTATATTGGTGACATAGACAGGACAGACATAAAAACCTACGAGTACATACATACACAAATAACGGAAACAAGACCTAAAAGACGCACTACCATTATTTATTCTACGTTTAGGGCCTGTCTCACCACTCCATGACTGTCAGTTATTTATGATTCCGTCTCTATTTATTAGTACGAAACAGACAGAGATGTCATCATAGATAACTGATAGTTAAGGAGTGGTGAGACAGGCCCTTAGCATGATTTGGTTATGATAAAAAACCTCCACGCAAAAAATACTTAGGTGCCACTTCCACAAACCAGGGTTGACGACTTATTCCCGTGTTAGATTAGATGCTAACCCGGGGCTAACTAGAGTCTGTCAAACAAAAGCTGAACCCACTAGTTATTTGATTGGCAACATTTGGTCTTTAAGTGTGTCTATCTGAGGTGTCATGTTGTATGTCAAATTGACATTTCTCTGAGCAAATTGCAGCTGTGTTAGTGACCCTGTGTTACCCTGTCATGATTTTTTGAAATTGCCGCGTTTTTACAGGTTCAGCTAGTGTCAAAATGTATGGAACTGTCAAACCTAACCCCGAGTTAGCGATTTAATTTAACTCTGGACTGTGCAAGTGGACCTCATAGTTTCAGAAATAACCCTTCCCAAGTTTTAATTTGATTTTGAAAAACAGAAAGCGGCCGTTTTAGATCTGTGCAAGTTTTTTGGGACAACTACGGAACGACAAATTGTATACTTACACTGATTTAATACATATTATAGGTGTGTCCCTAGGAGATATAAGAACATTTCCGAAGTGGCGCTAGTTTCGCGGCTGGTGTCGCCTAGTGATAGGACTCGAATCACGTTTCACTCGAGTCACTCGAGTAGTTTTACTCACTTACTTACTCGAGTCGACTCGAGTCGCCTAAAAATTCACTCGGCCGGCGAGTGACTCCGACCACCTCGAATTGACTCGGGCCACTCGAGTTGCCTGTACTGACTCGAGTGAGAAACTCAAGTTAAGACGATTTGGGCATAAATTATTAATAGGTGTTCTGTCAAAAATTGTTGGTTATGGTTAAAGTTATTGTTAAAGTAACTTCGTGCTACTGACGCCATGATGACGTGATATTTTACAAGAGGACGGCCAGTTGACTGAAAAAATCGAGACTCATATCACAAATTCACTCGAGTGAAAAAATTGACACTCGAGTCGTGTCTTCACTCGAGTGGTACTCGGGTGAGTCGGGTTTTTCGAGCGAGTGACTCGAGTGAAAAAATGTCACTCGAGTCCCATCACTAGTGTCGCCTTAAGCTTGCAATATTTAATTTACAACACGAATGTGATCGCAAAGCAAAAGTCGACTCACCCATATAAATAGGCCTCATCATGCAACTCACACACTAAATCATTCAGTGTCGACATCTTGACAGTTGTTTCCTAAGTTGACGAACCTTATACGAGTAATTTCGACATTATATGTGAAAAAGATTTAAAACGCGGCGCATATCATTCTATTGAATAATTTTTAAAATTTGATTCGAGACCGAGCAACAAATTAGCCAAGCAAAAAACCCAGTGTTAGCAGAGCCCTGCTCCTAAGTAAATTATAGGCAGTGTGAGGTCATTTTATATTAGTTATGTACTTACGTAGATGGACAGACATAAAAATACGATTCTTAGATTTATTAAGTAGGTACATTAGTTGTGCTGTAAGAGAACCTTCATGCCAAGCCAAAGGTCCAAGTTGGGACAACTGAGCCTCTAGTGTAAGTCTTCACACGAACAAACGTCTCAGACGCGTTCACGTAAACGTCTCAATTACTATGGACAAATTGGCAGCGCCACTTGCGGATCGAAACGGCAACAAACTGTTCCCATAGTATTTGACATTTTAACGCAAACGCGGTCGAGTCGAGACGTTCTGTGACCGAAAACTTACACTAAGCATACTGAGCCCCTAGTTTAAGGTTTAGGCACGACAAACGTCTCGAACACGTGTTCGCGTTAACGTTTCAATTACTATGGGAAAATGAACAGCGCCACAAGCGGAACGAAACAACTAAAATTTCCTCATAGTATTTGACATTTTATCGCAAATGCGGTCGAGACGTATTTTGTGACCGAAAACTTACACTAAGCATGGAAGCCCTTTCTTGCGTCTAGTTCTCCCATAGAGCAAACAACCTAAGAGTGGAAAAGTCACATACTGGCGTCCTAATCAAAAAGGACGCATATGTGTTTCATATTTGACGACGCGGTTGGCCTAGTTGGTAGTGACCCTGCCTGCGGGTTCGAATCCTGGTAAGGGCTTATATTTGTGTGATGAGCACGAATATTTGTTCCTGAGTTATGGATGTTTCTATCTATATATAAGTATTTATTTCTCTATATAATTATGTATATCGTTGTCTTGTACCCTTAACACAAGCCTTACTAGCGCTTACTTTGGGACTAGGTCAATTTGTGTGAATTGTTCCCTAATATTTATTTATTTTATTTATTTATATGAAACAAATATGCGTCTTTTTTGATTAGGACGGCAGCATAGGTAGGTACTAGGTACCAAAGTCATCTATGCATAATAATAAATCAGTGAAAAGTTCGTGTCTGTACATTAAATAAATTCATCAAAAATAGAGTGCTAACGATTATACTTCATTTAATTTAGGATGAGAAACCACAACAACATTATATTGCGGTTCGTGAACTGTAATCTCTTAACAATTTGTACTAGAGTAACAATTGACGACACGCAAATAAAGTGACATTAAAACAATTTCATTTTCATCTCTCATACTCTGAAAGTAGGTCATTGATTATTTATCTGGATATAGGGTTGAAAGTGACTCATCGCGACCCTTGGGTTGAAAGTATTTTTTTTTTCTAGCTAATCCAAATGAGGTACATAGCAATGGAAATACGTATACAGCCATGTAATCTATGTTTAAAATAATAATCTATACTAATAATTCCATTTTAATTGTAAAAGGCAAAATAATCTAAAAATAACATTCCCGCTACATATAAGGTTATGCAAGCGTATACAACGAGAATTAGTAGAAATTATTACGTACGGTAATTTTTTTAGCTTGAAATATTTAAGTCGACAATTAATTGATAGCAACCTCCGTGTCTGCAAGTTTAAAAAAAAACTAGCCGGCCGCCATTGGTGCGCAGAAGAAATGCGCAATGCGCGCAAATCGCGCAATAGAAAAAAGAGCGGGAAGAGAATGACAAACGTAACAAATATTAAATGCGACCATGCGACGTTAGTGAAATTTTAATTTCCTCATATTCGAAATGAAAAGTAGAGTGTTCAACTCGGATGAAATTACCCATTTCACCCTCGAACTATTGGCACCCTCACTTCGTTCGGGTGCCAGAAATATCTCAGGTGAAATGGGTATATTTCAACCCTAGTTTATCAATCTACTATTTGCGGTTGCTAAACTATTGCGCTGTACTATTTGCTAGGTAAGAAATAGTTCAATATAATGCTATTGTGGTTTCTCATTCTAAATTAAATGAAGTATAGGAGAGAGGAACAAAACACAAAAAGTAGAACAGTTACAATTTTTGTCTGTCTGTATGTATGTATGTATGCATGTGTATATATATGTATGTGTTTGCTAATCTCCAAAACTGCGCAACGGATTTTATTGCGGTTTTCACAAATAGTTAACATTTTATATCAGGGCAACTTATAGGCTTTATTTTATTGAAATCAAAAAAAGTTATCGTCATTTAAAGTTTAAAATGGTAAGTGCCTGTTCAAATATGCGTAGCAATATGTGACTTTTTGTCAATAAATGAAGTTTATGTTAAAAATGGCAACTAAATCGTAAAGATAAAGATAAAGATAAAGATAAAGATATTTTATTGTTCAACATGAGTAGCGTAAAGTTACGAGGTTGTGTTGCGAATCAGAACATAAACATTTGCCGACAATAACCACGCTTAGTAATAATTTATGTTAAGGCCTCGGTAGGCAAAGCTATTTGTTTTTTTTCGCCTGATGAGAGAGATAGAAACATTTATTTAAACACATTCGATACACGTTGATGTGATTGCTGCTGCTTATGAAAATAAAGGTAATTGGAAGGAATAAAACGAAATCAGCATGCTTATTACGTAACTCGCTCGCGATCGCCATCGTCTTCATTTTGACAGTTCATGTATGGGCTGACAATTGGCATCGGAATTAGCTAGCTGTCACATTCATACAAGAACTGTCAAAATGAACACGACGGCGATTGCGAGCGAGTTACGTAATAAGCTAGCAGATAACATTCAAAACAAACCGTGGGTGCCTTCAAGAGGCGAGTGTACAATTATCTGCAGGGCCGACAGCGCACTGGCATCGCGTAAAGCGCTGCGGGTGTCTATGGACAGTGGTGATCATTTAACATGAGGTGACCTACTAGTTCGTTTGTCTGGCCTCTCTAACATAAAAAAACAAGTTAAACATGCCTGCATACAAATTAGTTTGTTAGTTAAAAATTGGTTGCCTGTAAAGTCGGTATACGGGCGAAAGTTTTACGTGACAACGACTTTGAGTGGTAAAATAATTTTAATGTGAATATTCGTTCGTATAGTAGGAAGAAGGACGTGTAAACTTGTATGCAGGCGCCTAAGCGAAATAGAAGCGCAAGACATGAACCGGTGTGTATGCCTATCTCTCTCACTCTCTCTCTCTCGCTCTGTCTCTCTCGCTCTTAGGCGGGCTAACTGTGCTCGAGTGGAAGGGACGCGTGCCTTTCACTTTTTATGTCTGTCTCTCTCGCTCTTAGGCGGGCTAACCATGCCCGCGTGCCTCTCACTCGCTCTCATTGTGAGCGCATAACGTGAGCGGAGCGTAACGCAGTTTCTTGAAGTGTCACCCGGCAAACCAATTTATAAGACGTTGTCACGTCAAAAAGTCATATTTTTGTGTAATTAAACGATGAATAAGTTGGCTAACTAATTGGCTTACTTAACCTTGTCAAATATAATATATTTATAGTAAACTGTGCCGGGTGTTTGCTTTAATTGGTTTTTAACAGACGAAAAAAAACTGAGGACGTTTTCAGTTTGACGCGTACCTAATACACAGGGTGTATCAGACACCCCCTAACAATAATCCATATTATACATATACTTACATTATAGCTATAGAAGCTAAAAAAAATTGGAGTATTTTTTTTTTTTTTTCTATAGGAATGATTACAGTACCTCCAATTTTTTCAAAATATTTTTTTTGCTTCTATAGCTATGGTTATATACCCCAGTGGATTATTGTTATGGGGTTTCCGATACACCCTGTATACACATAATATATTTTTACTAGCTTCTGCCCGCGACTTCGTCCGCGTAGAATTAGCAATGATTTAACATGTTTATCGTTATCCCGCGGGAACTATGCAATTTTCCGGGATAAAAAGTAGCCTATGTTTTAATCTAGGGTACCAGCTATCTTCGTCCCAAATTTTATCCAAATCCGTCCAGTCGTTTTAGCGTGAAGAAGGAACAAACATACACACTCACATCGTCACATCGTCACAAACTTTCGCATTTATTTTATAATATTAGTAGGATGTATGACCACGCATAGCTTTTTATAGAGTAATCCTATTTTGATAGTTTTTTAGGAAATTGTATATCCCCAAGGGTGGTCTCATATAAATTAGGAAAAAAAAATCCAACCCTAAGGGTAGAAAAACAGGGGATTATTGATTGTTTGCTCACAGATTTTAATGCAGAGTTGTGAATTGCTAACTAATACTAACAAAACGAATCACTCAAAAAGAGTGAAAAAAATACCGCTAAACAGTGAAAAATAAGCATAGACATTTAGTGTGCGCTACCTAGTTACTGATTTGTTTGAAGTCGGTGCCTCAGATCTAATAGCACCAAACCCAATATACACCGACTACAAACAAACGACTTCTTTTTCACTTTTTAGTTTTGGCGGTTATTTTTTTGAATTCGGCTTTATGTTTTCACACCTCTCATTCAGAAAAGTAACTTTCTTTCTAAGTGTTTTTTTGCAACAAATGCAATTTCTGAAGCTATTCAGCCGTTTTAGCGTCAGAGTAAACAAACATACGGACAGACAGGGGCCCATAAATATGTATGGATGAAATATTTTTGAACGAACACCAGTAGGCTTATTGTCTAACTCGCTCGCAATCGCCATCGTCTTCATTTTGACAGTTCATGTATGGGCTGACAATTGCCATCGGATTCAGCTAGCTGTCACATTCATACAAGAACTGTCAAAATGAACACGATGGCGATTGCGAGCGAGTTAGACAATAAGCCTGCTGAACACATCTATCTTGCAGCGCTTCTTTCATTAACTCACAGAATTATGTAATATTTAAGTGATATTTCAATCAATTCCACTCTCGATGACAAGCTTGAGACGCCGCCTTTAGGGTTCAGTTGGTATATTAAAAAACCTTTGAGTGATATGATAAAATGAACCCTTAAATGTTCACCATCGTCATTTTCAGCCTATAAGTATACACCCCACTGCTAGGCCAGACCATGACGTCTTAGCCGTCGTTCTATATTTGCTATTGCTAATTTCATTTAATTAATTTATTTGACATGTATGTATAATTAATGAAGTTGATAATTTGATTGAGAATTGAGTTAATTTTGAATTTGATAATTTTGTACCTAATTGATTACTAATACTAGAATAAGTTTTTGAATTGTAACTAACTCAATGATCCATATGTTGGTCTAAAATAAATATATATTATTATTATTATTATTATTATTTAGCCTCCTGCGTCCCAAAGTCAAATTTTGGTTGTTGGATTTTAATTCTATTAAGGGTCGATTTTTCAATCTTCAGATAGGCCTTATTCGACGAACAACTCTAAGGGTATCTCCATGGTATCTCTCAGTTAAGTTAACTGCTTAAGTAGGTATCTGAGGATTGAAAAATCAGCCCTTAGTGTTTTGTACTTTGCTTTTCATAGAACTTGGTATGAAAAGTGACTGGATATTTTTGTTCGTCAGTTTATACTTATTGTTTGCATTTGCACTTACGAAAACTTCCTGAAAAAACGGTTTCAGAGAAAAAAAAATCTTTTGGCAATTTAATTTTGGAAAACATTACACAAAATTCGGTCAATTTTTTTTTGCATTTGACGAGTACACAGAACCCTCAGTTCGCGAGTCCGATTCGGCCGTTATCCGATTTTTCCCACAGCCAAAATACAACAACCTGTTATTAAATTATATATCACCGTCGCCATTTTGTAGTATATTTAAAATACCATTATTGTTAAATGTCGAATAAATAAAGACTTCAAACTAAACAGATGTAAATTGTGATATTTTGTGCCATCATACCCGATTACGCAAAAGAGATTAATGTGTGTTGACTTTCAAAATAAACATAATTACAATGATTACTGACTTTAAAAGTAATGCTACTTTGTCGGATAAAAATCTCTTGCGTTAGCATTTTTTTAAAGGTAAAGGCCTTTTGCTATAGAAGAAGTAACAAATAGAGTAGAAATTAAGGCTTTGATATTGTTAGGAAACCGAACCGACAACTGCTTTTCCTTATTCCACTTCCAAACATCTAACGCCATCTATTTGAAGAAAAGGGAACTAATGTCCACGCACCCCTGCGTACACCCCCCACCCTACGGGATTCTTAGAAATTTCGCGAACGCGCGCGCGCTTCCTCGAGAGGAATAATTTAAATCAAGACAACAAACAGCATTACTTTCTACTTGTGGGTGAAGATTCTAGACGAATTGTGGCAGAAGGACTGTGGTAGCCTGTAGGAGTTTCAGGATTGTTTCCAGGCCGAAAAAACACGCGATCGTCAAGCCAGCGCCCACGCCCACCTGTAAGTCAATTACCTATTCCCAGTTTTCTTGTCGGTTCTTTTTGTGTTTGATCAACTTAGTTTGTGCACAGTGATATTTCATAGTATAGATATGTTACGTTCCTAGTAAATTACGTTTGAAAAAACGTTCTCTCTGTCAACTGTCACATTGACTGTCACGGACCACTCATACTGTGGCTTGTTTGGGGTAAACTGATGGCGACATGAGACAATTGGGTCATTTATGAATCTTCAAACCGGGCGCGGTAGTAACATATCTACTCCCTGTTTATATGTAATATAATTGTTTGTGCAACAATGCCCTTGACTGTACTCGAATCAAGCGGTGTTCAGAATTTGTCTGTCTATCTGTACAAATAACAATATTGATTTATTTAAATAACGCGAACTACCGGTAAATAGTTTGCCAGTCAATTAGTCTACGACGCGTATTTATTTTAATGGAACTTGACATTCAAATAAGAAAAAAGCGTACCTATTGATTTGTTGATGATTCAGATTTTATTTACTGGGGAACGAAAGTCGCTGTCAATTGAAATTGCGAACAATGTACCTAAATAAACCGACGTTGAGTTAGCGAGCCTGGCGGAGGCCGAAAAAGCTTGGTGTGACTCGTGCCCAGGAGCAGATACCCCCATCCTCAAACACATCCAGAAGGCCTGGGACACCCCTCGCCTTAATGCAACCCACGCTTCCCTCCTCGAAAACTTCCCGGACGAATCAGGACGCGCCCGACTCCTAGCCGTTTGTGCACCCGAGTCGGGCCACTGGCTAAACGCTTTGCCGACGAGGAACATTGGCACAGTCCTGGCTTACATGCCGGCGCTGCAGCTGATCAGGCCCAAATCCTCAAGCGTCGCAAATACTCCACTCTACTAAAAGATTATGAGTTTGCGGCGCTTGCGGTTGAGACTTTGGGGCCTTGGTCAGCCGACACGAAAACCTTTATAAAGGCCCTGTCGTCCCGGTTGGTCGACGCCTAAGGGGACCCAAGAGCTGGCGTGTATTTATCCCAGCGGATCGCACTTGCGGTCCAAAGGGAAGGGGTAATGCCGCTACCGTTCTGGGAACCCTGCCACGGCTAAACGGGATGTTCTTTTTATAACTTATAACTTTACTTGACTTGTAACTGAAAAATAACCATTGAATGAAATACCCATTATATTCTAGCACTTGTTTATTGATTTAATGGTTCAGGATAATGTTGTGGTTAGTATTGATTAAATAACACACGGATTTAGCAGTATTTGATGAGGGAAAATGGAAATTAATGATATTTTAAATTCAAGGTTTGTTTACATTGTTTGCAATTTCAATTGACAGTGACTTTACAAGCACTCAAAGCGTAGAAGAATTAACCAACAGAGTCGTGAGCCACGAAATTCCAAAATGCATTAGTGATTGGTCCCTTGTACTCAGCTATAGTGTTCGACCGAACTTTCGGTTTCGGTTGCGGTCTTGTTTTGGCAAAATTGATGTGAGTGAGTGTGTATATTTGTTCCTTCTTCACGCTTAAACGACTGGACGGATTTGGATAAAATTTGGAACAGAGATAGCTGGTAGTCCAGATAAAAACTTAGGCTACTTTTTATCCTGGAAAATTGCCAAGTAGAAATAAGATTGGTAAATTTTTGTGGTTTTCTAAGGTCTCTAGTTATTACATAATACTAGCATTGGAAAAAAGTAAAACATTATTAGTGTTACATATTACAAAAAAGTTAAACACGTGTATAAAAAATAATCTATTGCAAAATCAACCTTAAATCAATGGATTAATTTTTAGATAAGTACGCGTTCAACGCCTGTCTAACTTTTTTGTAATAACACTGTTTATCTTTTTCTTCTTATTTAGTACTCTATTAGATAACTACATACTCTATGACCAAAGGTCTCATAGTTTGACACTGCCCTTCTATTCAGGTCTAAGCTGTGGTATCGTGTCGTGCTATTATGAACCTTACGCCATCGTGATAGGTTCCAAACTACTTTATAATGTTGATAATCTGACAAAATTATGTCACATAATGTCGTGACGTGACATTTTGGTATTTTGAAAATGTTGCCATTTTATACACTTTGCTGACTTTAAGAGAGAATACTTACACGTAAGATCCGGTTGCATTATTCACTACATAGTATAAAACAAAGTCGCTTTCCGCTGTCTGTCTGTCTGTCCCTATGTATGCTTAGATCTTTAAAACTACGCAACGGATTTTGATGCGGTTTTTTTAATAGATAGAGTGATTCAAGGGGAAGGTTTATATGTATAATTCTACGCAGACGAAGTCGCGGGCAGAAGATAGGACATTATAATAAAGAAACCAGCCAAGTGCTAGTCGGAATCGCGCACCGAGAGTTCCGCACAAATTTGGCAAGTAATAAATATTAAATCCAGTGTTAGCAGAGCCCTGCTTGTAAATAAAATATAGGCAGTGTCAAAATGAACACGATGGCGATTGCGAGCGAGTTGGACAATAAGCCTGCAGGTGGATAAACATGACCTGAACAATATATGAAGTGTCATTCTATACTTCATTTAATTTAAAATGAGAAACCACAATAGCATTATATTGCGTCTGGTCAACTATTTCTTACCTAGCAAATAGTACAGTGCAATAGTTTGACAGCCGCAAAATAAAATTGTTTTAATGTCACTTTATTTGCGTGTCGTCAATTGTTACTATAGTACAAATTGTTAAGAGATTACAGTTCACGAACTGCAGTATAATGTTGTTGTGGTTTCTCATCCTAAATTAAATGAAGTATAGATTAAAGACAATCCAGGACAGAACTGTCAGGCGCAAATTACCGACCCCACCTGAAGTGGGAAAAGGAAAAGAAGAAGAAGAGCTGCTTTCTCAACTCTAGCACAACTCTAGTGACCTGTTTGACCTCCGGCTAGCCAATCAAATTGTCTTGATTTTTCGTCGAAATTTCGTTCGGAATTTCGTCTTGGCTTAATTTTATTGTCATGTAATCATCATCTCATCATCTCCAGCCTATATACGTCCCACTTCATTGGGCTATAGTTCCCACGCGGGCCCAGTGCGGATTGGGAACTTCACACACATCATTGGATTGCGTCGAAGTTGTGTGCAGGTTTCCTCACGATGTTTTCCTTCACCGAAAAGCTCATGGTAAAATTTCAAATGAGATATCGCACATAAATTCCGAAAAACTCAAGGTGCGAGCCTGGGATTCGAACCCACGACCCCCAGCTTGAGAGGCCACAGGTCAAACCACTAGGCTACCACGGCTATAGTCATGTAAATTACATGGCATTTCCTCTATTAGGTTGTCTGCTCTACGTAGTTAAACTAACCCAACCGTTAATATGACTCGGTGATTTAACAACTAATATATCACCTCACGTTATATTATGATCGCCCAATTTGACATTTGACTCGTTATATAATCAACCTTTCACCTGGCGTTTGCTCGATGCAATCAATTTAGACCAGTGGCCGACAACCGGTGGTCTGTGACTTAAAAATTGTTATTTCAACATATTCTTGACATTCTTTTCGATAACTACATTGTTTTTTTTTATTTACCTTTGACAAATGGCAAATAAATTTAGAAAAAAAGTCCAACCCTAAGGGTAGGATTTTTTTCAATAAAAATATACCGCTAAAAGGTGAAAAATAACTACAAGTAAAATACTTAATAAAATAGATTTCAGTTTTCGTTTCGTCGACTTGTCTAAAGTCGGAGCTTCAGAATCCTCAGATCTTATTAGCTATCTAATAGTGCCAAACCAAATAAGCTTAACTTCTAACAAATAAGTAGGCAGAGCATACGAAATGTGTATGGTAATATTGGTAATTTTTAGCGGTTATTTTTTCGAAGCCGGTTTTTTTTAATAAAAAAATAATTGTCTTTGGTTTTTTTTTAATGATGCAGCCTTGGGATAATTCAGCCATTTTTAAAAAACAGACTAGCGAGGTTAACAACCCACATAGCAACTACAAGTAGGTACCTATGTAGTTTTATAAATGCGAAAGTAGATAAGTCTGTTACGCTTTCACGCCTAAACCACAACCGATTTGAATGAAATTTGGTATAAAAATACTTTCAGGTCCTGGGATAGTTTTTATCCCGGAAAATCGCATAGTTCCCGCGGGATAGCGATAAGCGACTCCTGCGCAGGAGTCGCAGGCGACAGTTGGTATGTATGTATGTAAACTCTTTATTAAGTAAGTAGTCTTTAGTATAAGTGCCGGCACGTAAGTCTAGCGATGACCTTGTATGCGCAGAAGTATAAAATATGGTATCCGTGGGTGCGCAGCTCCCCTCCACGTGCCTCGTCATCGCTAGACTTACGTGCCGGCACGTATAAGGTAGTATTTCCATTGGTGGCATTCCATCTTGCCTTTTATTTGGACCGAGATTGCTAAAGATTTAATAAATCAATATTTAATAGCAAACCATTATTATTCATCAACCAATTGCTCTGTTGCGCAAGCGCAGTTCATTGTCAAGTGCCCACTCAACTAACGCGTAATACGGTGAGCGCCGAGAGTTTCCTTACATTTAATGCGACTAGTGCCTTCATTTCATGTTGTCTTTGTCTTTTTCTTTACGTGTGAGAAGTAAAGAAAATCATACACTTGCAAATTTTCGGTGTTTTTGTTGTTATTCGTGATGAGAAAGTCTATTGATTTACAAATGCTACGTTGTGTTTAAACTTTTAAAGTACATCGGATTCTTTATTTATTTATTTATAATATTTTCATAAGTCGTTACCGTTTAGGAGCAGTAGGGAATGCAAACCAAAAACACCATTCGGTTGAACTTTATTCAAATAGCGAACTTTTGCTGACACCTAAACGACCTGCGTTGCAAATGTTGTATAAGAGTATTATTAATTCATATATTTTTTTTTTTATTTTTTTTTGGATCAGCCATGAGGAGTAGGCTTTAGAAAGTACATAATTTGCAGCATTTGAAGGCGCCATACTCTATTTATTTTAGATACTAAATTGACAATTGCAAATGTCAAATTGTGAAATAATGATACCAGCTTTTATTGTTTTTTTTTTATGTGAATAGGAAGGCAAACGAGCAGGTGGGTCACCTGATGGTAAGCGATCACCACTGCCCATAGACACCCACAACCCCGGAGGGATTGCAGATGCGTTGCCAACCTAGAGGACTTAGATGAAATGCCTCTTGTGCCCGTAATTTCCCCGGCTGTCTTACTCTCCACATCGGAACACAGCAGTGCAAGCACTGCTGCTTAGCGGCAGGATTAGCGAGTAAGATGGTGGTAGCGTACCGGACGGACCTTGCACAAGGCCCTACCACCCGCAGCCCACCCGGTTTATTAGTTTATTACACTAGCTTATACATACAAAAATCTATACAAAATTTAATTTATCGTTAACTTTCGATAGTGGTGGCACATCACTATTTTTGAATTGCAAAAAACAGGCAACACAGGTAATGTCATTTTAGTATCTAGCTAAAATAAATAGAGTATAGTCGCCTTTAGGATCTAATTTAATGTAAGTAATTAGTAGGTAAATCAGTCCTGGATTTACACATTTGCCGCCCCAACCCCCAGCCCCAAAGCTATTCAATTTTTGGCTTCTATGGTAAATCCGGCCCTGAGGTAAATCAAGGGCATAAATATATGTACGTTACAAAGACGTCAAAAACATCTATACACCTATATGCCACAAACAATACGGCCGGTGAAAACATATATTTAACGTTATGGCTGTATAGATATTTATGTCCTATAATATAAAAGTGGTCCTCAACCAAGAAAAGGTACCCCTGGCCCAGAGGGTCATTGTGAAAAAACAAGACAGACTAGCGAGGTCAACAGTTCGCATAGCAACTACAAGTAGCTATGTAGTTCTATAAATGCGACAGTAGGTAACTTACCCCCTTATTCATAAACGCACTATAGGCCTCTGCTAACTTAGTAATCGTTTGTCCTTATCTGTCACTTTGACATTTACCTTTCACAGATAAGGACAAACGATTACTAACTTAGCAGAGGCCTATAGTGCGTTTATGAATAAAGGGGTAACTCTCGTCTGTCTGTTGCGCCGTTGCGCTTCCATATCTCATGAAATATTGATCCCAGAGAAAACATATATAGAATATTTTTTGTAGAGAATTTTATGTAGATTAATTACGTCTCAGACTATTTTTTGCTATGGGCCGCCGTTTACGAGTTATTAATAAAAAACTAAACAAGGGACCTTTACACCCCCCCTCACCCGTTAGCTCACCCCTACCTATCAGTATGCTTAGTGTAAGTTTTCGGTCACAGAACACGTCTCGAACGCGTTTGCGTTAAAATGTCAAATACTATGGGAACAGTATGTATGTATGTAAACTCTTTATTGTGCAAAATAAACAAGACAAATACAATTGACAAACAATGAGATACATGCACAAAGGCGGACTTATCCCTTTAAGGGATCTCTTCCAGTCAACCTTTGAGTGGATGACAGTTTGTTGCCGTTTCGATCCGCAAGTGGCGCTGCCAATTTTTCCATAGTAATTTCCCGGTTGGGCGTCCCAGGTATCGCTGGGGGGACAGTGTCCAGGCGGATTTGCGACGTCTTCAAGTCGACGACTGGCAAGAAGCTGCGCACGATCGGGACAGATGGCGTGCTCTCGTTTCGGAGGCCAAGACCCTATTTGGGTCCCTGAGCCAAGTTAGTTAGTTAGTTAAATTGAGACGTTTACGTGAACGCGTTCGAGACATTTGTTCGTGTGAAAACTTATACTAGAGGCTCAGTACTGTGTGTAATTTAAAACACCATTCTCTACGACTATGCCGAAATACGCTTATACACGAGTTTTTCCCCTGAGATTCCTTCGTTGGGTGCTAGGGTGGACTATAACTTGGCGGCAGGATTAACGAGTAAGACGGTGGTACTGATCCGAATGACCTTGCATGAGGTCCTCCCGCTAAAATACTGTTTTAATGCTATTTGGATTTGGATCCACACATTATTAATTTATTTATTTAATGTAATTCACATGTCATAGGTACAACAAAATGATGGCAACATACACATTATAGTACATTATGATACAAGTGTGCTATGTTGATCATTACACACGAGGCATGATTGTACGCGCGAGCGGAGCGAGCGCGTTAATGGTGCCGAGTGTGGTAATGATCAATGCACACGCGTTTCATACGACGTTTTTCAACACATTTGCGAGGAAAAACAAAAAGAAATTCTTAATAAGTAAGTATAAAAAAACTTTACTTTACCTTTGTTGCCAAACATTGCTTAACTGGAGGCTTTAGAACTTTTCTTTGTCATTTGGCAATTAACACCTTGGATTTCTTACTGACATAACCTGGCCGAACATATTTTAGTATTTCCGGCGACGGACACTATTTACATTTAGTTTTTCTTTATTATTTTAACTAGTAATTTTTAAACTAATAACAAGGTAAAATAATCAACAAAATCTGTGCGTGTGAAAGATGGCAGCAGATATCATTTGTCCGCGCCAATCCGCGCGCAGCACTCAAGCATGCGCGTTGTGCACTTTGCACGCGGGCGACGAGGCACTGACAAGACTGCTAAACAGCCTAATATTAAAATAGTAATAAAATAATTAATCATTGTCTTAAATATTTTAACTTTTCTTTGTCATTTGGCAATTAACACCTTGGATTTCTTACTGACATAACCTGGCCGAACATATTTTAGTATTTCCGGCGACGGACACTATTTACATTTAGTTTTTCTTTATTATTTTAACTAGTAATTTTTAAACTAATAACAAGGTAAAATAATCAACAAAATCTGTGCGTGTGAAAGATGGCAGCAGATATCATTTGTCCGCGCCAATCCGCGCGCAGCACTCACGCATGCGCGTTGTGCACTTTGCACGCGGGCGACGAGGCACTGACAAGACTGCTAAACAGCCTAATATTAAAATAGTAATAAAATAATTAATCATTGTCTTAAATATGCAAATTATGGTCACTTTTCAGATAAAAATGAATACTTTGTCGAAATTAACTGTTTATTTATCATCTTTAACCTAAAATAGTTTAATATTCACGAAAATATTCCTTGTTCCTATACATAACTGAACTATTTGCTGAGATTACAAAAAAGTTTACATTACCGCACTCGTGCGGTAATAATATTAAGGCACTTGTGCGTAATAAGCTGAATTATGAGCTTAAATGCGGTGCAATAAGACTCAATTTACGAGCAACTGTGTTGAAAAAACATATGAAACCCTGTTGGGCGCAGCATTTTAGAGAGGGAGAGATAGGCCGAAGTTACATTACAGAAATGAGTTAAATATATATTATGTGAAACCAGACTTACAATAATTGATAAATTAGATTTCATTGAAGATTATAAAAATAGATTAAAAAGATAAAAATAAACTATTACATAAATGAATGTCGATTCTACAATATTATTACATCACAATGTCATTATTCTTAGCACAAAATTTAGTCAATAGAATTAAATTCATGAATATATCCGGTGTAGGCATGTCAAATATTACAATTACAATGTCAAGAGTCCTAAATTAAAGCATCAGATTGAAATAATTAAATATGTCGGTATCCTTTGCATGCGTACAATGTCATTGGTAAAAATATAATTTAAATTCTAAGTAGGTAAATAGTACTTTAAGAAAATTCATCATTAAAATATTCTTCGAGCGAGTAATAACTTTTCTTTAGTAAGAACTGCTTAAGTACTTAGTTTGATAAATTTATTATCGTTTGCTTCATTTTTTAGTTGGTCGCTAATTTTATTATAAATTATAAGCCTCATATTAGCACGCTATGTGTAAAATTTAACCGAGTCAAATAAACAACTCATAAGTGTGTCAAAATCTAAATTACTTGAATAAATCGACTTCGCAAGTTGTGCTAAGTGAATCCAAGGTTACACAAAAGCTTAGTGCGTTTACGTCAGCGTGTACGGAACATTGCCTAAGCATAAACACTTACAATAATTGACACTGTTTTTACATAAGCAATTTAGGATTTCAATGTTTTTCTAAGCGTTACACGCTTGTATAGCCTACATCAAAAGTTAGTCATAATTTTAAAGGGTTCCGTACCAAAAGAGTAAAAATGGGACCCTATTTTTTATTTTTATTTTCGGAGAACCAATAGCTATAAATTACAGCAGTTTTTTTTTTTTTATGTGAATAGGAAGGCAAACGAGCAAGTGGGTCACCTGATGGTAAGCGATCACCGCTGCCCATAGACACCCACAACCCCGGAGGGATTGCAGATGCGTTGCCAACCTAGAGGACTTAGATGAAATGCCTCTTGTGCCCGTAATTTCCCCGGCTGTCTTACTCTCCACACCGGAACACAGCGGTGCAAGCACTGGTGCTTAGCGGCAGGATTAGCGAGTAAGATGGTGGTAGCGATCCGGACGGACCTTGCACAAGGCCCTACCACCCGCAAAATACTTCAATAAATGAAGCCAATTATAGGATCTCAAAACTAGAAATACTGCTTATCCCCCTCGTTCATAAACGCTCTGTAGGCTCCTGCTAACTTAGCAATCGTTTGTCCTTATCTGTCACTTTGACATTTACCTTTCACAGATACGATTACAAACGATTGCTAAGTTAACAGAAGCCAGCAGCAGCAGCAGTGACAACAATAAGGGGGTAAGAATTCGCTGTCCGTCCGTCCGTCTGTCACCAGGCTGTATCTCATGAGCCGTGACAGCAAGACAGTTGAAATTTTCACAGACGATGTATTTCTGTTGCCGCTATAACAACAAATACTAAAAAACAGAATTAATGTATGTATGCAATGCACATGACTTTCGCGTCGACCCCACAATTTTTTTTTAAAGCGCGTAGAGCACGGCTAAAGTTCCAATGACACTTTTTATAAAGCAATCAACACCTTTTTAATCCATGTGTTAATACATGTAAATTATTTTTAATTAATTCAGTAGTTTTATCTTTAGCGTTTGTTTTCCCAAAACATCGAAGTAAAATTAAATATTCCATTTTAATAGACGAAATAATTGGTTTTTAATCATAACTTCAGCGCGTTCTAAAAACAAAAAGGTCATGCATAAATTAATAACCCATCGTACGAAAGACATGGAGAAATGTACCAATAGAGTAGACTGCGGCAACTGCACTCTGCTGGCTTTATTTCTAAACTAGCTATTGCCCCCGGCTCCGTCTGCGCAGAATTGCTATCCCGCGGGAACTATGCAATGCCCTGGGACTCTAATCTGTATACCAAACTTCAACTAAATCGATCCAGCGGTTTAAGCATGAAAAGGTAACAGACAGACAGACAGAGTTGCTTTCGCATCACTATCACTACATATACAAAATGTAAAACAAAGTCGCTTTCTCTGTCCCTATGTGCCTATGTATGCTTAAATATTTAAAACTACGCAACGGATTTTGATGCGGTTTTTTTTAATAGATAGAGTGAATCAAGAGGAAGTTTTATATGTATAATACATGCATAATACACCATGCGAAGCCGGAGCGGGTCGCTAGTTTATAATATTAAGTAGAGGTAGTAGGAATTTTAATTTTAATTTTGGACTTGGCAGTAGACTCTCCAATTGGCTGGCTTAAAATCAAGCAGAGCATGCACCATGCGCAAGGGTTCTTTTAATAGTAGTATATTTTAGTTATAGTTTATATTTATGTGTTGTAGTTTTAGATTAGTTGGTTTAAATAAACATGTTAAACAAGACAAGACAAATAAAATAACAATATAAATAAATAAACATGTTATAGTTAATATACACTAGCTGTTGCCAGCGACTTCGTCTGCCAAGAATTCGTTTATCGCTATCCCGCGGGAACTACGCAATTTTCCGGGATAAAAATTAGCCTATGTGCTATTCCAGACTTTTCTCTATCTATGTGCCGAGCTTCATCCAGATCCGTTGGGCCGTTCTGGCGTGATTGAGTAACAAACAAACAAACATCCATCCATCCATCCATCCATCCATCCATCCATACTTTCGCATTTATAATATTAGTTAGATTGACTTTGATCCATAACCTTAGTGGGGAAATAAAGAAAAAACTGTATTGCCAAATTATATATTTAGCCATCACTCTATTGATTTATTCCTCTATAAATGAATACCTATTTTATTTTAACTGCATTAATTGTGAAACTGCCAAGGACGCAAAAAATTATGTGTCGGTTTTGTAAATCTTGTCCAATTTTGTTAATGTGCATAAAATTATAATTTTATGACGTTTATGGTCTGATTTGTTGGAATCTTGCATGGGATTGGTATTAGTCCTCAGATTAATGAATATAAATAAATGTTCAGTTCAGCAGGCTTATTACGTAACTCGCTCGCGATCACAATCGTCTTCATTCTGACAGTTCATGTATGGGCTGACAATTGGCATCGGAATCAGCTAGCTGTCACATTCATACAAGAACTGTCAAAATGAACACGATGGCGATTGCGAGCGAGTCAGGTAATAAGCTAGCAGGTTTTAGCTGTCATCTTTAATATGGATCTGACAGCGAGCGAACCTAAGCTGAATCGGAATTGAATCCCATTAAGGAGTCATGGTAAGGCCCCAGCTTAGAATGTAGCAGGCGGCAGTGGTTTTACAATTTTTTTATATGTTTGACAGATTTCACTCTATAGGCAAATTTGCCTATGCGAGCGGCAGATATAATATACCTATATAAACTAATTCAATTTATCTTGTTATTTATAATTTAAGTTGTATTATAGGAGTCTTGTTAAATAAAAATTTAAGTCAGGTAAAAAAAAAACAATTTTGAATACAAATATGGATATATTTAATGGAAAATGAATCTCATTAAAAGAGCGATACATTTATTTAAATAAAATTAAAATTTGGAAAATTAGTTTAGCATATCATAGTATAGGTAATTGGAAAATCGTCTAAGTTGACATGATAATGACCGGACTGGCGTCCGCGAGGTCGCCGGTTCACATCTGAGTGGTGACTACGAATTATGAATAATTATTGATAAGATTTCGAAGTATAATGGACTGAATACAAATGCGACGAATATAATTTAGTTAAGTACTCCCAATTTGGTCGGTGACAAAACAAAAACAAATGCTAAGGCACCGACTTTAAACATATCAGAGCCTCTAGTGTAAGTTTTCGCATATAAAAACGTCTCGAACGCGTTCACGTAAACGTCTCAATTACTATGAGAAAATGAACAGCGCCACAAGCGGAACGAAACGACAACTAAAATTTCTCATACTATTTGACATTTTAACGCAAACGCGGTCGAGACGTATTTTGTGACCGAAAACTTACACTAAGCATACAGCAGGCTTATTAGCTTATTACGTTACTCGCTCGCGATCGCCATCGTGTTCATTTTGACAGTTCTTGTATGAATGTGACAGCTAGCCGATTCTGATGCCAATTGTCAGCCCATACATGAACTGTCAAAATGAAGACGATGGTGATCGCGAGCGAGTTACGTAATAAGCATGCAGCCTTACCATGACGTCTTAACTTAATGCGTTTCAGTTTAGGTTCGCTCGCTGTCAGATTCATACTAAAAGTGACAGCTAAAACTTGAACTGAGTCGGAATTAGGACCTTATGGTAAGGCCCCAGTAGGTGTAGAGCGACCGCTTAAGTGAGTCCTCGCCCGCGCGGGTAGAGGGCGCGGGCACAGTATATATATAAGCTAAAGCAGTAGGGAAGACAGGCCTACTTTTTGAAATAAGTACCTACGCTCCAATAAAGCGTTAGGGTTGTCGATTTAAGTTTTGTTAAATTGAATAGTTTTTTTTAACCAAGGTTTGCCCTACCTATAGGTATTTGACAAGTTATCCTTCAAGTGTAGTTTTCTATAATATATTATTACATATACTATAGATGCAAGATGATAACAATGAAAGTCCGTAGAATTTTTTTTCACCAAAAACACGGTCTATAATATACGGCAACTATTTACTTATCATCTAAACAGCCAAACGTTTTATTTAACAGAAAAATCATTTGTCGGAGAAGTGACATCTGACATTTCTCGTTATAAAAATAATATATAGATTTTATTTCATAATAATATAGTATCATTCTTACCTTTCAACATCAGCAGGGAGTTTAAAAAACGAAAGCTCCGGTTTTGAAGAAGCCGAGTTCAAGCAGCCGTACACTGCGCAATACGCTCTTGGCATGTTTAAAACGAACACGGCCGCTCGTCTCAATGCGCCACGCGCGACTGACGGCACCGCGAGATCCGCTTAGGGGCCGTGTAAAAGCGCGTGTCTATGTGTGCGTTCGTTTCGACCGATTTGTTCGTAGGTTCCCTACTGCTTGTGCTTATATGTACTGTGGCGCGGGGTAGGACGGGAAAGGGGGCCGAGAGCGGTGCTTAAGGGTGCGACCACACCGCCGCGTAAAAAACGGTGACGTTACGGAATCGCAACAAAATGTATGAAGAAACGGTGAGAAAACGTGACGCATACGGCACGTCACTGCGTATACGCGGCGGTGTGGTCGCGCCCTAAGTTGAAAGTAGTGTAAGTTTACGGTCACAAAATACGTCTCGAACACGTTTGCGTTAAAATGTCAAATACTATGAGAACAGTTTGTTGCCGTTTCGATCCGCAAGTGGCGCTGCCAATTATTCCATAGTAATTGAGACGTTTACGTGAACGCGTTCGAGGCGTTTTTATATTCGAAAACTTACACTAGAGGCTCTGAAATCACGCAGTAATAAATCCTTGTGTTGTGTGTGACCAGTTGTGACCTATAAATATTATGCCCGAACAGAATACTGTATTGGTCATCCAACCGTTTTTAGTTTTCCGTACCCAAAGGGTGAAAACGGGACCCTATTACTAAGACTTCGCTGTCCGTCCGTCCGTCCGTTCGTCGGTCACCAGGCTGTATCTCAAGAACCGTAATGGCTAGACAGTTGAAATTTTCACAGATTGTGTAGTTCTGTTGCCGATATAACAACAAATACATACATATAATAATATTTAAGGGGGGCTCCCATACAAAAAACGTGATATTAATAATAATAATATTTATTTATTTTACACAATAATTGTCACAAATAACAAACTATCATTTAACTATATTTTAGCCCTTTTTCATGGCTACCACTCGCCGAGCTAGATCTCAAGAACCGTAATAGCTAGACAGTTGAAATTTGCACAGATTAAATATTTTTATTGTGGCTACAACAACAAATATTAAAATCAAAATAATAATAATAATTAAGGGGGGCTCCCATACAACAGAGTTGGTGTTTTTTACTGTATCTTTTAATACCTACCAATAAGTCCACACGTTCCGTTCAGCTAGTTAATAATCACAGACTCGTGTCACAACAGCTTAACAACGTAATCAAATTATTAAAAAAAACATACCTATCTATAAAAACACCCGTGAATTTTACGAGTTTTTTATTACTTTGATTAAAATAAATAGATTTTATTACTTATGGCTTATGGCAATAGCTGAGAGTGGTTTTTATGTGAAACATCGTCAAAAGGTCGTTTAAAATGAAATAAAATTGATTCGTGCATTATCACCTTTATTGTTTGAATTCGGAGCGTGGCACTGGCTGTTAGTTAATTAATCCGGCGTGTAAAAAATGGTGTTATTTGTTTTTTTTTTAAGTAAAAGAAAATAAATATTATGACAGATATTATTATTGATTATAGGTAATAATAATAATAATTTATTCATTGTATAGTCATGTACATTATAACACATTATTATTATTAGGTACTTAGTATGGAATACAGTATTTGCGCACAATAAGGTCACAATCACAATCCCCTTGTTCGTTAGCTACCCCCTTAACATCTTCATCTCCTCATCTTTTCAAAGGTTAACTGGTATAGATCCCTTATAGGGATAAGTTCGCCTTTGTGCATAATATCTAATGTATTTTTTTTTGTGATTTGTGTCTGTTTCTTTATATTTGTACAATAAAGCATTTACTTACTTACTTACTTAACCTCTATTGGCTTCTGCTAACTCAGGAATCTTTTTTCCTTATCTGTGAAAGGTGACAGATAAGGACAAACGATTGTTAAGTTAGCAGAAGCCAATAGTGTTTATGAAGGGGGCTAGACTTTAGCGCCAAGTCAAAATTTGTCATGGTTGGTAAAGAGTGTCGTTTTCGGGTAATTTGTTGGCTCCAAGCCCGAACATAATCATTATTTGATTTCTTGCTATGTGCGTGTATAAGTTATATATAGGTATGTATATGTATGTTAGCTGCCAATCCGGACTAAATTACCTAGTTATATTATTCAAACGAAACACTGGTTGACATTATCAGAAGTTTCACTCAAATATCGGAATTGTGTAAATATCGTATCAATTTGGCAAAAAAAGGTCCAATTAAAATCTCGTGTTTGCATAAATTATGTTAACGAGAGTTCCTTTAATAAGCTGACACGCTAGACGCTCATTTACA
The DNA here is from genome assembly GCA_963854515.1 of Pandemis heparana. Classification (NCBI taxonomy): domain Eukaryota; kingdom Metazoa; phylum Arthropoda; class Insecta; order Lepidoptera; family Tortricidae; genus Pandemis; species Pandemis heparana. The sequence continues at coordinate 3,061,008 of OY978032.1, forward strand.
TAATATTATTTTGTCATAACTATAAGCCTAATTTTTAAGATTTAAAATAGGAGGAGGTTCTCAATTCGGTTGTATTTTTTTTAACCTTATAGCTTCAGAAGGGAAGGAAGGGAAGCTTCTATAGTATTAAGTACCAGCGACCCACCCCGGCTTCGCACGGTATATTATGCATGTATTATACATATAAACCTTCTTCTTGATTCACTCTATATATTAAAAAAAACCGCATCAAAATCCGTTGCGTAGCTTTAAAAATTTAAGCATACATAGGGACATAGGGACAGAGAAAGCGACTTTGTTTTATAGGTACTATGTAGTGATGATGATGATTACTAGCTTCTGCCTGCGACTTCGTCCGCGTAGAATCAGACTTAAGGATGCAATACATATAAACCTTCCTCTTGAATCTCTATTAAAAAAACCACATCAAAATCCGTTGCGTAGTAAAGATACATAAGCATACATAAAGACAGACAGACACCGGAAAGCGACTTTGTTTTATACTATACTAGCTGTTGCCAGCAACTTCGTCTGCAAAGAATTCGTTTATTGCTATCCCGCGGGAACTACACAATTTTCCGGGATAAAAAGTAGCCTATGTGCTATTTTATACTTTTCTCTATCTATGTGCTGAATTTCATCCAGATCCGTTGGGCCGTTCTGGCGTGATTGAGTAACAAACAAACATCCATCCATCCATCCATACTTTCGCATTTATAATATTAGTTAGATATGTAGTGAATTAGTGATTAGACGTTGCCTGTATCTCCTCCTGTGAACAATTCGTTTCTCTATCCCACGGGAACTATGGCATTTTCGGGGATGAAAAGTGTCTCATGTCCTTCTCCGAGACGCCAACTATTTCTATTTCAAGATTCCATTTTAAGTTAAGAGGCTGACAACACCTAATTTTGTTGAAATTGATGTTATTTAAGCAATTTTTACAGAAAAACTACACACGAAAAAAATACAAAAAAAATATAATGATAATTTTCATCATATTTCAAACACGCTAGACGGACTCGATACATAATTGAACAAAATCGGCTCGATAGAAAATAATTGCAAAGATTGGTCTTAAAATCATCATTAAACGGTTCTATGTCTTTATTTTTTCCACGTATGGGTCTGCAATTAAAAACATGAAGTCAACATATTCATACCTACACGGCTAACGAGTCATATTTCGCAAATAATCCATACTTTTTTTTATTTCTTGTTATTTGTGTCTTATTTGCAAGATTTTAGACGCGCGCCAAGCTCCCGGAATAGTTTCTTCTCTTTCAATCACAGGCACGCGAACCGTATGTGTGAAGAGTGGCGCTGCTTAAGGTCATTTGCTGTTGACAGCGCCTTAAGAGGCCGGCCGTGGCTTAGGAGCCTGCGGCAAATTCATCAGATGGGGCCCTTCCTTTCTATAAAGAAGTGCATCATCTTCCCTTCGTGCTCAAGGCCAAGCCAGTTCCGGGCCCCGTAGAGCTGGGGGCCCCTGGCATTTTGCCAGCCCTGCCACCTTATAGTTACTAGTTAGTATAGTCTAGATTCTAGACTCTAGAAAGACGATAGTATTTTTTACTATTGCTTTCTAAAATATGTAACTACTAGGTAGTTAGTCATTTTCATTGTGTCATGCGATTAAAATATCGACTATTGATATCCATAATAATGTCAAGTCAACTCTATCGATACCCTAGAGCTGGCTTGGCAAGCAGGCTTTATATTCCGAAATTCTTTTATTTGTCTATTGGTTAAATACTCGATGCTTCTGCCCTTACGAAGAAATGGTAAAATGCTAATTGAATGTAAATTTGTGGAAGCGACCAACGAAGGTTGGATTGGTGAAGATTCAAGGTTGGTAATAAATAAGACAGTTATGAGACTAGAAGAATTATGAATTTTTTTAATTTATAAGCAAACCTCAGTAATTATTATAAACTAGCTTCGGCCCGTGACTTTGTCTGCGTATTGATTCAGCGCGTCCAAAACGCCTGCGCACGTTTTTGTTTCCATATTCCACCGCGTTCTCATGTGACCCCATATCTAAACCAAAATAATATTTTAAAAATGCGTAAGGTAAAAGCACCAGTCATGAACATTCTCCAGTGATGGACCGTTTAAACCTTTAAACTAAGTCTATAAAAAATAAGCAAACCCTAACGTTTTTTTTCCGCCGGTAGCACTTTTTGCAAATGGCAACACTTGCGCCACCATAATGTTCAACATTTTACAGGTGACGGCAATGTTGTTTGCCTTAGAATCGTTGTTGTTTTGCGTGCGGCGAATTTTGACGAAATAATCGCAGTTTATTAGAAGGATCACGATGCGGGTGAGTATAGTTATTGTAATTTTACTAGAATCTTACACTGGAAAGGTGTTGTAGCTATTTATTTCCTATTTATATATTACTTGAGGATGATTTTTATAACCTTTATGTTTTCTGATTCTTGATGTATAGCTTGATATAGGTATTGTTTATGATTGGTTCAACCAATGATACCAAATCCAGTCATGAACAATTTGTCCATTACTGGATTTGCTTCAGTTTCGATTAATTTTCTTATTATGCAGTCGGTAGTTATGCAAGGGTTATAGTTCTGTTGTTAATATTCTTTAAATTTCATCCCGTCCAGTGATGGACAATATCAGTCCATGACTGGTTGTCCATTACTGGTACAGTCAAAATGCCTAAATTTTACATAACCATTTCATATTTATTTATGTAGATATGGCGCCAAAGAAAAACTACACTAAGGAGCAGATGGCAAATGCCATAGAAGAAGTAAATAGAGGAGTAAACATAGGTCATACATACTTTTTTTCACATGCGTCAATAACCAACGAGTTTGAACCAAATCAACAAGCTGATGTAGAAACCCAACTAAAAACAGTTACTGATCTCTACCCACAACAGCTAAACAAGATCCAATTAAGGAGATACAACCACTAATGACTGAAAAGGAGCAAATACAATCCATTGACGAGGCACAGCTCCAAATAACTGAAGAGAGACAAATACAATCCGCTGACGGGATGCGATCTTCAACTATTCAAGAGCGAAAAAACCAATCCATCGTGAACTCACAAACCTCAACAATTAATATAGATACACAAGATATAACACAAGATATACACAATTAATATAGATATACAATTGATGAAACCGGTCTCGTCAGTGGATCAATCAAAATCATTATTAGGTAAGACACAGACTGAAACAACTAAACAGACACAAATACAGTTACATGACGAGACACAATCACAGACGACTGCCGAAATCAAACAACAAAAAAATAAATTTGTGTTTTTACAAGAACGTTTCTTTTCTGTGCTATTGGTCAAGAAACCTCAGCTAAATCTACATGAATACAGAATTCTGTATTGGTTCCAAAACTATCGACGTCATCAGATACGAATGTTTCAAAGGATATGATAATTCCATCTCCTTTCAAACGGGCTTTATTTTGGCCAGAATTAGAAGTTAATAAAAAACGAGCGTCAAAAGAACGTTTACCTTTAGCTATAACTAGTAAATGTTGGAGGGCGTATATGGAAAAGAAGGAAAACGAAAAACTAAAATTACAAGAAGAAAAAGCAAAAAGAATAGCAAAAAGAGAACAGAAAAAGATCTTAAAAGAAAACCTTGTGAAAGAGCGGAAAGAAACAGCAAAAAAAAAGAATCAAAATAAGATGAGTAAATATGGGATGTATAAGCGTGTTTTAGAAAGGGAATGGGATGCACGGATCAAGTCTTCTCCTTGCGGCGTATAACCGAAAAGTATATGGCCGGAAAATATACTGCTTATTCGTCGACTTGGAGATGGCTTATGACAGGGTGATGAGGAATGAGTTGTGGTCAGCGTTATCTATGCATGGGGTGAACAGTAATCTGATACGAGCACTAAAATCTCTCTATGAGGATTCTAGTGCTTGTGTGAGGATAAACGGGGCGTATACTGAATGGTTTAGCATCGAAAAAGGTGTTAAACAAGGATGTGTTGCGTCACCGTGGCTGTTCAACCTATTCATGGATACGTGCCTGAATAATTTGAAAGATAATGACTGTGGACTAAGGATGAGTGAGTTAACCATCAAATGCCTTCTATACTCCGACGACCACGTGTTGTTAGCATCGTCGGAGGAGGAGTTGCAAAGGATGGCTAACATTTTATGTGGGGCATTGGAAAGGAAACGTATGAAAGTTAATGACGAAAGTCATGGTGTTCGAAAAAGATGATAGTATGACAGAATGTGAGATCATGATTGCGGTTGAGAAAGTAGAACAGGTAAAAGAGTTTGAATATCTGGGCTCGGCGTTTACGAAAGATGAAAAGTGTGAAAGTGATATTGAAAGAAGAGTGAATGCAGGAAACATGGTCAATGGAGCGCTGCGCGCCTTTGTGAGCAGTGAGAAGGTGTCAAAGAAGGCGCAGCTGGCTGTTCACAGAGGGGTGCTCGTCCCAACACTAATGTACGGTAGCGAAAGTTGGGCATGGCAAAAGAAGCATGAAAGTAGAATTAATGCAGTAGAAATGAGAGCATTAAGAAGTATGGAAGGTGTATCACTGAAGGATAGAATAAGGAATAGTATGATAAGGGAACGTGCTCGTGTGAAAGAAGATATAGTGACTAGGATAGAAAAAGGTATGCTTAGTTGGTTTGATCACGTAGAGAGGATAAACTAAACAGATTTATATGGGGAGTGTGAATAGGTGCGTTGGGAGGGGAAGACCTAGACGGACGTTCCGTGATCAAATTGGGGACGTTTTGGAAAAAAGTCAGGTCAAGAGTACCCGAAACCGACGAGCATGTATGAAGAGATTGATGAATGTGGATGAAGCGAAAGATTCTAGAGATTTAATTAGGTATTGAGAATTGACAGTATTATTGTTTTTATTTGGATGTCTATGAGTAGATGCATGTCTATAGATGGGTGTCCATGAATGGAGTATGTCCATAGATGGGTGTCCATGAATGGAGTATGTCCATAGCTGGGTGTCCATTATTGGATTTTGGCTGACCATAGCTGGTTTTCAAAAATGTGTCTGTTAGTTAAGCAAAATTACGTTTTTAAGTGGTATGATAAAACATTAAATAATTAATACTGTTTGGCCAAACTGTCTTTTATTACTTTCTAGCAATCCTAGATCTGTAATTGCGATGAGAAATAAATGAAATTGCTAAAACTAAATATTTCTCCTTATAGCGTCCATGACTGGTGCTTTTACCTTACTCGTCAAAATCTTCATTTGGCTACGTTGATGTTCGGTGTCGTCCATAAGCAATTGCCATCGTACCTTTACACTAAGCTCACATGGGCGCATAACGCCAGGTCCGCGGAAGTTAGGCCTTTGCGATATCTGCAGCTTGTGTTTCCGCCGCACCAGACAGCCGCGTTTCGAGGTAGTTTTAGATATTCAGCCACGAAATGCTGGAACAACCTTCCCCCGCCGATCCGTGCGCTGAGATCTGTTTATAGTTTTAAAACTAAATCTCGTGCGTATTTTCTCGGGGAACAGGAGTAGCTAGTGGGTAATTGGCTTCGGCTACACGGGGTTGCAACTATTGGCGGGAACGAGGTTTGCTTACGAAGTTCGCTTACTTTTCCGGCAGCAAACTTGTCTTCACTGTGCATGTGTGTATTTATGTGTATGTCACCATCTCACCATCGCTCAGATCTTTTAGGGTGTACAAAATGATATTGTTGTTTTTTAGTAATAGCAATTTAGCTGTAAGTTTCTGTTTGTTTTGTTTTTGTTTTTGGTTGCCCTGAAAACCAGCGTCAGACATAGGTGCCTTTGTCTGACACATGCTGAGCGGCAACCTTTTTGGTGTGTGTTTTCATTTTATGGATATTTTTGTACGGTTTTTATTTTTATATTGCACCAAATAAACCTTTTTCTTTCTTTCTTTCTTTCTTTCTATTATACACCTTCCTCTCGAATCACTCTATCTATTAAAAAAACCGCATCAAAATCCGTTTCGTAGTTTTAAAGATCTAGTTTACATAGGGACAGACAGACAGCGGAAAGCGACTGTGTTTTATACTACTTATGTGCGAATGTGATTTTATGTCTTTGTTTATTACACTTGTGTGTGTAAACTACTCAACCGATCGTGATAAAATTTGATGTAGAGATAGTTTGAGACACTGGAAAGGACATAATAACTGCGTCCAAGCTACGTCATATTATAGGTAAGTACCTAACCTACTACCAGTACTCTACAGTACTATAGTCTATTTATTTTAGCTAGATACTAAAATGACATTACCTGTGTTGCCTGTTTTTTGCAATTCAAAAACAGTGATGTGCCACCACTATCGAAAGATAACGATAAATTAAATTTAGTATAGATTTTTGTATGAATAAGCTAGTTTAATCTAACTAATCTAACTAATATTATAAATGCGAAAGCGGGATAACGATAAACGAATTCTTTGCAGACATAGTCGCTGGCAATTAAATTTAGTATAGATTTTTGTATGTATAAGCTAGTGTAATAAACTAATAAACCTTTATATTTGCTTGATTATGATACAATCGTATTTTTTCTTAAAATATAACATGACCAAACCTCTTGTATCCAGACCACAAACATTGTCGATGGTTTCGAGTACACCACTAAACAATAAAAGCTGGTATCATTGTTTCACAATTTGACATTTGCAATTGTCAATTTAGTATCTAGCTAAAATAAATAGACTAGGTATAGTATCTATTGAGCGGTTTGAGTTGTACGTTGATCGATCAGTCAGTCTTGGTGCCCTTTTATACATTACTAGCGACCCGCCCCGGCTTCGCACGGTATATTATGCATCAAAATCCGTTGCGTAGTTTTAAAGATTTAAGCATACATAGGGACATAGGGACAGAGAAATCGACTTTGTTTTATACTATGTAGTGACATGATACAGATAACTGGGTAGGTATTATAATTAATAAAGAATATATTTATACCTAAGCTTATATTAATTTTATAAGGGCTTTAACCTCATCATCGCTAAATTACCAAACACGTGTTTCCGAACAAGTTTGAGAGATAGCGGTATTAAAAGATATATGTATGTATGTATGTAAACTCTTTATTGTGCAAAATAAACAAGACAAATACATACATATATGATATGGGCTATACTAATATATCTATAGTTTGGCGATCGATTTCAATGAGGTAGGTATATTTAAGTATAATATATTCGTTGCGTGTTCCGAGTTTTTTTCTTGTTACTAACGTATTCTAACTCTTTAAGATGTTGAGAGCAGGGCCCCGTTTCTCGAAGCTTATTATTGGCTTATTAGACTAATAATAATAGTGTTTTGTTTCATTCTTTCGTTTAATTTACGAGACAAGACACTATATTAGTTTAATAAGTTTCGAGAAACGGGGCCCAGCGGACACGTAAAATCGCCAAAAAGTTAAGGTTTAATTAGACTCGAGAAGGTTTGTTTGTATGTTTAAAAAAAGGTACTTATCGAGTGTCGGAAAAATAGCAACATTTAGTCTGATAATTAACTGTAATCCTAAGGAAAAACAAACTAAAAAAATAAATAGGTACTTACCTAGCTAGGTAAATATACTCCTAAGAATTATATATGGGTTTATTTCACATTTTTCTGAAAAGTCGATGGTTTCAGATACCTAGGTTTTTTTTAATATGAATAGGAAGGCAAACGAGCAAGTGGGTCACCTGATGGTAAGTGATCACCACTGCCCATAGACACCCGCAACCCCGGAGGAATCGCAGATATATATCAATTAAGTGAAAGTCTTAGTAGGAATTCGACGATCGATAAAACAAATTATGCGCGTAAAGTTTATCAGTTCATGTTACAACCAAGATTTTTGTTAAGTTTTATCTTAACTTAAAACAAGGTAAATTTCCTTCGCCTTTTCTGGAGATCCATACAAAATGATTAAAAAAAGGAGTCTAGTCATAAAAGCAACTCACCGTTAAAAATCCAGCAGTATACAGCATTATTTCTCTTTATACACTCCGCAAATACAAATAAAAATTCTAAATAATATTTTAAAAGCCAAATAACTGTAATTTTATTCGTATTAACTTTCAAAAGAAATTAAAAGTAAGTTTATTTTCTACCGCGCCTTTCCCGCGCAAATTGATTTTGACAGTAGCACTTTTTTAATTAGGCCGGCTATGCACGGTGGCGTCTGTCTCAGGACTACACAGTAAAACCAACAGTCGTATAATCGTTAACTTAGTGAATGTGACCCATGACCTCTACTTGTCGCTTCATCACCTGTTTATTTTGCAATCGAAGCGTGCGTTCAAACGCGTTTGATTTTAGGGTTCATAGAAGATCTTAAACAATAAAGTATTTAGTTCAAAGAAAAGGCAATGGAAAGCGGTAAATATTTAAAATATTTATTTTGTAGAACAAGTAGAACACGTGAAATTTAAGTACAAATCACGTACAAATCGTTCCATTAATATCTTTATGATGAAATTAAATGCTACGGAACCTTACCTTTTTAAATTTCGCGAAAGAAAACGAAGAGTCGGAACAGTAACAATCTAATAGGGTTACTAGTCAAGTACCTACAGTTATTAGCTAGTATGGCGATAATTGCGTATGCTGTCATTGCTGTCAATGTCATTAAAGCCTGACCAACCATAAATATAAAACGCTGCATTGGTGTCGCCACTGTATCTTTAATATGGTAACACATAATATAGTCCATACAGAAATAAGTTCCGATTTTTTTTGTAAATACCTATTATTAAAAAAACTATTTTCATTGCAAATTATACGTTAAAAAATTTACTACCTACCCAACCTACGGTACGTTTTTCCGTTTGATTCCAGTGAGCTTATACATAACTAGGCTAGAGTAGTAACGTCATATAATTTACAAACGATTCTCAGAAATGCGTAACCACTTGGTGGTTTAAAACTAGGTCAGGCTATTGTTTAACTCGCTCGCAATCGCCATCGTGTTCATTTTGACAGTTCTTGTATGAATGCGACAGCTAGCCGATTCTGATGCCAATTGTCAGCCCATACATGAACTGTCAAAATGAACACGATGGCGATTGCGTCTAGTTACGATAGTAACATAATATATAATATTATCATTGTTTAATTCTGTCGACCCAACTTTACCGAATCGCGTTTTGGAAAATGTAGTTCTTTTGGCCATATTAATTAATCGCAGTCTGGCAACGTGCTACATACGACATACGTCAACGTCAACGTCAAAATTTGACATCAAAACATTTTTGAACCACGTTCAAATGTTAATTTTATATCGTTTAACTAATAATTATCCTCGAAATAACTACGCACATTAACACAGAATAAGTAAACACATCCAACGGTGTTTATACTACCTATTCTGTTTAGCTACGGTCTTACAGGGGCTCGAAACTTAAGAAAAGATTACTTCCTCGAATGTCATGTGTTAAATCGCTTCAGAAATGGAATATCCCGCAGATATATCAATTAAAGTCGAGAAAGATGATTTCGAACGTGATTCTAACGACAATTTTGAACAACTGCTGTTCGACGTGTCGGTAAAAGTTGAAAAAGAGTGCCAAACAAAAGAACATCGCGATTGGTGTGTTCCGGCCTTCGGGAGTCCTGGGGACCTGCTGGAGCCGTTATTCTTCAAGAAGCTGGCGGAGCCCGATGCGGTGAAGTGCGCGATATGTTGTAAATATTTTTCTGACAGGTAAGTGAAGTAGGTAGATGGATAAAAACTTTATTTTCTCACAACACAGGTACATTGCGATCATATAGCAAGCGTTGGCATCGAGGCAGGCAGCAAAATCAGAGCTGCAGGTGTCTAACACCTCAGCATAATGCTGAGCCAGCGACCGTTCCACTTTTGTGAAGACACACAGATTATTGTTACTCGGTAAATAATAAAGTTCTGCTTACTTACCAAATTACATTTTTAATTAGACAAGAAACATTTTTTAACGTTTCGTTCAGGACACTTGACACATACAAAAACTAGCAAAAAAACACTTTTTTTTAATAAAAAAACAAAAATACCTATATAAAAAGAAGGTTCTCTGTCGCCAATACTGATGATCTAATTTTCATATGTGTTTCTTTGTTGTTTCTTTTCTTTAAAACTGTTGAATAATAGTACATTACTGCAGAGGCCGTGAAGTAAGGGATTGCAGGACGGGATTTGGATAAAGCGAGTCCTGCAATCCCTGTTTCCGGCCGAGGATTGTATAGTGCTATTCTCAAGCAATGCGAGGAAATCAAGTAAAAATTGTTTAATTAGCCGCATTTTTAATTTTTGAAACATGCCATTTGAACAAACTATTGCTCGCGCCATGTTTAACCGCACACCCGCCCCGCACCCGCCGACCGCGCCACATTACTTCTTGGCCGAGGCTGTAAATGTGAAACTTCTTGGCTTCATTTCGACCGCACCACATTACTTCTTGGCCTAGGCCGTAAATGTGAAACTTCTTGGCTTCATTTCGCGACATTAACGCGTACATTTCCGAGCAGGCCCCTCTTCTCCACTGGGCACTATGGGCACGTGCCCAGGGCCCCGCGATCGAATGGGGCCCCCTAGTTCCTGCCAGATTACCAAATGATAACCGATATTTAGGTCATAGGGGCCCCATGATCCTAATGTGCCCAGGGCCTCAAATAGTTTAAAGACGGCCCTGTTTCCGAGCATGCTTGAGAAAATATCTTTTATTATTATTATTATTAAAATTGTGTGTAGTATGCTCTTATATTTGTGTGTCTTGTAAAATGAATAAATGTCTTCTTTCTTCCTTTCTTTCCTTCTTTCATTAAAAAGTATTGAAACTGTGGCGACTTCGCGATAACGCTATTAGTCGCGTCAGCATTCTTGCCATACCATGCCCGGGCACGGCGCGCACCAGTGAGTCGCTTAGCACCTTCCAAACAGTTTCCTCGCGTTAACTTGGTGCGCACCCCGCCTGGTCCTTATCACTGTATATCTCGTTGTGTGTAATTTTTGTGTATGTGACTAGAACTTGGACATTATACCTAGTGCATTCTCGAACTCTATTTTATTTCATATCTCGGTTCGATCCCTTCCTTAGCAAGACAAACAATTGCTAAAGTGGTGACCCCGAAAGAACACTAAATTAGTAGCGACTCACGGCCGAGTAAGACCAGGCGGCGGGTTCTGTAAACAGTGTAGTGTAATTTTAATCGTAAAAATGGAACAAGCTCCCGTGGCCAGCGCTGCCATGCCCGCGCCGCAGCAACACGATCTCGCAGCCATTACCGTATCATCGAGGATCGCGCCTTTCTGGCGGGAAATGCCGAAATTGTGGTTCTCTCAATTTGAGGCCGTCATAACGCCGCAAAGACTAGGCCAAGACGCCAAGTTCGACCTAGTTATAGCGAATTTAGGTAAAGAAGAACTGAATAGCGTTAGTGAGCTATTAGAAAACGCAAGCAAGGAAAAGAACTATGTAACTCTGAAAGAGAAGCTGATAAAGACCTACCAGGAAAGTGCTGACAGCCATTTCAACCGCTTGGTCAAGGAACTTGAGCTAGGAGACCAAAAGCCATCGCAACTGTGCAGAAGGATGGCAGACGCAGGACGGAACTCAGGTGTCGCTGAAGACACAGTAAAGAAACTCTGGCTGCAGAGGCTCCCGCCGGCGGTCCGAACGATTTTAGTCGTCAGCGAGGACGCAAAACTAGAGAACCTGGCGGCCATGGCAGATAAAATCATGGAGTCGTTAAGCCACGGAGTGGTCGCGGAGGTAACAGCTTCAGCTACGCCTGCGCCAATGAACTTCGGAGAAGGAAGCGCAGCGCTCATAGAAGGTTTTAGGAATATGGCACTGGAATTGCAGCACATGAGAGGAGAGATCAACGAAATACGAGGCAGACCGAGTGAAAGACAAAGCAACAAGTGGCAGCGAAATCGGTCACGCTCCAACTCAAGAGGAGCAGGCACCAATCCCAACTGGCTCTGCAGATACCACTACAGGTTTAGGGAACAGGCCAAGAACTGCTACCAACCGTGCGCGTGGGGCCGAACGCAGCCGGGCGCAGCAGGGACACCGTACGCAGGACAGCAAGCGCAAGGGGCGCCTTACACCGCAGCAGCGCCGTATGCAGGTCAACATGTGCAGGGAACATCCTACTCCTGGCCAGCGATGCAGGGAAACTAAGTGCGGTACACCCTGTCGCGGCTGGGGGGTGCATGCTACCGTCGGACAACCACCGCTTGTGTGTCATGGACTATAAAAACGGTATGACCTTTTTAGTTGATACAGGAGCCAACGTTTCAGTAGTGCCAGTGAATCGCATCAGTGCTAGTAACAGACAAGAGTGTAGCTACAAACTATATGCAGCCAACAACTCCGAGATTAAGACTTATGGTGTTACGTCATTGGAACTGAATTTAGGACTCCGTAGAGCGTTCAGGTGGACGTTTATCATTTGCGATGTGCAGCAGCCGATTTTAGGGGCAGACTTTTTAAAAACGCACAAATTAGTTGTAGATTTATACAATAAGAAATTAGTAGATAACGTAACTGAATTGTGTTCATATGGGTCAATTGTATGTAGCAATCAGCCGTCCGTTAAAAGCATTCAAGATGATAACCCTTACCGTGACATCTTGGAGCAATACGCGGAGGTAACCAAACCCATATCGTTTAAGGAACCTTCAAAGCACAGTGTAAAGCACTATATTGAAACCACAGGCCCACCAGTGTACGCGCGGTCGCGGCCGTTGCCGCCGGACCGGTATAATAAGGTTAAGGAAGAGTTTCGCCTAATGCAGGAGTTAGGTATTTGCAGGCCAAGCAAGAGTCCCTGGGCGAGCCCGCTGCACGTAGTTCCGAAGAAAGATGGCCAGATCAGACCATGCGGAGACTACAGAAGGCTGAATGCAGTCACGAAGCCGGACCGGTACCCGATCCCCAGGTTGCAGGATTTTACCTACGGGCTAACAGGTAAGAGTATTTTTACAAAATTAGATATAAACCGCGCATACCACGCTATAGAGATAGCACCGGAGGACATAGAGAAGACGGCTATTATCACGCCGTTCGGTCTGTTCGAATTTCCGCGCATGACATTCGGCTTACGAAACGCCGCGCAGACTTTCCAACGCTTTATGAATTCAGTATTACAGGATGTAGAGACCTTCACAGATCAACAAGGTTCTAAATCGTATCTATTTTGCTATATAGACGATGTGATCATAGCTTCAGAAACAGAACAGGTTCACAGGAAGCACCTAACGGCAATTTTTGAAAAATTCACTAAATTCGGTCTAACAATCAACCTGAGCAAGTGTAAGTTCGGAACCTCGGAAGTCGAGTTCCTAGGATATTCAGTGTCACCGTTAGGATTGAAACCGTTAGAGGATAAAGTTAAGGCAATTTCAGACTTTCCACGTCCGGAAACCATAGAGCAGCTTCGACGTTTCCTTGGAATGGTTAACTTTTATAGACTACATTTAGATAAAGCCGCGGATGTACAATTACATTTGAACAAATTTTTACACAATGCAAAGAAAAAAGATACCACGAAAATCGAATGGGACACCGAAGCGAACGCAGCGTTTGCGCAATGTAAAGAAAGCCTAAAAAGCGCTGTAACATTGTCGCATCCGTTGCCGGACGTCCCACTAGCACTCATGACCGACGCATCGGGCGTCGCCGCTGGCGGCGTTCTACAGCAGAGAGTAGGCAACGAATGGAAACCCCTAGGATATTTTTCAAAGGCATTTTCCGATGCACAAAAAAAATATAGCACTTACGACAGAGAACTTCTAGCAATTTACATGTCTATCGTACATTTCAGACCGCATATTGAAGGCAGGAGATTGATCATTTATACCGACCATAAACCTTTGACATACGCATTAAGTAAAGTAGGTACAACCAAGGAAACGCCGAGGCGGACTAGGCAGTTAATGTTTATAAGTGAGTTCACTAATGAAATACAACACATAGACGGTTCACAGAACAATGTTGCTGACGCGCTATCACGGGTAGAAAATGTTGCAACAATAACATGCCCCAACACGGTTGATTTCGACGAACTAGCTCAGGCGCAGGAAGGCGATTCTCAGATTACCGAACTGATTGCGAAAGGCGTACAAATAAAACAGCTTTGTTTGCCTACAACAGGTAGAATAATTTACTGTGAAATGGCACTAGATAACGCACGACCTTATGTACCAGAACGATTTCGTAAGATAGTTTTTCAGGCAATTCACAACATTAGCCATCCTGGCATTAGAACTACACGTAAATTGGTTACGCAAAGATATTATTGGCCGCAGATGAATAAGGATATAGGTATTTGGACTAAAGCTTGCTTAGACTGTCAGAAATGTAAAGTAAATAGGCATACAGTTTCAGAGCTAGAAAGCTTCCAAGACTCAGAGAGATTCGATCATCTTCATGTAGATTTAGTAGGACCCCTGCCCACTACTCAGCAAGGTTATAGGTATTTAGTAACTTTAATTGACCGTCGTACACATTGGCCGGAAGCTATCCCAATCAGTGACATTACAGCAGAAACCGTAGCTAAAATAATTTATGATAATTGGATTTGTCGATTTGGATGTCCGAATAAAATAACTACAGACCAAGGCAGACAATTTGAAAGCGAACTCTTTAACAATCTCATGAAATTTTTAGGCATTCAGAGAATCCGGACTACCGCATATCACCCAATCAGTAACGGAAAGATTGAACGTTGGCATAGATCATTGAAAGTAGCATTGACAGCTAGGTTGGCAGATAACGCTTCCTGGATCGATGAACTTTCCACAGTCATGTTAGGACTTCGAGCTGCATGTAGAACCGATAACGACGTCAGCTCAGCAGAAATGGTCTACGGTCAATCCTTAAGGTTGCCTGGCGATTTTTATGTGAAATCCGCAGTAAATTGTAACGATTCATTTACATTCGTAGATAAATTAAGGACAGTCATCGATAATTTGCGACCCACGTCACGAGCGATAAGCGATTCAAGAAAAATGTTTGTTCATAAAGAGTTGGAAACCTGCTCGCACGTCTTCATTAGAAACGACATGGTTAAGAAACCACTGACCCCTACATACAATGGCCCATACCGCGTTTTAAGTAGGCGGAATAAGGTTTATAAGATTCAGTTGCCAAACAGAAACGTAGATGTATCCATTGATAGGTTAAAGCCAGCTTTCTTGTTACATGACGATTCAAATAGTTGTAAGGTCAAAGATGTTGTTATCAATATAGACGAAAAAAACGATGAGCAGAAAACGCCATCAGTTTCTTCTCCGCAAACGCCTATGTTACGTACCACGCGAAGTGGCAGAGTTGTAAACAGACCAGTAAGGTTTTTAATCGATGAGTAATAGCATAAGTTAACACTTCACAGGCACAGTACACATTACGCATTATATTTAACAGTAACACATCCACCTGCACGGATACGAATGCCCACAGGTGAGCATTAGTACTTAAGGATTTTTCCATTATCGAATGTTTCACAGAATATACTACATGAAGGTTCCGCTAATTTATTTCACAATGAGGTTTAGACACCGTCATTTCCTAGGACCTTGGTACGTCAGTACCTAAAATTAGCATTACGTTCACATGTAAACTACCACTACATGTGAACCATCATTGTAAATAACCAGTATTTTCAGCATCAAGTCGGGCTCTGAGACACGAGTTCCGCAATTAGTTAGGCATTACAGTACTGACCGAAAAAGGTCTACTGTGACATTATTATATGTTGTAACTTGTAATTAGAACGAATTGATTCTGTTAGAAGCATTAGAGTAAGCATAGTTAAGCAAAAATTTATGATAAAAATATGTGTATTTGGTACAGCTCACTTATTCACTACCAACAAGCCTTGTAGTCAACTGTCGGAATTTTATTCTGTTAAACTTTTTGTCAGTAAACATGGGCTGGAATCAGAGTAAAGAGAAAGACACTGACTCACACAATACCATAGCGATTGCGAGAGTCGAGACCATGTCTAATCAAGTCGAGTCAAAACTGAACTATGTTGGAGTTGGACTAATCATAGTCGGGATCATAATCATGATACTGTGTTGCTATCTGATTTATTCAAAGTGTAAGCAGTGCGCAAACTCGTGGCTTCGCAAAGCCGTTAACAATTTGCCGCCCTCAGAGGTTAAAGTCCAAGCTATACCAGTGAATATACCTCAGCAAACATACCATTAGTAAAGTGTAACGTTGTGTTAATTTAAAATATAAAGTTGAGTTAATTTTGTAACATGAACATAGTTTAAACATTGTGACACAGTGTAAATGTAAGTAGTCATTGCAACTCAGCAAATAAAACACCTCTATGTAATTGTAAGCAGCCTTTAATAACAAGATATATTGTTTCACGTTCACAGAATGACATTGTTAGCAAATTCAATCACCACGGCAATAAAGCCGGTGGTACACAGGTGATATTGTATTGTTTTCATATAGCATTTGTTTTATTCAATTTTTTTGTGTAAAAGACCACCTTTTATTTTTATGCTCTTTTCTTTTTCAAAAAGGGGGGGAATGTTGTGGCGACTTCGCGATAACGCTATTAGTCGCGTCAGCATTCTTGCCATACCATGCCCGGGCACGGCGCGCACCAGTGAGTCGCTTAGCACCTTCCAAACAGTTTCCTCGCGTTAACTTGGTGCGCACCCCGCCTGGTCCTTATCACTGTATATCTCGTTGTGTGTAATTTTTGTGTATGTGACTAGAACTTGGACATTATACCTAGTGCATTCTCGAACTCTATTTTATTTCATATCTCGGTTCGATCCCTTCCTTAGCAAGACAAACAATTGCTAAAAAACTATTTGGAAAATGAATAATGGAATTTTTAAATTTTACCTTGGGATAAAAAGACAGGATAGGAAATAAAGACTTAATGATTAAAGACATGAGTTGATGGCGTGTCACTCGCAGACAAAGTCGCTGGAAAAAGCTAGTAACAAACAATAATGTTGACTATTTTTTTTTCCAGTAATGCCTTACAGCAACACAACATCACCCACCTCCGAGTGTTCATCAGAAACCCGAAGCTCTTCCAATGCGATCCCTGTGGTGCCTTCTTTACAGACAGACACAAAATCGACAGCCACATCAAAACCCATCTACGTACGAACAACACGGGCTTAACATACATGCTGTCATACAAACCGAAAGCCTACACACCGAAGACCGAACTCCCATTCAACTTGAGATACGGAAAGACATATGAACCAAAAACAAAGTCTAATCTCAAAGACGGTATGACTAACAAGCTTGCTTATAAACCAAAATCGTGCAAAGGAACAACGTCAATAGACCATGAATGTTGTGTTTGCAAAAAGGTGTTGCCGTATAAAAGCTGGCATGCTCATATGCGAGAGGTTCACGGTGAAGGAGGTTACTTCTGCGGTTTGTGTGATATGGAATTCAAATGTGAACGCTACTTTGTGAGGCATATGCAGAAAAAACATACGGAACCATCCAATGTGAAACGTAAACAGTATAAACCAATACGGACACCAGCGCAATGTGATGAATGTGATAGTATATTACTAGGTAGTTATGCGTTGAAAACTCATAAGCGTAATGTGCATAGTAAAGGTGAGCATGTGTGCACTGTATGCGGTTCTAAACTAAAGTCTAGGTCGTATCTTCTGACTCATATGAAGCGGGTGCACTATGACGATGGAAAAATGCATTACTGCGAGTGCGGGAAGAAGTTCAGAAGCCCTAGGTACTTGAATGTGCATAAGAAGAACGCACACTCGAAGAAGAAGTGAGATTCCAGTGCAATCTGGATTGAACTGGTTGAGCATTTATTTTTTCTAACAATTTTATGGTGTTCCTCAGAACTCTTTCAATCTTAAGGGGACAAAAATGTCCCAAAGTTTTTTCCTATTTTGTTACTATTTTCCATACACTTTGTATGGCGTAACGAAAAGGAAGAACATGAAAAATGTATGAAAATTTCGGGACATATTGTCTCTCCTGCAGGATGGAAAGAGCTTGTGATTCCGAGTGGAAACAGCATGAAATTCGTAAAAAATAAAAAATTGAGGGACTTTTTTTTTAAATTGCTTAGTTGCAATCATTGACGTACAATAAACAACAACTAGACTCCCAATCACGCTCAAAAACTGTCGGAAGCAAAAGTCTGCACGACGCGTCTATTGTGCAGAGTTTTGGTTCAGTCGTGTTTCGACCGCGCTTCGATAGCAATGTACATGTCTCTTTCGCACAGTAATCTCAAACGCTTGAGAACAAAAGACAGGTTTCCAGCGCGTGGCGTCGTGTCGTTACTTCTCACGATCGTATGCAATTGACATTAAACATTACTGCCACGAGATAAGGTGTTAATTCAAACGAATATGTTAATGTTATCTGTGTAAGTTGATGTGTTGTCACACGCAATACGTAGACAACGCCGCTCGAACGTTTCTTGAGGCACTTCTGTTTGCGATTGGGAGTCTAGTTGTTTATTGCAAGTCAATGGTTGCAATAGATGGCACCACACGCCACTAATGCGTATGAAAGCGAAGAGGGTTTATTCCTATTGAGCTGACAACGTCGCACCAGTAAAAAAACACCAAAAAGGCGACGTTGCCAGCTCAGTATAGTAGGAATAAATGCTCTTAATTTTTTCGGAGGTGGTGTAATGGGGGCTATCGCGTCGCGTGTGAATTTGCCACTAGAGGCGCTAGTGTCGCGTGAGGTCCAATAACATTCACTTTTCATTGGTTTTGGCGGGCTTCGTGACATAAATTATAATTTCGTGGGTCAATTTCAACAAGACGCATTTTTTGTATCATTTCGGTGATTCCTTATATCTGATTTTTTTTTAGATTTTGAAATGTCGAAAGATACTTTAGACTATTTTGTAAGACATATCTGAAAGGGAACCTGAAATCTTAAATAGTTTTCGAGATATTAGAGGTCAAATTTAATTTAATTTTATTTAATTTACACCGGGATTATAATATCAGCCCACTGGAATGATATTTAGACCACCGGAATGAAAGTAAAAAATAGGGTTCCATAGTCAAAACTATTATTTTGTATTATATGATTCCCGAACTAACTCCCGATAACCTGCTGCTGTAGGAATCAGTCACAGATTTACAATTATTATCGAGTACTTATTAAGTGCGAGTTGCACAAAGTTACATCTATTTTTTTAAAACCCTTTTTGTAACGTTCCCTGGTAGCCTAAAAACCTAAACATTATCTAAGAACATGCGCTGGTACAATACTAATACTATACCAAACACCGCATCGTAATTGGGTTAGTATTTCATTTTAGAAAATATGCTACGGACCCTTTCCTAATACTAAAGTGAAGCTACATTTCATTTTACTACACCGGAAACACCGGAATAAAAAAGGTGGAATGAGAAACTCGACATAAAAATAAATATTAAAGTTTCCTAAAAAAAATAGTTCTACATTATCAAAGCCTTCTGCACCTGCGTTTTCAGTCTTGCCATCAAAATTTACTGCTTGGGAAATTGACCCTCGTACATTTACCTGTTGAAAAGTGATCTTCATGAAATTATCGCAAACATGGAATATTTGGCGATGAATGTAAACGCTTTGAAAGAGGATTTTTTCCCGGACAAAACGGAACTGCACAACATTGCGGCATAGCATAGATATGATGATAGTTGTTTATTTTATAATTAATAATGAGATTAAAGATTTAACATTTTGTTTCGGCGCCGATCTTATAGAGTCGCCTTTGACAGCTATACCTCTGGACTTTAGTCAACAGTGGCGCCAACTGGTGAGCATTACGATAGTCCCCATTGGAAGAACACTTGGCCCTTATAGCCATGAAGCGCGGGTTCAAATCTCGCCCGGTGTGCAAAAAACATTTTCGTTTTTTTTTATTTTTTTTGTAAGGTGCAGGGTACCAGAGTTTGTTTTTATTTTTTATTTATGCAATCCTATTAGGTGTAATGATGTTAATGCGGGAGTTTTGAGTGTGGTTGTAGTTTATATTGTGGCCAGTAAAATAATTTAAAAAAAACAGTCACAGGCTGGAGTATGGAACTATGGATGCCAAAGTCTCAAAAATAGTCAACAAGTTTCACCACCAATGTGACTTATAGTTTATAGTTGTTAAATATTGTAACTACTTACCAAATAGTTTTTTTTTTTTAACGTTATTATTAAGTTTTTGTTTAAAAGTTTGGAAACTAATCACAAGGTCGCACTTGTGTGAAAAACTTTAACCTTTACGACGCCACGTCAAATACAAGATACGTCACCCGTACTACAGGCCTTATACTCCGAAATTCGATTTTCGTTTCGTGCTGTTCCGTTCTCACTAATAGTTATTAATTTGAGAGTGAGAGGGACGGCGTGATACGAACTTCGAAAATCGAATTTCAGAGTAGCCCCCCAGACTTCTTTACTGCGATGCCTTTTGAACGAAGTTCGCTTTCGCATTGAGTATTGAGCGTCGAACCTGCAGTGCTGGTCCCCGATTTTTGAAAGCACATCACTCGAAAGTGTTATAAATATCTTCAATACTACGGCTCCAATCAAATTTTTGCATAGTCCACATGATTAATGAGAGCCGTAAGTATTTTTTAAGCTACTCGTGTTTCTGTATTCAGCACGATTTTTCACCACTTTCGAGTGGTATTTTCACACGTGCTTTCAAAAATCGGGTCTCTGATATGTGTCGTTGGCGTTGAAAGGGTTAACCCTTTGAACGCCAAGAACCTATAAAGTGTGTCGTCGTGCCCACCACGCCAACAACCACTAAAAATGTCGGAGTGAAGGTGTAAGTACTTTGATCATGAATAAAATCTATTATGAATTGTTTTTATTGGTTTAATTAAACGTTACGTGAGTGAATCAGTGCTTGGCGTGTGAGTGATCACTTCATTCAAATATGAAAGCGTTCAAAAGGTTAAACTGGCCTCACTTCTCCGTTCATGGGACATCTTGAGTTTTATTTGGTTTGAGGGTATTTTATTGTTGTGTTGTTGATCTCTATATTATATTTTCATTTTTTTTACCATTACTGTAGGGAAGGTATCGCGCAGTCGTACCCTAGTTTAAAATGGTTAACAATTTTTTTTTTTACGAAAACGAGTTTTTTTTTCGAAATAGTCCCCAATAGAAAACTATTTTTAGCCAGTTTTTTTTACCTTTTCGCCGACAAGCTACTCTAGTGTCGCTTGCAACTGTCAACTTTATCTTGTCAGATGAAGGTGCAATTTACACTGCATGTAGAGTCTAACGAAATCTGAACCTGTAAAAACGCGGCAATTTCAAAAAATCATGACGGTAACACAGGATCACTAACACAGCTGCAATTTGCTCAGAGAAATGTCAATTTGACACACAACATGACACCTCAGATAGACACACTTAGAGACAAAATGTTGCCAATCAAATAACTAGTGGGTTCAGCTTTGGTTAGACAGACTCTATAGTCTGGCAGATAAACCACTGCAGCCAGATGACACTTTCAGTGTTGTCAGTTTTTGGCAAATATTAAATAGTGATGTGACTTAGTGAGTGAATGAAAGAATGAACGATGTAATGAAATTAATTTGCGTCATAAATGAGAATTTTCAAAGCGTATTTTAATAAAATGGTTTGTTCAATAAGGTTTTTTTGGATGTTTTCTAGTTAGTAGTGTAAGAGCGGGATTTGGAAATGTGCGGAAGCATGTCAAATCAGTTACCAGTTTTCAACTCATTCCCCATTTTGCCATAAATAAAACGACAGTTATCACATTAATATTTTATTCTACCTTTGTACTTTTACTTAAAAACTTAAATTATTCCGAATCAGTTTCACTGCTGCTGTCACTATTTACGTTTATTACAAAGTCATCGCACATTTTATCTACTATGTTAATATGAACCTTGAATGCCTCAAACGTATCGCGCCTATTTTGAAATATACTAAACTACGAATGTGACATTCATAAAATATTTCGTTCGTTCAATAATCAAATCATTCATTACGTGACCTTAGTCGAGCACTAGTAAAATAAATGTGGTATCATTATTTCGTAAAATGACATTTGGAAGTGTCATCTGGCTGCAGCGGTTTAGCTGCCAGACTATAGTTAATATCAAGTCAAACGGTGACAAGGTTAAATTGATTTTTACTGATTGCATTGGATTGGAATGCAATTGTCATCTGAGCTTTGCATCCTAACTAATACATTTTTATTTATTTTTATTTATAAGCCCTTTTTATTCCGAATTCGCTACAATTTCAGTAAGTACATGTTGTTGTTGTTATTGTAGTTTATTTTTTATTTATTTATTAAATTGTCGCGAAATTCATAGGCCTCCTCCGTGTATTGGAGGGTTTGGGCTATAGTTCTCACGCGCGCCCAGTGCGGATTGGGAACTTAACACACACCATTGAATTTCTTCGCAGATGTGTGCAGGTTTCCTCACGATGTTTTCCTTCACCGAAAAGCTCACGACAAATTACAAATGTAATAACTAATACATACGTTAGGGATACATCACATCTATCTGTTAGGGGTCCGAGTCTAAGGTAACAAGACCTTTAGGCCACGTTTAGTATGATTGTGGGCGTACAGGTGGAAGGGGAAAAATAGTGATAGCTTCTCTCTCCAGCCTATAATACGTCCCACTGCTGGGCACAGGCCTCCTCTCAGAATGAGAGGGCTTGGGCTATAGTTCCCACGCGGGCCCAGTGCGGATTGGGAACTTCACACACACCATTGAATTTCTTCGCAGTTGTGTGTAGGTTTCCTCTCGATGTTTTCCTTCACCGAAAAGCTCATGGTAAATTTCAAATGAGATATCGCACATAAATTCCGAAAAACTCAGAGGTGCGAGCCCGGGATTCGAACCCACGACCCTCTGCTTGAGAGGCCACAGGTCAAAACACTAGGCTACCACGGCTTTTTTTTTTTAGCTTGCTATAATGCTAATATAAATGCGAATGTGAGTAATGTTCGTTAATTACGCTTTCACGCAATAGATTGGAATAGATTAAAAATAGTTTTACATTAGTGATGTAACGAATATTGACATTCGCATTCGCATTCGCGAAATTACTGCGAATGTTTTGCCAATTTAAAAAAAAATTGAGTGTACCTAATAGTTATTAAATTATATTATTATCGCAGCCCGGTAATGTAGATAGCCCCTAGATTGGCTTCGTGCTAAATTAAATAGCCCCATCTGGCAACACAGCGGAATGACACTTCAATCGGATGCGTTCGTATCAACTCGGCTATTCTCGGAACAAAAACCAAACGGAACGCACTTCGTTCGAACGGGACTGCTACCAAGGTCACCAAGCCATAGAGAAATGGCGCCAAATTTTAACAAAAACTGAATATTCGCATTCGCATTCGCGAATGTTGGCAGCAGATATTCGCATTCACATTCGCGTACGCGAATGTCCAAAATATGACATTCGTTACATCACTATTTTACATACACATAATAGTTGTACAGACACATTACTCAAACAGAGGACGCTTAGCGACAAATATTCGCATAGTAACAAGGTCACGTGACAGTTGGTAACAGATAGAAAAATTCGAAGGCTTACTCACCTGCTATGGGTGGTGTAGGGGTATAGCACGCGTCACGGAATGACGAGGACCCGGGTTCGATTCCCGGCCATAGCTTTACTTTTCGGGTTTTTTCTGTGTTCTAATTTTCAGTCTTTAGAAATTAAATAGTTTTTTCTTTTACGTCGCCGATCTAATACTATATTCTATCTATACAATGATCCGAAAACTGAAAGACATCGAAAAACGGTTTAACTCTTTATTTTATAATAACCTAGCCAGTGCCGGATTTAGAGGTCTGGAGGCCTCTGGGCAACAAAGGAGTTTAATAGTGTTTATTAGTCTTTTGTTTTTTTTTTATGTACTGTGGGGGCCCCTCTTTTGTGGGGGCCCCGGGGCTGTAGCCCCGGTTGCCCTCCCTTAAATCCGGCCCTGAAACTAACTGTACAACAAACTAATTATACTATCTATCTTAAAAGCATTAACCAGAACTATTGCTTCACTCCGCAGTCTTCAACTCCTTCTCGTCCAACTTCTGCTTTTCAAACAGTCTTCGCAGTTGCTCCGTAGCAGAAACACCAAGCCGGTCATTCTCACCGTACTTCACATTTGGTAACGTGGCTGTATTCAGCTCGGGCAGCTTAAATACGAAGGGATTCCACGGACCTTGGATGGACGGGTGATCAGTGGACTGGAATTTCCGGAGACGGGTGGCTGAGACGTCTCCTTGCTGGGTCCGGAGGACTTCGATCCATTTCGTTATTTCAGACTGCTTTTTATCATGCATATTCATCCAGACTCTGTCACCGTTTACTGGAAAGAAGTTTGTTTCGATTATTAGTTAAAAGTAAGGTTAAAAGTAAAAAATAATTAAAAATTGTATCACACATAATGAAAATAATCTGGATGGTATGAATGTGTATAATGGGGGTGTTAATGTGACTCTGAGTTGCCCTTTGTCAGATGACGTATTGTGTAAATTTGTAAGACTCGCCTTTGGCTCCAGAGCCTCGGACTCTGGGCAAGGCAGAGTTTGAAATAGGTACCTGTGGTTTCCCATGAGGCTGACATAGTCACCATTGGCACTCAAGCCTCGTTTAAATTTTAGATAAAAATAATAATAATAATAATGAAAATTATAACTACTACCTGTTTCTCGCGCTCTACACATAATTAAATACAACCTAAGTATGTTCATTAGGGACAGGTAATGTAGGATTCTGGGGGGGAGGATACTGAGGAAAATACAAAGAACAAGAAATAAAGACATAAGAATGAGAACCAAAGTAACAGATGCCCTTCAGTTTAGCCTTAAGCAGAAATGGAGATGGGCAGGACATGTGGCAAGATATGATGACAAAAGATGGACCCATCAGATAACCAAATGGCCAGGGCCATCAGGCAAAAGACACGTTGGAAGGCAGAGGAAAAGATGGGCTGACGACGTTAGGATCATGGCAGGATGAATGTTGCCAAGAGAAGAGAGGATTGAAAAAGGATGGAGGAGGCTTTTACGTTTGGGGGGCCACACCGAAAAGAAGATAAATAATAAATTATAAATATATATAAATGTAATAAATGAAATGTAATGAAATGAAACAATGAATGGATGAATGTTGCCAAGACAGGGTTGATAAAAATCATGATTATTATAAAAAAAACATAATAATCCGATTAATTTGATTTAAATCGGATCTATTTGATTAAAATCAGTTTTTTTTTATTTTTTTATTTTCTTGTCTTTTTTTATTAATTAAATAGCCAGTTCAGTTATATAATAAAACAAAAACAACGTATTTTAATTAAATTTATTAAAATCAACAATATTAAAAGTTTTAAAACAGTAGTTTAGTTAATAGTAGCTTTGTTAAACTTGCCGGAAGCGGACTTTTTTTCATCGAAATAAACCCACACAGCATCTTTTTTTCTTCCAGACATCTTTTTTTGTATTCACTCTTTCACTAGTCAATTACGAATGACCGGGCGAAAAGCGAAATGCGTGTCGTGTTTTAGTTTCGGGGAATCCTGGAACCGTTTCGGTACCATGCGTCACGTACTATAGTTTCGGGGTTTCCCCGAAACTGTTACGCTATGACTCGCTTGCACATGTGTGCGTGCCGTAGTGGTCCGGGGGATTCCCTAAACAATTTTGGGCCGATTTGGTTGTAGTAAAAATTTAATGATTTAAATCAATGATTTTTTTGAAAAAATCCCTCGATTAAAATCACTGATTTAAATCAAGTGATTTAAATCATATCAACCCTGTGCCAAGAGAAGAGAGGATTGAAAAAGGATGGAGGAGGCTTTTACGTTTGGGGGGCCACACCGAAAAGAAGATAAATAATAAATTATAAATATATATAAATGTAATAAATGAAATGTAATGAAATGAAACAATGCAATAATTTGGAATTTGGAATGTGGAAATAAAGCTATATTATTATTATTATTTTTAATGTAGGATTCTGATAGTGAAAGATTTTTTCAAATTGGTCCAGCAGTAGAGGTCCACGCCGCGCCGATGCGCCGCCGCCGAGCAACCTCAGCGCGCCGCCGCCGCCGCCGGGGCGGTAAAAATTTGGCGCCGACTTGGAATAAATATTTTACCTATAGACCAAACCGAACAAAACAACAATGCGCTGTCGCCATGCTGATATGTAAAAGCTTAAATAATGATGTTCTGAAGTCATCATCATCATGGCCTTTTGGTGACCCAATCTTGGATGTTGGCCTCTTCCCTCTTCTTCCACTTTTGGCGATCTTGTGCCAGTCTCATCCAGTCTCGACCCCCGTGCCGTCGAATGTCGTCCATCCAGCGCTGGGGTGGTCTGCCGCGCCTTCGAGTATCCGCTCTGGGCTTCCATTTAAGGATCCAGCGACTCTCGTCCATTCTCGCAATGTTCCTGCCCATGTCCACTTTTTCCTTGCTATGACAGCCATGACGTCTTTCACCTTGGTCTTATTTCGGGGCCATTTTTTACGTTTCCGGTCACGAAGGGTGATCCTGAACATCGCTCTCTCCATACCCCTCTGCGCGACTCCGAACTTCTCGGCGGACTTTTGTGTAAGGGTCATGGTCTCTGTACCGTAGGTGAGCACCTTATTGGCAATTGGCACCGAACGCCGCCCAAGCCTGCGCGATCCGTCTTTTCACTTCCGCTAGCTGGTTCTCAAAGCCCAGTGTAACCTTATGCCCCAAATATATGTATTAGGTTACTCTATCCACTGGAAGCTGGTAGGTAGTCTGTGACTTAGGAATGTTGATCATAGTCTTGGTTTTTCCCATGTTCATTTTAAGACCCGTCTTCTCGGATTCCACTCTCAAATCCCCCAGCAACATCATCATCTCCTCAATGCTTTCCGAGACAAGAACCAGGTCATTAACAAACCTCAGATTGGCCAATCTCTCTCCATCAATCATCAGCCCCTTCCCTGCCCATTGCATTTGTTGGAATATACATTCTAGTGCTAGGGTAAACAGC
Source organism: Pandemis heparana (assembly GCA_963854515.1). Lineage (NCBI taxonomy): Eukaryota > Metazoa > Arthropoda > Insecta > Lepidoptera > Tortricidae > Pandemis > Pandemis heparana. The sequence goes on from OY978032.1 coordinate 3,088,000, forward strand.
TTCGGTGATATTGTGCCCCCCTGCCTGACACCTCTCTCTAGATGGAATTTGTTGGTTTTCTTGTGCAGGCAGACACAGGCAGTTGCTTTCTGGTGGAGGTGGTTGAGGATCTGTATGTAACTTTAATCGATACGGCATGAAACTAGAGCTTGCTCTATATGCCACCACTCTATGGAGTCGAACGCTCGATGAAGGCTAGGATAAGCGGTTTCCTGTACTAATTACATTTCTCTACAACTGTTTTGAGAGTTTGAAGGTGGTCGTTGGTGCTGAAGCCTGAGCGAAAGCCCGCCTATTCTCTGGGTTGAAAAAATTCCAGCTTCTTGTCAAGTCTGTTAACTAGAACCTGACAGAAGAGCTTGTAGACATGCGACAGTAGACTGATAGGTCTGTAGTTTTCCAGCCTTTTAATGTCCCCTTTTTTGTGGATTAGGGTGATTACTGCATTATGCCATGATGTAGTTACTTTACCTTCCAGGATGCACTTTGTGAATAGAATTGCCAGGACTTGACTGACTTCTGTAGTATTGGGAACAAAATAAAAAAATGTTTCCTTGGCTTGCAGGATTGGCGCGGATTTTTAGTCACGCTTAACATGTGTTTTCTTTAGTTACTTATTCCTCTTAAAAAATGTCCCCACGCCGGCGACGCCGCGCCGCGCCGGGTTCAAAACCCAGCGCGCCGCCGCCGGGTTTTTTGGCTGCGGCGTGGACCTCTATCCAGCAGTAAGAGCCTATTCAATGCAAAAAAAACTAACAAACAATCATCATCATTCATTTAAAAAGTCGGAGAACACAAGTGCAGTGATATACATGTTTCTGCTCAAAGAGCTGCTAGTATATTATTTAAATTAATAAAAATAATAATCATTAAATCTTTCCTCTTATAAACATTGGCTTGTAGCCATAGTACAAGCATTGCTTAGTTTGGGATTAGGTCAATTGGTGTATTACTAGGGATTGCAATCCGGATAATCCGAAATAACCGGATAAATCCGGATTTTTGTCGCCTTTTATAAATTCGGATTTTTATTTTTAGCATAAAGTCCGGTTTTTTCGGATTTCAATTACAGTCGACAAAGATGACATTTAACCAGAATTTCCTATTGAATTTAGTTTCATTTCATTCATTCATACGTTTGTTTCCGTTGCCCGCCTCGTGCGTGAGATACCTACCCCTCTCCCCTCCACTTCTACTCCAGCTTTAGATCTAGCTAGTCGGCCGATCCGGTAGTACTGTACTGCAGACACAGCAGTACTGGAATTGACTAAACGCGGAATATAAAGATTTTTGCAGTTTTATTTTATATATTCTTAGGGAAATTCTAAAAACAATAAAATTGAACACCATTAGGTTTTCAAAAAAAATTTCAAAATATCAATAAAAATATATGACAATACGAAAAAACAGGATAATCCGGATTTGTACAAGTTGATAATTTTAAAATCCGGATTTGAGAAAAAACCGGATTTTGCAATCCCTAGTATTATCCCGTGGGTCAGAGAAAGGGAAGCCAGACAGACTGGCACCGTATAGCGGTATGTTACAAAGCGGTTTACCCTCCCACAAGCAATTATCACTTCAAAAACTTCAACATACAGTATTCTCCAACAACAACGGGGGCCCTGTGTCGGCGGGGCTTCAAGTACACCACCACGCCCGGGTTCTGCTTCGCAAACTCCACCAGGTCCTGTTCTATGAAGTCTCTGCAATTGACAACATTTCATTTTTATAACACCTGAAAATGTATATGTGGTTCGAAAGCATTTTGCCTCCTGATCACTGTAATATGTTTATATAATTTTAATATCGCTTATTATAAAAATAAAAATTAATTAAAAATATGTCCTAATTTTATCAAAACTACCACAGGATAGGTGAAACGCCTTTGCTTTTTTCACCAGAAAAAATAAGCGATCATAATTTTGTATTTTTGACAACTTCAAAGTACAAGGGGGGCAACTCTAAAATTCGATTTTCGAAGTTCGTTGCATACCTTTTCTCTCACTCTCAAGATAATGACTATTAGTATGAGCGGAACAGCACAAAGCGAACCTCGAAAATCGAATATTGGAGAATAGGACCTGACATTGACAATTTGAAATTAACGTCAGGTTTTTTTTTCTATAGAGAAAAGACAAAGTTATCCCTTGTGTGTATTCTGTGATAGTATCGGAGTTACGCCCTTTTAGAATAAGCACAAATTAATTAGGTATAAATTAAATACAAGCCCTAGCGAAAAAATTTAACTGTCAGCATATTCATCTTTTCAAACAAAATACAGAGAACCATTAAAATGATAGGCTCAGAAATATGAAATGTTGTCAATTAACAACATTCTATCTAACTAATATTATAAATGCGGGATGGATCGATGGATGGATGGATGTTTGTTTGTTACTCAATCACGCCAGAATAGCCCAACGAATCTGGATGAAATTCGGCACATAGATAGAGAAAAGTCTAGCACGTAGGCTTCTTTTTATCCTGGAAAATTCCCATGGGATAGTGATAAATGAATACTTTGCAGACGAAGTCGCAAGCAATAGCTAGTTGGTTGGTATATAAAGGCCAGACCAGAGCATTCAAAGAATCAGAATATTTGAAGGTGGTCCGTGTAGGGTTGCCAGGTCGCCAAACCTAATACAGACAGGGCAGATATAAGGTAGTTTGGCCAGACATTTGGGTAAAAAGGCAGACACCTAACATCACCGATTTTGTGTCTTAGATACCTACGTACAACAAAATAAATGTAAAATCAAGCTTTTTGATTACCATAAATCTTGTTAAATTGTAATGAAATATGAATGGGAAATTTTACCCTAACAAAAGCCGGACAAGCTGGACACCTTTTATTACAGCTGGACACCTTTTATTACAGCCGGACACCTTTTATTACAGCCGGACACCTTTAAATCTATATAAGCCTATGTCTGGCTTTATCCGGACGCCTGGCAACGCTAGGTCCGTGTAAGGTCCGAGCGGATCGCTACCACCGTGTTACTCGCTAATACTGCCGCTAAGCAGTGCTTGGGCTGCTGTGTTCTAATATGGATGAGCTATCTTAACCCTCTGGGCTGGTAACGCATCTGCAATCCACTAGTGTTGCGGGTGTCCATGGATGGTGGTGCTCACTCACCATTAAGGTAAAAATTGGGCTTAGTGGCTGGATATATCAAATCTCGAAAATTCTACTACATCAGTGAGCCTGCCTCATTAGGTTTTTTCGCCTACAAAAACAACATACAGGGAAACCTGGATAACTGGGACATCAAGGGACCTGCGAATTAGTCTCACTTAAAGAGGTATTCCACTTACCCAGTGTCTCAGATAGCCAGGTATAAATAAATATCGGTCTCATTTACAGAGGCTCCCATTAATAGAGGTGAAAATATAGAGGTTATGAAAAGAGGAAATGAAATAGTGGGCAGGGGAGTGTTTGATGAATCTGCACCAAGAGACATCCAATGAGGCTGGCATAGTCACGCAGGTGCACTTAAGCCTCGTAAAAAAATTAGATAAAAAAAAAATGAAATGAAATAATGTATTATGGAAACATTATACATACCTACATGAGTAATTAAAAGTGCTTACTTTATAAACAAAAAAAAACAACATGTTTAAAAATAAAAAAATAACGTTTTTTTTAATATTAAACAGTACAAAAACTCAAGTAAAGATTTTGAGCCTTAATTTCGGCATTTTGAAATAGACGCCAATAATAGCAAAACAAAACTAAAACCAGAGGACATAATAATTGAGGCTTAAAATTAGCCAAGTACAAAATTAGCAGGTAAATTTAGTAAATAAAATGGAATTTATTAAATAATACAGTAATTTAAAGTCAAAGTCGTAGGTAGTGCCAGTTACAGAGGTCTTTGCTAGTGAAATTTAAAGGAAACAATTTTAGAGAAATTGTTCCTTAAAATATAATCTCATTAAAAGAGGTAAAATACACTCGAAGTCTCAGTTATAGAGGTAATTATGACGATAAAATCGAAAGAACGAATCCCAGATATAGAGGTTCGTTTTGTCCCACTAACAGAGGTAATTCAGTGCCAAGGTGCCGGGACCACAGCATGAGTTCCAGCTATGGAGGTTTCTCACTTAACCAGGTATCACTGTAGGTATTTAAGTCTGTATAACAGATAGCGTGTGCTAAAAGATGTATACTTGGTACAAACTAAGGAGTTACGGACTCAGAACACTATAAATAAGATTTGGTCTGTACCTAATACCGCGACTGCTCCCGTGGCTTTTGCAGAATTTCAGCACAATCCGTTGCAGCTGGCAGACGTAGCGGCCGACGCCGTTCTGCAACGGTGCCCGCACGAAACCTGACTTGAGTAACAAGTTCTTATTCGACATTTTTAGTCAAAACTTTAGTAAAAAACAATTTGGGTGTAATACTAAAAATTACGTATGATTTGAGGATTTTGAGGTTACATTTATGTCAATGTCAATATGACGTTTCGAATGCGTTTGGTAACTGCTTTGAACAATCCAATGGACAGAGCCAACATTTCTTTATCTTAACGTCACGACTAGTCTAATAGTTTCAAAATGCGTCCTCATTTTATTTCATGAAACAAGCTTGAAACTTATAGAAAAATTATAGAAAGATAATATTTTTCCTAGTGTACATTTAATTAAAAATAATTGACGTAGTTCAAAGTATCCAAGCTTTAAACTTAGGGCACGGTAGTGCAATCGCCAAGACGAAAAAAAAAACGAAAACAACATTGTGATTATTATTTATTCTGTGATTGTGATGTGACGAGGCTCTGATGAGGCCAGGCTTTTTGTGCCATGAAGTTTAATAGCCAAGTGTTACAAACTGGAAGTGTTTGAATAAAACATATCTGAGATTATGCTCAATGCAATAAAATATGATTAACAGGTTTAAAATTAAAACACGCACCATTGTGTTTATCATTTATTTATAAAAAAATAATATTTACAAAACGAACAATTAAATACAACTTTCGAGAATTATGCTGCTGCTCAATAGTCAGTATACAAAAGCCATACAATTTACAATAGTAGTAGCCTTATTACTTATTATAATTCACACAACATAATGTTTATTCTTTTTTGAATAAGTTTTTTTGTGATCAGTTTTTGCGTGCTGTATTATTATAGTCTTACACAAAACTTATAGATAGATACATTGATTTTTCTCAAATCAGAGATTCAAGGATAGTCAAAATTCTAATTTACGTATTGATTTACTCCCACAAATTATTTATTGCACATTATATTGTCGTAATACTGTAAAAAAATACAATATAGACGATTTAAACAAACGAATACCTTAAAACAATACCCCAAACATTGCTGACTAATTGCGCAATCTAATTAAAGTTTATAGTGCCGTTAAATTTAGCTTAGAAGTAAGATGGTACCTAATATTAAAGTGTACTTAGCTACCCTTTTCTCTTCGATGTAATCACGCCATTGAATTTTCTTCAAAGAGTATAAAGTACTTTATAAAACTATATTGCACACTCTAATGCAAAAAACCTCAGTCGATATCTCGTTATTGTAGCACGTTTTTCCTTTATAATAAAGATTACATACTTAAATTAAATGATATTCAAGTCTGAATTAAATGGTTACTAAATAGCTTTTAAGTTAAAAAAAAGTCAAAGACTGGTTATGAAGAGAAACCTAGAGATCTTTTAATAGCTTTTACGCCACATCCATGAAATACCGATTTCTAGTTTACTCAAATATTTGCGTTGTTTTACAAAATCTATCATCAGTTTTAGCACCAAGATTAAAGAGAAAGATTTACACTAGGTATGTGGTAGGTATAACAAAGGATTAGGTTCCAACATAAAACTCGTTTTCAAGCTACTGAATTAAATACTGAATACTTAAAATCTATAATATGTGTTTTCTGTCATGGTATTGATATATTCACTTGGCTTTTTTATAATAGTAACCACAAAAGCAACCATTATTTAAGCAAATCATAAGCAAACGCCATAATTTTGTCATGGCAGCCTTTCCCAATCTATCTACTTAAAATATAAAATGTCATTATCACTGAGGAAACTCGATGAAGTTCTTATAATCTCACTTTACGAGTATTCAAGCCCAACGTGGCTTAGTTACTTTATTGTATCTATTTAATTTCCATTATACGTTGTAATATAATGATCAAAATAAAATTAAACTTTTTATTAGACTTGGGGCATATTTTCTACCACGCCCATGCCCTTTGAATTTACAGATACCTACACAACGCTACCAGAGTTTAAGAATTATGAATGAGAGCGTTATTTTTCTCGTAACTGTCACATTTTTGAAGTAAATCACTTGAACATAGCAACATAATGTATATTGAAATACATACTTTTTAATATTTTTTGTTGCTTGTTTCAAATTAATTTCGAATACTCTTTCTAAACATGTAATTACTTAGATATTATTATTGTTGGGAAAGGTCATATGAGGCTCTTAACATCTGTCCATTCTTTTCAGTATCCTTATTCCTTGTTCTTTTCTTCCAGCTGCTTTATCCTGACGGGTACTTGCACAGCCGGCAGGTCGACGCTGCGCGCGCGACGTCGGCCATTTTGGATCTCGATGGCGGTGCGGCGCGTTTCCGGTGGCAGCGGCGTCAGTTCTGGCAGAACCAAGCGTTTACGGGGAAACTCTGGCGTTCGAAGAGTTCCACCTGGAAAAAGGGTAAGGTATTGTCTGTTTACCTCTTCAGTCTTCACGCTTAAACCGCTGAACCGATTTTTGGTAAGTATAGAGGAAGAATATAAATTTTCTAAACAACACTGAAAATTAGAACACAGAAAAATTCGAAAAGTAACAGCCTTATTCATAAAAAGTTAGAGGCTCGCTATAAGCTCGCTATAGGACCGATGCAAAAAAACATGATTCATAAACGTCAATTAGCGCTAATCAGTTCATCAAGGCTCTATTAAGTCTTCCGAAAGTTAGTGGACCGCAGACCCTCCTTTATCTCTCTGCTAACTCACAAAATGGCCGCCACAAATGTGAACAGCTGATTTTGGCAAGAGCAAAACCATACGCAAGACAGTTTTTTTTATTTTAAGTTTTTATCCCCTCCGGGAAAGGTAAAGGAAACTAGATCCACACTGCCTAGTCTGTCGTGTTAATTCGCTGGTTTTCCGCTAATTCGCTGCCACTGCTGTCAATTTTTTTTTTAATTCACTAAAAGGCCATTTTTGGTCTATGATTTGTCAAGGTGACAACATAACGCGTCTAATGCATCCATCAGCAGCTCATTAGTTAACAGACTGCTAGCAAACGTTTATGAATCATACTTTTTAACAACTGTCAAATAAGCTTAATCAGTCTGTTAACTAATCGACTGATCAAACCTCAATTAAGGATTTTTTATGAATAAGGCTGTAAAGCTATGGCTGGGAATCGGACCCGGATCGTTATTATTCTGTGATGCGCGCTACACCGCTTCACCACCCATAGCTGGTAAAACATAGAATAGTTTTATCCCGGAAAATTAGTTCCAAACTATCTATATTAAGCCAACGGATTAACGTACTCACATTTACACAGTTAAATATATGCTTAACTACATATATGACAACATCCATGACTCGGGTAGAAATATTCATGTCAATCATACAAGTACCTGCCCTACGAGATCCCAACCCGAGACCTCTAGTTTCATAGTCATGGTCACTAGCCACTAGGCTATCTGGTTGTCTACGACTAAGACGTGTTATTTATAACCTCAGATAATAAAAACTCAAGTTGGGAGTTCTGCGATCGGTTTGAACTACGTCTTGCCATGAGCGCGTGTGCGTGTCTCAAACAATATGTTTGACAAAGTTCGGTCGCGCTTGTGTGCTTGCATGTGTACGCACACGCTATGGCGTAGCTTAAGCCGGCCTCATTTGTTCCTTCACAGGACCCCAGCTTGAGTTTTTCTTTGGTGTGAGTTTATAGTGTGAGTGCCGGCACGTAAGTCTAGCGATGACTTTCTATGCGCAGAAGTATAAAATACGGTATCTGTTAAGAAGGTTGTACACATAGCCCGTTGTCTACGTAGCAACTAGAGATTTTCAAACACCGCTGTCATCTGTATTGTTACTTCAAGTTTACTTCCAATAAATACTCTGATTTACGTTATACAATACAACAATACAATACAAATATTCTTTAAATATTTAAATATATTTATATTTATATTTTAATATTTGTATTTATTTTTATATATTTTTTGCTTTTTTTGTTAATATTTTTTTAAATATTTTTTCTTTTTTTCTTTTTTTTTTTCGTTATACGTATTATATTTGAATAGATTCACGTTAACAGTATCCGTGGGTGCGCAGATCCCACGTATACTCACCCTTCCGTCGCGGCGCGCTCGGTTGCGTTTCACACGCTGGAGGCGCGGCCGCGGCTAAAAAAGACTCGTTGTTTGTCTCTGTCTCGCAGCCATCCGCCCGCGTACGCGCACCCAGTTTCGGAGAGCTGAGTAATACAGTCAGAATAACAATTATAACCCTATGATGTCCTTACTAATGTTATAAATATGAAGTAACTCTGTCTGTCTGTCTGTTACGCTTTCACGCTTATCACTGAACCCATTTTAATGAAATATTGTATGGGGATAATTGCAGTCCCGGGGAAGGATAGTTTTTATCCCAGAAACACCCGCGGGACCGCGATAAGCGAATTCTGCGCAGACGGAGTCGCAGGCAAGAGCTAGTATGTATACTATAAATTGCGAATGTTTGTGAGTTTGTTACTCTATCACGCCATAATGACTGAACGGATTAGGATAAATAAATCTGGCTATAGACATGACTTTTTGAATTAAAGTGTACATACATTCATACATACCGTCACGCTTCTTTCCCACAGGGGTAGGCAGAGACTACTTTGTTCCACTTGCTACTATCCTGACATACCTCTTTCGTCTTCTTATTAACGTGTACGTGCAATAAATGAAGATATATGATGAGATATATCGTAAAAAGTCCATGGACTTCACTTTAAAAAACTGACCTACCGAGATTCGAAGCCTGGACCTTTATCATCATAGTCAAGGTCACTTGCGACTAGATTATCCAGCCATATTGTTGTACTTTACCTCTGTTCCACAAGTATCTTGGTGAGCCTAGCAACTTCAGCACGTAGTTGATGTAGCTCCTTCTCCCTCGCTTTGGCCTCCTGCTCTGCCGCGCGCTCTTTTGTGGTCAGGCGTGCGCGCACGTCGTCGAAGCTGAAAGGATATAGACATCATTATTTCCAGCCTAAATCTCACTGCTGGGAGACGCCCCTCAGATCAAGAACTTCACACACATCATTAACTCCGCAGTGCAGTTTTCCTTCACCAAAAAGCACGTGTAAAACAAAAGTTTGCAATAAAGCTTCATCATCTTATCTTCAGCCTATATAATTATAACATGTCCCATTGCTAGGCACAAGACTCCTCTCGTAATCAGAGGGCTGGGGCTGTAGTTCCCACGCAGGCCCACTGAGGATTAGAAACTCTGCACACGCCATCAAATGGCCTCGCTGGTTCAAGCAGCTTTCCTAAAAATGCTTTCCTTCACCCACAAGCTCATAATTAAAAAATGAGATTTCGCACAAGCATTCCGAAAAACTCGGGAGTGCGAGGCTGGGTCCCATCACCCTGACTTGTGAGAGACTTAGGTCAAGCCACATGGCTACCACGGTGTATTTTGGACATCAAACAATCACTACTGATTATTTACACCAAGTATCAAGTACCTAAGTAAACATCGATCGTTTAAATTCAAAATATAATGACATCCATTCGAAAGTGTGCCGGGAAGCCATTCTCAAAGTAAACTCATCCTCAAAATAACATTTACTGGCGTAATAAAGATTGCAAAAAGGTTTCACCTTAAAGAAATTCTCGTTATAATTTCTTTGAGATATGGAAGGCGTTGGGTTTAAACATTTTATAAAATATCACAAACGTTGCTATTAATATGGTTGAAGGTAAAGAGTACTTACAGTTTTCGCAGGCAAGCACACTTCCTCTGGAGATGTTCGATCTGATCTCTGGAAGCCCTCTCCAGTTGCTTGATCTTAGTGGAGTCCTCGCCGCGCCGTTCTCGCAGCTCCCGCTCGCGACCCAGGGCCTCTCTAAGTTAGTTGGGTCCAGGGAAAAACGGTTAGGAATGTGTTCAATGTGTATGAGTATTTTAAATTTCGAGTGAGCATTCTATCGTGGCAACATTTTTCGAACTTGGACTGCACTTCAGTGCACCTTTTTTAAAATGTAGCGGCCATCTTTTTTAGTTGTCAGTGAATGTTTTTTTATTGTGATCTTGTTTTAAATAAAATGCAAGGCCAGTCATAATTCTGGCTTTATGTAATTGAGTAAAATGTTGTTCTAAGATGTTTCTATAATTAATAAATTAATAATAAATGTATATAATTTCGTACTAGTATGGCTGGATGGATAATGCCATGATTAAAAACTAATGCCAAGGAATATTTTCTATAAAAATGAATATAGACTCCAAGGCCGCGATTTGAATCTGGACTGTCGCACTGCTAACACTCGTCTACAGAAATATAAAAAATATATATTTCAATCTAAAATGCAAATAAAAATATGCGTCAAATTAATATTTTATTTCAAAAACATTATAAAATTGAAAAAAAACACAACTAAATAGGAAATTGCGTAGTCTCCAATTAAGTATAAACTTTTTAGTTTTAGTGCGTTTAGTAACACCATTGTATAAAGTAGAAAGAAGAATTATAAAAAATACAGACTCCACGGCACTAGAACGTAAACTTTTTTCCATAATATCCATTTAATATTTTTTCTCAGCTGTTTCATTTAAAGTTAAAAATCTAGTGTCGTGGAATCATTAAGGAAATTCTGAAAATATTTATTTTTAAAAGCGATAAAATTTCAGATCGAAATGCAGAAAGTTTTGAAAATGAAGAACATCAAAGAAATGATAGAGCGAAAATGTTTCGATAAAAAAATCGTTACGGATAAATGTGAGGTTTAGCTGATACGAGTACAATTAATGAAAATATCACAATTTTTACATTTCAGTCCAATTCGGCAGTTAAACATAATATCATAATGTCAAAAACCCTAAGTCTAATTTTTTAAATTTCCATTTTTAAGGCAATTTGCAGGTTATGTCACCAAACTTGATAAAAATGTGGCTGTGACACAAATCCCCCTTTGCAAATTCCCGTCAAAAGTACAAGGAGAGGGTGTATAGCTAAAGGTGAACTCAATCTATTTCTTTCTCTCCGTCCTAACGATATGGACGTAGAAGATGAGTGCGAGCGAGAGGAGCAGCGCGGCGAGAGCGAGGCGCATCGAGCCGGTGACTGCGCCGACGCCACAGGCCGCCAGCGCAGCGCCCAGCGCGCTGCAACTGGACATATAGTAGTATCAAAATCTCGCTACTCGTGAGGCTACAAAACGTGGGAGCAGGACAAAGCGTCCTGTCGCATAGTTGCGTCTCATATATAGTATGAATCTTCCCAGGTGAATTTTTCGCTTTGAGCCCTAATCTTTCAAACAAAGGCCATTGTCTCTATTATCGCAAAGCCACAAGCTACCGAGTTAGCACGTGCCACTATGACATTCATATTGAAAAACAAACGGTATCATCATAGTATTAAGGTTCAAATTAAAAATAATATCTAAAATATCAGTGACGTTAAATTTGAACCTTAATACTGTGACGATACCGTTTGTTTTTCAATATGAATATTATAGTGGCACGTGCTAACTCGGTAGCTTGTGGCTTTGCGATAATAGAAACAATGGCCTTTGTTTGAAAGATAAGGGCTCGAAGCGAAAATATCACCTTAGAAGATTCATACTATACCGTGTTTTAAAATCCAATTTGTGACCTCAAGCAGCGAAATTTTGATGCTACTATAGTCACTGCACGGCTAGCACGACACCACGCGAGACTACCCGCGTCTTTGTCTTACTGTTCGTGCTAGAACAGGACGGGTAGTTTATCTCGCGTGCGACATAACTCTCGCGCGCATTTGTGCTAGCCGTGCAGGAACTTCGTAGGCCGATAAGCGCTGCCTTAGTACTTAATTAACCAATTACTCCAGCTGGCTAACAATAACAATTTCATGTTTGAAAATGATGCTGCACTGATATTCGATGACATTTGCAGATACCTTATTTATACTTCGCAAAGCCAGGCGCTAGAGCGTGCCTATCTGTCTGTCACTTTGTCTTTACTGGAGATCACTGAACTTTCTTACTTAGTCATCGATAATCCCCTTTGTGCATTTGTGTTTTCTTGTTTTCATCTTTTACACATACATACATTCATACATAATTTTACAGTTACCACACACAGTGGGATCAAGAATCTGTAAATTATTGTAATTATTGTGACTATAACTAATAATCAAAAACAATTAAAATAAAAAATAAATGATTCACAATTCTGAGATCGTAAAAAAATTCCAATCACAAATTAATTTTAAGTGATAGACTTGATTAAAATTAAAATTGTTTGAACATTTTTATGTGTGTTATTTAACAGACATAGTAAAAGCACGCAAATTAATACAAGTACAAAACGGTTTTTTTTAATTAGACACATTTGTTTTTATATGTCAATAAGATCACCCAAGTTTTGATGTCGTTACAGAGAACTAGATAATATTGTTATTGAACCACCTTGCAATTGACAATGGTAGCACATCAAATAATGATTGTTAACTTTCACAAAGTCTTCCTTCCTTGCAAAGACAAGGATGTGCGAGTTTTCCAGCTACTCAATTCCGTACAAACGTACGCTAGTGCGTACTTTCCATAAAACCATTCACATTATAAGATCCTTGATATTTAGGAATATTTATTTTGGGTGTCATACGCTTTGGTAGATCCGTAAGCAAAGCACACGTCAACATATAAGTACAGTCACCAGCATAAATAAGTGATCATTTTTGTACCTTGTCGCTTTCAGTCGTTACATGATTTCGTATGGTTTTTTAAACATGACTTTAAAGTGACAAGGTACAAAAGTGATCACTTATTTATGCTGGTGACTGTACTGTGAAACTGATACGATATTCTGAGTCCGAAAAAACTTTAACAAAGTTGATTACAATTTACCATGTTGCGTATATGATTATTTGATTAGGTTTTTGGTTTACACAAATGTCCAAGTGTTTTCAAACGCTGTTGGTCGAATTCAGCATAGCTCTTTGACGTATCCTAGCTTCGAAAGAGGCTAGGAATGCCTTCATCTCTTCTTTAACGGTTGTGGGTCGGTCTGTTGGTGCCCCTTTATAACAATATGTCGTTGCTATAAAATGCTTAACTTCATCTAAGTTACTAATAATAGCATTTAAATCATCTTCTTTCGGTTCTTCGTTTCTAGATAAAAGTATCGAGTAATTTAACCTATTTGGGCACTCGTTATACAGCATATAGTTGTCATTAACTTTTTTGAAAACCCTCAAGCCTTGTAAGTAGTGGCCTGCGAAAGGATGTCTCTGAAAATATTTCATCTCCTTACTTCCTATCAACAAGTCCCTTGGATACGCGTACTTTCCGGATAACATTTCTACGCAATCTCCTTCGAACGTGTACACAATCTTGTTTGAGGTGTAATTAGTTATTTTACAAAGTTCCGAATATTGGTCTTCCACTCTTTTGAACTCCATTGGCATGCAGGAATGTCTGCTAGCACGGAAGTTTAAGAATTTGGCGACGACGTACCATTTTCCGATTAAAAAATCGTTGTCTAGTGCGTTATTTGTTTCCACGCATTGCAGATGACTTAGACAATGTTGAGATAATGCCAGAACACATAACACGAGAAATAACATGTCTGTAGCGGGCCAAGACTTGAGAAATACTAATTAAGAGTAAGATGTTACTGTCTGGTCATAGGTTGATTAAATTTAGATAATTGCAGGATGTTAAAGGTCAAAATGACAGTAGAGATTAAACAACTGTTCACGACTGCACTAGGCGAGAGAGGGGAAGGCGAGCCGGGACGAGCGGCGAGGGGCGACACACGGCCAGAACCTAATGGATCGTGATACGAATCGCGCGCGCGCACCTATCCGAGCTACCAATTTAAATTGATTTGTATTTAATAAAAAACCATCAAGAAGAATCTGCATCTCTTTTGTTTCATCCTGAACAACAACGAATCACACGTTTTTCTTTTAACCTACTACAAATAATCTTAATTTGAATTACAAGTAAAAAAAAAATACTTTATTATTATGACATTACTCACGGATAGAGAAAAGTTTGGTCATGGTGGCGAGCGCCATCTGTGTTTTTTCAAGACTCTTTTTCATTGCGTGTCAGTTTACGTGCTATGTCTATGTCTGTTAAATATTTAGGTGCCTAATAAATAATTTTGCGTAGGCAACTGTTTATTTTGTTATTTTAATTGATAACTTTAAAATATTTTTGATCTTTTTACTAGTCATGAATAATAACGAAATGTACCTAAATCTATTCTAAGTCACACATTTTTAAAAGGACTAGGCGTAGCTTTTAAAACTTTTTTTTTATTGCCTATTCTTAGAAATCGGTTGTTATCATAAGTAATACATTTTTACGATACAAATCAATGGATACTCTATAAATGTAGGTTCTAAGAATCTTCTAAAAACTACAAAAAACCAACAAAATTGATTATAGCGCCATCTTACGGGAATTTTACAATGAGCTAACGCGAGCATCCGGCTTAAATGAAAATAACAATAACAAGTTTCAATTTGTCTTTTCAGACGTTTACATTTAGACTGTAAGTACGGTCGCCCAAATAAGTGGTCTACCACTTTTCATCCAACTTCCTATCAAATGAAAATGTCGCTAAAGTGGAACTTTCAAGTTGTCAGCCTGTCTTATCGACATTATATTATTGTGACGTGCAAAGGAATTTCAACCTTAGAGTGGTAGACCACATAATTTGGCTGATGGTACTGCAAGGCTCTGAAGGCGTAGCCAGGTCTACTCTAACTTGCTAAGACTCCTGGATTTAACGGAATGTATGGGATGTTGCGCTCTGAGCATCAATAAAACATTAAAGACTTTTAACCGTGTATTAATTTCAAACTCTTAGAATAATATATCAGTCATGCCTTCGGAGGCAGCTGTCCAGGTAATGCCCAAGAATGATTTTGTTTCATCTTCTTTAAACAGAGTTCTCAATTCAAATTATAAATATTGGCATTACTTGTCAGTGAATAGATTTGTATATACAAACTTACGTTATCACATTACCTACCTCTATTGTCAACAAGTAAAAAGCTTGCTATTAAATACCTACTGCCTTTTGGACTGATTTTTATGGAAATGATTCGATGATATTTATATTGTGATCATGAAACGTATAATGATTTTAAATGCTAGTAAGAGAAATCTTTGAAAATGCACCCTATGCATTGTACGAACAATATTTCCTTTGCCTTTACTATTAGAAAATTCTAATCGTGTCCCCCCCCCCCCCCTTGGGGTTACCATGACGTTTTAATGTGATTCTATTACGAATCAGTTTAGGTTCGCTCGCTGTCAGATTCCAAATCTCTTCCTTATAACTTCGGTCCCCAGGCATAACATCTGCCTGCAGAGAGATCTGCCTATTGTGGCCTCTCCCCCCACATAAGTATATCTTATCAAAAGATTGGTATGTACTTAGTATATGATACTGGTCCCACTTGCTCGTTTGCCTTCCTATGCACTTTTTTCTAGATTTTAGGTAGGGTATTTTATGGGTATAAATATACATACATTTTATCTAGAACAGTGGTTCCAAACCTTTTCTGTTCTGTTACCCTTTTGACCTAACTAGGGTCACGGATTTTACCCCTCACAGACGAGCTTATTCGTTGTTAAGGCAAGGAAATCATCCCGCCAACCAGCTCTTGACTCCCGAGAAAAACCGATTTTACCCCCTCGGATAATGACCCCCAGATTAAGAACCCAGTAGGCTTATTGTCTAACTCGCTCGCGATCGCCATCGTGTTCATTTTGACAGTTCTTGTATGAATGTGACAACTAGCTGATTCCGATGCCAATTGTCAGCCCATACATGAACTGTCAAAATGAACACGATGACGATTGCGAGCGAGTTAGACAATAAGCCTACAGGATCTAGAACCTAGCGATACAAAGACTGGAACACTGTTCGTAAAATGCTTTAATAAAATGAAACACCGCGTTTGTATGTATGTAAAGATGTTTGTATGAATGTTAGTCAAGGATGAAAAACGCATGCCTTTAGCTGGTAGCCGAATTTGTTCAAAAAGACTTACTTAAATACATTCAATGTGATAAAATGAAGTGATGAGAAGATACGTAGAAGAACAAAGGTGGAAACACATTGTTAACACGCGACGCGACCCGATGCAACGCGACGCGTGTTGAGTCGAATCAAATTGTATTATTTTCTATGACCAGAACCTCACTATGAACATCCGACGCGACGCCATGCGCATACATTCGTTGCGTCGGGTCGCGTCGCGTGTTAATAATGTGTTTCCACCTCAAGGGTCACCGATATAGCCAAGCGAATTAGCTCGTCTAAGTGGCAATGGGTAGGCCATAAGCACGGAGAACAGATGTTCGCTGGGGAAAGGTTCTCGAGTGGAGACCGCACGGCAAGCGCAGCGTAGGACGTCCACCAACGAGGACATATGACCAGTAGGCTTATTGTCTAACTCGCTCGCAATCGCCATCGTGTTCATTTTGACAGTTCATGTATGGGCTGACAATTGGCATCGGAATCAGCTAGCTGTCACATTCATACGAGAACTGTCAAAATGAACACGTCATGGTAAGGCCCCTGTACAATCGCGGAGGTTAGGAACAACACATCAACACAACAGATAGACGGACTAACCTCAACTCCTGCTCTGTCACCTCCAGTGTGCGTCCGCACTGCGCCGCCTTCTCAGTCAGAGTCTCGTAATCCACCGACTGCGACTGTATCTGGGCTTTCAGCTCTGAAATATTATATAACAATACAATACAATACAAATACTCTTTATTGAACACCACAAATCAGTACAAAACAATACAGAAACAAAGAACAAAGGATACAATAGGCCGGGTTAAATTATGTAACCTTAAATAATACACCTCTCATCCACTCAAACGTTGACTGGAATAGATCCCTTGGGATAAGTCCGCCTTTGTGCATATATCTGTGTTTGTCAATTGTATTTTTTTCATGTTTATTTTGCACAATGAAGAGGTTACATACAATACATGCATACATACATAACCTTTTTCAACACGAAACTCCGTGAGACTCAATCATAATTACAAAAACTAAACATATGTATGTCGAGCATTATTCGGCTTTTATACGTGACTCAGTCTATCCCACTCACCCGCGATCTCCTCGAATAGCTCTTTCTTCCTCTGCACGCGGTCCTCTTCGCCCACCTGCCGACACTCTCTCTATCCCACTCACCCGCGATCTCCTCCAATAGCTCCTTCTCCCTCTGCACGCGGTCCTCCTCGCCCACCTGCCGACACTCTCTCTATCCCACTCACCCGCGATCTCCTCCGATAGCTCCTTCTCCCTCTGCACGCGGTCCTCTTCGCCCACCTGCCGACACTCTCTCTATCCCACTCACCCGCGATCTCCTCCAATAGCTCCTTCTCCCTCTGCACGCGGTCCTCCTCGCCCTCCTTCCGACACTCTCTCTATCACACTCACCCGCGATCTCCTCCAATAGCTCCTTCTCTCTCTGCACGCGGTTCTCTTCGCCCACCTGCCGACACTCTCTCTATCACACTCACCCGCGATCTCCTCCAATAGCTCCTTCTCCCTCTGCACGCGATCCTCCTCGCCCTCCTTCCGACACTCTCTCTATCCCACTCACCCGCGATCTCCTCCAATAGCTCCTTCTCCCTCTGCACGCGGTCCTCCTCGCCCTCCTGCCGACACTCTCTCTATCCCACTCACCCGCGATCTCCTCCAATAGCTCCTTCTCCCTCTGCACGCGGTCCTCCTCGCCCTCCTGCCGACACTCCGCCTTCATGCGCTCAAGGCAGTTCTCCTTGTCTGTCATGAACTGCTCCCATTGCTCATCTGCAACAATAACATTCATGGTCTTCGTGCCATTCTCGGGAAAAACACAAGCAATACAATATAAAAGGCAAAATCCCAACAAGATCTTTTCATTACGTTTTAATAGCAAATTTCATGGTTCTAGGCTTTGCGGTCGGATTTCCGGGATTACTTTCTAAAATCCCGAGGGTTAAAAATAAATACATGGGTTTTTCGGAAATGCACACAATTATCTATTTAAGTGTGGAGCACAGCGGATAGGCCCAGTAGGGGTCCTCCAAAGGGCTCTGGGTGGCTAGGAATGGTCAGACAAATACGCGCGTACCTAAGTAAAGCGAACTTTTAATAATTAAGGGCGACACGATCAACACGAGCACTATGCGGAAAAGAAGGCAGTAAAACTCGTTACATTTAGTTTTGTTAAAAGAGGGCGGAAATCATGTGATACTTCCGGCTTCTAGAAGGTTCGAAACTCAATTTAGATACTAGTGGCGGCCTCTAGCGGTGAATAGAGTCAAACTTACTAAAAGAACAATAGATTCTGCGATGCGCCATCTAGGGCGCAGTGGCAGTACTATCGAGCTATCACAGTTTTCCATACGGACTAACAAGTTCCGCTTTTCACCGCTTTTGAAATGCCGCCAGGCAATCGAAAAACATTTTCGTTTATTTTATAATCCACACCCATCTCTCTCCGATGCTGCTCTCTCATCTTGTTCAGCAAGTCGTTCTTCTCAGCAATGAGGCTGCTTCTCGTCTGGTCTAGAAGTTTCTTCGCCTCCCCCGCCGCCGCAGCCGCCTGCTCTTCCACTGCGCGAACTTTCTCCGACCATTCGGCTATCAGGGCGTCTGAAATATTTGTCAGTTAGTTTACTTTGCTGCTAAAAGAGGGCGTTGTCTATAAGTTGCGTCGCTGCCAATAGATGGCGCTCTTGTACCATATTTTTTTTTATTGTAAATTCTCTAAATTGTAAATTCACTAACCGCGCTCCTGTTCGAACTTCTCTGTCAGTTTCTCCTGGGTGTTGGCGTGCGTGATGTCGGCCCTGTCCAACAGATGGCGTAGCTGCATAATGTCCCAGTCAGCTTTGCTGTGCGCAGCCGCTAGCGCCGTCTCAAACTCTGACTGCTTCGAGGCCAGCTCTTCTTTGAGATTCTCGAACTGGAAGGGAATGTTTCAACATAAAATATCAGTCGCAAACTAAGCAGAGCTTGACTTGTATTAAGCCGGGTACACATCTGCGAGCTATAACCGTATCTGTTGTAAGTTATAGTAACCAAAAAACAAAAAACTTTAGTGTAGTCCTGGCGTTCCGGTCGAAGCAGGTTCGCGAGCTCAGATGTTGACATAGCTACCACTAGATGGCGCTGCTGTTACATTACAGTAGCGCTTGCCATACTTTGGTACCTAGTGAAGTGACCTCCCGCAGCTTGCGGTGGCCGTGTCTACCCTGGAGTTTCAATGACTAGCTACCACTAGGTGGTACTGTCAGCACACTTGTCATTGCTGCTAGATGGCGCTACTGTCACACTACAGTAGCGTTTTGCTTGGCGTACCTTGGTAGTGACTTCGCGCAGCTTGCGGTCGGCGTTATGTTCGTCCCGCTCTGCCTTTGGGCGCAGCTGCGTAAGGACCACTAGGAGGCGCTATCACCACACTTGTCATTGCTGCTAGATGGCGCTGCTGACACACTACGCGGTTGGCGTGCCTTGGAAGTGATTTCGCGCAGCTTGCGGTAGGCCTTGCGTCTATCCCGCTCTGGCTCTGCGCGTAGCTGCGTGAAGGCGGCTAGAGTGCGCAGCGGAGCCCTAATGTTAGCACAACCTACCCTAGGTGGCGCTGTCGCCACACTTGTCACCGCTGCTAGGTGGCGCTACTGTCACAATGCAGTACCTTGGTGGTGACCTCGCGTAGCTTCCTGTCGGCGTTGCGTCCGTCCCGCTCGGCCTCCGCGCGCAGCTGCGCGAGGGCGGCGCGCGTGCGCTCGGCGTGCCCGCGCTCGAGCTGCGCGCGCGCCGCAGCGGCGGTGCTCGCGTGCTCGGCTCGCAGCGTCTCCACTGTCTTCGTGTGTTGTTGCTCTAGCCGCTCTACTGTCTGGAAACAGACGTTTGGATTATGCGTTAATGACACTCATTAGCTCAAGCAAATTAGAATCCATTGTATGGGAAATCTGGCAAAATATATGGAGAACATTTATCTATTGGGATGGATACCTTATGGGGTGAAGTCAAAATTTATCAACTCTCCCCCCTCCTCCGGGGGGCGCGTCCCCCCACCACGCCCCCCAAAGTGTCCCGAAACACGGTTTTTTGAAGTTTTTGAGAAAACTGTTCGCGATACAGAAAAAGTGTGTAGGAATGAAATAATATACAATAAATTTACTATAAATCTACCATACACATAAAAGCGGCATCTCTTATGGTTTTGACGCAAGAAGACGCAGAAAATCATAATTTTTTGTTTTTTTACAATAAATTTTATTAAAACTTCAGTTTTCTCAGAAAATACTCATTTTACACCTAAAAAATGTATCACTTAAATAAACAATGGAATATTCCCTTTAAAAAGAGGTATCACTTATTTATATATTAGTTAAGTTGACCACTTTAAATGTAAACGCAAATAATTAGTGTGAATAAATTCATTCATTTCCAAAAAGGTACTACGATGTTTATTTAATATAATCAACTATTTATTTAAGTATACCCTTTTATTTAAGTACTTAAATTAAAATAAACAATGTTAACACTCTTATTATCTGGGGGCACGGTAGTGCCCCAGCTAAGATAGCCAAGTGAAGCGCAAGAAGTGCACTTGTTACCTTTCCTCGAACCGCTTTGTCGTTATTTTGTACTCTCATAACTTGGTTTTGGACCAGATAACTAAAATTCTCGGGATATGATGTGAATAGCCGCGTATTCACTGAGCGAGCCGCCGCGCGAGGCAGCCTCGGACGTTTGCCACGCAACGATTGCCGCGCGAGGCAGCCTCATGCAAGAAATCGTACTGATCGAGGCTGCCTCGCGCGGCAAAGCCGAGCCGCGGTGAGGCTGAGGCAGCATTGCGCGCTAATATTTCTCCTCGCATTTTCTCTTAGTCCTCTATTTGTATAATCGGGACATTGCGCATCCCATAATCGTCTATATTCACCATATAGTTGTATTAATTTAAGACACTGCTCTTTATCCATGACGCTAACACGCGACGAACAAGCGAGGCAAAACACAACCGTCCTGAGTGAGCGCGGCAAACGTGCTGAGGCGCCTTTGAGCATAGACAAAAACCGACACCGCGCGGCTCAGGTCGAGGCACGCTCGCCCGAGGCGAGACGTGCGTTCGCCTCGGGCGAGGCACGTCCTGACAGGTCGAGGATTTGCCTCACGAAGCTGCCGCGCGAGGCGGCTCGCCCAGTGAATACGCGGCTAATAGTGGATTTATTACAAGCTCTTATAATTTTAAATTTTATAGATATCTAAAAAACTCTGATTTCGTCACTGACTCACTCACTGGTGGTCAACAAATTTACGTCCTAGAAAGTTGAAATTCGTAACTATAAGAACTATTGTAATGATAATTATAATCACACAAACGAATAACTCACGTATAAAAGTCGAGTGATGCTCGACATATTCCAGACTATAGTGTATTTTTTCGGCCCGCGGAATTCTGACATTTCTCGGTATTACCAGTCATATAAACGTTCCTTAAATCCGTGGTAAGAAAAGGAAAAAAAATAAAAATGTAGAACATTATGTTGAAGTTGAAATACTTAAACTAAAAATCATTTTTACATATTAGTAATTAACAGATATTTGGTTTAATTTTAAATTGCATAATCTAGACATAATTAATAATCTTTTCTTTTTTTTGGGAGAATATAAATTGTTTGGGGTATCACTTTGAGTATTGTCATATATTACAAACCTTCGGTCTACGATTATAATAATATTGATTTATTTCGTAATATTTAATAAAAAGAATGAACAGAACGTAAAACTTCAGCAGTCAGCTGTCATTCTTCCGGAAAAATATAGGAAAATATTTTAATTGCTCCTCCCCCAATATCAAAATTACATTAAACCGAACAATCTCCTCACGTGTGTAATGTTATGTCACTACGTCGACATGGCAAAATATGCCTTGCTAAAATAAAGACGTGATTTATGTATGTACGTATGTATGTGATAATAAGGATGACTTTTAAAGTTTTCAACTTAGATCTTCTGTACTCTAATTGGCCAATTGTCGTTAAAATAAAAGCTGCCATTAATTTTTAAATCCATTATTTGAGTACCTAATGTTAGAACGTCAGGGTTTTTTTATTTTTATTTGTTAGTTAAAATAACGAAAGCTTAGTGTGACAATTTATTTGTTCAGCCGAAAAAAATGTTGGTGACCCCTGAAACGTCTAATTCTGACAGCTGTCAGAATTCCACGGGCCAAAAAAACACACTATAGTTCGTAGTCCTTATTCCTGGACCGCTTGCCCCGGCGGCAGCGAAACGATCACATATTACAAATAAAGTAAATAAAGTATTATTATTATTATTATTATTTTATTATTATTATTTGTTGTCACATATTATTGATTGAGTCTCACGGTAATTTCATGTTTAAAAAACTATTGTAATTAACAGGAAAGTAATGAACAGTGATTTTTTTACCTTACGCCTATATGACGGTAGCAAAACGGCCAACGACATTATTTTTACTAAATTGTAGACTTCACAAACTCTTAAACACTTGTAGAGTTAGAACGTAAAAAGTTTGTAAGTTGTTGCTTATGACAAGTGCCTTCAGAAAACACCACATTTGCACGCGCTTAATTTCATCCACTAATTCAGTTTAATTTACTGAAAATTCTGAAATATAAAGTTTATTATTTTTAACAACACCCTTTATCAGTTTTCAGACCGCTGGCATCAAAATTTGCGAAGTTTCGTACAAAATATCCGTTCGCTAGTTTGTTTGACCGATTGAAGGAAGAGTTAAAGTTCCAAATTTTAGATTTTTGCTGTTGATTGTATACTAATCTAGATTACAAACCAAATCAGAGCATTCTAGGAATTTAATATGATGATCACTAGTGACGACTACTAGTTTTTTAGATATCAATAAAAATTTAAATATAAGAGCTATGCAATTGAAACTTTACACTTGTAATAAGTCCACTATTCACATCATATCCCGAGAATTTTAGTTATCTCGTACAATCCAAAACCAAGTTATGAGGGTACAAAATAACGACAAAGCGGTTCGAGAAAAGGTAACTAGTGCCCTTCTTGCGCTTCACTTGGCTATCTTAGCTGGGGCACTGCCGTGCCCCCCAGATAATATTCATTTATTCATTTATTCATACACATTTTTAGTCATGTTCATTTTGTTATCGGTGTTACGTGGTAGGGTGGTAGGTACATGACACCCTGTCAGGGTATACAATGTCAATACTAAAGCTATAAACTAAACTAAAACTATTAAGAGTGTTAACAAATGTTTATTTCAATGTCTCTCTTCAAATTCAATGTAAGTTACTTAAATAAAAGTGTATACTAAATAAATAGTTGATTATATTAAATAAACATCTTAGTACCTTTTTGGAAATGAATGAATATACTTATTATTTGCGGATAACTGAAAAAAAAATAAACAAAATTACACTAGCGTGGTTTATAATTAACTCTAAACTATATAAAAAACATTTTAAACATACCTAATCTTCAAGTAAAAAAAATTGTTCATGACAAATTAAATATTTAAATTATCATAAAATGGTCAATTTAACTAATATATAAATAAATTATACCTCTTTTTAAAGGGAATATTCCATTGTTTATTTAAGTCACACATTTTTTAGTTGTAAAATGAGTATTTTCTGAGAAAACTGAAGTTTTAATAAAATTTATTGTAAAAAAACAAAAAAATATGATTTTCAGCGTCTTCTTGCGTCAAAACTATAAGAGATACCGCTTTCATGTGTATGGTAGATATATAGTAAATTTATTATACATTATTTCATTCCTGCACACTTTTTCTGTATCGCGAACAGTTTTCTCAAAAAGTTCAAAAAACCGCGTTTCGGGACATTTCGGGGGGCCTGGGGGGGGGACGCGCACCCCGGAGGAGGGGGGAGAGTTGATAAATTTTGACTTCACCCCATAAGGTATCCATCCCAATAGATAAATGTTCTCCATATATTTTGCCACGTTTTGAGCTATTTTTACTGAATTACATAGTTCGTTAAGATGTAAGTGGTGCTGTATGGTTTGAAGTTTATGACATGTCATAGAACTTCCCCTTTTCTCCTATACGCCCAGAATCATGCTAAACGTGGCGTGGCGTTTAGGTCTTTGTTACCTTAGGCTCTGTCTACCCCGTAAGGGATAAAGAGGTGAGTTATGTATGTATGTGTGTTGTAGAACTTCGATTGTATACAAGGTCTTTCAAATTTTTTCCGGAATATTTCAGCAGGTTGGATCAGTTCAACTGAACGCCTACAAAGATATTTAATTTTAAATTTTTGATTCAAAATTTACTTACAGGAGCCTTACCATGACGTCCTAATTCAGACTCAGTTCAAGTTTTATCTGTCACTTTTAGTATGAATCTGCCAGCGAGCGAACCTAAACCCAATCGCATTAAGACGTCATGGTAAGGCCCCTGTACTATTACTTGGAGTTAACACTTGGCAGCTGGGCGTGTCTTCAGTCAATTTTCAACTTTGACGTCTTACAAATAAAATAGTTTTTACATAATCTGTAAACGTGGGTAGCGGTATACTAAAAATGGATTTATTTGTATGACAAGAGCAAGATAGAACCTGTATTACTGTCTCTTTTACACCATTACTGGAGCGTCTGGCGTATGTTGGCGGCGGTTGTCTTTCGTTCTCTGTACTTAACGGTAAGCAAGACCATTTTGATTTATTTTGTTAGTTCCATCAATTAATTAACCGGTATATTATCGAACGAAATAAAATAACGACATTGGAACAATATTAACATGTATAATCAATAACGGTTTAAAGTCAAGTTCGCGCTTTCTCCACTCTCATTCTTCCCTCACCTGCGTGTGCCTCTGCTCCTTCTCCTCCCTGACCCTGGTCTCCCGGTCCAGCAGGTCCTTCAACCTGTGCACCTCCAACTTCAGCGCTTCTTCCCTCGTCTCCACCTTCTGCAGCTGCAGCGTTAGCGCCTGCACGGACCGCTGCTGCTCCGAGGCCAGGCCTCTCAGCTGCTGGAGTTCTGCGATGTGGGATGGCGACGGCGGCGCCGCTTTTAGCTGCTCGACTGTGGCTGCGAGCTGGGGAACGAAGAATTGTTTTGGATCAGTTCTTGAGCCATCTAGTTGACCAATGAATTCCTTATCTTTAGGTTCAATGTCAGTTACACGGCTTAAAATAGCAAAGAATATTTTCACGTACAAGTTTTCCACTGGTCTGCTATATATGTATGTTTATGTGTGTTTAGGCCCGCGTCCTGTGAGTATGGTTGAATATTTCTTAATTAATCATAGTTACCAGAATGGCTTCACAGATCTCCATAAAGTTTAGCAGGTCGTTTTTCGTTCAACTTTGTATAGACAGCGGCGTGATCTTCTTGCTCGTTAGTTTAGCTTAGAGCAGCTCATTAGGCTACTTTTTATCGCGGAAAATTTCGTACTTAAGTAATTCCCGCACGATAAAAGATTTTTCCCAGCGTCTAGACTGATTATAAGTTCATCATTATCCACCTGTTTTTTCTTACCTCTTTCTTCTACTTCTGCTGCTCCCTCCGCCCTCGCCTTCTTCTTGAGCTCCCGCATCTTCCACTCGCAGTCGGCCAGCATGAGCTCTGCGCGCCGCATGGTATCTTTGTCTCTTACCTCTTTCTTCTGCTTCTCCTGCTCCCTCGCCTTCTTCTCGAGCTCCCGCATCTTCCACTCGCAGTCGGCCAGCATGAGCTCTGCGCGCGCCGCCGCCTGCGACCTCGCCGCCTCGTGGGCCGTCCGCCATCTTGCTGTGTTGGCTTCTGCTGCTGCTATCGCCTGGAATGTGGAATCTCTTAGCCAAGAACCAATTTTGTTTGGACAAATATGTTATTAACGAAGTTATGCTTGAAAATAAATGAAAGGAAATAGTGATAATAGGGAAACAGATCTTGGATATTAGATCTTAGCGGATATGTTAAATAAAGACTTGGCCGATTGTGTTTGACTTTCCTTGCAAGCATATACGTATTGATCTAGTTTATTTTAATGATTTATTGTTAATCCGGATCCATTATCCTGCTGGCTTGCTATTGTAATAATTAGCACACGATTAGATCAATGTTGAGTTCATATTATGTTTCAAAACAACGCCAAGCCAGGTTCCTCAAAGGAGATATCGTACGGGATAGAAAAAGGGACTACAATGGAAAGTTGTCAAAGGTACCATTTACATAGATCACGGAACAGCCTCAATTGTTCCTACTATATCTTCTGTATTTTCTGCTCAGGATCCACTTTCCCTCTTTGCAGTAGTTCTTGAAGTACCAATCATGCACATCAGCGTATCATCCGTGTCCAAACGGAATCGCCGAACGTACTCATGCACAGATCACCGAACAGCTTCAATTGTTCCCACGTACCTCTTGCGCCTTCTGCTCGTGTTCCACCTTCTCCCTCTGCAGCCGTTCCTGGTCCCTCTCCAGCGCCAGGACCCTCGACTCCAGCTCCGCGCGCCTCGTCAGCGCATCCTCCAGCTCTCCACGGAGTTGGCGGAGAGACTCATCTGGAAAGACGCGACGTTGGAAAACTTCATGATAACCTTCTGTTGAAATTCGGAAACGAACTAGGGTTGTGGATGTTGGCTGAAGTAGAGATGGGTGGGCTCTTGGTAAGATGGACTGACGACGGTCGAAGGTCAGTGGGCAGACCACCAGCTCATTTGTCAGATGACATCTGACAGCCGGCTGGAGAGCTGTGGATGAAACTGGCACAGGACCGGGCAACGGGTGTGAGAAATGAAGAGACTTTTATAGTAGTGATCAAACAAAATAATGTTACAATGAAAATCAGTAAGAATAAAAAGTAATTTATGTTCTCATGTAGAAACGAAGAATGTAAGTTGAACTTACAACACGGCATTCCTTGCCGTGCTCTCTCTGCTTACATTCTGTGCTCATCAAAGAATGAGTAACTTCATAATTTTTAAATAATTAACAGTTAATTAAAATTAGACATATTAACTAAAATCCGTGGCCTAGTGGTTTGTACTATGGCCTATCTAAGCTATCAAGCAGAGGGTTATGGGTTCGAATCCCAGGCTCGCACTTCTGAGTTATTCGGAATTTGTGTGCGAAGTTACATTTCAAATTTACAATGACCTTTTCGGGATAGCCCTGCACACACCTGCGAAGCAATTAAATAGTGTGTGTGAAGTACCGCACTGGGTCCGCGTGAGGATTCTAGCTCAAGTTTAGCTTGACATAAAGTCATAAATCTCTGAGGTGTGGATGACAGTTTTCATTTGAAGGTATACGAACCGTTCTTCCGCTGCAGCTGGCTGGCGAGGTCTGCGGAACAGCTCCTGGCGGCTCCAAGCTCCTCCTCTAGCGACCGGCTCCGCTGCCGCACCAGCTCCGACTCCTTGTATGCTGCCGCCAGCGAGCATTTCAACTCTGAAAGAGAACAGTTGGTTAAAGGCGACGCCACACTGTTAAAGTGACGCATGTTAACATTGTTAACACACATGTTAAAGCGACGAAATTAACGTACACTTCAAAAATTGAACGCGACTCTAGCTTCATTCGTATTACAAAATAAGCTCTTAGAGGATCCTGATGTCCTGTAGGCTTATTGTCTAATTCGCTTATGCCAACTGTCAGCCCATACATGAACTGTCAAAATGAACACGATGGCGATTGCGAGCGAGTTAGACAATAAGCCTACTGGGGCCTTACCATGACGTCCTAATTCCGACGCAGTTTAAGTTTTAGCTGTCACTTTTAGTATGAATCTGACAGCGAGCGAACCTAAACTGAAACGCATTAAGACGTCATGGTACGGCCCCTGGTATTTAAACTCTCCCTCCGTCTTACGCCTGACGCGAGTTTAACATTTTTTATCCATCCCAAAAAGTGCCCAACACCGCTAAAGAAGTTTCACTTCAAAAATTATTAGCTGGGGATACTTAGAATCAATAACATAACACTTTCCAACAGCTAATAATTAATAAAATAAATAATTGTTTAGTTTAGGTACAACAAACATGATGTTAAAAATACTTTTTTTAAGGATTTATTGTCTAAAACATTTAATACCTTTGCCTGGTTACTGGGGCCTCACCATAACGTCCTAATTCCGACTCAGTTCAAGTTTTAGCTGTCTTTTTTAGTAATGAATCTGACAGTGAGCGAACCTAGACTGAATCGCATTAAGACGTCATGGTAAGGCCCAAGAAATATAGAGTGACCATGGGTTTACGTTTACACCATACATTGAAGGGTTAAGGTAACTTTAACCTTAAAGTAAAATAATAATAATAATAAATATCTTGGGACAATTGACACCAATTGACCTAGTCCCAAACTAAGCAAAGCTTGTGATATGGGCACTAGACAACGGATAAACATACTTATATAGATAAATACATACTTAAATACATATTAAACATCCAAGACTCGAGAACAAACATTAGTATTTTTCATACAAATATCTGCCCCGACCGGGGATCGAACCCGGGACCTCAAGCATCATAGTCAGGTTCTCTAACCACTAACTAGGCCATCCGGTCGTCAAAAGTAAAGTTTACTTATGTGTTTATGTGGTGTTCAATAAAGAGTTATTGTATTGTATTGTATTGTATTGTATTGTATTGTACTTTAACCTTACCTATATGTTTTATAACTAAAGTAAAGTTCATTGGTCACCACTTAAAAGCTCTTTTTTGCACCCAACACGACTTGAAACCGCAATTAATTTTGTAACGAGAACAATTTGGAACCGCCGACCTGGATTCGAGTAGCTTCGCCGCACTACTGACTTTTCGGGTAGGATTAACTGGCAACACCAAAAATAAATTGCTCTGAGGTAACACTGAGTTACTTGACAAGTTTAATCCCGTTACGTTGGTATTTGTTTACCTGCTGTGCTGCGTTTGAACGAGCCAAGTAACTTGCAGGCGAGCGTGGCAGCAAGTTTTTTGCAAACAACTATTATATATATACTAGCGACCCGCCCCGGCTTCGCACGGTATATTATGCATGCATGTATTATACATATAAACCTTCCTCTTGATTCACTCTATCTATTAAAAAAAACCGCATCAAAATCCTTTTCGTAGTTTTAAAGATTTAAGCATACAAAGGGACATAGGGACATAGGGACATGGGGACAGAGAAAGCAACTTTGTTTTATACTATGTAGTGATACCGTCACGCCTCTTTCCCGTAGGGGTAGGCAGAGAATTTGTTCCACTTGCTACGATCCTGACATAATTTTTCGCTTCATCCACATTCATCAATCTCTTCATACTTGCTAGTCGGTTTAAGGAAATAAGAAATAAGATACCACTGCTCAGATATATAAAAATCTTAAGAAGCATGTTATAGGCGTTGCTACTAATAAAGTAACCCATCACTATACTATAGTCTGGCAGCTAAACCACTGCAGCCAGATGACACTTCCAAATGTCATTTAACGGAATAATGATACCACATTTATTTCACTAGTGCTCGACTAAGGTCACGTAATGAATGATTTGATTATTGAACGAACGAAATATTTTATGAATGTCACATTCGTAGTTTAGTATATTTCATAAATAAAAGCGCGATACTTTTGAGGCATTCAAGGTTCATATTAACATAGTAGATAAAATGTGCGATGACTTTGTAATACACGTAAATAGTGACAGCAGCAGTGAAACTGATTCGGAATAATTTAAGTTTTTAAGTAAAAGTACAAAGGTAGGAAAAAATATTAATGTGATAATTGTTGTTTTACTTATGGCAAAATGGGGAATGAGTTGAAAACTGGTAACTGATTTGACATGCTTCCGCACATTTCCAAATCGCGCCTTTACACTACTGACTAGAAAATATCCAAAAAAACCTTATTGAACAAACAATTTTATTAAAATACGCTTTGAAAATTCTCATTTATGACGCAAATTAATTTCATTACATCGTTCATTCTTTCATTCACTCACTAAGTCACATCACTATTTAATATTTGCCAAAAACTGACAACACTGAAAGTGTCATCTGGCTGCAGTGGTTTATCTGCCTCTGCCAGACTATATATTGATTCCCCTTTCCATCTATACACCCACAATCATGTTGGACGTGGCATTTACGACTTGTTACTTTGGGATCTGTCTACCCCGTAAGGGATAAAGACGTGATTTATGTATGTATGTTTTATGTGGCGGTACAGGAGACAGGATTGCATGTAAAAACATATATTTTGCACAAGCTTGGCTATCTTGTATGCGAGTTGTGGAGTAGCAAGTAATAGTACATTACTGCAGAGGCCGTGAAGTAGGCAATTGCTGGACGAGTTTGAAATAAAACGAATCCTGCAATTCCTGTTCTTGTATAGTGCTTTTCTCAAGCAATGTGAGGAAATATTAAAGTTAAAATAACTACCAGATAATCAAGTAAAAATCGTTTAATTTACCGCTTTTTATTTTTTAAACATGCCATTTGAACAAACTATTCGAGCACCATGTTTAACTGCACTTAAATATAGTACCATAATTTATTTAATTTTAATGTCGCAAGTGGGATTCCTCCATTTCCCATAATTTCATTTGTACTAATTTCATTTGCCATAATGGTCACTGGCTATAACCTTCATTTGCCCTAATATCACATGCCATAATTTTTGAATGCCATAATACTCAAACGTCATAATGTTCAACATCCCTAATATAAGATACCATAATATCACTTTCCATAATTTTTACTTTCCATAACTTTCAAAATCACTAATATTTCATGCCATAACAATCATTTGCCATAATTAAGGAAAAAACAGATCCAGACTGTTGAAATTTACTGCTACCGAAACACGGTAGGTTCGTTAGGTTTCTTGCGACCCTCAGAGCTGAAATAGAAGCATCTCTAAGGGCTCGGGGGGCTCGGGGGGCAAAGCCCCCCTCAATAGCCACATGCCTGGTCAATTAGTTAGGTTAGGTTAGAATGGCGTCAAGGCGCGAAGCGCCAATACTAGGCGGAATAGGAGCTTCGCGAAGCGGAGCTCCGTCGGCTTCGCCTCAGGGTCATTCAGTTCATATTTATGTTTGTTTCTACACATGTCATCACATCTGTTAAACGTAGATAATTAACACAACCCGTAGTAAAAAAATAACATTTTTAATTAGTTATTATTATTATTACAAGAATCAAAATTCTGGGTTTTTTATGGCAAATAATTATTATGGCATGTGAATTTTATGGCAAATGATATTAGGACAATTGATAATAGGAAAAACGAAATTTATGGCAAACGTATCGTTATGGCACCTGAAAATTATGGCAAATGAAAATATGGCTAATAGACATGGGGGTTAAATAACGTCACGGTGACAAAGTCACCGTGACTCGCCTTCAAAACGTGTCACTGTGACTTTTCACAAAATAACAACGTTACAAAATCACATACGTTCCTTACTGTTCCTTCCTAGCGCCTAGCGCAAGCAGTGACGAGACGCGATGCAGTGACAGTGACTGACTGTGACGTGACTCGGCTCTGCTTGGCTCTAATCAGGCTTAGTCGGGAGTGTTCGGATTTGGAACTTCGTGGCGAACATCGGATGATGCCTGCTGCCTGAGAGCGAGTGAGACAGCGATAAAATTATGAATGCTTGCTCACTTATCCATGTCAAAGAGTTGTTTTAATGAAGCATACTCGTAGAAAAGGATGTATGTATGTATGTATAACTCTTTATTGTACAAAAAACACATGAAAAAGATGAACACCGTCCATAATGATGATGATGATGATGATGATGATGATGATGGTTATGATGATGATGATGATGATTATGACGATGATGATTATGATGATGATGATGGCTATGATGATGATGATGATTATGATGATGATGATGACATGATGATGATTGTGATGATTACGATGACTATGAACTAATTTCCCAAATGTATTTATTTTTTACTTATAATGTGCGACAGTTCTAAGCCTGTAAAAGTGTAAAGGTTATTTTGGATCAATTACTTGTGAGATAACGGTGTGACAAAATCACGTCATAATAGCACTGCGACAATATCATATGGTGATATGAGTAACCGGCGTGACAAAATCACGATGAAATAACAGTGTGACAAAAATAACGTTGACACAAATATCATGCAGTGACACGAGTAACAGGCGTGACAAAGTCACGGTGACTTTTCACTGTGACTTTTTTGGAACGGGATCGTCAGTCACTGATATCAAAATGTAACGCTTTTCCCCATGTCTAATGGCTAATGATCATTATGGCATATATATCGTTATGGAATATAAAATTATGGCAAATGAAATTCGGGCATGTGAAATTAGTTTATATGAAATTCGGGCAAACAATAGAGAACCGTCGCAAGTATGGTTACAGAGTCTAGTGGTGGTTGGCAGTATGTAATTTTTCCTTGGTCAGTTTAATGTTAGTGAGCAAATTTAAAAAGTTAGAGCAGCGAGCAGGCCTTATACTCTGAAATTCGATTTTCGAAGTTCGTTTCGTGCCGTTCCGTTCTCACTAATAGTTATTAATTGGAGAGTGAGAGGGACAGCGTGATACGAACTTCGAAAATCGAGTTTCGGAGTAGCCCCCCAGCTGACAGTAATGGTTTTTCATGCCATAAACAAGAAACTTCATGCCTTCATTTCGTGATATTAACGCATACATTTCCGAGCATGTTTGAGAAAATATTTTTTGAAGTGAAAACTTTAGCGGCGCTGAAAATTTTTTGGGATGGGTAAAAAATTTCAAACTCATGTCAGACGTAAGACGGAGGGAGAGTTTAAGTACCAAGATATCCAGGAATCTCTAAGAGCTTATTTTGAAATACGAATGAAGCTAGTCGCGTTCGATTTTTGAAGTGTACGTTAATTTCGTCGCTTTAACGTATGTACGTTTGGCCTAGGGGTATAAGGTGTGGAATAGCAGTGTGCTCTCTCAAGTGACCGCGGTTCGAATCTCGTGTAGAAAAATATATTTTTTCTTTTTTTTCTTTTACGCGAGTGTGCGTGTGTGTAGTTTTCACTTCTGCCGGCACTCCCGGAGTGCTACCCGGTGTTTTTTTCTCAGAAATGGTATCTTTTATTGATACCTAATGCCTGTGAGTGTAGTGTGTTTGAATCGAGTTTCGAGTGAGAACGGTTCCAGTGGTAACGAGAGTGCACGCAGTCGACGCGCAAGAATGAGGGTAGACAGAGCTCGGTCTACTCAACGATAACATCCACCCGCAATTTCTTCAGTCTACCCGTGATCATGATAAATGCAACTGTAACGAAATATCGGGTGCTCAATAAAGGTAATCGCGGTTCATATTCCGTTTATAATATTTCGAATGGACCTAATGCCTGGGGCCTTACCATGACGTCCTAATTCCGACTCAGTTCAAGTTTTAGCTGTCACTTTTAGTATGTATCTGACAGCGAGCGGACCTAAACTGAATCGCATTAAGACGTCATGGTAAGGCTCCTGGGCAAAATATGAACGGTCCTTAAAATTTCACCCTGTATAATCAATATGTTATTGTTTCAAGTTTTTATCAGAGATTGAAAGAACTCTTTGTCTACTTTCCTGACGACGCGTCATGAGTCATTATTCAGTGTTTAGTTACAAATGACTCTTTATCACAATGGAAGCTCGTGAGAAGCGAACATTGTTAAAAATAACTTTGCACAGTTCATTTGGCTCTTAACAGGGGTGGGTGGCCACTGACAGATTTACCTACTAATAGTACGACGTGTTTTCTTTTTGCGTATTCTTATACTTTTGTAACAATTCAAGGTTGACTGGAGATATTTAACGTGTTTTAAGCTTGTTACTTACACTAGCTGTTGCTGCTATGAATTCGCTTATCACTATCCCGAGAGAACTATGCGATATTCCGGGATAAAAATTATCCTATGTCCTTTCCCGGGACTGTAACTATTACTACACCAAATTTCAATGAAATCGGTTTAGCCGTTTTGCAATGAAAGAGCAACAGACATCCCAACTTACAAACTTTCGCCTTTTCATACAATACACTCCGCGGCATATTTAGCGGATCCCAAAATAAAAGTGTAGGTAACTATATTTTTTTTTCTGGTCAAGCATTAAAAAGTATAAAAAAAAGCCGTGGCAGCCTAGTGGTTTGACCTATGGCCTCTCAAGCAGAGGGTCGCGGGTTCGAATCCCGGGCTCGCACCTCTGATTTTTCGGAATTTATGTGCGAAATTACATTTGAAATTTACCATGAGCTTTTCGGTGAAGGAAAACATCGTGAGGAAACCGGACCATTTCCAATAAGGCTTAGTTACCCTTCTGGGTTGGAAGGTCAGATGGCAGTCGCTTCTGTAAAAACTAGTGCCTACGCCAAATCTTGGGATTAGGTTGTCAAAGCGGACCCCAGGCTCACTGAGCCGTGGCAAATGCCGGGAAAACGCTAGGAAGTTGTTGAAGCATTAATAAGTATGCGTTTTGCTAACTTTTTTTGTGCTTCGCTAAATATGCCGCTGAGTGAGTAACTTACATACGTACGTACCTACCCTATCTTCACGAGTGGACGGGGGTAAGTGATGTCGACTCGCCCGTATACTTGCACTCGCCCGTATACTTGCCATATGTAAACGAATCACAGCAATTGCGAACTCGTTCGATTTATAAATACAGTCTCATTTGGTGCATGCAATTGTTATTTTACTGCACTAAAATACGACAATGATCCAAAATGGCCTCGACTCGTTTTAACCGCTTAAATCCGTCAACAGATTTTTATTTTGGTGCGGGTATAAATAAAAATGCATCTGCCCCGTATGAAGTGTCGTGTCTCTCCTTTTCTTGTGCGAGTGAATGGAAAATATCCAGCATTCTATGGTATTCTCTTTCTACGCTTGTAGCTCTCAACCTTGACACTGGCAAAGTTGTCCCATTGGAAAGAAGCCATCTAGGTACTTTGGGAAAAAAAAGTGTCGTGTCAAATCATATATCCTACTATTTTGTCACTATAAATTGAATCCACTTCCCGTCTTTAGTCCCTTTTCTTTTCTTTTTGCTTCTGATCAAATCCTTTTCTATCATATATGGCCTTATATATGTCGGATAATGAATATTGGTTCATACAGGAGCTTCGTTGTGAATCCATCCAGATTGGCAATAGTACACGTGAAACGCCAGTGTTGCCATATGCGGCGCGCTAGACAGGGTCTGAGGTTGTTGCGCGGGAAAACGATTGTCATTTTGTTAGTATAAAAAGAAATGGACGCGCAGACAGTGACCTCGGGAACTGTCCCGCGTTTCTTAATTGAAAACTAGGCTTTTCTTTTCGTTACTGCGGATTATTGTGATATTGACGTTACCTAAGTTGCAGTGGAAGTTTTTAATAATGTTTCGGTGTTGAGTTTGCTACAATAGTAGACTTCCGACAATTTTCCAAAACAGTTTCATTAATGTTCGAATTCCCTTTTTGCCCACGTTAAACACACGATTTAGTCGGGTCTTGACTAGGGCGTGCTCCCGGGAAGAACCGGTTCTGAAATTCCCGGGAATTCCCGGGAATTTCATAGTGTCGAAAGAACCGGTTCTGAAAGTTCCAATCCCGGTTCTCCCGGTTCTTTTCGTTTTTGTTCGCTTACTTTCGTTTTAGCAAATTCATATCTAAACAGTTGTACCTGGCGATTGAAAAAGATTGAATTTAATTGAAATATACTCTTTAATTAAAAATCTAAGTCATTACATTGTTATTTCATAATTAATTTGTAAAGTGTAAAAATTTAGATTTTTAAGGTGTATATTTAAATAAAAAGACATGTCAAGATTGTTTACATTTAGTTAACTACCTAAACAAATGGAGTATAGAGTATAGTGATAAGAAAACGACGGTATTAGATCTTACCGCCTCCACCCACCCTCCAAATTTTTAATATTTTGTTTTAAGGCGCTGTCAGTGAAAGAGAAGCCTGTTAGTGAAAGAGAAGAAACTATTTCGGCAGCTTGGCGCGTGTCTAAAATGTTGCAAATAAGACACAAATAATAAGAAATAAAAAAGTATGGATTATTTGTGAAATATGATTCGTTAGCCGTTTAGGTATGAATATGTTGACTTCATGTTTTTAATTACAGACCCATACGTCGAAGAAATAAAGACCTAGAACCGTTTAATGATGATTTTAAGACCAATCTTTGCAATTATTTTCTATCGAGCCGATTTTGTTCAATTATGTATCGAGTTCGTCCAGCGTGTTTGAAATATGATGCAAATTAACATATATATTTTTGGTATTTTTTTGATGTGTAGTTTTTCTTAAAAAAGTGCTTAAATAACATCAATTTCAACAAAATTAGGTGTTGTCAGCCTCTTAAGTTGTCTCAGTTGAACAGAAACATTGACGTTGCAAGCTCGTTTGTTTATATTTTTGTGGACTATACTTCATTTAATTTAGAATGAGAAACCACAATAACATTATATTGCGGCTGGTCAACTATTTCTTACCTAGTAAACAGTACAGTGCAATAGTTTGGCAGCCGCAAAATAAAATTGTTTTAGTGCCACTTTATTTGCGTGGCGTCAATTGTTACTCTAGTACAAATCGTAAAGAGATTACAGTTCACGAGCCGCAATATAATGTTTTTGTGGTTTCGCATCCTAAATTAAATGAAGTATAAATATGTAATTGTGATGTTGTGAATTTAAATTAAGGAGAGTGAACAAAGGAAGGAGGACGCTGACGCTGAAATATATATTTTTTATTTTAAAGTAATTTGTTGAATTATTATTATAATATACAATAAAACGATATCTTTATATTTTATAAAATAAATTGGTAACTATTATAATATTACAATTTATTTAGTCGTCGTCGACGTTTTGTTACTCTTGTCAAGAAACATACCATTTTATCGTATATTATTTATTACAATGCGTATGATTCATATCATTTGTATATTACATGCTTATTTAAAGCATATTTTTATTGCATTGTTAATGGATAAATGTAATTTATTAAAAAAATCGTACAATGAACCAAGAACCGGGAAGAACCGGGAATCCCGGTTCTGGACCCGCTCAGACCCGCTCTCTTCGATATATATATATTTTTGTTTTTTCCTTATTACATTATTAAGTACATTCTCACATTTATTTGGTACATCTTAAGTTTTAGCTTGACGACGCGGTTGGCCTAGTTGGTGTTGGTAGTGACCCTGCCTGCGAAGCAAGCGTCTCGGGTTCGATTCGAATCCTGGTAAGGGCATAATATTGTGTGATGAGCACTAATATTTGTTCCCGAGTCATGGATGTTTTCTATCTATATAAGTATGTATTTCTCCATATAAGTATGTATATCGTTGTCTAATACCCATAACACAAGCCTTTACTAGCGCTTACTTTGGGACTAGGTCAATTTGTGTAAATTGTCCACTAATATTTATCTAACTAATATTATAAATGCGAAAGTATGGATGGATGGATGGATGTTTGTTTGTTACTCAATCACGCCAGAACAGCCCAACGGATCTGGATGAAATTCGGCACACGGATAGAGAAAAGTCTGGAATAGCACATAGGCTACTTTTTATCCCAGAAAATTGCGTAGTGTAGCGATAAACGAATTCTTTGCAGACGAAGTCGCTGGCAACAGCTAGTTTATTATAATATTTAGATAAAACATAGCCTACTTTTATCCCGGAAAATTGTATAGTTCCCGCGGGATAGCTGCCTAGAGTTACTACGCATAAAAAAAATATTGCGGACTAGCTGTTGCCATATTAATAGGATACATAAAATAGATCGATTTCTTTGTTGTCATCCTGTTGATGTTGTTCTGATGAGGCGAACAAACTTCCTTATTCCTGAGATAGCTGCACCAAGACAAGGGTTCAACGCACTGGACATGTGCCAACAATGATCAGTGCTCTTTGTGATGTATTATTTACTAGCTTTTGCCCGCGACTTCGTCTGCGACGTAGCTGTCGAAATGTTACGTCCGTAGAAAAATTTAAAACTTATCACTACGCTTTTAACTTGTGCAATTTGAGAGCACTATTTTATTAGAGTTGAGACCATTTCGGGCCTGTTGACGTCTCTGTCTGTTTCGTAGTAATAAATAGAGACGGAATCATAGGTAACTGACAGTTAAGGAGTGGTGAAACAGGCCCTTAGTATGGTCGCGCTTTAGCTTGGCATTGATATTATTTCATCTATGGTAACATGGGATCCCTCCACTTCCCATAACTTCATTTGTACTAATTTCATTTGCCATAATGGTCACTGGCTATAACCTTCATTTGCCCTAATATCACATGCCATAATTTTTGAATGCCATAATACTAAAACGTCATAATGTTCAACATCCCTAATATTAGATACCATAATATCACTTTCCATAATTTTTACTTTCTATAATGTTCAAAATCACTAATATTTCATGCCATAACAATCATTTGCCATAATTAAGGAAAAAACAGGTCCAGGTCCAGGTTTCTTGCTACCCTCCGTAGACTTATTGTCTAACTCGCTCGCAATCGCCATATTCGCCATCGTCTTCATTTTGACATTTCATGTATGGGCTGTAATGTATGGGTAACCGTTATGGCACCTGAAAATTATGGCAAATGAAAATATGGCCAATGATCATTATTGGCATTATATATCGTTATGGAA
The DNA here is from genome assembly GCA_963854515.1 of Pandemis heparana. Lineage (NCBI taxonomy): Eukaryota > Metazoa > Arthropoda > Insecta > Lepidoptera > Tortricidae > Pandemis > Pandemis heparana. The sequence continues at coordinate 3,126,879 of OY978032.1, forward strand.
TATAAAATTATGGCAAATGAAATTCGGGCATGTGAAATTAGTTCACATGAAATTCGGGCAAACAATAGAGAACCTGGTAACATTGGTAACTTACGTTCGATCTCCTGGTCTTTAGCCTCTATCTCTTTCCTGTACGCAGAGATGAGCTCTCTCGCCCGCTCCGACTCGCCACATCTCGTGTCGGCGAGCTCGGTGAGAGCGGCGACCTGGGACTGGAACTTCGTCTCCTGGGACACCAGCGACTTCCTGGAAAAGATATAGCTCTTGTTAGGTTCCAATATTATTAGCTGCTATGCCTTAGAAGAAAGATAAAAGAGAAAAGGGAAAAGGGAAAAGGGAAAAGAGAAAAGAGAAAAGAGAAAAGAGAAAAGAGAAAAGAAGAGAGAAGTGGCATGAGAACGAGATGCGCGTGCCACCTATAAAGGTGGAAATCACGTCTTTATCCCCTACGGGGTAGACAGGGCCTAAGGTAACAAAACCCTAAGGCCACGTGGAAATCATAATAGTGATGGGTTGCTAGCCGCATCGCCTATAAGATGATTCCAAAGATTTTCGCCCATTCCGCCGATGTGCTTTTACCATCTCCGCGGGGAGAGAAGCAACTGGTAAATTCTGTTTTTTCTTTACTCCCAGCATGATTGTTGTACTGCCAGTTAAACCCATGTATAACAAATTATTTGTATTTTGTATTAACTCCATAATAAAACGTCTAAAATAGTCATAGGCATAGTCATATAGTTTATTGCAATTATGTGGTATTTATAAGATAAGAGGTATTAAATCTATTAAACACATGCGCCAACATAAACCCTGCAAGGGCACCGCAATTTTCTGGACAAACAGTTTGTCCAATTAACATTTTTTTAACTTAAAACTAACAGGATATATTTACTTATTCATTACAATCGAAAAATTCTTGGAGTTTGTAAAAGCACTTAATAGCTCTAATGCGTAAGCGCAAATCGGAATGTTTATAATAATAATAATAATAATAATAATATATATTTATTTTAGACCAACATATGGATCATTGAGTTAGTTACAATTCAAAAACTTATTCTAGTATTAGTAATCAATTAGGTACAAAATTATCAAATTCAAAATTAACTCAATTCTCAATCAAATTATCAACTTCATTAATTATACATACATGTCAAATAAATTAATTAAATGAAATTAGCAATAGCAACGTAAAAAAAAATATAACCAAAATATAAAATCTTTAGAAGTGTTCAGGTTCAGAATAATAAAGTTGTGGCTCGAAGGTATATGCAACCAGACCATAAAATCCACAAAAACAAGTATAAACGCCAGTTGAATTTGACGGTTCGAGTAGCAGAATGATTTATTTTATTAATACTACTAGCGACCCGCCCCGGCTTCGCACGGTATATTATGCATGTATTTTATACATATAAACCTTCCTCTTGATTCACTCTATCTATTAAAAAGACCGCATCAAAATCCGTTGCGTAGTTTTAAAGACTTAAGCATACATAGGGACATAGGGATATAGGGACTGAAGACAGTATGTAGTGATTCTCCCCGCGACATCGTGTGCGTATTATACATATAAACATTCAAATCACACTATCTATTAAAAAAGCCGCATCAAAATCCGTTGCGTAGTTTTAAAGATTTAAGCATACATAGGGACAGACAGCGGAAACCGACTTTGTTTTATACTATGTAATGATTTGTAGTGATTATGAATTATGACTATGACACGCAAGGCACAAGAATTTCAAACGGATGTTCCAGCTATTCCCAGAATCTCCAGTTTCCTTGACTTGTTTTTCTGAAATTTGCTAATCATAAAGTTTTGCGCGTGTTCTGTGTTTGCGTGGGCCGCCATTAATTTGCTATAAAATACGTAAACTTCCAAGCTGTCTCCTATTTCACCTATTTGACAAGTGTCGGCTACTGGTCTGGGAACAAAGAAACAACCGGCCAAGTGCGAGTCGGACTCGCGCACGAAGGGCCCCCATTATCTACCTATAAATATGTATAAACCAGTGTAAGCAGAGCCCTGCTCCAACGCAAAATGTACGCAGTGTGGGGTCACTTTATATTGGTCACTGATATATACAGACGTAGGTACATACATATTTACGGTTTTCGCAATTTTTCCTTCATCTTTACTATGAGACGTTGCTTCGTACCAAATTTCAAGATTCTGAGTTAATGGGAAGTACCCTATTAGCCTTGCGAGTTTCGAAAATTTGCGGCATAAACGGCTGTATCTTTTGATTGCGTTGGCTCAGAAGTTTGATTTTTTCACAGCTCCAAGGGACAGTAGACTTGAGTATTTGATATAAATTTCATTTCAGCTTGATACCTCCACGCGTTCATGAGAAAAAAGACTTGACAGACGGACAGACGGACGGACGGACGGCCAACAAAGTGACCCTATAAGTGTTCCGTTTTTTTCTTTTGAGGTACGGAACACTAAAAATAGCTTGAAATTACTGTTTTATTCAAAGTCTGTCTAGAGCTCCTTCAGAAATTTCTGTATATTTTTAGCCAGCATTAAACCAACGTACATTGTGCAGATTGCCACTTGAAAATAGTTATTTAAAATAAACCACTTGAAATTAAATTACAATAGTTTGTTAGATTCAGGGTTGTTCCTAATGATAACAATTAGCAGAGACCTGCTCCTAAACAAAATGGGGTACGTATTAAAATCCATAATGTTTAAAATGTATAATGGGTTAAAATACATAATAGTTCAAAATATATAATGGGTTAAAATACATAATAGTCCAAAATATATAATGCGATTTATTCAGAAAATTGCAAATTAACAGAATTGCTATAAACTAAACCTAACCTACCTAAACCAATCTATAGATCACGCTATAAAAAATAATAATATACCTAATAGTTTCACAGAAAATGGCATTATATATTTTGAACCATTATGCATTTTAACCCATTATACATTTTAAACTTTATATATTAACTGTTCTGATCCGCTCCCGTTGTTATAGCGGCAATAGAAATACATCATTTTGAAAATTTCAACTGTCCAAACTTAAATTAACTAAAAATAACTTGAAACTTGCTGAATTTGAATGGAACCTTGGCAACTAAGAAGTTACTTATTTGTTTTAAATGATACTTTTTCCTCTGATCTTTTTTAAATAGTGGTTAGGTATAATCTATTCGTAAACATTAAATTAATTCTTCACGAATTCAAAACTACGCAATAAATCACTGGAATCTCAGAATTCTATGCTGTAACCATTCAACGAGAAGCCAAAGTAAATATTTTCGCGATCTCCACTAATTTTAAAGAATGTTCGAAACGACCACAACCGTTACGTTTGAATTATGCTGACACGTTTAAAAAAAAGGGAGTGGCCGTTTAGGTTCAATTTGGTAAGTTTCGTTTAGAAATGTAATTTTCAATACAATTTATAACTTACTAGCTGTTGCCAGCGACTTCGTCTGCAAAGAATTCGTTATTATCGCTATCCCGCGGGAACTACGCAATTTTCCGGGATAAAAAGTAGCCTATGTGCTATTCCAGACTTTTCTCTATCTATGTGCCGAATTTCATCCAGATCCGTTGGGCCGTTCTGGCGTGATTGAGTAACAAACAAACATCCATCCATCCATACTTTCGCATTTATAATATTAGTTAGATTGGTAGAACATTTTTGAAGTGAAAAATTCTTTAGCGGCGTTGAGCACTTCTCGGGATGGGTAAAAAATGTTACAGTTTGATTAATTCGAGTTAACACTTGACAGATGGGCGTGCCTTCAGTCAATTTTCAACTTTGATATCATACAAATAAAGCCATTTTTAGTATACCGCTACCCACGTTTACAGATTATGTAAAAAATATTTTATTTGTATGACATCAAAGTTGAAAATTGACTGAAGGCACGCCCATCTGTCAAGTGTTAACTCCAAGTAATCGTACTGTAAAGTCGCGTCAGGCGTAAGACGAAGGGAGAGCTTAATGCCAGGAACCAGGATATCAGATCCTCTAAGAGCTTATTTTGAAATACGAATGAAGCTAGAGTTGCGTTCGATTTTTGAAGTGTTTTTTTTTTATGTGTAGTGTAAGCAAGTGACTGTGCATGTTTGTTCCTTCATCACGCTGAAACGACTGGACATAGTTGGATAAAATTTGGAACGGAGCATAGCTGGTACCCTAGATTAAAAACCTAGGTTACTTTTATACCGGAAAATTGCATAGTTCCCACGGGATAGCGATAAAAAAATTCTTTGCAGACGAAATCGCAGGCAACTAATATTGTAAATGCGAAAGTGTTGTTTGTTTATTACTCTTTCACGCGTAAACTACTCAACCACTTGTAATAAAATTTGGCATGAAGATAGTTTAAAGTTTAAAGACTAGGAATAGAACACATGAAGTGTAGGCAGACCTCACACGAGATGGTCTGATGACATTAAGAGGGTGCATCCGAGCTGAGCTCGCAACGTCGCATTTTTGGTGATTTTTTGCGATTATTTCACAGAAATTGAATGAAAGTATCAAATATCCGTCTGTAGTGCACTTCGCTTTTAGTGTATTAATGTGTCTAATGCAATAATTCATCGTGATGGACTTTTATTTTCTTATTAAACGAGATATAGTATTTTATCGCTTTAATACGAAAATAAAAGTCCATCACCATTAATCATTGCATTGGACACATTAATACACTAAAAACGAAGTGCACTACAGACGGATATTTGATACTTTCATTCCATTTCTGTGAAATAATCGCAAAAAATCACCAAAAATGCGACGTTGCGAGCTCAGCACGTATGCACCCTCTTAAAAGTTACGCCGGACCGTACTGGCTCAGGAAGACAGAGAATAGGACGGAGTGGAGGAGATTAGGAGAGGGTTACATCCAGCAGTGGATAGAGAAAGCCTGAAAAAGAGAGAAGAAGAAGAATAGAATACATGTCATTTTATTCTGGAAAATTATACAAGTAGAGAGCGTTGGATGAAAGAATTCTCTGCAGACGAAGTTGCGGGCAAAAGCTAATCTAACTAATATTATAAATGCGAAAGTATGGATGGATGGATAGATGGATGGATGGATGGATGGATGTTTGTTTGTTTGTTACTCAATCACGCCAGAACGGCCCAACGGATCTCGATGAAATTCGGCACATAGATATAGAAAAGTCTGGAATAGCACATAGGCTACTTTTTATCCCGGAAAATTGCGTAGTTCCCGCGGGATAGCGATAAACGAATTCTTTGCGGACGAAGTCGCTGGCAACAGCTAGTATTCTATAAACATTGTTTTGGGTGGATTTTTGACGTTGTAATTTGTGTGCCATGCTTTACGTATTGCACACAAATTACAACGTCAAAAATCCACCCTTTTATTTATTCTTCAGGCACGCCCGCTAGCTATAACAAATCTACAACAAAAACATGGGAACAGTTATGCTTCACAACTAATTTGCATGTGAATTTTAACAGCTGTTATTTCGTATATAAACTCATGTCCGACAGCATAACGGCTTCAAATAGTCGAATGACTCAAAACACGAGCTGTCAGCGCTTCGTGCGTCAAAGATGGCGACCTTGAAACGTCAAAAAGGGCGGGAATCGCTGGTTTGTTGATCCCGTGGGAAGATGGGTATGCCAAACAATTTTAGATGAGAATTTGTTGCTTTTTGATTTTAATATTTTTTACTAAGTCGATTTTATGTGTGTTGAAAAAGCTCCTCAGTGGATCGTGTACACATGTATTACCTAAGACTCGATATCTTTTGAACAGATAAACAAAACAAAATATTCTTGTCTAAACAACTTAATATTTTAATTTAGGTACAGCGTAGGTATGTTATACCAAATTCGTTTTTTTTTTTCACATTACAAAAAGGTAAACCATCAATGTCAAGTATTTTCACTGGAAAACACTTTTTAATTTAATAAAAAGAATAAAATGCGACGGGTAGCACTCCGGGAGTGCCGGCAAAAGTCAAAACAGCAGCGTAGATTAGATTTTATTTTAATGTTATAATCTCTATACTTACCTAACGCTCAAGACGCGTACCGTAGGTACTGGCCGCTTACAAAAAAAACGTACGTATTATCTATATTGACATACCTCTAACAATGTGCTGATGCTGTAGTACTTTTGCACCACGACTCAACAAAAAAACATTTCAAAAATCGAACGCGATTCATTCGTATTTCAAAATAAGCTCTTAGAGGATCTGATGTCCTGGTACCTACTTAAACTCTCCCTCCGTCTTACGCCTGACGCGAGTTTAACATTTTTTACTTCAAAAAAGCCCCACGTTAATCTTTTTATTTCAAAATAACTAAACACACTCTGAAATATTCCGGAAAATTTTTAAGAGAGCTTGTATTTATCTACATTTCCCGTGTCATTAAAACCACTTCACGAATAGCGCAGCTTACGTCAACCCTAACCAATATGGCGCCCTTGAAACGTCAAAAAAGCGCGCGAAACCGTGGGAATAAAAATAAACCACGTCTGTAGTGGTTATTCGATATTGTAAACATTCTTTATGATGTTAGACATGAAATGTTAGTGGTTGAATAAAGCATATTGGTTTGATGGTTCTTTTGTTTTGTCAATAATTTATTTATAGTTCTTCATTTATCTAAGGTAAACAAAGTTTAAACTATTTATGGTTTTTTTGTGCGATATTTGAAGTTTTTTTGCGATAGGTAATACTAACGTAAATAAGAGTTCTTTTAATCATATTACGAATATGATAACTGTTCAATAAACTTTAACCAGTTTAAATTTTCCTATTTTAATTGTTACAATTATTGTTACAATTAAATTTCTAGTTCGTTTTTTATTTAATTATAATTATACTTAGTTTAAAAATTAGTTACTTAACCTAAGTAGGTATAACTAAATTAAAAACAAATTAAACTTTAATTTGTTTTTCTTTTGTTGTAATTTCATGTTTATTATGTTAACTATCTATGTAATAAATAACAGATAAAAATATAAAAAAAAGTTTCTTCGTATTAAAGTTCTGTCCCCTAAACAACGTTAAATCATGATTTAAGTTCTCACAAAAAGTTTCCTAATGCAGTGGGCATTTACTTTCCGTAATATGTTTTCCGTCTAAAATAAGAACTTATAGTGCTATAAAAAATACAATCACCCGTAAATCGCCATTTTAAAACAAATGGAATGTTAATAGTCGACATAAGCGAATTAAAGACTGACCTACTTTGTTATTGACTCGCATTTGTTTTATACACGACGGAGTAGTTTAAAATTATCTGTTGACGAATGTAATTGGTCTAAGCACGTGTCGTTGTATACATACAAAGACAATCATCTATGTAAAGTACCTACTTCGATTTTTTAGTACGAGAAAAAAGGTAAGCAACCTTGACATGTCTTTTTATTGAAAATAGTTTAAAAAACTCATTTCAATATAACTAAGGTATTTTCATTCTTACCTGTCCTATTTGGTAAACAAAATTCTAACCTCAATGTGCAAATTTTTGTAAAGAATAATAATAATTCTTCAAAAATCGAAAAAAAAAAAAAAAAAAAGAATAAGGTGTAAGTATTATATTTTCAAATATTTTACCTCCACTTCCTTTATTTACGATGAAATAGTTAAAAAATAACAAAAATGAGACGTTTTGAGGTTAGAATTTTGTTTACCAAATAGGACAGTTAAGAATGAAAATACCTTATATTGAAATGAGTTTTTGTTACACGGTTTTTTAGTTTCATTATTATTTTGTTCTCCTTTTATTTATTGAATTTTAAGTTTAAAAAATAAATAACAGCAAGTATTTAAAATCCCTGGAACATTCTGATTTATTTTGTTACGGTTTTATATTTTACAGTTATCGATTTTTAGTAAGTGTTTTTCGGTAACTATTATTGTGTAAAACTTACATTTCTTCATACGCCAATTACCTACCATGTTTTAAGTATTGCGAAAATGATACGATGGAACCCTAAAAAACCAGTACGCGGTACGCGATTCAGTTTACGAGACTAGATATTCAACAGACTTCAAATAAACACGATTCTCTCAAACCTAGATTTAACTTCAAGGTACAACAGAAAATATCTGAGCATGAAGAGCACATATCGCTATTTAAGAGCGGATTGCTGATAGCAAACAATTCTAAATACTGGCGACTCTGACGCTTTTTCAGATCAAGGATGTTAAATTTGTGTATTGTCGTAAACTCCTCAAAATTTGCACTATTCCAGACACTACGACATCAGGAAGTAAAGCAAATGAGGGATAGAACATTCGATTAATACAAGGTCTCTTAATTATTCCGGATCTAGCTTCTGTCCTCGACTTCCTCCGCGTATTATACGTGTAAACCTTCCTCTTGAATCACTCTATCTATTAAAAATATCTATATTGACAGACCTCTAACAACGTGCTGATGCCCTAGTACTTTTGCTCCACGACTCAACAAAAAACACTTCATAAATCGAACGCGATAGCTTTAAGAGTTTTTAATGATTCACGGTTAAGTTCATTCGAAATATTATAAACGGGATGTGAACCGCGATTACCTTTATTGAGCTCGCGATAGCTTTATTCGTATTTCAAAATAAGCTCTTAGAGGATCTGATATCCTGGTAAGTACTTCAACTCTCCCTCCGTCTTACGACTGACGCGGGTTTAACATTTTTTTCTCATCCCAAAAAGTGCCCAACGCCACTAAAGAAGTTTCTACTTCACAAACCGCATCAAAATCCGTTGCGTAGTTTCAAACATCTAAGCATACAGGGACAGAGGACAGACAGCGGAAAGCGACTTTGTTTTATACTATACTTCATTTAATTTAGAATGAGAAACCACAATTACATTATATTGCCTGGTCAACTATTTCTTACCTAGCAAATAGTACAGGGCAATAGTTTGGTTTTAATGCCATTTTATTTGCGTGTCGTTAATTGTTACTCTAGTACAAATTGTAAAGAGATTACGGTTCACGAGCCGCTATATAATGTTGTTGTGGTTTCTCATCCTAAATTAAATGAAGTATATGTAGGTATGTATGTAGTGATGTTTTATCAAGTGGTTCGGTTAGACTTAGGGCCTGTCTCACCACTCCTTAACTGTCAGTTGTCTATGATGACGTCTCTGTCTGTTTCGTAGTAATAAACAGAGACGGAATCATAGATAGCTGACGGTTAAGGAGTGGTGAGACAGGCCCTTAGACTGAGCACTCCTACAAAAATTAATTTAAAATTTTGATTAAAAATTCAGCCCCGCCCTTGACGCGGTTAACTTTGAACATAGATCAATATATGGAAACATTTCCTGAAAAATATTTACTTACAGGATCGTCTAATAAAACTAATCCAAACAATGAGTATTCTGGACTAATTTTAGGATCCATTGTAGGTACATCACTAAATTGGCCAACGAAGACTGTAAAGGTTGCTATTGTTTGCGCAAAAAGTGTAATATACGCCACCTATGTATAAACTGCGTCAAATAATACATTTAATTATGAAAGTGCGTGCCGTTTCTTTGTCTCATTGGGTACGCAATTCAAACAATGACTCACACAGGACTTTAGGGAGATAATGTCCAAGCAAACATTTCGCAAGAAAATCTTTTGAATTTTCACACATGATGACAGTTATTTAAGATTAAGGACCTAAAGAGGACTGTAAAAACTATTTTACGACAAATACTAAATACTTTAATGACGTCTCTTATGCCTTGCACAGTCCAGAGTTAAAAAATTAAATCGCTAACTCGGAGTTAGGTTTGACAGTTCCATACATTTTGACACTACTTAGCCCCGGGTTAGCATCTAACACTGGGTTAAGTCGCTAACCCTGGTCCGTGCAAGTGGCCCTTATACGGACGTAAAATGAATTTTGACCCCTTGGTCCAATTCTAATGCAGTAAATTATCAGAGAAGAAAACTAGCAGCAACGACTTGATGGTTCCTTAAAAGCATTTATAACTAGTTGATACTCACTTGTCTGTTTCTTCTTCGGGCTCCTCAAATTCTATGCTAACTTCTTCTTCTATAATCTCTATAATCTCTTCTTCGCTCTCACTCTCACTGACCTCACTCTCACTCCCCTCCAAACTCTTCGCTTCGCACTCATCACCGTCTTGTTTATCACTATCTATGAATCCACTATCACTGTTATCACTAGATATTCTTTTCAGTTCATCCACAACTTTAATTTGTATCGGCTCATCGTTTTCGTTTATGTTTATAATTGTTTTGTTTTCATTTTCGTTTCTCGATACCACGACCCCGCCTAGTAGCTCGTCGTTGTCCGGTAAAGAATCTTCTAAGTATTCCTCATCTTCTTCAGACGTCAGCGACTCGAACGATGAATTATCGTCGTCAGTCTGTTGTTCACCGTCGTCGAAGATGATGTGCTTTCTAAAAGTGACGCGTTTCTTTCCGCAATCAGATCTGTCGTCATCAGAGCATCCTTCGGTATCAGACTTTGGCAGTTTGAGATTCGATTTCTTTCTAAATGCAGGCGATTCCTCATCCTTCAATTCTTCGGCGTTGACTTCGTTTAGTAGCTTCTCTAGTTCGCCTTTGAGCTCGTTCTTGTAGGTATTGTTGTTATTTTTGTTCCGCTCCTCAATGGTTTCGTAAACATGCTGCGGTTTGGCTTCGTTGGCCCCCATTTGATCTTGGATCTCATCGATGGTGCAGTCTATGCTCCGCGCTATCTCGCGCAGCAGTGCTTCCGCGTGCTTTTTCTCATCGGACACGTCGGGCACGTCAGACACGTACACGAGGGACACGTGTTTCTCCGGCCGCGCGTACTTTTGCAGGACTAGCGCTTTAACAAAGTCTGCGTCGGGATCGGAGCGGGCTTCTGATTCGTCCGGTGTATTTTTGGCGAGCGCGACGTCATCCTTACACTTCGGCTCGACGTCGGATTTGCTTCGTTGCAGACTGACATTGGCCGTCTCTTTCTGAGGGCTAACGCGGCACGATTCGGCGCGCGCCGTTCTTCTTTTGTTTTTCTTTCGCTTTCCCGCCATCAGATCGAAAATGGCGCCGACACCGGACTTTTGGTTGTAATTCGTTTCAGGTATTAGTAGGTTCACTACATGTTTTCTATGGGAGTCGTTCGTTGCGTCGTTCTCGAGCGCGCGGGGATCGACTGCGGTGTATTTCGGCGGCGGTTCGCTCGGCTGTTTCCGTGGGCACTCGGGCGCGCCCGCCTCGGCCTTCCCGCCTTTGCGTTTGAAAAAGTTGAACATCGCTGGAGTTCGAAAACCATGTCCAGCGCCCGTGGCGCGCAAAACCTAACTGTTTATAAATATATTCGCGATTTGCTGAATGACCGCCATTATTTGCGTTCTGTAAATAAAGTTTTGACGTTCGCGATGTGTTGTTTTTAAAATCTGAACTAACAAACGGGCGGGCAATTGTTTATTTATTTAAAAATATTTCTCTTCCATATTTTTATTATTAAAAGCAAACAGCTATTAAAACCTTAAATGGCAATAAAAACATTTATTTCCATCCAGTCCCTTATTCCATTGTTATAATGGATTCGGTTTTCGAACATTTAAAAACAAACGAACGCGCTAACTGAGGGAAAACTATTTTAAACGAACGGCAAAACCAACTTATAAGATCAAGCGGCAAATAGCAAGAACTAACACACTTCATACTAACTTTAAGCCAACTTTAAACAACAGCGACAATGTCGTCCGCATTAACAAGTTTGTCATACAGGTGAAACATAACCACGAAGTATCTCCGCTGAATCAGCGGAAAATAAATCTTAATTACAAAGTGGTAAGAGTCTCGTCGCGCGATTTGTTCATTGGTGTTTTAGCGGTGCGTTCAAAAGATTCAGGTGTCTGGATTTTAGAGGTGCGTTTAAATATTCAGGTGTAAAAAGTCACATGAAAAACCAGTGATGCAATACGTTGAAAAATAGTAAAATATAATTAGATTTGGCTACGGTTCAATATTACCCAATTCTCAAAGCATCGTGGCGGAACCTTGCAAGTAAACAGTATGGCAATTGTTTACTATGGGGCTTTATAAAGAATGATGAATGAATCGTGTTGACGTAAAAATCACTCGATAGCTAATGGTTTTTAGCGCGGATTAAATAATGTGTTTCATTCAAATCTTAAGTAAATTCTACAGTCTCTTAATTATTTGTTCCCGAATGTTTCAGCAAGTTGGATTACTTTGATTTAGTCCACCAATCGAATCAGAAATGAGGATATACATAGAAGAACACGGGTCACCGACATAGCCAAGCGAATTAGCTCGTTGAAGTGGCAATGGCGTAGGCTTATTGTCTAACTCTTCTTCTTCTTCTTCTTCTTTTTATTTATGGCGTTACGAGTCGTTATAGCGACGACAACTTCGCCAATGTCAAGGTAAAATTTTCTTAAAATAAAATCTTGTGACAAAATGTCGGCAACGTTGTACGGTAACACGGTCAAAGACCCCCCTCCCCCCCTGTCGGGCTCTTAGCCGACGGTCAATGATATCCCTCAGATACTGCCAGGAAATCATTAGCCGTTGCCCAGGGTGCACCGGACCAAGCACTGCTCTTCCCCCTGGACGGATCCAGAAACGAACCGCAGCTCTTGGCCACACGTGGAGGTAACCCGACACACACCCCATTCTCTAACTCGCTCGCAATCGCCATCGTGTTCATTTTGACAGTTCTTGTATGAATGTGACAGCTAGCTGATTCCGATGCCAATTGTCAGCTCATACATGTACTGTCAAAATGAACACGATGGCGATTGCGAGCGAGTTAGACAATAAAGCTAGGCCATAAGCACAAGAGAACAGACGGTCGTTGGGGCCGAAAGCACAGCCTAAAGGATTTGTACTGCTTACGGAACAACCTGTGAATTATCGCTTGAGGTGTTTATTTATTACGCCTGTATATAAGTAGTTCCCGTAACCACACGGCTTGGTACTAATAGCACGCGAACTTCACTGTCGGTAAACATCGAAATTACAGCGAAAGTGCATTTCTATTCTAGGTACGAGTAACATGCATATTAAAACGAACAAGGATAATTTTGCTAGCGTATAGCTTATAATTTACGAAAGGTTAAAATGACCTCGGACTGCCTACATTTTGCTTAGAAAGCAGGGCTATGCTAAAACAGTTTGTTGATCGCTTCCCAAATTCGTACGGAACCCTCGGTGAGCGAGTCTACTATTTTTTTAGTGTTTTTGCGGTTTGAGTGCAGATATGTCAGGATCGTAGCAAGTACCATACTCACCACCATACTATACCATATTCTCAGAAATAAATAATTGATTGATTTATGGATTGATTGAAGTGGAACAAAGTAGTCTCTGCCTACCCCTGTGGGAAAGAGGCGTGACGGTATGTAGAGTATATATACACGTAGTAAAGGGTTGGTAATGTCAACAGGTATCACAGTGGTTCAACTGTTTGCCGGGCAATAATGATAATATTTTTGCAAGTTTTCATTTAAAATCATATTATTTGTGAAGTATTCTGTTTGAGTTTGTCAGCTCGTTTTGACGTTCATCGACAGTGACAACTGCATTCACTGTCAAAGTATTTTTAAGCACAGGTTTTGGCGGTCAATTAATGTAATTATTTCAACGTTTTTTTAAGTGTACGAAACAAAGCAGTGACGTCATTTCGCTAATACTTGACGTTTGTTACTTACGTCCTTTCTGCTTGAGCAACGATTTAAATGGATTTTTCCACGAAAATACAAGATTTTCACGAATATAAAAAAATATAGGTGTCTTAAATTTGTGCGCTCTTTCCAGCCAGACAATAAAAAGTAACTCTTAAAAAATTGAAATATTGTCAATTAAAGCCCTCTAGTGTGTACTTTATAAATTGTTTTTGGTGGAACACAATGAGAAACTAATCCCTTTGATCCGACGCCGAGGCCTGCGCTCGCGCAAATAACATAAGGTCACTGGCACGACAAATATAGAGCAGGGAAAGTGAGAATGCAGGGCTTAGGGCCGCGACTATATAGCTACTAAAATTAGGGCAGACGTAGCCTAAGTACCAACGTGCAGTCAAGGGCATAAATATATGTATAAGCTTACTAGCTTCTGCCCGCGACTTCGTCTGCGTAGAATCATCACACTTAAGAACTTTACATAATAAAAAAATCATTTATGCAGCAACAATATACAATATACAATCAACATGTTCAGATAAGCATAAGCTATCTGGCTTAGTAGCCAAAGTTTTTGTACGCCAACCGGCAAGACATAGTGCAACATTAAGAAATGTAACATCTCTGTATTTATGCAGCCATCACCTATGTTTCACAAATAAAACACTTTTGACTTTTGACTTAACAGTTTCAAATCCATTATAAATAAAAATACAAAAAAAAGCATATCCGCACTAGGCTTCATCAAAATAAACAAGTGTTATCTGCCATAAGCTTCGTCATAATTTCCCAAAGTGAAATCCGCAACAAGCTTCGTCATATCACGAACTGTTAAGAACTTGATGTTGATATAGGTGGCGGCAAGTAAGTCGTACGTGGTGTACGCCCGCCCGCGACACCCGCACTCCCCCGCGATACCTTATTTTCGACTACCCCGCATCAACGGTCATCGCTAGACTTACGTGCCGGCACTTGTAGTATATTCTGCAATAATTGTTCACGTTTCGACTCTAGACATAATAGATAGATACGACTGTTGGCGACTGGCTGCAGCGCGGCCTTTTTATAACCTACTGGTCAACAGTTCTTGTGTATGTTTTTTATTACGTCTCAATGTCAGTTGTGAAGTAGAGCTTATCTTGTCTTGTTGTATTATTGTAAACTCCTCATTAAACCCGTGTTTCCACTAATATTTTAGCCTTTTCATTACTACATACTTTTCATTAATACAGTCCACTCAGTAGCTATCACGACCTTTGACATGTTTCTCGCTATCCCGCGGAATCTATGCAATTTCCGGGATAAAAAGTTAGCATAATACATATCATATGTTTCAATCTAGGGTACCATCAACTCCGATCCAAATTTCATCCAAATCCGTCCAGTCGTTTCAGCGTGAAGAAGGAACAAACATCTCATCTCTCAACTCACTCACTCACATCGTCACAAACTTTCGCATTAATATTACTAGTTGTTGCCAGCGACTTCGTCTGCAAATAATTCGTTTATCGCTATCCCGCGGGAATTTTCCGGCATAAAAAATAACCTATGTGCTATTCCAGACTTTTCTCTATGTGCCGAATTTCGTCCAGATTCGTTGGGCTGTGCGTGCTTGAGTAACAAACAAACATCCATCCATCCAAACTTTCGCATTTATAATATTAGTTAAACTCTATTTATTTGAACTATATACTAAAATGACATTACCTGTGTTGCCTGTTTTTTGCAATTCAAAAACAGTGATGTGCCACCACTATCGAAAGTTAACGATAAATTAAATTTTGTATAGATTTTTGTATGTATAAGCTAGTGTAATAAAGTAATAAACCTTTAAATTTGCTTGATTATGATACAATCGTATTTTTATCTTAAAATATAACATGACCAAACCTCTGGTATTCAGACCACAACCATTGTCGATGGTTTCGAGTACACCACTAAACAATAAAAGCTGGTATCATTATTTCACAATTTGACATTTGCAATTGTCAATTTAGTAACTAGCTAAAATAAATAGAGTACCTATATATAGATAGTAGGATTCCTATCATCCTTACTTCTTGTTAATCTTGTTATTGACGGATCTTTCAGGAACAACACGTGCTGTCATCCCCTCCCACGTCACGTCCTCCATCTTTGTTGACGTCAGACCAGCTTCCGTTGGATATAAATTGATAATGTTTTGAATTAACGATTTTATTTGCGTCCTAGAGAAACTGCGCTTCTTAGCTGAGTGGAAATATTTCTTGTTGTTCTGTCCCATACATAAATTACGTCTTTATCCCTTACGGGGTAGACAGGGCTTAAGGTAACAAGACCTAAAAGCTACGTTTAGCATTATTGTGGACGTAGTGGAAATGGGAATCAAAGTAGTGATATGATGTAAACTAACCTATTATTTATTCTGGACTTCTAAGATATGCACAACTTCATCGCTTTCGGTTCAGTAGTTAAGGCATGAAAACGGAACATACAAACAAACTCACTTTCGCATTTGTAATATTAGGTAAGTATAAGGATTCCAAAAAACTATAAGTAGGTAAGTATAAGTATGTAAATAAATAAATATCTTGGGACAAATTACACCAATTGACCCAGTCCCAAACTAAGCAGAGCTTGTGCTATGGGTACTAGACAACGGATAAACATACTTATATAATGTAGGTAAATACATACTTAAATAGATACAACATCCATGACTCGAGCACAAACATTCGTATTCATCGTACAAATGTCTGCCTCTACCGGGATTCGAACCCGGGACCTCTAGCTTCATAGTCAGGGGCACTAACCACTGGGCTATCCGGTCCGGTCGTCGGTGGATTATTTGTTTTCATAATACACTGAGAAACTGAAATTCGGGTTTTTTTTTATCTCTTCTATGTTGCAATTATTCTGTCTTTGTTGATCGATCAATCGGCGCCTGCGACTAATTAAAACGTTATAATTATTCGACATTCAAAACTGCGTTTGCGAATCACATAAACACCAGTATATCATGAGCCCGGCTTCCTTTGCATTATTTAATTAACGTAGCTCAAGGTACAGCGGCTAGCGACATACGCAGCAAACGACACGTTTTAGAGATGCGTGTTCGATTATTGACAGGTGAGTGTTTATTGTGACACGTTTTCGTCGCCTGCGCATCGGCTGGATATAGGGGAAAGCTATATATTGTAAACATGTACAGAAAGTGCTTGGGCGCATATACATCCTACATATATTCCTACTAAATATTATAAATGCGAAAGTTTGTGACGATGTGAGGATTGAGTGAGTGTGTATGTTTGTTCCATCTTCACGCTAAAACGACTAGACGGATTTGGATAAAATTTGGAAGGAAGATAGGGTACCCTAGATTAAAACATAGGCTGCTTTTTATCCCGGAAAATTGCATAGTTCCCGCGGGATAGCGATACACATGTGTAAGGTCGTAGCTGAGTAGAGTCGCGACGTAAATACTTATTGCAGAATGTATACTATCAACAGGTGACGACCGGATGGCCTAGTGGTTAGAGAACCTGACTATGAAGCTTGAGGTCCCAGGTTCGAGCCCCGGTCGGGGCAGATATTTGTATAAAAATACGAATGTTTGTTCTCGAGTCTTGGATGTTTAATATGTATTTAAGTATGTATTTATCTATATAAGTATGTTTATCCGTTGTCTAGTGCCCATATCACAAGCTTTTAGGTCAATTGGTGTCAATTGTCCCAAGATAAAAAAAAACAAACAAACAGTTAGGAAATATCAAATGAATCAAGAAATTTTACTTCTTGATTTTTTATGTTTACTTTTTACGTTTTACCGTTAGAAATTTAATTTCTCCTTTATTTCTAATTTAATTTGTAAAGCTATAGCTTTACTTTTCGGATTTTTCTATGTGTTCTAATTTTCAGTGTCGTTTAGAAATTAAACAAACAGTTCTCAAGTCTAATTATACGCGGACGAAGTCGCAGGCAGAAGCTAGTATTGAATAAATAAAGCCAATATTACTTTCGTTCTGGAATACTATTCTTGGTGCAATCCAATCGACGTCTGGAGCAATAAATGAGTATTTGAAACCATAAATCACACGAGTATATTTTGGACAGAGCTGGAGGGGCGCCAAATCACTGTTGTACAGTAAAAACATAAATATATAGCCTTGGTAACCCAATGGTTGACCTGTCGAATCGCTTGGATCCTGGGTTCAAGACCCGAGCCTCTGTTATCTGCGTCATAATTAGATTCCAAAAAAAGT
Source organism: Pandemis heparana (assembly GCA_963854515.1). NCBI lineage: Eukaryota > Metazoa > Arthropoda > Insecta > Lepidoptera > Tortricidae > Pandemis > Pandemis heparana. Next base: position 3,144,741 of record OY978032.1, read on the forward strand.
GACGGACAGTACTCCGGGAGTGCCGGCAGAAGTGAAAACAGCAGCTTAGATTAATTTTTAATGTTATAACCTCCATGACGCTCAAGACGCGTACCGTACGGTACGGGCCGCTTACAAAAAAACGTACTTATTATCTATACTAGCTTTTGCCCGCGACTTTGTACGCGTAGACAATAACTCAAGTAATACAAACCAAACCAAACCATTTTTTTGCAAAATATCCGTAATCCTTGAGTATTTTTGAACGCCAGTAAGATAAAACAGTTCGCAAGCCCCATACTTCGAAATGGTTTTCAAATCAGGGTATGTTGTAAAAAAATTAACAATCCTCGCATCTGAAATTATGGGAAACGATAAGGGAACCCATTTTCCGGTTCATCTTATATTCACATCAAAAGTCATTTAGTTTGATTGACAACCTTTTTCGAAGAATAGGTACTTCGAACTGGCAGGATGCAACTTCAAAGACGCCATAAAGAAAAACTACACATTTTACCGATATCAAATTTTTTACCTTAACGACCAGCGATAGAGTCCAATTTTAACTGTAAGTGCATCGCTACTTTTTAAATAGAATAATCCGTATTCCGCCTCATTTCATTTAATACTCAATTTCTTAAGCACTAAAGTATATTTTAGTAAGAAAAAATTTACACTTTACTAACTAGATTTCTGATACAGACGCGACAGATGGTTGCTATTTTAGACTGAGAAGTTATGGCTATAGAGTTTAATTTTAAATGAATGGAAAGTGTTTTTATTTTTGGAAAACCGGATGGACGTTTCTTTGATTGAAAGTGGGTTTTAAGAACTGTCATAATCTTCGCCATTTTGTCGGGAATGTATTTTTTTACGGCTACGCTGGGACCTCACCCAGAGACAATACTTATACTTATAACATTAAGTTTAAATTTAAAAAACCCCCCACATATTAATCGAGTAGAGTCTGGCAAACAAAAGCGTGACCTGGATTTTTTTAAAGTTTTAATATGGCAACATTATTTCTCTGTCAAAGGCAAGTCAAAGTCTTGTCAGTATTTTGTGAACTCAATTATTGTTCATTTATAATTGCCGTAATATATGGGTAAAACAATAAAAAGTAATGTGCGAACGCTGCTACATACCATGATCAGTAAGTTCAAGCAAAAACAAGAGGAGAAAGAAGTTGTTTTCCAAGAGAAACAACAATGTTTACATGCGATGTCGGATTTTTTAAGTTAGTACCTATGACTATGTAATCTTAATTATTGTTGGCTGATTATTTTATATATTGACCATAATTATGATGATAATGATACCGTTGATGATAATCTTGAAGATATTCAAGGAATCTGCGAAATGAAAAACAGTTAGTAATACCACATGTAAATTTTTTGAATTTGCCGCGTTTTCTCAGGTCACACTTTCGTTTGCCAGACTCTAATAATAATTTACGTAAATAAACAAATTCTATTTAATGCCAAAATTGCCTTAAGTATAAGATGTCTCTTTGGAATGGAGCTGATGGTATCTCTTCTAACTGCTTTGCCAGTTTTTATCAAACATAGCTAAGAACCACCGAAAGGAAACTGGCTTTCGAGTGAAAAAACCGCATCGTAATCAGTCCATCCACTTGAGAGCTACGATGCCACAGCACACCAGACGTATTGATGTCATAAATACCCCTCTTTTTCTGTCGGGGTTTAAAAGGACGTGCGTAGGTAGACACAGAGCAAAATATTTTATAGTATGTTTTTGCTTCAGTATTTTTCTTCTTTAAAAAAAATGTTTCATGAGTGCTTTCCAAGAAAAAGTCTATACATGATATTTTTTTCCCGAAATTACTATTTTGGGTTATTTTTACTCAGTATTTATTTTGAGTATTTCTTACTCAGAATCTTTACCCTATCAATTATTATAAGTACCTACTTCCAACAAAAAAAGAGTCTTTAATTTTACTTTGTTTTTTTTTCTGTACGTTACGTTCCATATACAGGGTGTATCAGATAGCCTCTAACAATAATCAACTGGGGTATATAACCATAGCTACAGAAGCTAAAAAAAATATTAAAAAAAATTGGAGTAATTTTTTTTATATTTTCTATAGGAATGGTAGTATTAACTGCAATCATTCCTATAAAATAAATATATAAATTTTTGCTCCAATTTTTTTTAGCTTCTATAGCTATGGTTATATACCCCAGTTGATTATTGTTAGGGGCTATCTGATACACCCTGCATAAAAAAAGACGAACAAAAAGTGACGAACTGGAATGGAAGTTTTGGGACACATTTTAGACTTTTTTTTGGAAAATGCTCTCATATGTACAACAACCTTCTCTTGACAATAACAAACATTACACAAATTATGTGTGTGTCAATCTGTGTGGGCGCTCTTGTGTGGATTTCTTGATCTTGACGGCTGGACGGACGTAACTACAATAAACTGATCTTACAAGGGTTCTGTTCTGCTGTTTAACTGCGCGGAACCCCAAAAAACAGTAAATTAAATGCAAGCTATTCCATAACGAAAGTAACAGATGAGCTCATTTGGTTCTCAGTCGGCCAACTGGTCGGCCAACCAGTTGGTAAACCAGTTCGGATCCGGACCAGTACTACAGTTACATTATTACCTATGTAGGTACTATGTGACCTATGTTCGAACGGTATCCAATATTAACATATCGATGGGTATTGGGTAGTTCACAGTCCTATCAAATGAATCAAGATTTTCACTTCTTGATTTTTGTGTGAACTTTTACGGTAACCTATAGTAGCAGGTAGCAGGTGACCTAGCTATGGGTGGTGTAGCGGTATAGCACGCATCACGGAATGACGAGGATCCGGGATCGATTCCCGGACATAGCTTTACTTTTCGGATTTTTAAATGTCTTTTGGAAATATTTAGTTTATGTTTTTGACGACCGAATGGCCTAGTGGTTAGAGAGCCTGACTACGAAGCTTGAGGTCCCGGGTTCGATCCCCGATCGGGGGAGATATTTGTATGAAAAATACGAATGTTTGTTCTCGAATCTTGGATGTTTAATATGTATTTAAGTATGTATTTATCTATATAAGTATGTTTATCCGTTGTCTAGTGCCCATATCACAAGCTTTGCTTAGTTTGGGGCTAGGTCAATTGTCCCAAGATATTTATTTATTTATTTTATTTATTTATTTAAGGCAACACCAGCCGCGAAACTAGCGCCACTTTGGAAATGTTCTTATATCTCCTAAATTATTTCAATAATTTCTAAAGGTTAGATACTAGGGAAATAAAAATATAGCAAAAATAAAGTGTCGCTCTCTATAAAAAATTGTATGGATGAGGCGTTGTTTTTGCTAGCCAGTGCAGTTTACTTCAGTGCGGAACCCTAAACGGTTCCTAAATGAACATAATTCCGACAAATAGTAGACCGTCTGGTTTTCTAATTGCCGACATGCAGGTAACAGAGCATGGCAACCCAGTCATCCATAGACGTCAGTTTTCGTGCCATCGATTTTTTTAGCATTAGAAAGAAGGTAAGTACTTAAACAATTTTGGCATGTCTTTTTATTGAAAAAAAGTAAAAAAAAAAATAACAGCATGTTTAAATTTAAAATCCCTGGAATATTGTCATTGTTTTGATATGGTTTTATATTTTCCAGTTACCGATTTTCAAAAAGTTCTTTCTAATGCTAAATAAATCGAAGTAGGTATATAAGATGCTAGAAAAGTAGGTGCGGATATTTTTAGGGAATTAATAACCCAAGAATCAATAAAAAACATAAATTATTCAATTGTTGTGTGGTATTTTTTTTGTTTCATATTACCCGTCCAAAGAAAATCATCCTTGCATTAGACACTGTAATTAATTATTATGAGTTTATGAGAAAAAAGAAGTTTTGTTTTCAACATTTTTTCCGAGAAGTTTCAGTTACTAAACTAACCAAACATAAATTGAGATTAAAAGTACTCATACTCAAGAGCACTAAATTGCCTAAAATAGAAACCCACTGTCTCCTGTCTTCGGGAAACAGGATGCACTTGACTAAAAAAAGTCAAGTAATCAACTAGTTTCTTTAGAAGGAAGTTGTTCCTGTTAAACATCTAATTCTGTCGCACCGCACGCATGTGTTAAAAAGAACTTCAAATGACTATCGAACTTATTAACAGTTAAGTAAGCAAGTAAGTATGCGTAAAATCTTAAATAGCTGAAATTTCGGTTAGTTTTTTTTTAATAAGTAGACGGAAGGACGAATTTTGCTAAATTAAATTCCCATGTGATAAGATTTATTTTTTGTCATACTTAAATTAATGGACATATGAAAATTTAATTAAGTACTTCTCGTACTTGAATAAATACTTTTACGTAATTTTTGTACCCTGAAATCCATTAATCTACCTTGTAAACTCAAATAAATATTTACTTACAACATTAAATAAATACGAAATGTGTCTTATTATCTATATCATAAATTAGTCATGAAAATTAAATTTCCCGAAAATATAGCGGAAGCATTGAAATAAGTACTATGTGCTGTACGGTACTTAAATACATAGTTCCTTGTGTATACATAAGTGTGGGAAATCATAATACCTAAGTACCTGCGTTCAATCAATTTTGTTAAACTTAAAATGTAATAATTATTCGTTAAGTTTCACCTGTCATATTTCTACTTTAAAATGAGTAGAACCGAATTGAGAACCTCCTCCTTTTTATAAAGTCGGTTGATTTAAGTATTTCAGTCGCGGTAACGATTGTTACGTCTTTTCTTAATAAAGTATTGCTTTGACTTTGCCAGTAAGTACCCATTTATTAATTAAACGATTATTAATCATTTAAATAAAGTAAAATGCAGATTTTCCCACCGCATTTCGAACAACACATCGCAAACATAAAAAAAGTTCTTCTTTTGATTCTAACACAACACCAAAACTAATAAAAACTTTTTCACCAACACGTCACTGGCCGCTTTGGCGGGAAACTTGACAGCGCCGCCATTGCTCGCGCGCTTTTTTTTTAAATAAGCATTGACCGTCGTATTCAGCCGGATATTAATGTAAACATTAATCACACATTAATGTTAATGTCGCGTCCACGCGTTCGTAGCGTCCGTTAAGACTGAGGCTGGCCGGTTTAGTTTCTGTTGCCGTGTCGTAAATAGAAAACTTATTTGCGTTTTGTTGTGTGCGTTTTGCGTTTCGTTAACGGGACATGCGATGTGAGTCATGACGTGTATGCACTCGAAATCATCCGGATTTTATTTCTGAAGTTTTTTTTTGCACGCGTTGAAATGCAAAAGGTCAAAGCGTACAAAGTCTCACAAAATGATTCCGGAATTTTTCAGCAGGTGGTTGGGTTAGTTGACTGAGACCTAAAAAGATTTAATTTCTAAACGACACTGAAAATTAGAACACATAGAAAAATCCGAAAACTAAAGCTATGGCCGGGAATCGAACGCGGGTCCTCGTCATTCCGTGACGTGAGCTTTAGTTTTCGGATTTTTCTATGTGTTCTAATTTTCAGTGTCGTTTAGAAATTAAATTTCTAACGGTAAAACGTAAAAAGTAAACATTAAAAATCAAGAAGTAAAATTTCTTGATTCATTTGATATTTCCTAAAAAGATTTCTCATTTAAAGTTTTGATTCAATTAAAAAAACCGGCCAAGTGCGAGTCGGACTCGCGCACCGAGGGTTCCGTATCATTATCCATAAATATCTATAAACCAGTGTAAGCAAAGCAGAGCCCTGCTCCAAAGCAAAATGTACACAGTGTGGGGTCACTTTATATTGGTCACTGCTATATACAGACATACATACTTATTTACAGTTTTCGCAATTATTCCTTAATGTGTGCTATAAGACCTACCTTCATACCAAATTTCAAGATTTTGCGTTCACGGGAAGTACCCTGTAGGTTTTGATTCCCTTGAGAGTTGCGGAAATTGGCGGCATAAACGGCTGTATCTTTTGATTGCGTTGCCTTAGAAGTTTGATTTTTTTTACAGCTCCAAGTAGCAGTAGACTTGAGTATTTGTTATAAATTTCAGCTTGATACCTCCACGAGTTCCTGAGAAAAAGGGTCTTGACAGACGGACTGACGGACGGACAACAAAGTGATCCTATAAGGGTTCCGTTTTTTCCTTTTGAGGTACGGAACCCTAAAAATAAACTAACCTAAAAAGTTTATTTTTGATACAAGCTTTTTTGCTGACTATGTTTTTTGTTGATTGTACTTGCATTGTCCTACTTATTTATTTATTTATTTTTATTTATTTAAGCCTTTTTATTCCGAATTCGCTATAATTTCAGTAAGTACATGTTGTTGTTATTGTCGTTTATTTATTAAATTGTCGCGTAATTCGGCGTGCCTCATGGCATAGGCCTCCTCCGTGTATTGGAGGGTTTGGGCTATAGTTCCCACGCGCGCCCAGTGCGGATTGGGAACTTAACACACACCATTGAATTTCTTCGCAGATGTGTGCAGGTTTCCTCACGATGTTTTCCTTCACCGAAAAACTCATAGCAAATTACAAATGTAATTTTCGCACATAAATTCCGAAAAACTCAGAGGTGCGGGCCCGGGATTTGAACCCACGACGCTCTGCTTGAGAGGCCACAGGTCAAACCAGTAGGCTACCACGGCTTTTTTATTGTCCTACTAATGTGTACTAAATTTCAAGTCCAATCGGACCTAACGTTTAAGAGTTCCCTTCTGCGAAGACGGTCCTGACCGGGGCACCAGAATCCTACTACCGATTATTGTATTACTAGCGACCCGCCCCGGCTTCGCACGGTATATTATGCATGTATTATACATACAAACCTTCCTCTTGATTAACTCTATCTATTAAAAAAAACCGCATCAAAATCCGTTGCTTAGTTTTAAAGATTTAAGCAGACATAGGGACAGAGAAAGCGACTTTGTTTATACTATGGAGTGAAGTGACTAGCTTCTGCCCGCGACTTCGTCTAGAGTTAGACTTAAGAAGTGACGTTGTTTGGTATATTCTGCAATAATGATTTACGTTGAGACTCTAGGCAGCTACATTCTTTGAGATGTTTATCGCTATCCCGCGGGAACTTTGCAATTTTCCGGGATAAAAAGTAGCCTATGTTTTAATCTGGACTACCAGCTATCTCTGTTCCAAATTTTATCCAAATCCGTCCAGTTGTTTTAGCGTGAAGAAGGAACAAACATACACACTCACTCAGTCACATCGTCACAAACTTTCGCATTTATAATATTACTAGCGACCCGCCCCGGCTTCGCACGGTATATTGTGCATGTATACATACAAACCTTCTTCTTGATTCACTCTATCTATTAAAAAAAACCGCATCAAAATCCGTTGCGTAGTTTTAAAGATTTAAGCATACATAGGGACATAGGGACATAGGGATATAGGGACATAGGGACATAGGGACAGAGAAAGCGACTTTGTTTTATACTATGTAGTGATAGTGATGATAGTAAAGTGATAGTGATATATTAGTATAGGTATAGGTTTTGCAAAAAATATAAATAAATGTTTTATTTTATGTCCTTCCGTGACCACTGATTTTGACCCAGATTACATCTAATCATTAATCAAAGACTTAGCTTATCTACAGCCTGTTTTCTGCCTAATCAGGCGACATCGCTATCACCAGATAAGTTACTAACTGGACAATTGAAACAGTGCTTATCGCTACACTTTAGAAGTTAGAAGTGTTGTTTTCATTTGTGAATATTCAAAAATGTCGCATTGGGGAGTGCAAGTTGATGAAGGAGGGATTAACGTTGTGGATGGACAGGTAAACACATACATACATAATATATGTCGGAGCGTCGTCACAATGACTAGACTTATGATAGTTAAAGAGATGTACTTTGTAGTTGCGAACATTCGTTAATTGTACTTTGTTGAATGTACCCTCATAAGTTATTGCTTTTATGAAACGTCAAGCGATGACAGCTGTTATTGCGGTATCGCTTGGGGGTGGTCTGTGCTTGGCGCAGTTGCAACTACCTGCAATGTTAGTTAAAATGACAGAATTACATCTGGTGACAGTTGGGAGCGGAAAGCATTCTTGATCGAGACTCGGTAGAGCTCAGACGTCTAAAGTCAGTCAGTGGGCGCAAGCACAGAACTCTCCACGTTTCGTCTGTGTGATCGTTCTGAGTCCTTTGTGTAAGCGCTATTTGAATAAAGACTGGCTGTACAAGTGAAACACGTGTGCTGTTATTTCTATCTCATTAATGTACTTTACCTATTTTTAAGAACCAGCTCAAATCTCACTATTTGTCACTAATTGAATCCACTTCCTGTCTATAGTCCCATTTATTTTCTTTTGCTTCTGATCTATTCCTTTTCTGTTATATGGCCTTCTTATGCTTTTCGTTATTACATTCTCATATTTATTTTATTTTAAGTATTATTATACAATTATGTTATATGTGTATGTATGTGTGTATTATTTTATTTATTTATTTAGCTATGTATTATATTTATGTAAGTATTGTTTTATTATTCCTGCGTTTCTCCTGTCTATTTGTTTCCGCCACCTACTTAAACTGTCTCCAACTTATTTCTCTGTCTTAAAGGTTGTCTGGTAGTGATCGCTATTAAGCGATAAGACCGCCTATTGTATACTTTGTTCTATGTTTCTGTATTGTTTTGTACTGATATGTGGTGTTCAATAAAGAGTATTTGTATTGTATTGTATTGTGTACCTACCTTGAAGATGGTCGAGATGGTGACCTAAGCTCGGCTACGCATAAAGCTCGTTTGAATCCTGACAGACCAACCAGACAGTTCATCCAATCCCTTTGTCCTTCGACATATACATACATAATATACATACATTTATCAACTTACGGGGTATACAAAATATCTGCCCTAAGCCTTCCTACACGTAACACCTACAACTCCGTGGGTCAGTACTGTGCGCCGTGCCGTACCTATACAGGGTTTTACAAAACTACCCGTAAACCCGAAATGAGGTTAAATGTGACCTTATAACAAGTCCATTTACAATATTTAAGAACCCCGGTATGGTTTCCTGAGACGACAGTTTACTATAGTCTATTTATTTTAACTTAGCTAGATACTAAATTGACAATTGCAAATGTCAAATTGTGAAATAATGATACCAGCTTTTATTGTTTAGTGGTATATTCGAAACCATCGACAATGTTTGTGGTCTGAATACAAGAGGTTTTGGTCATGTTATCTATATTTTAAGAAAAAAATACGATTGTATCATAATCAAGCAAATTTAAACGTTTATTAGTTCATTACACTAGCTTATACATAAAAAACTCTATACTAAATTTAATTTATCGTTAACTTTCGATAGTGGTGGCACATCACTGTTTTTGAATTGCAAAAAACAGGCAACACAGGTAATGTCATTTTAGTATCTAGCTAAAATAAATAGACTTTGGGTGGACAATATTTTTGGCTTGATATGTTACGGGGTATTCTGTAACACGTTGTATTTACACACTATGCATTGTGGTTGCTTCCAGCCATGGGACGGAGTCCAAGTCGTCGACGGAGACGGTGGCGTAAACGTTGTCGGCGGTGACTACGGCGGCGGCGTAAACGAAGTCGAAGGTACAAACTAGCTTCCTACTAGCAATGTGAAAGTTGCAGAACTCTCAAAATAGCAAGCAGTTCCCATAACGAAAGATTCCAATTGGATTTCAGTGTCAGGTTGTCAGCTTTATTACCGATAAATTGCGTGCTGACGTGCTGATTTATTTTCTATGGTTTATTAAGGTCCGACCAAACCGCCGCGTATACGCAGTGACGTGTCGTGTGCGTCACGTTTTCTCACCGTTTCTTCATACATTTTGTTGCGATTCCGTAACGTCACCGTTTTTTAAGCGGTGGTGTGGTAGCACCCTTGCTTTACTTAATTTTTGAACAAAAGTTATCTAAGGACCTGTCTCACCACTCCACAGTCAGTTGTCTGTCTACGATGACGTCTCTGTCTGTTTCGTAGTAATAAATAGAGACGGAATCATAGATAACTAACAGTTAAGGAGTGGTGAGACAGGCCCTAAATATACTCTTACGTTAAATGCCAGTCTCCCATCTACACCACGCATAACTTTGAACTTTAATCACTACATAGTATAAAACAAAGTCGGTTTCTCTGTCCCTATATCCCTTTATTTATGTAAGGAATATAGACATTTAGGAAGATTGTGGGCGTATGTGGGAAAAAAGAAATCAAAATAGTGATGGGGATGCCAGCCGCATCGCTTATAACATTACGGGTCCTATGATTTTCACCCACTCGCCTCGATGGGCTTTACTATGTGCGCGGGAAGAGAAGTATCTGGTACATTCTATGTTTTTTATTTGTTCCCAGCATGGAAGCTTTGACATGTGAGGATGTGACATGGAATATGATATTCAATCATAATTAATTTTCAACGTTGCTGCTCGACCGCATCTTTAAAAATTAATTATGATTGAATATCGTTTGTACCGCTAAAGTCTAACCCCTTACCTATTCATAAAAGCTCTATAGGCTTCTGCTAACTTAGCAATCGTTTGTCCTTGTCGCCGAAAAGTAAATGTCAAAGTGACAGATAAGGAGCGTTTATGAATAAGGGAGTATGTCATTGACTGTCGTTGACTGTATGTCTAGATAAAGGTTTCGCCCGTACCTATTCCTAATCCACGCTGTATGTATAGTATTTTCATTCTTACCTGCCGGTCCTATTTGGTAAACAAAATTCTAACCTCAAAACGTCTCATTTTAGTTATCTTTTAACTATTTCATCGTAAATAAAGGAACTGGAGATAAAATATCAACAAAAAGATGTACAAAATATTGCCTTAGGTTTATTTGAAAACATAATACACCTTATCCTTTACAAAAATTTGCACATTGAGGTTAGAATTTTGTTTACCAAATAGGAGAGGTAAGAATGAAAATACATACAGTGCTACTATTTTTCTCTCCTGTGTTGTGCTAAATAAATAATTATATCTTTCAACATGAAACTACCGTGAGACTCAATCATTATTAATTACATCTTTATCAGGTGACTACGGTGGCGGAGTAAACGTAGTCGAAGGCGACTACGGAGGTGGCATAAATGTCGTCGAAGGCGATTACGGCGGCGGCGTAAATGTTGTCGAAGGTGATTACGGCGGCGGCGTAAATGTCGTCGAAGGTGATTACGGCGGTGGCGTAAATGTCGTCGAGGGGGATTACGGCGGTGGCGTAAATGTGGTCGGAGGTGACTACGGTTACGGAGGTGGCGTAAGAGTAGCAGAGGGTGGGGATGAAGACGCGGTGCAAGTTGTAGAATAAGTTAATTTAAGTTAATATTAAACGTGATTAAAGCAATGACTGTTGAGGTGTTATTAGTGTATGTATGTTTTTTATTAGAATACGCTTTATATTTTACATTGAGTTTTGTTTATACTCGTCATCGTAATTAGATTTCAAAAAAACTACCAAAGTGTTGCCATTAAAATTAAATACATAGTTTTACATCAGTGAATGTTCACTAAAAAGCCGCGGTAGCCTAGTGGTTAGACCCTATGGTTTGACCTGTGGCCTCTAAAGCAGAAAGGCACTTTCATTAAAGGACTTTTATAGAAGAAAAGTTTATATTATAATGGCAATAGGCTAATACGTAAATTTCGGTTGGCTACACCGGAAATTTCACAATGACAGTGACATTTTGTGATTGACGTTCAGCCATCTTTGGTAACTTTAGAATCTAATTGGGACGCAGAGCATAGTTTAAACCAGGGACCGGAACAGGTATTTTTAAAAACCTCCGATATTGCCTAGCATATATTGAATTATTTTATGCTCTTTATGTAGGTCTCAATCATGTTTAAAAAAATAACAACTTCGTATTATATTATTAAATTTTCCTATTAAAAATAACATGATAAACCAAAGTACGAAATAGAACGCAATAATACCGGTATTTTTGTATGAAGAAATACGGGTATCCGGTCCCTGGTTTAAACAGACTTCAATTTGCTGTTCGCAAAACTTTACCCTAACAGTTTGTTTAATTTTTTTAAGGTTTTAAGAACAAATAGGTACCTATGTTTATTCTTTACCTACGCTGGTATCACTTAGTCATTGGTCTTATCACACATAAGTAGGTAAGTATTTATTACGTAGTTACTATTGATTATAACTGATTTGTACTTTTAATACGCAGTATTAATTAAATTATTTTTTAATAAATAGATTTTTAGTACACCCTGTATAAAAGTCTGTCTTAAAACTAATCTATCCGCGTGCCTATAGCCCAAGTCCTATTCTGAGGGGAGGCATGTGTCCGACCGTGGAAATTTACTTATATTATAAATGCGAAACTATGTATGGATGGATGTTTGTTTGTTACTCAATCACGCCAGAACGGCCCAACGGATCTGGATGAAATTTGGCACATAGATGGAGAAAAGTCTGGAATAGTACATAGGCTACTTTTATCCCGGAAAATTGCGAAGTTCCTGCGGGATAGCGATAAACGAATTCTTTGCAGACGAAGACGCTGGCAACAGCTAGTGTATCTATATAGGCTGGAGATGATGAACATTTTCGTCATAGTTTAATTAAAATCTATGAAAATGTTTTTGACGCCTGCATAAATATCGCTAGCAAAAGCAATGTAGCGAGTAAACTTAAGAAACTGAAGGAAATGTCGCGTTCGAATGTACATACGACGGAATTCGATAACGGTATCATCTTCCTAGCGTTTTTCCCGGCATTTGCCACGGCTCAGTGAGCCTGGGGTCCGCTTTGACAACCTAAGATTTGGCACTAGTTTTTACAGAAGCGACTGCCGTCTGACCTTCCAACCCAGAAGGGTAACTTTTTTTTTTATGTAAATAGGAAGGCAAACGAGCAAGTGGTTCACCTGATGGTAAGCGATCACCACTGCCCATAGACCCCCGCAACCCCGGAGGGATTGCAGATGCTTTGCCAACCTAGAGGACTTAGATGAATTGCCTCTTGTGCCCGTAATTTCCCCGGCTGTCTTACTCTCCACACCGGAACACAGCAGTGCAAGCACTGCTGCTTAGCTGCAGGATTAGCGAGTAAGATGGTGGTAGCGATCCGGACGGACCTTGCACCAGGCCCTACCACCCGCAAACTAAGCCTTATTGGGATTGGTCCGGTTTCCTCACGATGTTTTCCTTCACCGAAAAGCTCATGGTAAATTTCAAATGTAATTTCGCATTTTTAAATTCCGAAAAACTCAGAGGTGCGAGCCCGGGATCGAATCAGCGACCCTCTGCTTGAGTGGCCACAGGTCAAACCACTAGGCTACAACGGCTTTTTTAATTCGATGACGGTATAATAAATAAATTTTAAAAAAATAGTGTGGCTGTGGCCGTGGCATTCGGCTCGCAGCAGGCTCGCGAGCGACTACGCTGTGGTTTTTGATTACAGCAACGTGCAACCTTAACGGTTACACATTGACTTACGATAAACAACTAGACTCCCAATCACGCTCAAAAACTGTCGGAAGCAAAAGTCTGCACGACGGGTCTATTGTGCAGAGTTTTGGTTCAGTCGTGTTTCGTTTCGACCGCGCTTCGATAACAATATACATGTCTCTTTCGCACCGTAATCTCAAACGTTTCAGAACAAGAGACAGACAGGTTTCCAGCGGGTGGCGTCGTGTTATTTACTTCTCACGATCGTATGCAATTGACATTAAACATTACTGCCGTGCCACGAAATAAGGTGTTAATTTGAACGAATATGTTAATGTTATCTGTGTAAGTTGATGTGTTGACACACACAATACATGGACAACGCCGCTCGGACGTTTCTTGAAGCATTTTTGTTTGCGATTGTGAGTCTAGTTGTTTATCGTAAGTCAATGCGGTTACAGCTAGCCGATGAGTACCCGTCTTATTCTGTATGATTTGTATAGATTAAACTTACCAATAACTAAAAAAATCGGATAAATCCATGCAGTCGATCTCTTTCTTCGTTTGTGGTTCGTCCGCGATGCCGGAGTCCAAGTCTTCCTCGGAGCTTGAGCCTTCGGACTCGATATCCGAACGCACCGCACTCATCACTCGCGACGTTCGATTCTTAAATTCAAATTTTTGACAGCAGTGTTGTCAGCCGCGATTTAGTTTCTCCCATAAATGTGCAAGCTGAAAACCGGAAGTTGTTTTGGCATTTAAATATTACTCTTCTACTCCTGATTTAGGTTTTGCGGGTGGTAGGGCCTTGTGCAAGGTCCGTCCGGATCGCTACCACCATCTTACTCGCTAATCGTACCGCTAAGCAGCAGTGCAACGTGGAGGGGATATGCGCAGTATGAAAATGATGTTGTTTTGATGATGATAATACCGTCCGTCAATCTCAAATTAATGAATATTAGTGTCAGCTGAATAGCACGAAACCAACTTCAAAAATCGAATTTCGGATTATAAGGCTTATGAATTTGGGTCGCTAGGTACTCCGTAATTCCATTTTCGAAGTTAGTATCACACCGTCACCACTCTCAAATTAGTGAATGGTGTGAGGGGAATATCGAATTTTGGATTTTAAGGGCTGGCAACTTCTGTTGTTGCAGCCTAGTCAATCTGTCAACCAGGAAAGCGTTCCAATTGCATGTGGGTCAGTATTTGCGGCGTGGCTGCGCGCGCAAATGTCAGCGCGCGTTGCCAGCATTATATGCGCCCGATTAAACTATAAGTATTAGGATCGATAAGAGATAATATTATGCTCAGCGGAAAAAAATGCGGGCTTCAGAATGTAGGTACAGTCGCGAACCGCAATTGTTGAGCCATCATGCCATTGTTCGCAATTTAGCCATGCAATCAATGACCAGTTTTGAGCGTTTTCCAAAAAAAAAGTCTACATATTCAAGTTTTCCAGAATTTAACTATTTTGGGTTTTTCTTACTCAGAATCGTTTACTATCGCTCCTAACATACACAATACACAGAATAACGTCTTCCAAAACTTTCATTCCAGGGGCCTTACCATGACGTCATAATTTCGAATCAGTTCAGGTTTTAGCTGTAATTTTTAGTATGGATCTGACAGCGAGCGAAACTAAACTGAATCGCATTAAGACGTCATGGTAACCCCTCAGGCCTCTATTTCACCATCGCGACAAATAGGCGGTGACAAGTGACAATCTTGTTTTCACATTACAAACTCGACAAGAATCTATGCCGATTGGCTTCATAACCACGCATCGCAAGTCGAATTGCCACTTGTCATTGTCGCCGACAATTGTAAAGTTGCTGAAATAGGGGCCAGTTCGACACTTTTTTGTTTGTCGTTCATTTTGTATAAAGACACAACATACATAATATAAATGAGCATTTCTCAAACATAATTCCACTTTCATTTTATTTTTTACTTGCTGTTGCCAGCGACTTCGTCTGCGAAGAATTCGTTTATCCCTATCCCGCGGGAACTACGCAATTTTCCGGGATAAAAAGTAGCCTATGTGCTATTCGAGACTTTTCTCTATCTATGTGCCGAATTTCATCCAGATCCGTTGGGCCGTTCTGGCGTGATTGAGTATCCATCCATCCATACTTTCGCATTTATAACATTAGTTAGATTAGAGTCCTTAATAAATTCATATTGTGCCTACTCAGAGTCACGAGATTCACGAACTCTTTTAATCTTAATGGGACGTTAACTAACTATGCATTAAAAGTACGATGTTGTAAGTTCGGCCGAAGGGTTCGGCTGTCGGCCGAAACCGAACCATTGGCCGAAATTATTAAAAATACAGATGGCGTTGCTCACTCAATGAATAAAGAGAGACAAAGAAAGCTGCCAAGTGCGTGATGTATGGGCGATAATTTTATGCTTGAGGTTGCACATGACTCGTTAATTGTGGGTGCGTCCCACGAGATATAACTACAAAATATCTAATTTCATAATAATAACGTTCACAAGATATAATGTACGTTAGCTATAACAGCAAAAAGCATAATTTTTTTACGTATAAGGCTTAAATTATATAACGTTATTTTTATATAACTTCAATTTATATAAGATTTATATATAAAAAATAAAATAAATAAATAAATATTTTGGGAACGATTCACACAAATGGCGGAGCCCCTCTTTTGCCCGAATTTCAAATGCCATAATGTAATGTTTGCCATAATGATCATTTGCCATAACCCTTTTTTTCTCTGAAACTGTAATTTTTTCAGGAGCTTTGTAATGGCAATCCTGTAGAACTCTATAGGTTAGGTTAGGTTTATTTCATAACAATCCTGAATAATTAACAAATAAAGAGAAAAAAGGGTTATGGCAAATGATCATTATGGCAAACAATACATTTATGGCATATGAAATTCGGGCAAACAATAGAGACCCTTATATAGAGAAATACATACTTATATAAATAGAAACATTCATAACTCAGGAACAAATATTCGTGCTCATCACACAAATATTTGCCCTTACCAGGATTCGAACCCAGGACGCTTAAGCAGGAAGCTCCCGCATTAGCCTTTGGTGTTATTTTTTTTATAACCTCCTAGAAAACCCCCTAACCACATAGCAAATTCAATAAACAACTGTGCATTATGCTTTTTGATGTTAGCTGTTATGAACATTATATGCTTTAATCGTTATTTCAATTGATATTATATATAAACAACGTTATACCTGACAAAATTAGATATTTTAAGATTATAATATTCGTTCATTATATTCAGTAAACGTTATACTAAACGAGTTTATATAAAGTGAGCGTATATATTATGAACATTAGATAATAAGTTGTTATATCTCGTATTACTTACTCGTTAACTGTACATGCAGGAGTGGGGTAAAGAGAGGCAAAGATAATAACAGGGTAGGGTATCCGATCTGCACACTTTAGGAAAAGCATACTATATATGTCAGCTAAGATATTTAATCATCTGCCAGAAGAAATTAAGAGAGCCGAGTTACCAGAATATAAAACAAAACTGTACAAATGGTGTTTGGAGAGGGCGTACTATGGCGTAAACGACCACTTTTTAGAATTAAGAAATGTTTGACATATTGTGTATATGGGCTATAGTAGGCCGTAATAATTAACCATAAATACAGCTATTAAATAAATGCAAATGTAATTTAATTGACGCATATTATTTAGAATTTTGATTTTTTATATAATTGACATATTTTATTTAGTACTATTTAACTATTGTACGCCAAAACTGGCTGATTGTGTTGGATTTTTCATAATACATGTAATTAACAACTGTCTATTGATGTACCCATGGTCTACAAAAAATAATACTTTGACTTTGATCATTCAACAACATTTCTCAAATGCATCGTTTGACAAACATTTCATTTGACAACCCTTTAATGTCAATCACAATAAAAAAAACCTGAAAAACTACTTACAAGGGGTGATCAGTTAAACTAGTACACTGTCAGCTGAAATATTCCAAATCGATTGTAATGTAACTAAGATGACAACAAAATCGGTAATCGTTTACCATCGGGCGATCCGTCTGCTCGTTTGCCCCCTATACCATAAAAAAAAGGTTGACAAATGAAATGTGGCAGTCGGCCGGAGAAGCCCTTGTCCAGCAGTGGGGCGTCATGATAGGGGTTACAAAAATAACACTTGATAGCACTCCGGGAGTGCCGGCTGAAGTGAAAACTCCTCTAGGTTGGCAACGCATCTGCAATCCCTCCGGGGTTGCGGGTGTCTATGGGCAGTGGTGATCGCTTGCCATCAGGTGACCCACTTGCTCGTTTGTCTTCCTATTCACATTAAAAAAAACTACACACAAGCACATTCGCGCAAAAAGAAAAAAAAAGAAACTTTTTCTACACGAGATTCGAACTGCGGTCACTTGAGAGAACGCACTGTTATTCCACACCTTATACCACTAGGCCAAACGCACGTGTTAAAGCGACGAAATTAACGTACCTACACTTCAAAAATCGAACGTGACTAGCTTCATTCGTATTTCAAAATAAGCTCTCAGAGAATCCTGATATCATGGTACTTAAACTCTCCCACCGTCTTACATCTGACGCGAGTTCAACATTTTTTACCCATCCAAAAAAGTGCCCAACGCCGTTAAAGAAGTTTTCGCTTCAAAAAGAGTTTTTGATTTTACAAGTGGTCTTTGGGAGTCATAATTCCTATAATCCTCTATTTTCCTCCACCACTACTGGACAACTGTCAATTTTCAATCTGTTCAAAGAAAACGGAAGTATGATGAATTCCTAGTCTTTAATTTCGTATGGCCACAGGAAAGTCCACTTATTACTACGACCCAGGTGCAAACTCAATATTTGATTTCTACGAATACTTTGACAACCTTCTTTTCTTTCGTCCTCGTGTCCTCGTTATAGAAATATTTCAAAAAAGCTTGGCCGTAAAAAATTACCCTACACTTCGGTTTAATTTAGTAAACTGACAACACTGCTCATAATTTACAACACACGCATTTCACTGTAATTAATAGACGCACACACTGACACTTGGCCCGATTTGTTTTCAAATATAGAATAGCTTCTAGTGCAGTTGCAACAGGCTATTAAAACTTATATCATATTGTTCTTTAATTCTTCTCGAAAGGGTATACTTTTATTTGACAAAAGTAATGAATGTAATCGCGAACAGACTTATTTTTAGTTCTTTTCTGTTTTTTTTTTTAATTTGAAAAGTACTTAGAATGGCTGACAACTGACCTTATTATTCCGCACAATATATTTCAGTTTTTTTAACTGTAAAGTTAACAACGGAGTTATTTTACGCGTGGAGTTTAGGCGTTGATTTTGTTTTGTTGTCCGACACACACTGCGCGTAACTGAGGAGGGTACTTCTGCTAGACGAGCAGAGAATGCGTGGAGACGAATTAAATAAAAAGTTATATTATGTAAATATTTCATTAAATCAGACGTTACTTTGCGGAGGTCCATTTCAAAGTAGCTATGAAAAGTAACGGAGTATCAAGGTAAAATGAACTTTGAGCCTCGGCTTTGTTTGCTTATAATTCCAGATTTTACAAAATTCCTCCTAGGGTGAAGGCCTGAGTGAGGGTAATTTTTTGAGTGGTGAGTCGCGTAATTTCGGTCCCGTAATTTTTGCTGCACAACAAAGTCCAACTCATTTTGCGTCGCACTGTGAACGAAACAGGAGTTTTTCTTAAAACCGAAAGTTGCGAGCCCGGGATTCGAACCCACGAGTCCCACGACCACGACCTTCTGCTTGAGAGGTCAATGGTCAAACCACTGGGCTACCACGACCTTATTAACATCTAGAATCCGAGTAATATTATAAATGCGAAAGTTTGTGACGATGTGAGTGAGTAAGTGTGTATGTTTGTTCCTTCTTCACGCTAAAACTACTGGGCGGATTTGAATAAAATTTGGAACGGAGGTAGCTGGTACCCCAGATTAACACATAGGCTACTTTTTATCCCGGAATATTGCATAGTTTCCGCGGGATAGTGATAAACATGACAAAGGTCGCAGCTTCTTACTCGCAACGTAAATAATGATTGCAGAATATAACTATCAACAGAAGGTCTTAAGTCTAATTCTACGCGGACGAACTCGCGAGCAGAAGCTAGTCAAAAATAAATTTTATAACAAGAGTTTTTAATGATTCACGGTCAAGTTCATTCGAAATATTATAAACGGGATATGAACCGCGATTACCTTTATTGAGCTCCCGATATTTCAACGCAGTTGCATGCATCATGATGACGGGTAGACGGAAGAAATTGCGGGTGGATGTTGTTGTTGGGTAGACCGAGCTCTGTCTACCCTCATTCTTGCGTCGACTGCGTGCACTCTCGTTACCACCGGAACCGTTCTCACTTGAAACTCGATGCAAACACACTACAATATTCGATTCCAATTATTGGGAGCTCAATAAAGGTAATCGCGGTTCATATCCCGTTTGTAATATTTCAAATAAATTTTATAACAACTGCATTGTGTCGTCTCCACGCCACTATTGTTCCGGATGCGGCCAACTCCGTCTATTCTGGCCACGAGCTGCTTTAACGCGAGCCCCGTACGTACACATTTTATACTAGCTTTTGCCCGCGACTTCGCGTAGACTTCATTTATTGACAAGTCTCATTGCTATGCATATTTGAACAGGCACTTTTAAAATTTAAATGACTTAAAATTTAAACTTTTTTTGATGGCGATAGATTTCAATAAAAAAAAGCCTATAAGTTGCCCTGGTGTAAGCAAGGTGTAAGCTTATTATTTCGCCCATCCCCTCGATGGAATTTTTTCATCTGCCCGAAAAGAGAGGCAACTAGTACATTCTATGTTTTGTCTTCTTCTTTAAAATATTCGCATATGTGTTGAGCGTGGCATTGGATGAAAGTTCTTTGCTAATTATTTAAGCTCAAAAAATATGTTGTTTGACCCCGTCCAGCTTTCGAGCGAGGTCGCGACGGTGCTGCCATCTGTCAACGAGTCTATTTACAACGCGCTAATTCGCGACTCGCTTCAACAATAAACCTTTGTTATCGACTGTATTTCCGAGAAAATAAAAACTGGCCAAGTGCGAGTCAGACTCGCGCACGAAGGATTCCGTACCCATTATCTATAATTTTTTTCACAGCTCCAAGGGAAAACAGACCTGAGTATTTGATATAAAATTTCAGCTTGAGACCTTTACGCGTTCCTGAGAAAAAGGGTCTTGTCTTGACAGTCGGACGGACGGACGAACGGACAACAAAGTGATCCTATAAGGGTTCCGTTTTTTCCTTTTGAGGTACGGAACCCTAAAAACGTAGTGCAATTCGGCTTTGTCTTGCTGTTTCACTTCAAATTGTAAATTGGGTACCTATTCGAATTTTTCAAATGAAAAGACACTCAAAATTGAGACAATTTTCTTACTTACAAATTTACTGCCTTGCGATTTGTTGAATGAAGTTCCTTATACTTATTTATTTATTTATTATTTATTTATTTTATACTTACTTCCATATTCGATCTACGACGTTCGATTCGTGCCGCACCGCTCACACTACAGCTCATTAATTTGAGAGTAAAAGAGACGGTGTTAAGAGGGTGCATCTGTGCTGAGCTCGCAACGTCGCATTTTTGGTGATTTTTTGGGATTATTTGACAGAAATTGAATGAAAGTATCAAATATCCGTCTGTAGTGCACTTCGTTTTTAGTGTATTAATGTGTCTAATACAATAATTCATCGTGATGGACTTTTCTTTTCTTATTAAACGAGATATAGTATTTTATCCCTTTAATACGAAAATAAAAGTCCATCACCATTAATCATTGCATTGGACACATTAATACACTAAAAACGAAGTGCACTACAGACGGATATTTGATACTTTCATTCAATTTCTGTGAAATAATCGCAAAAAATCACCAAAAATGCGACGTTGCGAGCTCAGCACGGATGCACCCTCTTAAGAGCTTTGAAAATAGAACTAACCAGCATAAGTAAACACGATGTAACTATTATTTATAGGTAGGTATATAATCTGTGACGATGTGAATATAGAGGTAGCACGTTGCATGTGTCGAACATACTACTAAGGCCAAGTCCCTTTCTTATTATAGACGTAATTAGTTGTCTAATAATAGACAGTTTACGCCTTACGCTACATCACGTGTAGTATAATTTAGGATATGTTTATTTACGCAATAGTAATCAAACAGCACACTTAGGCACTAGTTCCGCCCCCAGAAAGCGATTAGATAGCTATTATCTCGCAAAAGAAATATGTAGGTATATAGTCAGTAATATCAGAAGTTGATACATACACTCATATTAGTGTGAGCGCATCGGCACGAAACGAACTTCGAATATCGAATGTCGGAGTATAAGACCAGACTTTATCGCCAATTTAAGAGGGTATATGTACCTAACCTATAGCTCGTTTTGAACCAAATCTTCAAATGTTTATCAAATTCTGATGATGACTGTACAGTAAGATGCATAATTATCCCGTATCAGAGATAGACAAACGAAAAAGACGTGTAAGTATATTAACTTTATCGATGCACAAGCGATCAAAGACAGTAGGGAACGTGAGCATTGAAGAAACTGCCAATGCCATCTAGTACCGCCAATCGGAAACTTTTACGATAACAATACGAGCATACCGTCGACCACTCGCCCGTCAGCCCGTCACTTGCTCACTTCATTCATAGTCCAGCGACAAAAGCAAAACTATCACACTACTTTAATAATTTACGCTGTTCTAACAACTTTCCGAAACGCTCTTGGCTACAAATTAAGAATAACTTATTTTGATAAAAGCGCACTCTACTGGCGAGTAGCTGTACTACTGTGAAAATAAACGTAGTGTAGCTTTTTGACGCGAACCTTATAATCTAACAGCTTTCTCTATTTGACAATAGATGGCTCTTAAGTAAATTAACGGTAGTCACTATTTTATTTCATAGATGACGCTGTTGTGCTAGTTTGCGTTTAGTTATCTATTAATGTAATTTGCGAAAGAAGTACCAAGTCAAGTACAACTACAATGTTTCGTACATTGTAGTTGTACTTGACTTGGTACTTGACTGATAGGGAAGAAAAATATATTATGTAGTTGGATAGTGTTTTAAATATTTTTTTATTTATTTTAATTGATTTTGTCTCAGTATTTATCATTTTGAAAACGATACGAACGTGATGAATATTCATGTAATAAAACGCGGCTGGAACACATTTACATTAAAAAAAAGAAAAATAATACAACAACATGGCGGCTGGTTTACGCAGGGCGCCGTCCAATTTGTTATAGTTAAAACTATATTATATGTTTATTAAAGTGTTAAAAATAAGTGTAGTGTAATGTTATGGGACATTAAAAATGTCGACAGCAATGTGGAAGCTTGAGAAGGACTTGTGCCGCTGCTGTCACGCTGAGGGCTCCTTCAAAAACTTATCGGAACCCAGCTTTCAGTTAGGACAAGAAGAAATTTATTCAGATATGTTGCAGGAATGTTTAGATGTTAAGGTATTTATCTTTATAATTATCAACAATCATAAAAACAACCTAATTATTCAAAGTGGGAATTACAATATGTACGGAAATGCGAAAAATCAAACAAATACCTATTATTCACTCCGTGTAAGAGCGCTCATTTACAATTTTTAAAATAGTCTTATTTTTTATCACACGCAATACGCATTCTTTTAGAATAATAAGGCAAGCTATTTGATTTATTTTACGTCATTCCCTCTCATTTATTAATTTACAACTTTGAACATAAAAATACATTACTAGATTATTTATTTACCTACTACTCATATAAAAAAAGTTTAAAAGTCAGGTGTTCACGGTGGATGCAAGATGCTTCCAACCGAGGCAACTGGAGGTCTATGTGGGAGGGCTATGTCCAATTGTGGACGTCCTGTAGCTGTTATGATGATGACGAAAAAGTTTTATTAAAATTACCAAGCTGTTATAGAAGTAAAGGCGACTGGTAGACACTCATCACAGCAGACAGACTCCCTTGGTCAGCATAATGATCAGGAGCTAGTTGGAAGGGATACCAAAAAGTAACATATAGTTCTATGCAATATCTGTATGACTGTATATCCATAAGTAAAAAGGGCATTGACGGAGTGAAAGTCCCAGAAATCATGTTATAGGCAATGTGGCTAGCACCCCATCTTATTTTGATACCCCTTTCCACTTTTATCTTCAATTACTAAATGTGGCCTTTAGGTCTTGCTAACATAGGCGCTGTCTACCCCGTAAGAAATGAAGACATGATGATTAATGCAAATGTATGTAAAAATAACTTAGTACAACTATTTTCACGTTACTTCATCATAATTTTTATTACTTCACATTGCTTTTGGACCTTGTTCTGATGTCATACGCTCTAATTTAAATGAGTATGAATAATTGTATTAGTTCCATTGAATTCTATTGTTTTGTTGGATTGATTTATTTTTGCTTTGTTCCGGAGCTAGTTGTTTTCTAGTTAGGGTTGCCATATGTCCCATATACCTATAAAGGATTTGTCATTGTGCTTAAGTATCACATCCCATATTGTTACTTGTCCCATTTTTGTCCCGTTTAGAAAGAAAGAAAGAAAAACATTCATTTACACACATTCAATACACGTAGATATAAAATAGGAAGAAATACAATATACTAAGGAATAGTATCATCAAAGTAATATTATAAATGCGAAAGTATGGATGGATGGATGTTTGTTTGTTACTCAATCATGCCTGAACGGCCCAACGGATCTGGATGAAATTCGGCACATAGATAGAGAAAAGCCTGGAATAGCACATAGGCTACTTTTTATCCCGGAAAATTGCGTAGTTCCCGCGGGAGAGCGATAAACGAATTCTTGGCAGACGAAGTCGCTGGCAACAGCTAGTTATCAATATTTGAATATTCACACACTAAAGGCTAAGCATAAGTCCCTGTATCAGTTCTCAACAATAATGGCAACCCTATATCTAGTGGAGATTGCAATGTCAGTAGGTAGTACCTACTAACTTGGTTTTGTCTATAACTTCCTACATTATTCGCAGCAGGGATGTTAAGTAGACAAACAGTATTTTACGCTTTTGGTCCTGGTTTTCAAATTTTTCAGAATCAAATAGATTTACAACAGTACTTAAATTCTACTTAACTTACCTATAATACAAATAATACATTAATAAAAGGGATGAAAAAGGTCCCCAAGTTAAGTTCGTACCTTAAATTATATTAGTGTATAGTAGAGATGTGAAAAGATTGTCCCTCGTGTTCTAGATAGTCCCGATGACGGGGAGCTTGGGCGACGTGACGTACACGATATGCGATTCGTGCGTGGCGCGCCTCCGGGACGCCACCAACTTCAAGAAGCAGGTGCTGGACTGCGAGGAGCGGTTCAAGGATATGTACAGCCGGAACCTGATCAAAGGTAAATACATCTTCAGCCAGAGTATCCACTGCTGGGCACAGGCCTCTCACTATTACAATGTAAAATTGGGCTTTTTAGGGTTCCGTACCCAAAGGGTAAAAACGGGACCCTATTACTAAGACTTTGCTGTCCGTCTGTCAGTCCTGTTTGTCTGTCACCAGGCTGTATCTCAAGATCCGTAATAGCTAGACAGTTGAAATTTGCACAGATTATGTATTTTTATTGTGGCTACAACAACAAATACTAAAATCAAAATAATAATAATTAAGGGGGGCTCCTATACAACAGAGTATTTCTGGTACGGAACTCTTCGTGCGCGAGTCCGACTCGCATTTGGCCGGTTTTTTCTTGTATTATTGACACTGAGCAGAAATAACGCAATATTTCCAAAGTCTGAGAAACAGAATTGTTTGTTTGTTTGCATTGAATACGCTCCGAAACTACGGGACCGATTTGTACAATTCTTTCACTGTTAGAATCCTACATTATCCCTGATGAACGTCCTATTAATATTATAAATGCGAAAGTTTGTAAGATGTATGGATGTTTGTTGTTTTCGCCAGAACGGCTGAACGGATCTGGATGATATTTTGAACAGAAATAGATTATGGTCTGGAATAGCACAGGCTACTTTTTATACCGGAAAATTGCGTAGTTCCCGCGGGATAGCAATAAAAGAATTCTTTGCAGAAGAAGTCGCAGGCGACCGCTAGTAGGCTATATTTGATTCCACGCGGATGAAGTCGCGAGCAACAGCTATCTAACTAATATTATAAATGCGAAAGTATGGATGGATGGATGGATGGATGTTTGTTTGTTACTCAATCACGCCAGAATGGCCAACGTATCTGGATGAAATTCGGCACATAGATAGAGAAAAGTCTGGAATAGCACTTTTTATCCCGGAAAATTGCGTAGTTACCGCGGGATAGCGATAAACGAATTCATTGCAGACGAAGTCGCTGGCAACAGCTAGTAAATTATAATTCCCACACAGACCCAGTGCGGATCGGGAACTTCACACATACCATTGAATTCATGGCCACTGTATCATGTATGTGTTTTGAAGGGAATGATTTTTCATCATCATAGCATAGTTTTTAATTATTAATTAATTTGTTTTTTTTCCAGGTTTCGAAGTCAAAGATGAACCTTTATTATCAGAACCAGAAGGTAATTTTTATTATTAACTAATTAGTTTATACTAATAGGTATTATAAAGAGATTTGTGAGAAATTTGTGAGTTTGTGAGGTTGTTGGAGATAATCTATTAACTGATTTTGAAAATTCTTTAACCAAGAGAAAGCCACATTATTTGTGTGTCATAGGCTGTATTTAATTCTGCACGGACGAAGTCGCGGGCAATAAATATGCGATTAACCATGAAATTGAAACATTTTTGAGTTATCGTTCGCACGCCAAGTTTTAGGGCTGGTTTATGGAATGGAATGTTAATTTAATGCATCGGGGGTTAAAAAATATAAAACGCGGGTGAAGCTGCGGGCGACACGTAGAGTTTTTAATGATATTGTTATTAAACTTCCCACAGATATGAAAGAAGAATTTCAAAGTATGGACGATGATGATGACGACGCGTTCTTAAAGTTTAACGGTAAGTACAATTTTACATTACATACATACATACAAACATACATACATATAATCTTGGATATTTCCAACTGTGACCCTTGCCCTTCCCAATCTTGAGCATTTCTGACTGACGCCCTCCCCTCCTAATCTTGGACATTCTTGACTGTGACCCTCGCCCTTCCCAGTCTTGGGATATTCCCAACTGTGACCCTCGCCCTTCTCAGTCTTGGCCATTTCCAACTGTGACCCTCGCCCTTCCCAGTCTTGGGATATTCCCAACTGTGACCCTCTTCCTTCCCAATCTTGGACATTTCTAACTGTGACCCTCACCCTTCCCAGTCTTGGACGTTTCCAACTGTGACCCGCGCCCTTCCCAGTCTTGGATATTCCCAACTGTGACCCTCGCCCCTCCCAATCTTGGACATTCCCAACTGTGACCCTCGCCCTTCCTAATCTTGGACGTTTCCAACTGTGACCCTCGCCCTTCCCAGTCTTGGACATTTCCAACTGTGACCCTCGCCCTTCCCAGTCTTTGACATTTCCGATTGTGACGCTCTCCCTTCCCAATCTTGGACATTTCAAACTGTGACCGTGGCCCTTCCCAATCTTGGACATTTCCAACTGTGACCCTCGACCTTCCCAATCTTGAACATTTCCAACTGTGACCCTCGCCCTTCCCAGTCTTTGACATTTCCGACTGTGACCCTCTCCCTTCCCAATCTTGGACATTTCTAACTGTGACCGTCGCCCTTCCCAGTCTTTGACATCGACTGTGACTCCTTCCCTTCCCAGTCTTGGCCATTTCCAACAGTGACCCTCGCCCCTCCCAGTCTTGGACATTTCCAACTGTGACCCTCGACCTTCCCAATCTTGAACATTTCCAACTGTGACCCTCACCCTTCCCAGTCTTGAACATTTCCAACTGTGACCCTCACCCTTCCCAATCTTGAACATTTCCAACTGTGACCCTCACCCTTCCCAGTCTTGGACGTTTCCAACTGTGACCCGCGCCCTTCCCAGTCTTGAACATTTCCAACTGTGACCCTCACCCTTCCCAATCTTGAACATTTCCAACTGTGACCCTCACCCTTCCCAATCTTGAACATTTCCAACTGTGACCCTCACCCTTCCCAATCTTGAACATTTCCAACTGTGACCCTCACCCTTCCCAGTCTTGGACGTTTCCAACTGTGATCCTCGCCCTTCCCAATCTTGGACGTTTCCAACTGTGATCCTCGCCCTTCCCAGTCTTGGACATTTCCAACTGTGACCCTCGCCCCTTCCAGTCTTGGACATTTCCAACTGTGACCCTCACCCTTCCCAATCTTGAACATTTCCAACTGTGACCCTCACCCTTCCCAGTCTTGGACGTTTCCAACTGTGACCCTCACCCTTCCCAGTCTTGGACGTTTCCAACTGTGACCCGCGCCCTTCCCAATCTTGGACATTTCCAACTGTGACCCTCGCCCTTCCCAGTCTTGGACATTTCCAGCTGTGACCCTCACCCTTCCCAGTCTTGGACGTTTCCAACTGTGACCCGCGCCCTTCCCAATCTTGGACATTTCCAACTGTGACCCTCACCCTTCCCAGTCTTGGACATTTCCAACTGTGACCCTCACCCTTCCCAGTCTTGGACGTTTCCAACTGTGACCCTCACCCTTCCCAGTCTTGGACGTTTCCAACTGTGACCCTCGCCCTTCCCAGTCTTGGACGTTTCCAACTGTGACCCGCGCCCTTCCCAGTCTTGGACATTTCCAACTGTGACCCTCGCCCTTCCCAGTCTTGGAAATTCCCAACAACAACAACAACAATCTTGTATAATAATAACCATGAACCAACATACTCTTTTCAGATGGCGACGACGACCTAGCAGAATCGGATTTAAGTGCGCTTGCTGAAATAGAAAGAAAAAGCAAAAGCAAAGGCAAAGCGAAGTCTAAAAGCAAGACGAAAACGAAGCAGGAGAAAAAAACGAGAGCAAAGAAACCCATTCAGGTAACATTTACTGTTACAACCACGGCATGGGTGACTGAATATACGGGGTATCTTAAATAAAATCTGGAATGAACTATTCCAGGTGGTGGTTGGGTTAATGACTAAATAGCCCTGTAGGTAAATGGTTTTCAGGATTTTGGATTCGACAAATGTTTTTGAATCGAAAATTTAAATGAATAATCTTTGTTGGGATGTTCAGTAAACCAGAGACGGGAACCGTTATTGATATACCTGTTAATATTATTCCAATATCGTTATTTTATTTCGTTCCATAATATACAGTTAATTGATGGAATGAACTAAAAAAAAACGAAATGGTCTTGCTTACCGTTAAGTACAGAGAATGAAATTTTAATAAATAAATAAATACATATCATGGGACAATTTACACCAATTGACCCAGTCCCAAACTAAGCAAAGCTTGTGCTATGGGTACCAGGCAACGGATAAACATACTTATACATACAGGGTGTATCAGATAGCCCCTAACAATAATCAACTGGGGTATATAACCATAGCTATAGAAGCTAAAAAAAAAATGGAGTAATTTTTTTTATGTTTTCTGTAGGAATGATTACAGTTAATACATACTACCATTCCTATAGAAAAAAAAAAAAAAAAATTACTCCCTTTTTTTTTTTATATTTTTTTTAGCTTCTGTAGCTATGGTTATATACCCCAGTTGATTATTGTTAGGGGGTATCTGATACACCCTGTATAATGTATATAAATACATATTTAAATACATACAACATCCATGACTCGGGCACAAACATTCGTATTCATCATACAAATGCATGCCCCTACCGGGATTCAAACCCGGGACCTCTAGTTTCATAGTCAGGGTCACACCAGAACTACTAGGCTATCCGGTCGTCTAATGTTCGCGTTAACGAAATTATATCGGTCCTCTTAAGAGCGTGCATGCCTACTGAGCTGGCATCGTCGCATTTTTGGTGATTTTTTGCGATTATTTCACAGAAAATGAATGAAAGTTTCAAATGTTGAGATATAGTATTACTAGCTGTTGCCAGCGACTTCGTCTGCAAAGAATTCGTTTATCGCTATCCCGCGGGAATTTCCCGGGATAAAAAGTAGCCTATGTGCTATTCCAGACTTTTCTCTATCTATGTGCCGATTTTCATCCAGATTCGTTGGGCCGTTCTGGCGTGATTGAATAACAAACAAACATCCATCCATCGATCCATCCATCCATACTTTCGCATTTATAATATTAGTTAGATAGTATTTAATCCCTTTAATACGAAAATAAAAGTCCATCTCGAGTAATCAATGCATTAGACACATTAATACACTCAAAACGAAGTGCACTAGAAAGAAGAAAGAAATAAAGAAGCATTTATTACACTACAGACGGACGGACATTTGAAACTTTCATTCATTTTCTGTGAAATAATCGCAAAAAATCACCAAAAATACGACGTTGCCAGCTCAGAAGAGATGGACCCTCTTAAATTATTATAATAATATAATGTTTTGCTTGTAGGAAGAAGAAACGGAGCTGACGGAGGCGGCTGTGAGTGGTGAGAAGAAAAAAGGTAGGTGCCTCTTTTTGCTACAACGCGATGATGTCACTATGGTGTTTGCATTAGAGCTATTTTAGAGGTATTAATTATTGTGGAGTAAATACAAATTACAAATAATTTGTTAAACATAGATTTAACAGACAGTATACAATTATCATGCTGGTAATAGTAAAGAATAAACATAGAATGTACCAGTTGCTTCTCTTCCCGCGCAGATGGTAAAAGGCCATCAGCGGAATGGGCGATAATCTTAGGAATCGTGTTATAGGCGATGCTAGCAACCCATCACAATTTTGATTTCCCTTGCCACCTATACGCCCTTAATCATGCTAAACGTGGCCTTTAGGTTTTGGTACCATAGGCCCTGACTACCCCGTAAGGGATAAAAAAAAAACCATTTATTTCGGAAGTTTTATATGTATTTATGTATGCGGGTGGTAGGGCCTTGTGCAAGGTCCGTCCGGATTGCTACCACCATCTTACTCGCTAATCCTGCCGCTAAGCAGCAGTGCTTGCGCTGCTGTGTTCCGGTGTGGAGAGTAAGACAGCCGGGGAAATTACGGGCACAAGAGGCATTTCATCTAAGTCCTCTAGGTTGGCAACGCATCTGCAATCCCTCCAGGGTTGCGGGTGTCTATGGGCAGTGATGATCGCTTACCATCAGGTGACCCACTTGCTCATTTGCCTTCCTATTCATATAAAAAAAAATGTACTACAGTCAAAGACTGTATTACTATGCTTCGGCCAAGTATAGTGTTGTCACTGAATGATGAATTTACTAGTGATGTTTGTTTACATAGTTAGCAAGTTCCATAGAATGACAATTTATCAAAAGTTATCAATAGTATTGATAGTTTTGGTAGACTACGATACAAGACGTTTAAAAAATAATGTACATACTTAGTTAAGGGCTTGATTACAACAGAAAATAATTGGTTCCTTTGTGTTACGACCGGACTTTATTCCATAAGGCAGAAAACGTCGTAACGCAAAGGAATCGATTAACTTTGGTTTTAATTAAAGCACTTTTTTTTTTTTTATTATGGCTTTCACCCTTGCTTTGGTTTAGCAAGGCGTATTTCGCCATTGTCGACGTAGTGACATAACACACGTGAGGAGATTGTAACTATGTACATTTTTTTAAACGACTCGCTTTTGATAGTGTTGGTAATATTGTTCCTTGACTTCGAACAAGCTATCGGTAGTATCGATACAATTGCTAGGGTAAGTCAATAAATACTTTGTACAAAAATAAAGAAGAACACAACTTACAAAAAAGGTAGGACGTTAAATATGTGCAAAGGTGAATCTATTCCTATAAGGGATCTTTTCCAGTTTGCCTTTGAGTAGATGAGAGCAGCATTAAACTACTTACTAACCCCCTTATTCATAAATGCTGTATAGGCTTCTGCTAACTTAGCAATTGTTTGTCCTTATCTGTGAAAGGTAAATGTCAAAGTGACAGATAAGGACAAACGACTGCTAAGTTAGCAGTAGCCTATAGAGCGTTTATGAGTCGTTTTCAAAACACATGTACTTAGTTAAGGGCCTTAATTAAAACAAAAGTTAATTGATTCCTTTGTGTTACGACATTTTCACTCTTATTGCAATGGAATAAAGGTGAAACGGTCGTAACACAAAATAATCTATTAATTTTTGTTTTGACTAAGCCCTTGAACTATGTAATTTTTTTTTTAAAACGACATGAATAAGGGGGTAAAAGTGAGAAAATTACAAATAAATAAAAATAACTGAATAAAAAGTGCTTTCGCTTCTGAGGTCATTACTGCATTGTTTATTACATGTTTATGTACTTATTTTTACGTTTTTGTAACGTGTAAGTTGCTAATCCCATGGTGACATTGTCGCGTGTATTACAGACTTGCAATGCAGGATGCCGCGATTATATATGTATGTAAATTGTACATAAATTGTGTCGATTATAATCGTGTTAGAAATGAATCCTCCTGGCGCTGTCAATGGTGTAATGGGGGATTATCGTTTTTTTGCTCACCAGTTGGCGCCACTGTTGACTAAGGTCCAGAGGTATAGCTGTCAAAGGCCACTATAACATCGGCGACGAAACAAAGTTTTAAATCTTTAATCTCATTAAGTTTAATAATTATAAATAACTATTATCATATCGAGTAGCTATGCCACAATGTATTGTAGTTCCGTTTTGTCCGAAAAAAAAAACCGTTTTCAAAGCGTTTACATTCATCGCCAAATAATCCATTGTTGCGATAATTTCACGAAGGAGATCATTTTTCAACAGCTAAATGTAAGAAATTATAATTTATGTCACGGAACCCGCCAAAACCAGTGGAAAGTGACTGTTATTGGACACCACGCGACACTAGCGCCTCTAGTGACAAACTCACACGCGATAGCCCCCATTAAACCTACTTTGTTATAATATACCTGATTACATTTATGTATCATTTTAATATTATATCTAGTACAAATATATCCATTGCATCGCATGTCTGTAATACAATATACTTAAATCTTATTGTATGTTGATGATTTTATTGTTTTTGTTTAGAAAGGTATAATAATTCTTACATTACATTACGAGGGTGGTGAAATAAAGAATGTCTCAGATTGCAGGAATTTGTCGCACGAGCCAAAGGCGAGGGCGATAAAGATGCTACCTGAGGCATTCTTTATCACCGCACGAGGTGTACACAATTTTGTCTTCCCCTTACCAGGAAGTGGAAATTTCCGCTCGCGTAGTGGACGGTAAATAGCTACTAACGGTCCGGGGCGATGTTGACTAAAACAGTACGATGCGTCATTTTTTTTAATGTTCCACGATAAAAGTGCTTCGACTATTGCTTGGTCGCAGTCGCACAGGTAGGGATTGCAAAATCCGGTTCTTTTCTCAAATCCGGATTTACAAATTATCAACTTGTAAAAATCCGGATTTTTCAGATTTTATTAATACTTTGAAATTTTCATGTAATTACATGTGTTTTGAAACCTAATGGTGTTCAATTTTATTGTTTTTAAAATTTCCCTAAGAATATATAAAATAAAACTGCAAAAATCTTGATAATCCGCGTTTAATCAGTCCAGTACTGCTGTGTCTGCAGTACAGTACTACCGGACCGGCCGACTAGCTAGATCTAAAGCTAGGTATGAGGTAGCCAGTAAAGCGCGGAGGGGACAGGGATAGATAGTGCTAAGTGGCGGGGAACGAAACGAACGCATGAATTAATGAAATGAAACTAAATTCAATAGGAAATTCTGCTTAAATGTCAACTTTGTCAACTGTAATTGAAATCCGAAAAAACCGGATTATTATGCTAAAAATCCGAATCTATAAAAGGCGACAAAAATCCGGATTTATCCGGTTATTTCGGATTTCGGATTATCCGGATTGCAATCCCTACGCACAGGCTGCTCTAGTGATCGCTTAGACAGAGTTTCTTAATGTGGGATCTTTGGACCCCTTACGGGATCCGTATAATGTGTGCCAGGGGTGTATTATATTTCATTATAATATTAGGCTTTATTTTCTTTTCCTATAATAAGCTTAGAGCGACATGGTCCATGGATATTTTGAAATTTGAAGTACATATATAAGAAACACTGTAGGTAGAATAGGGGTTCCCAAACAGCTGTCTGTCAAATCAAATATAAATAATTATATCTTCTCTATATGTTACACGTTTATACCGCCGGTCACTTATTTACGATTGGCATAACGCGTCTTGTGATTTACGGCATGCTATATGTCACGTTTAAGTACTCAAGATATCCGTGATGTATGTCTATATGTTTTAATTTAACATAGGTAAGTATCATTTACTTTAACTGCCTCAAATTCAAGGCTTATCATGTAATACATATATTTATGTAATTTTAGAATGTTATTTTCTCCATTGTGCTCGGAAATGTATGCCTTACTGTGACCAAACTAGTACACGAAGCTCCTTTTTAGAGGCTGACGCAAATTTAAAA
This sequence comes from Pandemis heparana, assembly GCA_963854515.1. Classification (NCBI taxonomy): domain Eukaryota; kingdom Metazoa; phylum Arthropoda; class Insecta; order Lepidoptera; family Tortricidae; genus Pandemis; species Pandemis heparana. The sequence goes on from OY978032.1 coordinate 3,178,675, forward strand.
AGTTAAAGTCATAACTGTACAAAAAGCCATGGTAGCCTAGTGGTTTGACCTGTGGCCTCTCAAGCAGAGGGTCGCGGGTTCGAATCACGGGCTCGCACCATGGGCTTTTCGGTGAAGGAAAACATAGTGAGGAAACCGGACCAATTCCAATAAGGCTTACTTACCCTTTTGGGTTGGAAGGCCAGATGGCAGTCGCTTCTGTAAAAACTAGTGCCTGCGCCAAATGTTGGGATTAGGTTGTCAAAGCGGACCCCAGGCTCACTAAGCCGTGGCAAATGCCGGGAAAAACGCTAGGAAGTTGATGAAAGTCATTACTGTACAGTTGAAGGCATAAATGAGTCGTTTTCAAAACACATATACATAGTTAAGGGCCTTAATTAAAACAAAAGTTAATTTATTCCTTTGTGTTACGTCATTTCCACCCTTATTGTAATGGAATAAAGGTCTAACGGTCGTAACACAAAAGAATCAATTAATATTTGTTGTAATTAAGCCCTTAAATAAGTATTTTTTTTAAACGATTCATAATCTATGTTGGAACCCTGTACCGGTACCCTGAAAAACTTTTTAGTTTATAATATAGATAAACTAGCTGTTGCACGCGACTTCATCTGCTAAGAATTCGTTTATCGCTATCCCGCGGGAAATGTGCAATTTTCCGGGATAGAAAATAGCCTATGTTTTAATGTAGGGTACCAGCTATATGGCTTGCGAAAGTGATATAAATCCGTCTAGTTTCAGCGTGAAGAAGGTAACACACTCACTCATTCATTCACTCACAAACTTTCGCATTTATAATATTAGTAGGATTTATTTTCTATCTATCTGACACCATATCTGACATAACAGATTCCATAGTTCTCTTAACACAGTTAACTTGGGCATGTATGGCTCGAATGTATTTTATTAAGAGGGTGCATCCGTGCTGAGCTCGCAACGTCGCATTTTTGGTGAATTTTTGCGATTATTTCAGAGAAATTGAATGAAAGTTTCAAATATCCGTCTGTAGTGCACTTCGTTTTTAGTGTATTAATGTGTCCCATGCAATGATTAATGGTGATGGACTTTTATTTTCGTATTGAAGGGATAAAATACTATATCTCGTTTAATAAGAAAATAAAAGTCCATCACGATCAATTATTGCATTAGACACATTAATACACTAAAAACGAAGTGCACTACAGACGCACATTTGAAACTTTCATTCAATTTCTGTGAAATAATAGCAAAAAATCACCAAAAATGCGACGTTGCGAGCTCAGCACGGATGCACCCTCTTAACTCTCTTTAATCTGACGGGAACGGTAGCGAGTTTTTTTTTTAATTGTACGTTATCTTTTTAATAAACAATTAAAACTATTAAAGTTACCATCGTCTTTTAATTGAGTATTTTTCGACCTCTGTCACTAAATTTAGCCCTTGAATTAATATTGTCACTTGATAACCGCGTATTTTCATAGAGTTGTACTTAGTGCTATTTCTTAATTGGTAAAATTAGGTTTTAACTTAGGTACCTAGTAGAAATTATTCATTTTGACGTGATAAAGCATGAGTCCTACTAACGTTACTGACGTCAGTGTGTGTCGCAAATAGCGACATCTGTTGCTTGTTGTCGCAACCACTTTGCGTACCTCACTTTGAGGGTCGATAGATTGATTTGATAGATTCAACCAAGTGCCGATAGATGGCGTAACTTAGCCTACCCCCAATAGCGACCATTTATTGTCCAAAACCGACTTTATAGACAACCGGTTTTTTAATAAAAAATTTACTTTATATTTTGAGAGAGAGAGAGAGAGAAACATTTATATACACACATTCGATACACGTAGATTTAAAAATATAAGAAATACAATATACTTATGAATAGTACCGATATGGTGTAAAATGGGCCCCCACTCAGCATAATGTTGCGGCAGACCGCAACGCTGTTTTTCAGTCATTGTATATCTTTTTCATATACTTACCTATTACCTATCGTATGGTTTGGTCATAACATAAAACGGACACTATGTTATGAACAACAAAACGGTTGAAGACAGCGAGCGAGTTAGAAAATGTTGACGTTACCGAATTCTGGAATAATAGTGAAAGATACACTTTTAAATTAAGATGTGCAAATATCGTCACAAGCATCTGTTTATTCCGCTACCCGAACGATTTGTTAGTCAGTTTTAAGAAAAAAGTAAATCATGTTTTTAGTTATCATTATCGGATTTTTTTTTTGGAGAATCCACGATATTGTTACGAAATCGCTGTCACACACATTTCCTAGAAAAATCTTTGAAGTTGTTGACGAAAAAATACCCCACGCGCAAGTGTACATAAAAATTTTCAAAAGATTTATGCGTACTTGGAACATAACATTATAACGAGGACTTCTAATCGATGGCTAATAAAGTCCCAAATGGTTTCCATTAATTCCACGCTTAAACAACAAAAAAGCATGCAAGAATGAGGTAACGAAGCTCTAACGTTTTCCATTATTTCCACTACTAAACACCAAAAAGCATGCAAGAAAGTGGAAGAACGAAATACGCGTAACCACAAGTCGAGGACACTGATACAGCCCCTTAGAACCAGCTACAAATCAATCCCAAAGAACGGTTGGCCCGAGTTGATACTGACTCCGAGTTGATACGAAGCGAAGACGAGATAAAAGTTTGTTTTTCTGTCTTCTAGGCGGCAAGGCGCCGAGAGCTCCCAAGTTCTACCTCCGGGACGGTGACTTTAAGAAGGAGGGTGATGCTTACCTCTGCACGAGATGCGACAAACGCTACTACAAAGTGTTCTCACTCCGATTCCACGTTAAGACGAAACACTACAAGATACCCCGCTTTATCTGTCAGTACTGCCCCAAAGAGTTCATGACCCAGGCCCCTCTGACCGTCCATAAGCTAGAAGAGCACAACATCGATGACAGATTCAAATGCAACGCCTGCAAGGGCACGTTCAACACCAAAGTGCAACTCCGGAAACACATCAACAACTTTCACATGCTAGGCGAGAAGTACAAGTGCGATTTTTGTGAGTACGAATCCTTCAGTTTCGAAGGTATGTACAAGCATAAGTTTAAACATAGGACTGTGAAGGATTACCACTGCAAGTTCTGTAGGAAGTCTTTCTTGAGGAAAACTACATTGGATCTACACGAGAGAATCCATACGGGGGACAGGAGGAAAGTTTGTACAGTCTGCGGTCAGGCTTTTGTGCAGAAGGCCAGTCTTAATTATCACATGACCAAGTATCATCCCGAGGTTAACTTTTAGAGCGCATAAACTGTGATTTGGTATTTAATATTTGGGCGATGGACTGTCTAAGAGGTAAAGGTTTTTCTTGATGCTTTTGTTTTGTGCATTTCAATCATCGCAACTGCAATATTTTTGTGATGACTGCGTTGAAATATCAGCAGACCATAAAAGGTATAACCCGTAGGAAATATGTCTAATGTTTTTTATGTGGATGATTTTGGTGTTGAGCTAATTTTGCAATTTTTGATTGTAGACGGTTTTTAAATGTTACATTTAATATTTTGATGGTTTTTATTGTCTTTAATATTGTTCCGCCTTCCCTTTCGTAGTTCCTATACCAGGTTTTTCAGCATTTTTCCGGAATAATTCAATCGGTTGGATTAGTTCGACTGAACAAAATTTTGTCCCGCCTTTGACGCGGTTCATTTTGTACAATGATCAATGTATGGAAAAAATTGTCAATTATGATTCAAAGATCCTGAATAAGATTTACAGTGCTATTTAATCAAACAAACACAACTTGCTCGAATATTCCGAAACAAATTTCGAAGAACCTATATTAATATAAAAAAAACCTCTTAAGTTATTTTAATTATCCAATCAACTTTCTCAATAGATCCAGATATTGCTATGAATTATTGTTGGTATGACTGGATGAACGTTACTATAGTCTGGCTAAAAAGAGTAGAAATTAAAATGTGGGTATACAGTAGTGTCGTCCCGTTTTCTTATACCTATAGATTAGAAAGGGACGACTACACTAAACCTACTTTTTGCCAGACTGTAAATATCATTAGAAAATAACGATACTCGACGATAATTTCATAACAAACGCTGTTTATTCATGCCTTGAGGCAGGGTTTCCCGACCTCTGTTTTGCCGAGCCTCCACGAAACAAAAATAATATTTTCATGCCACTCCTTAAGTTTCAACAAGAATAAGAAACACATATTTTTTATAACTTAATGGCAGTACGGATTAGTTTAACGTAACTACTCGTTCAAGTTTTTTTTTTTTCGGAAATGCAAACGCCCCTCCCTTCCTGACATTTATCTACGCTCCCCTGTTTGAGAAGTCCTGCCTTAAGGCCTTTATTAAACGATATTCTGCATCCGTTGTTATATATTATGCTTTTTCACTTATCTAAGCTGTATTCAATAGAATATATTCCCGTTACTTTTACACTTAATTATTGTGGCACTGAATAAGTTTTGTTTCCATGTCTAAATCATAGCACAAATCTTTGGTGCCTATATGTAAAGTAGAATTAGCTTACCGAAGAAGTTATGAATTTAATTTTTTAATAGAATTGTTATGTGCGATTCTAGAGGGTTTTCTCAAATAACCGTTACTGTACAGTGTCGAATAACGTAATATAGCCCGACCGCTTGAAGAAGTCCTCGCCAGCGCGGTGCAAGGCCGCGGGGTGGGACGACCGCGGGGGCCGAGAGAGGTGCGGGCGGCCGCGGCGTGCCCCTGGGCCGCGGGCTAGGACCAGGGATGTTATGGATATATAATTTCGGATCCGGATATGGATATGGATATTGGTAAAATATAATATCGGTTTTGGTTACGGTTATGGATATTAAATTATTTCGGATATCCGATAGTTTCGGTTACGGTTACGGATATTGCGCTTTGCACCTCGCGCTGTGACGTCATTAGGTAGCGGAAGAGGTGTCGCATTCCAGCGGAGTGCACAGTTAATTCGTACGAGTTGTAGTATTTAGTTAGACTCCGCCCTATCCGAAACTATCCAAAACTTTTATTTCGGATTCGGTTACGGTTACGGATATTTTTTTATTTCGGATATCCGATAGTTTCGGTTACGGATATGGATATCCATAACAACACTGGCTAGGACTCATTTAAGCGATCGGTCTATAGAAACGTTCATCTAGTTGCGTGCTGTCAGGGGTAGGCAGTGGGAAGTTAAAGGTAGGCAGCGGGAAGGTAACGCAACACAAATGTACGTAGGTTCGCACACATCTTAAACTAATTTTATAAATTTATTTTATTCAAATGGGAATCTTATATTATTTACAAATCTGACCTTGCTCTGTTATTATTATCAAAATACTATGTATATTTACCTAGGGATTGCAAAATCCGGTTCTTTTCTTAAATCCGGATTTACAAATTATCAACTTTTAAAAATCCGGATTTCCGGATTTTTCAGATTTTATTAATATTTTGAAATTTTCATGTAATTACATGTGTTTTGAAACCTAATGGTGTTCAATTTTATTGTTTTTAAAATTTCCCTAAGAATATATAAAATAAAACTGCAAAAATCTTGATAATCGGCGTTTAATCAGTCCAGTACTGCTGTCTACAGTACAGTACTACCGGACCGGCCGACTAGCTAGATCTAAAGCTAGGTATGGGTAGCCAGTAAAGCGCGGAGGAAAGAGGGATAGATAGTGCTAAGTGGCGGGGAACGAAACGAACGCATGAATTAATGAAATGAAACTAAATTCAATAGGAAATTCTGCTTAAATGTCAACTTTGTCAACTGTAATTGAAATCCGAAAAAACCGGATTTTTATGCTAAAAATCCGAATCTATAAAAGGCGACAAAAATCCAGATTTATCCGGTTATTTCGGATTTCGGATTATCCGGATTGCAATCCCTACTTTTACCTACTACATATTATAAGTGAAATTGTATATGATCACAATTAAACGAATGTATGTATAGGTGACTTAAGTTTTGTAAATGACCTGTTGTATGTGTGAGTAATGTGTGCGAATAGACAAATTGACGTTCCAAATTAGAAAAATTACTTAAGTCCCATATCAGCTCTGTACACTACTACATACAACAGGTCATTTACTTAAGTTATTCACCTACACAGTCCGTGATCTTATAGAATGCCATGCAAGTTTCTCTTGCTCTCTCCCGGTATCAAACCCATAAGAGTGAGCGAGACAGCAAGACACACCCGAATTGCATTCTAAGAGCTGACTTGTTCATATGTATGTTTGTCAATATCCAGCAGGCTGTGAACTGATTTCGATGGTTTTTTTATTCGAAAGAACATATCTCAAACTTTGTCCTGTATGAATTTTATCAAAATCGGTACGCTAATTATATTTTTATTTACATCTTAAGGCGGTAAGTATTACCATCCTTGAAAAAAAATACAATCATGTTAGCATTTTTTTTTTATCTCGAGTAATATGTGTTTTGTTTAGGAACTAAAAATGTTATATTGTATACTTATATATTTTTTTAATGTAACACTGAAATATATTACAAAGTTTCATCGTTTCGCCAAAAAATACTCTTCAAAATTGCATCATTTGACAAACTTATCATCAGCCTAACTTTAATTCTGTAATTCCTAAGATTTTCGCCCATTCACTCGATGGGCTTACCCTTGTCTTTAATATAGGTATGTAGTCAGTTCTTGAAAACGTTGTAAAACTAACAACATAGCCACGCAACGCAATTCGATTAGATATACGAATTAGCAGATATTAAAGTTTTGCCAAATTGTCACTTTGTGAAATGATGCATTTGACAAATGTATGGTGAAATTAATTATTGGATCCCCCAATATTTTGCATAATAATTTGTAAATTGTACATAGATATAATAAGACTGTTAATTTTATTTTGTAGATAGATATTATTAAACATACATAGTATGGGTATATTTGTTTTATTTTATAACTTGTTCAAAACCTTTTCATATTATGATAGATCACGTTAAGAAAAAGAATAATTGTATGGGATTGACATAAGCCTATGAAAACTCACATATGACATGTGACATGGCATAGCAAAAGGATTTTTTTTACAGCGCTTACTATAAAAAGGTTCCATGTTGAGTATTCACTTTTTTTTTGTCTTTCCCCTACAAAATCTGCGTGGTAAGCGCTTTTTTCCCCCTCTAGGGTGGAAAAGGTTTTGAAATTCAAACGTGACGATGACCACCATTGTCCACCTACTCATATATTCGGAAATTAGAAATTTGAACTCGTATGTTGCCGTCCCGCTTACACGAATGGTACTTAATTAGGTGAGAGGGAGGGACGGAATACTACGAAGTTCCTTGTTATCACACCACCAAATTTTTTCATTCGATCAAGAAAAAAACAACGTTACGTCCAGAAACGCGAACCGTTAGCCATTATTAATTTATTTTAAAATCCGTTACTTAACAAAATATTTTCAAGAGTTGCTAGTGTTTGTTGCTAAATAAAAAAATTGATTTACAAGTAGTTAAACTGCTTTTCTTCCATCCATCATTTTTCTCGCTGTAGTGAGGTGAAAAATTGTCTTTCGCTCGGCAGCAAAGTTGTTGTGTCTCGTGCCTTGAAACACTCCGCTCGTGAATCAATCATACAACCCTTCGCTTGATCCAGTTTCAATACAGGCACGCGCAAACAATAACTTTGCAGCAAGCATAACAAATAACTATTTTTTAGCCTAATTTGCCGCCTTTGGTAACGCTTTCGGTAATACCAATGCCAAGAATGCACCGAAAGAAACAGCAGAAAACAATACCAATTTAATTAAACGTTAAAACAAAAATCCTAATTACAAACTAGAATTACTCGGTCTATCTATCTATCTACAGCCATTGTCCGTCCACTGCTGGACGTAGGCCTCCTTCATATTGCGTCAACTTTCGCGATCCTTGGCTTCCCTCATCCAGCCACTGCCAGCTGTCCTCCTAAGGTCATCCGTCCAACGCGTCGCAGGGCGTCCCACACTACGCTTTCCCAGACGTCTCCACTCTAGGATACGTTTGCTCCAACGGTTGTCAGTTCAGAATTACTCGGTGCTTGTACTCAAAGAAAACAATAACATATTTGGACAGTAAGTGGCACTGAACAGGAAACATGACGTCCCTATTTCTTTTCTAGGACGCCATCGACCAGAATATTACACGGTTACGCCCGACAAGAAATACGCTTGCGTTCACTGCGAGAAAACATTTGCGTCGCAACCCCTCGTCTCACAGCATCACAGATTCGTCCACCAGAAAAAGCGACCCAGGGAAAGAAAATGCCCGCATTGCGATGCTAGAGTCCCGGGTTATTTAAGGGCGTATCACTTGGAAGAAGCACACGGAATACCGGCACCGAAATGCGGTGTTTGTAATAAGAAATTTCGATTCCCGTGTCACGTCGTTCAACACCAGAAGAAGGTCCATATGGGAGAAAAGACTGTCGTCTGTGAGATTTGCTCGAAGAGTTTCTTCAATAATCTCAGCTTGAGGCTACATATGGTCACGCATTCTAATGAGAAGAAGTTCAAGTGTGGGCAGTGCGCTAGGGAGTTTCGGTGGGAGAATAATCTTAAGGATCATGTCAAAATACATACGGGGGATAAGAGATATGTGTGTGCGGTGTGTGAGAAGGCGTTTGTGCAGAAGTCTACGCTAAAACAGCACGTGCTTAGGAATCATAGGGGGATAGATGTTGCCAAGGGCATTGCCAGATGATATGACGACTTGATGACCTAGGCTACTGGAAGTAGTCATCATCATCATCACCATCATCATCATGAATAGTCATGGGAATGGGAAAAGTATGTACGGTCGATGAAGCTGAATCATGTGCTTCCGTGCAACCTTTTCACAATCAATTTTAGAATATTTTCTTTTGCAGGTGTAGGGATCGGAAACCGGTTTTTGGAATTAACTGGTTTGGGGTCAATGACTGGACCGAAATAGGTGGCGGTTATTAAAGAAACCGGTTTTCTCACCAATTCAGGTTTTTTGAGCGTAATTAACCGGTTAACTTGGGTTAAATTAAAACGCCATCTCTTGTCATCTCTCTTCAAAGATTCTCTGTAGCCAGCACATGCAGGAAAGAGATAGAGCGAGCATCGCGGCGTGACTCAGCGCGTGCGGCGCGGTGGGGGCGGCGTTGTTTTGAGAAAACGGTTTCGTATCGGTGAGCGCGAACTCCAAAATTTCGTTCTTACTGACCGGTCACCGAAAATATTTAACTTATTTTAATTTGGTTCCCTCCGTTAGCCGGTTAATCCAATGAACGTAGGTATACCGGTTTTCTGAATGATGTTAACCGGTATTTTATAACCTGTTCCGATCCCTGGGTAGGTGTATATTAACAGCCTTATTCATAAAAAATCCTTAATTGAGGTTTGATCAGTCTATTAGTTAACAGACTGATTAAGCTTATTTGACAGTTGTTAAAAAGTATGATTCATAAATGCTTGCTAGCAGTCTGTTAGCTAATGAGCTGTTGATGGATGGATTAGACGCGTTATGTTGGCCACCTTCACAAATCATAGACCAAAAATGGCCTTTTAGTGAATTAAAAAAAAGAAATTGACAGCAGTGGCAGCGAATTAACACGACAGACTAGGCAGTGTGGATCTAGTTTCCTTCACCTTTCCCGGAGGGGATAAAAACTTAAAACAAAAAAAAACTGTCTTGAGTATGGATTTGCTCTTGCCAAAATCAGCTGTTCACATTTGTGGCAGCCATTTTGTGAGTTAGCAGAGATATAAAGTAGGGTCTAAGGTCCGCTAACTTTCGGAAGACTTAACAGACCCTTGATGGACTGATTAGCGCTGATTGACGTTTATGAATCATGTTTTTTTGCATCGGTCCTATAGCGAGCCTCTAACTTTTTATGAACAAGGCTGTAAATCTTTATGACATTTGGTACCTACGCGATTCTGTTTCTTTCACTGTACTGTCGAAAGCTTATGAAGCTAGTAGAAACTTTCTCGATGGGGGGGGGGGGGGGGGGGGCAGCCCCCCCTGCTCCCGCCTCCCTCGGCGATGATGTTGCTCTAAAACAATAAATGGAAGCGTTTTGTTTAAAGTTTGTTTTGTTGTCATTTAAGTGTTCATACTGTTCTAAATTTGCGATTCGTCTTGAAGATAATAATTTTTTTATGGTGTTTATTTCATGAATCATTTTGTATTTTGTTCCGCCTTACATAAGAAAGAACCAATGTGCGACGATTGTTAAGATTTTTTTTTAATCGATTGTTCAATAATTTGAGCCGCTTTAAGTATACGAATTATACTTTGAAATTTTATATTATCCGCACTAGAAGTTTATTGTTTAATAAATTTATCTGTTTAATGAGATTTGCATTTTAATTTACGTATGTGACATGAAGATATGATATGCTTGTTACGGTACAGTTTCTTTAAAAATTCGTTTTATGGATTAATTTTAATGAGCATTATCAATTTTATTTTACTAATCAACGCTGCGCCTATCAAATCCCATATGAGCATTTTTTGATATCTGTTTTTTACTGTAAAAAATAATCCTTTTTTTCTCTATATGATGTTTCCGAAGCCCTTGCAAAAATCAAAATCAAACGTTGTGGCAGGCGCATCAACGTAACGACGTTCACCTACTCAACCAAAGATGGCGCCTTAAATTTAGGAATGTACTAAAGCATCCAGTAGTAGTAATAGATGGCGCCACTAAATATTAAAATATCTAAGCAACATTATTTTTCAGTAACATAAAACCCTAAAATACCTCAAACTTTCACTAAACGATTTATATCAAAAGAGTTTATTTTGCAAATAGGCCGCCAAAGGATCTTTTACATGTCTTTTTTGAAACTACCAGCACATTCGGAAAGACCATCATTGCCAAGAAGAATGTGCCGCAAGAAACTTAGCAGAAAGTCAATTTATTCAGAACAAAATAGATTTACAACAGTACTTAAATTCTACTTAACTTAAGTACTTATATGAATGAAATGCTCGTTTAGGTCAAGTTGTTAGTATAATTTGCTAGTCATTTTTCTACCCATTTAAGTTCCCGGCCTCTACCTCGCCTCGCCTCGCCTCGCCATAGAGTATTCACGTATTGCATTGTTTCTAGGGTACACCCAATTTACCCTCACACTGGACGAGGATGGCACGCCGATATACACCTGCGATGAGTGCGGCCACGATTTTAAGAAGCGAGGCCACTTCAGCCAACACTACAGGCATGTCCACCTAAAACTGCGCCCCAAACTCCGCTCCTGTTATTTATGCAACACCAAAGTCCCGGCGCACATGAGAGCTTTCCATCTGGAAAAAGTTCACGGGTGGGCCGCTCCGTCATGTGGGGCTTGCGGCAAGAAATTCGCGTACCCTTTCCAAGTCTTACGACACCAGAAAATAGTGCATATGGGTGAGAAATCCTACAAGTGTGACGTGTGCGATATGACGTTCGCATCTCAATACAGATTGAACCAGCACGCTATCAAGCATACGTCGTTGAGAAGGTTCTCGTGCAACTTTTGTGGGAAAGCGTTTAGATGGAGGAATAACTTGAAGACTCATGTCATGATACATTTGAACGAGAAGGCGCATGTCTGTTCTATTTGCGACGAAGCGTTTGTGCAGCAAAGCAGTTTGAAGTATCATATGGGGAAGCGGCATCCTGAGGTTATTTGAGTTGATGCTTTTTCAATTTTAGCCTTTTCGCCGTCAAGCAGCTCTAGTGTCTCGCAAATGTCAACTTTATTTTGTCATTTGAAGGTGCTTTTTACAGTGGACTCGACGGAATACATATCAAGTCAGTGGCGGCGAAACGGTTAAATCAGTTTATGAGTAGCGCTCACGTTTCTTTTTGAGTATAGATTAGAGTTTATCAAATGGCTGTTGAAGGTATAGTCCCGCCAGCAAAATATATAAAGTTTCTGACGAATTTAGAATCTTTTTGTAAGTTGATTTAAAAGACACCAACGTTTAGTTTGATCTGTAGTTATAATTATGTATATGTATTTTTCATTTCTCAGTTAATTTAATTTTAAAACTGTATTTTTCATTTACTTATGGCGCTCAAAGTCCTAATAGGTCTTTAGCCTTGTTTAAAAATATATATATACACCGTCTTTAACCTTTTCGACGCCAGCGATACATATATACGTCCATTACTTCAATGTAAAAGCAACCTTTGCTCAATTGAGTTTAGGTTCAACTCAAGGCATCGCAATAGAAAAGTCTGGCGTATGGGTGACGTTCTTTTATTTGACGTGCCGGCGAAAAGGTTAAAAATTTATCCGGGAATACTTGGTGGTTGAGATAGTTTCACTGAACTCATGTAAATGTTTTTTTTTTTTACGACAAATGTTACCGTTTAGATTGGTCGATGGGACGTTCAATTTAATTTTAATTCGAAAATTAGGATGAAATTTTTTCACAGAAGTGTTAAAATTAAAACAAACTAACTGAACCACCCAGTGGAATATTCCGGAATTATTAAAAAAAAACCGGTATAAAAAGGACTGTGTTGCTATTCCATCTAATGAACTGAGTAGGACGAATAGGTTAGTTGTTATAAATAAAAATCGTAGTGTTATCTTTTCTTCATTTGTTTTATTAAATAAATTATTTTAAATGTATTGCTCGTTTTATTTACAACTTGGCATTGTACTCGCATGAACCTTGGCCCTATTTTATAAAGCTACAAGTGACAATTTACAAGCGGAAGTCTCTATTTGACACTTCTAACTTCCGCTTGTAAATTGTAACTTGCCTTTCATTCTCCTAAAGAGCGAGCGGAACGTTTTGAATCTGCATGTATATAAGGCAACCGTGACTGACTGATCTATCAACGCACACTGGTTTGCGCTGATAATTATTATGACGTAGGCATCCGCTAACAAAAGGTTAATGGGGGCGTTCAAGTATTACGTAAGCGCTTGAGGGGGGGGGGGGGTCTTTGCTTTGCTTATTTTTGATGACATGGAGGGTGGGGGGGGTCGATATCGTGATTACGTCAGCAGTTATTATTTACTTTTTTACACAAATGGCAACCCACAAATTTATAAAAAACAATACATGGAAAAGTAAAATGCATATAGGTACCAATGATTACGTAAGCATGGAAGGGGGGGGGAAGAGCTTTGCTTACTTTTGCTGACAAGGGGAAGAGGGGGGTAAATAAATGTAAAAAATCTGCTTACGTAATACTTGAATAGCCCCTTTGACGACAGGGCCCGATTAAGGTGGTTTTAGGAGCTTCGGTACAAATTTTAATTTTGCGCGGAAGAAGTCGCTGGTAACAGCTAGTATAATAAGTTTCATAACCAGCAACCAAACTAAACCTAGAGCTAAAATCTTGTGAATATAAAAAAATTACTACATAGTATAAAACAAAGTCGCTTTCCGCTGTTTGTCCCTATGTATGCTTAGATCTTTAAAACTACGCAACGGATTTTGATGCGGTTTTTTTTAATAGATAGTGATTCGAGAGGAAGGTTTATATGTGTAATACACAGACGAAGTCGCGGGCAGAAGCTTTATAAATAAAATAAGAAGTGAATCAATCGAGGCAAAACAACTTGAAAATTCGTGTTAAATTGAAAGGTGTTATCCATCAAGAATTTAAGACGTGTCATTTGTCTTTCCAATCTGATAAATTTGTGATTTGTAACAAAACATGAATTTATTGAATGACGTACTTAATCATAACTCACAGCCATAACCCGGTAGGCTTATTGTCTAACTCGCTCTCAATCGCCATCGTGTTCAGTTTGACAGTTCTTGTATGAATGTGACAGCTAGCTGATTCCGATGCCAATTGCCAGCCCATACATGAACTGTTAAAATGAACACGATAGCGATTGCGAGCGAGTTAGACAATAAGCCTACGGGTAACGAACAGAGATAAGAAGGTGAAATAGTCAGTTATTGTTTATCAAAGGAAATAGTGAAGGTATATATTACAATCGATCCATCCAATGCGTTTATCATTATGCGTATCTTAGAACGATACTGGAATATTTCAACAGATGCTTGAGTTAGGTCTTTTGTTAATGGTAAGGTGCGACCACACCGCCGCTTAAAAAACGGTGACGTTACGGAATCGCAACAAAATGTATGAAGAAACGGTGAGAAAACGTGACGCCTACGACACGTCACTGCGTATACGCGGCGGTTTGGTCGCACCCTTAATCTCCTGTTAAGATTTCTCATCGTAATTTTTTAATTCAATTCAAAATTAATTTTCTTTGATACCGTGCACTAAGAATTGACCAATGTATGGAAACGTTTTGTCAACCTCAATCAAGAATCTTGTTAAACTTTTGGCAGCCACACTACAAACGAAGTGAGGGGTCCGTACGCCACGGGAAAAACAAACGACAAACTAACATTATTTTGAATTCCGTTGCAAAAGGAAGTTCTAGTTTTATTCTGTACCCTCGACATGGCCTCTGCCTTTATTTGCTATTTGTCATTTATACCAGGGGCCTTACCATGACATCTTGAGATTCATACTAAAAGTGACAGCTAAAACTTGAACGGAGTCGGAATTAGGACGTCATGGTATGGGTGTTGACTCAAACTAACCCCACCACAATACAATACAAATACTCTTTATTGAACACCATATCAGTACAAAACAATACAGAAACAAAGAACAAAACAATAGGCGGTCTTGTCGGTTTTACATGAAGTAATCCGGATTAACTTGAAGACAGTACCTATACCTTCGCACTCACGTCAAAATTCTTTTTTAGGGGAACAGGATTCGATCGCAGTATACTCAATATCACAAGACGAGGACGGGCTAGAAACGTTCGCTTGCCTCGCTTGCGATCGCTCGTTCTTCACCAAAGACAACTTCGCACAGCACTACAAGCATATACACCTCAAGATGCGACCGAGCAAATACCCATGCCCTATCTGCAAAGAGCCTTTACTGCCGTATAAGAGGGCGGAACATATGGAAGCGAAACACGGCCGTCCCGCGCCTTCTTGCAACATATGCGGGAAGAAATTCCCTCATCCACATTTCGTGATACGCCATCAAAGATCTGTCCATATGGGCGAGAAGGAATACCAGTGCGACCAATGCGACAAGTCTTTCCCTGAACGGAGATACTTGCGTCGGCATGCGTTAGCTCACACGGACATAAGGGACTATGCGTGCGATTTGTGCGACCGGAGGTTCAAGTGGAAGAAGAATTTGCAGACGCATATGGATATACACATGAACGTGCGGCGGCAGGTGTGTGCGGTCTGCGGGCAGACGTTCGTGCAGCTTAGCAGCTTGCAGTATCACATGGCCAGCCGTCATCCTGAGGTATAGTCGCTGGAATCAGCAAATTCAAATTAGTTTCAATTAAACAGTTGTTATGGTTACAAACAAGGCAAGGTTGAGGCCTCTCAGTATGTATATATTGTTAAAATAAAAAATATTTGTTAGCCTGATTTCTGAACGTTGCCTTGTAGCCTAATGCTATAGTCTGTGGTTAGACACAGAGCCGCCTGCGTGGCCTCTTCCCGCGATGGTCGTATTAGAAATGGCGTTGTACTAATATCTTGGAAATAATATTCTTGAATACCGGTGACCAGTGCTTTTATTCAGTTTAACAATATGTACCTGTATTGAGAATCGCTCTTCCAAATAAGCACATTTTAACAATAAGTACACAGCTTAGAAAATAAAAGTTTGTAATTCAAATTATCCTTACTTAAAACTAAGTTTATGCTATGCATTGATACGTAAATGCATACGTAAATCACGTCTTGATCCCTTGCGAAGTAGACAGCCTAAGGGTAACCACACCGCCGCTTAAAAAACGGTGACGTTACGGAATCGCAACAAAATGTATGAAGAAACGGTGAGAAAACGTGACGCATACGACACATCACAGCGTATACGCTGCGGTTTGGTCGCACCCTTAGGTAACAAAGCTTAGGCCACGTTTAGCATGATTGTGGGCGTATTGGAAAGGGGTTGGTAGACGTCTTCACTCTTAAGAGCGTTTATCTCTACTGAGCTGGCAACGTCGCATTTTTGGTGTTTTTTTACGATTATTTCACGAAAATTGAATGATATTTCCAAATGTGCGTCTGTAGTGCACTTCGTTTTTAGTGTATTAATGTGTCCAATGCAATAATAGATCGTGATGGACTTTTATTTTCTTATTAAACGAGATATATTATTTTTTCTTTTTAATACGAAAATAAAACTCCATCACGATTAATCATTGCATTGGACACATTAATACACTAAAAACGAAGTGCACTACAGGCGCACATTTGAAACTTTCATTCAATTTCTGTGTTACAATCGTAAAAAAACACCAAAAATGCGACGTTGCCAGTTCAGTAGGAATGTACCCTCTTAAGTTGTCAGTATCAATATTAGCAAAAGTTTTCGCTCATTCATCTTCGGACAGCTATAAAACAATTCTCTGCTTGCGTCTGTGTTCCCTGAACGTTAGAAGCCGTCTTCAAATCTTTAGTGAATAGGCTGATGGGTAAGCATGCTTCAATTTAGGCCACATCTTAGACCATTGCTTGTGGTCAAGTGTAGGCCTTGTGGATTAAAGAAAACTTGAAGTGTGTCCTTGACTTTTGTTTCCATAAATAATTTAGAATATACTTTTTCAACTGTCGGAGCGTATAAGTAAATAATGGGAATGGAAGCTTTATTCCTTTAAGAGTGTCACTCTCGTACAAACTCCGTAGCGTTTAAGGAAAACGGTCTAGTCCCGTGGTCGTCAAACTGCGGCCCGCGGCCGTTATTTGTGCGGCCCGCGGCAAAGTAAAATGTTTCAAATAACGAAATAAGCTGAATACATATGTATAAGTGGGCAAAGGCTCTTGGAGCGCCTTCACATACTCTGCGGCCCGGCCCTGGAACTCACACTGTCATGTGGCCCTTGGCCAGTAAAGTGTGACGACCGCTGGTCTAGTCTGTCTCGCCTTTACATACGCGTTCTGTATCGCTCTCTCCCTTTCGTAGCCAATCAATGTTTAAGGTATGATAACTGTACGGGGTGTTACATACCCCGTACGATAATTCACTGGGGTATATAACCATACCTATAGAGGCTAAAAAACTTTTTTAAACCAATTTTTTTCGAAATATATTTTTTAGCTTCTATAGCTATCGTTATATATCCCAGTGAGAGTACGGGGTGTTTGTAATATAAATGTAAAAAAAAATAACTCTTAAACCAAATAGGTAGAACGTTTAGTTTAGTATAACTTGGTACTTTTGGCTAAAAATTTATTAGCTGTTTTTCCATGAAAGAGCAACAAACATCCAAAAATCCAAACTGCAATCCCTCCGGGGTTGCGGGTGTCTATGGGCAGTGGTGATCGCTTACCATCAGGTGACCCACTTGCTCGTTTGCCTTCCTATTCACATAAAAAAACAACATTATCAAAACGATATTGGGTCTAAATTAAACTACACATAAAAAGGGAAAATTTAACATGAAAGTGCGATATAGTAAGGTTCTTCTGTTTTTTGGCCGAAACATGATTTTTAGGCCGAAACCTCGGTCGCACACTAAAACTAAACTTAATGATACCCTTAATTCCCAAGCACACCCTCACTATATATTATTCTTTTCTAGGAACAAAACCAAAAACGGAAATAGCACAGTACTGCACTGAGAGCCGGAACGAAGACGGTTCACTTAAGTTCACTTGCAACGTCTGCGATCACTCCTTCAGGCTGTGGGGGCAGTTCCAACAGCACTACAACCATGTTCACCTCAAATTGAAGAAGAAAACGCATCCATGCGTCATCTGCCACATACAGCTGATACCAAGGCACAGATGCAAGCATATGGAGGAGCAACACGGCTGGCCAGCGCCAACCTGCGGCGCTTGCGGCAAAAAATTCTCCTACCCTCATCAAGTGACGAAACACCAAAAGATATACCATATGGGGGAGAGGAACTATAAATGTGGACAGTGCGACATGTCTTTTTGTACTCCTAAGGATCTAAAGCAACATGCGTATAGGCATTCTGATGTGAGGGATTTTACTTGTGAATATTGTCGGAAGGCATTTAAGACTGCTAAGTATTTGAAACTGCATACTAAGATACATTTGGATGATAAGAGGTATGTCTGTTCGGTGTGCCAAGAAGCTTTTGTGCAGTCGACGAGTTTAAAGTATCATATGAGGAAGCGGCATCCTGAAGTTGTATAGTATGTACAATGTGTTTAACCTTCTCGCCGTCACGTCAAATACAAGTCACTCATACGCCAGACTTATTTGCGATCGTTTTTTAATATTTCTCTCATAATCATAGGGATCTTTCACCTTTGAGTGGCTGAGGAGTATTATATTAGGGACTGACAACGAGCGAGTTTAAAGGCTGGCGCACACCAAATGCGTGTTGCGATACTGACCACGCACCAGTAGGCTTATTGTCTAACTCGCTCGCGATCGCCATCGTGTTCACTTTGACAGTTCTTGTATGAATGTGACAGCTAGCTGATTCCGATGCCAATTGTCAGCCCATACATGAACTGTCAAAATGAACACGATGGCGATTACGGGCGAGTTAGACAATAAGCCTGGTCTGGGATCTATCTCATAGTTTCATACATTACAACTGGTGCGTGTGCGTGTCACGCAGAGCCACAATACATTACTTTATCGAATAAAGATATATAAATTTAAATATATAGATTTAATTTTACTTAGACATAGTATAATTCAAAGTCACCGTATACATTGTCTAATATTGTCTGTTAACTCATTCCTACATACATACATAAATTACGTGGTTATCCCTTACGGGGTAGGCAGAGCCTAAGGTAAAAAGACCTAAATGCCACGTTTAGCATGATTGTGGGCGTGTAGATGGAAAGGGATATACTTTACTCCTTAATGTGGTCAAATTGTCATTTGTTTTACCCCAGACTTTATACTCTGAAATTTGAAGATCGTATGATCGTATCCAGCTGTTTCGTTCACACTGACACTCATTAATATAAGAGCGAAAGGGATGGTGTGATATGAACTTGGAGTTTTGGAGTTTCCCCTTGGTTATGTTGTGAACTGCAACTGTTATCTGTCTCACTTAACCCGTCAAAACCCTCTGATGCTATTTGTTTTTGCAAAATATGTTCCAAATTTAAAGTAAATTTATGGGTTTTAAATGAGATTTTGCAAGGACGACATATGGCGTCAGCGGGTTCTGACGGGTTAAATGTGATTTGTGTTTACACTATTTTTGTCAATTTTAACCTTTTCGACGCCTACGACCTGTATATCAGCACAGCACCACAGGTTCAACGCCAACTACTTATATGGTCAATGTAAAAGCAACCTTCGTTCAATTGTGCTTAGTAACTTAACGCATCGCAATAAAGTAGTCTGGTTTATGGGCGACTACGTCTCTGTATTTGACGTGGCGGCGAAAAGGTTAAACTAGACTATTTAAAATGGACTGTAAAAACTCTTTAAAATGGTTTGTAATGTTAAATAGTAATATTTAATTTGTTAAGTACCTACCTTACTACTTTTTGTTTTGGTTAATAAATGTATTGCAAAAGAAACCTTTTTTTACTGATCGAAAGATCGCGTCATATGTGTACTTGTGTACTTAGGTAGGTATTGTGTATTGGGCGGATAGACGCGCATTTTACGCTAGTTTAAAACTACGAACATAATAAAGATTTTTCTTTTTTAAAAAGTGTAAAAAAAAACAAAAATCAAAAGTTTATTTTGCAAATAGGCTGCCAAGGGCTCTTTTACACGTCGTTTTTGAATTATATGTATGGTGTTTTCATTCTTACCTGTCCTATTTGGTAAACAAAATTCTAACCTCAAAACGTCTAATTTTTGTTATTTTTTAACTATTTCATCGTAAATAAAGGAACTGGACATAAAATATCAGCAAAATTATGTACAAAATATCATGTCAAATCAGTTACCAGTTTTCAACGCATTCCCATTTTGCCATAAATAAAACAACTATGATCTCATTAATATTTTTTTCTATCTCTGTACTTTACTTAAAAACTTAAATTATTCCGAATCAGCGGACCAAGCCTTTAAAGTTTTGAGTTTGGTTGCAGTTCGGAGTGGAAATGCAAAAGTCGTTTTTGTTCATTAATATGAACCTTGAACCCCTCAAAAGTATCGCGTTTAATTTAAAATTATACTAAACTAAGAATGTGACATAAAATATTTCGTTCGTTCAATAATCAAATCATTCATTACGTGATCTTAGTCGAGCACTAGTGAAATAAATGTGGTATCATTATTTCGTAAAATGACATTTGGAAGTGTCATTTGGCTGCAGTGATTTATTTGCCAGACTATGCAGACGTCTATAAATCTGTGCACCTTGCAAACTCACGAACTCTTTATAATATTATTAGTATTGAGATACGCTTAGTCAAAAGCGAATGCGTTTAATGCATTCGTAAAATTAAGAAATAAATCAATCGTATTAAAATGATTCAATATTATTTCTAGGACGGCAACCGAAGGAAACCATAGACGAGAAAGACAACCTGATCTGCACAGTGACCAAAGAAGACGACGGCTCGAAGACATTCGCTTGCAACACTTGCGGGAACACGTTCAAACAACGCCAATACTTCAGACTCCACTACAAACATGTCCATTTAAAGCAAAGACCTAAAACCAGGCCTTGCACGATTTGCGGAGCCCAGCTCACACCCCACAAGCACGCCAGACATTTAGAACAGGTCCACGGGAAACCGGCGCCATCTTGCGGCGCTTGCGGCAGAAAGTTCTCGTTCCCCTTCGAGGTTATACGCCACCAGAAAACGTTCCACATGGGGGAGAAGCATTTTCAATGCGACAAATGCTCCATGACGTTCTCCCATAAGAAGAATCTCAATCTCCATATCATGAAGCACCAGGATGTGAAGAATTTCAAGTGTAAGCTGTGCGGGAAGGCGTTTAAATGGAGGAACAACTTGACGGAGCATGAGAAGACGCATGTGAAGATAAAGAAGCATGTTTGCGGTGTGTGTGAGGCGGCGTTTGTGAAGCATAGGAGTTTGCAGCATCACGTCAAACTGCGGCACCCTGAGGCCATGTAGATAGTTCCCTATATCCCTATAGTTAAGGGGTAGACAGAGCCTAAAGGTAACAAGATCTAAAGGTCACGTAAAGGGGAATCACAACAGTGATTGGCTAGCTGCATCGCCTATACTCTATTTATTTTAGCTAGATAATAAATTGACAATTTCAAATGTCAAATTGTGAAATAATGATACCAGCTTTTATTGTTTAGTGGTGTACTCGAAACCATCGACAATGTTTGTGGTCTGAATACAAGAGGTTTGGTCATGTTATATTTTAAGAAAAAAAATACGATTGTATCATAATCAAGCTAATTTAAAGGTTTATTAATTTATTACACTAGCTTATACATAAAAAAATCTATACTAAATTATATTTATCGTTAACTTTCGATAGTGGTGGCACATCACTATTTTTGAATTGCAAAAAACAGGCAACACAGGTAATGTCATTTTAGTATCTAGCTAAAATAAATAGACTTATATAACATGATTCCTAAACTTTCACTTTCACTCATTCCCTCGATGGGCTTTTACCAAGCGGGAGGAGCAACTGATTCTGTTTTTTCTTTCCTCCCAGACCAGCATGAAAGGAAATATTCATGGAAAAAAAGCGATGGGTAGCATTCCGGACGGGAGTACCGGCAGAAGTGAAAACAGCAGCTTAGATTAGATTTTAATGTTGTAACTGTAACCTAAATGACGCTCAAGACGCGTATCGTACTGGCCTACAAAAAAAAAACGAACTTTTGCTTCACGACTCAACAAAAAAACACTTTAAAAATCGAACGCGATTCATTCGTATTTCAAAGTAAGCTCTTAGAGGATCTGATATCCTGGTACTAACTCTCCCTCCGTCTTACGCCTGACGCGAGTTTAATTTTTTTTATCCATAACAAAAAGTGCTTAACGCCGCTATAGAGGTTTTCACTTCAAAAAGTCGTCTTCTCCGCCATCTCTGATGTGATGATATGACAGAAACAGTCTACGACGGAACTATGTTTGCCAAGACAGACAGTTCAATAAAATGTGGGTAACAATCATCGTGGCACAAGATTTTCTCAATGTAATTAATTATGAACAATTAACTAGGTATATTATACAAGAAAATGTACAAAACTTTTTACTTAAAAACAACCTATTTAGGAATAATGATGCTAATAATTCAAAAGGAAATCTGGTTGCCTACGAGTGGCCGTTTCTCTATACAAACGTATCACTGTTTCATCCCTGGATAATCACAGAACCATGATGTTTTATCAAACGATTTATATTTATCTCTATCATGGTCATGTGTTTTTTTTTTCTAATTTTATTGTTTGAATATCACAAAATTTACGAATTTTGATGCCACAATTCAGACGTTAAAATTATAATTTTAACGTATAGTAATAGTATTAAGTAAACAAATGAAAAACACGAACAAACAAATGAAAGCCCTTCTTAAATTTAACCTGAAGAAAAAAATAATCGGTTCAATTTTGAAAGAGGAAACTGGGGATTACGAAAGGACGTTTCCGGACATAGCTGTAACACTTTCCACTATAAAGATTTAGCTTACCATTATGTAGTATTTCCACTCGGAACTATGAAGACAAACTCGATGTTTACATTCACTAAAATATCATACTTCCACTGTGATTTCGTTCTTGTCAACACTAGAAGACGTTCCTTGACACATACTTTCTCCATTTCTACTCATAAACACTCCTATAACGACGTAATTGTTGTTTAAACTCATAATTAAACTAATTGTTATGTTTCTATACGGTAATTCGTATCTCAGCCGGTTGACAGCTGCCGAGATTTTTTTTTTTAAAATATTACGTTCCGTTATACGTCATACGCTCGTAAGTTGGAGATTACTTGTTTCCTGTGGTGTAAGTATTTACAAATTCTTTCGCTACACTAATGATATTATTCTACAGGTAAGATATTGTCATTTTCTATTAGTGTCAAAATTTCTAAACCAATAGCTGTTTCATACATTGTCCTTTTAGTGTGATATCTCGAAACGACACGTGAGTGAAACTGATCTCTGACCGCTTCGCTCGGAAGTGTATTTCGTTTGGGTTGTCTTTGGCCAAATCAGACGTCACAGATTTAATTAAAGTTTAGATTTTTATGTTCCTAAGTGCTTCTTAAATTAAAGGAAGTGGGTTATTTTGTTAATAAAATAATCATCGTCATTTCATACTATGAAATTGCTTTTATTTCACTTTTTCTGCGTTGTTGACTTTTTTCTTGCTGGTCACATCGTACTGACGACTATGCCGTAGATTTCTGAACGATCATGACTGGGTCGCTTTCGATTTGTCGATCTGCGAGATCCTTGTATCCAAGCGATCGCTAAGCGATGTAGACGCATACTCTAAATATTTCCTGTGATACCTAATTCGGGTCGGGTAAGCATTCTTTGCTCAAGCTTCATTTATTTGGAGTGTTTTCTGTGTCCTAAACTTTTCTTTTGTTCTTTCTAGTGCTCCGCACCATGACTTACGTAATTTAACTTCACGTCGCCGTGCCGACCGGCGCCATGTAAAGTTTTTTTTTCGAATCACCTTCATTCCTTGGTGAGTTGTATTTTATTCGTGTTCAACGATTTAATACACTTTATTCTCATGTATTTTGTGCCGTTTCTTTGGCGCAGATGCGTTATGAAGTCATTTTTGTTAATAGTTTCAATGATTGTTCATTCCAGCCGCTAAACTGCTACTTCCGTATGTGACCATGCTTTCTTCAACTTCCGCCTGTGCTGTCTAATGCTTCCGTGCACTATTAAGGCTACGTACCTCACTGTTCTGCTGCTTTAAGACCCCATTTTACTGGGTAAGTTTTTATCTTTTTCTAAAAGTGATCGCGAGTGTACCCTCATCCTGTTTTAGTAACGAATAATAACTGTGAATATTTTGTTCACAGGGTTTTTTAGACGAGGTGCTCAAAATAGTAGTATTTTTAGTCGAGGTGCTCAAAATAGTAGTATTTTTAGGCGTGGTGCACAGCTTAGTTTTTTTTAAAAAAGCGTGATGTGAAACTTGATTTTTATGTCAGATGTTCTACACCGTTCCGTTTCTTTTACTTTGGTTAATACGTGCTATTCTATCGCCGTTGTAGCTTTATTACTACGTAGTACTTTTTAAAATAGGACTCACTGCCGTCTTACTGCGTACGTTAGATACCTGACTTTTATATTTAATCATACTACCGTATCTTATGCTGCCACTTACCGTACTTGCTAGAAATATTAATGATACTTTTGGTATTTAACTAAATTTAACTCCTTTAGCAGCCTGTACTGTGTTTTCTAATAATTTAATCTTCTTTGGACAAGACTTGTGAAGTTGTCTGAACCCGATATTGAAAACCGATATTTGATCAAAGTGTTACTGTGTCACTTTCTATTAGTATTGAATAATCCTAATCTAATCTTAAGTAGATAAGACCATTTTGTCATCACTTTCGACCCGATATCGAGACCCGATATTTGACATCGAGTCTTCGGAACGTTTTAATATCGTACGGAACGATCATTTTTAATATCTTGACACCATACCGGACTCGTTGCAATACCGAGCTTTCGATATCGTTGGTCTACCCTCGTAATTTAATTTTCTTAGTTTCTAAGATACAATTTGGTTTCATTGTTGAACACTGCAACGTTATTAAACGGTTGTTAACTTACTTGGTTGTTTATTTTAATCACGTCATTCGTTTGTCAACGGGAATACCTGGCGCCTTTAATATAAATACTTGTGGTAATTTCTGTTGCTCCGGGATTAAGCCTTACTTACGCCCTAGATATTCTTAAAGTCTCATTAGCTCTCTTCCGCCGGATAACTTGAATTTATAACTGGTAATTTTCTTTACACCTACACCAGCCATTATGTTACAGTGGCGATCCCAACGTTTGGCTCGGAGAATGATGTGATTGAATAAACACACTGATATGTTTTAGTTTTAAGTAACTAACTCTCACTTATTGTTAACGGAATAGGAACGGCAGGACTTGTACTTTCTTTTAGCCTAAGCGGATAAGGTTTTGAAGGTGAAACTTTTATTTAATAATAGAAATTAAGTTTTCTATTGTGATATTTACTGTGTGACAGATATCTTACTGTTAAACTTAAACTTTAAGTTGTACGTTACTACAGCTACCTTACTTTTAGTAAACTATTACTAAACTTTAACTATTTGTTGAGCTTTAACTCAATAAATTAAACTGAACTGAAACTTTTATCTGGATATACTCTTACACACTTATACTGTTTAAGTACTCATACTGATTTAATTGTGGACTTGTCTATCCCACAACAACTTACTGTCGTGCTGACAATTTTTTTTTCTTTGACTGTGTCTAATTAAAGTCACGTGTGGTTTTAAGGAAGTAAAGGCTAAATAACGGCTTTATCTTTATCTTTAACTTACCTACTCACTCTTTTGTCTCAAACATGGATTTTGTAACAGCTGGTTGCAAAATAACTTATTTACACAAAGATGAAATAACACACGAGCTTTCTATACGTAAACTGGCGGTAAATCCACTCTCACGTCGTCATAGCTTGCAACAGGCTTTGAAACAAACTGCTCATTTAGCTCGTAGGGGAAGCTTAAAATTTAGCTCCTTGACTGAGGTAGATCCTACTACTGAACTGGAAACTTGCCAGCGTAAAGCTGAAGAAATTGAAGCAGAACTTTCTGATAATATTTCTAGTGCTGCTACTGATAGACTGAACTCTCGATGTAAATACTTACTTTGCCGTCTTTCTCGGTTGCCTCAAGACTTTGAAGAAGCTCAGTTACTTCGTGCTACCTTAGTGACTATTATGGAACGCTTACAACGCGAAAATTCATCTTCTTCGGATCCTGATAGTGATGGAAGTCAATCGGACGACCACACTCAAGTTGTCAGAAAAGTAATCTATAAATCTGAGAAAAACTTTAACATCAATTCTTTAAATCTGAAGTATAAGGGTGACACATGTGCCCGTATTTTCTTAACTAGACTAGAAGAGCTTCGTATTGCTAGGAAAATACCTGAGCAAAGTATTTACTGTGGATTTCCCGAAATTCTTGACGGACCTGCTCTTTCGTGGTTCAGAGCAAACCGTGCTGAATTACATACTTATAGTGATGTTGTAAAGGCTCTGAAGGAAGATTTTGACATTCCTGATCTTGATCATAAGCTACTGCAAGAAATTCGTGCGAGGACACAAGCTAAAAATGAAACCATAGTCTTTTTGTGTCCACTGTTCTAGGTATGTTCGAGCGCCTGGGAAAGGCGATTCCTGAATCTGAAAAACTTGATATTCTGACTCGTAATATGCGTCCTGAGTATAGTAAGGATCTTGCCTTGCATGATATTACTTCTATAAATCAACTTAAGACTCTGTGCAAACGTATTGAATTAGCTCAAGTAAAGGCAAGTCAATTTCGTGAACCTAATACGGCTACTCTTGACAAGTCGATTTCTTCTACTGATAAGACTATCGTAACGGGAACGTACGCCCGAAAAAACTTTACTAAGACTCCTTCTTTTAAACCTAAAGCACATATAACTGCTGTCAATCAGTCTACTTCTAGACAACCATGTTTTAGGTGTGGTCTATCGAACCATCCTACTGGTAAATGTTTGAAATCTCGAGAGATAGTTTGCTTTAAGTGTGGTAACAAAGGAGTGCGTACTCCGGACTGTCTCAATTGTAACCCAGTTTCAAAAAACTGAATAGCGTGGTCTTCTCTAATAAATCTACTTACTTAAATTCTACTCCCTTGCGCGTAGAAAAGACCACTTACTTTGAACCTCCTAAGGGAGATACTCGACTTTACATTGCTGTGGAAGTGCTTAATTTAAAAGTTAAAGGTTTGCTTGATTGTGGTGCAAGTTGTTCCATATTAGGTAGCAACAGTCATCTTGTGTTTGCTGCTCTCGGCATTCCTATACTTTCTCATACTATTCCATTAAAACTTTCCGTGGCTAATGGCCAAGAGCTTCTCTGTACCGAATTTATGTCATTACCTGTAAACTACAACGGTACTATTCAAGTGGTAAATTTCAATATCCAATCTAAAATCACTACTCCTATTATATTTGGTTTGAACTTTTGGAAAACTTTCAAATTGGCACCTGAAATTATTTCTAGTTTGACTACTGATGAAAATATTGCTAGTATGTCTGATATTCCTGTTGAAGCCGGTTTAAATACTTTTGACTCTTTAACTGTTGAGCAAAAGGCTCAATTGGATGATATAAAGCTTTTATACGACCAGATAAATACTGATATAGTCGGTTTGGGAAAAACTCACCTACTTGAACATGTGATTAATACTGGTAACTGTACACCTATAAAGCAGAAATATTACCGACTAAGTCCTGATAAACAGCTTGCTTTAGAGAAAGAACTTGATCGTATGTTGGAAGTTGGAATTGTGGAACCTTCATTTTCTCCTTGGAATTCTCCTGTAGTGATGGTAGAAAAATCCAACGGCGAGTTGAGACTTTGCTTGGATAGTAGAAAAGTAAATTCTGTTTCCAAATCTGACGCTTATCCTTTGCCATATGTGAATTATATTCTAGATAACCTACGCGATGCTAAGTACCTCACTTCACTCGACTTAAGCGCTGCTTATCATCAAATCCCTTTGAGCAATGACTCTAAAGAAAAAACTGCTTTTACTGTACCTGGTCGTGGTTTATATCACTACAACCGAATGTGTTTTGGTCTAATCGGTGCTTCAGCAACGATGCAGCGTCTAATGGATAATCTTTTCACAGCTGAGTTTGACAACAAAGTCTTCTGTTATATTGATGACATCATTATCTGCACATCTGACTTTGATGAGCATGTACGTTTGCTGAAGGCAGTCTTTGAAAAATTAAAAGCTGCTAACCTTACCATCAACATGAAAAAATCTTTATTCTGTAGAAGTGAACTTAAATACCTAGGTTACGTAGTCGACCGATACGGTTTAAGAACCGATCCTTCTAAGGTCGAAGTAATCCTGAATTTTCCTATTCCTCAAGATGCAAAAGGCATAAAACGTTTTCTTGGTATGGCCGGATGGTATCGTCGTTTCATTAAGAATTTTTCTCAAATAGCTCGTCCCCTATCTCGTTTAACTAGCAAGAAAGTGAAATTTGCTTGGTCTGACGAAGCTAACGATTCCTTTAATCAACTCAAATCTGCTCTTGTATCAGCTCCTATTTTAAGATGTCCTAATTTTGACGAACCTTTTTATATACACACCGACGCTTCCTCGTACGCCATCGGTGCTGTCTTAACTCAACGTATAGATAATTGTGATCATCCTATCGCGTATTGCAGTCGTACTCTGAATACTCCTGAATCTAATTACTCGGCTACCGAAAGAGAGCTATTAGCCGTGATTTATGCTCTAGAACAATATCGTGCTTACGTAGAAGGTAGGAAATGCTACATTGTGACTGACCATGCTTCTCTTAAATGGTTTTCTAATCTTAAAAATCCTACTGGTCGTCTCAATCGATGGGCCTGTAGGCTGAGCCAGTTTAACTTCGAACTAATTCATCGGAAAGGTAAAGAACATATAATACCTGATTGCCTTTCTCGTATTGAAATCAGTGCTATTGACGTACTTTCTACTCAAGATCCCTGGTATATAGATATCTACAAAAAAGTATCTGATAAACCTACTCTCTTTCCTAACTTCAAAATTGAAAATGATAAACTTTTCCGTCTTTCTAAGAACAAATATCGCCTGACAGCGCAATTTGACTGGAAGTTGGTTGTTCCTTATGAGGACAGAAATTCTATTCTGAACCAGTTTCATGACGATGCTACGGCTGGACATTTTGGTGTAGCGAAAACACATCTTAGAATTGCTAATCTTTACTTTTGGCCTACTCTTTTTCAAGACGTCAAAGACTATGTAGACTCTTGTGAAATCTGCAAAACTTATAAACCGGTTAACCTTGCTCGACCTGGTTTGATGGGAAATCCCAGACGAATCTCCGTTCCTGGTGAAGCAATATCGTGCGATATTTTAGGTCCTTTCCCTCCATCGTATCTAAGGAACCAGTACCTGTTTGTCACTTCTGACTATTTTAGCAAATATGTTACATTGTTTCCCTTGCGTACTGTGACTGCAAAGAACATAGTTAAGTGCTTAGAGAAAAGTATATTCCTTGTTCATGGAACTCCTAAATATGTCTATGTCGACAATGGACCTCAGTTTATTTCCAAGGAATTCAGAGACCTGATGTCTAAATACAATGTTCCGCATGTATTCTACAACGCACGTTATCACCCGCAAACTAATCAGACAGAGCGCGTCAACCGCGAATTAGTGCGTACAATTGCTTCTTACGTGCGTTCTGACCACAGAAAATGGGACCAGAATGTACACGAAATTCAATGTGCTCTAAACACCGCTGTCCATGAAGGAACTAAGTTCACTCCGTATTTCTTAACCCATGGTCGTGAAATGATCATCGATGGTTCTCTCTATAATATCGACTATCCTATCGACAGAGGCACCTTATCTCTAGATAATAGTTTTGCTTTTTCTGATAGCCTCAAAGAGTTAAAAACTATATTTCAAAAGGTGCGTCAATCTCTATTAGCTTCCCATGCTCGTAATGCTAAATATTACAACATGAGGAAACGTCCCCTTCAACTGAAAGAGGGACAGATTGTTTATAAGAGATGTTTTCCGTTGTCTAATGCTGCTAAGCATTTCTCTGCTAAATTATCTCCCCGCTATGAAAAATGTATAATTCATAAAGAGCGCGGACCTCTTGTTTACACTTTGAAATCCTTGAATGGAAAGCTTCTAGGCGATTTCCATATCAAAGATATTGTTCGACCGGGTGAAGCTCCTCCTTCCTCGTAATGGTGTGTAGTTTCGTCTCGCTAGTCGACCTTTTACTCACTCTTAAGGGAACTCATACCCATTGGATGGCCCCAATGGCTTGTTTCTCTTCTACCTAGGTTTTGTTAATGGCCTACGACTAACCTTACTCTTCTGAATCTCCTCTATTAGACTAGTCTCTTTAGTCTAATATCTGCTGAAAGAAGCATACTTTAAGGTGAAGCTTACTTTCTAGTAAAAACCTTTCGTAGGTTTATTTGCTTTGTAAATAGTCTTGGTGTTTTCTATTTATCAAAATAGTAAAACTTCAGAAACCCTTAGTTGTAGTATAATCCATAGTTACAGGAAACATAAGTTGACTACTCACTTAGGAACTCTTTCTTCTATGAATATTTCCGGTGGTATCAATTTGATTGGATTTAGTTCTAAGTTGTCCTAATTTTAGTTAGAACCTGTAGGTTATAAATTGCATGCTCTTTCTTAATAGAACATCTATCGATGTGCCGTAATTGTTGATAAATTTGATAACCTAGGTTAGCGAGTGCGCACTCATCTAGTTTTAGTTGGCCCAGTGAGCCTTCAGTTAATTCGTGTAGAATTTCGGATTCCACTTTTTACACACCCATTGAAGTTGGCCATGTGAGCCAGTTATTTAGTTAATTCGTGGAGTATTTCCATTTCCACTTATTTAGTTTAAATTGGCTAAGTGAGCCGTGTAGTTAAGTTTTATCTAACTGCGTCTGAATGATACTTCCATTCGTCGTTTTCCTTACCTTAACTGGTGTAGAAATATCTTTTCGATGTTTTTTTTTGGTAATTCTTTTATCAGAAAAAATATTTAAAAATTTAAGAATTTTTAAATATTTTTAACCCAACTAAAGATGAACTGTAACACTTTCCACTATAAAGATTTAGCTTACCATTATGTAGTATTTCCACTCGGAACTATGAAGACAAACTCGATGTTTACATTCACTAAAATATCATACTTCCACTGTGATTTCGTTCTTGTCAACACTAGAAGACGTTCCTTGACACATACATACTTTCTCCATTTCTACTCATAAACACTCCTATAACGACGTAATTGTTGTTTAAACTCATAATTAAACTAATTGTTATGTTTCTATACGGTAATTCGTATCTCAGCCGGTTGACAGCTGCCGAGATTTTTTTTTTTAAAATATTACGTTCCGTTATACGTCATACGCTCGTAAGTTGGAGATTACTTGTTTCCTGTGGTGTAAGTATTTACAAATTCTTTCGCTACACTAATGATATTATTCTACAGGTAAGATATTGTCATTTTCTATTAGTGTCAAAATTTCTAAACCAATAGCTGTTTCATACATTGTCCTTTTAGTGTGATATCTCGAAACGACACGTGAGTGAAACTGATCTCTGACCGCTTCGCTCGGAAGTGTATTTCGTTTGGGTTGTCTTTGGCCAAATCAGACGTCACAGATTTAATTAAAGTTTAGATTTTTATGTTCCTAAGTGCTTCTTAAATTAAAGGAAGTGGGTTATTTTGTTAATAAAATAATCATCGTCATTTCATACTATGAAATTGCTTTTATTTCACTTTTTCTGCGTTGTTGACTTTTTTCTTGCTGGTCACATCGTACTGACGACTATGCCGTAGATTTCTGAACGATCATGACTGGGTCGCTTTCGATTTGTCG
Source organism: Pandemis heparana (assembly GCA_963854515.1). Lineage (NCBI taxonomy): Eukaryota > Metazoa > Arthropoda > Insecta > Lepidoptera > Tortricidae > Pandemis > Pandemis heparana. The sequence continues at coordinate 3,210,231 of OY978032.1, forward strand.
ATCTGCGAGATCCTTGTATCCAAGCGATCGCTAAGCGATGTAGACGCATACTCTAAATATTTCCTGTGATACCTAATTCGGGTCGGGTAAGCATTCTTTGCTCAAGCTTCATTTATTTGGAGTGTTTTCTGTGTCCTAAACTTTTCTTTTGTTCTTTCTAGTGCTCCGCACCATGACTTACGTAATTTAACTTCACGTCGCCGTGCCGACCGGCGCCATGTAAAGTTTTTTTTTCGAATCACCTTCATTCCTTGGTGAGTTGTATTTTATTCGTGTTCAACGATTTAATACACTTTATTCTCATGTATTTTGTGCCGTTTCTTTGGCGCAGATGCGTTATGAAGTCATTTTTGTTAATAGTTTCAATGATTGTTCATTCCAGCCGCTAAACTGCTACTTCCGTATGTGACCATGCTTTCTTCAACTTCCGCCTGTGCTGTCTAATGCTTCCGTGCACTATTAAGGCTACGTACCTCACTGTTCTGCTGCTTTAAGACCCCATTTTACTGGGTAAGTTTTTATCTTTTTCTAAAAGTGATCGCGAGTGTACCCTCATCCTGTTTTAGTAACGAATAATAACTGTGAATATTTTGTTCACAGGGTTTTTTAGACGAGGTGCTCAAAATAGTAGTATTTTTAGTCGAGGTGCTCAAAATAGTAGTATTTTTAGGCGTGGTGCACAGCTTAGTTTTTTTTAAAAAAGCGTGATGTGAAACTTGATTTTTATGTCAGATGTTCTACACCGTTCCGTTTCTTTTACTTTGGTTAATACGTGCTATTCTATCGCCGTTGTAGCTTTATTACTACGTAGTACTTTTTAAAATAGGACTCACTGCCGTCTTACTGCGTACGTTAGATACCTGACTTTTATATTTAATCATACTACCGTATCTTATGCTGCCACTTACCGTACTTGCTAGAAATATTAATGATACTTTTGGTATTTAACTAAATTTAACTCCTTTAGCAGCCTGTACTGTGTTTTCTAATAATTTAATCTTCTTTGGACAAGACTTGTGAAGTTGTCTGAACCCGATATTGAAAACCGATATTTGATCAAAGTGTTACTGTGTCACTTTCTATTAGTATTGAATAATCCTAATCTAATCTTAAGTAGATAAGACCATTTTGTCATCACTTTCGACCCGATATCGAGACCCGATATTTGACATCGAGTCTTCGGAACGTTTTAATATCGTACGGAACGATCATTTTTAATATCTTGACACCATACCGGACTCGTTGCAATACCGAGCTTTCGATATCGTTGGTCTACCCTCGTAATTTAATTTTCTTAGTTTCTAAGATACAATTTGGTTTCATTGTTGAACACTGCAACGTTATTAAACGGTTGTTAACTTACTTGGTTGTTTATTTTAATCACGTCATTCGTTTGTCAACGGGAATACCTGGCGCCTTTAATATAAATACTTGTGGTAATTTCTGTTGCTCCGGGATTAAGCCTTACTTACGCCCTAGATATTCTTAAAGTCTCATTAGCTCTCTTCCGCCGGATAACTTGAATTTATAACTGGTAATTTTCTTTACACCTACACCAGCCATTATGTTACATAGCTATGGTCAGGGAAGCAACTCCGAAATTCGATTTTCGAAGTTCGTATCACACCGTCCCTCTCACTCTCAAGTTAATAACTATTAGTGAGAGCGGAACGGCACGAAACGAACTTCGAAAATCGGATTTCGGAGTATAAGGCCAGCCCGGACTATACTCTATTTATTTTAGCTAGATACTAAATTGACAATTGCAAATGTCAAATTGTGAAATAATGATACCAGCTTTTATTGTTTAGTGGTGTACTCGAAACCATCGACAATGTTTGTGGTCTGAATACCAGAAGTTTGGTCGTTATACAGGGTGTATCAGATAGCCCCGAACAATAATCAACTGGGGTATATAACCATAGCTATAGAAGCTAAAAAAAATTGGAGTATTTTTTTTTTGATTTCTATAGGAATGATTACAGTTAATACTACCATTCCTATAGAAAATATAAAAAAAATTACTCCAATTTTTTTAAAAATATTTTTTTTAGCTTCTGTAGCTATGGTTATATACCCCAGCCGGGCTAGCACGACAGCGCACAAGAGTCGCGTCGCGCGCGTAATAGATTACCCGTCCCTTTCTAAAACGAACAGCAAGAAAAAGACGGGCAATCTATCTCGCGTGGGACGCGACTCTAGTGCGCTGTCGTGCTAGACGTGCAGTTGATTATTGTTAGGGGCTATCTGATACACCCTGTATTTTAAGAAAAAAATACGATTGTATCATAATCAAGCAAATTTAAAGGTTCAATAGTTTATTACACTAGCTTATACATACAAAAATCTATACAAAATTTAATCTATCGTTAACTTTCGATAGTGGTGGCATATCACTACTTTTGAATTGCAAAAAACAGGCAACACATGTAATGTCATTTTAGTATCTAGCTAAAATAAATACTTAGAGTTTAAGTAAACTATACACACAATACATGCAAACGTAACAGTTTAAATAATAACTGCGGGCTTATTGTCTAACTCGCTCGCAATCGCCATCGTGTTCATTTTGACAGTTCATGTATGAGTTCCCGCCCGCGTGGGAACTATAGCCCAAGCCCTCTCATTCTGAGAGGAGGCCTGTGCCCAGCAGTGGGACGTATATAGGCTGGAGATGATGTATGAGTTGACAATCGGCATCGGAATCAGCTAGCTGTCACATTCATACACGATCTGTCAAAATGAACACGATGGCGATTGCGAGCGAGTTAGACAATAAGCCTACTGTATGCTTAGTGTAAGTTTTCGATAACAAAATACGTCTCGATAACGTTTGCGTTAAACTGTCAAATACTATGAGAAATTTTAGTTGCCATTTCGATCCGCAAGTGGCGCTGCCAATTATTCCATAGTAATTGACACGTTTACGTGAACGCGTTCGAGACGTTTTTATAATGCGAAAACTTACACTAGAGGCTCAGGTCTTAGTTATACAAAATAAGTTATTGTTAAAAACTTTCGTTTTTAATACCAGCTTATAAAAACCTGCAATAAGATCACAATACAATACAAATACTCTTTATTGAACACCACAAAACAATACAGAAACAGAGCAAAGTAGACAATAAGCGGTCTTATCACTTAATAGCTCTATCAGACAACCAATAAGACGAATAAATAAGTTGGAGACAGTAGGCTTATTGTCTAACTCGCTCATCGTGTTCATTTTGACAGTTCATGTATGGGCTGACAGTTGGCATCGGAATCAGCTAGCTGTCACATTACTCACATTCATACAAGAACTGTCAAAATGAACGCGATGGCGATCGCGAGCGAGTTAGACAATAAGCCTACAGTTTAAGTAGGTGACGGAAACAAATAGACAAGAGAAACGCAGCCCAATATCGGTGAAAACTCAAGTTAGTTAAATACTGCTGAAAAGAAAATAGGGGCCAACAGATTTTCATCGCTAAAGTGAAAATATAAAAATAATACGTATTTGTCTACTTTATTATTTAAAGTAGGGATTATTTAATGAATTTGGTGCGTTTTAAGGTAAAAATAAAAACTATTTTGTTATTTAATTTTACTGATGAAATTCAAATGGCCTCTTTTTTTCTTTTGAGTAGATAGTGTAGATATATATATATGTAAGAGTACGTTTTAAAGGTTAGTAAGTAGCTAATTTTATATAATTATGAAATAATTAAATATTAAATCATGAAAGAATCTCTTAATAGTATTTTAGAAATGTCATTAATAGGTAATTTATGTCAACTATATAGGTAAGTACTTAATAAATGATAATTGTTGTATCTTGTTTTCTTATTTTATTATCTACAGAGTTATCCTAGACCAGTAGGTTTATGGTGCGCCCAAACCGCCGCTTAAAAAACGGTGACGTTACGGAATCGCAACAAAATGTATGAAGAAACGGTTGGAAAAATGAAAAAAAGTATTAAAAACCAAAGAGTTCACGACACCCGGTCTGTAATTCTCTAAAAAACCGGTCGTCTATAAAGTCGGTTTACGGACGATAGTTAACAAATAGTTTATTTTGTTGGTTCCGTCCGTCGAATCAAAATCACTCCTTTATTTTGCAAATAGGCCACCAGGGGCTCTTAATTTTTCGACGACCGGATGGCCTAGTGGTTAGAGAACCTGACTATGAAGCTTGAGGTCCCGGGTTCGATCCCCGGTCGGGGCAGATATTTGTATGAAAAATACGAATGTTTCTTCTCGAGTCTTGGATGTTTAATATGTATTTAAGTATGTATTTATCTATATAAGTATGTTTATCCGTTGTCTAGTGCCCATACCACAAGCTTTGCTTAGTTTGGGACTAGGTCAATTGGTGTCAATTGTCCCAAGATATTTATTTATTTATTTATTTTAATTTTACATCTTTTTTTTTAGACTACCTATATACCAGCGATTTCCAAGAATGCGACGCAAGAACCTTGGCTACTGCCATTATATGTGTCACGTCTATATCCCATACGGGGTAGACAGAGCCTAAGATAACAAGACCTAAAGGCCACGTTTAGCATGTGGCGTATAGGTGGAAAGGGGAATCAAAATAGTGATGGGTTGCTAGCCGCATCGCCTAATAGTATGCTTCGTAAGATTTTCGCCCATTCCCTCGATAGGCTTTTACCATCTGCGCGAGAAGAGAAGCAACTGGTACATTCTATGTTTTTATTTGCTCCCAGACTGGCAAATGGTTCTAAGACGAAACAAAATTTGTCGAGTCAGCTAGTTTAACGTAATGAATAAATAAATAAATATTAGGGAACAATTCACACAAATTGATGTAGTCCCAAAGTAAGCGCTAGTAAGGCTTGTGTTATGGGTACTAGACAACGATATACATACTTATATAGATAGAAAACATCCATGACTCAGGAACAAATATTCGTGCTCATCACACAAATATATGCCCTTACTAGGATTCGAATCCGGGACGATTGCTTCGCAGGCAGGGTCACTAGGTACCAACTAAGCCAACCACGTCGACAAATAAATGTAGCCATTATAAAGTTGTCGTTTCTCTCTTTAAAGGTAAAGCGCGCGTAGACGAGTTCGTGACGGAAGTCCCCGAGTCAACAGACAAGCGATACATGTGCAGAGCTTGCAAAGTGTCCTACAGACGCATATCCGACCTCCGCAATCACGTAGCAAGAACACACTTGCTGCAGAAATTCATCAAATGCCGTCTCTGCACTGAAACATTCATGTACCACAGCCAGAGAAAGATTCACATGTCCGTCGTACATTCCACAGATAAACCAGAGACGTTTCAATGTGATATCTGTGGCAGAAAGTTCAGGAGAAAGAATACGCTAGCAGAACACATGATGGATGTCCATATAGAGAAGGCTTGCCAACATTGCGAGCTCAAATTTGTTAGAAAACGAATTTTATTTCACATGAATGAAAGACACGGTGTGCCTATGCCAACTTGCGGTATCTGTGGTTTGAGGGCTGTTAAAGAAAGCTCGTTGATTCGGCATCAGAGAAACGTACATTTAAATGAGAAAAATATAGTTTGTAAAGTGTGTAAAAGGCGTTTTTTCACGCGTTCTAATTTGAGAGATCATATGATTACGCACAATCAGGATAGGGTGTTTAAATGTGAGGTCTGTGGCAAGACTTTTGCGAGGAAGGAGTGTTACAGGACGCATTATAGGATACACACGGGAGAGAGGCCGTATCGTTGCGAGCTTTGTGGCGCGGCGTTCGTGCAACGCGCTGGACTCAGGTTTCACGCTAAAAGCCATCCCAAAAATACGTGAAAATGATTATTGCTATGTAAAATCAGGTGATGCAAAACTATTTTTTAATAATGGGAATTTTTTCGTGGATGAACCCGCGTTTCAAGGCTGTACGCCAAGCTTCCTGCCGACTAGACCACCGGGACTCCCGGGATCAGAAATCTGACAAACCTTATCGCTTGCATACGACATTAGTGGCGTGTGGTGTGGCGCCATCTATCGTAACTATTCGACATTGAAAAGGCATAGGAAATAATGTACCTACCACTTTTATTGTGAAATCTAAATCTGCGAACTAAGTAGATACCTGACAAAGACTTCGTATAATGAGACATTTGTTCGTGACGCGGAAAACTGTCAATAGTCCTGTCAGAAATTACTGCAGTGATTTGGCGCATTTTGTTTTCATTTGAGCACAAGTTTTATGGAGTTTGTTGCATTAACTCCTGTATCCTAAGAAGTATTTTATTTAGGTAGGTATGCGTAGTGTAAAAATGTGGTAGATAGTTTTAAGTAGGCTCTGATTCTGACTCATAATTTGATCTCTTCTAGTAATAATATCTGAGTCAAAAAAGTAAACATTATTAAGCATTACAACGTTTTTTACTGTAGATATTTTTGTTCCTTGCAGAAAAATATTTTCATTTAACTTTAGCGCCAAGTTCTTTATAGGATTTGCTTAATTTTTGTGGTTTGTTCTAAGTACTCTCATTGGCGTCCCTATTCGATATAAAAAATGCAGTTCTGATTTTAAAATACAACCAGACTGAGAGCCGAGAGCCGGACTTAGTAGTAGCCTAAGAAGCTTGAGATCCCGGGTTCTCTAATCCATAGAGCGACCCTAGCGCCACCTCTCATCAACTGCATAAACTGCTACGACTCACGAGTAGCTAGCGCCAGTGACGTCACATGTTCTACATCGCGCCAACGAAGTTTCTCATCGCCGATGCATAAATACAACTTCCATCTCTCTTCCTTCGGACTTCGGTCCCCAGGCATAACATCTGCCTGGAGAGGGATCTCTGTTGTGGAATTTCCCCACATAGGTGACCTCGGCTTGATAGGCTGTGGCGGGCGACCGTGGCGCCACCTCGTATCTACTACTCAAACTGATGCGACGCACTAGTCGCTAGCGGCAGTGATGCAGAATGTGTAACATTCGCGTTGATAAACTTCGTTGGGGCAATGTTAATCATCTATGCGATCGTTGTTTCGCTAGCTACTGGTGACTGGCAGCAGTTTAGGCAGGCGCTGTCCAGGTGACGCTAGGATCGCCACAATATTTATTTTTATTAGGTCTCTGAATATTTTTTATACCTAGCATCCGTCTTTCCGTCACTCGTCGTCAAGAGGGGGCTGGCAATATTTTTGTCAAAATCTTTTTTTTTTTTATATAGCAATCTTTCCATTCGCTAATTTTACACTTTTCTTTCTATATGCTAACTTTCCTTAAAGATTTTTTACCAAAAATAGTAGATTGATAAACTAGGGTTGAAATATACCCATTTCACCTGAGATATTTCTGGCACCCGAACGAAGTGAGGGTGCCAATAGTTCGAGGGTGAAATGGGTAATTTCATCCGAGTTGAACACTCTACTTTTCATTTCGAATATGAGGAAATTAAAATTTCACTAACGTCGCATGGTCGCATTTAATATTTGTTACGTTTGTCATTCTCTTCCCGCTCTTTTTTCGTTGCGCATTTCTTCTGCGCACCAATGGCGGCCGGCTAGTTTTTTTTTAAACTTGCAGACACGGGTCAATTAATTGTCGACATGTTGTCGACTTAAATATTTCAAGCTAAAATAATTACCGAACGTAATAATTTCTACTAATTCTCGTTGTATACGCTTGCATAATAAGCTTATATATAGCGGGAATGTTATTTTAAGATTATTTTGCCTTTTACAATTAAAAAGGAACTATTAGAATAGATTATTATTTTAAACATAGATTACATGGCTGTATACGTATTTTCATCTCTCATACTCTGAAAGTAGGTCATTGATTATCTGGATATAGGGTTGAAAGTGACTCATCGCGACCCTTGGGTTGAAAGTAAATTTTTTTTCTAGCTAATCCAAATGAGGTACATAGCAATGGAAATACGTATTCAGCCATGTAATCTATGTTTTATATAATCATCTATACTAATAGTTCCTTTTTAATTGTAAAAGGCTAAATAATCTTAAAATAACATTCCCGCTATAAATAAGCTTATGCAAGCGTATACAACGAGAATTAGAAATTATTACGTTCGGTAATTTTTTTAGCTTGAAATATTTAAGTCGACAATTAATTGATAGCGACCTCCGTGTCTGCAAGTTTAAAAAAAAACTAGCCGGCCGCCATTGGTGCGCAGAAGAAATGCGCAATGCGCGTAAATCGCGTAATAGAAAAAAGAGCGGGAAGAGAATGACAAACGTAACAAATATTAAGTGCGACCGTGCGACGTTAGTGAAATTTGTCATAATACCTTCTTTTAATTTCCTCATATTCGAAATGAAAAGTAGAGTGTTCAACTCGGATGAAATTACCCATTTCACCCTCGAACTTTTGGCGCCCTCACTTCGTTCGTGCGCCAGAAATATCTCAGGTGAAATGGGTATATTTCAACCCTTGTTTATCAATCTACTATTCCATTGCTATGTACCTCATTTGGATTAGCTAGAAAAAAAAATTACTTTCAACCCAAGGGTCGCGATGAGTCACTTTCAACCCTATATCCAGATAATCAATGACCTACTTTCAGAGTATGAGAGATGAAAACGAATATACATACTTAACATACATCACGTGTTTATCCCTTACGGGGTAGACAGAGCCTAAGGTAACAAGACCTAAAGGCTACTTTTAGTACGATTGTGGGCGTATCCTACAGGCCACGTTTAGTAAGGTACTGGTTTATTTTATCGGCATCTATTTTTGCAAAATGCGATTATTCCATTCATAAAATTTACCATATTTATGTTATAGGCTTTGAAATATACCTTAGAGTCTACGCGGGACTCCTATTTCCGAGCGTTTGGGCCTTCGGGCATCTGAAGATAATTAACGAACCTGACCTATCTAGTGCCTTAAACTGAGAAGATTAGAAAAAAAATCAAATGGTAACTGGGCGTTTTCAAACAAAGTTGTTGGATCACTCGATGTTTCAGAATTTAAAAATTTTACGTTGTTCCTACTCAGAATCGAGAGCTCTATTAATTCTAATAGGAGAAAAAAAATTGTCCCAAAATTTTGTATAGATAAAATATTTCCATTACGCTACCATCCATAGAAATTAATTGGGAGTGGTTGCGTATGTGAATCGAAAAAAAACGGGACGGGAAAATGAATAGAGCCCTCAATTCTGAGTAGGAACAACGTTAAATTTTTAAATTCTGAAACATCGAGTGATCCAACAACTTTGTTTGAAAACGCCTAACTTCCATATGGCCTGGGAGCAAAGGTAAAATATAGAATGCAACAGCTGCTCCTCTTCCCATACAGATAGTAATCAAACGCCCGTCGAGGGAATGGGCGAAAATCTTAGGAATCATGTTATAGGTGATGCGGCTAGCAACCCATTACTATTTAGATTCCCCTTTCCCAAAAAAAAAAAAAAAAAAAAAAAATTCTTGATTCATTTGATATTTCCTATCATTTGAAAAACAGCGCCATCTCTCGTCCCTGGTGAGCAGTAGATGTTCCACGGGAGTTTGTAATTGTGTCGTACAGACACATCATTCAAATAGATGACGCTTCGCGACAAATAATCGCATAGTAACAAGGTCACGTGACAGTTAGTAATAGATAGAAAAATTCGAACGCTTACTCACCTGCTATGGGTGGTGTAGGGGTATAGCACGCGTCACGGAATGACGAGGACCCGGGTTCGATTCCCGGCCATAGCTTTACTTTTCGGATTTTTCTATGTGTTCTAATTTTCAGTGTCGTTTAGAAGTTTTTTCCCCTTTCCACCTAAAAGCCATCCCAAAAGTACCTACGTGAAAATGAATGTTGCAATGTAAAATCAGGTGATGCAAAGCTGTTTTTTAATAATTGTATTTTTTTTCGTGGATGAACCCGCGTTTCAGGGCTGTGGGTATTTATTTCATTTGGTGTAAATCGGCTGTCCGCGACAATATCACCATCCAAATGATGATGGATGTTTACCGTGTGTAAAAGTATCTTGTAATAAGGAATGATTTCTAACGGCCGCCTCTTTTAAATTTTTGATATATAAAGTAATGTGAAAGTTATTTCGTTCAAAAGGGCCAAAATGTCATTACCAAGGTGTGTCCGCTTTCCAATTTTCGGTAAAACTTCTGCAAAAAGTTCCATTTAACTGGCGTTTACGGCTGAAGCTACTATTTCCCTAAAAAGTTTCATAGTTATATCATACAATATTGATTGCACAAATTAAAACGCATCATATAAAACGGAACAGTAACATCGTACATTTGGGTTCCTGTTTAACTCGTCATCACCGTGGCACAACGTAACGCGACATATAGCTCTGCACTGAACTGCTCTGCACAACCCCCGCCGCTCCCCCCGCGTGCCTACTGTCACCATTCAGAAGGCAGAGTGAGCCCACGTCGCGCAAAGCAATATTAAGAATTTATTTATTTTTTACAAAGTCGTACCGTGGTTTTTGTCACAATAATATTGACATTCCCGTTGGTCTCATTCCTCGGTAAGTACATGAATTATTTATATTTATCATATTTTATCGTATAGCCTAACCGATTGATTATGACGTAATCAGTAAAACATTTTGGAATATCTAATATGGTACATGCTAAACTGAAAATAGCTGCATTTTGTCATTACCAAGGTGGTCATTACCACTGATTACCGTGGACTTTTTACCCACGGAAAGGACGATTATTCCATGGTAATGACTTTCTGCACTTAATTCTGTAAAGACCTTGGCTTTTATATATTTTCCCATTTTATATCTGTCCACTTTTTCTGTTAATTCATTTGATTCTGTATTTTTGCAAATATTTATCACGTTTTTATCTGTTTCAGTGGAAGAAGTAAATAAATATGCCAAGTAAAAAGGGAGATAGTAAACAAGAATTGCTTATAAAAAAACGGAAAAGTAGATAAAAAAAGACGCGAAAAAATTAAATCTAACACTGAGCTGTATACCTAGAAAAGGAAAAAAAACGTTATGCTCAAAGAAAAGAGGCATGAAAAAACTTCTATCAATAAATGAATTAAAAAAAATGCAACGTCTGCTAGCTAAGCAAGAATAAAAAATTTAAAAGATGTCTTGCAATAACAATGTGTTCCTTTATATTGTGTTATTATTATTTAAGTGATTTGTTAGAAAATATAATGGTGTGCGGAATAATTTTCCTTTGTGAATAATTATTGTACTTAGACACATTAAGTAATAATGACGGTCTTTCCGAATGTGCTGGTACATTCAAAAAAAGACATGTAAAAGAGCCCTTGGTGGCCTATTTGCAAAATAAACTTTTGACTTTTGAAGAGAAAGAAAACATTTTTTTTGAAAAAAGATTATTTTCTACTTCAAAGAATTTCAAATGTGTGAGCAAAACTATATGAAGCTACTAAAAAAATCATTATGTTACTCATATTTGGTATTTTATTATTTATTTGTTTAATATTTACATTCTTTTATTTAATAACCAAATTGATTAAATACTTCGGTACTTTGAAATACGTCAAAATAGGTAAATAGATAGGAACATTTATCATTACCATGTGCTATCGTCATTACCAAGCATGCAAAATGTCATTACCATGATGCTTAAAACATTGCGGGTCCATATCTTCAATTTTTGGGCTCCTAAAAGATGGCCTTTATTTTTTTTATAACCCATGTATCACAAACTGTCAATTAAGATTAAGTTTGTGATTGAAAACAATTTTATTTTTATTTTTTTAACAAAGTGCCCAATTTACACCAAATGAAATAAATACCCCTGTGCGCCAAGCGTCCTGCCGACTGGACCACCGGGACTCCCGACCAGTAGGCTTATTGTCTAACTCGGTCGCAATCGCCATCGTGTTCATTTTGACAGTTCATGTATGGGCTGACAATTGGCTTCGGAATCAGCTAGCTGTCACATACATACGAGAACTGTCAAAACGAACACGATGGCGATTGCGAGCGAGTTAGACAATAAGCCTACAGGTTCAGACATCTGACAAACTTTATGGCTTGCATACGCCATTAGTGGCGTGTGGTGTGGCGCCATCTATCGTAACTATTCGACACGAGCACGTCTCCAACGTTCTAAATTACATTGAAAACGCATAAGAAATAAATAATATATACGTACCTACCACTTTTATTGTGAAATTTGTCAGAAATTACTGCAGTGATTTGGCGCTATTTGTTTTCATACAGCACAATTTTTATGGTGTGTGTTGCATAATTGCATTACTCCTGTATCCTAAGAAGTATTTTATTTAGGTAGGTACGCGTAGTGTAAAAATCTGGTAGATAGTTTTAAGTAGCCTCTGTTTTTTTTTTTATTATTATTTTTTATTATTCTGACTCATAATTAGATCTCTTCTAGTAATAATATCTCAGTCAAAAAAGTAAACATTATTAAGCATTACAATGTTTTTTACTGTAGATATTTTTGTTCCTTGCAGAAATATTTTAAAAGATTAACTTCTTATTGAACTTTAGCGCTAAGTTCTTTATACGATTCGCTTAATTTTTGTGGTTTGATCTGAGTACTCTCATTGGCGTCCCTATTCGATGTAAAAAATGCAGTTCTGAATTCTAATACAACCAGACCGAGAGCCGAGAGCCGGCCTTAGTAGTAGCCTAAGAAGCTCGAGATCTCGGGTTCGATAGAAAAACACGAATGAGTGTTCTCTAGCCTATAGAGCGACCCTAGCGCCACCTCTCATCAACTGCATAAACTGCTACGACGCACGAGTAGCTAGCGCCAGTGACGTCACATGTTCTACATCGCGCCAGCGAAGTTTCTCAATGCGGATGCATAAATTCAACTGCCATGTCTCTTCCTTCGGACTTCGGTCCCCAGGTATAACGTCTGCCTGGAGAGGGATCTCTGTTGTGGAATTTCCCCACATAGGTGACCTGGATTTGATGGGCTGTGGCGGGCGACCTTGGCGCCACCTCGCATCAACTACTCAAACTGATGCGACGCTTGTGTCTAGCGACAGTTATAACCCAATGTGTAACATTCGCGTTGAGAAACGTCGTTGGAGCAATGTTAATCATTTCGCTGTCACTATCGTTAGCTGCTAGTGACTTATAGCAGTTTAAGCAGTCGTTGTTCAGGTAACGTCAGGGTCGCCACAATATTTATTTTTATTAGGTCTCTCTGTTTTTTTTAAAGCTAGCATCCCTCTTTCCATCATTCGTCGTTGTCAAGATGGGGAAAAAAGCCGTGGTAGCCTAGTGGTTTGACCTGTGGCCTCTCAAGCAGAGCGTCGTGGGTTCAAATCCCGGGCTTGCACCTCTGAGTTTTTCGGAATTTATGTGCGAAAATTGCATTTGTAATTTGCCATGAGCTTTTCGGTGAAGGAAAACATCGTGAGGAAACCTGCACACATCTGCGAAGAAATTCAATGGTGTGTGTTAAGTTCCCAATCCGCACTGGGCGCGCGTGGGAACTATAGCCCAAACCCTCCAATACACGGAGGAGGCCTATGCCATGAGGCACGCCGAATTACGCGACAATTTAATAAATAAACGACAACAACAACATGTACTTACTGAAATTGTAGCGACTTCGGAATAAAAAGGCTTATAAATAAATAAATAAATAAAAGAGGGGGATGGCAATATTTTTGACAAAATCTTTTTTTTTTGATAGCAATCTTTCCATTCGCAAATTTTTACACGTTTTTTTGCATATGCTAATTAACTTTCCTTAAAATGATTTTTTACCACAAATGAATATACATACATACATCACGTGTTTATCCCTTACGGGGTAGACAGAGCCTAAGGTAACAAGACCTACAGGCCACGTTTAGCAAGATTGTGGGCGTATAGGTGGAAAGGGGAATCGAAATAGTAATGGGTTGCTAGCCGCATCGCCTATAACATGAATCCTAAGATTTTCACCCATTCCCTATGGGTGTTTAATTACTATCTGTGGGGGAAGAGGAGCAACTGTTGCATTCTATATTTTTCCTTTGCTCTCAGGCCAGATGGAAGTTACCATTAGCATTTTGACGTGACAACGTCTTATAAATTGGTTTGCCAGGTGACACTTCAAGAAACTGCGTTACGCTCCGCTCACGTTATGCGCTCACAATGAGAGCGAGTGAGAGGCACGCGGGCATGGTTAGCCCGCCTAAGAGCGAGAGAGACAGACATAAAAAGTGAAAGGCACGCGTCCCTTCCACTCGAGCACAGTTAGCCCGCCTAAGAGCGAGAGAGACAGAGCGAGAGAGAGAGAGTGAGAGAGATAGGCATACACACCGGTTCATGTCTTGCGCTTCTATTTCGCTTAGGCGCCTGCATACAAGTTTACACGTCCTTCTTCCTACTATACGAATGAATATTCACATTAAAATTATTTTACCACTCAAAGTCGTTGTCACGTAAAACTTTCGCCCGTATACCGACTTTACAGGCAACCAATTTTTTTCTAATATTCTCAGTTTAAGGCACTAGATAGGTCAGGTTCGTTAATTATCTTCAGATGCCCGAAGGCCCAAACGCTCGGAAACAGGAGTCACGCGTGGCGAGGCTCTGTCTAAGGCCCACTTGCACAGTCCAGAGATCGCTAACTCGGGGTTAGGTTTGACAGTTCCATACATTTTGACACTACTTAGCCCCGGGTTAGCATCTAACACGGGGTTAAGTCGCTAACCCTGGTCCGTGCAAGTGGCCCTAAGGTATATTTTACAGCCTATAACATACTAGCTTCTGCCCGCGACTTCGTCCGCGTAGAATTAGCAATTGATATGTTTATCGCTATCCCGCGGGAACTATACAATTTTCCGGGATAAACAGTAGCCTATGTTTTAATCTAGGGTACCAGCTATCTTCGTAGCAAATTTTATCCAAATCCGTCCAGTCGTTTTAGCGTGAAGAAGAAACAAACATACACACTCACTCACATCGTCACATCATCACAAACTTTCGCATTTATAATATTAGTAGGATTATATTGGTAAATTTTGTGAATGGAATAATCGCATTTTGTGAAAATAGATACCGATAAAATAAACCAGTACCTTACTAAACGTGGCCTGTAGGTCTTGTTATGTTACCTTAGGCTCTGTCGACCCCGTAAGGGATAAAGACGTGATTTGTGTGTGTGTGTGCGTATAAAATAAACTTTGGCAAAACAAGCGCAACGAAAAAAACGACTGGTAGGTAGATGTTGCGAATGAAAAGATTGCTATCAAAAAAGAAAACTGTCAAAACTATGGCCACACTAGTCAAAAGAGCACGCTCGGAGTGGAATACTTCAGCAGACGGTGTTGGTTTCACTGAACATTCCTGATCGTCCAGTGTAAGTTTTCGCATATAAAAACGTCTCGAACGCGTTCACGTAAACGTCTCAATTATTATGGGAAAATTAGCAGACACAAAGAGACGTATTTTGTGACCGAAAACATACACTAAGCATACTGAGCCTCTAGTGTAAGTTTTAGGCACGACAAACGTCTCTAACACGTACGCGTTAACATTTCAATACTATGGGAAAATGAACAGCACCACAAGCGAAACGAAACGACAGCAAAAATTTCTAATAGTATTTGACATTTGAACGCATAAACGCGGTCGAGACGCTATTTTGTAACCGAAAACTTACACTAAGCACACCTGTAAATGTTTGTCAAGATTTCTCAATAAATTTGATACGTTTGTCGATGTTCAATGTGTCCTACATCAGGGTGGCGACTTGTTTGAATCCAAAACTACGACGAAAAATCTGTAAATCTGTTGAAATATTCCGGAGTAACTGCCTTAGTATTCGTAGTGCAAGACTGGAAGAGATCCCTCAAAGGGATAATTCCACCTTTGTTCATGTATCAAAAGGGTTTACTTACAGTTTTACAATTACGTATACAGCCTTAATTGTTTAGGCAATTGATCTCAATTGCCCCCAAGATATTTTTTATTTATTTGTTTATACTTACCATCCAATGATTCTCGACCCATTCTTCCAGGTGCATCATTCGCTTCGGAGCTCAGCAGCCACCCTTACGTCTGCATCATCGAAGACTGCGGCGCCAAGAAGTACTTCTGCAGCGAATGCAAATGCCAACTCGGGAATGTCTCCTCCACCAGAAAGCACATACTCACACACCACACCGACATTAAAGAGCAGTGCCCCGTCTGCAGCGAGCAGTTCACAACGCTGGCCAAGAAAAGGACACACCTCAAGAACCATAACCTAGAAGAATTCGGCAAGAGAAACAGGAAACAATTAAGAGAAATACGGAAAGTATTCTGCGATGTGTGTAAAAAAGAGTACAAGAGTAAGAAGGGGTTGCAGGTTCACATGATTAATCATCACACGCTGGCGAAATGCCCCGATTGTCCGTCCAGGTTTGCGGCTAGAGACATGGCTATCCATAGGAACGACGTCCATGGTACACCTATACCGACGTGTGGCATATGCGGCTACAGGAACGCCTTTGAGCATCGCGTGCTCATTCACCAGAGGCAGGTCCATTTGAGGGAGAAGACTGTGCCTTGCGACTTATGCAATATGTCGTTTTTCAGCGTAAAGTTTCTCAAGCGACACCTGATCAAACACAAGCCTGACAGGATACACGAGTGCTCGTTCTGCCACAAGAAGTTTCCCAGGATAAATACGCTGCGGATGCATGAGAAGATACATAAAGGTGAGAAGAATAAGGTGTGCTCGCTGTGCGGGGAGAGGTTCGTTCAGAAGGCCAGCCTGAACTACCACATGGTGAAGCATCATCCAGATGCGTGCTGAGTGCTTGCTGTGAGTTTTTTGTCATAATAATAGTCTCGAACACGTTTGCGTTGAAGTGAGAAATGGAGCCTGTTTTATCGGTGGATATGGCCCGCATGCGGCGTACGGAGTATAACGCATAGGGCCAGCTCGGGGAACCGTTTTCATTGGTCAATAGGGCCCGCATCGGAATATGGGAGATCTCCATTAAATAAGGGTGCGACCAAACCGCCGCGTATACGCAGTGACGTGTCGTATGCGTCTCGTTTTCTCACCGTTTCTTCATACATTTTGTTGAGAGTCCGTAACGTCACCGTTTTTTAAGCGGCGGTGTGGTCACACCTTAATGGGATTAGCTAGCATGTAGTTGATAATGATTGCTGAGTCTATCGTATATCAACCCAGTTATAGGCCAAAATCATATATATGGTCGCACTTGATGAGGAACCACAGAAATATTATCATCAATTGAGACGCATTCATTACGAGATCATCATTCGGACGCGTTCGAGACGTTTCTTTGTGTCAGAAACTTACAATAAGAGATGATCTAATCCCGTGGTCGTCAAATTGCGGCCCGTGGCCGTTATTTGTGCGGCCCGCGGTAAAGTAAATTGCTTCAATAGTCAGAGTCTCTTGTAGCGCCTTCACATACTCTGCGGCCCGGCCCTGGAACTCACACTGTCATAATGTGGCCCTTGGCCAGTAGTGTGACGACCGCTGATCAAATCCGATGATTAGGTTTAGGTTCGCTCGCTGTCAGACCCGTACTAAAATTACAGTTAAAACCTAAACTGAGTCTGAATTGAATCGCATTAAGACGTCATGGTAAGGCCCCAGGAGGCTCCCATACATTTGCTTGTTTAGAATCAGGCGTTACTTTGCGGAGGTCGATTTCAATGAACAATAATACATTACTGCAGAGGCCGGGAAAGAAAGGCTTGCAGGCTGAGTAACTTAGCTAGACGGCCGAGCTTTGCGAGGCCGGATAGGAGTACGAAGCCTGCAAGTTCTTTCACGCCGAGGCTTGTATAGTGCTTTTCTCAAACATGCAATGAAATAAATAAAAAAACTCCAAAAAACCCTTAGAATGTTGCCGCTAGCGCGTGCATTAGCTCCACGTGCGTGTCCTCCAGCAGCGCGCCCCGCGCACGACGACGACCACCACAAAACAAAACACGATCGCTTTGCAGGCTAAGGCCTGCCATTTTGTATGAAAATCCATTATATATATACCACTTGTCCGACCGCGCCCGCAACGTGATACGTCCCGGCCTATTATTTGGAACGTAAGGTTGACATTTCATTGCATCTTTGAGAAAAAAACATTTACCTTGCTACTCCGCTACTTACGTGCAAGATAACGACGTCGTGGTTTCCATGGTTAACCGTTGTGCTCGAACTCTCACTTTGAGAATGATCCCGTAGAGGGATCGGAACGCGTCTGTTTTGTGGGGTGTAGGGGATAGTTTGTGGGATTTATGTTTGTTTTATGTGGCAGGAGAGGGAGGGATTGGATGTAAAACACATTTCGCACAGGCTCGGCTATCTTGCACGTAAGTAGCGGAATAATGTTTTTGTACATTTGCTAGTTTGTTGCTAGTATTGAACTCTAAAGTCATGATTGGCATAAATTGGTTAATCGAATTATAAATTTAAATTGTTAAGTTTGGCAAATTCTATTTTACGTGTAAATTGAATCCAGATACCTACCTTAGTCTATGGTAAATGATATATTCTAGTTATATATGCTTTGTTCCTTTCTTTGAAAATAGGTAAATCAAATCACTTACTTAGTTTATTCTGCCTGTCTCTTTCTATACTTCATTTAATTTAGAATGAGAAACCACAATAACATTATTTTGCGGCTGGTCAACTATTTCTTACCTAGCAAACAGTACAGTGCAATAGTTTGGCAGCCGCAAAATAAAATTGTTTTAACGCCACTTTATTTGCGTGGCGTCAATTGTTACTGTAGTGCAAATCGTAAAGAGATTACAGTTCTCGAGCCGCAATATAACATTATTGTGGTTTCTCATCCTAAATTAAATGAAGTATAACAACATATCATATATTATTTTCAGAACTGTTAAATCATATTTTCTTTAATTAAATAAAATATCATTTATTCTGTTTTGCATCTCTAATTTTTATTTCTTCCTAATTTTTTGTTGCGAGGGTGGTGCCATCTCTCAAAGATTGGCGATCATTCAGGCCCAAGTATCGGTCGTGGTCCAGGTGGACCTGCCTAGTTCACCTGGGTGGACCACGGGCACTTTTTCTTGCCGATGGTCCACCTCAATACACCTAGGTGCATCAATTTGTACGCTTAGTCCTTATACTCCTATTTCGTTCATGGCGGGGATGTAATACCCACTGGGGAGCGGTGATGTAGTGATGGTGATACGAGCTGTAATGGCGGCTGAATTCTATGATCTGAGCGGCTGAAGTAAGTACCTATTTAGATCCATTTTATTATAAGTTTTGCGGTTGTTAGGATCTCACGCAAGGTCTAGCTTGAGAGGAAGGTTGTGTGGTTTTCAAAAAAACAAACGTGTACTTACTTTATCTGCTGCTGCTGTTGCGCCCGAGAATAAAAAATCCACGTGTAAGTAATTAATTGGAATGGTCGATTTATTTCAATAAGCTTAAGTATAATCTGATATGATAACTTTTATCTAACTCTTAAGTGGGTGACAGACGGGCGAATAAGTTCGCGTACTTAGGTACAGGTGGCGGCACGTAAGTCTAATGTGGAGTACGCCCGCCCGCGTCCCCTGCACTCCCCCGCGATACCTTATTTTCGACTACTGCGTATCAACGGTCATCGCTAGACTTACGTGCCGGCACTTGTACGGCTCGACGACTTTACTCGCCTGTGTGTCAGTTTAACTACGCGTACTTTTAAATATAATTTGAGCTGTAGAAAATTTACCACGAAATTCGAGTGATGCGCTTCCTAAAATCAGACCACAGGTTTTAAAGAAGCTGTAAGAGATCTATTAAAAACACATTCTTGTCTACAACTTCAACGGATTCGAAGTTTTCGGGCTCCGCCTCTGCATCAGATGGAATGTCTTCGTGTGGACCGTCAGAGACCTTTGATTATCGAAGGTCTTGCTGCAAGCCTGACAGTGCAACACGATCGGCTTCACACCATGGACTTTCACCTCATGATCATTCTTCTTAGTGTAATCAGTGAATTTCTCACCACAATAGCCGCATTTATTCCTCCTGTTCATAAGAATATGGACATTTCTTTCGTGTTCTTGCATCCTCAGCTTAGCATGAAACACCTTAGGGCAATACCGACAGCTGAAATCGCCGGTGATATGCCTGTAGCTATGCGCTTGCAGAATTCGCTTAGTAACAAAACCAGCTCCGCAAATTTCGCAAATACAATTTCGGTAGTGCTCATTCATATGGGCCAATAACACTTTGAAATTACTGAACTCCGCTGAACACTCAACGCACGTATGCATGTTGCTTTCAAATCGAAATGGGACCAAGTGGTTCTTCAGATCTGTTAGGATAGGTCGATCGTGGGCGGTTTTTAAATGCTCCATTAGTGGTCCTAATTCTCTTATGCTGACGGAACAAAGGCGGCAGTGTAAACCGGTTATGTCCAGTTTGACGATAAAGCCGACGATAGATTCGCCTTTCATGTAATTAGCTTTTGTTGCGTCGTCATGGGCGGTTATATTGTGCTGTTTCAGGTCTGCTGGGTCGCGATATTGGTCGCTGCAAAAGCAGCAAGCGTACCCGACGCTTCCGCGGCATCTGATAGGAGTCGCGTTCGAACTCAGGAGTATCTCTTTGAGATTAGCCTGATGCTTATGAGCCTCGTTTAGCTTTTTGAAGGAAATATTGACGGGCGTAGGTTTGATCTCTATTATCTTGCAACGCTTCTTCCGCGGTTTCTCCGTCTTTGGCTTTATGAGGATGGTTTTCAGTTTGGACGGCTTGCGGGCGTCGGCGTCGCAGGCGCCAATCGTTAACATTGATTTGCGGACTTTCCATCCCACACCTATGGAAACAGAAATAAGCATTAGAATTTTGGAATCGCTGAAATTTCAGGTTCTAATCTAACTACGTTTTGTCTGCTACTGCTGCATTTGTCTTCGCTTTTGCTTACTAGTCGTATTAACTCATCACTAGATAACTTATAGGTACCTACCTATTGTTAAATATTGTGGGTATGTGACGTTTCACATCTTTCGCATTTTATAGTAAAATACAACCTAGCTACAGTTAAACTAAATAAAGGTCATGACATAATCAATAAATAACGAGTGTGGTCAATAGTGAACTAGGAATTGAATCTCAACTTTTATTAAGTAATCTTTTATACGCTAAAGAACTAAACAGAACTGGTCACACTTCTTCGCCATGCTTCGACCGCATGTGCGCCCTCCAACTACACTTCTGCACGAACGCCATCCCGCAGTGCTCGCATTTGAACCTCCTGTCGTCTGCGTGGATCCGCATATGCTCCCTCAACGTACTCTTTCTGCCGTACGCTTTAGAACAAATGACACACTTGAAGTCACGCTGCCCGGAATGCGTCAGCATGTGCTGTTTGACTTCGTGTTTCGAGTAAAACATTTTGTCGCACTCCGAACACTTGTGTCTTCGCTCCATCATGTGGAACGTCCTCTTATGCGTCGTTAGGTACTTGTGGTTTTTGAATGTTTTGTCGCACGCTGGACATTTGGCTTCGGGGACAGGCAAGCCATGCTCTTTGACCATGTGAGCGCTCTTCGCTATGACGCCGATGAATCTCTCGTCGCAGAAGTCGCATTTGTGCCGCTTGTTCATGCCGCGGTGGACTGCTTTCTCGTGCTCTTTCAGTTTGAGGTTGTTGTCAAACACGCGCTGGCACGTCTCGCATTTGAACAGACCGTTGGCGTGACGGCTGACGTGGACATTCAAGCTTCTCTGGTTCACGAATCCGCTCCCGCACTCTTTGCAGACGAAATTCCCGAAATGACTGTTCATGTGAAGTTGCAACGTCTTGATTGTGTAGAATTCCATACCGCAAACCGCGCATTTCGGTTCCTTGCTGTCGAATTTGAATGGTATCATGTAGTTTTTGATATGCGTGTGTATTTTCTCTGAATGCTCTTTCCTTAAATGCTCCAAAATCTGTTCGAGGTCGCTTGCGTCGTTCTCACAGAGCTTGCACCGCAAGCCAGTTATGTCTACCCGCAGGATAAGCTCGGCAACGCTGCGCCCCATGAATGCTTTTGCATCTTCGTGTTTGTCTGATGTATGAATTTTCAAAGCGGCGGCGTCTTCGTACCGGCATGAACAAAAGCAGCATTGGAACCATATGCCGTGTATCTTCATAGGTGTTGCGTTGGTGCAACGCATGAGTGTGTCTAGATTGTCTAAATGCAGATCTAGTTCAGATGATTTCTTCAACACTATTGTTCTGTTAGATCCTAGTCTCGGTATGACTACAAAGCGTTTCCGACTGGAGGGCGACGAACTGTTCTTGGTATGTGCCATGTCAATGTTTTCATTGTCAGATTGTTTGAGCGTTGCGAAGGTCCTTCTGCGACTCCTTTTCTCAGAGGCACTTGGCGCGGTGGGCGAAGGCTCGTCTTTAATAACCGAGCTCCCGTCCATGAGTTTATCTGTAAAGATAAGGTTTGTTTTATTTTTAGCGCTTACATGGTCTTTCTCGGTTGTATTTTGCTGTATTACGTTAACGGCCGAAATGAAATGTTTTACCATTTTACATAAACATCGATGTTTTCTCGGAAGACGAAAAAACCTGAACTTAAAATCAAACGGATACGACGATATCGTAAGTTACCTTAGATACTTATCTAACAGATTAAACCTACGATCTAAGAATACCAAATGAAACAGTACAAAAACTAAACTAAGATTTTTATTTTAATGTTTCACAATTACATTAATAAGATGATTGTAAAAGAAATAAGGCCACACAGGCCAGACCGGTAATCAAACCAAGAAAGTGTTGATTTCTAATCTAATGTTCACACTGAGATGTATCAGATGTCTTCCCCGTGTTTCGACCGCAAGTGTCCCTTCAGACTGCACTTTTGTATGAACGCCTTACTGCAATACTCGCACCTGAACCGGCGGTCGTCCATGTGTATCCTCCTGTGCTCCTTTAAGGTGCACCTCCTCTGGAACGACTTGGAACAGATCGTGCACTGGAACGCGCGATGTCCCGTGTGGACCGTCATATGCTGCCTCAAAGCAGTTTTCTTGAAAAACTTCATCCCACATTCCGAGCACTGTTCTCCTTTCTCCATCAAATGCACCCCCCGCACGTGGTTGTCCAAAGTTTTCAGACATGTGAATTTTTTCTCACATATCTTACATATATATTCCGGCTTTTTGATCCCGTGCACTTTTTCCAAATGATCCAGCTTCCAGCTTAATTCGGTAAACTTTTCGCCGCAGTAGCCACATTTGTTCCTCCTTATGCCGAGGTGGACGCTTCTTATATGCGCTTGAAGATTGGGGCGGGTGGTGAATACTTTATCACATTCCTTGCAGGGAAACTCTCCTTTTTTATGCCCCAAACGATGGCACCTTAAACTATTAAAGTTCAAGTAGCCCTCATCGCAAATATCGCAGATGTAGTTCCGATAATGCTTACGCATATGATCCAATAACATATGGAAGTTGTAGAACTCGAGGTCGCAAACGGCGCACTTCAATTGTTCAGTGTCAAATTTAAACGGAATCATGTGATTCTTTTTCAGATCCGTGTGTACCCGCTCCCCGTGAATTTCTTTTAGATGTTCCATTAGAGTTTCTAGCTGATCGAAAGGGTTGCCACAAATTTTGCAACGTAGGCCAGTGATGTCCATTTTCATGTGGAAGTATGGGCTTTGACAGGACTTGACTGGTTTGTCGTCATGCGAGTGGTCTTCTGTGCAGTGTTTCCTGAGATCTGCGGGGTTGGCGTACTCGTTGTCGCAGTAGTAACAGCGATATCCGAGACTGCAGCGAGAGCGAATGGGAGTAGCAGTCGAGCATCGTAAAACTATACTAAGGTTTTCGTCATGCAATTTCATCTCTGGTGGTAGTTTTTTGCGCGGCTTCTTAATAACATCATTCTTATCTCTACGCTCTGCGTTTGTTGAGTGTCTAAGCTGGATCCCTACATTTAACCCTGTTTTTGACGTTACCAATTTTTTGCTTGGTTCGTATCCTGTAAATAAAGAAAAAAAACACAACTTTAATCTTAAAACAAAACCGTCTCCGTACTCACTTTCAAAAAATTTACATTTTGCGAGTTAACATCATTTAAGCAAATGCAAAAATAAAACTCTTTAGTACTTTGTAAAACGACGCGTAGGGTTTTTTCACGTAATTTCATGTCTGGTGCTTTTCTGCTTAAACCCTTAATGACATTCTCCTGATTTTTACGCTCTGTGTTTGACAATTTCTGCAGGATCTCAACATTCAATCCAGTTTCAGTCTTGATGATTTTTGGCCACCAATCTCCAATTTCTGTAAATAAAGAAAAAGAAAAACTTAGTCTTAAAACAATTACAATCGTCTCCTTACTCAAATACACTTCTAAACAAAGATTTTTTTGCGTTAACAACTTGATTGTCATTATAAAATAAAACTCTTTAGTACTTGGTATATTAAAGTAAATATATTTCCATTAGATAGCTCTTATATTCTCAGAAATCCTATTCCTGATGCATTTCAGAATGGTTGGACCGCACATGACTCCTCAAACTACTTTTCTGCACAAACGCCATCCCGCAATGCTTGCATTTGTGTCTGCGATCATCCGTATGTATTCGCATATGGTCCGACAACGTTTTCTTGCGACCAAAGGTTTTCAAGCACACCGCGCACGCAAACTCTCTTGTACCAGAGTGTATGACGAAATGATTCCTCAGCTGCGCCTTTACGTAGAAGGACATATCGCACTCTGTACACTTGTGCGGTCTCTGTATCAAGTGATCCCTTTTGACGTGAACGCTCAGCGCCGCCATGGTCTCGAAGCTTCTGTCGCACGCCTTGCATTTCGGAGACTCCTTCTGGACACCATGCGCCTCCTTGAGATGCCGAACCTTTTGAGTGAAATCTCGGAACCTCTCGTTACAGTAAGGGCAGAGGTTCATTTTCGGATGCCTGTGAACCTGCTTTTCGTGAGCTCGTTGTTTGAGGAGCGTATCGTAAACTTTGGGACAGAAACTACAGATAAACGAGCCGGTATCGTGGGTCTTCATGTGGTTCCGTCGCATGTTGCGAGTGACGAAGCCGCTGTCACACGTCTCGCAAATGAAGTTTCGGAAATGGACATTCATATGACCTTGTAAAACTTTGAAAGTGTTGAAATCGTTGGGGCAAAAGATGCACCGCAACGTTTCGTCATTAAACTTAAAAGGCAGGATATGACTTCTGATGTCTGTGTACAGTTTTTTCCCGTGGCTCTCTGATAGGTGCGTCATCAGCGGCTCTAACGCATCTATTTCGGCGCCGCACAGTTTACAGCACAGAGCTGTGATGTCCAGCTTGACGAAGAACTCTGACATGGTTTTGCCTTTCATAAATGCTTGCTTTGTTTTGCTGTCATGCTTTTCTATTGTATGAGTCTTCAGATCAGCGGGATTGGGGTGCTGCTCGGGACAGAAGCAGCACTGGTAGCCGATGCCGCCGTGGCATCGTATAGGTGTCGCGTTGGTGCATTCTAGGATTACTCTTATGTTGTTCCGGTGCATTTCTACATCAGTAGGACCCTTGGGCTTCTGATCTTTATTCTTTTTAACATCTCTAGCTGTTGTGTATAACTTTCTGCCATCTGGATGTTTTTTATCCGCAGTCTCTTCATCTGATGTATCGTCTTCTTTGTTCGGCAATTCGATTTTGACATTTGTCGTCAGTACACCTATAAAGAAAAGTACAGTTTATTGAATTTCTTTTGTCACGGCGAACATTAATTAAAATATAAGTTAGTAAGATTAATTTATGAGTTATAAGAATTGCACCGTGATTGTTACCTTAACATTATCTTATCATCACAAAAAGATAAAATGGCCTATAATTCGGCACTATTTAGAATAAACGGATTTTAAGAATAAATTACGTAAATAAAACTAGGTATTGCTCGTAAATTTCAATTTAATACGTACATAATAATAAAAGTTATTTTATGATCTACCAGTCCAGTATATAAAAAGATGTGACAATCGTTGTTTTGTTGAGGTTAGCCTAAACAAATATACATCGTGGATCTGTTTAAAGGCGTCTATTTGATTCAGATATTACTTCTTCTATTAATCAATTACAATAGTAATACGTTTACCACGCAATACCTAATCTTGAAATTCTGATAGAAATCACCTTGGTAGGAGGTTGCATGGTTTTGTTTTAAACAAGTTGTTGACGCTCCTATAGAACCACAGATGAGAAGCTTACCGGGACTTCAGAATCAGAACTACTGTGTGGCAAACTCGTCAAATCCATCCAACCTATTACGTTCGCAATAGTAACGAATTTGAAAACAACATCAGCACTTTATAGACACCTCATATGCTCCCAAAGAAATAATCTTTGGTTCTACCAGAAGACTCCTCTAGTCACACTTTTGTTGCTTTATGCCCAACTTATCCTTGTCCTTATCCGTGTGTTTACTCTTCAGATGGCCAGTTAAACTGCATTTCTGTACAAAGCTCATCCCGCAGTGCTCGCACTTAAACCTTCTGTCATTAGCGTGGATCCTGACGTGTTCCCGAAGCGTCTTTTTTCTAGAGAACGCTTTATCACACACGACGCACTTGAATTCCTTCTCAGTCGAGTGTACCGCCATATGTGCTTTCAACATATGCGGTGCTGAAAAACGTTTATCGCATAGCGAGCACTCGTGATTCTTCTGCCCTATCAAATGAAAGTTCTTCGTGTGTGCTGTCAGGTGTCTTGTGGATCGAAAAGTTTTCGTACACGCTTGGCATTGCACCACAGGCGCCTTCAAGCCGTGCTCCTCCTCCATATGCTTGTTTCTAGTTTCAAAAACTAAGAACTTCATGTCGCAGTAAGCGCACTTGTTTCTCATCTTATGACCAAAATGCACCAACTTGACATGGTCTGCCAACTTATGTTTGTTGTGGAAGAGCTTCTGGCACCATTTGCATTTGTACTCTCCATCGGCATGCAGGCGCATGTGTTGGACGAGACTGCCAAACGACACGTAACCAGTGTCGCAGACCTCGCAAGTAAAATTCTTGTAGTGATCATTCATGTGGCACTGCAGCATTTTGAAGAAAGCGAATTCACGGTCACACTCAGTGCAGCGTAAGACGTCGCCATCAAACTTAAAGGGGATCATATGGTTCGGCAGGTCCCTGTGCATGGGCTCACCATGATCCGAATACAGATGTTCCATCAAATCCCTCAAACTGCCGATTTCGATGGAGCATAGCTTGCATTGCAAGTCAGTGATATCAAGTTTCACGATGTAGCGGTTCATTTTGCGAGCCGAGTACAACTTGCGTTGGGATTTCAAAGATTTGTGGGCTTTTAAAGTATGAGCTTTTAAATCGCAAGGATCTGTGTATTTAGTGCGACATAGAGTGCACAAGTACCATATCCCGCGGCAAAGAAACGTAGTAGCGTTCGAGCATCGAAGAACGGTACGCAAATTCTCGTGATGGTATTGGACTTGTTTATCGTATTGCTCCATGTCTTTGATTACAGTTTTAATTTTAATGTCATTTAAATTAGAGCTTTTGTTAGGTTTGTCGGCATTTACGTCTCCACTTTGAATTTTAGCCTTGTGTTTTTCAGTCTCTTTTGAACGTTGAATGCTTTCTGTTAAACGGTATTCTACTTCAGTTTCATCTAGGTATTCAATATTTGAAGAAATCTCCTCTAATTCATCTATACTCTCTGCGTTTGAAGGTGATTCTGGATCAAATTGGTCACTACTATGATCAGGCGAGGGCGAGTGTGAATTTGATTCATATTTACTAATATATTCAGTACAAAACGGTGAAGATGATGGTATTTCATCTTGTCTTGATTCAATCACTTCCTGATTTGCATCAGTTCCTTCGTCTAATAGTAGTTCGTCGTCTATTTCATCGCCTTCGATTAGAGTGGCTATTAAATCGTTACCATCCATTTCAGTTACTTCCAAATCCAATAGTTTAACCGTATTATCAGTTAGAAGGCGAGGATTACCTGGAAATAAAAGGTAAGCTTAACTTTATTAACGAAATCGATGTCCGTTTTTTGCTGCACGGTATAAAATAAAAACTATAAAGGATCAATAGTCAGCAGATTTGGTTTTTAATCAATTTGTATGTATGTATGTATGTAAACTCTTTATTGTGCAAAATAAACAAGACACATACAATTGACAAACACTGAGATACATGCACAAAGGCGGACGTATCCCTTTAAGGGGTCTCTTCAAATCAACCTTTGAGTGGATGAAAGGAGTATTACATTAGGGATGAACGAGTGAGTTACATGAATGATGATGATATTGATGATGAGTGTGATGAGTGAGTGATGATGAGTGGGGACAATGTGATACAGAAAAGGTTTAAAGATACCATTAAGCGAAATAAAGTTATTTGTATTTGTATTTTGTATTTGTATTTAAGAATTAAAACTATGTTCTGTAGACATATACATCTGCACGAGACGAGATAGATCGCCATTTCAAAAAAGAAAATAAGGTTGGCCAAAATATCAACTTAAAAGGTAGGGTACCTATATAGGGTTGTGTGATAAAAAATGTTATTCGCCACATGCAGGACAAAATGTCGCAATAGGAGATTAAAATATTTAACAAAAAAAAAAAAAAACAATTTACTATGTTATCATTTATTTTATGCAGAACCAAAGTTACAGTAAAGCTTAGTAGATATTAAATTAAAGTCTAGAAAACCTCTCTCTCAAAATTTTCATTTCCTGAGATCCTCACACGCTAATATTACCTTAAAACTAATTTTAATTCTACACAGCTTCACTGAAAATAACTAACAAAAAAAAGATTATGCAGTACTTGACTTATCAGTTGTCTTTCCATGTTTAGAATACAAATGTGACTTCAAGGAGCACTTCTGCACAAAAGCCATCTTACAATATTGGCACTTGAATTTTCTATCGTTCGCATGGATACGCATATGCTCCCTCAGAGTGTCCTTCCTACCGTAAGCCTTATCACAAATACTGCATTTGAAATCACGAACTCCTGTGTGCTTAACCATGTGTTCTTTTAGTGCATGCGAGTCACGGAACATCATTTCACACTCGTGGCACTTGACTTTCTTCTCTTGTAAATGATACCTTCTTTTGTGCAAGCGAAGGTTAGCGTAGTTGCTAAACGTTTTGTCACAGGCTTTACATTTCGCCGCTATTTTCGCCACTCCATGCTCTTTGACCATATGATTGTTCTTCAATATCAAACAACTGAACTTTTCACCGCAATACGCGCATTTGTTCCTCTTGCCTAGCCCCATATGGAGGTAGCGATCGTGATTCCTCAGTTTCAACATAGAACTGAAGACTTGCGGGCATTTCGTGCACGGAAAGTCTCCGTAGTCGTGGTTGGCTTTGTGAGTTTTCCAGCTAGCTCTGTTGATGAAACCAGCACCGCAGACTTCGCAAACGAAATTCCTGAAGTGTATATTCATGTGTTCAACGAGATTCCTGAAGGTGTTGAACTCAGTATCGCACAAGACACATTTGGGAGGGTTGCTGTCAAATTTAAAAGGTAGCATGTAGTTTTTAACGTCCGTGTGGATTGGCTGCTCGTGTTCGAGACGCAAATGGTCCATGAACTTAAAGAACTGATCGAATGGTTGGAAACAAAAGCGGCAAGTCAATTCAGTGATGTCGAGTTTGACGGAATAGTTGTAGAGTGTGGGCAGTCTCATTGATGACGTGTGGCGGAAGTCCTGGTGTGACTTCAAGGTGTGGTTCTTGAGATCGGCTGGGTCAGGATATTGCTTATCACAGAAGTAACAAGTGTAGTTAAGGCCGTGGAGTGCTCGTAAAGGGGTCGCGTTAGAGCAACTTATCACTATTTGGAAATTTGCGACGAGTTTAGCCATTTCCGCCGACATTTTTCTGCCCTCTGTTTTCTTTAGCGACTCTGTTGATACTTCTACTATATTCTTTGGATCTCTTGTTAAAATACTGGCCGGTGATTTCACAGAGTGCGATGAGCTGGGAATTTGTGTTCTACCATTAGATGTTGAAGCGAGAGTTTCTTCATCTTCAGGTCCCATCGCAGTTCTATTTCCAGAGGCGAAAGGTTCAATTTTAAAAATTGATCCTTGTAGTTTAAGGTCTGAAAAGAAAGGTAAACTTTACTGAATCAACAGTTAACCGTTTAAACTGACGCATTTGTGTAATTTATTTGAGATTGCAGAAGGACAATGACGATTTCAACTTCTGGTTAGCTCAAGATTACTAAAATAAATCAAAATCAATTATTTTGCTATTTCGCCGTAATACGTAGTTTGGGTTCAAAAAATTAAAAAATAACCTCTGTTTCACATTTATTCAATTATTTTCATTAAAATGTATTCCCAGTTCCAAATTTACAGTCATTACATAAAATATAGTATGTACATTTTATTTATTTACACTTCAACTCAGCATATAAATTATGCGCCGCGTTATAAGTAAAAATAAAAACTTCAGCATTTATACAAAATAACACTGAATGCAGCCCTGTTTTCTATAAAACTAGCTATTTGCCTTATTTCAGATCATTAAAATCAATAACATTTTAATCCTTGAATACCTATAGAAGTTTTGTAGTTTTCACAGTGTATTAGTTTAGTTTTTAAACTGTAATGCTGTGTAACAAATTTATAAATAAATATAGAAACAGTCTATCCTGTAGACAAAATAAATGTTAATTTAGTCATTTATAACAAAGAGTTCCATCTTGGATGTACCCAAATTTCATTACTTACTTACAACAAGAAAAACGTCATAAATTAATCTATCTTTCTTATATGTAAAAATGAATATCTATTTCCCTTGGTCACGGCATCACTGACCGATTCTTATAAAACATTTTAAAAATAGAAAAAAAAACTGGAACGGGGGCGAAGTCACGGGCAATAGCTAGTTCTTTCTTTATAAAATGTATAAAAAATAAAAATAAATATTTGTAGTATAAGTACATTAAGTTCAAAAACCTAGAACATATTTCATTTAGTCAATTCTCTTCCATGTTTAGAATTCAAATGGGATTTCAAGCTGCATTTTTGTATGAACGCCATTGGACAGTGTTCACACTTAAACCTGCGATCGTCTGCATGGAGACGCATATGCTCCTTCAGAGTACTCTTCCTGCCGTACGCCTTGTGGCAGACATCGCATTTAAAATCCCGGGCCCCTGTGTGTTTCACCATATGCCTCTGCAGATACTTGTTAGAGTGGAACTCCATCTCACACAGCGTGCATTTAAACCTCTTCTCCAACAGATGATACGTTTTCTCATGTACCCGGAGGCTTTGGTAGCTGCTGAATGATTTCTCACAAGCTTTACATTGCGCTACCGTGGGAGCAACACCATGTTCCTTCACCATATGGTTGTTCTTCATAACCAAACAGTTAAACTTTTCACCGCAGTAGGCGCATTTGTTCCTCTTGTCTTGTCCTAAGTGGACACAGCGGTCGTGATACCTCAATTTAACCATAGAGTTGAAGACCTGAGGGCATTTCTTGCAAGGGAAGTCGCCGTACTGGTGAATGCGTCGATGAGTTCGCCACCCGGCTCTATTGACGAAACCGGCGTCACATACGTCGCAGATATGATTCCTGAAGTGTATATTCATATGCTCGACGGCCATTCTGAATGCGTTGAACTCTGTCTCGCACATAACACATTTAAGCGGGTTATTATCAAATCGAAATGGTAATATATAGCTTTTGATATCGATATGGATCGGTTTGTAATGTTTTAATCGGAGATGATCCGTGAAAGGTACTAGTTGCTCGAAATTTTCATTGCAAATCTTGCATTTTAGGGATGTTATATCGAGTTTGACGGAATAGTTGTTAAGTTGAGGCGGTCGCGTGGACGAGGTGTGCTGGAAGTCAGCGTGACACTCCAGAGTGTGGGATTTGAGGTTGGCCGGATCGGGGAACTGTACTTCGCAGAAGAAGCAACCGTAACCAATGCCTTGGTGTCCACGTGTCGGCGTCGCATTGGAACAAAGCATAATAATTTCAAAATTTTGAAGATGTTTAATCATTTCTGCTGACGTTTTCCTGCCGTCTGATTTCTTCTTCTTCTGCCATTTTTGTGCAACCGCTGGGATTATTTGGGCGCCACTTAAAGGATCGACCGGGGTTGTCCCGGATGTAGCTTCTACTTCATCATCGGATGACGAGTCGAAGGATTCTATTTTAACAATTGGTGTTTGCTGTGCAACGCCTGAAAAGAGAGGTAAACGCTTATTGAATTAACGATTAATTAGGCTTTGTGCTGACTTATTATATAAATTTTATCCTTATTACGAAATAGATAAGCTATGAAATTAAAAACAGCATGTTTAATAAAATACATTATTTATTTGTATAATTTTACTTTTAGGATAAACGTAGAGTATTGATCGGAAGTCATAATGTATCATAATCGTCAAGAAAATAATAGTTGTGCAACTTTAAGTATCTTGGCCATGCTTCGTCTTCATATGGCTGGCTAAATTACTCTCTTGGACGAACGCCTGGTCACAGATATCGCAAAAGAACTGTCTGTCATCAGCATGTGACCTCAAATGGTGCCGCAAAGACTTATTCGCATTGTACGAGCGCGCACATACATGGCATTGGAATTTCTTGATCCCTGTGTGGGTGATCATGTGGTCTTCTAAACGATTTTTCAGATAAAACTCCATGCTACATATGCCACAAACGTGCCTCCTCTCCATCAGGTGGTCTTTCTTCACATGTCGCGTCAAAGCCCGTTGGTTCTTGAATGTCCGTTCACACGCTTGACATTTCAAAACAACTCGAGGCACGCCGTGTGCTTCTACCAAATGATCAATTTTGGACCAATAATCAGCAAATTTCTCGTCACAGAATTTGCATTTATTCCTTTTCTTCAAGCCAAGATGAATCCTCTGCTCGTGGTCTCGCTTTTTTTGGTCGCAGGTAAAGGTTTTAACGCAATGTGCGCATTTGAAATTTCCATTACCGTGTCTCCGCTTATGACTGACTAGTAGTCTTTTCGTGACGAAACCAGCGTTGCAAACTTCACAAACAAAATTCCTGAAATGCACATGCATGTGTTCTAACAGAATTTTGAAGTTTGTGAACTCCGTTTCACATATCGCGCAACGAAGTGCCGCAGAGTCAAATTTAAACGGAATTATTTGGCCATTGATATCTGTGAAAAGGTTTTTTTCGTGGTCTTCGCGTAGATGATGTGTGAAATCGTCGAGCTTGCTGTAATTTTTGAGGCATAATTTGCATTTTAGATCAGTTATGTCCAGTTTCAAAGAGTACTCGAACAGCTTGGGTAAACGAAGCGCATTTATATTGGAATGTTGATCTAGGAAGTGCGATTTCAGTTCACTAGGCTTTGGATACCGCTTCGAACAGAAGTTGCATCCGTACCCCTCATTGTCTTTACCCCTTATAATGCTCGCGTTGGAGTAAAGCAATATACTTTTGAGGTTCTCCTGATGTTTCATTGAATCCCGTATGGGTTTGTCACTTTTCTTCAGAGCGTGTTGATCTTCGATATTTTCTAATAGAACCGAGCCACTTTGGTCACCTACAAACAAAAAAGGTGAGGTAAAATCCTGACTGTATTTTAGTGTAACTTAACTAATTCTGTTAATCGCTTGGTTATCGTGTTATAAAAAGGATGGGAATAATACAAAAACCACATACTTATATTTCTTTATTAAATCAATCTAAAAGTTACAACAGTATACATTCGAAATTCATCCTAGACATCAAGAATTTCGCCATGTTTAGAGCGTAGATGGCCCTTCAGACTGCACTTCTGTATGAACGCCTGTCCGCAGTACGAGCATGAGAACCTCTTATCACCGGTATGAATTCGCATATGCTCCTTGAGAGTATTCTTTCTACCAAAAGCCTTGGAACAGACGTCGCATTGGAATTTTTTTATACCAGTGTGTTTCGGCAAGTGATTCTGCAACCGGGTACTGCTGAAAAACCTCATATCGCAATAATTGCATTGGTGTTTTCGTTCCAGCAGATGATCTTTCCTGGTGTGCCGCGACAGGGCGCGTTGGTTGTCGAAAGTGCGCTCACACGCCTGGCATTTAAAGACAATCGGAGTCGCCCCGTGCACCTTCACTAAATGAGTTATTTTCTTCCTATAATCAATGAATCTTTCGCCACAGAACCGACATTTATTCCTCTTCTTAAATCCCATATGAGAACGTCGCTCGTGCTCACGTCTTTTCACCTCGTTTATAAAAGATTTACTGCAAACGTCACACTTATACTCCCCATCGCCATGCCTCGTTAGATGACTCCGGAGTAGGCGCTCAATCACAAACCCAGCATTACAAATGCTACAGATGTAATTTCTAAAGTGGACGTTCATGTGCTGTTGCAGTAGCTTGAAGCTAGCGTACTCGGATGAACAGATCGCGCAAGACAACTCCGCAGTGTCAAATTTGAACGGTAGTATCTGGCTCTTAACATCCATGTACAAATCCTTGCCGTGAGCCGCTATCAAATGAGACATGAAAGCATCGAGCTCGGCGAAATCGGTGTCGCACAAGGCGCAGTTCAAAAAAGTGACGTCTAGCTTGATGACATGATTGAGCAACCTGCCCGACATGAGCCTGATCAGTCTG
The DNA here is from genome assembly GCA_963854515.1 of Pandemis heparana. Classification (NCBI taxonomy): domain Eukaryota; kingdom Metazoa; phylum Arthropoda; class Insecta; order Lepidoptera; family Tortricidae; genus Pandemis; species Pandemis heparana. Next base: position 3,244,726 of record OY978032.1, read on the forward strand.
TCGTTGTTGTGCTCATTCAGAAAGTGTTTCTTAAGCGCGCGAGGCTCAGGGAATGGAGCGGGACAGAATGCGCAAATGTATCCACGTTGGTCGAACCATCGAATGGGCGTTGCGTTGGAGTAAAGTAAGATCTGCGCCAGGTTATGTTGGTTCTTCTTCGAGTTTTGGTAAGTACGACCCGATGGTGGCCGTGGCACTCTCAAGAGGTTCGGTCTGCTTGGGACAAGCGCCCCTTTTTGAGTAGCATCGATTGTGATAATCCTAGTTCCTCGTGCGACACCTACAAAGAGAAAATTGCATTATTTGTATTAAATCCATGCCACTTTTTGATTTCTGGACTTATTGTTTTCGATTTCCTTGCGTCCTCAGTAAAATAACGTTTGAGTAAACTAAATATAGGTATTCGTTACGAGTAATTTGATAAGCTATTAAACGCGATATTATTTGTTAGTTTCATTCCAATCACCAATAAATAGCATTAATAGATAAATAGGGTTTAGTCAAATAAAAATCTGCGATCATGATTCTTTCCTTATTTATTAAACAAGAAACTTTATAAATAGTTTTTTAACATTAGATTACATTCGAAGTAATTAAAAATGAGTTTATTTTGCATGAACAAAAAATAATCAAGCGCGGCTAATTTTGCACTTTCACTATCTCGCAGAGTAGCAAAGAGTTATCCATTGTATATGGACCTTTGCAAGCCACGCCTGAATCTACACGGCCTCCAGTATTTCTGTTGCCTTAGTAACTTATTTTATTTTGATTAAATCTGAATGCTTAGAGCGGATATGTCCCGGGAGGCTACATTTTTGGACAAACGCCATGTCGCAGTGCGCACATTTAAATCTGCGTATGTCAGCGTGAATTTTCATGTGCTCTATTAATGTCTTCTTCAGTCCAAAAGACTTACTGCACATTTTGCACGTAAAGTCCTTTGTGCCGGTGTGTTTTACTAAGTGTTCTTCCAAACCACTTTTCCGGAAAAAGGACATGCGGCATTGCGTACATATATACGGCCTCTCAGCAAGATGATCACGTTTCTCATGAGTCCTTAACGCTGCCGGACTGTTGAATTCTTTATCACAACCTTTACATTTCCTCCTGTCTGGTAGTATACCGTGCGTTTCCTTCAAATGCTTGACCTTGTGTACATAGTATCTGAATTTCTCATTACAATAACCGCATCTGTACATCTTCGCTGTGGTGTGAACTTGCTTTTCATGAGATTTCCGTTTCTGCAATGTGTCAAACACTTTGGAGCAAGTGCTGCATTTGAAAGCGCCTGTCTCGTGGCTTCTGACGTGGTTCCTGTGCATTTGGCGATTGACGAAACCGCAGCCACACTGCTCGCATACGTAATTCGTATAATGCCCTATCATGTGTTCTTGCAGGACTTTGAAGGAGTTGTAAACATTTGCACAGAAGGTGCATCTCAACGTCTCGTCTTTAAACTTAAACGGTAGCACGTGACTCTTTATGTCTGTGTATAGTGTCTCTCCATGGTTTTCTATTAAATGTGTCGTGAGTATTTCTAGAGAGTCTATATCTGCTCCGCACAGGTCGCAGCGCAGTGCCGTTATATCGAGTTTGACAAGGAAAGCGGTCATAGTTTTTTCCCAGGTGAAATCGTGTTTCGTTTTGAGATCGCGTCTGTGTTCCTGGATTGTGTGTTTCTTGAGATCAGCTGGACTAGGGTACTGGTCTATGCAGAAGCAGCATTGGTAGCCGATGTCGCCGCAACAGCGGATAGGCGTCGCATTTGTACATTCTAGGATAACTCTAATATTATTACGGTGCTTTTGTATTTCTGACGGTTTTCTTTGTTTAGTTTCTTTGACTTTCACATTTATTTTATTTATATTGACCACTTTTACATTTGGACTTGCTTTTGGTTTGACTTTTTTCACACGAGCATTCTTGTCTTCAGACTTCACGTCTTTAATTTCCTGGACAGATTCGGTTTTGACGACAATTGGCATCAGTATACCTATAAAGAAAAGTACAGATTATTGAACATTTTTTCCCAAGCTTTACTTGGCATGTTACATGTTTTTTTTTTGCCACCGCCGAGTAACGGGGACGGACATGTTCAGTATCTAAATTATATAGTGTTTGTGTAGAAATATAAACAATTGATTTAAACAAATTTTATCGTTTATTTTATAAAATTATCTTTTAACACAGACTGGACATAAATAAATGACGAGTGAAAAGGATTTGCCTGCAATTGGCAATACAATTGTGCTCAAGAAAGCTAAGTCGGTTTTAGAACTTAAGTTCACATTAAGTCGGAATGTTTGGAGCGCATGTGCCCCCTCAAACCACTTTTCTGCACAAACGCCATATCGCAGTGTCCGCACTTAAAACAGCGGTTGTCTGCATGAATCTTCATGTGTTCAGTTAAAATCTTCTTCAAACCGTACGACTTGCAACACACTTCGCACGTAAACTCTTTCGTACCAGTGTGTTTCACCAAATGGTGTTTCAATCCGGCTTTCAGGAAAAACGCCATGTCGCACTCTGTACACTTATACGGTCTTTCTATTAAATGATCTCTTTTAACGTGCGTTTTCAAAGCGGCTTGGCTCTTGAACGTTTTATCGCACGCTTGGCATTTCTGCGTCTCCGTCTGTACACCATGCACCTCCTTTTGATGTTTAACCTTCTGTACAAAATCCCTGAATTTCTCGTTACAGTATCCACACCTATTCAACTTTGTGCCGCTGTGTACTCTTCTCTCGTGAGCTTTCTGTTTTGGTAGCGTGTCAAACACTTTAGGGCACAAGCTGCACTTGAACGTACCAACGTCATGAGTTTTAGAATGGTTCCTGAGCATCTTGCGATTGATAAATCCGCTATCGCACTGTTCGCATATGTAGTTTCTGAAATGTATCATCATATGTTCCTGGAGCGCTTTGAAAGTGCTGGAAACGTGTGAACAAAAGACGCAACGCAACGCTTCGTCTGTAAACTTAAAAGGTAGGACGTGGCTCTTAATATCTGTGTATAGTTGTTTTTTATGGGCGTCTATCAAATGGTTCATAAGAGGTTCTAGGGAGTCTACGTCAACGCCACATAAATCACACCGTAGAGCAGTAATATCAAGTTTGACTCTAAATGTATCCATAATTTTGTCCCATGTGAAGTCGCGTTTTGTTTTGAGATCGTAATCATGGTTCTGTATCGTGTGGCTCTTAAGGTCAGCAGGATTAGAGTATTCGTTTATACAGAAGCTGCACTGGTACCCTATATCACTGTGTCCTCGAATAGGCGTCGCGTTAGTACATTCCAGGATAACTCTTATATTATTTCGATGCATGTATATTTCTGCGAGACTTTTCGGTTTTTCGTCTTTATCGTTTAAGTTCACGTTAGTTTTAGTCTTTATTTTAGGTTGTTTCTTAATCCGAGACGATTTTTTCGATATTCCTTCTTCACTTTTCGAGGTCCGTTCGAGTTTGACATTTGTCTTCAGTGCACCTACAAAGAAAAGCACAGATTGAATTTCTTTTGCCACGACGCATTCAAGTTTTTGAGAAGGCACGCCACGTAGGATTAAACAAAAAAAAAAAAGTTCATGACTTGTCACGTAGAGGTAACATAAAATCAGCAGTGGTCATGGTCGTGATAAGAAATTAAATACGTACTCTGACAAGATTCATCATTTATTCTTTTAACGAGTATTTCATTTTACATCTTATTACTACCAGTTTTGCATCATATCAAGAGATCTCATACATTAATGTCAATACCAACATTCTTGTAAAAAAACATCAACCTAGCGGCACTAAGTAAGTTTAAAACATATCTGATAAAAAACTCATGTATCCACGTGCCGCCCAAATGTCTAATACACAAATTCAATGGAATTACGAACCTATGACTATGTAACAAATTCATTATCTTGTTCGAACAATCAGATTAAAAATATCTGTATGGTGGGCGTGATGAGGTTAGAGTAGTTCAGAATGTTTGGACCGCATGTGCTTCCGCAAGCTGCTCTTCGTCACGAACGCCATGTCGCAATGTTCGCACTTGCACCTGCGTATGTTCGCATGAATCTTCATGTGCTCAGTCAAAGTGCTGTGCAGCCCATAAGACTTCCAGCACAGTTCGCAAGTAAACTTCTTCGAGCCAGTATGCTTCACCATATGTATAGTCAACTGGGACTTCGCATAAAAAGACATATCGCACTGCGTACATTTGTAAGATCTTTCTATCAAATGATCTCTTTTCACGTGCGTTCTCAGCGCTGCCTTGTTATCAAAGATCTTGTCGCAAGCGTTACATTTAGGCGACTCGGTCTGCACACCATGCACCTCCTTCAAGTGTTTCACTTTCTGTACGTACTCCCTGAACGTTTCATAGCAATAGCCGCACCTGTTCAGCTTCTTGGTACTGTGGACCTGCCGCTCGTGCGATTTCTGTTTCCGTAAAGTGTCAAATACTTTGGGACAGGACGTGCATTTAAATATGCCAGTTTCGTGGGTTTTAGCGTGGTCCCTGAGCATCTTGCGATTGATGAAACCGCTATCGCACTGCTCGCAGATACAATATCTGAAATGCACCATCATGTGTATCAGCAATGCTTTGAACGTGCTAGAAACATCAGAGCAAAAGATACAGCGTAATGTTTCGTCGGTAAACTTAAAAGGTATGATGTGACTCTTGATATCAGTATACAGTTTCTTTCCATGTCGTTCTATTAAATGATTCCTAAGTAACTCTATCGTGTCGACATCGCTGCCGCATAAATCACAGCGTAGCCCTGTTATATCCAATTTGACGCTAAACGTGGCCATGTTCTTTTCCCAAGCAAAATCGCTTTTGGTTTTGAGTTCGTGGTGGTGCTTATCGAGCGAGTGAGTTTTAAGATCGGCAGGCTGGGGGTATTCGTTTTTACAAAAGCAGCACTGGTAGCCGACGTCGCTGCGACCGCGGATAGGCGTCGCGTTCGTACACTCCAGAATAACTCTGATATTGTTACGATGCATATGTATTTCCGCGAGACACTTCGGCTGTTCGTTTTTGTCTTTTAAGTTCAGTTTAGACTTTCGAAGTTTAGCTTTAACTTCTTTAGCAACTCGAGATGTTTTATCCAATCTCCTGTCTCCTTTCACCTCGGTCCATTCGACTTTGACGACACTTGTCGTCAGTAAACCTACAAAGAAAAGCACAGATTGAATTTCTTTTGCCACGACGGAAATCGCTGTTTTCAGAGGCTGGCACTTTTCAAATAATATTCACAGCGGTAAAGCATGTTATGTTGTCGCTGGCCGATTTTGAGTAAACATGAAAGTAGGATCGAGGTTGATTGTGATATTAATAAAGCGACTTGAAAAATAGTTCTTTATTATTTTAAAAACTTTTACAATAGTTTCATTATTAATAATATTACTTAATTACAATTACAACACTAAATATTTGCTTTATACATTAAACTCTTTGAAAAGCTTTCGGTGTAAGCTGTTTACGTAGACATTCTCTATATAACATGGGTCACATTTAGGCGATAAAAGCGGTCAGCACAGCACAAGTGGCATTCTACCAACGAATTCTTACAATTTCATTGCAGTATCTGATCGAAAATGGTTTTAACCGAAAACGAAGTTTCAGCTTCTGTCCTACTTTAGGCCGAAACCGAAAAAATATATGAGACGTGTCTTGTCCAAAAACGAAACTGAAGCTCGGGCGATTTACCAATATGTGCACGAAACTATCTAGATTAGCTGAGAATAACGGTATTCTATTATTGAAACAGTTTAACTCTACTCTACGCCAACCAACTGCGCGATAGCTACGCGGCTCGAAGAACATTAAAAAACATCTTCAGATAAGGTCTCAACTAGTCTGATCATCCCCGACTTAGAATCGCGAGTCATACAGATTATTGTGTAATTTCTATATCAGAATGTTTGGAGCGAATGTGTGTCTTCAAGCTGCAATTCTGTACAAAAGCCATGCCGCAATGCTCGCACTTATATCGGCGATCATTGGCATGGATTCTCATGTGTTGAATTAACGTCTTCCTCAGCCCATACGACTTCGAACACACTTTACACTCGAATTCCTTCACACTACTGTGCTTCACAATATGCTGATCCAACTGATTTTTGGTATAAAAAGTCATTTCGCAATGCGGACATTTGTTAGGCCTCGAGTGCAAGTGGTCTCTCCTAATATGGTTTTTCAGTGCCAACGGGGAATTGAACGTTTTCTCACAGGGTTCGCAGCGTGTGATTCCGTGTTGGAAGCCATGCTTCTCTTTCATATGTTTGACTTTGGATTGGTATTCTCTAAATCTCTCTGGACAGTAAGAGCACTTATTTAATTTCACTAATGTGTGTACACATTTCATGTGGTATGTTCTCTTTTGTTCTGTATCGAATACTTTGGTGCAAAAGTTGCATTCAAAGGTGCCAGTTAAGTGGACATTGGAGTGTCTAACGAGACTTTGACGTGTGACAAAACCGCATTCGCACGACTCGCAAATAAAATTTCTAAAATGTATGTTCATATGTTCCAGCATAGCTTTGAAAGCGTTGAAAGTGTGGAAACAGTAAACACACCGCAATATTTCTTCATTAAACCTAAAAGGTAGTATTTGACTGTTGATTTCTGTGTAGATAATCTTTCCGTGGACATCAGTTAAATGTTTCACAAGTTCTTCAAGTAATTCGATTTCGCTGTCACAAACGTTGCAGCGTAGCCCTGTTATGTCCAATTTAACTAAAAATTTATAAGTCGTTTTCTTTTCCATGAAAAGTGCGTTGGATTCACTATGATTTTCAATCGTGTGCTTTTTTAGATCAGCGGGGTTTGGGAATCGCTCGGGACAGAAGCAGCACTGAAAGCCGAGCCCGACGTGGTCGCGGATGGGCGTTGCATTAGAACATTCCAGAATCACGCGAATATTGTTACGGTGTTTGATTATATCCTTCGGCTCCCTGTCTTCAACAACTAGTTTAACCGAAGTTGTCTTCTTTGGTGCCTTATTTTCATCGAATAGGTCCAATTCTTTTGTCGCCACAAGACCCTTACCACCTATAAAGAAAATTATTTGTTATTTATTATTAACGCGGGCAAACAACAGCAGGGCAAACTAGACGAGATACCATTTGCGTTTTAAATGGCAAGTTGGCTATTAAATGAATTAAAACCTTATGATTTATTAAAGAAATTTAGTGTATTTTCGGCATGATGACAGTATTGGCTCGTGTCCTACTTTCCCATTTTTGGTGCAAAATACAAAATATGTATTGCTATCTAGCTAGCTATCATGTATTTGTTAAGTCAACTTTTAAATTATATCAAATCTAATAAGAGTTTTTAATGATTCACGGTTAAGTTCATTCGAAATATTATAAACGGGATGTGAACGGGATTTATTTATTTATTTATTCAACATTTATTATAAATCAACATTCCACTTATTAGATTAAACATTGGTCCTGACAAATGTTTAAAGACTAGTGTGCAGTAACAGCCCAAGTAGACCGAGGCCTGTGTTAGGGCTAGTTACAGAGTTACATGACACAGTTTACAGAGAGCGATCGAGCTTCTTCTAGATTTAAACTAAACAACATCTAGTTTAACGTGGTTTAACCAATTATAAAGTTAAGAAATACACATTATTTTTTTACATTAATTACTTTAGGTTAATATAATAATTATTATTATACAAAAAATAACATAAAACTACAGAAATGTGTGACGGCTTCAGTACAAACTATCACAGGAGCGAGGAGCCGGACGATATCATGGTCATGGCAGTAGTTTTGCGTAAAATGTCCTAAATTCTGAGAAAGAGAATTCCAAAAGAAACCGTTTACTATTATTATTTAAGCTATTCATTTTTGGACAGTTATTATTTAACGTTGTATTTGAGTTATTGAGCATATGAGAATCCAATAAAACTTGCAACTCATTGGGTAATTCCTCATAAAGTCTGGGCGCAATGTATGAGAAGTGCTTTTTTGCCGCTGCACTATTCCTGCCTGGTGTTTTGAATTTATTACGTGTGCTTCTGAGGTTTTCAGGAATTTTTCTTTGAGTCACTTCGTTAGGGTGCTTTCCGAGATATACTATCAATTGCCAGATATAAAGTTGCCTTGGTGCCAATACTTTAGTCAATCTATATATAGATTCGGTAGAAAAGCGTCTGGGTTTTCTGTGAATTATTTTAAGAATCAGTTTTTGCGCAATTTCTAATTTCGACATAAGTTGTAAGTTACAGCTGCCCCATGCCACAATGCCATACAAAAGGATTGTCTGGGTCAACGCATAGTACACTGTCTTCAGTGTTTCCCTATCAATTATGTTCCGAAGTTCCAGAAACACATAGGCAGTTTGCCTAATCCTTGCCGCAATGCTGTGAGAGTGGAGATCCCATTTCATATTTTCATCAATTTCAACACCTAAATATCTATATGAATGCACCCTGACTAACTCTATACAGTTACAACCAGTGTCACTATTCCTAGAACAATCGTGGATTTTTAAGCTGATGTTTTGCTGTGGTTGTGCCGCTCTACTCAACGAGAAACACATATAGTTCGTTTTAGAAACATTCAGGGTCAATAGATTCGTATCATACCAGGCCTTTGCGATCCTCAAACCATCAGACGCGAGACCCACTACTTCATCCCATGATTTACCAACAAAGCTAATCACTGTATCATCGGCAAACAATGTGCAGCTGCAATCTTTCGACTGTAGCAGGGAACAGAAGTCATTCACATAAATATTAAATAATATAGGTCCCAATACACTGCCCTGTGGCACACCAAAGTCAACAGGCAGCTCCCCACCGTCGACATTATTTAGTCGTACCAGCTGTCTCCTGCCAGACAAATAACTTTCGAACCACCTCAGCATCCTTCCAATAACTCCGTATGCCTCCAACTTTCTTAAGAGTACTTTGTGCGAGATGGTGTCGAATGCCTTCGTCAAATCTATAAAGACAGATAGCACTTTAGCTTTATTATCCACGTGATCTATTACAAATTTCGATAATTTGGCTATTGCGTCACTAGTACTACATCCCTTTCTGAAACCATACTGAGAGTTCGACAAGATATTATTGTTCCCCAAGTAAGAGCAAAGTCTTGCCTTAACTATTTTTTCAAAAATTTTGGAAAGACTTGATAAAAGTGAAATGGGTCGATAATTTGACAAATCATTGTCATTCCCTTTCTTGAAGATCGGGATAACTACCGCAGTTTTTAATGCTTGAGGAAACGCACCACATTTCAGGCTAGTATTCACGACATGTGCCAATGGTTTGATCACATGTTCCGACACAGCTCTGAGTGTATTTCCCGGAACACCATCAAGTCCACTAGAACCATTGTTCTTAAGTGATTTTATTATTGAACCGATTTCTGTTGGATTAGTGGGCCCGAAGTATAAAGACGCGTCCGCTTGATGTCTAATTTATTCTTCTGGATCTGGATATCAAATCTATTCTTCTGGTAGAAATTGAGTCACCCATCTGTTTCCCAAACATGTTTAGCTATTATGATTATGACACTAGTCAACCTATGCGCATCATATTTGTTCATGTGTAATGTTAAATTTGTGTAAGTGTAATGTAACATTAAATTGCTCACTTTCAACACACTCCGTCCAAGTGCTTAGATTTCATGTGGCTCTTCAAACTACACTTCTGAATGAACGTCTGTCCACATATCTCGCATTTAAATCTCCTGTCGTCTTGATGTATCCTCATGTGTTCGCGTAAAGTTTTCTTCCTAGCATACGCCTTCTGGCAGACATCGCATCGGAACTCGCGTTCACCCGTATGCGCTATCATATGGTGGTTCAACTGGGCTTTGCCGTAGAATTTCATATCGCACAGCTGGCATTGGTGCCGCCTCTCCATGAGATGGTCGCGCTTCGTGTGTCTCGTGAGACCGTCTCGACTCTTGAAAGTTAGCGGGCAAGCATTACATTTCAGCTCCAATGGTTTCTCCCCATGTTCCTTCGCCATATGCCCAATTTTCTGCGCATGGCGCGTAAATTTCTCTGAACAGTACGGACATTTACTCCTCTTATGATCACGTATGTGCACAAACTTCTCGTGGTCATTCCGTTTGGCTTTCGTATCGAAGATTTTTGAGCATATGCTACAGGGAAACTCTCCCCGTTTGTGCCGACTATGATGAGTTTTAAGCCCTTTGACGCACGTGAACGGGGCATTACAGATAGTGCACAAATAATTCCTGTAGTGAAAGCTCATGTGTTCCAATATGTGTTTAAAATATTGGAATTCCTTATCGCATATCGCGCATTTAAGTACTTCGCTGTCGAACTTGAATGGTATTATGTGGTTGTTTACGTCCGTGTGGACTTCTTTATTATGCTCGGTCTTGAGGTGTACAAGAAGTTGTTCCAATTCAACGATTTCTGTATCGCATAGCTCGCAATGAAGCGTTGTTATGTCGAGTTTAGGAGCGAACCGAGTTAGGGGGATACCTTTCATGAAATTAATGATCTGTGTATCGTCGTGTTGTTCCAAAGTGTGCTGTTTTAAATCGCTGGGAATAATAAAGTTGTCAGAGCAGAACGCACAGCCGTATCCTAGGCCGGTGTGGCAACGTATCGGAGTAGCATTAGTATAAAGTAGAACAGTTCTAATGTTTTGTAAATGCTTATGGATCTCTTTGGTTTCCGTTGCTTCCCGTCTAATGGGGACAGGGCGTAGGTTTCTCAGGCTAGTTTGCGAGCCAGCCTTCTTTACTGTGACCGACCAGTCAAGCTCTGTCTTGAACGCGTCTGTTCTGCGCTTTACTCTACTGACTTGTTTATCTATTATCGCTTGGCGCGCGATACCTACAAACAAAATTACTGAATTAAATTTAGATACCGCATACCTACCTATTTTGTTTATCGCATTTAGTAACGTTGGTTGTGGGGAAAATCTAAATATCATATAATCAATAAAAAATAAAACACGTTCATTTAGAATATCAGTTTTATCTAGAAACTCTTTAAAACTATGTAATTGTTAATTATTAAGTACAGATCTATTGCACGGTTTATGAAATGACAAAAGTTTGTCAAAGTACCTAATAAAAGATTAACATAGTATTGATTTTCAGTCAGTCTTCTTTTCAGAGCGTATTCACTTCATTGTAAACATTATTTAAAATTAAAAACAGTGAAGTTAATGAATTAAAATAAAATCATTGTGAATAAAAAATAATTACATGAGATAAAGATAAAATATTTCATTGTGACGTAAAATAATAATTATGCTTTTAAAAGTTCAATAAATTAGTGAGATTATTATCATAAACACTAATAATACTCGATAATATCACGATTATTAAAAATGACAGAGAACTGGGCAGTCCCAGGATATAAAACTTGACGTCATAGTAAACAGCTAAGGACCAAACACAGACCCTTGAGAAATACCATTTACTTCGTCATACTCTGATTTTGAGCCAAAATAGTGCTTTTGGATATACCATGATTCTTTTTCATGTGTTTGCGTCTACTATTCTGCGTGGCGTAAGCTTTGCCGCACACGTCACACTTAAATTTCCTCTCGTTCGTATGCGTCGCCATATAATGCCCTAACATATGCCTTTTTATGAAGAACCCCATGCTACAGACTGAACACTCGTACGGGCGTTCTTTTAGATGAACACTCCTCATATGCAACATCAGATTCGACTTCAAATTGAACTTTTTGTCACACATGTCACACTTGATCCCTTCAACGTTGTGCACTTGCATCATATGCCTCGTTTTCTGGTAGTAATTCTTGAAGCGCGCCTTGCAAATTTGGCAGACACTGTCACCCGCTATGCCTTTGTGTTCTGTATTGACGTGTGCCTTCTTCTTAGACTCCGCTGCGAAGACCTGATCGCAATGACGGCACGGGAAGCTGGACTTCTTCTTCCCATGCGTTGTCTCATGCCTGTTGAGTCTAAAGCTGTTTACGAAGCCAGCTCCGCAGGTGGTGCATATAAAGTTTCTGTAATGAACATTCATGTGCTGCATCAGAAGCTTCATGTTGTGATACGCTTCGCTGCAGAGACAGCACTTGATCTGCTGCTCGTTGGCCAGTTTGAACGGTTGGAAGTAATCCGTGACGTCTAGATAGTATTTCTTGTCGTGCACTTTGACTAGATGCTCGGGTAGATCTTTGAGGTTATCTATTGGTGTGTCGCAGAGGTTGCATTTGAGGTTGACTATGTCGAGGAAGGCCACGAAGCTGCTCATGCCTGAGCCAGCTTTGTACGTGGGTTTCTCTTTAATGTGATCGTGCTGTGTGTGCTGCCGCAAGACCTCCGGGTCAGGGTAAGCTTTGAAACAGTACGCGCATATGTAGCCCGCGTCGTTCCTGTCCTTAAACGGGGTGGCATTTGAGTACTTGAGCAAGGTCGTCAGGTTGTGCCACTGTTTCTGCATCTCGGGCATGTGTTTTTCGCGAAACACCAATTTAGGAGCGTCCGCGCATTCCTCCTTTAGAGCCTTTTTCCGTTTTTTAGTTGCTCCCGTATCGCCTATAAAAGAAAAACAGGTTTTCACACGGCGTTCAGTCTCTAACGTTTATCAGTGCAGACGCTTTGCGTCAAGTTTTTGGCCAACGTAAACAAAGCTATCCTTCGTGTTCGTTTAGATGGGGATTTAAAAAAAGAAACAAGCCAGAGTAATTCATAGGTATAATATATTCACCTAATCACACAAAATTTGCTTGTATATTTGTATGTATGTATATGGTAAAACTTAAAAATATTTCATTTTTCACTTTAAAGCACTTAGTGACGAACAGGGACCAAGTTCATAATCATAATGCTGATGTGGAATCTTTTCAAAATAGACACATTTCATTAGGTATTGCAATATAAATATAGTCACATTTTCGATAGATCTACATAATACGGAACAGATACCGCCGCTAATTTCGTGAATCGATCTACAAAATATGAGTCTTCTTTTCAACATTACAACGAAACAATTCCGCTTTTTAGATACAAACTTTAATAAAGATATACATAAATTGCACTTAACTTAATATTTCGTATCACTTAAATTATTATAATGTTCATGTTCTTATTCAGAACCATTCAGAACTTGTTGCATTTCATCTCAGCAGAACGTAAATAATTTCATAGCGATTCAGAATTAGAAAAATATTCAATCCTCAAATGATCATCCAGCACAAATGACACAATACTTAAAACTTACAAATGAAGCTTACTTGGCTAACAAATTACAAGCCAAACCAAAAGAAACACTTAACTTTAAGCACAGGGTAACCTGCCTTTAAAATGTTCTGCTCAGCTGGATATAACAGCCCCTCAGCTTTTTAGATGATCATTGATATTTTACCCCCAAAAAAAAGCAAGCAACTACAAAATGCTTCAAGTGCCTAGTTCTACGAAAACTTTTGCTGTCGCTTCTCATCCTCCGACTTCTTCTTGTTCTCCGCCGCAATCTGCTTCAAGGTCAACTCTCTATTATCTATGAGATGCTTGACATCGTCAAACTCTTTGAAAATGTCTAAGTGGTCCTGGTGCAACCGCATGTGGCTCTTCAAGCTGCATTTCTGCATAAACGTCTTTTTGCACACCTCGCACTGGAACCTCTTGTCGTCCTCGTGTATCCGCAGATGCTCCTTGAGGGTCCTCGCTCTGGCGAAGGTCTTGGAGCAGACATCGCAGGTGTACACTTCGCCGCCAGCATGCCTCGACATGTGATCGACCAGGCCGCGTTTCGAGAAGAATTTCGCATTGCATTTGTCGCATAGGAAACTCTTCTGTTGCAAATGATGGTGCTTTATATGGCGATTGAGTTCAAATTTCTTCTTGTAGGTTTTATTGCAGGCGTTGCAAGGGTACACGACGGGGGTTTCGTTATGTACTTGCACTAGATGTTCGCTTCTATCGTAATAGCTTACGAAGATCTCGGGACAGTGCGGGCATTTGTTCCTCAGCCACCCGCCCTGGTGTACGCCCTTCTCGTGGTTCCTTTTCTTAGTGAATGACGTATAAGATTTATCACAGAACTCGCACGGAAAGTTGCCTTGCTCGTGGGTCTTATAATGCTTCCGAAGCGCCGCTATGGTGATGTAACCAATACCGCACTTGTTGCAGCAATAGTTCCTATAGTGACTACTCATGTGATGATAGAGGTTTTTGAATGATATGTGGATAACGGAGCACACTACGCACGTGAAGTTATGACCGTCATCCAAACGGAATGGCAGAATGATATCCTTGATGTTTTTATATATGGTCTTGTTGTGGACGAAGACTAGGTGGTCTTTCAGGTCGTTGAGATCTTTCATGGGTTGGCGGCAGACGGTGCACTCTAGGTTGGTTATGTCGACTTTGATGGGGTTATAGCTGAGTTTATAGTCGATCATGGAGTTGAGTTTGTCCTTCTCGGCCTGCTGGGCGGTGTGGGCGCGCAAGTCGTCCAGCAGTGGGAAGTACTTGGCGCAGTAGAGGCAGGAGAAGCCGCGCTGTGTTTTGTCGCGGAACGGACTGGCGTTCGAGTACTGCAGTATGGCGGTAAGGTTGACCCTGTGCTCAATACGCTCTGGGGTTGCGCTATCGTCCGTTTTCTTTTTCTTTTTCTTGCGCTTGGGCGCGTCGCCGTCCGTTCCTATAACAAACGAGCACTCGATTATCTTCACAGTCTTCTTATTATAGGTATGGGTTTTGCACTTGGTCTTCCAACTGTAGGTTGTATTTGTGTCCTGCGGGTTACAGTTTGTTAGCGCTTAAAGGCGTCGGCGTTTGTTACAAAAATAAAGGGTAAGAATGGATAAATAAATAAAACAATCAAACCGTAACAGTATTTATTTATATTGACTTAAATCTAGCAAACTAATTTACTAATTAATTTTAATCCCGATTAATACAATCGAATACACATTTTAGTAGAGTAGTAGGTATACTTACGTAAATAGAGGACGTTTCCACAAATACCTCATAAATTCACGTCAGATCCTTTCTGGTTTTCGGTGTTTTTTTTTCATCACGTCTTCTTTTTAATAGGCACACACGTCGTAGTAACGCAATAAAAGGTTGAGAATTTTTTAACTAAACATTTATCAAATAATTTCCAAGGGCGGTGAATTCCGCAAAAATTATGAATTTGTTGAGCAACGATAGATTATTTTCACAGTTAACTTTGATAAAAATACAAGTGTCGTGAAAATATTTATACTGTTACTAACCTAATTCCAGAACCAATCTTAAGCTATAGAACTTAGATCCAACTATGTAAAATTGTAAACAATCATAATTTAAACAGATATACCCGTAACAACATTTTACATTAATTTACAAATTATAACGCAACTTTCAACTTACCTTTGCATCAGTCAACGGGACACAACCACCACGTAGCTTTATCCTTATTCGTATTTCTCATATCTTGGTAAGAGACAAAAGCTTCTGCTGTTTGCTTCGTTTGTATCATTTGTCACTTTTAATCTTTATCCTTTCATATTTAGAAAAACATGTGATCGTCGAATAGGATAAGTAACAGTGGGGTAACCACTATAAAGAAGTGCATCATCTTGCCTTCTGTGCTCAAGGCCAAGCCAGTTCGGGGGCCCCTGGCATTTTGCCAGCCCTGCTACCCTATAGTTACGTCACTGATAAATAAGACGTCAGACTTCATACATATCACTGTACGTCACAGAAAAGGCTTTGGTCGATGCATCAAGACCCTCCAATGTATCTTACATTCAAGAAAAGCTCATCCGTCAGGTTTAAAACTTCATCAAGTGATTTACAACGTATCTTCTTTTCACTGTCTTAAAATCTTCAGCAAAACGCAACTCTTTGCTCTCACTAACATTTTGCCATTCACGGTTTTGTAACCTCTTATGATTTTGAATTATTCTTGACGAATCTAAAGATATTTAATCTCTTGGAACACATAAAAAGGATATGTTCCATTTCGTTCCGTATTGACCGCTGCAGACAAATAGATATCACCCCTCATGATGATACGCTTCAAGCCTGATCATTTGGCCACTGTGCTAAGCTGTGCTCCCATCTCTTTACCTATCACTTACATAAAGATTACAGGTAATACCGGGCCATTTTCCGCATATTAAATGCAAACTATGTTAGATTTAAAAAGACCGAATATTTCAACAGCTGTCCGCGCGATTAAAATAAAGAAGCATTACTCTTCTCAGTGTCACTGGGTTCCCGCAGGCTGCAAGAACTGTCCATCTATCTCATTCTGACATACGCGTATTACATCGCTCTTTCCCTTGTGTTGCAGTATCTTTTGTATTGAGTCTGCCAGGCCAGATCCTGAAGGAAGCCTAGACTTTTTGTTCGATCACTTGTTACACTGCATACATTGCGCCGTTCCATCCATCACTTTAACTTGTTAACACAGAGAGCCAGCAATGGAATGCTACACCATCATGTAATGCGATATTCATATTATTTATCGGTCACTTGTTCGTAAAGAATATTAAGGCTTTATAGTTTAAAATCGTATGTAATGGTGTTGGTATAAGATTTAAAAAACACACATATAAAAGTGAAACTGAACCTCGACTAAAATCATAAATGGATTCTAGCTTCATTCAAATTCTAAAGTAATCTCAGTTTAATTTTTATACATTTCCTTTATTTATTCCTGTAGTAAAATTTCAAAGTTTAAAAGAAATAGTTTCAACACAAAATATCATTAAAATCTTCCACCCAAGATGCACTAAACATTACAATGTTATGATATCAAAACATCTCAGAAATAAGAGAATTTAAATTTCAACTTTTCCACCACACAGCCTTTTGGAGAACTCGTCATCACTTACCTGCACCTACTTACCAAATCTTTGTAGTGTCGTAATGATTTATATGGTTTTTTTTATTATATTAGCCTAATTGAGTGTCCCACTGCTGGGCAAAGGCCTCCCCTTTTTTCCGCCGCTCGTCCCGGTCGAGGGCATGCTCCTGCCACTCTACTTGATATGCGTCCAAGTCATCCCGCCACCTTTTTCTGGGTCTGCCAACGCTTCGATGGCCATCTCGCGGAACCCAACGGGTTGCGATTAAGGTCCATCGCTCTATATTCATGCGGCAAATATGACCGGCCCAGTCCCATTTCAGCTTAGCGGTATTTGCCCCCACATCCATGACTCGGGTTTACGAGATTTATATGGTTTATTTTTTTTTCAAATCATTGTAGAAGAACCCATAGACAATAGCAACACCAGAACCTAGCAGCCTAGAGGACTAAGATAAAATACCTCAAGTGCTAATAATTTCATCGGCTTTTCGCTCTCCACGCCGGAGCACATTAGCGAGTAAGATGATGGTAGCGATCTGGACGGACCCCGCACTAAATCCTACCAACCATATATAGCTATCATCATCATCTTCCCAGCGGTTTTCCTGGCATTTGCCACGGCTCAGTGAGCCTGGGGTCCGCTTTGACAACCTAATCCCAAGATTTGGCGTAGGCACTAGTTTTTACAGAAGCGACTGCCATCTGACCTTCCAACCCAGAAGGGTAAATAAGCCTTATTGGGATTGGTCCGATTTCCTCAAGATGTTTTCTTTCACCGAAAAGCTCATGGTAAATTTCAAATGAAATTTCGCAAATAAATTCCGAGGTGAGTAAGCCTCCGATTTTTTTTATCTGTTACCAACTGTCACGTGACCTTGTTACTATGCGAATATTTGTCACTAAGCGTCATCTGTTTGAATGATGTGTCTGTACGACACAATTACAAACTCCCGTGGAACATGTACTATATGTGTATGTGTGTGTATGTGTGTACCTGCTATGGGTGGTGTAGGGGTATAGCACGCGTCACGGAATGACGAAAACCCGGGTTCGATTCCCGGCCATAGCTTTACTTTTCGGATTTTTCCATGTGTTCTAATTTTCAGTGTCGTTTAGAAATTAAATTTCTAACGGTAAAACGTAAAAAGTAAACATTAAAAATCAAGAAGTAAATTTCTTGATTAATTTGATATTTCCTTTCACAAACACTGTCTAAAGATACCTATTCATGTGTTATGGTAAGGTGTGGTTAAAATATCACCAGCATAGTTATTGCTAGGAAATCTTTATTGACGGACTCATCCGTCACTAGATCAATTGTGATGAAATTTGCGAATTTATTTAGTAAACAAAAAATATTTACCTGATTAAAAAACATTGGATTAAAAAGAAGACTATTTATATTTATTTCTAACTAATACATTCTTTAGCGCTTCATGTGGTGGAAATTATAATAAATATCATAACTTTGTAATATTTGCTTAAAAACTATCAATAAACATGAATAATAACTAGATGAAACACTTTTAGAAAAGCAAACAATTTTAATTGTATTTTTTTTTACAATTTTGAGACAGTTTTGGTTTGCATTAAATGACAAATAAATTACCATCGCATCGAACAGATTGACTTCTGAGTTCTGACCCACTGTGGAACCGACTCACAGTAAATGTCATAGTGACATTACAAGTTTACTTTTCGTTATTTCGTTTCCGTTCCTGGTTACCAGTTAAAGAACTGTTCAATTGAGATAGCGGTTTGTGCGCTTTTCGTACGTCATTCGTTTTTAGGGAACGAAATTAACCGGTTAAATTGAAAATTACGAAACAAGAGCAAGATAGAACTTGTGTTGCTGTCTCTTTTGCACCACCACTGGAGCGTCTGGCGTATGTCAGCGGCGTCTGGGTTTAACCGGTATAATTTCGTTAACGCGAACGTTAAAATTTCGTTCTCTGTACTTAACGGTAAGCAAGTCCATTTCGGTTGGTCATTCCATCAATTAACCGGTATATTATCGAACGAAATAAAATAACGATATTGGAACAATATTAACAGGTATATCAATAACGGTTCCGGTCCCTGGATGTGATGTGTGAACATTCTATGGTGGGTCAGGAATCAAACTGTTTGACAGCACAAAAATGCAAAAACTGAAACACGTTAGTCGAGTTTGTTGTAGCTTTTCTAAAACATTTCAAAGTGAAACTGAGCTCATGTGTCCATACCGAAATAAATGATATCTCATTTGTAGTGTATATAATTGTTGATATTGTTTTTGAATTTATTAAAAATAAAACATATTTCCAAACAATACTGACAACTACACCACCAAAGGACCTGCCTACCTAACTACTATACCGGATTGATGAAGATCCGGGTTCGATTCCCAGCCATAGGTTTACTTTTAGGATTTTCTATGTACCCTAATTAACAGTATTGTTTAGTTTAGACATATAATTTCAAAAAAACAGGTAAACCATAAAAATAAATACAAAAATCGGGAAGAACTCTCGATTCTTTGATAGTAGAAATCAATTAATTACGGCCCTGGTTTGTTCTGTTACTTAAAGATTTGAGATCTTAATTAAGCAGACCTTTAATAACCGTTATTTTTGCATAACGCTAGTTTTCATAACGTTACATTACCGAATAACGATTTTTTAATAAAACACTTTGTACAACGCTATTTTAAATTTCATAACATTATATTTTATATTTATTTTATTCATCCAGCGATCCAACACAACACAACACTCAATTGTTTAACACCACACCACCTACTTAATATAGACCGACCGCCCGCGCGGTACAGGGGCGAGTTCAAAACTATAGTTCATAACGTTATATATAAAGTTATTTAATAACGATATGATACGATATAACGTAAAACGTTATGAAGGAATATAGAATTTGTTTGAACGAAATTTTAAACACAAACGACATATACCGGTATCATATCGTTTTTTTTTTTTTCATAACGTTTTAAAGGTCTGGGCCTAACCTGAAATCAGCATGGACACAAGGACTCAGCCACTACCAAATGAAACTAGCCACCTACGTTTTTTGGACGACTCCGGCTCAGCCTTGGCCTTTTTGGCGCGGGAAGTCGTCGCCTTGGCCGCTCGCTTCTTGGGTTTTGGCTTCTCTTCCATTTCCTCCTTAATGGGGACCTCGTATTCTGTAACAAAGGCATGCTTTAGCGTACTTGGTTTGGTATGATTATTAGTGTCGCCAAATTGGCGACTTTGTGGTTACTATTGGGACCAGTGAAGGTAAGACCAGACGATCGTAATTTTTGCGTAATGAGGGATTCAAGTGTTAACGCCCAAGATAAAAATAATTATGCTCCCGAGTGGCTCATACAACTTTTCACACCGAACATTAAAAAACTTGAAAAAGAATTCTAAATACAATTAGAGTTTCACCAACATAGAAAATGGCGTGGTTTTACAATTATCAACTTCAAAAAATTTAGAAAAGCCTTGAACAGAAAAGTTGCACTTTGATCCCTCTCGACAGGGAGCAAAGCTTACTTTTCTGAATGATAGGTGAAAAATAAATGAAACATGTGCCGTATGAAAGTTACCTGTCCCGGAGAAATCAGCATCGGACAGGTGATCAGACTCGATTGGGTCCTCATCCACAGACTCCAGCTTGATGGGATCTGCAACAAAATAAACCTTATAGATCTGCATTATTATATAGTAAAACGGGACCTAATCACGTAAACAAAAAAAAAAAGTATTTTTGTAAATACCTCGACGTTTCGGACGCGACTTTGCATCCATGGTCTCGAGAGGACTGACGTGGCTTATAGACATGGACATGGTGCCTACCAGGCCTTGCCTCGGAATGAGAGGGCTCGGGCTGTAGTTTCAGTATTAGCTGCGTATTCACTGAGCGAGCCGCCTCGCGAGGCAGCCTCGACCGTTTGCCGCGCGAGGCAGCCTCGTGCAAGAAAAGCCGCGTATTCACTGAGCGAGCTGCCTCGCGCGGCAGCTTCGTGAGGCAAATCCTCGGCCTGTCAGGACGTACCTCGACCCGAGCCACGCGTTGTCGGTTTTTGTCCATGCTCAAAGGCGCCTCAGCACGTTTGCCGCGCTCACTCAAGACGATTGTTTTGCCTCGCTTGTTCGCCGCGTGTTAGCGTCATGGATAAAGAGCGGTGTCTTAAATTAATCTAACTAATATTATAAATGCGAAAGTATGGATGGATAGATAGATGGATGGATGAATGGATGGATATTTGTTTGTTACTCAATGGCGCCTGAACGGCCCAACGGATCTGAATGAAATTCGGCACATAGATAGAGAAAAGTCTGGAATAGCACATAGGCTACTTTTTATCCCGGAAAATTGCGTAGTTCCCGCGGGATAGCGATAAACGAATTCTTTGCAGACGAAGTTGCTGGCAACCAGCTAGTACAACTATATGGCGAATATAGACGATTGTGGGATGCGCAATGTCCCGATTATACAAATAGAGGACTAAGAGAAGATGCGTGGAGAAATATTAGCGCGCAATGCTGCCTCAGCCTCACCGCGGCTCGGCTTTGCCGCGCAAGGCAGCCTCGATCAGTAGGATTTCTTGCATGAGGCTGCCTCGCGCGGCAATCGTTGCGCGGCAAACGTCCGAGGCTGCCTCGCTCGGTGAATACGCGGCTAATACCTAAAAAAGTTTCGTTTGCTTTGTGGTTCTATAAAACCACACAATTTTTTTTTTTCTGATGTACCAAGTTTAATTTAAGAATTATTATTATATTGTATTTTGTATAATTATATTGTGTCTCACTCTTGACATCCTTGTTCTGCAGACGCCTCTTGAACTGCTCCTCGGTGTGCAGTACTTGCTTCTTGAAGTTGACAGCGTTACGGAGCTGCGTTATGCACACCTCGCAGATGCCGTTCTCCATGTCGTCTGGAGTGCATAACTAGACGGAAATGATAAATTATAAGTAGGTGAAAGATATGCAACAATCTCAGTTCTGTAGTCCCAAAAAATTTGCACAGCAAAAAGCGGCCATATTAGTTTTGTGCAAATTTTTTGGGACAACTACGGAACAACAAATTGTATACGCCGCTTTTATACATATTATAGATGTTTTCCTAGTATCTAACCTTCGAAAATTATTAGTGGCGCTAGTTTCGCGGCGGGTGTCGCCTTAAGAAGGTAAACACATTTCTTGGTTTCGAAATTTGTATCATATTCATCCCTCTCGCTCTGCTACCTATACTATAGGTTATTAGTAAGAATGCGACAGCAATACGCACGCCTTGAAAATTCGTTGCATACAAATTAAATTGGGGCCACCAATTACAGGGTGTACATTCCGAAAGCGTACATTAAGAGCACCCCAAGACATATTTGAATTTGAAATTAGAACCCGCGGGCTTAACCCAGTTTGTGTCAAATAGATTATTTGCCCATTTATCAAGCAGTAGGTAAGTACGTGGATAATGCAAGGTTCGCACGCCGCTAGGAATTATGCTATTACAATTGCTACTTTCAAGATTCCTCTACCTTGTAAACTTAACTCAACATAACTGCACAACTATGTAACTATAGCTCTCGTTCTACATTCGATTTTATCGTCCACTGCGCGTCACTGCGTATTAAGAAAATCAATACCTTCACGCGGTGCAATGTACTGCGTAGCATATGGACGCAACATTAGGCCTATTTAATTACTAAAACTGACATTAAATTAAGAAACTAACGATTTCTCAGTCTTACTCAATATGCAGCTCAAAAATGAGCATGAAGGCGTCAATATGAACAGTAAGCTTTCTAAATGAAAGCATGAAAATATCTCCAGTTGTCTATCGGAATGGTATATTCAGATGATAGTTTTGATAAAAATCCCCTTGCTTGAGTATTTAGCACTAAACAATGGATATAACTTGATAAATAACTCACTTTAACATCAAAACAGTCAGTCAACATGTCGGCATAAACCTCTTCCTCACCCATCCAATGATACTTAGTTTTAATGTCTTTGAACGTTCCTTCCGACGAACAGCACCTGCACATGCCACTGTGCAGTGTATTCGTTATTTCCATCATGGTTTAACACTATTTAACAATCACATTAAAACAAATCTTAACTTATTCTTTATGATACATAAGCGTAGGACGCTATGCGCTCACAAGCGTGTCCGCCATTTTCTGAAATAATAAAAAAAAATGGCCCAGTCGAACCACAGATAATGTACTCTGACTCGTTTAGAAATAAAGTAATTACAGTGAGTGATATGTTTTACAATTTAATCATGTAAATATAAATGTTTATTATTTTAAGCCATTCTTAGCGATTACGTAAAATATTTTAGACATTTATTAGGAAAGTTGAGTATTTATATGGTATTTATTGACTCCACTTTTGAACGAGCTTCGGAATAAAGCTTGCCATGCAATGACTTGGCCTTCTTGGCCCTATTGGCCACAGGACTTAGCTCTCAAAAAAACCGGTAAAGTAAGAGCCACTCTACAATCCACAAAAAAAAGATTGACAAACTGTCAAATCTGAATCTGTCAATTAATGGATTGGGCCTTCCTTGGGCAGATCCAGTCCATGAAATTGAAATCAGATTGAACTAATTATTTCTGTTCTAAGTGTATGTATTAAATGTTGAAAAACTGATGCAATGGATGTAGTAAATTCTTGCCGGTGCTGCCTGCTGCGGCCACCAGACAAAAATTTGAAGACACCGTATTTTCGTCTCGGTCAAACGGAAGTATATTCGGACATGCTAAAAGAATGCTTCGAGATTCATGTAAATATTGCTATTTTACTTATTAAGAACCAGGCAAAATACATGTCAGTTGCCTTAATTGTATAATTAAAAAGTTGTTTGATCTGTTTCGCGAAATATTCTGGTTGGGACTCATTCGGATGTAAGTGCCATCCTTGATCGTTTATTTAGAACGGTCCGCACTATATGTTTATTACCTCAAAATCTAGGGATTTTGTATCACTACAAGCTTTGTATCAGTTTTTTTTTGTGTAGCCACTATGCCAAGAAGATCTGACCCTACTCCTGTTTATATTTATTCATAATAACTTTTTTGAAATGACTTCATAGTTTCAATCAATTAATTATACCAGTATAGATTAGTACAGATAAGGTTTATGAGCTACAAATGAATTAATTAATGTCTGGTGCGCGTAAGAAACGGATCTGAATCAAATATGAGGCTAGTCTTGGATGTTGTATGTATTTATCTACATTATATAAGTATTTTTATCCGTTGCCTGGTGTAAATTGTGACATGATATTTATTTAGTTATCTTTTTGGATTTTTGTTCTAGTCAGTAAGATAGGTATTATTTGAGACAATTGTTGGGTCTGTGTGACATGTTGATTTATGGAGAGCCTGAGTAAGGCTGGTTTGATGTCATTTTTTTCGTTTATACACATCTTGTTAGGAACCAAAAATGCCAGAAACCCAGAAGTCCAGAAAAGCAATATGTCAGAAATTTTTGTTTAGTTTTAAAATTATCCCCCTTATTCATAAACTAGCAACCCGACCCGGCTTCGCACGGTCTATTATGCATGTATTATACATATTAAAAAAAACCGCATCAAAATCCGTTGCCTAGTTTTAAAGACTTAAGCATGCATAGGAACATAGGGACAAAGAAAACGCCTTTGTTTTATACTATGTATACTTCATTTAATTTTGAATGAGAAACCACAACAACATTATATTGTGGCTCGTGTACTGTAATCTCTTTACAATTTGTACTAGAGTAACAATTGACGACACGCAAATAAAGTGACATTAACACAATTTTCTTTTGCGGCTCCCAGACTATTGTACTGTACTATTTGCTAGGTAAGAAGTAGTTGACCAGACGCAATATAATGTTATTATGGTTTCTCATTCTAAATTAAATGAAGTATAGTGATGATGATCTATAGGCTTCTGCTAACTTAGCAATTGTTTGTCCTATGAAAAAGGGGGTTACTCTGCTGCTCAGAAGAAAAAGTGTTCATAATATGTGTATAAACATTTTTAATAAAATACCAAGCGCCCTTAGAATATTACCTTGTCGCGAATTCAAAACCACCTTGCGCAGAATGTTGACTGAAAAGTGTTTCTACAGTATTAACGAATTTTTAAACCACAAATTTGAAGATTTACATTGCATGACAAAAGATTGTTTAGTTTAGTTTATTTTAGGAAAATTTATTTGACATTATATTCAATGACATGAATAGTTTTATCTTAATAAATTCACAATGACATTATATAAATTTTATGGGTATCAAAGATAATGTTATTCTTATCGACCGAGTGACTCAATCACTGACCTTAGATTTTCACATGCCTCACTTGGCTGAACATGTTATGGGCAGCAATACTATTTATAAGATCTTATGTAACCATATGTTCATTGTGAATAAAAGTTATTATTATTATTATTATTATTATTAGTATTATCTGATTGAATTGTTTGTGTTGATGGTTCCAGGTGATGGGGGCCGAGGAGTGCGGCATCTGCGAGGTGTGCGTGTCGCGGCTGCGGGACGCGTGCGACTTCCGGGAGCAGGTGCAGCGCTGCCAGGGCGAGCTGCTGCAGCTGGCGCAGGCGCTGCACCACACAGGTGGGGGGGGGGGCAGCCAGGAGTGCCGCGTCTGTGACTGCACACGTCACTATTTTTTTATTTTTATTTTTTTATCTGAAATATTTACGAGGCTTAAGTGCACCTGTGTGACTGTCACTACTTTAAATTTGATATT
This sequence comes from Pandemis heparana, assembly GCA_963854515.1. Lineage (NCBI taxonomy): Eukaryota > Metazoa > Arthropoda > Insecta > Lepidoptera > Tortricidae > Pandemis > Pandemis heparana. The sequence continues at coordinate 3,270,263 of OY978032.1, forward strand.
ATGTATATAATGTTGAATGGATGACAAAAAGCACCGTCAAATAGACTACAAAAGACAAGTAACTTTATTAATGGTCAAAGTGTTTTGCCAAATTTAGTGAAAAGGTAGAAAATAGAATAGCAAGACAGACTTTTTTTTTTTTTTTTTTAATTATAACATCACATTTATTTATTTCTAGCTGTTGCCCGCGACTCCGTCTGCGTAGAATTCGATTATCGCTTTCCCGCCGGGACTATGCAATTCTCCGGGATAAGAAGTAGGCTATAACTCAGCTGGGAATTTTCTTAACAGATTATTAAAGTTTGCATCAAAATATATTTCTGAACATATTTTTTTTTTTTTTTTTTGGCTCAGCCGTTTAAGGGGAGTAGGCTTTAGAAAGTACCTAATTTAGAGCATTTGAAGGCACTAGTCGCCTTAAGAACGATTGTTTTAATTCCAGGTGATGAGGCGAAAGTGAAATTGGAGATTTCGGATGACGACGATGATAACGGTGCCTACATTCTACGTAAGCATTCGAATTATATAAGCACTAGTTATATGTAGTAGTGTAGCAAAAAAACTTGGTTACTTCCCAAAGTGACCCGAAAGACGAGTGACTTCCCGAAGTGAATATAGTTGCAGGAGTTCATTATTTGTACTTGGTGTCAAAATTTATTCTAGCTTCTGCCTGCGACTTCGTCCGCGTAGAAGTAACAATTGACTTGTCTGTCACTATCTATATTCTAGGGTACCAGCTATCTCCCTACCAAATTTTATTCAAATCCGTCCAGTCGTTTTAGCGTGAAGAAGGAACAAACATACACACTCACTCACATCGTCACTCACAAACTTTCGCATTTATAATATTAATAGGATAAATAAATAAAAATAAATAAAAATTAATGCGATTCAGTTTAGGTTCGCTCGCTGTTAGATCCATCCATACTAAAAATGACAGCTAAAACGTGAACTGAGTCAGAATTAAGACGTCATGGTACGGTCCTTGACCTTTTGTCAAAATGTATCCAATTTGACGCTACAGCGTTGACGGTGTCACATCAGTAGGCTTATTGTCTAACTCGCTCGCAATCGCCATCGTGTTCATTTTGACAGTTCTTGTATGAATGTGACAGCTAGCTGATTCCGATGCCAATTGTCAGTCCATACATGAACTGTCAAAATGAACACGATGGCGATTACGAGCGAGTTGACAATAAGCCTTCAGGTTTTTGTAGCGTCTTGATGGTTGCAGAGCTGAAGGAGGAGCTATCGGAGCTTGAGGACCTGAAGCCGCCGGACGCCTCGCTGGCCGAGCTGTTGGGGCTGGGCCGAGGCAAGCGCCGCCGGCCTCCCGCCACCGGTAAGCAGAAATGGTGCTCCGTACAAAACTTACCCGGGCGAATATTCAGAGTTTCTTCGGCGTTTTTTTTCATCATTATCGTCTCAGTATATATACCATTTTCATTCTTACCTGTCCTATTTGGTAAACAAAATTCTAACCTCAATGTGCAAGTTTTTGTAAAGAATAAGGTGTATTATGTTATCAAATAAACCTGAGGTAATATTTTGTACATAGTTTTGCTGATATTATATCTCCAGGACCTTTATTTACGATGAAATAGTTAAAAAATAACAAAAATGAGACGTTTGGAGGTTAGGATTTTGTTTACCAAATAGGACAGGTAGGAATGAAAATGGTATACCATTAAAAGAGACGATGCCGAGACTTAACTTTGTATGACAACGAATATCTGGCTTATCCAAAGTTGTTGCGGCTTGTCCTTCTGTTAGGATAATAATTGTGGGACGACAATGACGCATGAACCGAGCGGCCGAGACGCTTGAATATTGGCCCACCCCCTTATACCTCTTACCCCCATATTCGACGATAGTGGTGGCAATAACGGCTGTTTTGCAATAATGAATAACAGTGTTGTTATTCTTAAATAGCTGTTATTGTAAACCGTTGTCTGTTATCCTGTTATATTGCTGTTATACAAAACGATAATGAACTTATTATTAAATAATTGTTATACTTATTTCGTCGCAATCGCAGCGTAATAAAAACGTACGGGAACAAAAGCAAAACAACGCTCTGTTACCTGGTTTGTTATTGTACTGACTGACAACAAACAGCAACAGCTAATAATGATACCAAAAGTCAGTTATTTGAATAGCGATTGCGATGCGAGCTCGCGCGTATAGCGCTATCTCTCGCACACACCTACTTGATTTGTTGCGCACTCGCTTGCGCTTCAATGCCAAGTGCGGCAACAGTGCGCGTATGAACAACGTTGACAACAGACAACGAATAAAGATAACAGGATAGTTGTTAATAATGTGTTGTTCGTTGCGTGCAAATAATGCATTACGTTATCTGCTGTTGTAATAACGACCACCACTATTTGACGACGTGATTGGCTCAGTTGAGACAGTTGCTTAAGACAGGAGGTCTTTAGTAGGGTAGGGACTGAATAAATGAACCGACTTGGTATTACATGCGAGACGCTGCGTGTCGCGCAGCCATGTATCGCATGCCATCCAGGATCCAAGTAATATCAGCGTCGAGCCACTTTTACTGAACCGACAAGTGCTGTGTGGTCTCCTTTTTCGCATTTGCACTTTATTTCTATTTAAATTTTGCATTATATTTAACGTAAACATTACTGTATAAGGTGTAATTTTGCGAAATAAAGATTTCTTATTCTTATTCTTATTCTTACATGGATCTCACTACTTTTTACGGTAGAAGAGCTGAGTTGCGAGACTTGTTTTCTTGTACAAGTTATGTTTTTGATGGGATATTAGTGACTAATATTAAGTGGCCCCACAGCCACACTGCGTACATTTTACTTTGGAGCAGGGCTCTGCTTACACTGGTTTATAGATATTTATAGATAACTAGCTTCTGCCCGCGACTTCGTCCGCGTAGAATTAGCAATCGATATGTTTATCACTATCCCGCGGGAACTATACAGTTTTTCGGGATAAAAAGTAGCCTATGTTTTAATCTAGGGTACCAGCTATCTTCGTACCAAATTTTATCCAAATCCGTCCAGTCGTTTTAGCGTGAAGAAGGAACAAACATACACACTCACTCACTCACATCGTCACATCATCACATCGTCACAAACTTTCGCATTACCTTATAATATTAGTAGGATGGCACGGACCCCTTCGTGCGCGAGTCCGACTCGCACTTGGCCGGTTTTTTTTTAACTATCAGCACTTTTGGAAAGACTCATAATTTTCGAAGAAAAATGAAGCAAGAATCATGGCAAGACATGTTAATTATTACAACATTCTACACATGTTTATTTCACTAATTAAAAATTTATATAATTACAGAGAGAAAATCAAGGAAACTACACTCTCGCCCTCCGATCACTATATCCTTGCGAACGCTCTCCAAGCAATGCAAGATTGAGAAGATCCAAACTCCGCTGCCAAGGTTCGTCAGCGAGAGCAGGAAACACAAACACAACATAGAGAACCTGCTGAGACACTGTAACGCCACTCCCTTCTCCAACAAAACACTATGCGGTTACATCTGTGCCTACTGCAAACAAACCTATACAGACCCAAAAGACTTGAGGACTCATACGGAGGCAGAACACAAAAATGCAGAGTTCTACGACACAAAAAGAATGGACAAAAACAACATGTCCGTTAAACTTGACATAACCGATTTGAAATGCAACGAGTGCGATGAACGCTTCGATGTTGTGGCCAATCTGAAGAAGCATTTGGTGAAACAGCACGATGTAAAATTCCATCCGGACGTGAAAGACTATATCATGGAATTCAAACTGACCAACGAGGAAATATTGAACTGTGCGTTGTGTAACTCCACGTTTGAGACTTTTAAGATGTTGCTCCAACATATGAACGGGCATTACAGGAACTATATATGCAACGAGTGTGATATGGGTTTCATAAATAAGCATCGGTTGAAGAATCATGAGCGTACCCATGATCTCGGAACATACAAGTGCAGCTTTTGTGATAAAGTGTTCAGTACGAGGGTCAGGAAGATGTGCCATGAGAAGTATACTCATAACAGCAGCGCTAGATACACAACTAACTGTCCGCACTGCGACCAGTCGTTCACAAGCTACTACCAAAGGAACAGACATATGTTTACGGAACACAACACAGCGGCAGCATCCTACAAATGCAATATATGCGATAAGAACTTCATTTTAAAATCTAAACTGACCTCCCACATAAAGAAGGTGCATCTCATGGAACGCAATCACATATGTCCGGAGTGCGGTCAAGGGTTTTTCATCAAGCAATCTTTAGACGAACACATGATTAAACATAACGGTGAACGAGTGCATAAGTGTGGTGTGTGTTTAAAGGCTTATGCCAGGAAGAAGACGTTGAGGGAACATATGCGGATACATAATAATGATAGAAGGTTCAAATGCGGGGTTTGTGGGCTCGCGTTCGTGCAAAAGTGCAGTCTCAAGAGTCACATGCTGTCCAACCATGGGATAACGCTTTCGGAGTTCGAGAGCAGAGAGAGTACTAGCAGTCCGCAAACGTAGATCTTCCAGCTAGTGTGAATTGCATTAAGTTATTTTAACAATTAAATAACCATAATCAAGCGTTTTCCAAAAAAAGGGCAATTACATTTTTTCCAAAATATAATACAATACAATACAAATATTCTTTATTGAAATAATACAGAAACAAAGAACAAAGTATACAATAGGCGGTCTTATCGCTTAATAACGATCTCTACCAGACAACCAATAATAGAAAATAAAAATAAAAAAACAGAATGTTAATATTTTGGGTTTTTCTTACTCGGAATTGTTTGCCCTATCGATTCTCATACAAGAAAATATGTGTCCCAGATTTTACTATATTTTTTTTCCTGTTCGTCATATATTGAAAAAGTGACGAACTGAAATGGAAATTTGGAGTTTGTGAGGCTTGGTTGAGGGGTCATAAAAAATGGCAAAGTCCCAAGGGCGTCATGTGAGAGGTGCAAGCCCGGGATTCGAACCCGCGACCCTCTGCTTGAGAGGCCACAGGTCTAACCACTAGGCTACCACGGCTTTTTACACTCAGAAGTAGAGTATTGATTTGAAATTATGTTGGTGCAAGCTCCTAATTATTTTCCAAGATAGTATAAAATTACTTCAACGTGCAATGTACTGTGTAATAGATATTTTTATTTGAACAACTTGTTATGGGAAATATATGGATTATTTTTAAAATTATAGCAAATAATATATTGCGTATGTATAGAAAATAAATCTACAGTAGGGTAAATGCAATAATATTTGTAATCCTATTCTATTATTTTAACTTACGAATAATTCTTGTGTATGCAACTTGTTTGCAAGTGCTATAATGGATTTGGTTGAAATTTTTTAAGCGTTTTGACTGTTGTTGATGTAACAAAACGTAAGTAAAACAACTGGCCACAAATAATTTTAATTTTAACGCCATCTCGTAGAATATTGTTCGCAACACTCCAAACAAAATTGCTACTCGATAATAGATGGCGCTGCTGTGAGTATGGTAAAAATAAACACGAGATGTATTATTTTGTTAAATTTCAAAGTATGAACGTTGATTAGTGGTTAATTTGCTATTGTAAATGAATTTGAATGCTTTATTTTATATTATACAGTATACACCCCCTTAGCTTACTTTCTAAGCTTTAATGCCTAAAAATCTGAAAAACCATAGGTACCCGATTTTTTTTTTGCAAGGGGGTGTTTCAGTCCACAGTTTCTATGTAGTTTGTGGCATATAGTCTGGCAGATAAATCACTGCAGCCAGATGACACTTCCAAATGTCATTTTACGAAATAATGATACCACATTTATTTTACTAGTGCTCGACTAAGGTCACGTAATAAATGATTTGATTATTGAACGAACGAAACATTTTATGAATTTCACATTCTTAGTTTAGTATATTTTAAATTAAGCGCGATACTATTGAGGGGTTTAAGGTTCATATTAATAAACAGCAAAGACTTTTACATTTTCGCACTGCACTGCAACCAAACTCAAAACTTTAAAGCCTTGGTCCGCTGATTCAGAATAATTTAAGTTTTTAAGTAAAGTACAGAGGTAGAAAAAATATTATTGTGATAATTATTGTTTTATTTATGGCAATATGGGGAATGAGATTCATGAAAACTGGTAACTGATTTGACATGCTTCCGCACATTTCCAAGTCGCGCTGTTACACTACTACTAACTAGAAAACATACAAAAATTCTTATTGAACAAATCATTTTATTAATTAATACGCTTTGAAAATTCTCTATTTCAACATAAATGACGCAAATTCATTTCATCACATCGTTCATTTCTTTCATTCACTCACTAAGTCACATCACTATTTAATATTCGCCAAAAACTGACAACACTGAAAGTGTCATCTGGCTGCACTGATTTATCTGCCAGACTATAGTGGCCAATTCCGCATGTGGGGTGTAATAAATAATGGACAGTATTCTTTCACTTTATGGGGTTATTTTTGGTATTTATGTGTTGCTACAAAATTACTTAAAGCATATATCGAGTAGGATTTTCGTATATGTGATTTCAAAAATTGTAAAATTGTAAGCACATCGAATTATTAGTCTGCTGCGGTAGGGTTCTAGGATTATGATGTTTTCAGTGAAACTTCCGATTAACATTTCAGTACCTACGCATACGTACGTACAATTTTTATGTTAAAAATAAAATATTAAAGATAAATGTTAATAAATGCATTGAATAGACTCTGATTCAGCCCCCATTTGAAAAATTCTTTCACGATTACAATCCTACATTATCCCTGATGTAGTCGCGGGCAACGCCTAGTGTTTAAATAAAAGCACCTACTTTGCTAATGCTCCATACGTGAACTAAAAATATGTAAAATAATGTTAAAACCAAAAGTTCTTCCATATTTATTTACTGTTAATTTGACATGTGTAATTGTAGGTAATTTAAGTCTGTTTAGACATTGTTTTCTATTAATAAAAACGATTTTAATATACATATTTGTTTTCTTTTCTTAAATTGACTTCAAAAAAGTATTTGGTTGAATAACGAGTCATTTAGTGCTAGGAAGGAAGCAATTTTTTGACATTCCCTTAGGATGTATGTATGTAGATAGATAAAACGTTTATTGGTACTGCCAACACACACAATCAAGGTTACATAAAATATAAACATATCGAGCCAAACTTAAAACTAGAACATTTCCTTTGTTTGTGTGCGCTACAGTAGCACAAAAGGGCCATGGCTCAGCGGTCAACATTGCTCGTAGGAGCAAAACACTGGTTTTCTGCCACAACCCACGGAACAAACAAGTGAACACTTATTTAACAATAAATAACTCTTTATTGTAATACATAAAACACATGAATACAGGAAAACAAATGCACAAAGGCGAACTTATCCCTTAAAGGGATGTTTGGTCTATTTATGTATACATACAGCATACATGCATATAAATCATATCATTATATCTTACGGGATAGACAGCATAAGGTGACAAGAGCTAAAGGCCACGCCTAGCATGATAGTGGGTGGGTGGAAAAGAATCAAAATAGTGATGGGTTGTTAGCCGCATCGCCTGAGTACAAAATATTTCTATTTTCGCCAATTCCGTCGATGGGCTTTTTTGAACCGCGCGGGAAGAGAAGCAACTGGTTCATTCAATGTTTTTTTATTTGCTCATGGAAGCTCTTTGGCTACAAGTGTTACAGTTACAACATTCCCATAGAGATTTTTGTCGAGCGGAGATCTTCTACCAGCACTGTTCAAAATTTGCAATACTAATTTGAATTATGAATTGAGTTATTTTTTCAGAAATTATATGTATTTTTTAAGTGTGTAGTTTCGAAAAAAAATCATTGCTAAAATTAAATTGATTGGCCAGTAACGCCATCTATCTGAAACTGAATTAAGTAAAAATTCATTTATTATAATGACATCTATTGGTCAGTAGCAAAAGTACAAATAACGCCATCTGTCAAAAATAAAGTAAACTAAAATAATTTATAATAACGACATCTACTGGTCAGTGGCTAAACTAAAACGTGTCGTATCTCGCTTATGAAGTTTTTTTTATCATGGTGCAAAAATTTTACTATTGGATTGGCCACAAGGGAGCGCTCTCATCCAAGTGAAGCTTTTTTTTTAGCTTATAAAAATTAAGGAAGAAAGACGTTTTCGTTTCACAATGCAACAAAGAGTATTATTATTACCATGAATGCAGTGAATGAAATGTGAATATGCAGAAACAGTTTTTTTCATTTTGATGTTATATCCAAACATGGCTGTATGAATTTACTTCCCCAGATATTGTCAACAAAAAAAATCGAATGTCAAATTTTATGCGGTCGGGTCCGATCATGGTACTCGGAAATTACAAGCTCATATTTAATTTTGTGCCATCTCGTTCACACTCATGGTGTTTAAAGGTAGAAAGAAAGAAACAGTACAATACAAACTTCAATTTAAATAAAATTTCTCACTTTTTGTTAGTATAGTAGACCCCCAGTCCCTACTGTACTGTACTGTACCGATGGAGTAAATGAAGATTCTAAAATCAGCATATTTACAAATATTTATTTTTACAATGTTGTTCTATTCGGTACTTAAAAGTCAGTAAAAGCAATATAATGGAAAATAGCTTGTGCCGTTGTTGCCTATCCAAAGGCCTAGTCAAAGACTTATACACGAACTACGTTTGGCTGGACAAAAACGAAATCTATTCTGAAATGCTACAGGAATGCTTCAATATAGTCGTAAGTGCTGATAATACGGTAAATTAAAAACTATTTTTCGTTATACCACAAAATAAAGCTTATCAAGAGGTATAAATAATAATAGTTAAATATGAAAACTAAACTGAATATCTAAGTTTTATGTAAGAAAATTACTAAAAAAATCAGTAGGTAAAGTTTGATGGATAAGAGTGTGAAGGCCTCGCCTACTTCATTTCAACATGTGCAAGAAAGGAGCCGGCGGAATAAGGTTGTGCCATACCTAATATGTTTGTTTATTTCATCATTCTACAAAATATTACAGTATCACAGTACTTGGATTAGATGTTTTAACACTTTGTTATAAGTGCCGGCACGTAAGTCTAATCTGACCTTGTATGCGTATAAAATACGGTATCCGTGGGTGCGCAGATCCCCTCCACGTGACTTGTCATCGTTAGACTTACATGCCGGCACATATACGTGTCTGTTTTACATCCAGATGACAAGAATGGAGAGCTCTAACATCTGCGAGTCCTGCGTGGTGCAGCTGCGGAGCGCTCTGCGGTTCAAGGAGCAGGTTCTGCAGGCCGAGAGGCAGCTGGCAGCGAGCCTCCAGGACACTGGGATACATGGTTATAATAGACTTTAGTCTATTTTCCTGAATAACTGTATCTTTTTAACATATCCCTTGACCCTCAAAATAAACAAATTTTCTTTTATTTATTTATTTATTTACCTATCTGTTTAAATATTTAAAATTTATATCTAAAATTTTAACAAGGCTTGAGTACACCAATAGTAGTGACTATGTCAGCCTCATGGGAAACCACAGGTACCTATTTCAAACTCTGCCTTGCCCAGAGTCCGAGGCTCTGGAGCCAAAGGCGTGTCTTACAAATTTACACAATAGTACTGCATCATCTGACGAAGGGCAACTCAGGATCACATTAACACCCCCATTATACACATTCATACCATCCAGATACCTTTCAGAGATGTCTTTATTATGGTCACATTCCAACAGAAAATGAATAAGGTCCTCAGTTTTATTACAGTAAGCACATGAGAGTGATTGTATGACTCTCATTAAATACAAAAAACTATTTACTGGAATGTGACCAGAACGCACACGAAATGCTAGCATGGGCAGATCCCTGGAAAAGCCGACACGATCAAACCAGGGAACTGTTTAAAGTTGCCTCTCAAAATTCAACATTCGGGCTGCAGCAATGCACATAGTATATGCACAATATGTATACTAAATTCCAAGTTAATCATTGTCATGTCCATGTATAATTTGTTGTTTCAGTGCCGGGGTTCTTGGCTGAGGTGAAGGTTGAGCCCAAACACGAGGACAGCGACGACTCCGACGACTACTTCTTAGCTGATGCAGGTGTTATGTTGTCACACACATGCCCACACACACAGGACTCCACTACCAGATTATTGTATTGTCGTATTATCGTCTGACTTACATAAGTATGCAAAGTTTCAGCTCAATCGGTTGAAATATCTGCTTCAAAACTAAGTCGTTACAAATACATACATTACAAGTTAATAATAATAATAATATAGCCTTTTTATTCCGAATTCGCTACAATTTCAGTAAGTATTATGTTGTTGTTGTTTGTTTTTTTTTTATTATATTGTCGCGTAATTCGGCGTGCCTCATGGCATAGGCCTCCTCCGTGTATAGGAAAACAAGTTAGTAGGAGGTCAAGTTAATATAAAGCTTGTAGAAACTTAAGTAAAAGACCAGCTAGCATATTACGTAACTCGCTTGCAATCGTAATCGCGTTCATTTTGACAGTTCATGTATGGTCTGACAATGGCATCGGAATCAGCTAGCTGTCACATTCATACAAGAACTGTCAAAATGAACACGATGGCGATTGCGAGCGAGTTACGTCATAAGCTAGCTGTTGTATGTGTGAGTAATGTGTGCGAATAGACAAATTGACGTTCCAAATTAGAAAATTGACTTAAGTCCCATATCAGTTCAGTACACTACTACATTACAAACAACAGGGGCCTTACCGTGACGTCTTAATGCGATTCAGTTTAGGTTCGCTCGCTGTCAGATTCATACTTAAAGTGACAGCTAAAACTAGAACTGAGTCGTAATTAAGACGTCATGGTAAGGCCCCAGGTCATTTGCTTAAGTTTTTCACCTATAGTCTATTTCACGAATGTGTGGTCGGCAGCGCGCGACGCGGCCGATGTAAAGCCGGAGCCGCGCGCGGCGCCGGGGGGGCGGGGGGGAGCCAAGCGGCCGGCGCGCGCGCACAAGATACGGCAGCTAGTCAGCAGGCTGGCCAGCTCCGTCAGTAAGTACAGCGACTAATAGCGTAGTGGTTGGAGTACCTGACTGAGGCGTGAGGTTAATAGGGATGCACATATCGAAAGCAAGAACATCAATGTAATTTTAGAACCTTCGTCGTGTAATTTTAGATTTCAAAATAACAAATCACCATCATAGGAGCTCCACCATGAGAAGCTCCGCCGACATGGTGGAAGATTGATTGTACTAATGTGGAAAATATGTAAAGACAAAATTCAATGATTCACGAATCGTAAAATTGTGTAAATTGTATTAAAGTGCTCGGAATTTTCTTCAATTTCGAACAGAAAACTTCATCCGACGCAACCAGGGGCCCGATTTTTGAAAGCACATGTGTGGAAATACCACTCCAAAGTGGTGAAAAATCGTGCTGAATTTGAAATACGAGTAGCTTAAAAAAACATCGCCCGAAACACATCGATGTAAGAGTTTTTAATGATTCACGGTTAAGTTCATTCGAAATATTATAAACGGGATGTGAACCGCGATTACCTTTATTGAGTCTACCCGTGATCATGATGCATGCAACTGTATCGAAATATCGGGAGCTCAATAAAGGTAATCGCGGTTCATGTCCCGTCTGTAATATTTCGAATGACATCGATGTATCAAAACATCGATGTTTTTTTTATTTCTTTTATTATCCATTTATTTCATAGTTAAATTGTATATTATCTATTTATAGCAATATTATCTATTGAATAGGTAAGTCTTTAGAATAAGGAAGGTGTAGAGTAGAGTATAGGAAATAAAATTACGTTTAAAACCTATTTTCTGCTCTGCTAAAAGTACCAAACATTTCTAATAGATGACAGGCAAAAGAAAATATCATAATAATAAAAACACTAAAAATTTCTAATAGATGGCAGGCAAAACATCGATGTAAAACATCGCATAAAACAACATCGATACATCGATGTTTTGCAATGGTGAACATCGATGGCAAACATCAATGTTTTTTTATTGAAACATCGATGTTTTAAAAACATCGATGCATCGTTTGCATCCCTAGAGGTTAATCGGTTGAGCGGGTTAAGCGTGAAAAAGTAACAGACAGACAGACAGTTACATTTGCATTAATCTGACACCTCACCACTCTGTTTGACATACTTACTTAAACCACGCCTCTTTTCCAGACTCCTGCGACTTTCCCGAAATCGGGAGCCTAAACAAGAGCGAAATAAGACGCATGGTCAAAAGCAAACCCAAGGAGCCTCCTGAAAAAGTCATCGTCTGGATGTCCCCCGCCAAACACGACAAGCGGAAACACAAAGAAAACCTACAGACCATATTGAAGTACTCGAACGCTGTACCATTCACCAACAAATCACTGCTCGGCTTCATATGCGGTTACTGTGACACAGCATTCCCGGATCCAGCTGATTTGAGACAACATACAGAGAAAGATCACAAGAAAGAACGCTTGGATTTTAAAAGGAACTTCGATATGACAGAATATAATGTCAAAGTAGACGTTAGCGAGCTCAACTGCACGCTTTGCGACGAGAAAATGTCCAGTTTAAACGTTCTGAAAGACCATTTAGTTAAAGTGCATAACAAGGTTATATATACGGATATTAAGGATCATATATTACAGTTTAAGTTGAAGAAAGGCGACGTGTACGACTGTGCTTTGTGTTCGTCTACGTACGAGACTTTTAAGATGTTGAAGCAGCATATGAACAAGCATTACAGTAACTATGCGTGCAGTAAGTGTGATACTTCTTTCGCTACCAAGCGGAGTTTGAACTCGCACCGGACGACTCATCAGAAAGGCAGCTTCAAATGCCAGCATTGCGATAAAGTGTTTACTAGCAAAGGTAAGCAGCATTATCACGAGAAGACTAAGCATTTGGGAGCACGGAGCATATCGAACTGTCCGTTTTGTAACGAGCCGTTCCGTAGTTACTACCAACGGAATCAGCATCTAGTCAGAGTTCACAACTCCGAAGCTCAGTACAAATGCAATGTGTGCAGCAAATCGTATATTCTCAAGTCTTTGCTCATGTATCATATAAAAAAAACACATCTAATGGAACGGAATCACCAATGCACGGAGTGTGGGTACAAGTTCTTTAGCAAGAAGGCGTTGAATGCTCATATGGTGAAACACACGGGGGAGAGGAAGTACGCGTGTGAAGTGTGCCACAAGTCTTACGCTAGGAAATATACTCTGCGAGAGCATATGCGGATACATAATAACGATAGAAGGTTTAAATGTGAAGTGTGTGCCATGACGTTCGTGCAGAAGTGTAGTTTGAAGAGCCATCTGTTGTCGAATCATGGTATTAGTATGGCTGCCTGTGATATAGCTTCGCAATAGTTTAGTTGAAAATTGCGCGTGAGAACTATAGCTCAAGCCCTCTTATTCTGAGAGATGGCCTGTGCATAGCATTGAGACATAGGCTGGAGATGATGTCGAATATTCAATTTTTGATAAAAGTTTTATTTTATTGAATCAGGCGTTACTTTGCGGAGGTCCATTTCAATGAACAAAAAATACTTACCTTGCTACTCCGCTACTTACAAGGTGACTTGTAAAATTTATCCCAAAAAAAAATACTTTTTTACTATTATTATTATTAAATAGTGTAGCGATCCTAGCGTCATCTAGTCATCGGCTTATAAACAGCTACAACACGAGTAGATGCCACCTGACGTCATGCGTGCTCTGCATCGCGCTATCGAGATTTCTTCATCATCATCATCATCATATCAGCCGAAAGACGTCCACTGCTGGACATAGGCCTCCCCCGCGGCTCTCCACTCGGACCGGTCTATGGGGGAGTGCCTTCCGCATCCACCGCGATCCCGCGATCCTGATCAGGTCGTCGCTCCATCTTGTTCTTGTTGGAGGCCTACCAACAGCTCGTCTCCCAGATTTCTCCGATTTCGGATCGAGATTACTTACCGAATGCATATTATACAACTTCCGACTATGTTGTCTTGGAGAGATATGTCTATTGCGGCCTCCACACAGTAATAACAGTATTTTTGTAATGCCATGGAGACGCCTTTTATTTATGCTGTTTTAGCTTTAATATTTTATAGGTTAAGGGCCTGTGTAATAATAAACTGTAGGTACTTAACAATAAATGTGAATACAATACTAGACTTTTTTCTTTTTCTTTAATCTTTCAATAAGTTTTATGAAATGTTGCTTGCTAGCTGTTGCCCGTGACTTCGTCTGCGCTGAATTAAATACATATAACCTATGTTCATCAGATATAGACAAAAACAAAAATTATCTATTGTAACGGTGAAAGAATTTTTCAAATCGGTCCAGTAGTTTCGGAGGTTTCCTCTCTATAAAATTAGTGTATGTTGTCCGCGACTTCCCCTTATATCCCTCAGATTAACAATGCAATACAATACAATACAAATACTCTTTATTGAACACCACAAATCAGCCCAAATTAACCCTCGTGAGATTGGAGTTGAAATTCTAAAAATCCCTTCTATAGTGTTTTTTTTAGTGTACTTTAAACTTTTTTTCTAAAATGATTAAATTAAAAATGCAATTAAAGCTTTCGTAATAGTTTTCGTACTTTCGCATGAAATTTATATGGCTATTTTTTTTTTTTTCTTTCCAAATTATATGGCTTCTGTTCAATGGGATAACTTGTAGAACCAAAATCGCGTTCGTTAGTAATTAGTGTCATCTAGTGTTTTTTTTTTTTTTATTATTTTTTTTTATTTTTTTTTTATTTAGGAAACAAACGGTTACATTTTAATATTGAACGTACAATATAAGTTCATAAAAACCAACAGTTCCATAAATTATAAACAAACTTAGGAATCATGCCTGCGCTAACAAAACAGTTTTGCCTACATACATAGATTTGAACATAGAACCAACTGAGATATAAACTCTAATCGTACAGCAAATTACGTAGTGAATCCCCATACCTCCGCTGTGATGATGAAAAGATGTCCAAATCCATAAAGCCTTTATTGTAGTCGCGACAAGCTCGCCTAACGAAGGTGTTACGCGCGTAATTTGAGCGACAAAAACTAACGTGAAAAGTGGAAAAATGTCGTGAGGGGATACGACGAGGGGCTCGGAGTTTAACCTCGGCAAGAAGGGCAGCTGAGTCGATGTGATGATTTAGTAATTTATACAGAAATATCTGATCAAAGTAGACACGACGCTTCTCAAGAGGCGTCAAGTTATGACTTAGGCCAAATCGGTAATTAAGAGATTTAATAAGTTTCCGTTGAACCCTTTCTATTCTGGATATATGAACCTATTATTTCTTTTATAGAAATCAGTAAGTGAAAGCAGGAACTTGTATACTCATGGGTTTTATTATTGAGAGTGACAAAGTCAATCGAGACAGTAGAACAATGTAGTTAATTTGAATCATTTGCTTATGGCCAGGATGATCTATGATGTAAATATATGCTAAAAAGGTTCAACACCTCCCCGTAATAGAGCATCCTGTATAACGAATATATCAACACAAAAAAAATAGCAACATGTATATACAATAAGGAAAAGTACAATATAAGTCGGTACAAAAACAACATCCTGTATATACATTTGTTGACATATAAAAAGTATAGACTTTACTAGCTACTCAGTACTCACTTTGAAACTAAACCTAATGAATTGGTGAATCTGGAATGTTTGATTTTTGTGAGAGGTTTGGTGAGTATGTCAGCTAGCATTTCATTTGTCGGAATGTAATGTAAATTGAAATCTGACTGTGAAAGCTCCCTAATGAAATGATGTCTTATGTCGATGTGTTTGGTGCGACTATGAAAAGTATCATTTCTAGTGAGTTTGATGGAACTTTGATTATCTGAGTAAATGGTGATGGGCTGAATGACGTCGAAAACTTCATTAATGAGTGATCTCAAGTAAATCGCTTCCTTACAGGCTTCTGTAAGTGCCATATATTCAGCCTCGGTGGTGGAGAGTGCAGGCGTGCGCTGCTTACGCGACTCCCAAGATATGCACGCACCACTCATTTTGAAGGCGTACCCTGTATATGATCTTCTGTCTACGACATTGCTGCCGTAGTCAGCGTCAACATAACCGACTGGATAACTTTGTCCCTTTTGAAAACAGAGTTTCAAGTCCTTCGTTGCCTTGAGATACCTGAGTACTCGTTTGGCAGCTTTCCAATGCACCTCCCCGTAATGTACGTTGAACTGGCTCAGATAGGACACTGTGTGTGATATGTCAGGCCTTGTTCCGATTGCAACATACATTAGAGATCCGATAAGCTGTTGGTACGGTAGATCAGGTCTCTCGTCATCCTTGGCAGGAATAGTGAGTTTTACACCAGCTTCCATTGGTGTGGTGATTGGAATTGCATCTGTCATTCCAAACTTTTCAATTATTCTTTCGATGTACTTAGTTTGATCGAGTGTAATATTTTCAGTGTCTTGAATGACTCGCATGCCTAAGCAGTCTTTTAAAGTACCAAGATCTTTCACAATAAAAAGTTTTTTAAGTGAGGTTTTGAAGGTCTCTTTCATACATTCATTATTACAGAGGATGAAAAAATCGTCTACGAATACCGCAATTACAAGTATGTTATTGCCGTCTCGTCTGTAATAAATACAATGCTCGTTTGCTGCTTGCTTCATCGATAGGCTAGTCATAGCTTCACACACTTTTATATTCCACTGGCGAGGAGATTGCTTTAGACCATAAAGTGATTTTTTAAGTAAACAAACTTTTCCTTTTCGGTTGTTTTCAAAGCCTGGCGGTTGTTCCATAAAAATTTCTTCTTCTAAATCGCCATTAAGAAAAGCGGTTTCTACATCGAGGTGGTCTAGTTGGACGTTAAGTTGTACGGCAAACGCAAGAAGTAGTCTGACTGACGAGAGTCGAGCTACAGGAGAAAAGGTCTCTCCGTAATCGATACCATGTACCTGAGTGAAGCCTTTTGCTACAAGCCTTGCTTTAAATTTTACAACTTCGCCGTTAGTATTCTTTTTAATTTTATACACCCATTTATTTTTGATAATTTTTCTATCTGTGGGTCTCTCCACTAATTCCCATGTTCCGTGTTTCATTAAACAGTCGTACTCATTTTTCATAGCTTTTTGCCATTCGGAACTGTGAACATCTTCTACGGCTTGTTTATATGTTTCCGGCTCGTAGTCTGACACCATAAACATCGACGGGCTGTATCTCTCAGGCGGTCGTCGTTGTCGTTGCGGATATCGGGGTTCATTGATCGCGCTGTCTGGTTCAGGAGACGTTGGTGCTGATTCACTGGATTCAGTATCTGCAGTGAAGTACTCCTGTGAGTCCTGTGACGTTTCTGAAATTTCAGGCAGGTTATCAATATGTGCAATTACTTCTGGTGTCGGAGGTTCTGATTCCGTTTGAGTATCTGGGGTGGAGGTTGGTAACAATGACGATGTTGATGGAGTTACTGGTTGTTCAGTAATGGGTTGCGGCTGTGAAGTGTGTGACTCTATCTCTACAAGAATTTGGTCGTCAGTGAGGGTAGTGTCGTCAGGCGTTGTGGATTCCGCTGCTAGAGCAGGGTTTGCCACTTTGTCTTCGATGAAGACTACATCGCGTGCGACGATGATCGCTCTCGGGTTACGAGGATCTATAAGGCGGTAGCCTTTACTCTCACTTGAATAACCAACAAAGATACAAGTCTTCGTTTTAGAGTCTAACTTTGAGCGCTTTTCCTTAGGAATTAGAGCATGCGCTTCGCAACCAAAAACACGAAGATGCGATAGATCTATCGGTTTTCCATACCAAACTTCGTCAGGTATTTTATTATTTAAAGCTTGGGTTGGCGTTACATTTTTTAAATAGATAGCCGTATTAACTGCTTCGCCCCAGTAAGCTTTTGGTAGCTTGGAGTCATGAAGCATGGTCCTTGCTTTTTCAATAATGGAGCGGTTAGCTCGTTCTGAGATCCCATTCTGTTGAGGTGTGAACGGAATTGTGGTTTGATGAACAATCCCGTTTTCCTTAAAAAAAGTTGAAAACCTTTGGTTGACATATTCCCGGCCGTTATCTGAACGAAACACCTTTATTTTGTGACCCGTTTGGTTTTCCGCTAAATATTTAAATTCTACAAATTTACTGAAAGCTTCATCTTTTGTTTTTAGAAAGTATCCAAAAGTTTTTCGACTGAAGTCGTCAGTAAAAGTAAGTAAGTACAGAGCTCCGCCCCACGAGTGCGTACTCATTGGACCACAAAGGTCCGAATGAATAAGTTGCAATACGCAACTCGTCTTACTAATAGATTTCGGAAACGGTCTTTTTGAAAGTTTGCCTTGTAAACAAGGGATGCAGGTTTCGTTTAGATTTCCTATGTAGTCTATGCCTACTTTTTTATTTTTTAAAACGTTTAGGCTTTTGACATTTACATGGCCAAGACGTCTATGCCACAACATCGCTGATAGCTTCTTGTCAGTAATCAGCTGAGCTTGAGTTTCGGATACGTCAAGTTTATACATGCCATTTTCGTTTGACGCGGTAGCAACTGTAGTACCAGAAACTTTGCATTCTTGTCTTAGAAGAATAGTAGCGCCTTTAGGTGAAAATACAACAACAAAGCCTTTTTGGACTAGGCTACTTACCGATAATAAATTAGCAGCTAGTTTAGGTACAAAGAGAACGTTAGAAATGGAATGAACGTAGTCATTTACATTTAATTGAATTGTACCCGTACCTTTGCATACCATTTTTTCATTGTTGGCTGCAGTGACATAGCTTGAGCTGTGTGTAAGGTCGCTGAACAGGCGTATGTCGTTACACATGTGAGCAGTGGCGCCAGAATCTAGATACCAGAATGTGGTGGATAAGGGAAGCTGAAATGGAGGTGTAGTAAAAGATGATAAAAGTGTAACATCATTAATATTAGAAATTAAGTTGGTCACAGCAATCTTCTTAAACTTCCTCTTGCGGCATTCAGAGACGACGTGTCCTTTCTTCTTGCAGTATGTGCAAACTGGTGGGCGAGGGCTTGAGTTCTTGGTAGAATTCATGATCAACGCAGCATCTGGTTCTTTTGATGGCGAATGGCGTAGGTCTTCTTTCAGTAGGATTGTAGCTACGGAGTCCGAAGTTAGTTTTGTTCCCGAATTTTCGATAGCCATGACCATGGGATTATACTTATCGGTCAGTCCTGTCAGCATTATGAGTCCTATAAATTCGTCATCTACTGGTTCGTTCGCTTCAATGAGCTGTTGCTGTGTGGCTCGTATCTCGCTCACATAAGCTTCCATCGTCTTAAACGAGGACAGTTTGAAGTTGAATAATCTGCGTAAAAGATTAAGTCGCCGCAGTAAGCCGCTGTCTGCGTATGCAGCTTGTAGCTTCTTCCACGTCCCTTCTGCCGTCGTGGCGCTCATCACGGTAGGATATACTCGAGGAGTAAGAGCAAGGCAGATTTTTGCCTTAGCTTTGGCATCTAGACGCTTGAAGTTTTCATCTCCTACTACTACTTTATATTGTGTAGGATTACTCACGCAGTCCCAAAGATCGCATACAATGAGCACATTCTTCATTGCGAAGCTCCACGAGGAATAATTTTTTGTTCCTTCAAGTTTTTCAATGCTCTGAAAAATGTTCTGTGCCGGTGCCGTAGAGGTCGCCGATGGTGACGGATTTCCGTTCGTCTCCATAGCACGTATTTTAATTACTGGGCCATAACCTATTATTTCTTTTATAGAAATCAGTAAGTGAAAGCAGGAACTTGTATACTCATGGGTTTTATTATTGAGAGTGACAAAGTCAATCGAGACAGTAGAACAATGTAGTTAATTTGAATCATTTGCTTATGGCCAGGATGATCTATGATGTAAATATATGCTAAAAAGGTTCAACAGAACCTTATATTGGGGGGGTGTTAGAAGAGTAAACTAACTAGCTACCGCCATCTGCGGACTTGATAAGGTCATTTTAGTACAGCTACTTGTCAATAGATGTTAGAATCTAAATAGTACTACTACTGACCATCAGATGTCTCATGCCATATAATTTTGAAGTACTTTATTTGACATGAATTTAAATTTTGTTTTCATTTCGCTGCGATTAACAATTACAATGAGATTATATAAATAAAGAAAACAAAACAAATTTAGAACCCAAAGCTCATTTACGAACGTGACCTGATTTGAGTGCATTGTGAGTGGAATGGAATGAACCGGCGTCACCTCCGCCTCCCTCTCCCTCATACCGCAGGGCGAAAAAAAAAACAAAATTGATGGCTTTACAAAATGGCGGGTGTGCTTTGCGATTACTGATGCTGTGCGTTTCGTGATAAATTCCGTGAAGAAACTGTTGTTTTTAGTTAGAATATGGTATAAAAGTGTCGCAATGATGGATTTTGACGAGATTGTTGTTAAAGAGAGCCCCGGCTTGTGCCGGTGCTGCCTTTCCGAGGGCTGTTATAAAGACTTGGGTTCAGAGTATAGTTGGATGAGCGAAACCGAAATTTATGCCGATATGTTACTAGAATGCTTCGATATCAGCGTAAGTATTTGATTAATTGGTTAACTAGTTCAGTCCATAGGTTACTAACGCTAGTTACAGTGAGATTTACGTTAATTCTGTACCAATTTCAGAGGCGCTTTGGGCGTGACTCGAAATCTATTGTTATTTCCGTTCTTAGTTCGCTACTCTTACTCTTTCTTACGATAAAAAGTTGATACATATTTTCATCAAACATCCAAAGCAAGGATAGCATATTTCTCACCCATGTTAGGTAACTCGAGATAGGGCAATAGGGCTTGAAGAAAAATCTAATTATCTGAAACAAATTTACCGCTCATTTAGTTCCATCCTTAATTTCAAAGGGTTGTGAATCAAACCCATACTTAATTTTAAGTTGTAGAAAGGGTATAATGAAAACTTACTAAAAAAACAGTTAAATTGTCCATGATAAAACTTTTTTTTGGTTGATCAATGAATGTCTATAAACAATACTGAAAACTAGAACACAGAAAAATCCGAAAAGTTAGTTATGGCCGGGAAGGCAAAATGGGATCCCCATCATTTCATGATGCATGCTTTTACCCTACACCTTTGTACACCACCCATAGCAGGTGATTTTTCTATCCATACAAGCTGTCACATGACTACTAAGTGAGGTTTAAATATACACCCCCTTGCAAAAAAACGGGCACCCATGGTTTTTGTATTTTATAAAAGCTTACTTTATATCTGAAAAACCATAGGTGCCCGATAGGGATTGCAATCCGGATAATCCGAAATCCGAAATAACCGGATAAATCAAACAATATGAACACCTTGTAAATACCATGGTTGCAATAAATAAATGATTGATTGAAAAAAAAAATGATTGCTTGAATCTGGATTTTTATCGCCTTTTATAAATTCGGATTTTTACTATAAAAATCTGTTTTTTTTTTTATTTCAATTACAGTTGACAAAGTTGACATTTAACCAGAATATCCTATTGAATTTTGTTTCATTTCATTCATTTATTCATGCGTTCGTTTCGTTCCCTGCCTTGTGGCATATCTATTATTGATTGTAATTATTATTGGATTTCTGATTTCTATTTTTTTATTTTTTATTTTATTGTTTTTATTTTATTTACAATTGACGATCTTTTTGTGACTTTCTTATGTTTTGACATAAAAATATAATGTAATTTACAAATCGAAATAAATGAATCTAATCTAATCTAATCTAATCTATCCCCCTCCCCTCCGCGCTTTGCTGGCTACCTCAGTACTGGACTGATTAAACGCGGATTATAAAGGTTTTTTGCAGTTTTATTTTATTTATTCTTAGGGATATACCTACTAAAAACAAAAAATTTTAACACCATTAGGTTTTTAAAAAACATGTAATTACATGAAAATTTCAAAATATTAATAATAATCTGAAAAAACCAGATAATCCGGATTTGTACAAGTTGATAATTTTAAAATCCGGATTTGAGAAAAAACCGGATTTTGCAATCCCTAGTGCCCGATTTTTTTGCAAGGGGGTGTAATTTGTAATGGGTGAAACCTAAATGAGTCAAGAATTTTACTTCTTGATTTTTTTATGTTTACTTTTACGGTTTTACCCATTACAAATTAAATTTCTAAACAACACTAAAAATTAGAACATATAGAAAAAAAAACGAAAAGTAAAGCTATGGCCAAGAATCGAAGGAATGATGAGGATCCACCCTAATTTTTGAGGTGGGTGTTAAAAAGAAAAAGAAATCGGTGTTTTTTTTTTTTTTTCGAATGGACTTTGCTGTTAGCCTCAGACGGCTTTTACAGCTTACCGGAGAGAGGGCAGTAAATCGGTGGTGTCCTATAAGTAAATAATATATTTGTTCAGATATCGCAGCATCCAACCGGGCCGAACGGTTCAAACCGTCTCATATGCGAAGTGTGCATCACGCGGCTGCGGGACGCATGCAACTTCAAGAAGCAGGTGCTGGAGTCGGAGAAGCGATTCGTGGGCATGGTGGGCCGCGGGGAGTTCCGGCCCAAAGGTTGGTCAGCTCAAATCAATTTGACTACAGGTCTGTCTAACACATGAGTCCGTTCTGGAGTTGGTTGCAAATCCCGTAAGCATTTTACTTGAAGCGACCTGTTCAATTAACACATATTAATGACAAAGGCTGACATCCGATTGAAGGATTGAAGTTATGTGTCATTTTAATATGTTGCCTCAGTCGACCCTCCCTAATCCCTTGCCACTCCAATAGAAAGAAAGTAAGTAAGTAGTAATTTATTTTGCTTTGAAAGAATTGTTTATTTGCTTAGAACACATACAAAAAGATGTTAATTTAAAACTGGAAGCAGTATTCAGCCGATACATCAGCATGCAAATTATAATGAGCAATAAATCATAATATTATAAAGTACTTATGTCACAATTTAAAAACTAAAAGTAACAAATCTCTAATTTACATTCAATTAAATTAATTATAGTACCTATATGTAATAGTGTGTGTAATAATAATAATAGTCCATGAATTCCTTAACACTATAAAAGCATTGTTCATGCAACCAAATTGTCAATTTATTCTTAAAATCGAGATTGTGTACCTAATACCTCGGGAACATACTCAGTTATGCACTAGGCCTGTAGAATTGGATCACATTCATCTTCATTTCAGATTTCATCATTTTATGGCAAAACGGCTAAACCGATTTTATTGAAATCTAGTATAGTAATAGTTACAGTCCCGGGAAAGGACATAGGATAGTTTTTATCCTGGAATATCGCATAGTTCCCGCGGGATAGCGATAAGGGAATTCTGTGCGGACGAAGTCGCGGGCAACAGCTAGTTGGCTAATAAAGTGCAAGCACAATGTTCTCACTGATCATTAATAGTATGTTGTACTTCAGTTATTTGATTATTTGTTTTAATTTCCATTCCATTTAGTCGAGTTGGGGCAAGGGGGCGTAGTATTTTAGCGTAAACTTGAGGGAGGCGCATAGGGTGTAGGTTTACCCCTTTACTAGACAATATTTTTTTTTTGATTTGTACCCACTGTACTTATGAAGTTTATCCTTGCAGTGCTGCTGTACCAGACGCAGATGAAGACCGAGCTCAGCATGGAGATAGAGGAGGATACCGGGGCTGATGATGCTGAAGTGGAATATCTCGAAGATGATGCAGACTTTGTAGATGGTGAATAATTATAATTATTTTTGCGGGTGGTAGGGCCTTGTGCAAGGTCCGTCCGGATCGCTACCACCATCTTACTCGCTAATCCTGCCGCGAAGCAGCAGTGCTTGCACTGCTGTGTTCCGGCGTGGAGAGTAAGACAGCCGGGGAAATTACGGGCACAAAAGGCATTTCATCTAAGTCCTCTAGGTTGGCAACGCATCTGCAATCCCTCCGGGGTTGCGGGTGTCTATGGGCAGTGGTGCTCGCTTACCATCAGGTGACCCACTTGCTCGTTTGCCTTCCTATTCACATAAAAAAAAAAAAAATTACATATGCCTACAAGTAGCGTTGCCAGGCGTCCGGATAAAAGCCACATCAAAAGCCACATCGTTAGGCTTTTTGTGTCTGGCCAAAATAAATGGTGTCCAGCTTGGCTTTTATAGACTTTTTACATTCAAGCGAGTGCTGAGCGTAGCCACAGTATATATATAAGCTAAAGCAGTAGGGAATATATGAACAAAACGGTCGAAACGAACGCACACATAGACACGCGCTTTTACACGGCCCCTAAGCGGATCTCGCGGTGCTATCAGTCGCGCGTGGCGCATTGAGACGAGCGGCCGTTTTTTCGTTTTAGATTATGCCAAGAGCGTATTGCGCAGTGTACGGCTGCTTGAACTCGGCTTCTTCAAAACCGGAGCTTCCCAATAGTTTATTTTAAGAAAGCTATTCATTCGGATGAGAATTTTTATACAATAAAATTTAATAACAGAGCTTTCCGAACGTGTCGTAGCAGGCGAAAATATTTTTTATTAAGTAATATGTAATACTTACCTACCGACAGATAAAAAATCTTAAACTGTTGAAGTTTTTTTTTTTAAATACCCTGTTTTATTTAAAAAATAGTAAATTCATTCGATTATTTAATTAATATAGAATCCAAATAAAGGTTTCTCTTTTACACAACTTATGGGTGCCAATCCTAATACTCTTAATTAAGTGTAGCTAGTTACTCTCAAACATGCCTTACCAGCTGAGATTATAGGGCTAACCGGACAAAAACTTCTCAATTTAACAAAAATTAAATCGACAATCCTAACGCTTTATTGGAGCGTAGGTACTTATTTAAAAAAGTAAGCCTATCTTCCCTATTGCTTTAGCTTATATATATACTGTGGCGTAGCCGAGCGCAGGCGAGTCTACTGTCGGTCGCCCTGTAGTCCGCAGTTTCTTTAGAATTTAACAGGTCTAATGGTAGTAACTTGGAGATGGGCAGGACATGTGGCAAGATATGATGACAAAAGATGGACCCATCAGATAACAAAATTGCCAGGGCCATCAGGCAAAAGACACGTCGGAAGGCAGAGAAAAAGATAGGCTGACGACGTTAGGATCATGGCAGGAAAAGACTGGATGAATCACTACATAGTATGAAACAAAGTCGCTTTCTCTGTCCCTATGTCCCTATGTATGCTTAAATCTTTAAAACTACGCAACGGATTTTGATGCGTTTTTTTTAATAGATAGAATGAATCAAGAGGAAGGTTTATATGTATAATATACATGCATAATATACCGTGCGAAGCCGGGGCGGGTCGCTAGTAAATAATAAGAAGGAGAAGATAAATAATAAACTATAAATATATATAAATGTAATAAATGAAATGTAATGAAATGAAACAATGCAATAATTTGAAATTTAGAATGTGGAAATAAAGCTATATTATTATTATTTATTATTTATTCATGGTAGTAACTATTCATATGGTAAGTGAACAGTGAACACCACCACTCACGGACAACTGCACTGGAGGAGGAGGAGAGGCCAAAATATAAAACCTCATGTGCCAGTAATTTCATTGGCTGTCTTGCTCTCCACGCCGGAGCTCAGCAGCACTAGCGCTGCTGCTTAGCGGTAGGAATAGCGAGTAAGACGGTGGTAGCGACGTGGTCAAGGGCATAAATATATGTATGTCGAATAATGAACATTGGTTATTATTACAGGAGCTTTGTTGTGAATCCATCCGGATTGGCAATAGTACACGTGAAACGCCAGTGTGCACAGTGTGCGCAGTGTGCAGTGTACACGTGAAATGTGGCGCGCTAGACAGGGTCTGAGGTTGTTGCGCGGGAAAACGATTGTCATTTGTTAGTATAAAAAGAAATGGACGCGCAGACAGTGATCTCGGGATCTGTCCCGCGTTTCTTAATTGATAACTAGGCTTTTCTTTTCGTTTCCTAGAGTACGGCGAGAAACGTATTTCATTTCCTAGAGGGATATCCAGTACCTAGATTTCTCAAGCCTCATCACTCAGTACATGTATGTTCAATCCGTTCATCGTTTTCAGAGGACCTTCTCAAAAACGAAGACTACGGAGAACCCTCAGTGTCTGAAGACATAACAGTCTCCGCTTTAGCCGTGAAAGGCAAGCGGGGGCGCCCGAAGAAGTCCTCTACAGCCGTGAAGCCGGAGAAGAAGGCTAAGGTGCCCAAGCTCGAGGAGAAGCCCACCAAGTCCAAAGCCGTTGCTAAAGGTAGGTCCCGAGTGTTTGATTACCATTGGTTCTTGAAGTTGTGTTGTCAATTTTGTCTAGTAATCATTCTTATCAAGTCTAGCTTATATAATGACCCACTGCTGGTGATAAGTCTCTTAGAAATTGAGCTTAGGATACCTACAGTTCACATGCAGCCCCACTAAAGGTTTGGAATTGCAGACCCAATGAGGACTATCGTTTTTTTGCTCACCAGTTGGCGCCACTGTTGATTAAGGTCCAAAGGTATCAGTGGCGTGGCGTCAAGTATATCAGAAGGCAAGCCGAAGGGAACTTAACTAGCCTTTTCCTCTAATTCTGCACAATAAATAGCCCAACTGCCTTAAAATAGGCAAGCCAGTGGGAATCGAGTTCTATGGACGCCACGCCACTGAGAGGTATAGCTGTCAAAGGAGACTCTATAAGATCGGCGCAAAAACAAAGTTTTAAATCTTGAATCTCATGTTTCAAATTTCTTTCATGACATTATAATTTACGAAGCGCGCCAAAAGCAGTGAAAAGTGAATGTTATTGGACCTCGCGTGACACTAGCGCCTCTAGTGGGAAATGCACACGCGATAGCCTCCATTAAACTGCTTCTTCTGTGTGCACGTTTTCTCACGATGTATTCCTTCATTGAAAAGCTTAAATTTCGAATGTTACTCTACTCATTGCTTTGCTTTCTGAGTCAGATAAATAATCACTTCCATGCTACACGTCTAGCACGACAGCGCACAAGAGTCGCGTCGCGCGCGTTAAGATTGCCCGTCCTTTTCTTACTGTTCGTTCTAGAAAGAGGGGTAATGTATCTCGCGCGCGACGCGACTCCTCTGCGTTGTCGTGCTAGCCGGGTAGGCCTGGAAGCAAAGAAAAAACACAATGTACCAGTTGCTACTCTTGCCGCGTATATGCTAAAAGCCCATCGAGGGTATGGGTGAAAATCTTAGGAATCATGTTATAAGTGATGCGGCTGGCAACTCATTACTATTTTGATTCCATATTCCATCTATACGCCCACAATCTTGCTAAACGTGGCCTGTAGGTCTTGTCACCTTAGGCTCTGTCTACCCCGTAAGGGATAAAGACGTGATTTGTGTATGTGTATGTATGTAAATATAATAGTGAATTGTTTTGGTATGGTTTTGTATCTCGAGATTCCGATATTTAAAAAGTGTCTTTCAAAAATAGTTGGGTCAAGATTTTTTTACATTCTTTCTAATGTGAAGAAAAACGAAGTGAAGTGAAGTAGCTTCATTGTTTCATATAAGTCCTTGGGGTTCTATGATCCATATGAAAGGGTCGGCAACGCACCTGTGATTCCCCAAGTCTTGCAGGTGTCCATGAGCGATGGTGATTACTTTCCATCAGGTGAACCGTCTGCTCGTTTGCCCCCTCTTATATATATATAAAAAAAAGATATTGAAATAGTATTTATGTTTGATTAAACAATGCCTATAACAGTGAACAAATAATTGGGAGTTAAATACGAGTAACTTAACAGTTAAAGTGTAAACAAGTAGTAAAATTTACAACACAACTTCATTGACCTGCCTTTGAAAACGTTTCTGTTGCCGTCTTCTAGAATAATGTATTTGTGATTCAATGAGTAATTTTGCGGAGCTAAGTGAAGTACGAAAACCCTGGAATAAAGCCAATATTATTCACATTTTTTTAATATTTTTGTTTAGACAAAGTTACGTAGCTATATTGCAATGGGTAACAGAAAAGTTTTCAAGTGTTTGTTTATATGTTTTTTGTCTGTGGTTTGACACTATTGCTAAATTAAAACGCAGCCTAAAATTAATTAAAGAAGAAATTAAACAGAATGGTAGAAATAAAATGAAGAAGAAAATTTCATACAAAATTGCCCAAGATGTTTAAATGTAAACAACAATGCTCCAATATTGCTTTAGTTTGAAGTCGAAAATCGACATTAACAATAGTTATTTATACACTATACTTGAAGCTGCATTATCGTTAAGTAAAAAGTTAGTCATAGATTTGAATGTGTCAAATCACTATTTCAGAGCAGAATGACAGTCCAAAAACACAGAATTTTTGTATAACGATTTAGAACTGACCGACCGGGTTTTGGTCGTGTTTTAAGACGGTCATTCAGCTGTTTTTGTTTTACTGGTTTGTTAAAACCATGTATGTTTTATATGTCGCGTTTGACCTTACTATCGCATTAAACCTCGAAACGAACTTAATTACGACTATTAGCAAAATTATATCGAAGTATCTATCGATTGATGTGATAAAACTCAAGATGAGAATGGAAGAAACAGAAGATTTTGCTGTAGGAATGGATTAAAATCAAGCTAAGTCAATCAGAATTAGTACCTATCTAATCTAATACAAACAAATTGGAAGATTTTGTAGTGTAGGTGTCGAATACCTTTATCATTATGACTTACTTATCTTATATTTGGGGTCCCGAAGGATCCTTTTCGACTCCTAACATTTTATGCATAACCCTCGTCATAACTAATAATATAATACTTTACCTACACATAAACTCTTAACTCGTCGTTAAAATCTATCCCGTCTCTTAAAAACTACAGGCGTCAATGCTGACTGTTTCGTTTCAATTTTTAGGTAAGAAACGGCCGGAACCCGCGTCCGACGCAACGACAAATAGGTCCCAATTGTCAGCAACCAAACGAAACAGGCTCATGAAGGCAAACGCCATCATTGTCCTAGAATCATCCACGGTTGTGCCTTTCAAATGGCAGAGGCAGAATTACCTATGTTTCTTTTGCCACAAGACGTTTAAGAGCACTGAATCCCTCAAAAAACATACCAGGGATGATCACCAGAAATCCAACATCAAAGCCGCCGTTTCTTACCTAAGGAGGGACGAGAAAGTTAAAGTTGACGTGACTGTTATAGGCTGCAGAATCTGTAGCGCAAAGTTAGACGACATAAACTCGCTTATAACGCATCTCCGATCAGCGCACGACAAAAAATTCACCGAACAATATGGCTGCTTCGGCGTCATACCATACAGACTCGATTGCGACGATAATACTTTCCAATGCGCAGTTTGCAACGAACAATTCCAATACTTTATCAAACTAAACGAACACATGAATCTACACTACGGGAATTACATATGCGATGTTTGTGGCAAAGGTTTCCTCAGCCAGAACAGGTTGAGGTGTCACGTGTTGAATCACGGCTCGGGTTTCCGTTGCAGCCTTTGCCCTGAAACCTTTGACTCTCTCACCATGAGACACAATCACGAATGCAAAGTGCACAACAAGGAGAAACTTTGCAAGTGTTTTTACTGTGACGAAACTTTCCCAAATTACATGCGGCGCAAACGCCATCACCACACCGTGCATAATCTAGAAATACCAGGCTTCAACTGTCCGATATGTCACAAGGCGTTCGAAATAGAAAGCAAAATGCAAGTGCATCTCAAAGAAGTGCATGTGAGAGAGAAGAATTACTCGTGCACCATGTGCGATCAGAAGTTTTTCTCGAAGACACACGTCCAGAAGCATATGGTGAAGCATTTTGGTGAGAGAGTGCATCAGTGCGAAGTGTGTAAGAAGTCTTACGCGAGGAAACAGACTTTGAGGGATCATATGCGTATCCATAGCAACGATAAGAGATTTGTATGCGCGCTGTGCAGCCAGGCTTTTGTGCAGAATAACAGTCTGAGGTTGCATATGAGGGTGCATCATCCTGAGGCTGTCAGTGCATAAAATTAATCGCTGCTCGAATGCTTTCATATAGTAGTGTTAATGCCTGAGGCCTGTTGCCATGTAGTATATAGATCAAAACGGATCTAATTATTGATTAAGTATTTTATAATGATTTTACTTAAGAGTGTCTGTACAGGCTTTTCGGACGGTTTTATTTATTTTATATCGTAACCAAATTAAATTATTATCAAATTGTCGTTCATTATTTCAATTTGGGCTCGATTTCCTATACCATAGCAAGGAACTTTAAATGTACCCTGATAGTGTTTTAAATCGGTTTAATTTTATTTATATCACATTGAAGTAATGCTTAATTTGAATCGTGTTTAGTTTAAATTTTAAAAATAACAAGGGTACATTTACAGTAGAGAAAATTTCCTTTTCAGATGTTAAACCGCGGAAATACAAAGGCTGTGAATCGTCGTCGATGCGCAGACGGAAAAATCTCCAAATACTGTTCAACACCACAACGATAATACCTTTCAAATGGCGCGGCAAATACCTCTGCTTCTATTGCAGCAAAGATATAGCGGAGTACTCCGCACTCCGCAAACATACCAAGTCCCATGGGGACTGCTCTACGCGCGATCACTCCTTAAAAGTCCTCAAGGGAGGCCAAAACATGGAAATTAAAATAGACGTATCCGATATTAGTTGCGAAATCTGTAGCGAACCATTTCCTACTATAGACGATATAATAACGCATTTGTTCATCAAACACAAGTTAGAGTACGATAGGGGAGTAGACATGGCTATAGAAGAGTATAGGCTGGTAGATCTCAGTTGTCTGGCGTGTGAGGAAAAATTCGCGTATTTCGGCTACTTGGTGTCACATGTCAACAATTGTCATCCTAAGAACTGCCTCATTTGCGACAAGTGCGAGCAAAAGTTTAATAAGAAACGTGACTTGTTCTCTCACATGAAGAACTACCATAGAGAAGGTGGTTATCAGTGTGAATCGTGCCCGCAGACGTTTAGTTCTTTAAATATTCTCCGTAAACACAGAAACAATAGACATTTGACTAGGTGTAGCGTTTGCCAGTTAAAACTGCCGTCGGCCGCATTGAAACAAAAGCATATGGAAATTGAACATCCCGATGATGGCTCTTTGCAGTGCGATAATTGCTTCAAAGAATTCCACACGAAACAGGGACTCCGAATGCATGCGAGGAAGTGTAAAGGCGATGATGATTTGTTTCAAATTGAAATAAGAAAAAGGGATTACGATCCTATGGACCTGGATCAGAACTACGAAGACCCCGTGAAAAGACCTAGCGTTAAACAGATTAGGGAAAATATAGTCGTAGTTATAAACATGTCGACGGCAATACCTTTTAATTTCTACAAGAATAAGTTTAACTGTTTTTATTGCTCCAAAGACTTCCCCGACTCTGATTTGATGCGTGAGCATACTGTTATCGAACATCCTGTGTGTGACGTCAAACAGAAATGTATAAGGAAATGTAGGGAGTCTGTAGCGTGCGTCAAAGTTGACATTTCGTCTCTAGCTTGTAAATTGTGCTTCGAGTCTGTATCAGACTTCGATAATTTGTTAGATCATTTAATTTTAAAACACGACGCTAATTACGATAAGTCTATAACAACTTGCTTGCAACCTTATAGGCTTATAAAAGACCATATGGCTTGCCCGCACTGTCCCAACGAAGTCTTTAGGTTCTTCGGTACGTTATTAAAACATATGAACAACAAACATACTAACAATAATATAATTTGCGTCTATTGCGGACAAACATTTAGGCGGGATCAGAATCTGCGCGTTCATATCTGGAGGCATCACAGGGACGGTAGATTTAAATGTAACATTTGTGGTGTGGATTGTAATATACCGTCTAGACTGTACATGCATATGGCTAAAGCCCACGGCGTCAAGGCGGCCAAATGTCCTAAATGTCCAGAGAGCTTCTCAACTCAGTATTTAAGACAGAAACATCTCATCGAAGTACACAATTCGGGCCACAAGTGCTCCTATTGTGGGAAACTGTTCACTCGTAATTCTTTCATGAGAGACCACATTCGACGGACTCATTTGAAGGAGAAAAATGTCGAATGCTCCATCTGTAACATGAAGTTTTTCAACAACATACTCCTTAGACGCCACATGGTTAAACATAGCGGCGAGAAGAACTTCCATTGCGATATTTGCGGTGAAAGATTCTTTTGGAGAAAAAGTCTTCGGACTCACATGTCTAGGCACAATAAGCACATTCATCCATCACATATTTAAGTAGATACATAGGCACACACGAATTAAAAATTACTGTTTGTAGTTTAATAAATAAATAGGTCTAACATAGAAGTTTCCCCTTAGTCAATACTTAAGCTTCCCGCTAAGCATGATAAGCATCGTTGTTAGCCCACGATTGACACGATGTAAATTTCTTTTCAGAAATAAAACACCAGTCAATCTGCGGGCTGAGCGCCACTGAGCGTAGGAGAAAAAACTTGGTGATACTTTTCAACAACACCACCGTAATACCGTTTAAAAGCGGCAGCCAGTACGGCTGCTTTTACTGCGGCGAGAAATACCCCGATTATAAGGAATTCGTTAAGCACACAAAGTCCCACGGTCCGTGTAATGTCAAACACAAGGCACTCGTCAGCCAAAAGTTCGGCACCATTGAAGTCAAGCTAGACATCTCGAACGTCACCTGTGAACTCTGCGAGGAACCTTTTAATAACCTCGAGGATATCATAAGCCATTTAATAGGAAAACATGGTTTGCACTACGATAAGGACGTTCCCATGTGTCTCTCTTCCTACAGACTAGTCGATCTCAAGTGTACCGAATGCGGGAAGACGTTTGAATACTTTCGCAATCTCGTAATGCACGTTAGGAAGAATCACATGGAGAAATTGCTGCCTTGTGAGCAATGCGATAGGAGTTTCAATAAGAAATCAGACTTGATGGCCCATTGTAGAATATATCATAGAAGAGCAGGGTTCCAATGCGTCAAATGTGAACGCTGCTTCAGAACAACCAGCTTGTTGAGGCTACATCTCGTGAATACTCACGGTGCGTCCGAACGCAAATGCGCGAGGATACTATCTAGGCTTAAATCTAGAAGCTCTTATCTCAAACTAGGCGCAGAAGACTTAGCGTTTGAAGACATGGAGGACAGCGAAATCGAGACTCAACGGAGGAAATTGCGCGAGAGAAACGCTATAGCCAAACACAACCGGGAAAATATAGCCTGCATACTAAACATGACGACAGCTATACCATTTAAATATTATCAGAACAGATTCACGTGCTTCCATTGCTCGAAAGATTTCAACGAGCACGAGGATATGCGAACTCATACGTTACTAGAACATCCGTTCTACGATTTGGAGAGGAAATGTCCTAAATCTTTGAAAGGTGTGAACGTGTGTATCAAACTCGATATATCGTCGCTCTCTTGCAGAATCTGTTTCGAACCATTCAACGATTTTGATTTGCTAGTGGACCATTTGATTTTAAATCATAAAGCGAATTACGATAAAAACGTGAGAGGTATCATGCAGCCGTTTAGACTAGAGAAGTATAAGATGGCGTGTCCGATATGCCCTCAGACTTTCTCTTACTTTAACATATTGCTTAAACATATGAACCAAGAACATTCCCCTAAGACACATCTTTGCTCGAACTGCGGCGCTGTGTTCGCCAGCGAAGCCATTTTGACGATGCATATAGCGCGGATACACGGGCCAAAGGTCTTCAAATGCACCGATTGTAATATCGAATTGAACTCGGCGCTTAAACTGAAGAGTCACAGAGCCAAAACGCATGGTATGCGTGAGGTTCCATGTCAAAGGTGTCCAGAAAAATTTCCCTCGGAATACGAGAGGCAGAAGCACCTGATCCAAGCTCACGACATCGGCCATAAATGCTCGTTTTGTGGCAAAATGTTCGTCAAAAACTCTTTTATGAGGAACCATATACGCCGCACTCATATGGAGGAGAAGAATGTGCAGTGCAACGTGTGTAACCACAAGTTCTTTGATAATATACTGCTCAAGATTCATATGGTCAAGCATGTAGGGGAGAGGGACTTCCATTGCGACGTGTGTGGGAAGAGTTTCTTCTGGAAGAAGAATCTCAGGGTCCACATGGCTTCCCATAACAAGCAATCTAAAACTACTGCCAACTTATAGTATTAGTCGTTTTACATTGTACTCATTTACTTTGAAATTATGGATTAAGTATTCAAAATTAAAAATATTTTTTCAAAGACTTGTCAATGGTATTATTCCGTGTATATTATTTTTGATGGCTCTCTGAACTATGCTATCCGTACGATCGATCCAATTAGGTACCGATTTCTTTCAGTTACTAAACTATTTAAGAAAAGCGCTCATCAAGGTGGCACAACACTACCGTGATCCTTTTCAGGAAATTCGATGCTTGATATCCGATGACACCTGTCCAAACTTAGAGACATTGCTCAGACACTTGGTCAGTCATAATTTTAAGCACGATTTAGACGTTTATGCACATGGAACAGTACAATTTGGCGAGTCTCGTTCGCATGAACTGCGGCGAAAAGTTCATATACTCCTCGTTCTTAATAAACCATACTCAGGAGAAACATCCTATTAAAGTTTGTTCTTGCGACAAGTATACTCATAGCTGACGGTGAACCAGAAAACCATAGCCACGAGAAATTGGAAAAAAACAATTTTCGTGAAAGATATCCCGCTACAGGACTTCAGAAGGACTAGTTAGGACACGAGTGCAGTTACTGCTGTAAAATGTATACTAATCCAAAAATGCTGCACGCTCACAAGCAGAGGAAACACGACGGCTATAACAACGAAGGTGTCAAACCTAACTTACGATGCGACTACTGCAAAACCGCCTTTTATCGGATAAAGAACTTAATCTATCACATAACTAAACATCAAAACTCAACATAACAGTTAGGATATTTCTTGCTATTAATTAGCCTTTCCGCTCTAACGATGCAGTCGTATATAACCTTATGCCAATAGAAACTGTGTTATTAAACGCGTACATACAGAAGAGCAATTTGTTTTCAGATGATATACCGCACAAAGCCTGCGAATTAGCAGCGGGACGCCGACAAAATCTGCAAACGCTGTTTGGCAACTCGAGGGTCATACCGTTCCAATGGCGCGGCCATTATTCATGTATATATTGTAGCGCTAGCTGTTTGACTTATGATGATCTTGCCAAACACACCACGTCACACGACAAGAGTCTAATAGAGAAACACTTAAATGAACGCCGTTTAAAAAGCACACTTAAAATTGACGTGTCGGATTTATCATGCTTACTCTGCGATGATAGTTTCAAAACGCTAGACGTGTTGATCGACCATTTGGTTACAAAGCACGATTTGATATATGACAGACAAGTTCATATGGTCATAGAGCAGTACAAGCTGCTAGGCCTCAGCTGTCCGCTGTGCGAGGAATCGTTTTCCGAAATGGCATTTTTAAACTTCCACGTCAGCACCAGACACTCGGATAATTTCCAATGCGAATTTTGTTCCGAAATGTTCCAAAAGAAAAAGGATCTCAAGTTACATAATAAATTGTTTCACGCCCACCCTTATGATGATCAGATAGACATGTGCGTGAAAGAAGAGCCAGGACTGAGCAGTACCAAGTTGAAGAGTTTAGATTTTGATGCGGCTGAGAGGAAAAGGATAGCGAAGTTGCGACGCGAGAACATTGCGTGCATCTTAAACATGTCTACTGCGACCCCTTTCAAATACTACATGAACCGTTTTCGTTGTTTTTATTGTACAAATAATCACACAGAATTCGAGCCAATACGAACGCATAGTATCACCAAACATCCTTACTGTGATCCATCAGGGAAAGCCATGAAGTCTATCAAGGGGAAAGACGCTATCGTCAAAATAGACATCTCGTCGTTAGCTTGCAAACTGTGTTGCACATCCATCTCGGACTTGGACGCTCTCTCTGACCATTTAATATCAAATCATAAAACCAAATACGACAAATCCATGATCAGTATAGTTCAGCCTTTTAAAATTTCGAAAGACAATATGGCGTGTCCCCTATGCCCTAACGTTGCGTTTAGATACTTTGTCAAATTACTCGAGCATATGAATGAGAGTCATTCTAACAATAATGTCGTCTGTGTATATTGTGGTCAGACCTTTAGAAATACTCCGTCCTATAGGGGACATTTAGCCAGGTATCACAGGGATAGCGAGTGCAAATGTCCAGACTGCGACTTGTCTTTCTCTAATATTGCCAAATTGACAGCTCATAGAGCTAACATACACGGCACGAAAACATTTAAATGTTCCAAATGCAGCGAGAAGTTTGCTACGGTTTATTTGAGACAGAAACATCTGATAGACGCTCACGGATCAGGTCACAAATGTACCTTCTGCAATAGGCTGTTCGCTCGGAACTCTTACATGAAGGATCACGTAAGAAGACTACACTTGAAAGAAAAGAACGTAGAATGTTCAGTTTGCAAAGAAAAGTTCTTTGATAAAACCAGATTGAACATTCACATGGTGAAACATATAGGAGAGCGGAATTACCACTGCGATATCTGCGGAAAGACTTTTCTGTGGAAGAAAAATTTGAGGGGTCACATGTCTTCGCATAAACGGAATGCATAGGTTAATTAGATAATTTTGTGATGCTCAGTATTACGAATGTTAATCTATTCTACTAAAGAATTTATTAGGATATGTTGATGACGCAACGGTTTCAACGATATGACAAAGATCATAAAATACGCTGAGTTGGTTTTGAACCTAAATCCTTACAAAGTTATCCATGTGTTTTATGTTAGATCTCTTGCTCAAACTTCAAGCGATGACGCCTATTAACCTGTGCCCTTGAATGTGACTGAACCGCATATCTACAGAAAAGTAAATTTCTTTTCAGATGAAATTGGGCTGAAAAACGTGAAAAGCACAAATTATCGCAAGAGGAGAAATCTGCAAATAATATTCAACAACACCTCGATGATACCGTTCAAATGGCGGCAAAAATATCTATGTTTTTACTGTGGCGAGGACGTCGCGGATTACGATATGTTGAGGAAACACACGCGGGCGCACGGCGCGTGCTCGCTTACCGACCGCGCGCTCAGCCGCGTCTCGGGCACCGATATAGAAATCAAAATAGACGTCTCCGACACCATATGCGAAATATGCGACGAGCAATACACCAACTTCGACGAGCTGATCACTCATTTAGTCCATAACCATAACTTACCGTACGACAAACATTCCGACCTCATTATAATGAAGTACCGCTTAGCTGACCTCAAATGCTTACTCTGCGACGAGAGTTTCAACCATTTCGGTAAACTCATCGTCCATGTAAACAACAGCCACCCTATGAAATTCCTCTCCTGCGATGTCTGCCATCAGAAATTTAATAAGCACAGGGACTTAACCGCTCATCTCAGGTCCTACCACAAAAAAGAAGGGTACAATTGCACCCAATGCGCCGTTAGCTTCCCTACCAACTGGGCACTTAGCAATCACAAATTCAAAACGCACTCTTCCATTTGTAATATTTGCTTCAAAAGTTTCTCGTCGTCGGACAAGAGATTGAAGCATATGAAATTAGAACACGTTGTCGATGAGTTTCTGCAGTGCGGCTTTTGTCTCAAAACCATGAACACTAAACAGGGTTTCTTGCGGCACGCTGCGCACTGCACATCCATGTCTGACGACTCTAAAACTCAACGTATTGTCGATGATATCGTCTCCATAGATGACAGCGAAAGAAAACCCAATGTTAAACAGATAAGGAACAACATAGCTTGCATACTCAACATGTCTACCGCTATACCGTTTAAACATTTCATGAATAAATTTAGATGTTTCTATTGCACTAAACATTTTACAGAATGCGATGATCTCAAAGAGCACACTATCATTGAGCATCCCCATTGCGATTCCAAGTTTAAATCCATGAGATTGCGCAACAGGGATGATATTTCTATCAAAATAGACACTTCCGCGTTATCTTGTAAGATTTGCTTCGAAACTTTGAACGATCTGGAACAACTTATAGACCATTTAACCTCTGAACACAAGACACGCTACGATAAATCAGTAGAAATTAACGTCCAGCCCTACAAATTGATCAAAGATAACTTCGCTTGTCCTTTTTGTGGGGAAATCTATAGATACTTTAGCACTTTATTGAGACATGTGAGCGGCGCTCACACGGACAACAAAACTATATGCATGTACTGCGGAAAATCTTTTAGAACTAAACCGAATTTAAGGGCGCACATAGCGCGTCGACACAAAGTAGGAAAGGTTTACAAATGCGCGACTTGCAAATACGAGTTCGCAAGGAATATAGATCTGCGTACGCACATGGGCAGAGTTCATGGCAATAAAATGGTAGACTGTCCCGAATGTCCGGAGAAGTTTATATCTCAGTACGCGATGCAGAGGCATCTCATTACGGCGCACGCGTCCGGCCACAAGTGCTCGTACTGTGGCAAGCTTTTCACGAGGAATTCCTTCATGGACAACCACATTAGACGGACGCATTTAAAAGAGAAAAACGTTCAGTGCTCGCTGTGCAACGAGAGATTTTTCGATTCGGCGCTCCTTAAAATGCACATGGTCAAGCATATAGGAGAGCGAAACTTCCACTGTGACGTCTGCGGAAAGAAGTTTCTGTGGAAGAAAAACCTTCGCGGCCACATGGCGTCTCACGTTAAAAACGCTAACGCTCAAGCGCTAACTTGATATTAATTAAGACGGAATGAGAAGTTAATTATGAAGTTCTAACAGTTCTGCAATTACAGCAAGAATCGTTTCTTTTCAGATGAATATCCGCACCGCCCGTACGACAGCTGTACCTCTCAGCGGCGGAGGAAAAATTTGCAAATATTGTTCAATAACACCTCGATCATGCCTTTCAAATGGCGGGGCACGTATCTATGTTTCTACTGCGGGAAAAACTATACGGAGTATCCCGAGTTCAGAAAGCACACGAAAGCGCACGGCCTGTGCTCCACCAACGACTATTCCCTAAAGATAATCAAGGGGAACCACATAGAGATAAAGGTGGACGTCTCTGACATCGTTTGCGAGATTTGCTGCGAGCCATTCGGCAGATTCGACGAAATTGTCGACCATCTTAACCTGAAACACGATCTCCGATACGACTCTAGCATAGAAATACCTTTCCAGCTGTACAGGCTGTCAGACTTCCGTTGCTTATTGTGTGACGAGCAATTCACGTACTTCGGCTATCTAGTGAAACACGTGAACAACGTTCACCCGCAGAACTGCTTCATTTGCGACGACTGTGGCTTGACGTTTAATAAGAAAAGGGACCTCGCTCTCCACGCGAGGGACAACCATCGCCAGGGAGGATATTCCTGCGACCAATGCGCAG
The DNA here is from genome assembly GCA_963854515.1 of Pandemis heparana. Taxonomy (NCBI): domain Eukaryota; kingdom Metazoa; phylum Arthropoda; class Insecta; order Lepidoptera; family Tortricidae; genus Pandemis; species Pandemis heparana. Next base: position 3,309,535 of record OY978032.1, read on the forward strand.
CCAACTTTAAAACTAAAGGCATCCTAAAGAAACATCAAAACACATTCCATTTCAGGAAGTGTAAAGACTGCTCCTTAACTTTCGCGTCCCACAGCCTCCTGCAGAAACACATTCAGTTAGACCACCCGGATGACGGCAGCTTGAAGTGCGTTTATTGCGCAAAGGAATTGCATTCTAAACAGGGCTTGAAGCAGCATCTGAACAAGTGTGAAATAAGAATGCTTACGCAACTAGAAGCCCCGCGTACCAATAGCGCTTTTCCAGAAGATTCTTACGTGGAGCCCAAAAAGAAACAGAACATTTTGCAAATCCGACAAAACATCCAATGCGTGCTCAACATGTCCACCGCCATACCGTTCAAATTCTTCTCAAAATATTCTTGTTTTTACTGTTCTAAAAAGTTTATCGAATTCGAAGATCTAAAAGAACATACTTTGAGAGAGCATCCCGTGTGCGACGTTAAGTCGAAGTGTATGAAAAAATGTAAGGGCGAGAGAATAAGCGTTAAAGTTGACGTCGCGTGCCTCGCCTGCAAGGTGTGTTGCCGTCCGTCTGACGACCTAGACTCTCTGATAGACCATCTCATAGCAGACCACAAGGCTAACTACGACAAAACAATGAAACGCTGCTTCGAACCATTCCGGATAATAAAAGACAACATGCCGTGCCCTCTATGCCCCGACCGCACATTCCGATATTTCAGCACACTCCTCAGACACATCAATTCTGAACACAGCAACAACAACAGAATATGCGATTTCTGCGGACGCAGCTTCAAAAACGTGACAAATCTCAAAGTTCACATCACCTACGCCCACACCGGTTCCTGTGAATGCGACGTTTGCGGGCTCAAATTCAAAAATCAGTGGTGCTTGGCTCGCCACAAAGCCAAAACCCACAACGCTAAAGACTACAAGTGCCCCAAATGTCCGGAGCAGTTCCAATCGCAGTACCACAAACAGAAACACCTAATAACCACCCACGATATTGGCCACAAGTGTAGCTACTGCGGCAAGATGTTCACAAGGAACTCTTTCATGAAAGATCATATACGGCGAACCCATTTAAAAGAGAAAAACGTGCCTTGCTCAGTGTGCAATGAGAAATTTTTCGACAACTATCTCCTTCGCATGCATATGGTTAAGCATGAGGGAGAAAGGAAGTTCAGTTGTGAAGTCTGCGGCAAGGCGTTCTTGCGACGCAGCAACCTCAGTTCTCACATGGATATGCATAAGAAATACGGACACGTTCAAGTATAGATTGATCTCATTAGGAACGTTAGATGCGTTGTCTTTACCCACTTTATTTTGATGTTTTGATAGTTTATACTATAGATTTATCAAGTACTGGACCGTATTCTGTAGATATAAAGTGTCGAATTATTACGCCGCAGATAAGCATAATCATATTTTGTTAATGTGCGCATATCTTGATGATTTACTATTTAAGTTAAGGTTAACTACCGTCGTGCTGCCAATCTTTACGTTATCTGCTGCCAGATATTTGAGAGGTAACAAAGCGTTGCTTGGTTCATGGTTCTATCCTCGCAAATCTGTGTTACATGAACACTGAACGGCTAAGACTAATAATGTGGAGCTTTGCGAATAATCTCACAAACTATTTAAGTTAATGTCAGAATTAATGTGATATCTGGATGTCCTCTTTATGATGAACCCGAACGCAGCTATTACGCCTATAAAATAAACTATTTATTCCATCGAAAGATATCTTGTTATATTGATTTAAAGATGAAGATATGCTAAAACAGAAGTTATTAAATATGATTAATTTTATGTACTATTTAAACTAAATTCCGTGGAAACTACACAATATGTAATTACGGTCGGCCAAAAAAAAACGGTGAGCATTTTATTATTCTTTCTCTTTCGTAATAACTTTCGAACACTTGACCCAATGACACAAACGAAGAAGCTCCTTTCAAAATGATAAGGTGCTAAGTCTGCTCAACATTTTCATGTGCTCACTGTACAATACAAAACTTATGCAGCGAGTTTATCTGAAATAATTTTTCTTTATTATTTCATCCTGTATCATGAAAAAGATCAAAACCGGATAAATTTACATGCCTCTAAAATGTCACTAAAATTGCTATCGATTTTCAAATTGTGAACTAGACACTGTAACTGGGAATATCGTGTATCAAGTACGTATTTTCGTTATAAAATCCACCATTTGATCTTGTAAATTTATCTACTTTATTAAATATCAAAACCTGAAAAAATTTAAGACAAGTTGCCATTTAGGCATACTTCAGGGACCTAATTGGACGCCATGACGACGCCAGCTACCGTATCCAACCATTTATACCACCTCTACGGCAGCTAACACACTTAAGCGAGGTTTGGTAAGTCTTATCTTGTATAGGATACGTAGCTGGCGACGTCGCCATGTCGTCCCAGTGAGTTAGGTACCCTTAGGAGGAGTTTGTCAATGTATCTTAAATTTTGTCGAATGTGTACGTTCTTTTGTTTTATAGGACGTGCAATAGACAACGTTTAAGCGGACTGTACACGCGAGTTAAAGTGATTTAACCACATGTTGAAATATCTCAGAATATTTTTAAGACTGCTTTGTAGAACAACAAATTGTAATTTTGTTTTTAAATGATATGTTTATTGGTAAATAGGATGCAAGTTTATTAATTTATGTAAGTTTAGACTAGGACTTTTTAAATGTGATGAAGATGTGGCATAGTATTTTTAAAGTTTACTTCTCAAATAATACTACTATGAATATACTTGAGCAGATGGACAAGCGTGATACCTGTCTCGCTGGCGACTCGGTTCTTAGAGCCCGGCCTCACCAGGACACTATGGCGACGTCGCCGAGTACCGTATCTAAACGATTCGTATAGAAATGTCACTGTCACTGTCGGCTGTCACTCATTTGGCGACGCTTAGGCGCCTTCTGATTTGTATAGGATACGTAGCTGGCGACGTGGCCTTGGCGTCTCGTCTGGTGGCGCATGGTTCTTGTATTTGAATGAAAATACATCAGTAAACAGACACGCAGTATAAATATTTACTTTAAATCGTAATATTAATTTCTTCACTGAATTCCGAAGCAGTATAGGGCCTTCCGTTGTGATGATATTTATTTTTAAGATTAATCATAGTTATTGAGTACGATTTATTATTATACGTACTTGAATATTAACGCTCTTGTTTTATTTATGGCCAGTACCTTTCAAACCAGAACTTTCGATACAGAACGTGGTTCGATATTTAACTAACAATTACTACCTAAACCATCGATTCTCAAACATTTAGCTGAATCCTTTTTGAACTCATTATTAGTCTGCCAAACCCAGCATTTGAAAACATTCCTCGATAATCCCACATCTGCTATCCGTATTTTAAATGGCTATGAAAGAAAGAAATAAATTTAATGACGCAAAAATGCTACAAACACGACACGAAAAAAATACAATGAAAACTTAACACATTTGGTGACTAAAGCTGAATTTACATTATGCAACTAATTTCGTGCAACTAGCATTACACTGCGGCCACAGAATATATAATAGTACTAACGTACAGAATGGCCACGCTCCGCCCCGCACCGATTCGAGTTACCCCACCCCTCAAGCGCAGTCTGCCGGAAAGCTGCTGGCAACTAGTAGGGCTCGCAACGCGATGTATATCGGCCGCACGTCACAAGCTCGGGAATCTATCCTACCTACTTCATTTTATAAAACATTAGAAAATTAATGCTTTCTGAAATTATCGTGATTAATACATGAAATTACTACAGAATCATTCGCTTAAGTTTGTTGTCGTACATCTATTGTAATTGAAAATAATAATGCTTAAATACACAGACAGACACATTTTAAGTAAGTTTAAATAAATAGATAACGATTAAGTACATTTATTTGCACACATCTAAGCCATATCTTCATTATAAGTACCTATATTTATGTCATTGGTAGTACTTATAGTACTAGGTTTTTGCGATAGACAGCCCTGTGTATCTTACGCACACATTGACGCGTGTACAGACGACGTCGTGCCTGTGTTCATTTCAGAACGCGGATTTTGTACGTCGTGGCCACCGTGTGCTGCGGCTTTTGATTAATCACTTTTGAAGCGTTAAGTTATCGGCCGAGCAATGTTATGCTAGTTGCATGAAATTAGTTGTATAATGTAAATTCGGCTTTACAGTGTAAAGTACCGCACTCGCACACTATGTTACTGTGGCAAGCCGCAGCGCTGGTTGTCAATGTGACCCTTTTGCTATGGATTTGCGTAAACCAAAAAGTTCTCTTTCTGAACACTAGGCTTCCGCTTGATCCGTTACAAAACGCTATATTAGAGTGACATGCATCTGCCTATTCGCAGAGGCGTCTTTACCTATGGTGCAGGGTGTGCGGCGCACACGGGCGCCGGGTCTAAGGGGGCGCCGACAGGGCCGTCTTTAAACTATTTGAGGCCCTGGGCACATTAGGATCATGGGGCCCCTATGACCTAAATATCGGTTATCATTTGGTAATCTGGCAGGAACTAGGGGGCCCCATTCGATCGCGGGGCCCTGGGCACGTGCCCATAGTGCCCAGTGGAGAAGAGGGGCCTGGGCGCCGAGCGCCCTCTAATGCGACACCTGCAAAGATGAGTCGCTTGCGGCGCCGGCGCTCTCAAAGACCCTGCGCCCGTGTTATGGCGCCAGGGTACTGGTTGCACACGGGCGCCACAAGGGCTAGAGACGCCTCTGCCTATTCGTCCCCCCGCATACTATGAACGAGTTCATAGCAATGACGTAGCACTTCGTATGCAACACCCTCTTTACATCACCAACCACAGAATAACCCATTGAACAATTATTTTCTAGTCTTATGCAGGCAAATACAAACTGCACGATATTTTTATAATATTACTAAATATGTTCCACAAGAACTAAAATAAAATAAAACATCCACATAAATACGTATGAACAGAAAGAATAACAGGACAGTGAACAAGCGTGATGAAAACGCGAAGAACTCACCCTGCCGAGTCCAGGATATAATGCCCAAGTAAAAGCTCCTCCTTCTATTACAGGTTCCAAAATCAATTCTGAACGGGACGGTACCCTAAAGGAAACGCGAGGGCAACTCGAGATGAAACGAAGAAACATAGAGTCCGTATTATTGTACAGTAATGCTACCCCATTTATTTGGCACCGAGGGAAGAATAGGTGCATCCTCTGCCAGATCGAGCACAAACAGCCCAGTCAGATCCTAGCTCACTACGAGGAGCACGACTGCGTTGACATACCTCTTGCTATCAAGCGGTACACACAGAAGCGAGGCAATAAGGAAGCCGCCATCAAAGTAGAAATCACTGATTTATACTGCAAGCTTTGCTCTGAGAATATGGTCGACATGGACGAACTCATCCAACACTTAATTGACAATCATGACGTGGACTATGATCTTAGTATCCCGAACTGTTTCCTCCCTTTTCGACTGATTGGCGCCCCTACTTGTGGCACTTGCAATATGGAGTTCGATCTGTTCGAATTCCTCCTCCGGCATGCCAACCAAGAACACCTCAAGCACAGTTTCATGTGCGATATATGCGGGAAGAGTTTCTATTCTGAACGCTACTACAACTTGCACTTGAGCAATTTCCATAGGGAAGGAGGCTACCGATGCGAATACTGCGATCTGCATTTCTCGTCGCTGCGTAAAAAAACTGTTCACATACAAAGCGTTCATGAGGAGAACCAATTGAAATGCCCCATCTGCGATGAGAATATGAAGAGTCAATATTTCAAGAACGTGCATCTAGCAGAAGTTCACGGGGTCGAAGAGAGAAGGATCAAGTGCCCCCACTGTCCCAGGGTGTTCCCTCAGAACAATATAATGGTGCGTCACATGAAACGCATCCATTTGAAACTCAAGGAACACGTGTGCTCAGTGTGCGGGGACCAGTTCTTTGAGAGTTACCAGATGAAGCTTCATGCAATGCAACATTCGGGAATAAAGAATTTCGGCTGTGAGACCTGTGGGAAAATGTTTGTTAGAAGAGGTCATCTCATCAAGCATATCAATACTCATAAAAAACAAGAAAGGAATAAAGAAGACGCTTATAACACGAAGTCTTATCGAAGGCAACTTCAGACTGCGGTAGACGGCACTGGCGATGAATAGGACTTGCTTTATTAACTTCGTTACAGTTTCAAATGACACTCTGTAATTATTTATTATATTGATTTATTTTGATGTTTTTACCGTTTTATTATCATCCTTTTCTGGCCCTTTTACTGCCGTTAAGTATGTAAGTGATAAACATCTAGAACTCGCAAAAGAATCGAGAGTTAATTTTTACTAAGAACCCAAACTAAAATTCATTACAATGTTACCAGGATTTCGTTCACTAATGAACAAACTAACGAAACCGACATTAAATACAAACAAATCCTTTTCGGATTTTAAGAAGATGACTAGCATAAAAGCTGCCCTCGTTTCTTTACAGATAACGCTCCTAAGGATATGGGGCACAAGAAAACCGCAGTCCACCGGCATAAGCTGCGATTGATTCGACGGAACGTTCGTATCATTCTAGAATACGGCAACGTCACGCCGTTCTTGTGGGCGCGTTCAACTTACCTCTGCTTCTATTGCAAATTACCAGTCGTGGACCCAGACGACTTGCGCGACCATGTCGCCGAAATGCATCAATTCATAGACCTTGATAACGTCCTCTGTGAACGCATCATGAACACCTGGGACTGCGTAGTCCCTGTCAAACTAGACGTCAAAGATATCTCCTGCAAACTCTGCATCACGCCTATTTCTGACCTAGCTGACCTCATCGACCACCTTAATGAAGAGCACGAAGCTACTTACGACACCTCTATACAAGACTGCTTGTTTGCCTTCGAGCTAGGAAAAGAGAAAGTCAAATGCTCGTCTTGTGATTTGCAGTTCAACTATTTCGAGTACCTTCTCCGTCACGCGAACAAGCATCACATGAGCCATGATTTCGTGTGCATGGTGTGCTGTAAGTCTTTCCACAGAAAAGTAGCGTTGATGACACATTTCAACGACTACCATAAAGAAGGGGGCTACCCTTGCGAGATATGTGGAGTGGTCTGCGATTCGGCGCCAAAACGTTACAACCACAAGAAAACGATGCATTTGATCGACCATTTAAAATGTCCGCAGTGCGACGAGGTTTGCAAAAGCAAGTATTATAAGAAACTGCATTTGGCTACGGTTCATGGAGTAGAAGAGTGCAGAAGCGAATGCCCTCATTGCGGCAAAATGTTTCCTGAGAAAGGTATCATGGCGTCGCATGTCAGACGTGTCCATTATAAGGAAAGAAACGTGGCTTGCGATGTTTGTGGCTACAGGTTCTTTAACAAGGCTCATTTGGACGCGCATATGGTGAAGCATACTGGTGGAGCGTCTTTCACGTGTGACGTATGCGGCAAGTCGTATCTTAGAAAGTCTACGCTTAAAGAGCACGTCAAGAGACACAGAAATGGTCGAGTGAAGATATCATAATTGAATTGAAGGTCTATTTGGTGAAGGCATAAGACCTCAACCCCCTTAACCTTAACCTTAGGCCTTAAGATATATTGACTATTGTTATTCGTTAGATATGTTGCTTTCCATATTATTATATGATTTTTTCTTTGGAGAGTTCTTCAATTGTAATTTGAATTCACATAAATTGATTATTATACAATGTGTATTAATTTTAGTTGTTTTATTTTTATTATCTCTAAAGCAATCTTAATTGGTACAAAGTGCATGCAAACTATGGCAGCGAGAAAGACTCGAAAGCATCAGAATAATGAAGTGCTATGAATATACTCAGACATATAGTGGGTAATAAATTCCGTAAAAGTCTAGATACACTTTTATCTTAAGGCCTTCATATCTATGAGGAAGTATTAAGTATATGCGCTGCCATTTGTTTATTGTCATTGTTTAGAAATTACGAATAATCAATGTTCTCAACAAATATAAATAGATCGCGACTTCATTTTGACTAGGAACTCACACCGTTATGAGGATTTCGTTTAGGAACGAACAGTGACGAAGCCAACATCAATTACAAGCAAAGCGTTTCGGATTTTCAGAAGAAGCCTACAATAAAAACAACCCTCGTTTCTTTACAGATGAACCTAAGGATAGGAAGCACAGGAAAACCGCCCTCGACCGTCGCAAGCTGAGCTTGATACGAAGAAATATCAGCATCATTCTACAATACGGCAACGTAATGCCTTTCATGTGGTCGCGTTTTCACACATACATCTGTTTCTATTGCAAAGCACTCGCCATGAGTACAGAAGCTTTACGCGACCATGTTTCTGAGATGCACCAGTTCGTTGACCTCGATACTGTCCTCATCGAGCGCATTTCACTACCTTACGATTGTGAACTGCCCGTCAAGCTAGACGTTAAAGATATCTCTTGCAAACTCTGTGTTACTACCATCTCTAGTATCCCTGACCTGATTAACCATCTTAATGATGTCCACCAAGTAGGCTACGATGCGTCTATAAAGGATATCATTTTCTCCTTTGAGCTAGGCAAAGACAAGCACAAATGTCCGACCTGCGGTTTAACATTCAACCATTTCGAGTACCTCTACCGTCACGCGCTCAAACACCACGTAGCTCAGAATTACGACTGCACCGTTTGCGGGAAAACTTTCCACCGGAAAATGTCTCTAGTGGCGCATTTTAACGATTATCACAAAGAAGGGGGGTATCCTTGTGATATATGCGGTACAATGTTCAAATCTGCCCCGAAACGGTATCATCATATGAAAACTGTCCACTTAACTAACGAGCGGGCCTGTCCGGAATGCAATAAAGTGTGCAGGAGCAAATATTATCTGAGAAGACACTTGGAAACGGTACATGGTGTCGAGGAGTGCGCTTTCACATGTCCCTTTTGCGGGAAGACCTTCAAATTGAAGAGTAACATGTCCGTTCACGTCCGGTGTGTGCATGAAAAGGAGAAAAACGTGGCTTGTAGTATTTGCGGGTACGAGTTCTTTGACAAGGCGCGCTTGGAACGTCACATGGTCAAGCATGCGGATGAACAAGTTTGCACATGTCACCTGTGTGGGAGATCTTACCAAAACAAGCGCTCGCTCAGATCCCATATCAGAATGACACATGATAATCCTATACAGAAACAGTAAAACGATTTCGCGGAATTATGAGCGTAGAGATACCCTGGACTAATTGTATCCGTTAGTATAACTATCATTGTGAAACCGTTTCTTGTAGACCGTGACTTAGTAAAGAGGTTATTCAACACTTTAAAGTGATGTATTGTATGTACTGATAAGTTTTTGACACGAGAATCGTTCGCGTAACCGTTTCAATTATTATGGGCAAATTAACAGCGCCACTAGCGAAACAAATCGGCAACAAACAGCTCTCATAGTAAAGAGTTTTCGTTTATAATATTTCGAATGAGCTCTCATAGTATTTTATATTTTAACGCAACGTATTTTGTGTTCGAAAACTTACACAAAACATATTGATATGAGGTAGGTATTTGTAAATCTTCGTTTGCATTTTTTCCGATTTTATACGTGTATTTATTATTTTTTATTGTATTATTTGCTATCAGCATCTGATTTTACAATAAACTAAAATATCCTTTAGGCTGGATTCGACCAAAGTTTTTATTCCAGGAATAACACTTACGCCATACTATTTTATTAAGGGCCGATTTTTCAGTCCTCAGATGTGCACTTACCTGTCAGATACCCATAGAGTTATTCGCCGAATAGGGTCTATCTGAGGATTGAAAATTCGGTCCTTACTTAATAAGTTATATCCCGATCTTGGACTTGAAAGTTACTTTTGGAACGGAAGTGGTGAAAAATTGTGCTGAATTTAAAATACGAGTAATATCTGGTCCAATTAATCTTGTCCGCGAATCGAAATTAAATTCGAGCTGTAGTTTTTGGCAAAATTATTTTTTTTCCACTTCCGGCTGGTATTTTCATGTTTTTTCGATTTTGATATGGCATTGTCTACAAACGAAAACTTAAATCCTATCTTAAAATGAAACTTATTAAGTACTTCTGATTTCACGAAATATGAGTTAGTAGGATTTTTTTTTACTTCTCCTAGATGGACTTAATAATCATGCCCTGATAAACCGTGTAGAGGGCATAAATTCAACGATGGACACGAATCATCAGAACATGCATTATTAGACCGTACATTTCAGGCATTTTATTGACCGCTTACGCCCTTTACTCTCTGTCATCGTAGGTCGGCATGACATTTTTATTTTTTAATACTAGTAAATTGACACGGATAACAGTTACAATACAGAAAATTCCTCTCCGCTGGCGTTCGTAGGAATGAAGCATTACATTATATTACTTTTGATATCATTGAGCATTATATAAGCTTTAAAAATACGTTTTGAAAATATAAAATTCCTGCATGAATTCAATTGAACCTGAACTATCTCGATGGAGTCCAAATTTAATGCAAACTTACTGAAATATTGTATACCGAAATTAAAAATAAAGTCCGTACCGTAGTGTAAATTTTGGGAATCCACATAATTGGTGGCACCCAAGCGAATATACCATAAAGGGAATCGCTCAGCACAGGAGAAACCAGTAGCTAAACACGACCATTTCTTTACAGGTGCAAAAGTCAGTACATTGGAGGATAAACATAAGAAACTGGAAATGAAACGTAAGCAATTGATAAAACGTCGCAATGTCGAATACGTGCTACAGTACGGCAACGTGACCCCTTTCCTGTGGTTCAAAGGGAAATACAGGTGCTTCTACTGCACCGAACCCATGAAGAACCCGGAGATGTTACGCGAACACACCGCCAAAGTCCACCAGTTTGCAAACCTCGAGCTCGCTGTGTTCGACAGAACAAAAGACAACCGGAACAAAGACGCCGCCATCAAAATTGACGTCACCGGCATTTCTTGTAAACTATGCCCTAAACCTGTCCCCGATCTAGAACAGTTGATAACACACCTCATTATAGCACACGACGCTGAATACGACGTTAACGTCTCCAACTGCCTCTTGCCCTTCCAATTAGACAAGGACAACCCGACTTGCCCCACCTGCAAAATGAAGTTTGTCTTTTTCGAATACCTCCTACGCCACGCCAATAAACACCATTTGGCACACGAGTATATATGCGATGTGTGTGGCACCAGCTTCCAAGGGGAGAACCATTTGAAGATGCACCACAGGTACTACCACAGGGAGTACAAGTGCGACTACTGCGATGTTAGGTTGACGACGCTGTCCAAAAAGATAATCCACGAAAAGAATGTCCACATGGCCAACTTGCTCAAATGCCCCAACTGTCCGGAGACTTTCAAGAGTCCTTACTTCAAGAAACTCCATCTGGCAAACGTGCATGGTGTAGAAGAATTAAAAATCAAGTGCCAGTATTGCACTAAAGTGTTCCCGCAAGAAAGTATCATGTCTCGGCACATGCGGAGGGTCCATTTGAGAGAGCGAAACGTCGAATGCGAAGTGTGCGGAGAGAAGTTCTTCGGACCTTACGACGTGAAGTTACACATGCTGAAGCATAGTGGCGAGAAATCCTTTATCTGCTCCGTGTGCGGAAAGAAGTTCTCTAAAAAGAGCAATTTGAATTCCCACTCGGTTTTACACACAGGCAAGAAAGCTTACAGTTGCACAATTTGCAATAAGGCTTTTGCGTACCACACCAATTTGTCTATGCATATGAAGAGTATGCACCACGGATACGTGAAGGTAGACAAATCTCAAGACATAGGCGAAATAGAAGTCGTACAAATGGAGTTCATAAACGACGAATTGGAAGGAGCAGAAGTGGCCCGCCAATACGTAATCCAGGAGACTATACAAACCTTGTAACAATGTAAATATTTAAAGCTCTGTAGAATTAATTTCTGAAATAAAGCTTCGAAAATATGGCCACATTTCATTCCATTGTATAAGTTAGCGCATAGACGGAAGCGTAAAAACCGTGTTCTCTTTCCAGGGACCAAGAGAAAGAGGGAAGAAGAGACATACTTGGAACGACTGGGTACTGTCCGGAAGAACATACTGTACGTGCTTCGCTACGGAAACGTCATGCCCTTCCAATGGAACACTAAAGGCTTCAGTTGTTTCTATTGCTCCAAACCTATGAGGGACTGTGACACTCTCAAGGAGCACACGGCATCCAAACACGAATCCGTTGAACTCGAGTCAAGTATATCAAAGATTATTTCTAAAAATGTACCAGTTAAAATAGATGTCACAGAGCTCGGTTGCAAACAGTGTTCTGAGCCTCTCACCAGTATCGAAGAACTAATAGCACACATAATATCCATACACGGGGAACTGTACGATAACTCAGCTGGAGTCTGCGTATTTCCCTTCGTTTTGAATAAGGAATTGATGCAATGCGTCCTCTGTGAAACCAGATACGACAACTTTCCATCCATGGTGGTACATATGTACAAAGAGCATATGGCGCACTCGTCTATATGCCAAATATGCGGCCTCAGCTTTATAGACAAAATGCGCTTGTCGAGGCATATAAAAAAAAGTCATGTCGGCCATAAATGCAAGAGTTGCGGAAAATTATTTGATGCAGCCCACAAATTGGAAAGGCATAAGGAGCGTATACACGGGCATGTAAAGACTCACGAGTGCAACCTTTGCAGCTCTGTGTTCGATAACGACTATCAAGTTAAAGTGCATTTAGGTAAAGTGCATAACGTTGAGAAATATCGCATCAAGTGCGAGTTTTGCCCTAAGATATGCACCACTAAAGGGGCTATGTTAATGCATGTTCAATCTTTGCACTCTCTCGAACGCTACGAATGTGATCTTTGCGATTACAAGACTCCGATTAAATGGATGATTAAGTTGCACAAACGTAAGCATTTTGGTGAGAGGGATTATGCTTGCAGTATATGTGGACGATTGTTTGGAAGGTCCAGTAATTTGAGGGCCCATATGAAAGTGCACACTGGCAGTGTCGGGCGTGTGTGCCGCTGGTGTCGTAAGGGGTTTACGGATCTAGAAACTCTGGATAAACATGAGAAGGAATCCCACTATTATAGTAATTACGTCTGAATTTCAAAAATTGTCTCCACCAAATACCCCAAGTACTCTCCCTATCCTAACTTAAGTGAGCGTGTTAAGTAAACATGCTCATATCCGCTATGAATGCTGTCTTAAAGTGTTACTAGTTCATAACATGAAAATTGTTGGCACAAAAATGCGTGAGAATTGTATGGGTTCAGTTAATGCCTAAATAAATACATTATTATTATTATTAAATAATGTGACGTATTCGGATTCGCTATCTTTTTGGTTTTACTTAAAACTCGAAAACAGCAACTACTAGCATGGGAAAACTACTTAATAAGCGATATACCTACCTAAAACTTGGCTTGGTTTTTTTAGTATTTCTTTTGTATATTTTGCCAATGTGATTATAGTAAAAAAAATCTTTTTATGTTAGGGATCGTAAAATACGAGCAAAATCCATTGAAATGACGTGTGACATTCCTGTAAGGGTTCGCGATGGTTGGTTGATGAATTAAAATATTAGGTACAAATAAATATTATTCTACTGATGAAATTTAACAAATAGAACAAGAACCAGGCGGATTTGCGACACGATCGGGACAGATGGCGTGCTCTCGTTTCGGAGGCCAAGACCCTATTTGGGTCCCTGAGCCAAGTTAGTTGGTTAATTAAAACAAGAACAACCTACTTCAATGAATTTTGCTCGCATTTTACGGTCCCTGGTTATTTAATTTATTGCTTAAATTAACTTTTTTTAGGGCTTGTCTCACCACTCTCTGTTAAGTTCCTGCTAAGTGTACTGACACATGACTGCATCTATGATACCGTCCGTGAAACAGACATAGACTTAATCTGATCATAGATAACTAGAACTTAACAGAGTGATAAAACGGGCCCTTACTGTTTACTTATCTCCATTTAATGAGTACTTTTCGGACATATTAAACTTCCTTTATACTGTTCGTCCTTTATTTCTTACCTTTTTTACGGTTCTACTGTACGGTGGTACGGAACCCTTTGTGCGCTAGTCCGGCTCCCGCTTGGCCGGTTTCTTTAGGTTTCTTGTTCTTGTAACATATAAATATTTTGTATTTATAAATTTAATATGCACGTAATTTAAGAAAAAGCCTAGTGACTGTTAAAGCAAAAGAACATTCGTTTGATTTTCTCAAATAATTAAGTTACGTAGACGATGTGTTATATTTATTTTGTAAAAATAGTAGCTTAAATAATAAACTGATTTTGCATTACTTTTGTTTGTTTCTTTATCTCGTCGATTTCTGCTAAGTCACCTTAAGCTGTCAGTTTTTCAAGTCCTCTCATTTTTTAGGCTCTCGGGTTTTAGATTGATTAGTTTTCAGTTTATAAAGTGTTGCGTCGGTTGGATAATAATAAGACAATTCAAAACTACTGCTAACAATGACATGCATGACAATCTGGCTACCTCTAGAACTAAAGCATAACCGCAATATAAAGCACAACCAATTTTAATTTCAGGGGAAACTAGAGGTGGCCAGAAACGGTCAGTGCCAGAAAAGGACTCAGAATCTCAAAGCGAGGAGGAACCCACGCCACGAGCGAACAAAACACTCTCCCCCAAAGAGAAACGGAAGATAATGAGAAACAACGTTGTTCAGGTCCTCGTGAAGTCCACAATCATGCCGTTCAGATGGCTCAAAAGCTCATACCGATGCTTTTACTGTTACGACATATTCCAGGAAGCTTCAGACTTAAAGAACCACCAACAAGTCCACACGGGAGACGAAATCAAAGAGCAAGCCATGAGCAATTTCTGGGAGCCCGTCGTCTACGTAGACATCTCCCATTTACATTGCAAACTGTGCCCTGAAAACGTCAATGATCTCTACGATTTGATAGACCATTTGGTTGGAAAACATGGTGTGGTTTACAACAAAGATGTTGGCATTTGTATGGTGGCTTTTAAATTAGATAATTTTACCGTCAATTGCCTTGCTTGCGGCGCTAGCTTCTACACATTCGGTCCTCTCTTGCACCACACCAACAAAGACCACAAAGGCACATCGGCGATACTATGCGATATTTGCGGCCAACACTTCAAAGATGCCAATTTACTTCGTTTACATATAAAAACGGTTCACGAAAACACCGGTCTACTTTGCCCGGAGTGCGGCGAGAAATTCGAAACGCGCTCGAAACTAAAAACACATCAGAAAAATCACCACGACATTGAAAAGAAACACAAGTGCTTAGTCTGTTCTCTTACTTTTCAAAGTCACTATAAGCGGTCACGCCACATGGCTACGGAACACAAGAATCGCCAAGAAGTGAAGTGCCTCCACTGCCCGAAGACATTCGTCTTTCGAAGCATGATGATGACCCACCTGAGGGACACACACCTCAAAGTCAGGAACCACATCTGCGGCGTGTGCGGCTGGAAGGCCATTAACAGCAATAGACTGAAGAACCACATGTACAAGCATAGCGGGGAGAAGAATTTCAAATGTGATGCTTGCGATAAAGCGTTTACCACGAAGAAGATAATGCGAGCGCATTTTGCACGCATGCACAAGAATGTACAGGCTCCCATGATGATTCCTTACGACAATCCATACGTTGGACATTGAATCATCATCAAGAGGTCCACTGTTGAACAAAGGCCTCCCGTAGAGAGCCACAACTTACCATCGGTTTCCCGCAACTCTCGCGATGTCAGTCCACCTAGTAGGAGGACTGCCGACGCTGTGTCTTCCGATGTCGTCACTCGAGAACCTTTTTTCCCTAACGGTTACGTTATCTGTTCTACGAGCGATGTGGCCTGCCCATACCCTCTTTAACTTACGTACTTACTTTGCTTCGAGCAAAATCGGGTGAGGCGAATTCCGTGTTTGGATTTTATCGCGCCAAGAAACTCCGAGCATAACTCTCTCCATAGCTCGTGTGACTCTGAGCCCCTCAAAAAAGGCCAGCTGTCTAGGACAACGTTTAATCATGAATCTCTTTTCTCCACTGGCAACAGTGGCAACTTTATAGAACAGCAGTATTATTGTCTGAACAACTGAAGATATTTCCAATACATGTCATTTGTGCTATTTTAAAAGGAATGCCCATCTGTTTCAAATAAAAACCATGTTACTTATCCTTTTTATTGGTAGCACGTTTGAATGTAACGGTAGTTTACTTAGGTATTTATTTAGTTTCTTTGGTGCTTCTGCTTTTGATCTATCTGAAACTTCTGCTTGAAGCGAGGCTCCTTATGCGAAGTATTTAGTGTTCAACACACCGATAGTAATATCGAAAATTGCATTTATGCGGAATGCAGTGAATGCGTTATTTCATAACTGCAACAAAAGGATCTATAGATGAACGTCACACAGTGTTTAAAAGTATTTTTACAAGTATTTAGTATCACGATTTTATTCGTGTAGTAAAGATTCTTCTTCTTCTTCTTCTTCTTTTTTCTTTGTGGCGTTCCAAGTCGTTATAGCGACGACAACTTCGCCAATGTCAGGGTAAAATTTTCATAAAATAAAATCTTGTGACAAAATGTCGGCAACGTTGTACGGTAACACGGTCAAAGACCCCCCTCCCCCCCCTGTCGAGCTCTTAGCCAACGGTCAATGATATTCCTCAGATACTGCCAGGAAATCATTAGCCGTTGCCCAGGGTGCACCGGACCAAGCACTGCTCTTCCCCCCGGACGGATCCAGAAGCGGACCGCAGCTCTTGGCCACACGTGGAGGTAACCCGACATGCACCCCGTAGTAAAGATTAAAAAGGCAACTAAATGTTACGTACCAACTAAACTTGGTGTGGGACTAGTGCCAGATGTCAATGACAAATTACTATTTATTTATTTTTAGTTTATCAGTATTCCATTGTTGCCATGTTTAAGCAATACGTCAAAATGTGACAGTTACGGGCAGTGTTGTCCTTATTTATATTGTAGCTGGCAATGTAGATCGAAACAAGTTGTTTTTGGCAACTATTAGTACCTACTACCTACTTAAGTAATTAATTGGAATAGTTTAAACTAGACGGATTATTTAATTATAACTTTATAATACTCAATATTTTTAATTTCTAGGTAATAAAGACAGCACTTAATAAAAAGTCGTTTTATCTAAAACAAAAACTTGGTCCATTCATACGATTTATATTTTCTTGAGAGCATAAATTGATCACAACGCATATAGAAAACGTAGCATTGCTAACAAACTCTTTAACGCGTTTCTTATTAATTCGTATTACACTCTTATCAAAATATTGAGATGGTATTCGCTAAGTTGTCTAAAACCTTCCATGCCGTGTTGCTACCGTACTCTGGATGCAAAATAAGACGTCATCGTTCAAATTTTTCGGTTCCAGGCCTGAACGGATCAACAGATGAAACCGACAAATATCAAACGAGAAGATTACTACTTACAATAATAAAGAACTCCACGGCCATGCCGTTCAGGAGATACGGGAACGTCTACAGATGTTTTTACTGCCACTTAAACTTCCAACTAGCCAGCGATCTGAAACAGCATTACGAAGAACACGAGGAAATGTACTTAAAGAAAGCAGTCAACAGATGCCCTCTAAGGCAAGCAGTGAAACTAGACATCTCCGATTTGAAATGCAAGAAATGTGATACAGTATTCAATACCCTCAAAGATTTATTGACACATCTGAATGATGATCATGATGAGGATTGTTGCGTGGAATACGAAAGACATGTTGATTGCTTCAAGCTCGCCGACGGCCATCTAAAATGTTTGGTGTGCGGCGATACCTTCACGTTCTTCGGACCTCTGCTACTCCACACATTAAGAGTTCACAAGCGGAAGCGAATCATATGCGAGATATGCGGGCAAACCTTCGCTACCAAAAGCAGTATCAGCAGGCATAATCAAAGCGCTCATACTAAAGACAGCTTCAAATGCAGACATTGCGATAAGAAATTCCTAGCCTCCCACAGAAGAGACGACCACGAAAAGAGGATCCATAGTATCAAAGAACGCAAATGCCATATTTGCGGAGACGTCCTCGGCAGCACGTACAAACGCGACTCCCATTTAGCGGCAGTGCATGATATCAAGACTTCAGAATTCAAATGTGATCTTTGCCCTAAAGTATTTCGGTTTCAGAATCAGCTGGTCAAACACAATAAAAGGGTGCATTTGAAAGAGAAGACTAAAGTTTGCGATGTGTGCGGAGACAAGTTCTTTGATAATCATTTGCTGGGTTTGCATATGGTTAAACACAGCGATGCCAAGCCTTTCGAATGTGGCGTTTGTTACAAGAAGTTTCCGAGGAAGAGAGCGCTGGATATACATACTAGGATACATACGAATGACAGGCGGTTTGTCTGTAAGCTTTGTGGGAAGGCTTTTGTGCAGACTACTAGCTTGAAGCTCCATTTGAGAGTTCACCATAGCGAAGATTCAAATTGATTGTTTACGTAAATATGTTTTGAGTACGAGATATAGCCTCAACTAGGGAATCAGCTAAGTCTTATCGTTAGAATAATTGGTACGAATGTTACGCCTTTTTTGTCTGTACAGAACATTATCTGGCCAAAAATGTAATGTTTATTTTACCGCTAGGCGAACGGATTTAAAAAAACGTGTGTGTCTCGGGACGCCCGACAGAAGTTATGACTTAAACTAATCTAAGTTACTAACAGTATGTCTATCGCACACTAAACACTGAGTAGAGAGCTGTATGTGAACTGCCGTATGCGTCAGAGAAGGGGAAGCCAGACTGGCGCCGTAACGCGTTACGTTACGAAGCGGTTTACCCTCCACTAAGAAGTTATAACTTCAAAAATGATAATTCGATAGGTTAACTAATTAATTGAGGCGATTGTAGTTCGAAAGCTTAGACTGGAAGTTTAGAACACGGACTGGAAGAATATAACGGGAGGGATGACGTAGAGAATGTGATATTACTGCAGTAGGACTATTGTCGTAGCTTAGATAGACTGTTTAACACTTGTCACAAATCAAATGAGATAAAAATTGTAAATGCGAGTGTCTGTTACTTCTTCACGTTTAATCCGCTGAACGTATTTACACGATATTTATTATGGATATAGATATGGTTCCGGGGACGGATATATCCTTGAAGGAGGTGAAAAAGGGATGAAATTAGCTTCTACGATGCCATATCCTATGGGTAATATAATTTGTGATCTAATAAAATATTTGCCACAAAATTTTTTGTAGGCGCTTAATACACTAGCTACCCAAATACTAATTCAACGCGGACGAAGTCGCATGTAAAAGCTATTTTAAATAAGGTGGGGGCGGCACATGGTCGTAGTATTTAATTACTTATCTACCTATAATCCGTATGTGGTGTAAAACTAGTAATTAATGATAGAATTATGAACAAAATGTGAAATAATCTCGCTAACTCTTTATTGAACATCGGAACATCACATAATAAATGTGAAATAATTGAAAATATTTTTTTTGATCATTTCAAATCATTCCTATTTGAATTATTTCCCATTACGTAAATTAGGTTTTATATTACACATTTGGAATATGAAACTGGTTCTTAAAGTTATGTGTCTCTATTGAAACTGCACAAAGATTCTAAGATCATAACAAACAGTGAAAGTCGCCGTACAATAAATACGTCAAATAGTGACCCCTGTGTTATAAATTCATTTATTTACAAAACTCAGGTGTGTATGTGTTATAGAAATGCATTTATTTAACTGAGTGATCCTATAAGGCTTTCGTTTGGACATATTACGTACCTTCGGAACCCTAAAATACAAATAATCAGTATACCTATAAGTACGTAACGTATATAAACTAAATACATATCGAAGTGCTGCCAGTCCATGAAAATTCCTCGCACGGATTGTATTCATGCCATTAAAAACGCATTAAACAAATCGCATCTCCACATCGTAAGTGACGCCAGATTTTCTCTAATTTCAGACACCGACGAAGAGGTTCATAAGCGGGAAGAACTCATCAAACTCCTCACCGTTATCATACAGTACTCGACCGCTATCCCTTTCAAATGGCACGCCAATAAGTTCATGTGTTTCTACTGCTCTTGCCCGTTCGAGCACAGCACCACGCTGATGCAACATACGAAAGAGGAGCACGAGGACGCTAAACTCCGAACAGTGCTACGTTCCACCGCGATAAAAAGCAGGAGCATCAAACTGAACGTTAGCAATTTAAAATGCAAGACATGCGACATTCCAATACAAACCTTACAAGAACTCATACGCCACATGACTGAATTACACGGACTCGAATTGGACGACAAAATAACGCATTGCATTTACCCGTTCGTTCTTTCAGACAACGATATGTCTTGTCTAGAATGTAACATGCCTTTCAGATTCTATGGCCCTCTCTTGATCCACACTCATAAATACCACAGCAAAACAAAACAGTTCCTATGCGAACACTGCGGGCAAGGTTTCATAGCTCGCGCGAACGTCGATAGCCACGTCAAAAACGCACACCCTGATCTATGCACATTCCAATGCAAAGAGTGCGAGGAAACATTCCCCTCGTCCTACAAACTGAATCACCACGTGGAAAAATCCCACGGGCCCGCCAGGATGAAGTGTCCTAAATGCCCGGAGATACTCACCAGCAGCTATTTGAAAAAGCGTCATCTGGCTTTTGTGCACGACGTTAAGAGCGCACAGTTCCAATGCGATATGTGCCCGAAGATATTCACGTTGAAGAACTCGCTTCTAGCGCATAAACAGAGGGTGCATTTGAAGGAAAAGAACTTTGCTTGCGAGATATGCGGGTTCAAAGTTTTTAGCAAGGACTTGTTGCGGCGGCATATGGTGAAGCATGACGATTCGAGGCCGTTTGAGTGTGATTTGTGCCAGAAGACTTTTCAGAGGAAGAAGACTTTGGAGTATCATAGGAGAATACATACGAATGATAAGAGGAATCAGTGCAAGGAGTGCGGGCGTGCGTTCGTGCAGTGGACGAGTCTGAAACTGCATATGAGGGTGCATCACTCGGGGACCAGCGAGACGTGGACGGAGGACGACGTTAACATGCGCAATTAGCTTTCGTAACTGTGTTTCAGTTTTGATAGCTCGGATTACAAATCCTATTACCACAATGGAACAAGTCGCAATAATTGTAGACTCAAATCGGTATTGTCGTTCGCTTTCCACTAGCCATGATGGAATGGAGGTGTTAAGCGTTTAAATAGGATGAAGGTTTTGTTTGCGTGCAAAAATGAATGGGCATTTTATGCGAAAAGTGTTTGATTTAGACACGATTTCGTGTAAAAGCTATATGATTCGTCAGCAATGGTTCTTAGGCATGTTATGGTTTTATTTAATTCGCCAGATGCCCTCTGCAGCGCTTAAATAATCATTTTTGCCGTGATTATGTCTTATCTTACCATCAGGTGAGATAAAGGTCAATCACTGGTCAGTTTATAAAAAAAAAAGAACGCCGGCCGCACTCACGAAAAAGCATGACTCATTGCGTTACGTTCCGCGTAACGTCAGTGTGTGCAAGCGAGAGCGCGGAACAAGCTATAGAGAGGCACGTTCGGCCCAAGCGTCGGCTTGTGACACATTTATCGTTATCACGTAAAACTATCGTCCGTAAACCGACTTTATGGACAACCGATTTTTTAATTTGAACTCGACTCATTTACTTTTTTACTGTTTTAAACCAACGTTGTTTTAACGTTTACAACCATTGTGCGATTTTTATATTATTTCTATTAAGTATATCAAAAAAAATATTTTCTAATTTATTATTTTTATCGTTAGTCCGTTCAAAATTATATTTTTACCAGCGATACTGAAAACTAGAACAAAAAAGCCGAAAATGAAAGGTATAGTTGGGAATCGAACCCGGATCCTCATCAAGCTGTGATGTGTGCTTTTATGAACCCATGGAAGGTAGCATGAGCAGAATTTAGTTTAGTTCCTTTTATCTGGTTTTTAATCCTTATCGTATTTATATAGCTTGACTATAAATAAATGATTTAGATGACATGGTACTTTTTTATTTAGTTGTTTACGGCTACCCATTGCCGATAATCGGTGACAATGATATAAATACTACCGCAGTTTTTGGAAAAGTGTAAAGTTCTAATTCCAATTAAGACAGCTCGGCTTAGCCGTTCTCCAGTTTTTCGCTTAGCATTTTGATTTGTATAGGTTATATAATATGCTAACTTGCGAGTTACTGTAACGTGCCGTGGAACAGTTATGGTTACAGTTTGCAGATGAGTACCAGGCTCAAATAGTAAGTACATTAGCTACGTAGTATAGGTGAAAAACTTAAGTAAATTACCTCTTGGACTGATATGGGACTTAAGTCATTTCTAATTTGGAACGTCAATTTGTCTATTCGCACACATTACTCACACATAGGTACAACAGGTCATTTCATCTATAGGTTTTTTCGATAAACGACAAGGCGTTTACTTCATATAGGTACGTGTTAGGTAACTACGAGCCATTGAACAAAATAAATACATAATTATTTGTAGTAGGTACATATTTCATTCGTCTTTATCGTTTCTATGGGCTAATTGGCATCAAATAAATCTTTTTTAACTTTATTACTTGAACAGTTTGTGTATCAAAGCAACCGTAGCCTCCGAAGTATCCTAAACAATTATATTTTTAAATTTCTCAGACCAAAAACCGAAAACGCACGACATTCGCGTCCCGACCCAAGAAGACTGGCAGCTGGCGGCGGCGCGCAAGTACGTTCACACCGTGCTCTCAAACTCCACCCTCATGCCGTTCCGATGGCGCGGCAACCGCTACATCTGCTTCTATTGCTACCAAACCTTCCACGACGCGTCATCTCTCCGCACACACACCAGAGGCAGCCACAAGAGCGTCGCAATCATGAAACATTTAACACAAAATCGCACCTCCGAGTTTACACCTATTAAAGTCGATATCGGAGAACCTCTAACGTGCCTCAATTGCAAACACCAAGAACTAACTCTAGAAGGGTTGATCGCACACTTAAAAGAACACAAATTGATAGTAAGTACGGAGCAAGAATACTTCTTGCCGTTTAAATTGGCCGACAATCAAATATCGTGCCAGAAATGCGCGAAATCTTACCAATTCTTCGGCATGTTGTACTCGCATATGAATAAAGTTCATTTAGAAGGAACCAAGCGCATATGTGAAGCGTGCGGTGAGAATTTCTTCTCAGATTTCAGCTTACGCAAACACGTGCAAGTACATCATCAATCCGCGGAATTCAAATGTAACCATTGCGGTGCCAGTTTTAAACTCGACTCGAACCGAATCAGCCACGAATTCAAAGAGCACAACATAAAAACGTTCAAATGCTACAAGTGCGACGAAATGTTTGGCTCGCAGTACTTAAGACGGCTGCACATGAACGGAACGCATCATAAGGCCGACTTCACATGCACAGAATGCTCCAAGCCTTTCCTCCACAAGTCGTTGCTCACAAGACACATAAACCGGGTCCATTTGAAAGAGAAAAAGTATTCCTGTCTCATCTGTCAGGAGGCTTTCTTTGATTTGCCTACGCTGAATTTACATACGAAGAAGCATTCGAAAACAGCGCTGACAGTTTCGCTGCAGTGCAAGGTTTGTATGAGGACTTATAGCAACAAGATCGAGTTGGACGACCACATGGCTAGTCATAGCGGGCAGTCGTTGTCTACGAAATAAGTATTCGTAATTTATTAATTCGATGCGTCTATGAAGAGCGTTAGGGCTATAGTGCAATTGGTAAGTGACAGAGAAACGGAAAGTCAACCGATATGTATGTATAAAAGATAAATTATCAGTAAAAGGCCATCGATAGAATAGAATAGAATAACGTTTATTGTTTAACTGTGAAAAGGAAAAAAACAACCGTATACATACTGAATAGTATTACAAGTTATTTGTGAAAGATCTCTTATACATAGACACTAGCGCCATCTAGTCAGGAGTAGCGTTTGTAATTTCTATTTCACAAACTAGGCTACTAACGCCATCTAGTTAGGAGTAGCGTTTGTAATTAAGTTTATGCATTCTATCAGAGATAGCGCGACGTTTCGCACCGTTGACCCGTTCAGACGATAAAAGTAACTTTTTTTTTTTTTTCATTTTTCTTTTATTCACGACTATTCACTTTTATTGACTGCACTTTTGTTTTTTTTTCTTATGTAGGAATAGTTATGAAAATGTTAAAACACTTATTTACGATAGCATAAGAATACAAAAATGAAATAAAACTTTAATTACTAAATCCTTATTTTATTTCATCACAATATTTACAAATTCAATAAATTAACAAATAAAAAAAAGTATTTACAAATTATGTATAGGATTACACATATTATTACAGTTTAAAAAATCACATAGAAATCGAGAAATCGCAAAATACTTTTAGGATAGTTAAAACTGAACAATTGCTAGTCGAATAGTATATGGGACGATTTCAGAATTATATATGCTACATCATCATCTTCCTAGCGTTTTTCCCGGCATTTGCCACGCCTCAGTGAGCCTGGGGTCCGCTTCGACAACCTAATCCCAAGATTTGGTGTAGGCACTAGTTTTTACAGAAGCGACTGCCATCTGACCTTCCAACCCAGAAGGGTAACTAACCCTTATTGGGATTAGTCCGGTTTCCTCACGATTTTTTCCTTCACCGAAAAGCTCATGGTAAATTTCAAATGTCGCTCATAAGTTTCGAAAAACTCAGAGGTGCGAGCCCAGGATTCCAACCCGCGACCCTCTGCTTGAGAGGCCACAGGTCAAACCACTAGGCTACCACGGCTTTTATAAGATTAAAAGAAGAGCTAAGAAAAATAGGTAAGTTAAGTGTAACCACATTAAAGTGGGCAAAAAAAGGACCTTCGCAACACTGAGTATAATAAATATTTTTTATTAAAGATTACCCCCCTTATTCATAAACGCACTATAGGCCTCTGTTAACTTAGTAATCGTTTGTCCTTATCTGTCACTTTGACATTTACCTTTAACAGATAAGGACAAACGATTACTAACTTAGCAGAGGCCTATAGTGCGTTTATGAATAAGGGGGTTCATTTCTAAACGACACTGAAAATTAGAACACATCGAAAAATCCGAAAAGTAAGGATCGTCATCATTCCGTGACACGTGCTATACCCCTACACCACCCATAGCAGGTGAGTAAGCCTTCGAATCTTTCTATCCGTTACCAACTGTCACGTGACCTTGTTACTATGCGAATATTTGTCGCCAAGCGTCATCTTTGAATGATGTGTCTGTACGACACAATTACAAACTCCCGTGGAACATGTACTGCTCACCAGGGACGAGAGAAGGCGCTGTTTTTCGAATGATAGGTACTATCGAATGACTCAAGAATTTTTATTTCTAACGGGTATAGTAAAAGTAAACATAAAAAATCAAGTAAAAATTCTTGATTCATTTGATAGTATTAAAGATTAATTAAAAAAAATCTAAAATAATGAGAATCCGCGGTATGTGCCGGCACGAGAGTCTATTCTGACCTTGTATGCGCAGAAGTATAAAATACGGTATCCGTGGGTGCGCAGATCCCCTCCACGTGGCTCGTTATCGTTAGACTTACGTGCCGGCACGTATAGCAATACTTTTAGAACAACAGTTTTACTTACTCTGCAGTGGCGACAACTGGTGAGCAAATACGGTAGCCCTCATTTGTTATATCGTCACTACTTTAAAAAAATCTCGTATCTCCAAATCCCTAATCTTACGAAATGAACTTTATTTACTGTACTTTAAGGTTTAATTTTGTTAGAATATTCATTTAAGATACGAGATTTTTTCAAAGTTGTGACGATATGTGCCTTCATTTGTTATATATGCCCCCATATGTCAAAAATGTGACAGATGCAAAATACAATCAGTGTTGAAGTATAAAAAAACATTACAAATAATATACAATACACATTCGGGTACAAGCAAATATACATTTAAATATTATATACAAACTGTCTTTTATTGACTAGAAACTAACCATCACCTAGCTTAAGGTCTACCAGAAACTGAATTTCAGAAAGGTGTTGACTCTCTTTCTCTATCTGTCTCTTTCTTGCGACAATTTGTTCGAATTGCAATGCGTGGTCAAATATGAAAATATGTAAAGAGACGATAAAAAATTAAAAGTAATATCGGTCAAGAAACATGGAAAATGTACAAATTTTAAACAAATAATTAAACAGCTAATATTAGAAAGAGAGATCCGACCCCCATAAATTCCATGTTATTTTTTTCTAGAAACAGAATAGACACAAATCTTAGAAAGCTATATATTTATATCCCCGTATTTTAATCCCTTTTAGGGATAAGTTCGCCTTTGTACATTTGTGTTGTCCTGTATTTACCTTTTTCATGTTTTTTATGTACAATAAAGAGTTATACATACATACATACATACATTTATGAATTTATATATTTTTTGAACATAGTTTGCTAAATAAATTAGCTTTTATTAAAACTATTAAGCTAAATATTCCCTATTAGACGAAACAAATGTACAAGTTACGAAGTTACACATAAAGATGAAATTGTCAATGCTATGAGTGTGTTTAACAAAATGGCCTTAGATCAAATACAACTACTGGTAAACCTTTAATATATCATAAAATAATCATCACAAACGCTGTATTTCATTCACAGGGCTCAGGATGACTTCATCCCTTTTCCGTCTCGTCTCTATTCCTATCCCGTCTAATTCCTATATTCGTCCATATTCACATATCGTCCAGTAACTTTCGTCCAAATCGCTGTATGTACATAAAATAATTACTTTCTTCTGAACTGAAGCCAAACTTGCTTAGAGAATCATCAATAACGTACGTAACGTTAAAAAATTTGCTCTATAAACTAGGATCTAATATACGCTTTGAAAACTAGAATTACTAATTGAGACACGTGGACGAGTTAGCTCTGTCGACCATATTATAATATGGACGAGTTAGTACTAAACCATATATCAATATGGACGACTTACCACTGGACTGTAAAGGAATTTGGACGAGTAATCCCGAGTCTTGCACTATGCAAATATTAACTTATTTATTGCTTTTAAATTATTGTTGTTACAAACCGCAAACATGGTCCAAATTAAAATACGCAAAATACGTCCACGCCCTTTAACTTTGGTTCCCAAAAGAACCGCAAAGAATAGAGTTATGACAAGTTTAACAGTTACCTTAACAGGACCGCCCGCTTGATTTGAGTCAACGATTATTGGGGACATTTCGTCAAACAGTAGTCTTATTGTCTAACTCGCTCGCAATCACCATCGTGTTCATTTTGACAGTTCTTGTATGAATGTGACAGCTAGCTGATTCCGATGCCAATTGTCAGCCCATACATGAACTGTCAAAATGAACACGATGGCGATTACGAGCGAGTTAGACAATAAGCCTACAGATTGATGAATGTGGATGAAGCCACAGTATGTCAGGGTCGTAGCAAGTGGAACAAAGTAGTCTCTGCCTACCCCTATGGGAGAGGGACGTGACGGTATGCATTTATGTGTGTATAACGATCATTAGCCATAACCATAACTAATTTTTCTCTGAAACAGTTTTTTTTTTCATGTGCTTTGAAATGGCGATCCCGTAGAACTAACCCCCTTATTCATGGGCTTCTACTAACTTAGCAATCGTATGTCCTTATCTGTCACATTGATTTTTACCTTACACAGATAAGGACAAACGATTGCTAAGTTATTAGAAGCCTAGAGCGTTTATGAATGGGTTTAGGTTAGGTTAGTTTTATAACCATAACAATCCTAATTAAATAAATAAATATAAATAATTCCTTAACAATCAACAGTTCAGAAAAAAGAGTTACGGCAAACAATACATGTATGGCTTATGAAATTAGGGAAAACAAGGAAGTCTCTCTGCTAACCCCTATGGGAAAGAGGCGTGACGTTATGTATGTATGTACCCATAGCTCGGGAGACTGTCGGTGGATCCTAGAAGGCCTTCTTGCTGCGCTGTGGCAGCAGCGAGTCCTTTGCGAAGCTGAAGAACGAGAGCAGACTGTAGCGCTTCGACTTTCTGGACAAGTAGTCTGTGACCACGTTGTTGTCACCTGAGAATGAAGGACAATGTATAGACTATAAACATAATTAGTAGTGACACCAGGGGCCTTACCATGACGTCTTAATGCGATTCAGTTTAGGTTCGCTCGCTGTCAGATTCATACTAAAAGTGACAGCTAAAACTTGAAGGCCCCAGGTCCGTGGGGTCCCAGCGCGCATATGTTGATCAAAGTACTTAATATCAAAGAGGCTGATCGACTGCAGAGGAGACCAAAGAGCTGGCAGCTTCCTTGCTCAGTGATTCAGTATTGCAATACAGCGGGGAAATGCCAGCATCTTTGGCTCAATGCCGCGGGGGAGTACGTTTTTAGATTGATTTTAGTTTTAGTGTAATTAAGAGCGTGCATCCCTACTGAGCTGGCAACGTCATATTTTTGGTGATTTTTTGCAATTATTTCACAGAAAATGAATGAAAGTTTCAAATGTCCGTTTGTAGTGCACTTCGTTTTTAGTGTATTAATGTGTCTAATGCAATGATTAATCGTGATGGACTTTTATTTTCGTATTAAAGGGATAAAATACTATATCTCGTTCAACAAGAAATAATCTGTGAAATAATCGCAAAAAATCACCAAAAATGCGACGTTGCCAGCTCAGTAGTGATGCACCCTCTTAATTTATCTTGTCCACACGCTGCACAACAAAAAGCGGCCGTTTTAGCAGGCCGGGTCCCCTCCGCTCTGTAGGTATAAAACTACAAGTACGCGCGGCGGCTGGCCCGGGCCGGTCAATCAATGGGTCGCCGCGCGCTGCTTAGTTCGCACGCGTTGATTCTTGATTACTCGCGCTTCCGAGTTAGGTAGTCAGTCAGTCATTTAGGACAAAGCATTTCATACATAATAGTATGTATAGATCATCGTAATTTGAGTTCTTTTTAGGAATAACAAAATTGAATTTCCTTTAATTGCGAAAATAAACCACCTACATTTTTATTACCTGTAAAATTAATGTGTTTTATGTACAATAAAGAGTAATACATACCTACTTACATAATAAATAATCAATGTTTGTAATGTTTGTAAGAATAATTTATTTATATACTTAACTGTGTTCTTATTTCATTGAACACACCTATTATTCATTTACCTATTTTAATAATACCTATCGTCTTTCACTCCGTTCTACCCGCTACAGTACAAAAAATATTATAATTCGTAAGTCACAACCTTAATTATGCACGGGGTGACGTCGTGAACGGCCATGATTGAAACGGTTAAACTAAAAGAAGCACTCTCGCGTTGTAACACGGTTTATTTTTGGTTGAATGCTTTGCGGGTAATGTGATGGAGTGGGGCTGTGGGCTATTATCGCTGTAGGTAAAAATAACAGGAGCGAACTAGATTGTGCTTTATTTGTTCGCGGCAAGAGTTTTTATCTATTTAATCGGCTTCAGAGTGAGCCTTCTGTACTTTAGTACTATTCCTTATTCTGTGGTTTTAGTTTTCTGTATCTAACCTTCGGGAATTATTGAAAATTGATCTAATTTGGGCGATATAAGAACATTTCCGAAGTGGCGCTAGTTTCGCGGCTGGTGTCGCGTTAAGTGTGGGAGTGGGCACTCACTTAACAGCGGCTGCTTCTCCCCAGTAGTGGGCAGGACGTAGTCGTTGGCCGACAGGGACACGAACAGCGCGAACGGCACCACCCACAGGCAGAGCGTGAAGTACGCCAGGACCTGAAGTGAAATATGGCTTTTGTTGGACAACGAAGCTAAAACGGGATGGGTATGCAATAAACACAATATGATGGTTTTTTAAAAGGTTTTAGGCACGTATTGGTCAGCTGTTGCCCGCGACTTCGTAAGTAAGTGAGGCATTTACATTCTTACATGTCATATTTGGTAAACAAAATTCTAACCTCAATGTGCAAATTTTTGTAAAAAGGTGTATTATGTTATCAAATAAACCTGAGGCAATATTTTGTACATAATTTTGCTGATATTTTATCTCCAGTTCCTTTATTTACGATGAAATAGTTAAGAAATAACAAAAACGAGACGTTTAGAGGTTAGAATTTTGTTTACCAAATAGGACAGGTAAGAATGCAAATACCTTAGGTAAGTAATGCTTTAAATATTGTACAAATATAAGGAACCAGATACAATTCACAAAAAATATAAACAACAATAATATATGCCCAAAGGCGAACTTATTCCTATAATTGATCTCTATCAGTTAACCTTTGAGTAGATGAGAGGAACATTAAACGAGGGACCGACAAACGTCTGCAAAGAAGTCGTTTATTGCCATCCCGCGGGAACTAAGCAATTTTCCGGGATAGAAAGTAGCCTATATGTTATGCCAGACTATAATCTATCTCTGTTTCAAATTCCATCAGAATCTGTTAAGCTGTGCAGGCTTGAAAGAGTTACAAACATTCATACATCCTCCTAAACTTTCACAGTTGTAATATTAGGATAGGATATGTGGGGACAGCTATCTCAACGTGAGAAAAACTTTGGTTTGTTTAAACACCGTTTATTGTATCAAAGCAACTGTATAAGAAGGAATACAAAATAGAAGTGACATTCCAACACAACAATCAATAACAACCAATTTGACACAGAATTACTTATTCTTTTTTATTTGAATGTGGGCATATTAAAACCTATCTCAATACGCCCCCTTAATATGTATATTCATATTAATCCCTAAGCCATACATGCACTTGTAGTGCTTGGCTTTATCTAAAGCTTTCGTCAAAATATCGGCAAGCATAGAATCGGTAGATAAGTACGACAATTCTATACTCCTATTGCTCTTTAAAACATTTCTTACAAAATGGTGCCTTATATCTATGTGCTTGCTTCGAGAGTGGAACATCGGATCATTAGCAAGACAAATTGCCCCCTGATTGTCTACATGTAGGGTTAACTGTGCCAACTTACCAAGTCCAATTTCACTTAACAAGCTATTTAAGTATACTGCCTCTTTCATAGCTGACGATAAGCTCACATACTCGGCCTCACATGTGGACGTCGCCACACACTTTTGCTTCTGCGACTTCCACGAAATGCACGCGCCACCTAACATGAAAGCATAACCAGAATAAGAACGTCTATCTAACAAACATCCTCCCCAATCCGAATCAGAATACCCCTGTAATGACTTGCCTGTTTTTATAAACACAAGTCCGTATTCTATAGTTCTTCTCAAATATCGCAGCACACGTTTTGCGGCCTTCCAACATTCTTCGTTTGGACAATTTAAAAATTGTGTCAATTTTGCAACACTGTTCGTGATATCAGGTCTTGTCCCTGATGATAGGTACATCAAAGATCCTATAATTTCTCTATATGGATACTGTTCACTTTTATCACACGTGTTTTCGTTTACAACAAACTTATTTTTCACTTCCATTGGCGTGGAAACGGAATATTTACAGTTATTCATTCCATATTTTGTCAACAAATCGGAAATGTATTTTCGCTGTGACAATCTAATGCCACTGTCACATTTTTCATACTCTATTCCCAACATGTATTTGACAACTCCGAAATCTTTTAATTCAAACTCGGTGGCCAGTATTTTTTAAAATTCTTCAATAAATTCTCTTTTTTGACAAGCTATTTGGATGTCATCAACATACACCAAAACAAAAAGTTTTATATCAGAATCTATGTCTTTAAAATAAAGACACGGCTCATTCAACGATTGTCACAATCCCATACGTTTCAATTGTTCATCGAGTCGTATGTTCCACTGACGACCGGCTTGTTTGAGTCCATATAGCGACCTTTTCAATCGGCATACATCACCTCCAGCCTTTAAATCGTTCAACATTGTCTTAGCTCGTTCATGAATTTCAGAACCTTCTGGTTCTGTCTCTATTAACTTTACTAAACATTCTTCTAAAAGTTCTGGCACCTTCATATATATAGTTTCTTCTAACAGACCATTCAAGTATGCCGTATTAATATCCAACTGATGAATCTCTAGGTCCAGCTCAACTGCAAGTGCAGCTAACAGTCTTACTGTATCAAGCCTGACGACAGGAGCGAAGGTATTATGATAATCTATACCATATCGCTGGCTAAAGCCTCTCGCTACAAGTCTCGCCTTTTTCTTCTCAGTTTTATCGACATTCAGCTTGGTTGTTAAAACATAGCGGCAGCCTACGACGTCACGGTTCATGGGTTTGTTAACTACTTCCCACGTGTCATTCTTCACTAGGCTCCTTACTTCCGATAAAATAGCATCCTTCCATCCTTTATTTTCACTGCCTGACAAGGCTTGCTTTATCGTCACTTCCGCGACTTGACAGTCTGTAAATTCTTCCATGGATTCACTACTATCTTCTACGGTTGTAGTTGACTCCGGTGGTACGTCAGGTACCATTCGGTAAATTTTTCTTGGGCGTCCAACATGACCTCTCTCTATTCGTGGTCGACCTGGACCTCTCTTCATTCCCCCCCTTTCATCATCGTGAACATCGCCTTCCTGATGATCATGATGTGATGGCTCTGCGACGATCTCGGGTTCTGGAATTGGCTGATGGATATGCTCATCTGTCTGTTTTGAATGAAATTCTATTTCAACTGTATTCGACCGATTCACGTTGGTATCCAGTTCTTCCGCTTTCACCACAAAGGGATCTATCTTCAAGCTATTATTTTCATTTCTTTCACTCTTCACTCCGTGAAATTTGACGTCTCGTGACATTATTATCTTCCGTTGCTGTGGCAACCATATTCTGTAACCCTTTCGATCTCTTGGATATCCCACAAAGATACCTTCAGTACTACGTGGAGCAAACTTATCTTTACTTTGTTCTTTATCCAATATATGCACCTTCGATCCGAACCTCTCTAAATAATTTAACTTAGCAGGTCGTTCGTACCATCTCTCAAAAGGTGTGTCTCCTCCGAGACTCCGTGTTGGACATCGATTTCTGACGTGGCATGCCGTCACGACAGCATCAGCCCAGAAACCTGACGAAAGTCCCGACGAAATGAGCATGCATCTCGCCATTTCCACTAACGTACGATTTTTTCTTTCTGCAATTCCGTTTTGTTCTGGGGTTCGAGGACAGATCAATCTTCGTGATATGCCTTCATTCTTCAAGAACTCGTCGAAATCACGGTTACAATATTCGCCACCTCCATCTGTCTGAAGATATTTAATTTTCTTACCAGTCAGATTCTCGACATAATTTTTGTATATTTTAAATACATTAAAAACTTCACTTTTCTTGCTTAATAAATATACTTCACACCATCTTGTATGATCGTCGATGAATGTGACAAAGTATTTGGCGCCACTTATAGCTTCATGTTGCATCGGTCCAACAACATCTGAATAAATTATCTTTAGTTTCTCATCACAGGGGCCTTCTGATCTCGAAAATGGTAAGGCACTCATTTTCCCACTCATACAAACATTGCAATCGTACAACTTTAAAGCATCTGACATCTTGACATCCATGCCAGATTTATTTAAAAGTTTAACAAGATCTTTTGCATTCAAATGCCCTAACCGTTCATGCCACAACCACAAATCGACCTCTCTTCCCGAAATCGCCGATACTGTTTCACGATGATGTTCCCTAACGTAATATAAATTACTTTTACGATTTGCGATAAGCTTAGTGTCACCATGGATATCTTTCACACTAGCTACTCTATCTTCAAACGTGACACTATAGCCTTGATCCGTAATTTTTGCTACAGAAATCAGGTTACATCGCAAATCCGGAACATAAAGTGTATTGGGCAATTGGACCACAGTTTTAGAACCATTATTACATGTAAACAATCTTACAGTACCTTTGCCTCGTACTTTTGTACTTATATTTGTTGCCAAATTCAGCTTTAACGACATGGGTAACATCGTATCACCAAATTTACTCGCGTCGTTACACAAGTGTGACGTACACCCACTGTCAATGATCCAATCTCCACTCTCGTTGCTTGCAGCCTTATCATCTGAAAAACAATTAAAAGTTATAAAATCGGAATCACAAATATCACTGGCAGTACTATTTGCTGATACGAACTTAGAAGTTTCTTGGCATTGACTCTTATTTTTCTTCATCTTACATTCAGAAGCCCTATGACCGTGCTGATGACATTTAAAACATTTGTATTTGAATTTCGAATCCGCTTCGACTGTACCACTCTTTGGTTTAAAAGATTTCTTCCCTTTTACAAGAAATGCTTTATCTACATTTTCTTTTTGATGTCGGGAACTTCCTTCTTCCAAAATCTTTATCTTGAGCGTTTCTGGATCCGGCAACGAATCTCTAGACTCTATAGCACATCTAAAGTTCTCGAAACTAGATGATAAACTGTACAGCAGCATGACTGAAATTAAATCACCATTCATTTCTATTCCCATGTCAGCTAATTTACATCTGACATCAAAAAATTTCATGACATGTTCTCTAATGTCATCACCATCCAACATTTTATGAAGCAATAATTCTTTCAACAATGTCGCCTTTTTCGCAGGTCCTTTTGATGCATGTATGCTTTCAAGTTTCAACCATACTTCTCGCGATGTTTTGCATCCTCGCAGGTGCCTCAGTTCACTCGGACTGATCGATAAGACTAGGTCTGACTTTGCCTTCGCGTCACCTTTTTCCCATTCGATGGCCGTAGCTGGTTCTGTTGGTCTTACGAGGTTGCCATTCACATAGCCCCAGGCATCGTTCTTTATAAGAATCGCTTCCACTTGGATTTTCCACGTCTCATAGTTATCTTGCGCTAGTTGTTCAATTTTCACGGTTGACATTTCGATATTTCAATTTTCAATATCCTCAATATCCACAAATCCTCAGTTTATCCTTCCTGGGCCCATAACCATTGTGGGGACAGCTATCTCAACGTGAGAAAAACTTTGGTTTGTTTAAACACCGTTTATTGTATCAAAGCAACTGTATAAGAAGGAATACAAAATAGAAGTGACATTCCAACACAACAATCAATAACAACCAATTTGACACAGAATTACTTATTCTTTTTTATTTGAATGTGGGCATATTAAAACCTATCTCAATAGGATATAGTCTATTATTTTCAATTATAGAGCATTTCTAAAAAAAAAAATACATTTTTTTTACATTTCCTAACAATTTTTATGTTTTTCCTGCTAATCATGAGCTCTTTCAATCTTAATGGGACAAAAAATTACCCTAATGGACCCTAATAAACTCCTTCAGAGTACCTCATACTCCTGCCTATCTCAGAGAAGGTGTAGCAAACTCGTACAAATCACCCATACTGAAAGAAGAAAAACAAAAGAAAATACGTTTACGTGTACTGCTGCCTACCTCAGAGGCGCTGTAGCAAACTCGTCCAAAGTGCCCTATGGGGCACGAGATATTTTGGACAAGTTTGCTAAAGCTTCATTTAGGTAGGCAGTAGTATGCTACTGCCTACCTAAATGAAGCTTTAGCAAACTTGTCCAAAATACCTCATACTGCTGTCATGTCAACCTCTGAGAAGTTGTAGCAAGCTCGTCCAAATCACCCCATACCGCCGCCTACCTAAGAGAAGCTTTAGTAAACTCGTCCAAATCACCCCATACTGCTGTGTACCTCAGAAAAGCTGTAGTAAACATGTCCAAAGTACTGGAACGCTAGATAGTGGTGCACGACGAGCACGGCGACCGCGGCCGCGAACGGTGCGCTGACCACGCGCACCGCGGGGAAGTCGCGCAGCAGCAGCGCGTGCAGCGCTGCGCCGCAGAGCCCGAGCGCGTTCAGGTGGTGCGGGAGCTCCTCGAAGACCAAGAGGCCGATGTGGATGGCTGCCGTCGCCTGGAAGTTAGATAGTAGCTATGATATACAAACTAGCTTCTGCCCGCGACTGCGTCCGCGTAGAATTAGCAATTGACATGTTTATCGTTATCCCGCGGGAACTATGCAATTTTCCGGGATAAACAGTAGCCTATGTTTTAATCTAGGGTACCAGCTAACTCCGTTCCAAATTTGAAGCAAATCCATCCAGTCGTTTCAGCGTGAAGAAGGAACAAACATACACACTCACTCACATCGTCACATCGTTACAAACTTTCGCATTTATAATATTAGTAGGACAGAGCCCAGGGTAGCAAGATCTGAAGGCGATTAACGTGATTGTGGTCGTATTGTGGTCGTGATTGTGGTTGTGGTGTATTAAATAATTTCATTTCATTTCATTTCATTTCATTTTTCATAGGTGGAAATGGGAATTGACTCATAAAGTGGTGGGTTGCTGGTCTGAGAGCAAAGAAAAAACATAGAATGTACCAGTTGCTTTTCATCCCGCGCAGATGGTAAAAGTCCATCGAGAGAATGGGCGAAAATCTGAGGAACCGTGCTATAGGCGATGCGGCTACACATCAATATTTTAATTTTTATTTTTTTATTTATTTATTATTGGGAAACAAACAGCTTAAAATTAAAACTTAAGATATAGACAATTTAAGTTAATACATCAGGCAAATTCAAATTCCACAATAAAATAATAAATAAAAATAATTTAACTCAGACCACATAGAACAACATTGTCCATATTGTTGTTAGTAAATATACGCTCGTAAATATACGCCCACAATCATTATAAACGTGGCCTTTAGGTCTTGTTACCTTAAGCTCTGTCTACCCCGTAAGGTAAGGGATGATTTATGTAATATGTACTAGCTGTTGCCCGTGACTTCGTCTGCAAAGATTTCTCGCTATCCCGCGGAACTACGCAATTTTTGCGGGATAAAAAGTAGCCTATGTGTTATTCCAGACCATAATCTATCTGTTCCAAATTTCATCCAGATCCGTTAAGCCGTTCTGGCGTGATAGAGTAACAAACATCCATACATCCTCATAAACTTTCGCATTTATAATTTTAATAGAATTCACCTTATTATAAAATATATACTTACAGCGACTGTCCATGATATCACATATTTGGCCATCACTGTGTATTCTTCAACTAACTCGGCTAAGTAGTAAAGTCCGGCTGCTGCAAAATTATTATAATAAATAATAATAATAATAAAAGATATTTATTCAACAGTTTGCAATTACATTAAAAATTACATTAATAATTATTTTACACATTTATTTTATTATCACAACCATGGTATATGTGCCGGCACGTAAGTCTAGCGATGATGTGTCACGTGGAGGGGATCTGCACCCATCTGCACCCACGGATACCGTATTTATACTTCTGCGCATACAAGGTCAGATTAGACTTACGTGCCGGCACTTATATTATAAAGTTGGTAACTAATACTAAAGAAGTTTCACATGGACCCCAGTACGGTAGCTACACAATAGGTAGTACAATAATGTCCAACAGGTAAGTAAAATACAGGTTACAATTTATCATCTAAGAAATCAGATATGGAGTAATAACATTTCTCTATTAGCATTTTTAAAATTTTATTATAGGAAATTTTATTATAGGAGGTCGAGAGGAGAGGCCTTTGCCCAGCAGTGGGACACCTTCATAGGCTATTAAAAAAAAAAAAAAAATTATAGGAAATACACAATTCATTCTCAAATGCTGCATTTTATTATTAAAATATTAAATTTTATTAACTTAGTGAGATGAAACTAGTGTTAAGTTTCATTTGATAAAAAAAAACCAAGTAGCACTCCGGGAGTGCCGGCAGAAGTGAAAACTGCACACTCGTGCAAAAAAAAAAAAAATTCTACACGAGGTTCGAACTGAGGTCACTTGAGAACGCACTGTTGTTCCACACCTTATACCACTACTTAGAGAATCCTGATATCCTGGTACTTAAACTCTCCCTTCGTCTTACGCCTGACGCGAGTTTAACATTTTTTACCCATCCCAAAAAGTGCCCAATGCCAAAGAAGTTTTTACTTCAAAACAATTTAAAGTGACGCCTGAGTGAGCATGGACACCCGCAATACTAGTGGATTGCAGATGCTTTGCCAGCCGAGAGGGCTAGGATAGACTAGCTTATGTGCCAGTAATTTAAAATACCCTCAATGCTGGGGGCAATCACTAGTATATAGAAAAAGCATTGATAATTGAGTTAAATGTTATAGGAAGTAGGGATTGCAATCCGGATAATCCGAAATAACCGGATTAATCCGGATTTTTGTCGCCTTTTTTAAATTCGGATTTTTAGCATAAAAATCCGGTTTTTTCGGATTTCAATTACAGTTGACAAAGTTGACATTTAACCAGAATTTCCTATTGAATTTCGTTTCATTTCATTCATTCATGCGTTCGTTTCATTCCCCGCCACGTAGCATATCTATCCCTCTCCCCTCCGCGCTTTGCTGGCTACCTCATACCTAGCTTTAGATCTAGCTAGTCGGCCGGTCCGGTAGTATTGTACTGCAGACACAGCAGTACTGGACTGATTAAACGCGCAATATAATCATTTTTGCAGTGTTATTTTATATATTCTTAGGGAAATTCTAAAAACAATAAAATTTAACACCATTAGGTTTCAAGAAACATATAATTACATGAAAACTTCAAAATATTAATAAAACTCCGAAAAAACCGGATAATCCGGATTTGTGCAAGTTGATAATTTTAATCCGGATTTGAGAAAAAACCGGATTTTGCAATCCCTAATACGAAGTTTCTACCTGTATAAAATTTTGACTTCACCAACATGACAATTGTCGGCAACATGTGAGAATTCTGTTCACATTACAAACTCAAGGAGAGGCTACACTGGTTGGCTCCATATTGAATGGGCATAGCATTTCAAATTGACACATGTCTCCAACAATTGTCATGTTGGTGAAATGAGGGGCCTGGATTCCTGTCTCATTACCTATGTCTTTTGCCAATGTAACTGGTGTCATCTATTGCTGTATCTTTAGCGTAAATATGCCTCACTGCTGAGCACAGGTCTCCCCTCAGAATTAGAGGGATTGCTAACCCAATTCATGTTAGATATATTTCTTAATTGCATATTACTCGAAACTTTGACCAAAACATTGATATCGACAAATAGTTACTTGCTTACATAGTAAATGTAATTAAATTAACATACAATATAACATTGTAATGAGACCAAAGTGCACAAATAAAAATTATGCATATTTGATAATTATCAGACAGCTTAGCATATATTTTTGCTGCGTAAATGTTTCAAGAGAATAATAAATATTTAAAACACGCTTTAAATTCACCAATTAAAGCATATTGAGTCTTAAAACAGTTTCTTCCAATATGTTATGAACGAAATGTCTTTTTAATGTGTTGTAGTAATTAAACTTACCAATAGCCAGTGTAACAAATATCGCTTGAACTACTAGAGATAATAAACTTAATAAATATAGGAACCACATGTTTATTCACGTATTTTTTATACTTTGTTTTGATATTTTTTGAATATATTTTTAGGCTATACGCGTTGTCAAGTGCTAGGTCAATGACAACTGTCAAAATTGACAAATCAAGAACGGATGCGTTCAAAATAAATTAAATAAAGACGCCTGCTCATTGGGAAACTCGAGTCCAGCCTAGAAAAATCATACAAATCGGGAAGGCTGTGAGACAGAGAGAAATAAATGAACATTTTTCTTTCTTTCTTCCTAAATAACCATGTGAGAAACGAAAAAAAAACATTGAGCTGAATTAATGTCGATAACATACTTTCGACAAAACTTTTTGCTACATCTCTACTTTATCAAATCAGTGGGGGAACAGTGTACAACCTTGCAGTTTTGAGTACCTAAGAAATATATAGACTACCTTTTTCTCCCATTATCAAACGTCTTATGAGTAAACGGTCAAGCTATATGTAACATTGTTTTGATATTAGGACGGTATCTAGGCTTTAGTAATTGATCTGAGATCCAGCCTTATTTCCTATATAACCTTTTTTAAAGCTCCATTACACTTCGTTTTTTTTAAATTAGAAAATAGTACAAGTATTTAACCTAGTCTAGCAGGGGATTTTAAATTGTACCTCGCTGTTATTTATTTTTTTAAACTGTTTTTCAATAAAAAGCTATGTCAAGATTGTTAACCATCTTTGTTTCTAATGCTAAAAAAACCGAAGTATAGATATGAATCAAATATGAATATTTAAAAATACTTAATTTTGTATTTTTAACCGACTTATGTATTTCTCTTATTACCTTTAGGGGGAAAGATGCCTTAGTCGCCACGCTTGGCAGGCGGGTTGGCGACCGCAGTTATACCATATAGTTCGCGGGGGATGCTGCTGCCCATCCTCCGGTTTCTGGATCTGGATCTGAAACATGGGCGCTAACGATGGGCCTCATGAGGAAGCTCAAGGTCACTCAGAGGGCTATGGAGAGGGCTATGCTCGGGGTTTCTCTGCGAGATAGAATCAGAAATGATGATATCCGCAGTAGAACTAAGGTGACCGACATAGCCCAAAGAATTGCGAAACTGAAGTGGCAGTGGGCGGGGCACATTGCTCGCAGGACCGATGGCCGATGGGGTCAGAAGGTTCTGGAATGGCGTCCGCGGACCGGGAGACGAGCTGTTGGTAGGCCTCCAACAAGATGGAGCGACGACCTGATCAGAATCGCGGGATTGCGGTGGATGCGGAAGGCACAGGACCGGTCCGAGTGGAGAGCCTTGGGGGAGGCCTATGTCCAGCAGTGGACGTCTTTCGGCTGATATGATGATGATGATTATGTATTTCCAGTAAAGTACACATAATTCTCTATGCATGCATGGCAGTCAGTATATCGCCAAGTTAAAACATAACATTTGAAAGAGAGTTATTTTTCAATGTAGTAGAATAAAAATTAAAATGTGAAAAAAAATATTTTATAACATTTATTCACGAACTTAAAAATAAAATACAATAAAGTTTATCACAAATATTTTTCTTTTAGTGCGATGCTAATAATGCTTAGATTAATAGAAATGGGAAACTCTTCATGTTTAACGGAGTAATAAGGAGAGGGCGCCACTGTATCAAACAATCGCCCGGAGATGATTAATTTCTTGAAGACAACATTTCCTTAGCTTTTTTCGTATGAAAGAGTTCCTTTATTTTATATTTAAAGCACAAAGATTATGATGCAAGTACTTAAGCTTGTGACTTATGCAACATGCACTAAAGTCTCAGCGTAGACTTCGCCAAGCTTGTTCGTTCCCTTGCAACCGTAGTAGCCGTTGTCCTT
Source organism: Pandemis heparana (assembly GCA_963854515.1). Taxonomy (NCBI): domain Eukaryota; kingdom Metazoa; phylum Arthropoda; class Insecta; order Lepidoptera; family Tortricidae; genus Pandemis; species Pandemis heparana. The sequence goes on from OY978032.1 coordinate 3,350,726, forward strand.
CTTAGAGACCTTTGAGAGAGTTAGGCCCTTGGTGGTTGGTGTCTTACCTGAAATTAAAAAATAAAATTAAAAAAAATTGTTATTATCTGGGAAGGATGGTTAAATTTTGAACTAGCGTAGTCTATTCAAATATATTTAACTTCCTTATAGCTACCTAGTTAAGTAAATGTCATGTATGTGTGTGTATTCTACATTTCTTTTGGTTACTTTTTTCATTATCTTTAACGAAGCAAAACACAAGACGGCGGTATATCGCAAAAAAAATTCGGGAATTATTGTCTGCGGGGTGAGCTCTTATGTCGAATATTGTGTTAACGAAAGGTCATAAGAGTAACATTGTAAAATGGACAATTGTGACTCTTCTTCTAGCGTAGTTGCTATTAGTTTGAGATTTAGGCTGTTATGCAGCTATTGAGTAATTTATTCCTTTCATGCTGGCCTGGAAGCAAAGAAAAAAGAATGCACCACTTGCTTCTCTTCCCGCGGAGATGGTAAAAGCCCATCCAGGGAACAGACAAAACCTTAGGAATAATGTCATGGTGATGCGGCTAGCAAACTATCACTATTTTGATTCCCCTTCCCACCGCTTACCATCATGATAAACATGACCTTTAGGAGGTAAAGACTTGATTTGTGTAAGAAACTATACGTATGCGTTATTTAAAAATATATTCACGTGGACAGTATTTATATCTTTGACTTTGTTTGCAACCCGTTCTATATCTATACATAATAATAAATCAGTAGAAAGTTCGTGTCTGTACATAAAATAAATTCATCAAAAATAGAGTGCTAACGATTAGGGGAGAGGAATAAAACGCAAAAAAGTTGATTTTATAATTTTTGTCTGTCTGTATGTATGTGTTCGCTAATCTCCAAAACTACGCAACGGATTTTATTGCGGATTTCACAAATAGTTGACACATATCAGGGCAACTTATAGGCTTTATTTTATTGAAATCTAAGGTCAGCAAAAAATTTATCGTCATTTAAAGTTTAAAGTGTTAAGTCCCTTCAAATATGCATAGTGTGACTTTTTGGCAATAAATGAAGTCTAAGCGGACGAAGTCACAGGTAATACCTAGTCTTTAATAATTGTTAATTAAGACTAATCCTCTTCACAACACGGAAAGTTGTTACAATTGGCTCCTTATTTTGCTTGTCTAACTTACCAGACAAATGTCGAATATCGGGTGCTCAATAAAGATAATCGCGGTTCATATCCCGTTTATAATATTTCGAATGAACTTAACTGTGAATCACTGAAAACTCTTTTTGAAAACTTACCAGCCAGAGGTTTTCCGTTGTATGTCCAGGTAACATTCTCCACGCCGTCCACCTGGCAGGGGATGGTCACGTCCTGCCCTTCCTTCGTGAGCACCACGGGCTCGGGCTTCTTCACGAACTCAGCCGATTCTGTAACAGTCAATAGATTAGGCGTTTGATACGCTCAAAATTGACACTCAACTAAATTGCTATTTAATTTAATCAGGTTTTACTTTGCGAAGGTTCATTTCTGTGAACTAAAAATAAAAACATGTATACGTGCCGGCACGTAAGTTTAGCGATGACAAGTCACGTGGAGGGGATCTGCGCACCCACAGATACCGTATTTTATACTTCTGCGCATACAAGGTCATCTTTAGACTTACGTACCTACCGGCGCTTATACCTTGCTACTCCACTACTCACTAAAGCGGCAAACAAGTAGCGAGAGTAAATGTTTTTTGTTCATTACAGCTAAATTGCGTTTAAGGTGTCCATTTACTCACTTATGATCAGGTGAGACACAAGCTCATTTGCCTCATTAAACAATAAAAAACTGGCCTAGTGCGAGTTGGATTCGCGCACGAAGGGCTCCGTACAAATTCGACAATTGAATATAGTTTAGCACAGCCCTGCTCTTCAGGAAAATGTAGGCAGAGTGAGGTAATTTATAATGGTTACTTACGTACACACATAGACATAAAAAATGACTTTTAGATAGTTATATTGCACTAGTCATGCTATGTGATATGTATACCTTCACTCACACCAAATTTCAAATTTTTAGGACAACTGGAAGTATCTCATATTTTTGGGAGCACAGCAATTTAATGAAAACATATTTTCTAATGACTGTATCTCTTGATTGAGTTCAATTTTATACCTTGACAAAAAGGAGCCTTGACAGACAAACACAGACGAAGGACAAAGTGATCTTATCGGTTTTTCTTTTCGAGCTCGGAAGCCTAGAAATGACAAGAGGAACTTACTCTCAACGGTCAGCTTGATCCTGTGGCTCAGCGGCTTGCCAACCTCGTTGTTGCCAACGCACTCGTAGGTGGCGTCGTCTTCGGCCAGGGTCTTGGTGATGAGCAGGCGGCGGCCGGCGCTGCGGTTGCGGTGCGTCACGCGGTCGCCGGGCTTGCCGTTCACGTTTTGTCTCGTGCCTGACGGGCCCAGCTTGAACCAGTCGGGATAGGCCAGGGGACTGAAAGGATTAGGTTGGTAAGTCAGACTCCCACATAAAAGAGTTTGCAGAGAATGTAGTCGTCTAAATTACTCAAACACAGCATTAAAGATATTATAGCAATAAAAGTGATAGTAGAACAACTTACGTGCCACCGAAGATGCAGTACAGCATGGTCACATCACCAGTCTTGGCAGTCGTGTCCTTGCTCAGGTACTGCGGGGTCAGTTCCCCGGTCTTCGGCTCCTTGGTCAGCGTCATATCCTCGATGATGTGTTCAGCGGCGACCAGCTTCTCATCAGACGCGGGAGTCTCCACCAGACAGACATACTTCGAGTCCTTGTCAACGTCCTGTTTGCTCACATTGGCGAAGTAAAGGGTACCTTCAGGGGATTCCAAGAGACGTTTCTCCTTGATATCACTGAATTTGCCGTCTTTTCCTTGTTTGAACCATTCGATTTTTGGCTGAGGGTAGGCTTTGGTGACTCCACAGTCCAGTTTAAACGGTCTGCCTTCGACGGGCTTGTGCTTCTTCAGGGTGTATTCCGGGATCTCCACGAAGGTCCTCTTGACGCTGACGACGCGGGTGCTGGCGACGCCTTCCTCGGAGGTGGCGAAGCATTGGTACAGGCCCTCGTCGGATTCCTTGGGCTTCTTGAAGATGAGGGTGCCTTCGTAGGGGCGGAAGGTGATGTCTTTCCCGCCGTTCAGGTCGAAGAGCTTGCCGTTTTTCTCCCAGTGGTACCTGTAACGGAATTAGGTTTGTAATAGCGTTAAAACCGTTGGCATTGACCCGTTCTCTGTCAGGCATTATAACGAGTCAGGAGTCTTACGTTTTTGGTGAAACGTTAACCGGTTGACCAGATTTAACTCCTTATAATACCAACAAGAGAATAGGTCAAGCTATGATGGCTTGAAAAAACACAGCAGCAAAGCAAAGTCACACGGCAGGCCAGGGGTCTTACTATGACGTCCTAATTTCGACTCAGTTCAGGTTTTAGCTGTCACCTTTAGTATGAATCTGACAGCGAGTGAACCCAAACTAAGTCGCATTAAGACGTCATGGTAAGGCCCCTGATGACCATATTCAGTATACACTTACAGCAGTTTCTCATTGTGCTTGGTGGTGCCGCACTCGAGGACGAAAGGGGCTTCGGGGGTCGTCCGGAACAGAACTTCGGGCTTCAGCTCCTTCAACACTGGTAGGTTGTCTACGGGTAGCGCAGCACCTACGGGAGAGGTTATTGTAAAAAAGGTTTATGCTTCCTGAATTAGGGAAAAGAAAGTTATGGTAAGGCTGAGCGTGACTTATTATTTTATTACTGGATTTTTGATTTTTATTTTATTGAATTTGATCGATGTAATGTACCTTTTATGTTTTTATTTTACTTACGATTCACGATCTTTTTGTGACTTTGTTATGTTTTGACATAAAAATATATTTTAATTTACAAATAGAAATAAATGATTTTAATCTAATCTTAGCAGGAGCACTACCGTGCCCCCTAAAAGCTCCCAAAAGCGATAATTTGTTTTTTTTTTATTGTATAGCCATTTAAACAGTTAGATTTGGATATTAAATGTAAAGTTTATAACAAACATTTCATATTTTTTCGAACATAAGTTATTGTTACTTAATTTCCACCAAGTTAAAATAATTTTATTTTTTCGGATAAATAAAGTAAATGTCTGTACTACAAATAAAGGATTTAATCAATTTTAATCTCTAATTTAAATCTCTAAAACTTAAGTGAACTGTAAAAAACTTACTCAAAGCGAGGCCCGCAGCAAACAGAATCAAAACTTTGGTAACAGCCATGTTTGTTTTTAATTCCTAAAAACAATAAACAAGTTAAAAAATAATAATGATAATGGATATAAAAATAAATATTATTTTCAGATTAAAATATTAGTCGATGAACGCACCCGTCCAGTGTGAACAGTTTGGCGGGAAACTGTGAACTGCCTCAATGGCGGTCGTAAGGAGTATTTATATGGTTAGAATTTTTGCTGTTGTTTCCTTGTTAGTTAGTCACAGAATTTGTATCGTATGAATAATCCGCATCATGTAAAGTACCGCGAGAAATGTAGAGATAACCTCTTTGTTGATGTTCGTGATCGCTAGTAGACTGATTGCAAAGATTTGCTTAGTTAAGAATTTGTAAAACTTGAACTTTATTTTTAAATTGCGACATTTTCTACCAATTTTATATTGCTCTTACTCTCGGCTCTTACTCGGAATCAAGCTCTTTTAATCTTAATAAAAATATCCAGAAGATTTTATTTTATTGTATTGGAATTTTCCATACAATTTCTACCTATCGCAGATCAAAGAATAAAAATTTTGGTTAATTACTTGGAAGAAAATAAAAAATTGGGGAGGGCTCTCTAAATATCTGACCTTAATCCCATGCCTAGTTTATAAGCCTTGTTAAGAAAATAAAATCCCGCATTTTTCTTATAATTTACTTACTTACGGATTGTGTGTAACAGAAAATTCCTATACTTACTCATTTGTTTGTTTAGGTACCTATTGCATCATTGCTGGAAACATTTATGAATGAAGGAAATGAAGGATTAGCGTCCAAGACAGTTGGTTTTGTTGAGGTGTCGGTGTCGCTTCGGAAAATCCTATTGATGAATTCATATTAGGTAAAACTAGTATATAATGAAGACTGATGTTGCCAGTAGGTACTGACCACTAAGAAGTCATTTTCACGTCATTTTACTATGACCACGGTATGACTTATACTATACCTAGGTCCAAAGTTACAACTAAGAATATTTGTAGGGGTCCGAGTTGGGTTCACTCCGCGTGAGATCAAGAGATACGGTTCGTTTTTGGATCCGTCCGGGGAAGAGCAGTGCTTGGTCCGGGGCACCCCTGGTCGCTAATGACTTCCTGGCAGATCCTGAGGGATATCACTGACCGTTGGCTAAGAGCACGACAGAAGGAGGAAGGTCTTTTGACCAGGTTGCCGTACAAAGGCCGACATGTTTTAAAACTGTCTTCTATTTCGACACTGGCAAAATTGTCCAATGGACATATTGTTTTTATGTAAAACCGACCAAGTGTGAGTCGGACTTGCGCACCGAGGGTTCTGTGAAAAATGGATAAGTTAATCGAATCGCATTCCCTATTACTTATTGAATCCGATGACCATCTGTGATCTACATAATCAGTTCCAATTCACCAAATAGTGCTTTCGGAAGGCATGCCTATCGCTAATGCCTATAAGATTTGAAGAGGACCAAACTGAAAGTATTCCCTTTCCAACAAAAAAATAATTTTTCAAATCAGTCTACATAATACGAATTGAGAACCTCCTCCTTATTTGAAGTCGGTTAGAAATAATAAAATAATACTTAACCGTCGCGTTAACACTATGCAGCTTTTACACTTGCGCGCGCGCCGGTGATTCCCTAGAACATTGAACTGACTTGATTAACCATGGGTCCCAGCAAAAAGGGGTTAACTCTGAAACAGTAAAAGCTATTATACACTTAAACGCCATTTTGTTAGAGTGCAAAATCGCTGTATCTTTAAACATGTTTAAAACTCACCTCGTTGCTAGGAGCCGGCGTCGTTGGACGGGTTTGTTATTTATTTGACCACTCTCTGTAAATTTACGTTAGAAGAACAAATACATGAGAAGAATATTATATTGACTAGGTACTTGAATAATGTCGAAGTTAAATTATTTAATTTGCAATGGCATTTACGGTTTTTTTGACAGCTTTATAATCCGAAATTCTATTTTCGAAGTCGTTTCATCGTGCCGTTTCGCTCACGTTAACAGTCATTCTCATTAATTTATTAATTTGAGGTGGAAGTTTACGACACGACACTAATTTCGCAAATCGAATTTGGGAGTATCCACCCAGATTTTTACGACTTTCAAGCGGTGTATTTTCGAAAATAGCATCACAACACAACCCTATTTTTGACTTGATGCTTGAATTTTAAAAAAATCATTCGTTGTCCTATGTTTTACGCGGGACTCTAACCCCCTTATTCATAAACGCACTATAGGCCTCTGCTAAGTTAGTAATCGTTTGTCCTTATCTGTGAAAGGTAAATGTCAAAGTGACAGATAAGGACAAACGATTACTAAGTTAACAGAGGCCTATAGTGCGTTTATGAATAAGGGGGTAAGTACGTAACACTTAACTCGTCTTGATACGTACTATACTTCATTTAATTTAGAATGAGAAACCACAATAACATTATACTGCGTCTGGTCAACTATTTCTTACTTAGCAAATAGTACAGTGCAATAGTCTGGGAGCCGCAAAATAAAATTGTTTTAATGTCACTTTATTTGCGTGTCGTCAATTGTTACTCTAGCAGAAATTGTAAAGAGATTACAGTTCACGAGCCGCAATATAATGTTGTAGTGGTTTCTCATTCTAAATTAAATGAAGGATAAACCAAACCTAATCTAAAACAACCAATAAATAAATGTTAGTTAGTAATTAAAATAGTTAATTAGTTAGTAGGATAATAATTAAAGTCTCTGGGTAGACCGGTTTCTCGAGATTTTTTTATTTTCGATTGCTTTATTTTTGATTGCTTCGTTTGTGGAATAGGTACCTAGTTACCTACTTAAGAATAAGAACTTTTTTAAAACTTCAGATGGGTGGCATGGCAACGATACACTCAACCAATTTTCCTGTTGCGTTATTCATGCACATAATTTTGCAGAGATGAGGGCAGCATCGGGTAAAGTACCTGCCAGCTCAAAGTCGTGGAATGCATTTTAATTGAGATGTTTGCTTTTAATTACAATTTTTTGATTCGCTTTTTAAAAAAATTGCATAATTAAGGTGGTTGCAGAGCTGTCATTTTCATACAAAACGTTTGACCAATACACGCTTAAACTGTTATTGCTTCAAGTTATCAAACAATATCAAAAAATTCCTTAAAAAATCTTATTTTCGCCAATGAAATCAGATTTGATATAAATCGTACAATTACAAAGTTATTAAAGCTTTAAAACCCGTTGAAATATTGTCTATCTTATGTATGTGTGCGTTACTTTTACACAACATGTAAACGTAAGTGCACGTAAAGCTATTCACATGGACGTAATACATAAACACCATTCATGAACAGTGCGTTCTGAAATATAATACTACTTTACCTACTTGTGTTTTAACATAGTAAAATATAAATTGGTTTTTCGATGCGAATGCAAAACAGTTAGTTAATTTTAATTTATCAGTTTTATCATACCCTTCAATATACATGTAAAAAATATTATAAACATTTAGTTTTTTAAAGATACTAATTGTGCTTTTTTGTTCATAACAATAAAGTGGGACAGTTTTTGAAAGCACGAAAACTCCTTTTTATTTTACTCTTTGGCCGTGTTTTGAGAATGAATTGACATTGTCAATTTGATTGTGGAAATCGTATCGTATTAGAAATCAATCAAGTATGGTTTTCAATTTTCGTTTGATGAGTTTTTACTACGTAAATTGTAAATAATGAAACGCGCTTACAATAAATAAGTTTACTCAGGACATATAGTGAACCCTAACTAAACGATCGCGAGCTTGGAATGTTGCGATATCAATTCATGGGTCAGAAATGGCGGGGTAAGTATTGTGTTTGTGAACATTACATTATTACATATCAAAGCATCCTCACTCACACTCAAAAATGCTTCTTCATCTGTATTCACCACGACATTTTTTGCAAATAAATATTCTTATTCTTATTCTTCTTATTCCTGCTGTAAATTATGTAGTACTAGCTGCTGCCAGCGACTTCGTCTGCAAAGAATTTGTTTATCGCTATCCCGCAGGAACTACGCAATTTTCCGGGATAAAAAGTAGCCAATGTGCTATTCCAGACTTTTCTCTATCTATGTGCCGAATTTCATCCAGATCCGTTGGGCCGTTCTGGCGTAATTGAGTAACAAACAAACATCCATCCATCCATCCATCCATCCATCCATCCATACTTTCGCATTTATAATATTAGTTAGATTTTCTTTTTACACGAATACAGGCTTGGCGTGATGACAGTGATAATGCCCAAAAAACACAACCGCAACCAACCACAAGTACTGATTGCGAACGCTTAGAGTCCACGGTGACTCTTAGGGGTTTGAGCGATGATAAAAAAACAAAGCTGTTCATTCATAGTAGGTAGGTCAGTAAATTATATTTCCTCTCTCTGGCTGAACTGATACCTACAACTACCTACCTACGTTATCAATAGGTGATTGGAAACCAACCCCTTTTCGTATTATCGATTAAAAGTGTTTTAGGTTTACCCTAACACCCTGTAAGAGAATCACATAGTACGTACTTGCACACAGCTGTTTCCATTGCTGGCATTTTTGTGATGTACCTAATGAATAATTTCTTTACAGATCATCAGCTTAGATCATCATCAAGGGATTACTGTTACATGATTTGCTTTATTGATTTATCAACACCTATATTGACAATAAAAGTACAGAAAGACGAAGGCTTCATCCAAGAAATGCTGCAGAAACTTGTAATTTTTTACAAAACATGTGTGTTGCCTGAAACTGTATTAGGATACGTGTTCCTGCAAAACACATATGCAGAGATCCACCGTCGTTTTCAGGCAGCCATACTAATCGCAGCAAAAAGAAAGAAGCCTAAAATATTATCTTAAAAAATGTAACATACAATGACATAAGTAGTTATAAATAATAAAACCCACACCTAACAATGATTGTTTTTTATTTTCATGAAGATATTGTAAACTAATACTTTATCTCAATGGGACTACATAATTACTTAGGTAGTTAGGTACCTATCTACTATTCTTGATGGCTGGTTTTAGTATGGTCACTAATCCACCAATAATCCGAAAATATATTTATCGCAAATTTAAGCACAGCCTATACTAAATATATAGGTGACTTTTTATCACCTGCCAAATTTTGTGTCCTTGTTCAGACCATCAATCTGAACAACTTTCATTATAGGAAGGAGACACTTTGGAATCACGAAAAAGAAATCAGCTGTTTCATACTAAAGTTCAATACCTACTTGACCAAAATGTATGAAACAGCTGTTTTTTTCGTGATTTCAAAGTTGCTCCCATAATGAAATTCGTTCAGAAAAAAACTGCACAAATTTTAGGGTGCCGTACCTCAAAAGGAAAAACGGAACCCTTGTAGGATCACTGAGTCCGACTCGCACTTGGCCGGTTTAAAAAAAAATAATCTTCAACTCATCATGAAAATCAAAATATATGCCTGTTTTTATTCTACTTACCAGCAATCTGACACTGACAGATAATACGCTACTTTTTATGAATGAAACACCCACACACACACTCACAGTTTGTGTCTCTTAGTGTGCATGCTTGTTGATTTTCTACAATTGACCAATACATGGAAGAATAAAACAATTTATGACCTGATACTAATACTACACCAGTAAAAGACAAATACGTGGTCTCGCCAATATACAAATTTTGATTAAAACTAAAATAACTTACGAAATAATTGACAAAAACTACAAATCTTGCTCAGCGCCATCTATCGGGATATGTTCATTTTTGTTTCCTCTGCAACCACCTTAAGTATTTCGCTTTTTTTTTTGGATTTTTTTAAGTTTTTTTTTTTGAACTTTAAGTGATTAATTTCTCGCTTTTTCCACTAATTTCTACTTTAAAATCCCTGGAATAAAATTATTTGTTTTGTCAAGGCTTTGTATGTTTAAGTAACCAATTTTTAAAAAACGTTTTAATGTATAAAAATACGTATCAAAATGATTTAGTTTCTTCCTAATGTGACAAAAAATAGTATAAAGTAAGTACCTACCTATAAATAAATGCGTGTTTTGAAATCTTAGTGGGATATTCGGAATTTGATGACCCTATAGAACAAAATAATAAATGGTTTTCAAACGCCGAAAATATCTATAAAAAACCTGTTGAAACCTATTAAATAGGCAATCTAGAAAATTTTATCATTAGTTAGTTTTTTCCTAATTAGTTTAAAATGTTCAAATGTCAACATGCAACTAGATTAGATATAGTAGTTATATGTAGTGTTGTCAAGACAATAATTTAATGGTCTACAACATTAGCATGACAGCACGGGCTTCCCTGCAGGAAAACAGCCACTCATGCGCAGCTCGCCACCGCAATAAAAACTAAAGACATTACAATTTTATTTGTTTATGAACGGTTTACGATAAGCGTTTGTTTAGAAGCTAGAGTCAGCTTTCCCAAACTCAGTTTTACAGACGCGGCTGGCACTTATTTTTGGTTTAATTCTCGTGGTCCCACTGTTATGTCCCACTCCTATAAAAAAAATCTAATTACACTCAACCATAAGGTCGACCGAACACCGCTATCGCGGGGTTTCTATTTCTAATCCGTTTGCCCTTCGGCCATTTGAAGATAAAATATATCTAACGAACCTAACCTAATTTTACTATCTCTAGTGAGTATTTTTATAACAGTGGGACCTCGGGCATTACACTTTATTTTTCTTGAGGCGCAGTCTAGATAACTTTAGGGACGGCTCACAAATAGCGAAAAGCCATATTTTTTTTATTGCTATAACTATTGTTGTTTATTTATTTATTTCTTGATTTTATTACATAGTTGAGTGTTTATTTATGTGACAAAGACGAAAACAAACAAAAACTTTTTGTCACTATTTCTTTCTTTTCGCTTTGATTTTGTATGGGACCTTGAATCTAGTTGTATTGTTGATCGAAGTAAACACAACTTTAATAGCATGTTATTAAATTTTAAAACCGGATACAATTCAACGAAATGTCATGGGAATTTTTTATTTACTACACCCTTCGATCAACAATACGAATACGAAGTCGAATACCCTTTAGTGGTTTGACGTCTGGTTTCCACGACATCTGGTGGCTATTTAGACAACTTCCCAAAATGTTAACTTTTTAAAAATGGCTACTTTCCTAAATTACCACTTCCCAATAGAGAAGGCTATGCTACTTCACTTCACTCTTTTGCTTGTGGCTACCGTGCAACTTTGCACAATTCTGCACTACACCACATTATGGGAAGGAACGTAATATGACCTGTCGGAACTCTTTCTAATCGCTACCTAGTTCCGTATTTCATGCCAAATATTAATTTTTTAATTCCACTTTTTGGCTTCTCTTAAAATTAAGTCTTACGATATTAAGTATAATATTTAGTTAAGAAATGTGATAAAAAAATTATGTTTCCTATTGGTTACGAAAAAAAAGTGTTTTCCTCTGCAACCACCTTAACCTTTAAATGCATGATGATGGATGATTATGCTTCTTGCAAAAATATTCTTATTTCACATTAAAAATGAAAGCTAATAACATTATTAGAAATATCCAAACGCGACCATTGTTAGCCCGGTAAACGTGTACTTCATTTAAAAAGGTCCACAGAGGGTCCACATTTCATTAAAAAGTTGGTATCAATTTTGATACCGTATGCATTAATGGGTTAAATCAGTAAATATAAAAAATGCCGCATTTAAGTATTATTTTATTAAACAACATTAATTATAAGTATCACCTCAAACAAGGAAATAAAGAAATAAGCATGTTCAATACAAAAATATGCAATGGATAACTCCCCGGCGCAAATAATCTTAGTTCACGACTTAGAATGGGTAATAGCAGATAACCTTTTGATATCACATAAACGGTAAGTTTACTCTATTTGCAAAAGGCATATTACTCGTACTGGTGTACCTTCCTCTATTTGATCGTGGCGTGGTTACGAAAAAAGATAACATTAACGCTCACTCTTTTAGGTAGGTACACGCTTCAATGATTTTTTCTTTAAAAAATTTATTTAATTTCTAGCTACGTATTTTTAGACATATAGTTTTATTCAACGCCACTTATCTCAAAATTCAAATAACTTAAGTTAAATTAGGTCTTTCAGACTGTTTTGGTGTCATTCAACTCAAAATCCGTAACAATACCATCTTTAAAAGTCTTTTTTAAGGTAGTAAACAGATAAATATCGTCTTCGTGCCTTTGAACTTGATCTATAAGCGTTTCAGTAGGTGCGTGCGTCTTCGGCCTGAAACAATCACTCTCCCCGCCATTTTTATCGCTGCGTTCAGAATAGTTCCTCTTGACGATATGCGTGACCGCCGCTAGGGGCGTTAAAAGCAGATTCTCCAAACTCAACCCTACTTTTTCTTCGACGAGCGAAGCCATAACGGTTTTAGTAGTTGTACTGTATTGTTTGACGATGTTTAATTCGTTTTCTGGTTTTCTCGATCCTTGTGATTGAGGTATGTCTGGAGCTCGGTATGCTTGGTACGCCTGGATGTTTGAACGGGCCTTCGGTTCGTTCCATTCGCTGTCGCATATCTCTGTGGCTAGCGCTGCCAAGTCTGGAGTATTCACTAGAAAAAAAACAAGGTGTCTCGAAATTCTTCCCATACAGTAATTTCAGCAGATTGTTGGGTAAATAACCTAATAGTTTGATAAGAGTTAGTAAATAGACAATAGTTTGACTAAATAGCTCTGCAAAGCCGGGTACTCACATACGAGCTGAACCAAAAACCCTGGAGTGGACGGGGCATGGACGCAAGCGGAACGCTACGTCCATACCAGTTTTTTTTTTTACTTACGTTTGACTCCAATCTCGCTTGATGGAAAGCGAAGATGAGGCCTAAGATGGTACTTGGTTACTGGCCTAAATATTTTTCAGGGTTTTTCAATCATGGTCGATAAATGTTTCCATACATTGTTCGAGGTTCAAAGTGAACCGTGTCAGGCTTGACTAAATTCTGAATTAAAAATTAAATTGAAAATCTTATTACTTAGGAGTGTGGTCAAACTAATCAAAGTACCTGTTGAAAAATATTCTGGTATAGGTAATATGGAAATTATTTGAAATTCCCAAAGTACTATGGAAATTGCTCCACCGACAGGAGCATAGCTCTTAAGTTTAAGAAGAAGAAAGTACTATATTTTTTGGTACAGTTAGCATCAAAAATAGATGAACAGTCGAAGAGCTCAAAATGATCTACACACGGCTCTATTGCCAAGGTAATAAGAGTGTGTAGATAATTTTGAGCTCCTCGACTGTTTTATCAACTTCTGATGCTGAATGTACCAAACACTAAAGCTGGCTGCACATTAATATCATTTTGTCGTATCGTATCTACGTCGCGTTGAGGGCGTTGTACCGACGCGTATCGAGATCGCGAGTGTGGACGCAAAAACAGCGTGGTCATGCGACGTACGCGCCGTATGATCGCTAGGGATCGATGTTGGCACGCGTTTTTAGGGTTTCGTAGCCAAATGGCAAAAACGGAACCCCTATAGATTCGTCATGTCTGTCTGTCTGTGTGTCCGTCCGTATGTCACAGCCACTATTTTCCAAAACTATAGAACCTATACTGTTGAAACTTGGTAAGTAAATGTATATTGTGAACCGCATTAGGATTTTTACACAAAAATAGAAAAAAAAATTTGGGGGTTCCCATTCCCCGTACTTAGAACTGAAACTCAATTTTTTTTTCTCATCAAATCCATTCATGTGGGGTATCTATGGATAGGTCTTCAAAAATGATATTGAGGTTTCTAGTATCATTTTTTTCTAAAATCAATAGTTTGCGCGAGTGACACTTCCAAAGTGGTAAAATGTGTCCCCCCCCCCCCTGTAACTTCTAAAATTTATAAGAGAATGATAAAATATATATGATGTAATTGATGTACATTACCACGGAGCCCCTCTTTTGCCCGAATTTCAAATGCCATAATGTAATGTTTGCCATAATGATCATTTGCCATAACCCTTTTTTTCTCTGAAACTGTAATTTTCCAGGAGCATTGTAATGGCAATTCTGTAGAACTCTATAGGTTAGGTTAGGTTTGTTTCATAACAATCCTGAATAATTAACAAATAAAGAGAAAAAAGGGTTATGGCAAATGATCATTATGGCAAACAATATATTTATGGCATATGAAATTCGGGCAAACGATAGAGACCCCTTAACCTGACCTCGTGATTCCCTCTGTTGCTCGTGGTCCTACGTCCTACTACAGTTTAAGAGTTTTTAAGTTTTTAATGATACACGGTTAAGTTAAAGGTAATCGCGGTTCACATCCCGTTTATAATATTTCTACTACAGTTTGTCCTACTGGGTTTTCAGCTGACAAATCATGAATGTATTGCCAGTGGTCCTACTAATTTGTCCTATTTGGAAAAAATACTGCCACTATTTTGAATCACTCAATAATATTTTAATACAAAAATATGAAGGATAGGTTAGTTAGGTATCTTCAGTTACCGGAAGGGCAAAATACCCAGAAAAGGGAGCTCCAAAGGGCGGAGCTCCGTCGAAAACCAGGTGGACAAACTGTAGGTGGACCACGACCCTTAGCCGAAACAAATCAATTATATTCCAAGGGTTTTAAATTGTAACTTGCTACTATTTTTAGAAAAGGGTTTTTTTATTAAAATCACAAGTCATAGTCTTTGATAAACAATAACAGTTATTGTTTATCAAAGGTCATAGTGCTTATCTTCTGTCGAAAGTGAAAATAAAAATTAATAAATAGAACAGAAACTCCTTCGTTAGAAACATTTTGCTATATTTAATTTCTTAAATTACATTTCATTTTAAAATGCCTCTTTTTCTAACTATATTATTATCAAAACCCAATAATTTTTCCGTCTACTGAGTCACATCTTTAGTTTCTAATTTCACGATATTTACTATTTCCATCATATTTTTCTCTTTTTTTTCTAATTCCGAATATCCGAATAGTCTCTGCTTTATTCCGTTTGTCAATTTTGCGGCCGAATTCAAGACTACTAACGGGGTTATGCTGCAAATGAACAGTGGCAGAGACTGCAGGAACGGTAGGGCTAGAGGAGTTGCAAGTAATGCAAGGGTCGTGGGGTCCTTGACCGCACTACATTTTTTAGCTGGTGGATCCTGCATAGGTTTTCTTGGCTTTCCTGGACAAGGTCTCTGAATTTGGGGCATAATTTTGGGCGTCACCGGCTTTTGTCCGATGTGGGGCGATTGTGGTTGGCAACCCCGCTTCCTCGCTGAACTTTCAGGTGCAGTCACGTTCAGTTCCATCTCACGTTGATGCAGCATATAATTCCGTTCCCAAACACGCTTTAACAGATCCGTGAGCGAGACTCTCTTGTCGGTTGGCTTAGTTTCAGGCAGTTCGTCATACATGGTGTATAGCTGCGTGGCTTTAGTTTTAGTGCTGTCCCGCGCCGTATTGTCTCCCGCGAGAATTGAGTTCCTTGAGATTTCATAAGCTTCTTTTAGAATCGATTGGCCTTCCCGCGGGCAGGAGCTACCAAAGAGTGTAATGTCTATCAGCATGGTGTCACCTTTTGGACGAGAATCTTTCGTTTTCAGCTCTGATTTCAGCACAGTTCTCTTCTCGGCTGTGGTATCTTCCTTATCGAAACTATCTGCATCATCAGAGCATTTGCTTTGGGGTTGCTCGGTATCATCTAGGGATTTTGATCTAAGAACGTAATACTCCGAGTCTTCGGGTTTCTTATTTGTTGAGTCCCGCCAGAGGCCGAGTTGTTCCATTTTCGCACCAAGTAATTGGTCATCCATTTTTTCCGCAGACGTCACAAATTTAAGATACTCCCTCACTAAGTCGTCGATCATTTGCGCTTCGGTTTTAGCACCAGAATTGTCAAAAGTCATAACGGTTGGACCCGTAGTGTTAGGTGGATTTTGGACATCGGGTCTAGGTTCTGCTTCGACAAGCGGAACTTCCGTGATCTCTTCTATTTTTTGAGTCAGTTTCTCTTCCTCAATCTGTTTGGCGGTTGTTGTGTTTAATTTTGCAGATTTATCAGTCTTTTCTTCCGGTCGAGGCCATCCAAAGATGTATACTAAGAGCCGCTGATATTTCTCTTTGATCACACCAGTTTTGATGTGGTCAGATTTTTGCAGCAGCGTCCGTAACACGATGAATTTTACTGAAAATAGCGAAAAAAGCCATGAGCGTTACGAATACGTTAAACTATGGAGTCATGGAGTGACAAAACATAGAATGGTCTCTGTCGGCCATGTTTTAAAACCGGAATAACATACTGCTAACTGAAACAGCTAGTAGCTAAATATCTTATTTAGTGTATGCTTTTTAAGTTTGCTTTCAATAACTCACAACTTTTTTCGCCATTTTTACACTAACCCTTTGCACTTGAACTTTATTATACTAGATTTTTTTTAACTACTCGTATTTGTGATTTATTACTTCGGCTCCTGACATAAGTACTCGGGAAATACAAGAAAGGCCTATGAGCTCAAAGAAACTGACACATTGTTTAGGTAAAAAAATAATCACGAAACGATGGAGACTCCGTCTTTTTGGTTTTGGTCCACACATTTACCATATACATTTTGTTCACCTCCAATTCCCAAATCGTTCGCATTCCCAAGACACCCACATTTCCCAGTTGTCCACGTAACCATAACCACGAAGAAGTTCTGAGTTGATTAATTTTCAAAATGTTGTTGCAATATGCGGACGAAGTAGGAATGTGGATGAAATGGGAATGTGAATGAAGTGGGAATGTTAACGAAACGGGAAAAGGACAAAGTGTGCATGGACGAAGAGGGAATGTGGACTAAGTGGGAATGTGGTTGAAATGGGAATGTTTTGACACCGTACTCTTTGAAGATCAACTAATGTATGAAAACATTGGTTAACTAAAAATTAAAAAGTTCTGGAAACTGGAAACATACATAAGTGTTCAATCAGACTAACTTAACCTCGTGAGAAAATTCTGACCTTGAATACGGATAGATTAGATTATACACTTAATACTTTAAGATACAATGCTAGTAACAGAATGAATATACTCACGACTAAAAGACTTCTCAAGAGCCCTGCGGTCCTCGATCTGCAGTTTCGCTGTTTCGGTAGGCTCCTCACTTCGAACGTCAGAGTATGGTTTGGTGACATACTTGGGCTTGGTCCAGTCAGTTTTGCAAAAACCTCTTGAGAGCACCGGAGATGCTTCGTTTTGCACTGGAAATTGTATAAACCTTACATGTTTGTAGAGTCCTGAACTGAAGTTATAGAGCCTGATACGAAATTTAATAGAGCGTTCGGCTAGGAATTTTTCAAGTGTGGAATTGCTATAGATTTTGTGTCAGGATAAAGTGAACAAGATAACTTACGTCGCTCTAAAGAATTGCCTGCGCTTTTCTCATGGAGTCATGGACCAACTCTAAAAGCACTAGTTGTGCCATTATAAAAACCCTCACTAGAGAATACAATTAAGTAAGGTTCGTTAGGTATCTTCAAATGCCCGAAGGGCAAACAGAATAGAAAAAGGAACCCTGCAAAACCAACCTTATGAAAGTTGTGTATATAGAGTTGGTCCATGAGGAAAGCGTGGAAAAAATTATTCTTGAATAATAGATCTAAGGGGATCTAGAACATCGTGAGAAGTTCAAAAAAAAAGAATAAGAAAAAAAAAACAATAAAATTTTGACGAAGATTCAGCTAACAAGGCTCACTTATCTACTGAGATATTGAAGTTCAGAAACTCATCATACTTTATTAAACTTACAAAAAGTAAAATGCACATAAAAATATATTTGCCAAGCTGGCACAAAAACGAGAGTTTTAACATAATAATTTATTTTCGCTGCTTATCGCATCAATTACAGTTGATGTTCCTTGAACCAAAAACTACGCTGGGCGTTTTGGAAAATTCGTGCATGGCTTGTTAGGGCAGGGCAGTTGGAATCTGGGCGCCGGGTTGACAGGTGGGTCTACGGGACAACCCTCTTTGGGACACTGCAAGCGCTTTTTTCTGCTTATAATCGGGTACGGCCACGATGGAATGGGGTTCCATGGAGTGTTATCTCTTGTCCTGTTCAGCCTTAATAAAACCGCCTCACAGGTCAGGTCAGGCCATCCCTTAAAAATGTGACTCAGGATTTCTCTCAATAGCAAACAGTTTTGGTTTATCCAGTTGGCCAAGAAACCTTTGGCCAGCCGGTCTTCGGAGTATGGGGCAGATGGAAGGAAGTTGGTCGCAAGCACAGGTATGAAGAATTTCCGTCCAGGGTTGACCAGGGGTCCAAGGTGTAATACTAAAGTGATAGTTTCATGCGCCTTAAATTTGGTGCACGGATCCTTTTTAGGCGCGCATTTGGGGGGTGGTGGTGGACATGGAGAACCACAACTTTTCTTTTTCGGTTTTGGTGGCGGGCAAGGGGGAGGGCAGGGTGGTGGGCAGGGGGGAGGACATTTGGGTGGGTTTGGTGGGCAAGGGGGCGACGGCGGGCACTTCCTCTCGGGAGGGGGACACTGTGGCTTCTTGTCTCCACATTTCCCCATTGGATCCATTGCTGCCTTGTAGTTCGCCATTTCACGTGCAACTTCACGAACGTATAATATCCTATTGCGCTCTCGCACCCGCCGGAGCAGCTCTGTGAGCGACACGTTCGGATCATTTAGATCAATTTCGGGTAGTGAGTCGTCTACACTGTAAGGATTTGGCGCGGATTCCCTACGTTTCTGATCCTTTTCATGAATAGGTTCTGCACAAGGCTGAGCTTGAATAAAAGTATTTGCCATCTCCACTACCGCCCGCGTCGGATCCTTTTCTGCTCTGTCAATGGGGTGTTCTGTAACATCGGCGTCGTGTAGTGCGGTTGGACTGTTCTGTAATTCCTGCTCTTCGGAATCGAAGGTCCGCTTATCAGCAGGATCAGTTACATATTTAGGCGGCTCAAAAACAACCCTCCTTGGGTGAGGGTATTCTCTTACTAGTAATCCGTTCTTGGGTTCTGTGGTATGAACCACATCAACCAAATTTCTCTTAAATAAATGACAAGGTTGCTTGTTGTTGTGCTCACACTGTGAATGCTCAGATTTTATATCATCTATCCCGGACTCTTCTTCGGATCTTTCACCTACATCTCTCAGTGCAACTCTTCCATCATAAGCGGGTCTTAAGAATTCAAAATAAAGTTTTTCGTGACCAGGATTTCCCTTATCTACTGATAAGTGGACTTCTGCTACAAGTTTCTGATCTGCCGGACTTGGTTTTATTTTTATGTCAGCCTCAGCTGGTCTGATAGGTTCTATTTTAAGTTCTGAAGAGATGTGGCCACTATTGTCAACTAACTCTGTTCTCTTTTCAGGTGTATTTATAGCATCGAGGTTTGTATCTAAGTGTTCTTTCTTAACCGAATTGTTCAACATTTTGGGACTAGGGAAGATATTTAGTTGACTTATGTCTTTCGTTAAGTGCCTATCAATTTCCTTCACTGGCGATTGCATATACTTCTGCGCTATGTTATCGAAAATTTGTGACTGAATTTCTTCCAATGGAGGTTTTTCGAAACGAGTAACATTCAATATGGAACATTTCATTGTATTGAAGGTTTCAGTTTTTGGAGCAGCCTCAACGAGTGGCACTTCACTGATACTTTCTATTTTTGGTGCAAGTTTCACCTGTTCGTCTTCCGGCTTGCTAGCAGCAGTGGCATTCAACTTCAAAGCCTTAGCTTCTGTTACCGAAGCAGTACGTTCTAAGCGTCCTTTAGTTACAGCGGTCACACCATGTGGTTTAATGTCTTCCTTGCCCTTTCCGGCATTAGCTTGTACAACCACATCATCATCTTTACGTTGTGCAGCGTTAGCAATGATTTCTTTTTCTTTATTTTCTACCGCAGCAAGTATTGTGTCAAGATTTCGTACTCGTAGAAGTACGTTAGCTTTAGCGTCCGATACAGATTTGGTTTTTAAATCCTCGAGAAGTGTCGCGTTATTGTTGTCTTTGGTAGATCGTGCGTTGAGTTGAAGCCACTCCGCAATGACTTTATTATCTTTAGTGTGAGTCAAACGTTCATCTTCAGGACTTTGGGTCTTTGTACACATACTGATGTGTCCCAAGTCTTTACTTCCCTTGTCTTTCTCTAAATAAGGTTCCGCCGGTCCGAAGGCGAATTCTATTAATTTTTTGCACTTCTTGCACTTCAATTCTTCAGGCTTGTTTCGATCCGAGCGACCAGAGCTAGTGCTCTTCTTGGCTTTTCGTATCGCGTCGAATTTTACTGAAATAGCGAAAAAAAGCCATGAGTCAAGCGCGACTAGAATCTAAGGAAGGACTGTACAAAGGCGCCATGTTTGCCAGCACATCAGAAATTTTGAAATCTTAATCGTGATTCACTATGCCCGTGCAAAAGAGAAGGTATGTTTGAATGAGAAAGGCATTTAAGTAGCCAGTGAACGACACATTTAAAAAGATTACGCATGGACTTTTTTCGCCACTTTCTGTAAGCAAACGCTTACAAAATGCATTATTTAATGCTATTATCAGTACAAAAACGAAGACCAATGTTAAATTGCATACAAGATGACTTCAAATTGGACATATAAAACAGTTGATTGTGTCTCAGTTAATGGTCAATAGACAATACAGTATACACAGATTCGGTGATTAAAATTAGCTATCTTTAACTACCTACCTTAATTCAAGTCCCGATGTATGGTCACCCAAAATTCAATAGCAAACTATCATACCTGTCACGCGAAATTGTAATTTTCTATGACAATTAGATATCAAAATAAGTTTACTTCATAAATGCTACGTCAGCTAAACAAAGATCAACTTTTATCGTAGTAGGAGGCTAACAGCATTAAGCCCAAATAAGACCATAAAACTTATCAATCATAGGTACTATTTGATTATTTTAAGACAAAAGGGCCAGCTAAGGATAGTGTGCGTAAAACATTAATGATAATAAACATTTCTTATTCTTATTCTGATTCTGATTCCAATTTGAAGTCCTTTTGTACTCTAACCGCCTTATAGTCTCACTCCCTTACTCATAAACGCCCTATAGGCTTCTGCTAACTTAGCAATCGTTTGTTCTTATCTGTGAAAGGTAACAAAGTGACAGATAAGGACAAACGATTGCTAAGTTAGCAGAAGCCTATAGAGCGTTTATGAGTAAGGGAGTGCATTATTAGATTTCCTATAAAATAAAATGAAAAATTACTAAATATTAAAGGAAATGCGTTATTTTCCAGCTAAGTACAGAGGTCTTACCATGACGTCCTAATTCAGACTCAGTTCAGGTTTTAGCTGTCATTTTTAGTATGGTTCTGACAGCGAGTGGACCTAAACTGAATCGCATTAAGACGTCATGGTAAGGCCCCAGGTCGATTCACAAGAGCTGGCACGAATGGATTGAACGAAATAATGTCACTTGTCACTGTGTGAGTGACGTTTTTGTACAGGGGCCTCCTAATATTTTGTAAACAAGTAAGTACATTATACTTAAGAAAAAAATAAACCTCAACCTGTATTTAAACATTTTGTTATACACGTATAGTGTTCTCATTCACTCATTCAATCCATTCGTACTTGCTCTTGGAAATCGACTTGTACATACTTAATTTTATCATGACATCCCAAATGTATCTTTTAGCTAGGGCGCACAGTAGGGGGTGGCCAGAATAGGCAGTGCGTACAACTACCCTGGAGACTCTCCACTACACGTCACGCGTATGATATAACGACAATGTAGCTACAAATATCTTATCTGATGTACCACATCTGGTACTCGAAGCCCCTACCCTCATGACAAATGTGGTACACATCAGTATAAGTATCGAACGTCGTTAGACCAACGACGTCGAAATTTAGAACTATACTGTGCTGCGGCACTGGAGAACTTACGTCTATAAAATTTTCCGGGTGAATACCAAGCACCTCTGAACACACGTGGCACCAGAATCATGGCGCACACTCGTTTGATTCTCGACATTGTTTTAAGCATATTTGTTTGCGTGCATTGATAATTTTGAAGATAATCAGCGAAAATAAACTACATGTTAAAAATGGTACGTTTCTAAAAACGGATACTTTTTCATCTGAGCTTTTGTTTCATGGCAAGCCTTTCAATCTTATTATTTTTGCTCTTGAATTTTCTGTCATGATTCTTCTGGCCAGTGTTAAAGATGAAAATAACAAACCTGCACAGTGTTTTCAAGCAAAATTTGTCGTCATATTTGTGTTCGATATTGCATGGCGAGTTTTATTACTACATATTTTGAACGCTCCAATAATTGCGTTTTGTTCACAATAACGCTTTTAAACATGGCTGAAAAGTTCTTCATTATTTTTTTAATAACTGACGTCATATATTCTCGAAAAATAAATATTGACTATGCGATTAAATAACTCTATGTAGCAATGACTATGAATATTTGCAATATAAAACCAAGATAAAACTAATGCGCGCTACTAAGCGAAGCAATATCAAAACGTCATTTCAAATGCGAGAAAATAACAAAGATGGCCGAAGAACAGGTGAGTACCAAAATATTGCGATTTATATGCAATTTTAACTTAATTCGGGTTTTTTACCGAGTACGAATGATCCTATGACAGTTGAAAATTCATTATGCCCACATAATTCAAATGTTCGTGCACGACTTGCACGTCTTTCGTCGATTGCATTTCCGGACTCCAAACCTGTGCTTGACACAGTTTTCGCTGTAAATTTTCGTGTTATTTACTTATTATACATTATTATGTGGGGCTCTGTTACGCGTCATATCAAGTAATATGTAATTATTGACACATAAACCGGCGTTTTGGTTATATTTTGATGCTGGTTGTTGACGTATTTGATATATTCCTTACCCTTGAAATTAACTTGTCAATGTTTTCATTTCAATGCACCATTGTAATATTTCATCACTAGAAACACGTACACAGAACTAAATTGATTGACAGGCTTTTACTTTGCGCACTAGATTTGATGAAATACTAGAGATTGCTTAAGATGATTTCTAAAACATGCTTTAATTACTAGTTTACTACTAAATATCTTAACAGTAAAAATAATAATCAGTAATCACAAAAACTTTTGTGTTGTAATAATAGAGTATGTGAAACCCAAATACCTAATCAAGAGTGCTTCATGTACCAGTTTCTCCTTTTTCAAAAAGTTGAATAAATCTTAAATCTTACAAGACACTTCAACAATAAAATTTCAAATAAGATATACATTGTATTCTGCACCTTTTTACCTAGCCTGACCTTCAAAGTTTCTCTTCCTGCGCAGATGGTAAATGCCCATCCAGGGAATGGGCAATCTTAGGAATCATGTTATGGCTTGCATTGATTGCCCTTTTCACATTTAAAAGGCAAAGGGGTTTGTGCCCAGGCAACCACATCAAATTATATTACCCGATGCCCCAACGGAAGACCAGCACTGGCTGTAAGGCCAGCAAATGCTAAGTTGAGACCATTTTGTGACAATTTATTTTTCTGTAGCTTTTTATGTTTTTGTTTTTTAATTACTCGTGATTGTCATAAATAAAGTTTTTCTTACTTTCTTTTCTTTTTTTCTATACACCCACAATCATGCTAAATTTGCCCTTTAGGTCTTATATATGTGGTAAAGATGTGATTTATTGTATGTAGAATGCAAGAAAGAAAAATTTCATATATGAAAATCACAAATGTAGTTAAAAACATGAAACATGTTAAAAACAACAGATAAATAAACTGTCACAAAATGATTATTGAGGTTTGAAAATACTATATTTGTCTAAAATATAGTTGGTGAATGCTACAAGTGTATCAAAAGAAAGGATATTTTATATTCCTAATGCTTATATCTCCTTCAAGGGCAGGGTAGCCAGAACGTGCTGTATCTATAAAACCCACAGGTGCTTGTCAGACTTGCATAGTAAGAATAAGAATAAGAATATTTATTTGCAAAAAATGTTGTGGTGAATACAGATGAAGAAGCGTTTTTGAGTGCTTACATTTTACTTAAACAAGCATGCAAATCTAATCTAATATTATAAATGCGAAAGTATGGATGGATGGATGGATGGATGGATGGATGTTTGTTTGTTACTCAATCACGCCAAAACGGCTCAACGGATCTGGATGAAATTCAGCACATAGATAGAGAAAAGTCTGGAATAGCACATAGGCTACTTTTTATCCCGGAAAATTGCGTAGTTCCCGCGGGATAGCGATAAACGAATTCTTTGCAGACGAAGTGGCTGGCAACAGCTAGTATTACTTATAAACTAGGATTACAAGGATTAATAGAGGTACCTTAAATGAATAAAATATTGAAATATATACTTTTTAAAGCCCATTGAGGGAATGGGCGAAACTCATGGAAATCATGTTATAGGCGATGCTAGCAACCCAACACAATTTTGATTCCATTTTCCGCCTATACATCCATAATTTTGCTAAACGTGGTCCGTAGGTCTTGTTACCTTAGCTCTGTCTACTCTGTAACGGATAAAGAGGTGATATGTGTATGTGTGTGTATGTATGTATCCCAAACACCTGCTGAAATATTCCAAAACAATTTTAAGAGACCATTTATAATAATAAAGCATTTATTTACTCCACAATTCCAGTAGATACAATCAGTAAATTTACACATTACGATTGCATTACGTACAAGACTTGTGCAGTGGAGGCTGGTGCCCGAACTAGGAGAAACCTGTATCACTATCACTACATAGTATAAAACAAAGTCGCTTTCTCTGTCTCTATATCCCTATGTCCCTATGTATGCTTAAATCTTTAAAACTACGCAACGGATTTTGATGCGGATTTTTTTAATAGATAGAGTGGATCAAGAGGAAGGGTTATATGTATAATACATGCATAATATACCGTGCGAAGCCGGGGCGGGTCGCTAGTAGTGTATACTCACCAAATACTTAGTGAATGACCAAATGTTGAAGAGTTTCCTTCTGTGGTAATCCTTCAGCATTTTAATTTCTGGATTATTGCGTGTATTGTCAATGGATTTACATCAGTATGCCATTGACGTCAATCGGACACTGGAAGAGGGTCAAAATTGAATCCAAATACATTTACGACGTGGTTGGCCTAGTTGGTAGTGACCCTGCCTGCGAAGCAAGCATCCTGGGTTAGAATCCTGGTAAGGGCATGTATTTGTGTGATGAGCACGAATATTTGTTCTTGAGTTTGGATGTTTCTATCTATATAAGTATGTATATCGTTGTCTAGTACCCATAACACAAGCCTTCCTAGCGCTTTGGGAGTTTTGGGACTAGGTCAATTTGTGTGAATTGTTCCCAAATATTTATTATTTATTTATTTATCAAAAACTTGAGGTTAACTAGTATTGTGTTGGCAGGAGGTGATTCAGATAGAGTTGCTGTGTAAGCAGCTTTACGAGTCGCAGGACCCTGTGGCGCGCGACCAGGCCGAGAAAGCCGTTGTCGCTTTCCAGGTAATATTAACTTAGCCCTTTATGCATCTAACTAATATTATAAATGCGAAAGTATGGATGGATGGATGGATGTTTGTTTTTTACTCAATCACGCCAGAACGGTCCAACGGATCTGGATGAAATTCGGCGAATAGATAGAGGTAAGTCTAGAATAGCACATAGGCTACTTTTTATCCCGGAAAATTGCGTAATACCCGCGGGATAACGATAAACGAATTCTTTGCAGACGAAGTCGCTGGCAACAGCTAGTAGGTACATATAAGGGCCACTTGCACGGACCAGGGTTAGCGAATTTACCCCGTGTCAGATGCTAACCCGGGGCTAAGTAGTGTCAAAATGTATGGAACTGTCAAACCTAACCCCGAGTTAGCGATTTAATTTTTTAACTCTGGACTGTGCAAGTGAGCTTAAGGGAACTTACCCATACAGCATACCCTTTTTTTCACGAAGTGTCATTTCATTAGTTTTAAGTGGCCAGTTATAAACGTTGATACCAAGCCTCTTTTGTGTCGATTGTGAATCGAGACAGCAAAAATGTGTATAAACGTAAATTTAAAATTTGAAATCCTCCCCTCGCAGAAACTGCTGACACGATTTTTACCGAACATGACTATGAACCACCGCAAGAAAATTGGCTTTACGGTACTTTTTTCAGTGATTCGACATCTTCCAGATTTCGAAATTTGTTTTGTTTGTACAGATAATTCAGAAAGAGTACTTGATCTCATAAATTTGGAAAACGACACATAATAATATACATTCTTATAGTAATGTGACAATGTTTGTGACTTGTCAGGAGGCGCCGGACACGTTGAGCAAGTGCCAGGCGCTGCTGGAGCGCGCGGACTCTAGCTACTCGCAGCTGCTGGCCGCCACCACGCTCGCCAAGCTGATCAGCAGGTGGGACAGCGTTGCATGCTTACACCCTGTATAGAGGCAGACAGCGACGAGTGGTGAGAAGGCGAGGCCTTTGCCCAGCGGCTGATATAACCTTTTTTCACGCCAACGTGGGCCCAGTCTGGTCTTCCGCTGGATTACTTTGGGAACCTCCGCTGTAGCTCGAACTAAACTGATGATTAGGAAGCGAGAGCGAATCGGTACAGTATAAACTCGCCAGTTTATCTGTGAATCGGGTCAAGCATTAGCTTTAAACTAACGGCTTAAGGTGCTGTCAACAGCAAATGACCTTGAGCAGCGCCACTTTTCACACATACGGTTCGCGTGCCTGTTAGTGAAAGAGAAGAAACTATTCCGGCAGCTTGGCGAGCGTCTAAAATCTAGCAAATAAGACACAAATAATAAGAAATAAAAAAAAAGTATGGATTATTTGTGAAATATGACTTGTTAGCGGTTTAGTTATGAATATTATGTTGACTTCATGTTTTTAGTGACCAATCTTTGCAATTATTTTCTATCGAGCCGATTTTGTTCAATTATGTATCGAGTCCGTCCAGCGTCTTTGAAATATGATGAAAATTAACATATTTTTTTTTGTATTTTATTGGGTGTAGTTTTTCTTTAAAAGTTAAATAACATCAATTTCAACAAAATTAGGTGTTGTCAGCCTCTTAAGGAGAGGTTGAATATTCACCCCAACCCTCTGGCGAGCATGCTCCCAAATGCAGGCACAAACAAAAAATTGGAACGGGCGCATGCGCTCCCTGACTGAAAGAACTGGGCAATGGTCCAGCCCCTCTTCAATAATATAGGCCTACAAAATATCTAATTAAAGCAGGGACCGGAACCGTTATTGATATACCTGTTAATATTGTTCCAATATCGTTATTTTATTTCGTTCGATAATATACCGGTTAATTGTTGGAACGAACAAAAAAAACGAAATGGTCTTGCTACTCTTGCTTACCGTTAAGTATGGAGAACGAAATTTTAACGTTTGCGTTAGCGAAATTACACCGGTTAAACCCAGCCGCCGCCGACAAACGCCAGACGCTCGAGTAGTGGTGTAAAAGACAGCAATACAAGTTCTATCTTGTTCTTGTTACGTAATTTTCAATTTAACCGGTTAATTTCAATCCCCAAAAACGAATGACGAACGAAAAGCGCACAAACCGGTATCTCAAATGAATAGTTCTTTAACCGGTAACCGTGTCACGTTGTGAATGAATTAGACCATTTTGATGGTGTACGGTATTTGTTTAAAGTATGGATGGATGGATGGATGGATGTTTGTTTGTTACTCAATCACGCCAGAACGGCCCAACGGATCTGGATGAAATTCGGCACATAGATAGAGAAAAGTGTGGAATAGCACATAGGCTACTTTTTATCCCGGAAAATTCCCGCGGGATAGCGATAAACGAATTCTTTGCAGACGAAGTCGCTGGCAACAGCTAGTAGGTTATAAATGAAGGCACCTAAAACAATAGGTACAATTTAAATGGAGAAAGGTACATTAAATAATAACTAGCAACAATACTACATTTGTAACGTTCAATACTTACAAACGTGCCTTCAGGAAACAATTCACACTGTTAAATATAATTGAATTTTGGAAACTTGGTACTTAGAACTGTAAACTTGAACTTGACAATAAATCAAGCAGAGCGACTACGCGCTGGTGGATCAGGAGAGCGAATGAATCAAAAACTGATGGATCCAAAAGACAGGAAATCACTTTGAATTTAAAATAGGAGCCGAATACTAAATGTTTCTTTTAAAAAGTTAAGCCAAAAGGAAAAAGTTCGTAACGTGCCGAGACAGCCTCGTTACAACCGCGAACAGAAACGAAATCCTTTTCGTTCTCGGGCGAGTGTACAATACCGGTTTCAAAAATTAACCGATTTCCTGTCCCTGCATGTACTTTACCTATAGATATTAGGAACTCAACAGAGAGTGCAGCAGACCTTTAATGTGTGAAATACTAATAGTAATGTAATGTCAACGTTGGCGCAGATCGACGACGAGCCTGACGGTGCAGCAGCGGCTGGACATCCGCAACTATGTGCTCAACTACCTCGCCACGAGGCCCAAGCTCGCCAACTTCGTCGTACAGGTAACCAATGCCCACCCTTGTTGACAGTGTTCCTAAACGGAGAATAAAATATTTTTCATCTCTCATACTCTGAAAGTAGGTCATTGATTATCTGGATAACGGGTTGAAAGTGACTCATCGCTACCCTTGGGTTGAAAGTATTTTTTTTTCTATCTAATCCAAATGAGGTACATAGCAATGGAAATACGTATACAGCCATGTAATCTATGTTTTATATAATCATCTATACTAATAGTTCCGTTTTAATTGTAAAAGGCAAAATAATCTTAAAATAACATTCCCGCTATATATAAGCTTATGCAAGCGTATACAACGAGAATTAGTAGAAATTATTACGTTCGGTAATTTTTTTAGCTTGAAATATTTAAGTCGTCAAATTAATTGATAGCGACCTCCGTGTCTGCAAGTTTAAAAAAAAACTAGCCGGCAGCCATTGGTGCGCAGAAGAAATGCGCAATGCGCGTAATAGAAAAAAGAGTGGGAAGAGAATGAAAAACGTAACAAATATTAAGTGCGACCGTGCGACGTCAGTGAAATTTTTCATAATACCTTCTTTTAATTTCCTCATATTCGAAATGAAAAGTAGAGTGTTCAACTCGGATGAAATTACCCATTTCACCCTCGAACTATTGGTGCCCTCACTTCGTTCGGGCCCAGAAATATCTCAGGTGAAATGGGTATATTTCAACCCTTGTTTATCAATCTACTATTACAACATTAGCAGATTGTATTGTAGTTATGATTCTGGTGTAGGAAAAAAGATTTCAGCCATGGTTAACAAATTTTTTGTATACAACAACAAGTCGTATTTTTGTTAATAAGTACTACACAGATTCTGACATCGTTTTGGTAACCATCTAATAGTTACAGAGTAAAACTATGCATTTGGCTTACAGTACTATTTATATACTACGCATATTTTCTACGACACTATACTTCATTTAATTTAGAATGAGAAACCACAATCACATTATATTGCGTCTGGTCAACTATTTCTTACCTAGCAAACAGTACAGTGCAATAGTTTGGCAGCCGCAAAATAAAATTGTTTTAATGCCACTTTATTCGCGTGGCGTCAATTGTTACTCTAGTACAAATCGTAAAGAGATTACAGTTCACGAGCCGCAATATTATGTCGATGTGGTTTCTCATCCTAAATTAAATGAAGTAATAGGTAAGTGGGTAGTAGAGACTAGATATGATGTTGCAAAGAAGTAGAATTTTCTATTAATGTTTAAATAAAGTATAGTTGTCATATATAATACAATAACATCAAGTCGAGTTTACAATATTCTGTTAAAGGAAACTATTTTTTTTTCTCCGTGTAAAATTTGACATTATAATTTACCTTGTTGTTTGTTGTGCGCAGGCGCTGGTGGCGCTGTTCGCGCGCATCACCAAGCTGGGCTGGTTCGACATGGTCAAGGACGAGCTGGTCTTCCACAGCGTCATGAACGACGTGGCCAGCTTCCTGCAGGTAGGCTATACTACCAGCACGGCTAACACGACAGTACAGAATATATAAGTATATAGTACTAATATATAGTACTAACGTACAGAATGGCCACGCTCCGCCCCGCACCGATTCGAGTTACCCCACCCCGCGATTAATACATGAAATAACTACAGAATCATTCGCTTAAGTTTGTTGTCGTACATCTATTGTAATTGAAAATAATAATGCTTAAATACACAGACAGACACATTTTAAGTAAGTTTAAATAAATAGATAACGATTAAGTACATTTATTTGCACACATCTAAGCCATATCTTCATTATAAGTACCTATATTTATGTCATTGGTAGTACTTATAGTACTAGGTTTTTGCGATAGACAGCCCTGTGTATCTTACGCACACATTGACGCGTGTACAGACGACGTTGTGCCTGTGTTCATTTCAGAACGCGGATTTTGTACGTCGTGGCCGCCGTGTGCCGACAGCGCGACATATCCCCGTTCCCCCCCTGTCACAGGGTTTACTATGAAGACAATGATATTATAAACCCTAGATGCACCGCCACGTATAAAATGTCCACCAAAACTTGTCCTAAAAGTACATACCAAAGATATGCCAGGCGCCAATGCCAAATGATATTTCAACCACATTTTAAAATATTCGAAATACGACTGTATAACATAAACATTACAGTTTTATTTCAAATGCACGTGTTGGGAATATACGACATTATTAAAATTTAAACTGACAGCACGTCCTAAATCATATTGACAGCTCTTAGGGTGCGACCACACCGCCGCTTAAAAAACGGTGACGTTATGGAATCGCAACAAAATGTATGAAGAAACGGTGAGAAAACGTGACGCATACGACACGTCACTGCGTATACGCGGCGGTTTGGTCGCACCGTTATATGGCGACTACGACTACGGGCCAGAGAGTCTTTAAGCACTCTCTGATCGGGACGAGTTTTGAGCGCTTGTGGTTTCTAATATCATTGTATGAAGACTACAATTATTTAGTTCGTGTATCACAAAGACCCCCCACCCTCCTAAATGTGTGACGTACTTTATGGATGGCCCTCTAAAGAGACTTGTACGTATGTGTGTACTTGCAGGGTCCTGCGGAGCTGTGCACCATTGGGGTGCAGCTGCTCTCCCAGCTGGTGCTGGAGATGAACCAGGTCTCGGAGGCGGACGCCAACCGCTCGCTCGCCAAGCACAGGAAGATCGCTTCCTCCTTCAGGTAGGGGCAATGTCCAGGGCCCGGCGCTGCTGGACATTTTTATGATTCCACTCACCCTTTTATTTATTATCAGAGATCCAACTGCTATAAGTTACAGAGTAGAATTACTTCTGCAGTACCAAGCCAATTATAGGAATTATTTTTTCTCGAATTAATCCAACTTTGATGATGACAGTTCTGCTCAGAATCACGTGGACTATTGATTTTAGTATAAGGCAAAAGTGTCCGTTTTCTATTCCTATTTCGTTACTTGTTCATAGACACTTGTATGAGAGTAAAAAAAGGAAAAGTTGAAAATTATATGAAAACTTTGGGATACTTCTGGGCTATGCTAAAATCAAAGGCGCTTGCGATTCTGAGCAGACCTGCCATCGAAGTTGAATTTGAGAAAAAGGGTGAGCGGGTTTATTTTCAGATAAATGACCAGCTGTGCCTTTATAACGTAACATTACGACAGTTGGAGAAAATTATCGTGTAATTAATTTAATTATTTTTTGACTTTACTGCTGTATAAAAAAATTACACTCGATGTGTTCCCTTAAACGATCACATGATTTCTTGACGAGCTCTACGATATATGTAATGGCGACTATACTAAGGGCGATGTACTTGGCAGAGACACGCAGCTGTTCGAGATGTTCCGCCTGTCGTGCTCGCTGCTGGGCTCGGCGCGCGGCAAGGCGCTGGACCCGCTGGACGCCGCGCAGCACGCGCTGGTGGCCGCGCTGCTGCGCCTGGCGCACCACTGCCTCACATACGACTTCATAGGCACCGCCGTGGACGAGTGCTCGGACGACCTGTGCACTGTGCAGGTACAGTCTGCTGCTGCGCCTGGCGCACCACTGCCTCACATACGACTTCATAGGCACCGCCGTGGACGAGTGCTCGGACGACCTGTGCACTGTGCAGGTACAGTCTGCTGCTGCGCCTGGCGCACCACTGCCTCACATACGAGTTCATAGGCACCGCCGTGGACGAGTGCTCGGACGACCTGTGCACTGTGCAGGTACAGTCTGCTGCTGCGCCTGGCGCACCACTGCCTCACATACGACTTCATAGGCACCGCCGTGGACGAGTGCTCGGACGACCTGTGCACTGTGCAGGTACAGTCTGCTGCTGCGCCTGGCGCACCACTGCCTCACTTACGACTTCATAGGCACCGCCGTGGACGAGTGCTCGGACGACCTGTGCACTGTGCAGGTACAGTCTGCTGCTGCGCCTGGCGCACCACTGCCTCACTTACGACTTCATAGGCACCGCCGTGGACGAGTGCTCGGACGACCTGTGCACTGTGCAGGTACAGTCTGCTGCTGCGCCTGGCGCACCACTGCCTCACTTACGACTTCATAGGCACCGCCGTGGACGAGTGCTCGGACGACCTGTGCACTGTGCAGGTACAGTCTGCTGCTGCGCCTGGCGCACCACTGCCTCACTTACGACTTCATAGGCACCGCCG
Source organism: Pandemis heparana (assembly GCA_963854515.1). NCBI lineage: Eukaryota > Metazoa > Arthropoda > Insecta > Lepidoptera > Tortricidae > Pandemis > Pandemis heparana. The sequence goes on from OY978032.1 coordinate 3,383,602, forward strand.
TGGACGAGTGCTCGGACGACCTGTGCACTGTGCAGGTACAGTCTGCTGCTGCGCCTGGCGCATCACTGCCTCACTTACGACTTCATAGGCACCGCCGTGGACGAGTGCTCGGACGACCTGTGCACTGTGCAGGTACAGTCTGCTGCTGCGCCTGGCGCACCACTGCCTCACTTACGACTTCATAGGCACCGCCGTGGACGAGTGCTCGGACGACCTGTGCACTGTGCAGGTACAGTCTGCTGCTGCGCCTGGCGCACCACTGCCTCACATACGACTTCATAGGCACCGCCGTGGACGAGTGCTCGGACGACCTGTGCACTGTGCAGGTACAGTCTGCTGCTGCGCCTGGCGCACCACTGCCTCACATACGACTTCATAGGCACCGCCGTGGACGAGTGCTCGGACGACCTGTGCACTGTGCAGGTACAGTCTGCTGCTGCGCCTGGCGCACCACTGCCTCACTTACGACTTCATAGGCACCGCCGTGGACGAGTGCTCGGACGACCTGTGCACTGTGCAGGTACAGTCTGCTGCTGCGCCTGGCGCACCACTGCCTCACTTACGACTTCATAGGCACCGCCGTGGACGAGTGCTCGGACGACCTGTGCACTGTGCAGGTACAGTCTGCTGCTGCGCCTGGCGCACCACTGCCTCACTTACGACTTCATAGGCACCGCCGTGGACGAGTGCTCGGACGACCTGTGCACTGTGCAGGTACAGTCTGCTGCTGCGCCTGGCGCACCACTGCCTCACTTACGACTTCATAGGCACCGCCGTGGACGAGTGCTCGGACGACCTGTGCACTGTGCAGGTACAGTCTGCTGCTGCGCCTGGCGCACCACTGCCTCACATACGACTTCATAGGCACCGCCGTGGACGAGTGCTCGGACGACCTGTGCACTGTGCAGGTACAGTCTGCTGCTGCGCCTGGCGCACCACTGCCTCACTTACGACTTCATAGGCACCGCCGTGGACGAGTGCTCGGACGACCTGTGCACTGTGCAGGTACAGTCTGCTGCTGCGCCTGGCGCACCACTGCCTCACTTACGACTTCATAGGCACCGCCGTGGACGAGTGCTCGGACGACCTGTGCACTGTGCAGGTACAGTCTGCTGCTGCGCCTGGCGCACCACTGCCTCACTTACGACTTCATAGGCACCGCCGTGGACGAGTGCTCGGACGACCTGTGCACTGTGCAGGTACAGTCTGCTGCTGCGCCTGGCGCACCACTGCCTCACTTACGACTTCATAGGCACCGCCGTGGACGAGTGCTCGGACGACCTGTGCACTGTGCAGGTACAGTCTGCTGCTGCGCCTGGCGCACCACTGCCTCACTTACGACTTCATAGGCACCGCCGTGGACGAGTGCTCGGACGACCTGTGCACTGTGCAGGTACAGTCTGCTGCTGCGCCTGGCGCACCACTGCCTCACATACGACTTCATAGGCACCGCCGTGGACGAGTGCTCGGACGACCTGTGCACTGTGCAGGTACAGTCTGCTGCTGCGCCTGGCGCACCACTGCCTCACATACGACTTCATAGGCACCGCCGTGGACGAGTGCTCGGACGACCTGTGCACTGTGCAGGTACAGTCTGCTGCTGCGCCTGGCGCACCACTGCCTCACTTACGACTTCATAGGCACCGCCGTGGACGAGTGCTCGGACGACCTGTGCACTGTGCAGGTACAGTCTGCTGCTGCGCCTGGCGCACCACTGCCTCACTTACGACTTCATAGGCACCGCCGTGGACGAGTGCTCGGACGACCTGTGCACTGTGCAGGTACAGTCTGCTGCTGCGCCTGGCGCACCACTGCCTCACTTACGACTTCATAGGCACCGCCGTGGACGAGTGCTCGGACGACCTGTGCACTGTGCAGGTACAGTCTGCTGCTGCGCCTGGCGCACCACTGCCTCACTTACGACTTCATAGGCACCGCCGTGGACGAGTGCTCGGACGACCTGTGCACTGTGCAGGTACAGTCTGCTGCTGCGCCTGGCGCACCACTGCCTCACTTACGACTTCATAGGCACCGCCGTGGACGAGTGCTCGGACGACCTGTGCACTGCAGGTACAGTCTGCTGCTGCGCCTGGCGCACCACTGCCTCACTTACGACTTCATAGGCACCGCCGTGGACGAGTGCTCGGACGACCTGTGCACTGTGCAGGTACAGTCTGCTGCTGCGCCTGGCGCACCACTGCCTCACTTACGACTTCATAGGCACCGCCGTGGACGAGTGCTCGGACGACCTGTGCACTGTGCAGGTACAGTCTGCTGCTGCGCCTGGCGCACCACTGCCTCACTTACGACTTCATAGGCACCGCCGTGGACGAGTGCTCGGACGACCTGTGCACTGTGCAGGTACAGTCTGCTGCTGCGCCTGGCGCACCACTGCCTCACTTACGACTTCATAGGCACCGCCGTGGACGAGTGCTCGGACGACCTGTGCACTGTGCAGGTACAGTCTGCTGCTGCGCCTGGCGCACCACTGCCTCACTTACGACTTCATAGGCACCGCCGTGGACGAGTGCTCGGACGACCTGTGCACTGTGCAGGTACAGTCTGCTGCTGCGCCTGGCGCACCACTGCCTCACTTACGACTTCATAGGCACCGCCGTGGACGAGTGCTCGGACGACCTGTGCACTGTGCAGGTACAGTCTGCTGCTGCGCCTGGCGCACCACTGCCTCACATACGACTTCATAGGCACCGCCGTGGACGAGTGCTCGGACGACCTGTGCACTGTGCAGGTACAGTCTGCTGCTGCGCCTGGCGCACCACTGCCTCACATACGACTTCATAGGCACCGCCGTGGACGAGTGCTCGGACGACCTGTGCACTGTGCAGGTACAGTCTGCTGCTGCGCCTGGCGCACCACTGCCTCACATACGACTTCATAGGCACCGCCGTGGACGAGTGCTCGGACGACCTGTGCACTGTGCAGGTACAGTCTGCTGCTGCGCCTGGCGCACCACTGCCTCACATACGAGTTCATAGGCACCGCCGTGGACGAGTGCTCGGACGACCTGTGCACTGTGCAGGTACAGTCTGCTGCTGCGCCTGGCGCACCACTGCCTCACATACGACTTCATAGGCACCGCCGTGGACGAGTGCTCGGACGACCTGTGCACTGTGCAGGTACAGTCTGCTGCTGCGCCTGGCGCACCACTGCCTCACTTACGACTTCATAGGCACCGCCGTGGACGAGTGCTCGGACGACCTGTGCACTGTGCAGGTACAGTCTGCTGCTGCGCCTGGCGCACCACTGCCTCACTTACGACTTCATAGGCACCGCCGTGGACGAGTGCTCGGACGACCTGTGCACTGTGCAGGTACAGTCTGCTGCTGCGCCTGGCGCACCACTGCCTCACTTACGACTTCATAGGCACCGCCGTGGACGAGTGCTCGGACGACCTGTGCACTGTGCAGGTACAGTCTGCTGCTGCGCCTGGCGCACCACTGCCTCACTTACGACTTCATAGGCACCGCCGTGGACGAGTGCTCGGACGACCTGTGCACTGTGCAGGTACAGTCTGCTGCTGCGCCTGGCGCACCACTGCCTCACTTACGACTTCATAGGCACCGCCGTGGACGAGTGCTCGGACGACCTGTGCACTGTGCAGGTACAGTCTGCTGCTGCGCCTGGCGCACCACTGCCTCACTTACGACTTCATAGGCACCGCCGTGGACGAGTGCTCGGACGACCTGTGCACTGTGCAGGTACAGTCTGCTGCTGCGCCTGGCGCACCACTGCCTCACTTACGACTTCATAGGCACCGCCGTGGACGAGTGCTCGGACGACCTGTGCACTGTGCAGGTACAGTCTGCTGCTGCGCCTGGCGCACCACTGCCTCACTTACGACTTCATAGGCACCGCCGTGGACGAGTGCTCGGACGACCTGTGCACTGTGCAGGTACAGTCTGCTGCTGCGCCTGGCGCACCACTGCCTCACATACGACTTCATAGGCACCGCCGTGGACGAGTGCTCGGACGACCTGTGCACTGTGCAGGTACAGTCTGCTGCTGCGCCTGGCGCACCACTGCCTCACATACGACTTCATAGGCACCGCCGTGGACGAGTGCTCGGACGACCTGTGCACTGTGCAGGTACAGTCTGCTGCTGCGCCTGGCGCACCACTGCCTCACATACGAGTTCATAGGCACCGCCGTGGACGAGTGCTCGGACGACCTGTGCACTGTGCAGGTACAGTCTGCTGCTGCGCCTGGCGCACCACTGCCTCACATACGACTTCATAGGCACCGCCGTGGACGAGTGCTCGGACGACCTGTGCACTGTGCAGGTACAGTCTGCTGCTGCGCCTGGCGCACCACTGCCTCACTTACGACTTCATAGGCACCGCCGTGGACGAGTGCTCGGACGACCTGTGCACTGTGCAGGTACAGTCTGCTGCTGCGCCTGGCGCACCACTGCCTCACTTACGACTTCATAGGCACCGCCGTGGACGAGTGCTCGGACGACCTGTGCACTGTGCAGGTACAGTCTGCTGCTGCGCCTGGCGCACCACTGCCTCACTTACGACTTCATAGGCACCGCCGTGGACGAGTGCTCGGACGACCTGTGCACTGTGCAGGTACAGTCTGCTGCTGCGCCTGGCGCACCACTGCCTCACTTACGACTTCATAGGCACCGCCGTGGACGAGTGCTCGGACGACCTGTGCACTGTGCAGGTACAGTCTGCTGCTGCGCCTGGCGCACCACTGCCTCACTTACGACTTCATAGGCACCGCCGTGGACGAGTGCTCGGACGACCTGTGCACTGTGCAGGTACAGTCTGCTGCTGCGCCTGGCGCACCACTGCCTCACTTACGACTTCATAGGCACCGCCGTGGACGAGTGCTCGGACGACCTGTGCACTGTGCAGGTACAGTCTGCTGCTGCGCCTGGCGCACCACTGCCTCACTTACGACTTCATAGGCACCGCCGTGGACGAGTGCTCGGACGACCTGTGCACTGTGCAGGTACAGTCTGCTGCTGCGCCTGGCGCACCACTGCCTCACTTACGACTTCATAGGCACCGCCGTGGACGAGTGCTCGGACGACCTGTGCACTGTGCAGGTACAGTCTGCTGCTGCGCCTGGCGCACCACTGCCTCACTTACGACTTCATAGGCACCGCCGTGGACGAGTGCTCGGACGACCTGTGCACTGTGCAGGTACAGTCTGCTGCTGCGCCTGGCGCACCACTGCCTCACTTACGACTTCATAGGCACCGCCGTGGACGAGTGCTCGGACGACCTGTGCACTGTGCAGGTACAGTCTGCTGCTGCGCCTGGCGCACCACTGCCTCACTTACGACTTCATAGGCACCGCCGTGGACGAGTGCTCGGACGACCTGTGCACTGTGCAGGTACAGTCTGCTGCTGCGCCTGGCGCACCACTGTGTGTACAACATGTGTGGCCTAGGCCGCACTACGGTTTTTTCCCGCAAGCGGTAAACCGCGAAACCGCCCGAGATGCACACACTGTGATTAAAAACCGCGAAATTGGCCACAATTTTCTCAGTTTGAAGATGGATTTCAAGAGAGCTGTTTGTGTTGTTAATGTGTGTAGGAAAACTTCCTCCCTAAGTTTGTTTTTCACATTTCTATCACTAAACTGACGCATAGTAGTATCATATAGCGCTGCTCTTTTTTGTACTTCCACTATAACTTTGGAAGACAAACTTTCATATTCTGGTTCGTTGGAAACCTTTTGGAAACGGACTCAGTCGGCGACATAATTACGACGCCACAATAATAAAGCAACGACTATTCATGGCGGCGGCCTGCCGAGTAATGATAGACACCGCCCGCGGTTACCGCGTCAGCGTGTGCGGACCAGTATTAGTTCTATGGGTTACAATTTTAGAAAGAAAAGAAAGAAATAAGACATTTATTCTCCTTTGAAAGACGCAGAAAAAATGCGCAATAATAACAATAATTTAGCGCGGTTTTTTCCCGCACGCCGATTTGTGACAAATCGTGGTTTTAAAATCAGTCGCGGGAAAAAACCGCCAGTGCGGCCTCTCGCATTAGTTTACTTGATGCATAAAGTCACGCGGTTAAAAACTGCGGCGGTTTAACCGCAGTGCGGCCTAGGCTTATGATGGATGTGTGCGCAGATCCCGACGTCGTGGCGCGGCTCGTTCCTGGGCGGCGGCACGCTGGAGCTGTTCTTCGAGCTGCAGCAGGCGCTGGGCGGCGGGCTGGCGGGGCTGGCGCTGGCCTGCCTGGTGCAGCTGGCCTCCGTCAGGCGCTCGCTGTTCGGCAACACGGAGCGCGCCAAGTTCCTCAACAGGCTGGCGCACGGCGTGCTCAGGATACTGGAGAACACGCAGGTAAAGACATACTTACCCCCTTATTCATAAACGCTCTGTAGGCTTCTGTTAACTAAGTAATCGTTTGTCCTTATCTGTGAAAGGTAAATGTCAGTGACAGATAAGGACAAACGATTATTAGGTTAGCAGATGCGTAGAGAGCGTTTATGAATAACTAGCGACCCGCCCCGGCTTCGCACGGTATATTATGCATGTATTATACATGCAAACCTTCCTCTTGGTTCACTCTTATCTATTAAAAAACCGCATCAAAATCCGTTGCGTAGTTTTAAAGACTTAAGCATACATAGCAGTGGCGTGGCGTCCATAGAACTCGATTCCCACCGGCTTGCCTATTTTAAGGCAGTTGGGCTATTTATTGTGCAGAATTAGAGGAAAAGGCTAGTTAAGTTCCCTTCGGCTTGCCTTCTGATATACTTTACGCCACGCCACTGATACATAGGGACATAGTAGGGACACAGGGACATAGGGACAGAGAAAGCGACTTTGTTTTATACCTACTATGTAGTGATGGGGATATACAGGGTGTATGACTAAAAATGCTCAAAAATACCTCGGCTATCACCCCTTAAAGCTTTACACCTAGCTACCAAACATCCTGTATATTAGATTTTTATTAGATATATTTTATTAGATATATAGATATTTTGACGACCAAATGGCCTAGTGGTTAGAGAACCTGACTATGAAGCTCGAGGTCCCGGGTTCGATCCCCGGTCGGGGCAGATATTTGTATGAAAAATACGAATGTTTGTTCTCGAGTCTTGGATGTTTAATATGTATTTATCTATATAAGTATGTTTATCCGTTGTCTAGTGCCCATATCACAAGCTTTGCTTAGTTTGGGACTAGGTCAATTGGTGTCAATTGTCCCAAGATATTTATTTATTTTATTTTATTTATTTACATTCATCAATCTCTTCATACATGCTCGTCGGTTTCGGGTACTCTTGACCTGGCCTTTTTCCAAAACGTCCCCAATTTGATCACGGAACGTCCGTCTAGGCCTTCGCTTGCCTTGCTTGCTTGGCTTGGGCTTTGGTTCGCTTAGGCGCTCTATATTCTTCTGCTAACTTAGTAATCGTTTGTCCTTATCTGTGAAAGGTAAATGTCAGTGACAGATAAGGACAAACGATTGTTAGGTTAGCAGATGCGTAGAGAGCGTTTATGAATAATGGGGATATACAGGGTGTATGGCTAAAAATGCTCAAAAATACCTCGGCTATCACCCCTTAAAGCTTTACACCTAGCTACCAAACACCCTGTATATTAGAAAAAAAAAATCAAAATGTCTTTATTGCGGTTATGGGTAATAAGGTTGTTAAAGAGCTATGTACATAGATAGGCGCCATATCCTGCCTGCTAGAGGCGTACAATATTCCTGCACCCTAGTTCCAACATAAAAGATTAATTAAAATTGAATTGGCATTACATGGCATGGCAATAATTCCATTAGGATGCATGATAAAGTATGTCAAATTTAATAAAATAACACAAAATAATAAAATAAAAATAATTTAACATGTCAGGCAGATTCAATTCAAGCAATTACCAATTAAATGTCAATATAATAATAAATATTAATAAATTTACCTAGCTAGTGGGTTAGCAGAATCATACATAAAAAAGTCTGATAAACTATAAAACAATTGTCAAACAACCAATTGACAACATTTCATTTTTATAATACCTGAAAATGTATATATGGTTCGAAAGCATTTTGCCTCCTGATTACTGCAATATGTTTATATAATTTTAATATTGCTTATTATAGAAAATAAAAATTAATTAAAAACATGTCTTAATTTTACCAATTCTACCACAGGATAGGTGAAATGCCTTTGCCTTTTTCACGAGAAAAAGTAAGCGACCATAATTTTGTATTTGACAACTTCAAAGTACAAGGGGGGGCAACTCTGTAATTCTATTTTTGAAGTTCGTTGCATACCTTCTCCCTCACTCTCAAGTTAATGACTATATTAGTATGAGCGGAACAGCACGAAGCGAACATCGAAAATTGAATATCGGAGAATAAGGCCTGACATTGTCAATTTGAAATTGACGTCAGTTTTTTTTCTATACAGAAAAGACAAAAGGATAAGTGTCTATTCTGTGATAGTTTCGGAGTTACGCCCTTTTAGAATAAGCAAAAATTAATAAATTAATTATAAATTAAATACAAACCCTAGCGAAAAAATTAAACTTCCAGCATGTTCATCTTTTCAAACAAAATTCAGAGAACCATTAGAACTATAGGCTCAGAAATATGAAATGTTGTCAATTGAACAAACTCCTCTTAAACGCCAAAACAGGTAGCATTTTCATGTCAAGTGGTAAATGATTATATATTTTTACACACATGCATATAGCACTGTTTGCTAGAAGCGCCGATTTAACCGATTTTTTTTTAGATTTTTATCTTCTATGCTAGTCTGAGAACAAAGTAAAAGCCCGTCGAGGCAATGGGCGAAAATCAAGTTATAGGCGACGCGGCTAGCAACCATCGCTGTTTTGATTCCTCTTTACACCTATACGCCACAGTCATGCTAAGGGTGACCTTTAGTTCTTGTTACTTTAAGTCAAAAGTCAAAATTTTATTCTGCAAATAGCCCGCCAAGGGCTCTTTTACATGTCTTTTTTTGAATCTACCATCGCATTCGGAAAGACCATCATTGCCAAGAAGAATGCGCCGCAAGCATTTTTTCAAAATAAAATAGATTTAAAATAGTACTTAAATTCTACTTAACTTACCTATAATACAAATAATACATTTTATAAAAGGGATGTAAAAGGTCCCTAAGTTAAGTTCGTACCTTAAATTACATTGGTCTATAGTAGAGATGTATAAAGTCTCTACTGGTCAAAGCGAAACAAAATATGCGAGCGCTCTCTACTCCGTAAGGTATAAACACGTGACGAGATTTATTGATAACAATATTTTTTTATGCATTATTTCCTATTCTGTCTATTGCAGGGCCTGTCGGACCCTTCGAACTACCACGAGTTCTGCCGTCTGCTGGCGCGCCTCAAGTCCAACTACCAGCTGGGCGAGCTGGTGATGGTGGACAACTATCCGCGGCTCATAGAGCTCATCGCAAAGTTCACCGTACAGAGTCTCCAGGTCAGTGCCTACCGCTGCCTACCTCGACCCCCTGCACGCTACCCTTTGTTCCTCGCAGATAACCAACTTAGCTAACATCAGCCAAGAAAGGAGAAATTATCTTCATAGAAAACTGGTTTTTAACGGGAAATATACATACATTTAACCTCAGTAGTTTTCCTTCCTTTTTGTTTTTAGTTTATTGTAAACTATTTAATAAATTTATGTATTTTCCAGTCACACATAAGTTCTGTCTGTGGTATTTGAAGAAAACACAGAGATTTAATTAAGTCTGGTTTTATTTCTAACGGAGCCGAAACACACGTTACAAGCAATGACATACTAGAGAGAGAAAATAGAAGTGGGAAAGAGACAAATTAAGGCTTTAGCTGCGTTCAGGATACTACACTATCTATTAATTACTTTACTTATGTAAAAGTTTATGGTTTATGTACTATATTTTGTCTGTGTATCGTTTCTTGAGTCACAGACGGTTCTGGCTGAAAATCAGTGCTGCAGGTGTCTAACACCTCAGCGTAATGCTGAGCCAGCGACCGTTTCACTTTTGCGGAGACACACAATGCTGATGATCTAATTGTCTGTGTTTTTTTTTGTTGTTTCTTTTCTATAAAATTGTGGGTATGCTCTTGTATTTGTATGTCTTGCAAAATGAATAAATGTCTTCTTTCTTTCTTTCACTGTAGTTTAATGACGTTTGATCTGTTTCAGATGTGGCAGTTCGCTCCTAACTCGGTGCACTACCTGCTGTCGCTGTGGCAGCGGATGGTGGCGTCCGTGCCCTACGTGAAGGCCACGGAGCCGCACCTGCTGGAGACGTACGCGCCCGGGGTCACGGCCGCCTACATCAACTCGCGGCTCGAGTCCGTCACTATAGTCGTGAGGTGGGTCACGTTATTGTCGCGATGCCCACGTGATGCGTAGTATGGCACAGGGCGCTTGCGCGAGTACTATAGTCTGGCAGATAAATCACTGCAGCCAGATGACACTTCCAAATGTCATTTTACGAAATAATGATATCACATTTATTTCACTAGTGCTCGACTAAGGTCACGTAATGAATGATTTGATTATTGAACGAACGAAATATTTTATGAATGTCACATTCTTAGTTTAGTATAATTTTAAATTAAACGCGATACTTTTGATGGGTTCAAGGTTCATATTAATGAACAAAAACGACTTTTGCATTTCCACTCCGAACTGCAACCAAAGTCAAAACTTTAAAGGCTTGGTCCGCTAATTCGGAATAATTTAAGTTTTTAAGTAAAGTACAGAGATAGAAAAAAATATTAATGAGATCATAGTTGTTTTATTTATGACAAAATGTGAAATGAGTTGAAAACTGGTAACTGATTTGACATATTTCCGAATCGCGCTCTTACGCTACTACTAACTAGAAAACATACAAAAAACCTTATTGAACTAATAATTTTATTAAAATACGCTTTGAATATTCACTATTTCAACGTAAATGACGAAAATTAATTTCATTATATCGTTCATTTCTTTCATTCACTCACTAAGTCACATCACTATTTAATATTCGTCAAAAACTGACCACACTGAAAGTGTCATCTGGCTGCAGTGATTTATCTTCCAGACTATATAGGACAGCAGCCAGCACGGAGAGTTTTAGTGCGTGTGTGTAGTTTTCACTTCTGCCGGTACTCCTGGAGTACTACCCGGTGTTTTGTTTTGTCCGTTTGTACCTTGCAAAGGCACGGAGACGGAGCCAATCTCGGCCAATTATCTGCAGAATTAAATCAGAATAATTGAAAGGCATTTATTTTTCAGGGACGGCCTCGAAGATCCCCTGGACGAGGTGGGCACGGTGCAGCAGCAGCTGGAACAGCTGTCGGTGATCGGGCGCTGCGAGTACGGCAAGACCTGCGAGCTGCTGGTGGCGCACTTCGACCGCGCAGCCGCCGCCTACAGCACGGCGCAGGGCAACCCGCAGCAGCTGGCCGCGCTCAGAGGTACACTGCACAGTGCAGCAGCAGCTCGATACACGTGGGGGCCACATTGCCGCTAAGTATATTCGAGTGTTTTCCACATCACTGCGTGCGACGCTATTCCGTCCGATCCTTCGTTATAAGTGTTATAACTGGTCCGTCAACTGGTTCACTGTGCCCCACAGGTCAGCTGACGTGGCTGGTGTACATTATCGGCGCGGCGATCGGCGGCCGCGCGTCCGTCAACATCTGCGACGAGAACGACGCCATGGACGGCGAGCTGGTCTGCCGGGTGCTACAGCTGATGGACCTGACAGACTCCCAGCTGGCCAGGGTGAGTGTCGTTACTGTCAAATTTTCTCTTGTTTTCGATCACATTGTGTCGAATTGTATTATAACAGCATTAAAAAAGGTTTACAGCAAAATTTACTGACGACGTTTGGGGTCACTACATCTTTGTACAATTTCAGGCTGTCTATAGTTAAGTCAGTATTTTCTAAAACAATGCCAGAATAACGTAAATTAATAGACGGTCTCGTCTGTTCCGTGGCCGGTCTTGGCGTTTTGTAAGTTTATATTTATGTCATTTCTAATAGATTAGAAATGTCACAAAAATTGGTAAATTAATTTATGACTAATTCTGACATCTGACATGGAGTCTACTGTTGGTAAATTCGATAACGCCAAATAAATTAAACGATACCTAAATATTCCAGGGTGGCTGTGAAAAACTGGAGCTCGCAATGATGTCATTCTTCGAGCAGTTCCGTAAGATCTACGTCGGCGAGCAAGTGCAGAAAAATAGCAAGGTGTACCGCCGTCTGTCCGAAGTGCTCGGGCTGAGCGACGAGAGCAGGCTGCTGAGCGTGCTCATGAGGAAGATGTGAGTACACAGCGAGTGCGGAGCAGCAAGGTGTACCGCCGTCTGTCCGAAGTGCTCGGGCTGAGCGACGAGAGCAGGCTGCTGAGCGTGCTCATGAGGAAGATGTGAGTACAGAGCGAGTGCGGAGCAGCAAGGTGTACCGCCGTCTGTCCGAAGTGCTCGAAGATGACACTGATATTGTTCTGTGACGAAAGGTTATAAGAGAAAGATTCTAATCGTGATCTTATGGGTGCAAATAGAGATTAAAACGGTAAAGTACGGTAGCTTTGCGGGTGGTAAGACCTCGCGTAAGGTCCATCCGGATCGCTACCACCGTCTTACTCGTTTATCCTGCCGCCAAGCAGCAAGTTACTGGCACAAGAGGTATTCTATCCTAGTCCTCTAGGCTGGGAACGCATCTCCGCACCCAATCCTCTAGTGTTCGTCATTGTTGGTGGTGCTCACTTGCCGCCAGGTGACCCCCTTACTCGTTTGCCTTCCTTGTCGTATAAAATACTAGCTGCTGCCAGCGACTTCGTCTGCAAAGAATTCGTTTATCGCTATCCCGCGGGAACTACGCAATTTTCCGGGAACAAAAGTGGCCTATGTGCTATTCCAGACTTCTCTATCTATGTGCCGAATTTCATCCAGATCCGTTGGGCCGTTCTGGCGTGATTGAGTAACAAACAAACAAACATCCATCCATCCATCCATACTTTCGCATTTATAATATTAGTAAGATAGCTTAGTAGATGCAGACAGCTTTTACCTTTAGCCAATATTTACTTAATATAAGTTGTCAGCGTTTTAAACTTAACCTATATCATGGAAAGTAACACGTACCCTCACCTTTGCAGTATAACAAATCTGAAGTACTGGGGCGGCTCGGAGCAGATCATAGCGAAGACGCTGGGGCTGCTGAGCGACCTCAGCAGCGGCTACTCGTGCGTGCGGAAACTGGTCAAGCTGGAGGAGGTCCAGTTTATGTTGACACATCACACGGTGAGTGGACGCGTCAACAGGCGGTGTACAATGAATCACCGGGCAACAATGAACCATAAATTAATTAATAAATATCTTGGGACAATTGACCTAGTCCCAAACTAAGCAAAGCTTGTACTATGGTTACTAGACAATGGATAAACATATTTAAATAAATAAATACATAATTAAACATCCAGGCGGTGTACAATGGATCACCGGGTAACAATGAACCATAAATAAATAAATATCTTGGGACAACTGACACTAATTGACCTAGTCCTAAACTAAGCAAAGCTCATAATATGGGTACTAGACAACGGATAAACACTTAAATAAATACTTCAATACATATTAATCATCCAAAACTCGAGAACAATGGCAATTAAACTATGTTTAGAAACGAAGTTGATATGCGAATCCATTAATTCCAACTAACTATGTTCCGATGATTGCAAATATTTTTGATAAAATAATAGTTATTGTAAGTTGTATCTTAAGACGAGTTTAGTAAGTGATGCAATAAATTATTAAACATTAAAAAATAAAAGAAGCCGTGGTAGCCTAGTGGTTTGACCTGTGGCCTCTCAAGCAGAGCGTCGTGGGTTCAAATCCCGGGCTCGCACCTCTGAGTTTTTCGGAATTTATGTGCGAAAATTACATTTGTAATTTGCCATGAGCTTTTCGGTGAAGGAAAACATCGTGAGGAAACCTGCACACATCTGCGAAGAAATTCAATGGTGTATGTTAAGTTCCCAATCCGCACTGGGCGCGCGTGGGAACTATAGCCCAAACCCTCCAATGCACGGAGGAGGCCTATGCCATGAGGCACGCCGAATTTCGCGACAATTTAATAAATAAATAAAAAATAAACTACAATAACAACAACAACATTTACTTACTGAAATTGTAGCGAATTCGGAATAAAAAAGGCTTATAAATAAATAAATAAAAAAAAAATTACTTACCTAATATCCCACCCTTTTTAAGCATAGTTAAAGTATTATTTTTGCATTTTTGAAAGGAGCACTTTGGCATGTTGACAGTTTAGACCAGTGGTGGGCAAACTTTTTTCATGGCGGGCCAGAAAATCACAGATATTTCAAAGAAGGGCCAAAATTATACTAAAATGCAATTTTTTTGACACATGACGCATGAACTACGTGGCTAGTCTAGCTGGCTCCTTTGCCTTCGCATCTATTATTCTATTTTATACAGCAGCACCGTCTAAATATCGTCATCCTGTGCCATAACACTCCAATTCGAAGGAACGCCGGCGGGCCGCATTAAATTCTTTCGCGGGCCGGAGTTGGCCCGCGGGCCGTAGTTTGCCCATCACTGGTTTAGACGACCGTGCGCGACTACGGGCCAGAGAATGCTTAGACAGGTTCTATAAGCACTCTGCTCGGGACGAGTTTTGAGCACTTGTAAGGTATTTTCATTCTTACCTGTCCTATTTGGTAAACAAAATTCTAACCTCAAAACTTCTCATTAGAGTTATTTTTTAAATATTTCATTGTAAATAAAGGAAATGGAGATAAAATATCAGCAAAAATATGTACAAAATATTGCCTCACGTTTATTTGAAAACATAATACACCTTATTCTTTAAAAAAAATTGCATATTGAGGTTAGAATTTTGTTTACCAAATAGAACAGGTAGAATGAAAATACCATAGTGTATCTAGGGTTTCTAATAGACGGACGAAGAAGTTTGAGGCGATGGAAAAAAAGTATCACTGTTAAAAAAAAAGTAATTATTCGTGTTTGTTGTAGGCGGAGCACTTTCCATTTCTCGGCATAACCGGCGTAGGCACTACGGAGATGCGCTGCCGGACCATGCTGTACACGGCGCTGGGCCGGCTGCTGATGGTGGAGCTGGGCGAGGACGAGGAGAGGTTCCACGCGTTCATGATGCCGCTTACAGGTACACGCCCACAGCTGGGCACAGTGGGCGCTGCGGAGATGCGCTGCCGGAAATTTCAATACTAGTGCATTCTTAGCGAGTGCTCCCCAAGTTTGGTTTTTACTTTTTATCTCAGATTTAGCAAGCAATGTGAATGAGTGATAAGTGATACCTTAAAAGAAAGAGCAATAAACAGGCAGTTTTTAAATATGTTTGAACATTTCCAGGATTTTTTTTAAGGCACTGAAAAATGACTGTTCCAAAAAAATACATTTTTAGTAATTTCGAATGCCTCCATTTTGTTTAATTTGGTCCAATACACATTAAACTATCCGAAATAAAAGATTTTGTTTACAAATTAACGCTCATTGGTGCAATATTGTCTCGTTTCTATCAAATTCTGGGTATTTTCTATTTTAAATTAATAATATCGCTAAGTTGTCAAATGATTACAATATAAAAAAGAGAAAATGGTCATGTCATGAGTAGTAAAAATAAAATCAATAGGTACTTATATATCAGAATATTAACTATATATTATTTTAAATTTCAAAGTGATTGACTAATTACATTATTGAGATGTCTATTTCATTTAATTTAATCTAATTTAATCAAAATTTAAGGTTCAGACTTCACTTAAGAATTCATCAACCGAGTAGTAACATTTATTTATTAAAAAATTCTTTAATTTACTCTTAAAAGTGTTTATACAGCTTTCTTTTCTGACATTGTCTGGGATCTTATTAGTGATCTGGGTACATTTATATTGGGGGCCATTTTTAAATATGGCTAATTTAGACTTCGGCAATAACAGTTTATTTCTATATTGGGGCCTAGTGGTATTCAATTCTCTGCCAGCCTTGAACATCTCGGGGTGTTTGCGGACAAATATTGCCGCTTCCAATATATAAATAGAGGGTAGGGTTAGTATTTCATGTTTTATAAAATGTTCACGACAACTTTCTGGAATCTTAAGTTATGCGGCCGGGTAAAGTGATCTTTTGCTTGAGCGAAAAAAGGCTTGTAAAAACAGCCGAATTGGTATCCCCTTTGTAAGATTAAACAGGTTCTTTCTGAAACTAATCGTTTTGTATCCGTGCAGCGGCCTTCGAGAGCCTGGTGAGCCTGCTGGGCCCGCCCGAGAGCCCCCTGTTCGCGTCCGAGGACGCCAAGAAGACGCTGATAGGGCTCGCGCGCGACCTGCGCGGTCTGGCCTTCGCGTTCAACACTAAGACCACCTACATGATGCTGTTCGACTGGATGTGAGTGCACACTATTATAGAAAAACCGGCCAAGTGCGAGTGGGACTCGCGCACCGAGGGAGTGTGTGGTCATGGTCACTTTATATTGGTCACGTCTATATACAGACATTCATACGTATTTATGGTTTTCGCAATTATTCGTTAAGCTATGCTATAAGACCTACCTTCATACCAAATTTCAAGATTCTGCGTTCACGGGAAGTACACTAGGTTTTGATTCCCTTGCGAGTTTCGACATTTGCGGAAATTTACGGCATAAACGGCTGTATCTTTTGATTGCGTTGGCTTAGAAGTTTGATTTTTTCACAGCTCCAAGGGGCAGTGGACCTGAGTATTTGATATAAATTTCAGCTTGATACCTCCACGCGTTCCTGAGAAAAAGGGTCTTGACGGACGGACGGACGGACAACGAAGTGATCCTATAAGGGTTCCGTTTTTTTTCCTTTTGAGAAAAATGGAAAATTATGTAGGTCACATTTTTACAATTATCAAAATAAGGGTGTAGGCCATTTGCTAATCGTTCCTGAACATATTGTAGGGAAGTTATTATATGGATGTAGATAAACGTAAATATAGATATAATAGATATTGTATTTGGTGGCAGCTACCCGGTGTACATGAAGGTGCTGCTCCGCGGCATCGAGGTGTGGTTCTCGGAGCCGGCGCTGACGACGCCCGTGCTCAAGGTGACGGCCGAGCTCGCGCAGAACAGGAACCAGCGTCTCCACTTCGACGTGAGCTCTCCCAACGGCATCCTGCTGTTCCGCGAGCTCGCCAACATAATCTGCGGCTACGGTGAGTGGACTCACTGTATCATCATCACCTCGCGCGTCCACTCGACCCTTACACTTTAAAAAACGTTGTAAAGGATTTGGAACAATAGTACATTGTGGACCGAGGGTAATAAGAAGGGGATTGATAACGAGAGTCTGTTAGAATCCCGATGCCAAAGGCGGAGGGCTTTTAATGACTCGAGTTTGTGATCCCCTTAATGCCCGTGATACACACAATGTTTTTCATCACATTTGCCAGGAAATAAATAAATATTAGGCAATGAAACATGCTCAGCAGAACCACAAAATCACTCGAAAACGACACCCATCAACATTTTAGTCCAAAGTGTCAAAATGTCATCCGCCATCCTGGATCCAAAAAAATATACCAAAATATCGGGCTCAGAACCAACAAATTAGTCGAAAACTACACCCATCAACCTTTTTAGTGTCAATAGTGTCAAAATGTCAGCTGTTTGGACCCTAAACAGTAAATGTCTAATTAAAGATTGTATAAAATTGTTTCGTAGCCATTTTTTGACGATATTAAATAAACCTGGCTGAGTTGAAACCTCTTTAGACTGTAATGAAATACAATGATTTCTTAATTTTAAAACTAAACTTTTCCTCCCTAGGGAATTAGCTACTACGGCTCTATACGCCTGCGTGTAACAATATCCTTTACGAGTAAGTGTGACGAAAAGTAAGTAACCTTGCTTATTTGGTTGCAGGCAGCAGAATACTGACGATAGATGTGAGCAAGAAGCAGATGTACGCGATGAAGCTGAAGGGCATCTCGCTGTGCTTTTGCATACTCAAGGCGGCGCTCTGCGGGAACTACGCTAACTTTGGCGTATTCAGGTGACACCATACAATACGGTGGCTTTATTGAACACATTAACGTATAGACAACCAGACTCCTGATCGCAAACAAAAGTTCCCCAAGCAACGTCCGAGCGGCGTTGTCTATGTGTTGTGTATCGATTAACGCCCTTATTCATAAACGCTCTATAGACCTCTGCTAACTTAGCAATCGTTTGTCCTTATCTGTCACTTTGACATTTACCTTTCACAGATAAGGACAAACGATTGCTAAGTTAGCAGAGGCCTATAGAGCGTTTATGAAAAAGGGGGTTAAACTTTCGCGATTTTTACACATTACCATAAGAAAAACTGGACTTAATCACGTAAATAAATTGTATTTTTGTCAATACCTCGACGTTTCGTTCTCGAGAGGACTGAAGAGGCGGGTATCAACATCTTCTAGCTGCACGGGTTACCACTAGACCGGCACACAACACACAACATCGGGCGATTTAGGAGACTATATTTGATGTGTTGTGTGTGTCAAAACGTCAATTTATACAGATAACATCAGGGTGCGACCAAACCGCCGCGTAAGGGTGCGACCACACCGCCGCTTAAAAAACGGTGACGTTACGGAATCGCAACAAAATGTATGAAGAAACGGTGAGAAAACGTGACGCATGCGACACGTCGCCGCGTATATGCGGCGGTTTGGTCGCACCCTAAACGCAGTGACGTGTCGTAGGAGTCACGTTTTCTCACCATTTTTTCATACATTTTGTTGCGATTCCGTAACGTCACCGTTTTTTAAGCGGCGGTGTGGTCGTTCAAATTAACACTTTATTTCGTGGCAGTAATGCTTAATGTTAATCACATACGAGTAATGACACAACGTCACATTGTTATCAAAGCGCGGTCGAAACAAGACTGAACCAAAACTCTGCACAATAGACGCGTCGTTCAGGCTTGCTTCCGACAGTTTTTGAGCGTGGGCTTCTATTAGAGCCTCGATCGTAATTCCTCACTTACCGCCCTTAATACACAATGTGCTGTTGTGGCCTACATCGAGCGGGAAGTGACGACTGTTTGTGATTGCAGACTATACGGCGACGAATCTCTGGACAACGCGCTGAACATGTTCGTGAAGTTATTGCTCAGTATACCGCAGAGCGATCTCCTAGTGAGTACATCTCTCTCTCTCTTATCTCATCATTTCCAGTCTTACAGGATGTACCTAATCGTTACGTGTCGAAAGGCGATAATTCTGTAAACATAACAGATATCAGAATACTTCAAAGCAGGGACCGGAAACCGGTTAATTTTTGAAAACGAAGGGTACATATTAAAATACATAAAGTTTGAAATGGATAAAGCATTAAAATACATAATAATAATGCGTTTTTTTCAGAAAACGGCAATTTGTTATAAAATAAATCTAACCTAATCTACTTTCAATAAGAAACTACCGTGAGACTCACACATAATTACAACACAACGGATAACTCACGTATAAAAGCCGAAGAATTGCTCCGACAATTGTTTCGGACTATTTCGAAGCCCTTCATCAGGGAGCGCTCGCCCCGGCGTGAGCGAAACGAACACTGCGCGCCAACGCTCTGCTCGCGCGGCTACTCGGCGCAGCTGACATCGGCGCACAACTACCCTCATTTTTATCGTCATTTTTATTATAGTCTAAAGTAGGGCAGCACACAACACTGATCACGTCACTTTGTAAAGGTTCGCTCACACTCACCGTTTGGTCAATATTTAAAACAGTTTTCCAACTGGGGGGCACCGACCATCCGCTGTCACGATTAAAATTGGGATACCGACTTATTTCAGTGGCTTCACGTACTTTCCGCGGAATGCAAAACTTACTTAAACTGATGAAGGGCTTCGAAATAGTCCGAAACAATTATCGGAGCAATTCTTCGGATTTTATACGTGAGTTATCCGTTGTGTTGTAATTAACCTAATCTAAACCAATCAATAGATTACACTAACAAAAAAAGTTCATTTAGCTAAATAGTATCACAGAAAATACCCTGGTTATAATATATTTTGAACAATTATGTATTTTAACCCGTTATACATTTTAAACTTTATACATTATGATCCGTACCCGAAACAGGTATTGTGCACTCGCCTGAGAACGAAAAGTATTTCGTTTCGGTTCGCGGTTAACGGTTAAAAAACTGTACAATTGAGAATAGAATAGAATAAATTTTGCCGATGAAATGAGATGCCGGTTTGTGCGCTTTTCGTGTCGTCATTCGTTATTGGATCGTTATCACGGACATAGAGAGAAGACTGAAAAGGACAAAACCATTTGAGTTAGTTTAGTATAGTTATAGCACAGAATATATAATAGTACTAACGTACAGAATGGCCACGCTCCGCCCCGCACCGATTCGAGTTACCCCACCCCTCAAGCGCAGTCTGCCGGAAAGCTGCTGGCAACTAGTAGGGCTCGCAACGCAACGCGATGTATGTCGGCCGCACGTCACAAGTTCGGGAATCTATCCTACCTACTTTATTTTATAAAACATTAGGAAATTATCGCGATTAATACATGAAATAACTACAGAATCATTCGCTTAAGTTTGTTGTCGTACATCTATTGTAATTGAAAATAATAATGCTTAAATACACAGACAGACACATTTTAAGTAAGTTTGAATAAATAGATAACGATTAAATACATTTATTTGCACACATCTAAGCCATATCTTCATTATAAGTACCTATATTTATGTCATTGGTAGTACTTATAGTACTAGGTTTTTGCGATAGACAGCCCTGTGTATCTTACGCACACATTGACGCGTGTACAGACGACGTCGTGCCTGTGTTCATTTCAGAACGCGGATTTTGTACGTCGTGGCCGCCGTGTGGTTATAGCGTAATGAGTGCAGTGAGTGCTATATATTATGAACACATTAACTAAAGTATAGTTATAGCGTAATGAGTGCAGTGAGTGCTATATATTATGAACACATTAACTAAAGTATAGTTATAGCGTAATGAGTGCAGTGAGTGCTATATATATTATGAACACATTAACTAAGTGACTTCCCCTTAATAGAGACAATAAGAAAAGTGTTAATGAACACATTCTTAGTTTTTAGCCTTATTAGTAGTTTAGGTCAAATTTAAAATATTTATTAGTCTTAAGACTAGATTGTATTTCCTAGAGAGTCCAGAGAGGCATCTCTAATAATAATAATAAAAAAAAAACGTTATTGGGGAACGAAATTAACCGGTTAAATTGAAAATTACGAAACAGGAGCATGATGGAACTTGTATTGCTGTCTCTTTTACACCACTAAGATAGTTAAATAGTTCAACCTAGATTAGTTTAAGTTGTCACTTCTGTCGGGCGGGTTATCTGTCGATTAAGTGCTTGTCTGAGGATTGAAAAATCGGCCCTTAATGTTATTTATTCCCTGTGCAGGATTATCCAAAACTATCTCAAACGTACTACGTGCTGCTGGAGCGGCTAGCACAAGATCACATGACGTTCCTGGCGTCGCTGCAGCCCGAGGCCACTCTCTACATACTGTCGTCCATATCTGAAGGGCTTACGGCGCTGGGTGAGTATCTGCCAGTCAACGACCAATTTAGACCGACCGCTTAACTGAGTCCCGCGTGGGTACAGAGGCGCAGGGCAGGGTAGGATGACAAAGGGGGCCGATAGCAGGACGCCTGCTGCCCGCACCTCTCTCGGTCCCCTTTGTCGCCTACCCCGCGCCCCGCAGCCGCGCAGGCGAGAACTCATTTAAGCGGTCGATATACAGGGTGTTTGGTAGCCAGGTGCAAAGCTTTAAGGGGGTGATAGCCGAGGTATTTTTGAGCATTTTGAGCCATACATGTCTTAGCCGAAATTTGATTTTTTTTTTAAATTGAAAATTTTAAAAAATTATGAAAATACCCAGAATTTGATAGAAACTTGTCAATATTACACCAATGGGCGTTAATTTGTAAACAAAATCTTTTATTTCGGATAGTTTAATGTGTATTGGACCAAATGAAATAATTTTTAAGTGTCTGTCTTGCCACAGAAACAAAATGGAGGCATTCGAAATTACTAAAAATGTCTTATTTAGGAACAGTCTTTTTTCTGTGCCATAAAAAAAATTTTAAAAAAATCCTGGAAATGTTCAAGCATTTTTAAAAACATGACTGTTTATTGCTCTTTCTTTTAAGGTATCACTCATTCACATTGCTTGCTAAATCTTTTGTTTACAAATTAACGCCCATTGGTGTAATATTGACAAGTTTCTATCAAATTTTGGGTATTTTCATAATTTTTTAAAATTTTCAATTTAAAAAAAATATATCAAATTTCGTCTAAGACATGTATGGCTCAAAATGCTCAAAAATTTCTCAGCTATCACCCCCTTAAGGCTTTGCACCTGGCTACCAAACATCCTGTATAGTGTTGCGGGTGTCTGCTCGTTTGCCTTTTTTGTCGTATAAAGAAAGCCGGCGTCTGGATCTTTGTCTAACAAGTAGCATAAGAATAAATAATAACAGTAGAACGGAATCTCTTTTGACCGCGTCCAAAACGCCGCCATTTATATACCTACTCCCCCCTTCACGTCGTTACACCCCTCTGTCGTCCAGGCGTGTTGCTAGGGTTGCTTACTGTTAACGTAATATCGCTAAAATATAGTTTTTATTTACTTTGAAATCATTATTTTATTCTAGTTTTACAAAATATGAGATTTACAAATCATTAGGTACGTTATTATGTTCCAAGATCGGCGCTTCCAAGATGAAGGTACGGAACGCGCAAACAGCCAAACGGGCGTGTGGCGACGCCGGCCGTGCCGTGCCAGCCTGACTGAGTAGCCGCTTAGCGGGTACTCTAATATCGTGACCTTGAGTCCCGCCGGAGCGGGAGTTTCCGTTCTACTATGTTCTTATTTATTCTTATGCAAGTAGGGCGATCTTTGCACTTAGAGCCGGTAGACGAAATAACGTTATTCTGTAACGGTTGCAGACACGAGCGTGTGTACGGGCTGCTGTGCAACACTGGACCACATAGTCACCTACCTGTTCAAACAGTTATTACAGAAATGTGAGTATTAAATGTACAAATTAAAAGGCTTTCACATGCAAAAAGCCACTACATGTGCTGCTTATTCTCTTTTTTAAATTTTTAGTCTTATTTTAGTACAAAAACGAAGTTACCGTGACGTTTTTGGGTATGACCGAAGCTTTTGACTTTGTCGATCATAAGTTGTTATTTTGGAAATGCGAATGTTATGGATTCAGGGGAAACGTTCTGGGTCGAGAGTTAACGAGATACTTGAACAATGGCATGTAGTCAAGAAAACAATCAAAAACTTAATTTATCGTTTGGCGCAAACGAAATAAGTGCGGAGTTCCACAGGGACGTGTTCTGGGTCCTCTCATATTTCTGTTATACATCAACATTTGTTTGTCAGTATATTCTCGAGTTTTGTCGGGGAATTACCGTTCCATTTTAAAAGAGATTGGATTTGGAGGATTAAGTTTAATGATTTCCCGTGTCAGAAAATCCGTTGCGATATTTTCTGTGGGTTGTGACGTGACTTATAGACCGACCGCTCAACTGAGTCCTTAACTGAGTACAGGGGCGCGGGGTAGCACGACAAAGGGGACCGAGAGCGGTGCGGGCGGCAGGCGCACTATCCGCTCGCACCGCTCTCGGCTCCCTTTGTCGTCGGGCTCAGCGGTCGGTGTATAGTGGGATGTGATTGATTGTTTGCGGCGCGTGTGTTGCAGCGAGCAACAAAGTGACGCACGTGCGGCATCCGCCGCCCGAGACCAGCAACATGTTCATACAGGTGCTGCAGCAGCGGCCCGAGATCATGCAGCAGCTGCTTGCCACTGTGAGTACGACATTATACAGGTGTTTGGTAGCCAGGTGCAAAGCTTTAAGGGGGTGATAGCCGAGGTATTTTTGAACATTTTAAGCCATACATGTCTTAGCCAAAATTTGTTTTTTTTTTTTAAATTGAAAATATTGAAATTTTATGATAATACCCAGTATTTGATAGAAACGAGTCAATATTGCACCAATGAGCGTTAATTTGTAAACAAAATCTTTTATTTCGGATAGTTTAATGTGTATTGGACCAAATGAAATAATTTTTAAGTGTCTGTCTTGCCACAGAAACAAAATGGAGACATTCGAAATTACTAAAAGTCTTATAATTGGAACGGGGTCATTTTTCTGTGCTATATAAAAAAATAACCTAGAAATGTTCAAACATTTTTAAAAACATGCCTGTTTATTGTTCTTTTTTTTAAGGTATCACTCATTCACATTGCTTGCTCGGGGAGCACTCGCTAAGATTGCACTAGTATTGAAATTTCATATTTTATTATATTTTATTTGGCCTACTTTTGACGTCATGTGTTCTCGGACACACCCCTCCTCCATCGTGATCATTTATTATATTTTGCTGACCCCCTCCCCCCCCTCCTATAAACGATCACATGATTTCTGGACGATCCCTAACCCCCGGTGCGAGTCTGATAATCTGACTCGTACTTAGCCGGTTTTTGTGGTGACACCCGTTAATCATGGATGTTGTATTGTATATGTATTTTGTATGTAATAACTATAATTATTATGAATAAATGAGTATGAGTTGCGGGTGGTAGGGCCTTGTGCAAGGTCCGTCCGGATCGCTACCACCATCTTACTCGCTAATCCTGCCGCTAAGCAGCAGTGCTTGCACTGCTGTGTTCCGGTGTGGAGAGTAAGACAGCCGGGGAAATTACGGGCACATTAGGCATTTCATCTTAGCCCTCTAGGTTGGCAACGCATCTGCAATCCTTCCGGGGTTGCGGGTGTCTATGGGCAGTGGTGATCGCTTACCATCAGGTGACCCACTTGCTCGTTTGCCTTCCTATTCACATAAAAAAAAAAAAAAAGTATGAGTATCTACATTATATATGTATGTTTATCCGCTGCCTGGTACCCATAGCACAAGCTTTGCTTAGTTTGGGATTGGGTCAAAAGGGTCTGGCCGGAAGGTAATAGTAAAATCGCCCCTGGCTGAATTTGAAATATTGTTATGCACGTTTGTTTGTTTTATTATAAGATATAATTTTTCTAAATATTATGACTTAAATGCTTACGGTTAGCGAAAAAATATAAAAAATAAAAATTCAGTTTTTATTTTTTTTTAGCCAAACTATGTTACCGATTAATTTGCCCTTCGGATATTTTGTACATATATTTAAGATACATTTATGAAAAAAAAATAAAAGTTCTAGCGTTTTTTAAAGTACACAATTTTGGCTGTTTTAGTTTTTCTTTTTTCTTTTTTTTTACTTGCAGGTTAGCGACACCTACCATATTTTGATATAATATACACAATTTTATCTATTACATATATTTTTTTCAAAATTGTTCATTTGGATCAACAATGTGAAAAAAAAATTTTTGTTTAAAAGGGTGGAAAAAAGTTCTTCCATATTGTTCAATCGTTCAAACATTCGTTCATAGTGTTAGTAACAATTATCTTATTAGCTATGTTAGTAACATGAAGTAAAAACAGAAAATACGCATAAATCAGAAGAAAAAAATACATTTAAATTGATTATTTAAAAAAAAAAAATTGTTGCAATTTTTTACTTATTTTGAAAAATCAAAAATAATTGATAACAATAATAATATAGCCCTTTTTATTTCGGATTCACTACAATTTCAGTAGACCAGATAAGTTTTTTTTTTTCAAAAATTCAAATTATTTTTTTGTAAGAATACAGTAAAGAACATTTAATCAGTACCATACAATACAGAAGCAAAGAACAAAGATATACATATTTACAAAAAACAAATTAAACTAGGATTAAATTAAAAACTAAACTTAAACTAACTATAAAAAGTTATGTTATAAAAAGAACACCCCGTCTAGCCCTAATACGGTATATACATATTTATATGTTCAGTACAGTGGTCTTAAATGGTATAAAAGTAGTCCTTCTATTCAGCATGCAAGCAAGCGTATACCTACATATATACACGGTGTATCAGACACCCCCTAACAATAATCCACTGGGGTATATAACCATAGCTATAGAAGCTAAAAAAATATTTTTAAAAAATTGGAGTATTTTTTTTTTTATATTTTCTATAGGAATTATTACAGTAAATACTACCATTCCTATAGAAAATATTTTTAAAAAAAATTACTCCAATTTTTTTAAAATATTTTTTTTAGCTTCTATAGCTATGGCTATATACCCCAGTGGATTATTGTTAGGGGGTATTTGATACACCCTGTATAATTATATACAACTAATAAAATAATTGATAGTTAATTAATATACTGTATTCTTGCAAATAAATAATTAGAATTTTTGAAAAAAGAAATCGTACCCTGTTAACTGAAATTGTAGCGAATCCGAAATAAAAAGGGCTATATTATTATTATTATTGTTATCAATTATTTTTGATTTTTCAAAATAAGTAAAAAATTGCAAATATATATATTTTTTTAAATAATCAATTTAATTTTTTTTTCTTCTGATTTATCCGTATTTTCTGTTTTTATTTCATGTTACTAACATAGCTAATAAGATAATT
The DNA here is from genome assembly GCA_963854515.1 of Pandemis heparana. Taxonomy (NCBI): domain Eukaryota; kingdom Metazoa; phylum Arthropoda; class Insecta; order Lepidoptera; family Tortricidae; genus Pandemis; species Pandemis heparana. Next base: position 3,410,193 of record OY978032.1, read on the forward strand.
GTTACTAACACTATGAACGAATGTTTGAACGATTGAACAATATGGAAGAACTTTTTTCCACCCTTTTAAACAAAATTTTTTTTTTCACATTGTTGATCCAAATGAACAATTTTGAAAAAAATATATGTAATAGAATATAAAATTGCGTATATTATATCAAAATATGGTAGGTGTCGCTAACCTGCAAGTAAAAAAAAAGAAAAAAGAAAAACTAAAACAGCCAAAATTGTGTACTTTAAAAAACGCTAGAACTTTTATTTTTTTTCCAGAAATGTATCTTCAATATATGTACAAAATATCCGAAGGGCAAATTAATCGGTAACGTAGTTTGATAAAAAAAAAAAAAAAAAACTGAATTTTTATTTTTTATATTTTTTCGCTAACCGTAAGCATTTAAGTCTTAATATTCAGTAAAATTATATCTTATAATAAAACAAACAAAACGTGCATAACAATATTTCAAATTCAGCCAGGGGCGATTTTACTATTACCTTCCGGCCAGACCCTTTGTCCCGTGATATTTATTTATTTTATTTATTTTAATCCTGATTTCCCCGCAGGTACTGAACGTGATAATGTTCGAGGACTGCTGCAACCAGTGGTCGATGTCGCGGCCGCTGCTGGGGCTGATCCTGCTCAACGAGGAGCAGTTCAGCCGCATCCGCGCCGAGATGATCGCGCAGCAGCCGCAGGACAAGCAGCCGCAGCTGGCGCAGTGGTTCGGCGCGCTCATGTCCGGCATCGAACCCAATCTGCTCACCAAGAACCGCGACAAGTGAGTCACACGCACGTAGTTTTAAAGATCTGAGCATACGTAGGGACAGACAGACAGCGGAAAGCGGCTTTGTAGTGATGAATCCCTATTTCCCTTGGCACGGCATCACGCGCGAACGGCTGGGCCGATTTCGCTAATTATTTTTTGTTGTTTGTTATTGTCAGAAGGTACTTATAAAAAAAATTGTAAATAGATGGAACGGGGGCGAAGCCGCAGGCAACAGCTATAGTATTTCCAATCATTTATTTTCTCGATGACAGCTCCCGTAGAATGTAACTGCGTTTAATTACGCAAAAATTAACTTTTAAATGCGAGGTATAAAAAATACGACAACTGCCTAATTTTGTTCCTTGATCCCATATAATATTCATCTAAGACAAATTGAGTCCATATATGCATTTTTTTTTAAAGTACGACAAATAATAAACGTTTTAATAAAGTTACGTTCTATGGCAAATATGGCAATACACATAGTGATGTAATGATTGAAATATCGATAATGTATCGGTATTGTGTATATTGACCTAGATGGTTTTCCAACGACTCTGTACGCGTTGTAATTTTTTCCCGGGATAAAAAGTAGCCTATGTTACTCAGTAATAATGTAGCGTTAAAATGGTGCAATAATTTTTGTTTATCCAGTAGTTTTTAGTTTATTCATTACAAATCTTTCCTCTTTATAATGTAAGTAGTAAGTATACCTAAGTAAGTATAGATAGGTAATCAACAATGGAATGAAATAATTACAATGACAGGTATTTTTTTAAATTGGATCGATATCTTATCTACTGATCACTTATTTGGTTACAACACTATAACTATCAAATAGATCTGCCATCGAGAAAATACATGGTTGGAACTACTATAGTACTTAATAAAAAACACGACAAATTGTCTGAAAAGAAAATTAAATATTTCGTATGCAACGCCATCTCCGATGACACAAGGCGAAACGAATTTTTGTCTCGTCAGCTATAGAGCGACCGCCTAAATGAGTCCTCGCCCTTGCGCTGCCGACGTGCGGGGTGGGACGACCGCGGGGGCCGAGAGAGCTGCCCACCGTCGTCCTACCCCGCTACCGCGCCCATTTTTCACATTTTTTTTTATCCCTTTACAGATTCACTCAAAACTTGTCGATGTTCCGTCGGGACATAAACGAGATGCTAAAAGGCTCCGTCGGAGGCGCCGCGTGCAACGACATGATGACGTCTTAGACAGACACACACACTCGACACCCGGCCGGAGAGGTAAACGCAAACCTTATAGCGACCATGTGATATACATTTTGTAGTTTAAAATAACAGTTATCATGGCTGTATGGACCCTGTTTCCTTTACCTAGGGATGACAAAAAAAAACAGTCTATTTAGGCGTTAATGCAATTGAATTATCTATACATAGCTAAGATTATGCCACGGTTGATTGGAAGGTATGAAAATACATTGCTTTCTTTTCTTAAAACGAAACTTATTTATTCATAAGTATTAGAAACATGGCATTTATAATTTTTGCATTAAGTCAATAGTTTCTGCTATGATTATGTGACAGTTGTATAATGAGATCGGATATAACCTTAATGTTGTTCCCACGGACCTATATTAAGTGGGAGATTTAAGTGATATAAATGAGAATCGTAGTCACAAAATAGTCGGATAGGTTGTGAGTGAGCCAAGATAGGCCGACGACCGAGATCTGTTTATATTTTGGACCAAAAACATAAACACGAAAAGAATTTAGCTCGACTTCATAAATGACTGAATATGACGTCAAAAACACTGGAATACTCCAAAATTTAAACCACATTTTGCTCTGCACGTGATCACTTGACATCGCGCGAACCGCATGCCCGTTTGTCGTTTTTTAATATAAAAAAATGTGACGTTGGTAGTCGCCTGTGAAAGAAAATAACTATATACAAATTTCAAGTTTGCATCACACAAATAGAAGTTTATTTAGACACGCTCATATCTGAGACAGAAATATTGTAATACATTGACGAGCACGAATAACAGTAGGCTTATTGTCTAACTCGCTCGCAATCGCCATCGTGTTCACTTTGACAGTTCATGTATGGGCTGACAATTGGCATCGGAATCAGCTAGCTGTCACATTCATACAAGAACTGTCATAATGAACACGATGGCGATTGCGAGCGAGTTAGACAATAAGCCTACTGGTCACTTTATACAAAGTTCTATGCATAGCGACCCGTTATTTGTGCGTGCGAGTATAGAAATAAAAACACTAAGTTTTTTTAACACTATTCTCGATGTCCGTCTATAAAGATGTTAAACATAGTTGTCGCGATGGTTTTATTATAAGAAAGATTAATATAAATTATTGCAATTAAAAATCGTTATTTGCCAATTTAAAGTTATATGTTTTGTGTCGGTTTTGTGACATATTATGGTACAGTCAGCGTAATATAGGATGCAACATCCAGTGACCAAAAAGTTTAGCACGCCACACTGTATGGTGTACAGATGTAGTGCAATAGTATTTTATACAATCGTTGCATAATGAAGGCTCTTAAAGTCGAGTACCATGAGTAAGGTACGAGATTTTAAGAGCTAATTATGTAACTATTGTATAGAATACGTTTTCTACGAGTCATCATCATCATCGTCTATCGAGGTACATACATACCCTTTTGTAAAGTACATTGGGTTAAGTTTGAAAATTGTACCTTCCACTTATGAATTAATAGTAGTTATCTCCTCTGGAGTAGCGGCGAAACTAATCTCGACACTGTCGCTCATGTTTAATTCGAATTAGGGATTATTTATTATTAACAAACAAAACTTTTAAATTTTCGTAGCACAAAAAAGAACTAATGAGACGTCGTTATAAGACTGTTTCTGATTGGCCAATTACTTCAATTACTAACCAATCACGTAACAGAAGAAAAAAGTTAGTGTGTTCAAATGGAAGCAAATTTGCCAGATATTTCCAACTTTACATTGGGTGCGTTCCACTAAGCGCTCACGACGCTCAATCGAAGTAACTAAGTTCTAATTTTTAAATTATTATAGTCGTCTAGAGCGTTGTATAATAATCATTATAGTTGAGTCTGAAGTGCCATAGACTATCCAAGATTAAAAAGTGTGTGATTGCAATTTTGTCTATAAACACATAATTGACAGATTAAAATCAACGAGTAGAAAAAATTATTTTCCACGACACTTCGTTGAATCCCACGCAATTTTCAACTTAAACGACGTTTGAATGAGGTTCTTATTTATATAAAACAAATTACTCCGACAGCCGCATTGTACACACGACTTTAATAACTAGTAACTAAAGTTGAAAACCGGATAACATTCAGCGAAATGTAATGGAAAATCATTTTGCACTACACCTGTACCGAACTATTTGGCCGACTTGGATGCTTCAAACTATATGACGCTGACTGTACTGCCACGCTGGCATTGTAAAGTGTTTTGTTACTTATAACGTTATAAAACGTTTGTTTTATTTCACTTTATCACTTTGCCTAATAACCTTACAAGTTGTAACAAATTTTTATGAAGTGATTGTGATTTTTATCGTGTTTTATCTATCTTATACCTATAAAATAGCACCGTGACTGACTGATTGACTGACAGACAACGCACAGCCTAAACCACTGGACCTAGGAACTTGAAATTTAGCAGACGTAAATCTTGAGTATCCCAGAGGAGCATAAATGAGGCTTATATATTTCTCAGTAACTGTAATAACTAGACTCTTCAAATTCGGCACACATGTAGATGATTGTAACACTAAAACATGTTCTCCGGGAAAATGCGAAATTCCTGCGGGACATAAATAAGTGCATTCAACTTCGGGGCTGTTTTTAAAAATTACATATTTCATTTGTATTACTTGAGTTGTTGCCTAACGCGTACGAAGTTGCAGGCAAAAGCTAGTAATGTTATATTTTGTTATAGTAAAACACTTTCATATCAGCAATGTGGGAACATCAAAAGCCGTATAAAAAAGCATAGCCTCTAATTTCTTCATTTTGAAAATTATGGATTGATACAGTTTCAAGTCACTCACGCTTAATAGTGCTATATAAAAACTACCTTGCAGACCTTCTGCGCATTTCGGGTTATGCAAAAGTCAGCGAATACATTTCCTTTCTCTTTCTTTGTTATTAATGTTAGTATTACGGTTTGTTCATACGACGTTATTAAAATTAGACAACATAAAAAACAACAAAATTAAATTGGATCTGGGAATTGAACCCAGCTCCTTATTCCGTTTAAAATATAATACACGAAACCTTCGCGACAGCTATAAAAAAGCGCAATAATATAAGGTATTCTCATTCTTACCTGGCCTATTTGGTAAACAAAATTCTAACCTCAAAACGTCTCATTTTTATTATTTTAACAATTTCATCGTAAATAAAGGCACTTGAGATAAATTATCAGCAAAATTATGTACAAAATATTGCCTCAGGTTTATTTGATAACATACACCTTATTCTTTACAAAAATTTGCACATTGAGGTTAGAATTTTGTTTACCATATAAGACAGGCAAGAATGAAAATACCATAGTATGTAATCTGTAAATAGATCTTGAATGAATTTAATTCCAGTTTGATATTGGATTTTTTTAATTTATTAAATTACGAAATTGTCGCCGGTTTTAGTGGTGTTTCGTAGTTAAATACCCAATAGTTCAAATGTAGCTTGTCTGCTGTTCCTAATTACAAATGAAATGGATGACTAGGCAGTGTTTTATAAACCACCTTGCAAAAAAATCGTACCTATGGTTTTTCAGATTAGCTTAGAGAGTAACAGCCTTGTTCATAAAAAATCCTTAATTGAGCTTTGATCGGTCCATTAGTTAACAGACTGGTTAAGCTTATTTGACAGTTGTTAAAAAGTATGATTCATAAACGCTTGCTAGCAGTCTGTTAGCTAATGAGCTGCTGATGGATGGATTAGACGCGTTATGTTGTCACCTTAACAAATCATAGACCAAAAAAGGCCTTTTAGTGAATTAAAAAAATAAATTGACAGCAGTGGCAGCGAATTAGCGGGAAACCAGCGAATTAACATGACAGACTAGGCAGTGTGGATCTAGTTTCCTTTACCTTTCCCGGAGGGGATAAAAACTTAAAACAAAAAAAACTGTCTTGCGTATGGTTTTGCTCTTGCCAAAATCAGCTGTTCACATTTGTGGCGGCCATTTTGTGAGTTAGCAGAGAGATAAAGGAGGGTCTACGGTCCGCTAACTTTCGGACTATTTAACAGACCCTTGAAAAACCATGGGTGCCCGTTTTTTTTCTAAGGGTGTGTATAACGCATAGGCTTTGCTGTACCGCACGTGATTGGTTACAGTTGAGGACAGTTCCCCTGTTAGCATGTAGACCTCCCAAAGTGACTAGTGAATATAAACTGGAACCTTTAGGTATCGTTTTTTTTATGATATACACAAGTGTCCATGAAAATACGGGTGAAGGTATTTTTTGTATTGACTATGTTAGTTGTCCTAACGAAAGCTTACACTTTTGTGTCCAAAATTAGTGTTTTTAACTGATGTAAAGCGATTAGTTCAAAAATGTATGTGTAATTTCGTTTCGAAGCTGAAATAAGTTTTATTGATGTATAAGGGTGCGACCAAACCGCCGCGTATACGCAGTGACGTGTCGTATGCGTCACGTTTTCTCACCGTTTCTTTATACGTTTTGTTGCGATTCCGTAACGTCACCATTTTTTAGGCGGCGGGGTGGTGGTCGCACCCTAAATTTGGGTTGGTATTGATCCATTAAAAAAAGTTATATTTTAATCTGAAGCTAATTTAGACATATATAGCAGACTATAATATTGAGTAATCCGTTTATTTAGCTAAATATGAAGCTAATATTATTTACAAAGTTCGTGAAAGAAAAACTGACTGCTGAGACAAACACACACAAACCGATACCAAACACGATAGGTTTTATGAAAAAAAAAACATACAAAATTTTTACGTCACCGTAACTGAATAATAGGGGGATTTCTAGGAACTGCCAGTAGAAACTTTTTTTATCTTAAAGTATCTTCTATGTACTAAACGGCATTACTGAAAATCGATTTGCGTTTTTTTTTACGTAGGGCGACTATTTTTTTTAAATTAAAGTGGTTGTCCATATTTTTTTGAATACATTGACTAAGCTTTATCACGCGATTATAATTAAGGAGGGCTCTTTATTTTTATGGAAGTCGAATGTCGTTTATTCCTAATAGTTTTAAAATGTTTTTTCTTTATAATTTATCAAATAACTGACGGACTCGGCTTGGGAGTTAGTTTTAAGGACAGAAAGTTTCGTAGCGTTGTTATAGCGTCAGGGATCTGTTAGGCTAGCACCAGTGGCCGCGACTAGCTTAAGACTTTGATCACACCACACGTACCGAGTACAGCACGGCTAGCACGAGAGCGAGCGAGACAGACAACCCGTCTCTTTCTAGAACGAACATTAACATAAATCCACCGAATGATGAAAACCTCTTTTGATGATGACTATATTCCATGGATTTTAAATAGTAACCCGCTGTTATTTATTTGTTAAAGCTTAAATAAAAAGACGACGGGTGCGAGTCGGGTTACCTCCGCGTGTGATCAAGAGCTGCGGTTCGTTTTTGGATCCGTCCGGGGGGAAGAGCAGTGCTTGGTCCGGTGCACCCTGGGCAACGGCTAATGACTTCCTGGCAGTTTCTGAGGGATATCATTGACCGTTGGCTAAGAGCCCGACGGGGGGGAGGGGGGTCTTTTGACCGTGTTACCGTACAACGTTGCCGACATTTTGTCACAAGATTTTTGATATATTTTTTTTTTACTTTGATATTGGCGAAGTTGTACTATAACGACTTGAGACGCCACAAATAAGAAGAAATAAATAGACAAATCCTCGGCCTGTCAGGACGTGCCTCGCCCGAGGCAAACGCACGTCTTGCCTCGGGCGAGCGTGCCTCGACCCGAGCCGCGCGTTGTAGCACGTTTGCCGCGCTCACTCAAGACGGTTGTTTTGCCTCGCTTGTTTGTCGCGTGTTAGCGTAATGGATAAAGAGCGGTGTCTTAAATTAATACAACTATATGGTGAATATAAACGATTATGGGATGTGCAATGTCCCGATTATACAGATAGAGGACTAAGAGAAGATGCGTGGAGAAATATTAGCGCGCAATGCTGCCTCAGCCTCACCGTGGCTCGGCTTTGCCGCGCGAGCCGGCTCACTCAGTGAATACGCGGCTAATGAAGACGTATTATAGCTGCCAGTCGATGCGTTGAGCGACGATCCGTTCTCTTGTAATTTGGAAGGTTTTTAGAGTAATTTGTCGAGTCGCAGCCACTGGTGCTGGCCGCGCGGTCGTGTGTAGTCCGTGTACTAGATTGTGTACTTTATTTTAAATGTTATTGTACGAGTGAGAGCGAACGTTTGTAAATAGTTGATGAAATAAATTGTGATTTGTACAAAGCAAGCTGGCCTTTTATTAAGAGTACCACGAGGGAGATTCGTTAACTTAAACGTAAACCAGTAGGCTTTTTGTCTAACTCGCTCGCAATCGCCATCGTCTTCATTTTGACAGTTCATGTATGGGCTGACAATTGACAACATTTCATATTTCTGAGCCTATAATTTTAATGGTTCTCTGTATTCTGTTTGAAAAGATGAACATGCTGACAGTTTAATTTTTTCGACAGGGTTTGTATTTAATTTATAATAAATTTATTAATTTTTGCTTATTCTACAAGGGCGTAACTCCGATACTATCACAGAATAGACACTTATCCTTTTGTCTTTTCTGTACAGAAAAAAATCTGACGTCAATTTCAAATTGTCAGTGTCAGGCCTTATTCTCCGACATTCGATTTTCGAGGTTCGCTTCGTGCTGTTCCGCTCATACTAATATAGTCATTAACTTGAGAGTGAGAGAGAAGGTATGCAACGAACTTCAAAAATAGAAATTCGGAGTTGCTCCCCTTGTACTTTGAAGTTGTCATATAAAAAATTATGGTCGCTTATTTTTTCTCGTGAAAAAGGCAATGGTGTTTCACCTATCCTGTGGTAGTTTTGGTAAAATTAGGACATAATATTTAATTAATTTTTATTTTTTATAATAAGCGATATTAAAATTACATAAACATATTGCAGTGATCAGGAGGCAAAATGCTTTCGAACCATATATACATTTTCAGGTGTTATAAAAATGAAATGTTGTCAATTGGCATCGGAATCAGCTAGCTGTCACATTCATACAAGAACTGTCAAAACGAACACGATGGCGATCGCGAGCGAGTTAGACAATAAGCCTGCTGGGGACTTACCATGACGTCCTAATTCCGACTCAGTTCAAGTTTTAGCTATCACTTTTAGTACGAATCTGACAGCGAGCGAACCTAAACTGAATCGCATTAAGACGTCATGGTAAGGCCCCTGACCTTTGCAGATCATACATACATACACAAATCACGTCTTTATTCCTTGCGGGGTAGACAGAGCCTATGGTAGCAAGACCTAAAAGTACGTGAGGAAGATGGTGGGCGTAAAAGTGGAATCAATACGTGTTACAAAATGTCCCGTAAAATATCAAAGCCAAAAATATTGTCAACCCTAGTAAACTGTCATGACAGGAAACCATACTGGGGTTCTTAAATATTGTAAATGGACTTGTTATGAGGTCACATTTAACCTCCTTTCGGCTTTACGGGTAGTCTTGTAACACCCTGTATAGTGATGGGTTGCTAGCCGCTTCACCTAGAACATACATACATACATATCTTATTGAATCAGGCGTTACTTTGCGGAGGTCCATTTCAATGAACACAAAATATTTACCTTGCTACTCCGCTACTTAAGTAAGTAAGTAAGTAGCGGAGTAGCAAGGTAAATATTTTGTGTTCATTTACATACATATCGTCACGCCCCTTTCCCACAGGGGTAGGCAGAGACTACTTTGTTCCACTTGCTACGATCCTGACATACCTCTTTCGCTTCATCCGCATTCATCAATCTCTTCATACATGCTCGTCGGTTTCGGGTACTCTTGACCTGGCCTTTTTCCAAAACGTTCCCAATTTGATCACGGAACGTCCGTCTAGGCCTAGACCTAGAACATGATTCCTATAAACCATCTGCGGGGGAAGAGGAGCAACTGGTAAGTGTTCTGTTTTAGATTTTTAAAGTAAAACCATGGTAAAACAACCGCCGCATCATAACCTAAATAGTTTGGTTGTGTCATTGTGCGTATGTGTTAGTATCATAGAAAAAAGAGATATAGTAGAAGTGGTATGTGAACGAGAGACGCGTGCCACCTTTATGCGGAAAATTGCACGTATGAATGTCAAATTGAAGATGACGGTTCGAGTAGCAGAATTATTCAGCCAGAACAGCTAGCTTATTACGTAACTCGCTCGCAATCGCCATCGTGTTCATTTTAACAGTTCATGTATGAATGTGACAGCTAGCTGATTCCGATGCCAACTGTCAGCCCATACATGAAATCTCAAAATGAACATGATTACGATTGCGAGCGAGGTACGTAATAAGCTAGCTGAATCAGATTTTCTCGAGTGTTCCGCTATCATCATGTTTTCAATCACGTAAACCTAAATCCCATTCAGCAGAGTTCATTTTGCAACGCAGTTTTAACGACATCTCTTTTTTCTATGGTTAGTAACATTATGCGTCTCTACCGATGAAAACACATATTCGTCGGAAATAAACTTTATTAAGGTCGTAGACAAAAAAAAAATAAAAAAAATCACACCAGATTTAAAAATGTCTTACAAACTATGTGCTTGGCTACACGTTCTTGGCGAGCGAGGCAGACTTGGCGATCACGTCTTCGATGGTGCCGACCATGTAGAAGGCGGCCTCAGGGATGTGGTCCAACTCTCCTCCCAATATCTGGAGACAAGTTACCGATATAGTTTAAGATTCGAACCTAAATCGACCTTCACTGAGCTGATAATAGAATGAAACATATTTGATATTTTATAACTAGCTGTCGCCTGCGACTTCGTCTGAAAAGAATTCGTTTGTCGGTATCCCGCGGGGAAAAGTAGCCTATGTGCTATTCCAGACTTTTCTCTATCTATGTGCCAAATTTCATCCAGATCCGTTGGGCCGTTCTGGCGTGATTGAGTAACAAACAAACATCCATCCATACTTTCGCATTTATAATATTAGACTAGCTGTTGCCTGCGACTTCGTTTGGAAAAAGTTCATCAAGTATCGCTATCCCGCGGAAATTTTTCGGGATAAAAAGAAAGGAAAGAACGAAAGAAACCGTTCTGGCGTGATTGAGTAACAAACAAACATCCATCCATCCATAAGAGTTTTTAATGATTCACGGTTAAGTTCATTCGAAATATTATAAACGGGATGTGAACCGCGATTACCTTTATTGAGCTCCCGATATTTCGATACAGTTGCATGTATCATGATCATGTCTACCCGTGATCATGATACATGCAACTGTATCGAAATATCGGGAGCTCAATAAAGGTAATCGCGGTTCACATCCCGTTTATAACATCCATCCATACTTTCGCATTTATAATATTAGTAGGATAACTTTAGTATATTAGAAAACATATTAATAATGGGTTGGCTAAAAAATCCTGGACACGCTGCTCACCCTCTGGAACCCCTTGATGGTCTCCTCAAGCTTGACCAGTTTCCCGATGTGTCCCGTGAACACCTCAGCCACCTGCAATCAATGCACATTTATTTACTACACTACTACTGCATAGGTGCGTCACAAAATAGACGAAAGATTGGAGACATGGCCTGTAACGCCTAGCCCGTGGCAAACGCATCAGGTGGGGTGGGGTCCTTAATATGTATAAAGAAGTGCATCGTAACAAAGTCTATAAAACAACAAAATCTGTGAAATATGGCGGCAGATATTAATTTTCCGCGCCAATCCGCCCGCAGCATTCGCGCATGCGCGTTGTGCATTTCGCACGCACGCACGCGACAAAGGCACTGCCAACAGACTGCTAAGCCTAATATCAAAATTATAGATACCTAATAAAATAATTAATGTCTTAATTATGCAAATTATGGTTACTTTTTAGATAAAAATGAATAATTTGTGGAAATTAAATGTTTATTTATCATCTTTAACCTAAACAGTTTAATATTCACGAATATATTCCTTAATTACAATAACGGATGACTCGCGTATAAAAGTTGAGTAATGCTCTACGTGTTTCGAACTATTTCGTAGTCCTTCCTATTGGAGCGCTCGCCCCGGCGGCAGCGAAACGAACACTCGCCAGCGCTCTGCTCGCGCGGCTACTCAACGCAGCTGACTACGAACTATACTTCATTTAATTTAGAATGAGAAACCACAATAACATTATATTGCGTCTGGTCAACTATTTCTTACCTAGCAAATAGTACAGTGCAATAGTTTGGCAGCCGCAAAATAAAATTGTTTTAATTTCACTTTATTTGCGTGTCGTCAATTGTTACTTTAATACAAATTGTTAAGAGATTACAGTTCACGAACCGCAATATAATGTTGTTAAAAGCCGTGGTAGCCTAGTGGTTTGATCTGTGGCCTCTCAAGCAGAGGGTCGTGGGTTCGAATCCCGGGCTCGCACCTCTGAGTTTTTCGGAATTTATGTGCGATATCTCATTTGAAATTTACCATGAAGATGAATTTTCGTGAAGGAAAAACATCGTGAGGAAACCTGCACACAACTGCGAAGCAATTCAATGATGTGTGTGAAGTTCCCAATCCGCACTGGGCCCGCGTGGGAACTATAGCCCAAGCCCTCTCATTCTGAGAGGAGGCCTGTGCCCAGCAGTGGGACGTATATAGGCTGGAGATGAATAAAATGTTGTTGTGGTTTCTCATTCTAAATTAAATGAAGTATAGTCCGAAACATGTCGAGCATCACTCGACATTTATACGTGAGTTATCCGTTTTTGTAACTATGATCGAGTCTCACGGTAGTTTAATGTTGAAATATATTCCTTGTCCCTATACATACTGAACTGTAGGCTTATTGTCTAACTCGTTCGCAATCTATCGGAATCAGCTAGCCGTCACATTCATACAAGAACTGTCAAAATGAACGCGATGGCGATTGCGAGCGAGTTAGACAACAAGCCTACTGTTTGCTGAGATTAAAAAAAGTTTATTACAGCACTTGTGCGTAATAAGCTGAATTATGAGCTTAAATTGCGGTGCAATAAGACTCAATTTACGCCTTCGGATCTGACCTGGAAGGGCTGCGACAGGAAGCGCTGGATCTTGCGCGCGCGCGCCACCGTCATCTTGTCGTCCTCCGACAGCTCGTCCATGCCCAGGATGGCGATGATGTCCTGCAGCGACTTGTAGTCCTGTCAACAATAATAAATTGTCTACATACATACCGTCACACCACTTTCCCACAGGGGTAGGCAGAGACTACTTCGTTCCACTTGCTACGATCCTGACATACCTCTTACGCTTCATCCACATTCATCAATCTCTTCATTTCATACATGCTCGTCGGTTTCGGAGTTAAATTGTCTACGCGTCGAAATAACTAGCCCCCTTATTCATAAACGCTCTGTAGTCTTCTGCTAACTTAGCAATCGTTTGTCCTTATCTGTCACTTTGACATTTACGTTTCACAGATAAGGACAAACGATTGTTAAGTTAGCAAGCTAAGACAGGGCCCCGATTTTTCAAAGCACATCACTCGAAAGTGGTATAAATCTGTTTATATCTTCAAAACTACGGCTCCAATCAAATTTTTGCATAGTCCACATGAGTAATGGTAGCCGTAAGTATCTTATAAGCTACTCGTATTTCAAATTCAGTACAATTTTTCACTACTTTCGCGTGGTATTTTCACTCATGTGCTTTAAAAAATCGGGCCTCCGCTCCGGAGCTGTCAGCACCTGCAGTATCTTCTGCACGCCTCTGGCCACCCCGTAGTGCTCGGGGCCGATGATGTTGGGGTCCATGACCCGGGAGGTGGAGTCGAGCGGGTCCACGGCGGGGTACACGCCCAGCTCGGCGATGGCGCGCGACAGCACCGTCGTCGCGTCCAAGTGGGCGAAGGTCGTCGCCGGCGCAGGGTCCGTCAAGTCGTCCGCCGGTACATACACCGCCTGGTGGACAAACACGAAAATAACCTCATGGTATGCCCTCAATTTTTAGGGCTCCGTAGCCAAATGGCAAAAAAAACGGAACCCTTATAGATTCGTCATTTCTGTCTGTCTGTCCGGAGGTGTCACAGCCACTTTTTTCCGAAACTAAGAGCTATACTGTTGAAACTTGGTAAGTAGATGTATTCTGTGAACCGCATTAAGATTTTCACACAAAAATAGAAAAAAACAATAAATTTTGGGGGTCCCCATACTTACTTAAAACTGAAACTCAAATAAAATTTTTTTCAAACCCATACGCGTGTGGTATATAATCTATGGATAGGTCTTCAAAAATGATATTGAGGTTTCTAATATCATTTTTTTCTAAACTGAATAGTTTGCGCGAGAGACACTTCCGAAGTGGTATTAAAATGTGTGTAAAATAAAGTGAGTGAATTTCTTGCCCTTTTACCCTTTGTATAGGGAACCGTAAATTAAAGATGTTTATTGAGATGAGAAAGAAAGATTATAATAATAATTAGCCTTTTTATTCAGAATTTGCTACAATTTCAGTAAGTACATTGTTGTTGTTACTGTCGCGTAATTCGGCGTGCCTCATGGCTCCGTGTATTGGAGGGTTTGGGCTATAGTTCCCACGCGCGCCCAGTACGGATTGGGAACTTAACACTCACCATTGAATTTCTTCGCAGATGTGTGCAGGTTTCCTCATGATGTTTTCCTTCACCGAAAAGCTCATGGCAAATTTCAAATGAGAAAGAAAGATTACTTTATTCTGAAAAAAAAAAGACTTTTTGCCATGTTTCTTGCGGCGCATTCTTCTCGGCAATGGTCTTTCCTAATGCGCTGGTAGCTTCAAAAGAGACATGTAAAAGAGCCCTGGGCGGCCTATTTCCATTGACTTTCGTGTCGCCAACTCGCCACAGTGAGTGTGTTTGTTTTTGTGTTTAGTTTTTTAATTTTATCTGGGTCCCACTGAAAAACAGCGTTGCGGTTTGCCGCAACATTATGCTTAGTGGGGCCTATTTCACCATATCGGTACAATTCTTAAGTATATTGTATTTCTTCATATTTTAAATCTACGTGCATCGAGTGTATGTAAACAAATGTTTCTCTCTATTTGCAAAATAAACTTTTGATTTTGATGGCGCACCTGCACGCTGGTGATGGAGCCGGCCTTGGTGGTGGTGATGCGCTCCTGCATGGTGCCCATGTCGGTGGCCAGCGTGGGCTGGTAGCCCACGGCCGACGGGATGCGGCCCAACAGCGCCGACACCTGCCCACAGAACAAAATGCCCATCACTGTTGAGCTGCTAAAGCCATGTCCAAGTCATTTGTATGTATATAAGTCAACGCACGTAAAACGAGCTAATGGAGAGTGGCTAGTGGAGAGGATACGTCTGCGCATCTGGTATAGTAGCGTCCCCCACCGCTCCCGCCAATTTGGTCCGTATTTCGCTCAAGCGCAGGTACCTATATCGCCAGGAGCTCTTTTTACGTGCGTTGATTTGTAAAACAGATGTACAGAGGCGAACTTATCCCTTAAAGGGATGTCTTCCAAGGAGTTTTTCCATCTTTTTTCTTTTGTCATGTCAAAGCTCAAAGCGAACTTCACCAATTTCGGCATGCCAAGTTTGCGATTCTCGTCTAGTTATTCATACTGCCAAGTTTTCACTTTTACCAAGTTTCCACCCTAGCCAAGTTAGGTACTCACACTGCCAAGTGACTTACACGGGCAAGTTACTCACACTACCAAGTGACTGACACGGGCAAATTATTCACGCTGCCAAGTTTGTCACACTTGCCAAGTTTCCACCCTAGCCAAGTTACTCACGCCGTCAAGTTACTCACACTGCCAAATCACTCACGCTGCCAAGTTTATCACACTCGCCAAGTCTCCACCCTAGCCAAGCCACCCTCGGCTCACCTCGGAGCCGGCCTGCGTGAACCGGAAGATGTTGTCGATGAACAGCAGCACGTCCTGGCCCTCCTTGTCGCGGAAGTGCTCCGCCACCGTCAGCCCGGTGAGCGCGACGCGCGCGCGCGCACCCGGCGGCTCGTTCATCTGCCCGTACACAAGCGACACCTGTGGAGCCAACGTTAAACTACCGTAAGTTCAGCAGGCTTATTGTCTAACAGCCTTATTCATAAAAAGTTAGAGGCTCGCTATAAGCTCGCTATAGGACCGATGCAAAAAAACATGATTCATAAACGTCAATTAGCGCTAATCGGTCCATCAAGGCTCTGTTAAGTCTTCCGAAAGTTAGCGGGCCGCAGACCCTACTTTATCTCTCTGCTAACTCACAAAATGGCCGCCACATATGTGAACAGCTGATTTTGGCAAGAGCAAAACCATACGCAAGACAGTTTTTTTTGTTTTAAGTTTTTATTCCCTCCGGGAAAGGTAAAGGAAACTAGATCCACACTGCCTAGTCTGTCGTGTTAATTCGCTGGTTTCCCGCTAATTCGCTGCCACTGCTGTCAAATTATTATTTTTAATTCACTAAAAGGCCATTTTTGGTCTATGATTTGTCAAGGTGACAACATAACGCGTCTAACCATCCATCAGCAGCTCATTAGCTAACAGACTTCTAGCAAGCGTTTATGAATCATACTTTTTAACAACTGTCAAATAAGCTTAATCAGTCTGTTAACTAATCGACTGATCAAACCTCAATTAAGATTTTTTTATGAATAAGGCTGTAACTCGCTCGCAATCGCCATCGTGTTCATTTTGACAGTTCATGTATGGGCTGACAATTGGCATCGGAATCAGCTAGCTGTCACTCACATTCATACAAGAACTGTCAAAACGAACACGATGGCGATTGCGAGTGAGTTAGACCCGGGTGTTAGCCTTCGGGTTAGAAAAAGAAAGAAAGAAAAAGGTTTAGGTATTTTGGTGCAACAAAAAAAAAACAAAAACCGTACTAAAAACACAGTGAAAAACACCAAAAGGGTTGCCGCTCAGCATGTGTCAAACAAGGACTACCTACGTATGTCTGAAGGTGGAAACACATTATTAACACGCGACGCGACCCGATGCAACGCGACGCGTGTTGAGTCGAATCAAATTGTATTATTTTCTATGACCAGAACCACAATGAACATCCGACGCGACGCCATGCGCATACATTCGTTGCATCGGGTCGCGTCGCGTGTTAATAATGTGTTTCCACCTTGACGCTGGTTTTCAGGGCAACCAAAAAACAAAAACTTACAGCTAAATTTATGCTACCGTTATTCTACAACATTGCTGTGTGGACTCTAATCCCTTTGTCGGTTTGGTTACAGTGTGAACTTGAAGATCCGGTTTTGTCTTGCTGTTTCCCTCACTCCGCAAATTCTAGTATCAAACCTATAGTGAGTGAGACAACTGCGAGAGAAGGTCAGTGGGCCATTTTTTAGGGTTCCGTACCTCAAAAGGAAAAAACGGAACCCTTATAGGACGACCTTATACCATGACGTCTTTGAGTCATGTTCATGTGATTCAATTCAGATTCTTTAGCTGTCATTTTTGACACTTCTAGTATGGATCTGACAGCGATCGATCCAATTTTAGCCGGCGCACACCAAATGCGTGCTGCGTGCTGCGTGACACGCACCAGTTGTAATGTATGACACTATGATATAGATGCCAGACCAGCCAGACGCGTGGTCACGCGCGTGCGTCATCTGGTCTGGCATCACGCATTTGGTGTGCACCGGGCTTTAGACGTCATGGTAAAGCTTTCGAAACAAAAGTCTATAGGTGTGCTATCTCTGCTTCAGGAGTCCCTTTCAGAGTTTCGACTGCTTTTTTCTAGATATTCATGCGTTTAGTAATGTGTTGTCACCTTGGACGTCTTGTAGTCTTCAGTGATGACCCCGCCGACCTTCATCTCGTTGTACAGGTCGTTGCCCTCGCGCGTGCGCTCGCCCACGCCCGCAAACACCTGTTGATAACCCCTGCATTACACTACCCGTCTCTTTCTAGAACGAACAGTAAGATAAAGACGGGTAATCTACCTCGCGCACGGCAGTCTCGCGCGTTCTCGTGTAGTACCTACTGGCACTCCACTTGGCGTTGCGTGTTCGCGTTGCGCTATTGGCATCTTCGTCGCATACGCTAGAAACAATATAGTGCATACCCTTCACTCATGCAAATATTTGGATAAATACGCCAAGTGGAATGCCAGTATAGCTGCGCAGGGCCAATATGTTTGTAATGTTTGTTGTTACGGCGGTTTTATGGTTCCATGCCTCAAAGAAACGGAACTCTTTTAGGATCACTTTTTGTCCGTCCGGCCGTCTGTCTGTTAACACCCTTTTTGTCAGGAACGCGTAGAAGAATAAAGTTAAAATGAATAAGTACCAAATATGTACATAGATCTGCAACCCCTTAGAGCTGTGAAAAAATTAACCAAATCACGAGCACAAGAGGCGTTGTACCTTAGCCCTCTAGGTTGGCAACGCATCTGCGATCCCTCCGGGATTGCGGGTGTCTATGGGGAGTGGTGATCACTTACCATCAGGTGCCCACTTGCTCGTTTTCCTTCCTATTCATATAAAAACAAATAAATAAATAAATAACCCTCTTAGTCAACTTAATCAAAAGTTCCAGTCATTTGAAAAGGCGTTTCCACTTTCCATACAAAATCACAAACTGCCGTGCTCCCGGTCATCAAGCAGGTAGTCTTATAATTAGCACAAGTAATAAAATGAGTAGATATTTCAATATAAAAATCCGTTTAAGGCACGTAACCCAAAAAAAAACTACGTTCTAAGGATTTCACAATCTCCCACAATCGGTGCTGTCATACGTGCACCAATCACGTTCCAGCAGCGCACGCCACCATTATCTCGACCAATCACAGGCCTCCACGAATCGCGATAATTAGTTTCAAACTCTACTCGAGTCAGCGAGAGCGAATCGCATTTTATTGTCCATCCAGTTAACATGTATCATTTCATTCGTGTTCAAGTACAGATAAAATAAAATAGTTTGAAGTAAAACGTGGAAATAAAAGTTGAGTGAAATTATGGATTCGTACTATCACTGAAACGTTGAATAATGTCATTTAACATAATATAATATAGGACTCAAAGAAGCACGCAATGAGATCAGCAACACTTCCCTTCCGGTAATTAAAACTTCATCTTGAAATTTCCTTAAAATTTCCTTAAAAATCCTTAATTAGTTTAAATTACATCTTTAAGGGCCTGTTTCACCACCTCTAGACAATCCTCTAGTGTTGCGTGTGTCCATGGGTGGTGGTGCTCGCTTACCACCAGGTGATCCACTTGCTAGTTTTCCTTTCTTGTTAGGATAAGATAAGATAAGATATAGATAGAGGTTGTGTAAAAAAGTTGAATAGAGACGAAATCATAGATAACTGACAGTTAAGTTAACTGGAACTTAACAGAGAGTGATGACCTTCAATAGGCCTTCAATCTTCGAATCCTTCATTACCATTCCAACTTAACAACAAACTGCAAGAGCCTTAGGATCATCAGTTAAATCATATATTCCATAAACAGCTACAAAAGTCATCATGACACGAATAACAATATGGTGTAGCCTACTCATCCTATGTGGCGCAACAGAAGCTGACATCAAAAACCCTGAAACAGTCATAGGGATTGACTTAGGTGCAACTAACTCTTATATAGCCGCTTTTTCAAACGGAAAAGTGGAAACGAGGACAGATGAACAAGGTAACCGCATTACACCATCAATCGTAGCATTTATTGATAATGATATACTTATAGGAGATGCAGCAAAGGAACGTACAGTTAATAACCCAGAGAACACGGTGTTCAACGTTAAAAAGCTTCTTGGAAAAGAATGGGGAGATGAAACCTTTCAAAATTATGTAAAGAACTTACCTTATAAAGTTATAGAGAAGGATAATAAGCCTCATGTGTCTATTAGAGGTGTTGAAGTATTTTCACCTGAAGAAATAACTGCTATGATTGTTAAGAAAATGAAGGATGATGTCGAAGTTTACTTTGGTGAGGTAACGCATGCTGTTGTCAGTGTTCCAAGTCATTTCAATGATGCTCAACGTAAAGCCACTAAAGAAGCCTGTGAAATTGCTGGTCTTAAAATTCTGAGGGTGGTAACCAACCCAATCACTGCAGCTATCGCATATGTTCTTGATGAAGCAGAGGAAGAGAAAAACATATTGGTGTTCGACATGGGTGGTGCTACGGTTGAAGTGTCAATTCTTAATATTGACCATGGTGTAATACAAATACTTGCTACTAGAGATACTAATTTTGGTGGCGATAACTTTGATCAAAATGTGTTGGAGTATTTTATGCGGCTATGTAAAGAAAGGGGTGTAGATATTGAGTTAGATGATCATGCAATAAACAAACTCAAACGGGAAATCGAAATAGCAAAGAAAACGCTTTCTACAGATGACTTCGTAAAAATTGAGACAAAATCTCTTTTCAACGGTGAAAACTTTTCAGAGATCCTAACAAGAGTCAAATTTGAAGAACTTAACATGGAACTTATTAAATCTACGCTCAATCTTATTGAAAAGGCTTTAGAAGACGCTGAAGTCAGAAAAGAAGAAATCGATGACATTATTCTTGTAGGTGGTTCAACAAAAATTCCAAAGATACGGAATTTGGTAAAGGAACTGTTTGGCAAAGAACCTATTAGAAGTATAGAACCTGATGAGGTGATTGCTAAAGGTGCTGCTATATTCGCTGATAAAATAATGAAAGAGCCCGAACCGCCAGTTTATATAATCATGAATCCTTTATCAATCGGCATAGAAACTGTAGGACAAATTGTGACAAAACTAATACCACGTAATACAATCATACCAACAAAGAAGAAACATACATTTTCTACTGCCAATGAAAACCAAACGACTGTCACCGTAAGAATATACGAAGGCGAACGTTTGATGGCAAAAGACAATCAGTTGCTAGGAAAATTCAATC
This sequence comes from Pandemis heparana, assembly GCA_963854515.1. Taxonomy (NCBI): domain Eukaryota; kingdom Metazoa; phylum Arthropoda; class Insecta; order Lepidoptera; family Tortricidae; genus Pandemis; species Pandemis heparana. The sequence goes on from OY978032.1 coordinate 3,431,002, forward strand.
TAATAATACCTCCAGGGCAAGGTAAACCAGAAAAAGAGGTTACTCTCGTGATAGATGCTAATGAAGTTTTGGTAGTTACAGCAGAAGATAAGCAAACAGGAGTTAAAGAGGAAATAGTCTTAGATAACAACAGGGACAGATGGACGACTGAGTACGTTGAAGCAATGATATTGGATGCTGAAAAGTTTAGTGAAGATGATGCGAATGCTAGGAAAAGTGTTAAAAACAGAACAGCATTGCTTGAAGGACGTCGAGATGTTGAATTTGAAGAATATAAGAAAGATTTGGTAAACGCTGAACAAAGAAAAAGAGAAATAGACGAATTGTAAATACTTAACAATTATAACAAAAAAAAACTTTTTAAAAGCGCTGTACCTATTGGTTCTATAAGTTTCCTTTGTACTATAACAAAAATAAATAAGTTTGAGAAATAAAATGTACGTAAAAATTGTTTGTATTTTTATTTACTACTTGATTTAGATAGCTAGAAGATTCCAAATAAGCGCGTAAGCAACAATCAATAGTGGACAGTCACGTGACGCCGTACGCTTGGTGTGCTATGATTGGCTGAAAAATTTTCGCGCCACAGCAAAGAGTTTTCTGCGCAGTTACATCGGCGTAACTTATAAACGTGGTGTTACTGTACGGGAGTACGCATGGCGCCTCTCGTTGGCTAAATGCTCCGCAGTAGTAGCCGGGTTGGTACAGGTACTCATCTTCCAGCTTCAAAAACCCGGGTGTGGACGCAGCGCAAAACCCCGCCTAAGTCTGCCGCGCCGCGAGCGGAGCAGACTTAGGCGGGGTTTTGGTCACTGTAACATGAAATACTTAGTTGAGGTAACAGCTCGCAGAAGAGTACCCGGATTAGGGTGACGTACCGAGAACCCTCCGTGGGCCTTGGCGACGTTGTTGATCAGCTCCATGATGAGCACGGTCTTCCCGACGCCCGCGCCACCGAATAAGCCGATTTTACCACCTGAACACAAAATTTAACCATTAATTTCATTCGAAATATTATAAAAGGGATGTGAACCGCGATTACCTTTATTGAGCACCCGATTTTTCGACGCAGATGCATGCATCATGATCACGGGTAGACTGAAGAAATTGCGGGTGGATGTTATTGTTGGGTAGAACGAGCTCTGTCTACCCTGATTCTTGCGCGTCGACTGCAACGCCGCCAACTGACTGTTGTTGTTTATAATATATTTCGAATGAACTTAACCGTGAATTATTGAGAACCATTAATTTGTCTACCTCTTTATATATGTGTCTCTTTTGTGTATGTGTTTTTTGTTTTTGTTTTTGTTGTCTTGCAAAATGAATAAATGTCTTCTTTCTTTCTTTCTTTCTTTCTCTTGACTACCACAGTCGTGACGTGACAGCTAATGGAATGCCTCGCACACCATGGTCAACAATACATGACATTTTAATTACCTAGTCGAAACAAATGGTTCAATGGTGCAATGGAGATGAAGTAAATACATATTTCCCCACTTCCATGGTTTGTTCCGTGGCAAACAGACTTACGCCACTTCATTCGTAGTGTAGCGCCCAAGACATCAACCACGTTTATGCCTGCATTTTAGACGCACGACGAGCGGGATGGAACATGGCGAGCACCTCGAGCACTGATATCAGCTACCATACATTACGCAAATGGTTTTAGTTTGAATATCGATTAACAGTAATGAATTGAATTTATTTAATTTAATCTAATTTATTTTTTATGATTTATGCTAGATCTGCAATGACGAGTCATGCCTGTTCTTTTTGATATATGTATGTTGTGCAAAGTGTTAATTGTGTAACAGCTATGATAATAAACATTTCTGATTCTGATTCTGAGCCAGCGCCAGTAGGTCGGTGGGCTGTACCAAAGAGAATATAATCACTACCGTTTTAGGCTGTACCTTTGACGTAGGGCGCCAGCAGGTCGACGACCTTGATGCCGGTGGCGAGGATCTCCTGCTCCACAGACATCTCGACGAAGGGCGGCGCGTCGGCGTGGATCGGCGCAAACTTGTCGGTGGCTATCGGTCCGCGCTCGTCTGTGGGACCACGCGTGTTGCTATGGTTTTTATGGGAACACGGATCTGCTGTGGCCCGTTTATCGAAGCTACAAATCACAATTTAATGAGTCTAAAGGCCTGATTCCCTACACTACTACTACCTACTCGACTACGAATCAGACAGAGACGACATCATCTATATAGACAACTGGTGGTGAAACTTAAATCAGCAATATTCTTCGCAGCAAACCAGCAACAGTCGTTAAATTGAGATTATGAGCTTGATGTTGGTTACAATAACTATGGCAAGTTGTTTACATGCAATGATGACGATAACGGCAATGTCGATCTTTCTATTACATCACTTCCTACTAATATTATAAAAAGAGAAAGTTTGGGAGATTTAGAATAGAATAGCGTTTTTCCCGGCATTTGCCACGGCTCAGTGAGCCTGGGGTCCGCTTTGACAACCTAATCCCAAGATTTGGCGTAGGCACACTAGTTTTACAGAAGCGACTGCCATCTGACCTTCCAACCCAGAAGGGTAACTAAGCCTTATTGGGATTGGTCCGGTTTCCTCACGATGCTTTCCTTCACCGAAAAGCTCATGGTAAATCTCAAATGTAATTTTGCACATAAATTTCGAAAAACTCAGAGGTGCGAGCCCGGGATTCGAACCCGCAACCGGAGATAGCTGGTACTCTAGATTAAAACATAGGCTGCCTTCCGGAAACTTGCATAGTTCCCTCGAAATATCGATAAAACATATCTAGCATATATATATTAATAACGATGGCGCTGGTGACACTGGTGTCCTGACCGATGGGCTCCCCGATGACGTTGATGATGCGTCCGAGCGTGGTCTCCCCCACGGGGATGGTGATGGGCGCGCCGGTGTCCGTGATGGGCTGCCCGCGCACCAGCCCCTCCGTGCCGTCCATGGCAATCGTGCGGCACGTGCTCTCCCCCAAATGCTGGGCCACCTCCAGAATTAGACGGGGCTCTGGATGGACACAAACCTTATTCATAAATACTCTAGGCTTCTGCTAACTTAGCATTCGTTTGTCCTTATCTGTGAAAGGTAAATATCAAAGTGACAGATAAGGACAAACGATTGCTAAGTTAGCAGAAGACTACAGAGCGTTTATGAAAAAGGGAGTTAGTCTTCAAAAAAATCATACCAATTGGCATCTAACTAATATTATAAATGCGAAAGTATGGATGGATGGATGGATGTTTGTTTGTTACTCAATCACGCCAGAACGGCCCAACGAATCTGGATGAAAATTGGCACATAGATAGAGAAAAGTCTGGAATAGCACATAGGCTAGGTACTTTTTCTCCCGGAAAATTGCGTAGTTCCCGCGGGATAGCGATAAACGAATTCTTTGCAGACGAAGTCGCTGGCAACGGCTAGTAGATTATAATTTATAACGGTCAATATCAACGTGTGATTCATGCACATAGTTCTGGAGTCCTAATTTTGTGGACTCGACTCACTTAATAGAGGACTCGGTGAACTCGAACAATCCGAATCCCGAGCCGTGTCGAGCGAGAGTAAATACAGGGGGTTTACTCCGAAATTCGATTTTCGAAGTTCATATCACACCGTCCCTCTCACTCTCAAATTAATAACTATTAGTGAGAGCGGAACGGCTTCAAACGAACTTTGAAAATCGGATTTCGGAGTATAAGGCCAGAGCCATAGATAGAAGATAATTACAGGGGACTTAGCATGACGTCTTAATGCGATTCAGTTTAGGTTCGCTAGCTGCTCCATATTTACTCACGCTCGACACGGCTCGGGACTCGGAAGTCTTCGAGTTCACAGAGTCCTCTATTAAGTGAGTCGAGTGCACAAAATTAGGACTCCAGAACTTGCGTCTTTTACAACACTAATGCGTATGCATGCGTATCCACTTCCAAATCCACTTGCAAATTAGCAAATCCACCTCTCTCGATCCCCTTTGTCGTCCTACCCCGCGCCCCTGTGCCGCGCGGGCGAGAACTCATTTAAGCGATCGGTCTATAACACAAGAGCGTGTGAGAGCTGTGGCGTGCGTGGCAGACTATTCGACTTTCTCTGGAAAGAAACGAATAGGTCTGCCAACTTGGTTCTGACCAACAGTAAGGGAAAGACGGGTAGGTATCTAGTGTATCTTGTGGGCGACATAGCTTACGCGCGCGTATTTGTTTAAAGAAAGACGCACTCACGTCTGCCAGGTACTTCCAACGCGTTCAGAATGGGGGGCAGCTCCTTATCAAACTGCACATCCACCACGGCACCAATCACTGCCAAGAATACAACAGTAAAGCACAGCTGGCTACAGTTCCTGGCTTGCAGTGACACTGCAAGCGGGTCCTGTATGCAGTGACACTGCAAGCAGGGCCCTATAGGCAGTGACACTGCAAGCGGGTCCTGTATGCAGTGACACTGTAAGCAGGGCCCTATATGCAGCGACACTGCAAGTAGGGCCCTATAGGCAGTGACACTGCAAGCGGGTCCTGTATGCAGTGACACTGTAAGCAGGGCCCTATATGCAGCGACACTGCAAGTAGGGCCCTATAGGCAGTGACACTGCAAGCGGGTCCTGTATGCAGTGACACTGTAAGCAGGGCCCTATATGCAGCGACACTGCAAGTAGGGCCCTATAGGCAGTGACACTGCAAGCGGGTCCTGTATGCAGTGACACTGTAAGCAGGGCCCTATATGCAGCGACACTGCAAGCAGGGCCCTATAGGCAGTGACACTGCAAGCGGGTCCTGTATGCAGTGACACTGTAAGCAGGGCCCTATATGCAGCGACACTGCAAGTAGGGCCCTATAGGCAGTGACACTGCAAGCGGGTCCTGTATGCAGTGACACTGCAAGCAGGGCCCTATAGGCAGTGACACTGCAAGCGGGTCCTGTATGCAGTGACACTGTAAGCAGGGCCCTTTAGGCAGTGACACTGCAAGCAGGGCCCTATAGGCAGTGACACTGCAAGCAGGGCCCTATAGGCAGTGCAGTGATACTGTAAGCAGGGCCCTGTATGCAGCGACACTGCAAGCAGGGCCCTATAGGCAGTGACACTGCAAGCAGGGCCCTATAGGCAGTGACACTGCAAATAGGGCCGTATAGGCAGTAACACTGCAAGCAGGGCTCTATAGGCAGTGACACTGCAAGCAGGGCCCTATAGGCAGTGACACTGCAAGCAGGGCCCTATAGGCAGTGACACTGCAAGCAGGGCCCTATAGGCAGTGACACTGCAAGCAGGGCCCTATAGGCAGTGACACTGCAAGCAGGGCCCTATAGGCAGTGACACTGCAAGCAGGGCCCTATAGGCAGTGACACTGCAAGCAGGGCCCTATAGGCAGTGACACTGCAAGCAGGGCCCTATAGGCAGTGACACTGCAAGCAGGGCCCTATAGGCAGTGACACTGCAAGCAGGGCCCTATAGGCAGTGACACTGCAAGCAGGGCCCTATAGGCAGTGACACTGCAAGCAGGGCCCTATAGGCAGTGACACTGCAAGCAGGGCCCTATAGGCAGTGACACTGCAAGCAGGGCCCCATAGGCAGTGACACTACAAACACAGGGCCCTGTACGCAGTGGCACTATAAGCAGGTCCCTGTATGCCACTATATAAGCAGGGTCCTGTATGCAGTGGCACTGTAAGCAGGGCCCTATAGGCAGTGACACTGCAAGCAGGGCCCTATAGGCAGTGACACTGCAAGCAGGGCCCTATAGGCAGTCAAAAGTCAAAAGTCAAAAGTCAAAAGTTTATTTTGCAAATAGGCCGCCGAGGGCTCTTTTACATGTCTTTTTTTTTTAATCTACCAGCGCATTCGGAAAGACCATCATTGCCAAGAAGAATGCGCCGCAAGAAACTTGGCAGAAAGTCATTTTTTCAAAATAAAATAGATTTACAATAGTACTTAAATTCTACTTAACTTACCTAATACAATTAATACATTTTATAAAAGGGATGTAAAAGGTCCCTAAATTAAGTCCGTACCTTAAATTACATTGGTCTATAGTAGAGATGTATAAAGTCTCTACTGGTCAAAGCGAAACAAAATATGCGATAATGATAAGAAAGAGAAAGCAAAAGCAAAAAGTGAATAAAAATAATCTAAGTTTAGTGGAGGTGTAAAACGCCTCCACCGTCAAATAAGTTAATTGGAGATATCTCCAATGTCGATGAGAAAAAGAGCAAAAAAAAAAAAATATTATATATAATAAAAAATATGAAATATGCATTTCATGTCAAGTAAGTAACTGATAAGCTTTTGGATTCCGAAGGCAAGCTTACGTCTGCCGCCCCCAATGTTGGCTCACACGCGCTCATGTCATGCTCTGAAAGTGTGACACGCAGTGACACTGCAAGCAGGGCCCTGTAGGCAGTGACACTGCAAGCAGGGCCCCATAGGCAGTGACACTACAAACACAGGGCCCTGTACGCAGTGGCACTATAAGCAGGTCCCTGTATGCCACTATATAAGCAGGGTCCTGTATGCAGTGGCACTGTAAGCAGGGCCCTATAGGCAGTGACACTGCAAGCAGGGCCCTATAGGCAGTGACACTGCAAGCAGGGCCCTATAGGCAGTGACACTGCAAGCAGGGCCCTGTAGGCAGTGACACTGCAAGCAGGGCCCCATAGGCAGTGACACTACAAACACAGGGCCCTGTACGCAGTGGCACTATAAGCAGGTCCCTGTATGCCACTATATAAGCAGGGTCCTGTATGCAGTGGCACTGTAAGCAGGGCCCTATAGGCAGTGACACTGCAAGCAGGGCCCTATAGGCAGTGACACTGCAAGCAGGGCCCTATAGGCAGTAACACTGCAAGCAGGGCCCTATAGGCAGTGACACTGCAAGCAGGGCCCTATAGGCAGTGACACTGCAAGCAGGGCCCTATAGGCAGTGACACTGCAAGCAGGGCCCTATAGGCAGTGACACTGCAAGCGGGTCCTGTATGCAGTGACACTGTAAGCAGGGCCCTATATGCAGCGACACTGCAAGCAGAGCCCCATAGGCAGTGACACTACAAACACAGGGCCCTGTACGCAGTGGCACTATAAGCAGGTCCCTGTATGCCACTATATAAGCAGGGTCCTGTATGCAGTGGCACTGTAAGCAGGGCCCTATAGGCAGTGACACTGCAAGCAGGGCCCTATAGGCAGTGACACTGCAAGCAGGGCCCTATAGGCAGTGACACTGCAAGCAGGGCCCTATAGGCAGTGACACTGCAAGCAGGGCCCTATAGGCAGTGACACTGCAAGCAGGGCCCTATAGGCAGTGACACTACAAACACAGGGCCCTGTACGCAGTGGCACTATAAGCAGGTCCCTGTATGCCACTATATAAGCAGGGTCCTGTATGCAGTGGCACTGTAAGCAGGGCCCTATAGGCAGTGACACTGCAAGCAGGGCCCTATAGGCAGTGACACTGCAAGCAGGGCCCTATAGGCAGTGACACTGCAAGCAGGGCCCTATAGGCAGTGACACTGCAAGCAGGGCCCTATAGGCAGTGACACTGCAAGCAGGGCCCTATAGGCAGTGACACTGCAAGCAGGGCCCTATAGGCAGTGACACTGCAAGCGGGTCCTGTATGCAGTGACACTGTAAGCAGGGCCCTATATGCAGCGACACTGCAAGCAGGGCCCCATAGGCAGTGACACTACAAACACAGGGCCCTGTACGCAGTGGCACTATAAGCAGGTCCCTGTATGCCACTATATAAGCAGGGTCCTGTATGCAGTGGCACTGTAAGCAGGGCCCTATAGGCAGTGACACTGCAAGCAGGGCCCTATAGGCAGTGACACTGCAAGCAGGGCCCTATAGGCAGTGACACTGCAAGCAGGGCCCTATAGGCAGTGACACTGCAAGCAGGGCCCTATAGGCAGTGACACTGCAAGCAGGGCCCTATAGGCAGTGACACTGCAAGCAGGGCCCTGTATGCCACTATATAAGCAGGGTCCTGTATGCAGTGGCACTATAAGCACCCTACAGCCACATGAAGTGTTTAGGACATATTTTTAGACAGAGTATGTATAGACTGCTTCAAATTGGGCCTAAGGGCTCATCCAATCTCTTCTCTATTCCGTGAGGGCTGCAATAGATTAAGCAGGTATTTACCAGCAATGATTTTTCCCGTGGCCCCTCCCCCCGTTTTCGGCGGTCCCGAGGAGGCTGCCGGCTTGTCGGAGGACCCCGAGGAGGGGGCAGGGGTGTCCTTCTTCTCTTGCCCCAGCGCTGAACACGTCGAGAACTGCCAACAAGGAATTCCCGGTGTCAATCTAAATATCCAAAATATCGCCAGTGGGAGTCATATACTAAACCCCTTATTCATAAACGCTCTCTAGGCATCTGCTAACTTAACAATCGTTTGTCCTTATCTGTCACATTGACATTTACCTTTCACAGATAAGGACAAACGATTGCTAAGTTAGCAGAGGCCTATAGAGCGTTTATGAATAAGGGGGTAAATGTTTTTATATGAAAACTAGCGACCCGCCCCGGCTTCGCACGGTATATTATGCATGTATTATACATATAAACCTCTTGATTCACTCTATCTATTAAAAAAAACCGCATCAAAATCCGTTGCGTAGTTTTAAAGGTCTAAGCATACATAGGGACATAGGGACAGAGAAAGCGACTTTGTTTTATACTATGTAGTGATGAGTTTATGTTCGTTTATCTCGCTAAATCTCGAGAATGGTGTCAGATTTGAACAATTTTGGTTTCAAAACATATGTGTATATGGTTTAAACGACGAGAACAGACAATGGAAAGATACTTTGTTTTATACTAATGTACCTAGTGATAAAGAGTTACACATACATACATACATAATGAAAATGATCGACAGCTTGCCCAAAAGCTCTTCGAGGCAGGCAGCGGAGGCATTGTATTTGAAAAATTTACATGGCAAATAGGTACCTACACATGCAGTAGGTACACATTAACATTACACTCACTATAGATAATGCTCACTACTTGCGAGTCTAGTATTGTGTATTATCCGATTTGTACATTTTGTGCCTTTAGTTGCAGTAGTTCGGTTGATAAGTCCGGGACCAAACTACTGCCACAATTTTAGTCTTATTAGTTCGGTTGTGACGTCGAACCGAACTAATGGGAATTGGACGAGCCAAAAGTACGGTTAAGGATGTAGCTAAATAAAAGTACTATTTTTTATGAAATATATCTAAGTACCCTATGTATTAAGTATATTCCAAAATCAAAATTTTTCTTAAAAATCTTTCCAAATAAAAACATTAATATTAGTCAATAAGTAGGTACAGTACTTATGTTATTTCACACTTTCAAGTAACCACTAAATGAAAAGTTATTTGAAACAATGTACATTTCTATTAAATAGCTGGTTTTTGCCCGCGACTTCGTCTGCGTGGAATTAGCATTATTGGGTAGGTTATTTTTAGTGGCAAACATTCAATTAGAGCGCAAATTATATTACCCTTTGGGTATCGCATCTTCGTAGTACTTAAAGTTCACTCACCATTTCCGTGCCCAAGTCCTGCAATCAAAATAGTACATTATGGTACAAGTGTGCTATGTTGGTCATTACACACGAGGTTTTATTGTACCTACCTACGCGCGAGCGCAAGCGAGAGCGGGTAAGAGAACCGAGTGTGTAAATTACCAAAGCACTCGGCGCGTCGCATACGACTTCTTGCAACACATTTGCGAGGAAAAATAAGTAAAATTCAGCCGAATCTTTTTATACAACTTTAATTTGTCAATGATAATTAGAACTAAATTAATTAACATCTGACTGTTATTACATGTGTTGAAAAACGTCCTATGCGACGCGTGTGCTTTGGTAATTACAAACCCAGCTCTCTTACCCGCGCTCGCGCGTACAATAACGCCTCGTGTGCAACGACCAACATTGCACACTTGTATCAAAATGTACTATTAATAAATTTTAGTTATTTTTTCCCGTAACATCAAATCACTACCCGGACAACAACACTTCCCATTAGTTCGGTTTGACGTCACAACCAAAATAATGAGACTAAAAGTGTGGCGTAGTTCGGCCCCGGACTTATCAATCGAACTACTGCAACTAAAAGATTTTGCGAATGTACTTTTTGCTTGACGGTTCTGGCTGAAAATCAGTGCTGCAGGTGTCTAACACCTCAGCGTAATGCTGAGCCAGCGACCGTTTCACTTTTGCAAAGACTATTTTTTATTTTTGTTTCAATTTTTCTATAAAATTTTGTATACGCTCTTATAATTGTGTGTCAAGCAAAAAGGAATAAATATCTTCTTTCTTTCTTTCTTCTTACTTTGTGTACGTTCCGCGTGTTTCACAATAGGTATGTATATGTATATGAGTCGTGTAACATTGTGCGTAACTATTGTAAAATTTACTATTGGTTTCATTTTGCGTGCAGTGTACAGTCAAGGGCATAAATATATGTAACCTACGTTACCAAGACGTCAACGTAAAGGAGTCGAAGTGGTCGCCATGGCCAAAATCGGTCGCAAGGATCATCATCAAGACCTCAAAAACATCTACATATTGTAGTGGAAAATTATTTTCCATCACATTTCGTTGAATCCCATGCGATTTTCAACTTTTACGACTTTAAAATCCTACTAATATTATAAATGCGAAAGTTTGTGACGATGTGATGATGTGACGATGTGAGTGAGTGAGTGTGTATGTTTGTTCCTTCTTCACGCTAAAACGACTGGACGGATTTGGATAAAATTTGGTACGAAGATAGCTGGTACTCTAGATTAAAACATAGGCACCTTTTTATCCCGGAAAATTGTATAGTACCCGCGGGATAACGGTAAACATGTTAAATCATTGCTAATTCTACGCGTACTAAGTCGCGGGGAGAAGAAGGTCTTATTTGAGTTGTAAACCGACAAACTGTTGTATTCGACATGGCTGTATTTTTATGCCTTCGAGTGTACATTTTGCGTTGTGTGCATTTTGCTCCGGAGCGATTTATGGACCCGTTACCCGTGGTCCCTTCAAGCAATAATAACCGTATGGGTAACGTCTCTTGTATTCGACGTGGCGCGAAAAGGTTATGGTCGGGGAATATAGTAACACGGTTAACGCATAGCCCTGCCTCACTGGGACAGTTAAGCCCGGTTCAGATTATTTATTCCAGTAAAATTGTTCCAGTGGCATTACATACATTGCGGCGTGCGGTGGATCAGTTTGACACGTTAGCCGTGACGTCAGCCCCGCAATGTAATGCTACTGGAACAATTTTACTGGAATAATGTGAACCGGGCATTATGTCCAGTAGTGGACGAACTGACACGATGAACAAAATGTGAAAGAAGAAACCCTTTACTGTTGCAAAATTTATTGAAAAAAGACAGCCAAAACTTTCAAATTTGAACACAAAACATCACAATTTCCTCCAAGGCAGCAGCGGCCAGGTCGGCAGCTTCGGCAGTTTCACTTTCGACATTTTCACCAGAATGTTAGCAAGAATTTCTTCTTTCACGATTTTTTTTGTACTAGTCTCAGCAGGCTTCGCTACTTCTTCTACCTTCCTGTTCATCTGCGTGGGCTTGGCGGCCGGGGCTTCGACGGGAACGGCCGGGACTTCGACCTTCTCCTCGCGCGACGCCGGCTCGGGGAGGGAGGGGTCGCGGTCCCGGGGGGGCAGGCTGCTCAGCTGGAGGGCTTGTGGGCGGTGAAGGAAACGGTCTGCAACAAATAAAATAAATTAATTAATAATATCACCAATCGACCTAGTCCCCAAACTAAGCAAAGCTTGTAATATGGTACTACTAGAGTACTAGACAACGGATAAACATACTTATATAAATAAACACATACTTAAATACATATTAAACATCCAGACTCGAGAACAAACATTCGTATTTTCATACAATTATCTGCCCCGACCGGGGATCGAACCCGGAACCTCAAGCTTCATAGTCAGGTTCTGTAACCACTAGGCCATCGGTCGTTACACTACACAGCTATAGCGTCAAAGCATGTCATGGCATATGCGTGGATCTATTTCTTGTTATTCTGCCCCATTAGCGAGGGGACAAAAGTCGTACAGTATAGACGACCAATTATAGAAGAGGCTTAATATATTAAAAACACTTTGGCCAATTTTAAACATATACAGCCTTATTCATAAAAAAACCTTAATTGAGGTTTGATCAGTTCATTAGTTAACAGACTGATTAAGCTTATTTGACAGTTGTTAAAAAGTATGATTCATTTACGCTTGCTAGCAGTCTGTTAGCTAATGAGCTGCTGATGGATGGATTAGACGCGTAAAGGTGCGGTCGCTTAAAAAATGGTGACGTTACGGAATCGCAACAAAATGTATGAGGAAACGGTGAGAAAACGTGACGCATACGACACGTCACTGCGTAAACGTGGCGGTTTGGTCGCACCCTTATGTTGTCACCTAGACAAATCATAGACCAAAAATGGCCTTATAGTGAATTAAAAAATAATTGGCAGCGAATTAGCGGGAAACCGAAAACATGGCTTCAGCCTAACACGACAGACGAGGCAGTGTGGATGTAGTTTCCTTTACCTTTCACGGAGGGGATAAACTTAAAACAAAAAAAACTGTCTTGCGTATGGTTTTGCTCTTGGCAAAATCAGCTGTTCACATTTGTGGCGGCCATTTTGTGAGTTAGCAAAGAGATAAAGGAGGGTCTACGGTCCGCTAACTTTCGGAAGACTTAACAGATCCTTGATGGACTGATTAGCGCTAATTGACGTTTATAAATCATGTTTATTTGCATCGGTCCTATAGAGAGCTTGTAGCGAGCCTCTAACTTTTTATGAATAAGGCTGATAAACTCAAGGTTTAACCTTTTCGCGGCCACGTCAAATACAAGAGACGTCACCCATACGCCAGACGTCTTTATTGCGCAGCATACGTAAAGCATAAGGTTCACATGTCAGATTGGGACAGTGAACGTTTTTAATATTTCTCCACGCATCTTCTCTTAGTCCTCTATTTGTATAATCGGGACATTGCGCATCCCATAATCGTCTATATATTCACCATATAGTTGTATTAATTGAAGACACCGCTCTTTATCCATGACGCTAACACGCGACGAACAAGCGAGGCACAACACAACCGTCCTGAGTGAGCGCGGCAAACGTGCTGAGGCGCCTTTGAGCATGGACAAAAACCGACACCGCGCGGCTCGGGTCGAGGCACGCTCGCCCGAGGCGAGACGTGCGTTCGCCTCGGGCGAGGCACGTCCTGACAGGTCGAGGATTTGCCTCACGAAGCTGCCGCGCGAGGCGGCTCGCTCAGTGAATACGCGGCTATAGAGGCACGGGTAGGACGACAAAGGGGACCGAGAGAGGTGCGGTCGCCTACCCCGCGCGCCCCGCAACCACAAGGGCGAGGACTCATTTAAGCGGTCGTTCTATAGTTAGTCGAAAATTTAATGGGTCCCAAATCACAAAAATTCGGTATCACGAAATTTTGAAAAAAATTATTCTTTATATTAATAATTAAATATTTTCAAAACTTACAATAGTTTGCCGCATCCACACCGATTTTAGTTAGCCATTTCATGATTAAATAATTATAACTAGTTTTAAAATCAATTTAGTCGGTCGTTTGATGGTAATAATTGGTTTTTGATTTGATTATGTGACGTATGATCGTATGCCATTTGGAATGGACGCTTTTTCTTTTTAAGAAGATTTAGATATTTTATGGCTTTCTAAGCGGCCAGTACCTAACAATACGAAATGAATTCGATTTTTTTTGGTAGTGTTGGCTAATCTGTCAAATGGTATTTTTTATTCAGTCTGTAATGCAGTTAGATTGAGTTAGATACAGTTTGTCTATAAAGTCGTCACATTAAAAAGTGGCAATGGCAATACTGTAGTGTCGTCCCGTTTTCTTATACTTATAGATTAGAAAGGGACGACACTACAGTATTGCCAGTTTTTAATGTCACGACTTTATAGACAAACCAAGACAAACTTACGTGTTTTCTCTTCATGCCATGCATGAAGAATATATTTTATGATTGTGCTAATGACTGTGTCGAAGGCTATGGAAATTTGTTGTTTCAAAAGAAGTGACAAAACTCACAAATCACCTATTCATAAATGTATATTGTATACCTACCTACCTACGTATGCAACGTACATGCCTATAGTTCGTTCCATCTAGCATTTCTTAGTCCCAACATTATTAACATGATCATTACCTAAATACTTAGCTTTACTTCGGGGCGATTTTAAAGAGCAGTTTGATAACGGCTCACTAATTTTTATCCGCGTTTAGGGTGCGACCACACCGCCGCTTAAAAAACGGTGACGTTACGGAATCGCAACAAAATGTATGAAGAAACGGTGAGAAAACGTGACGCATATACGACACGTCACTGCGTAAACGCGGCGGTTTGGTCGCACCCTTACGCCCAATCGATACCTTCATCGACCTTTATTTTATGCCAATTAACCGCACGTAGACAATATCGATTTTTTTATGTTAATTTTTGCATGTCATCATCACTACATAGTATAAAACAAAGTCGCTTTTTCTGTCCCTATGTCCTTGTGTCCCTATGTCCCTATGTCCCTATGTATGCTTAAATCTTTAAAACTACGCAACGGATTTAGATGCGGTTTTTTTAATAGATAGAGTGAATCAAGAGGAAGGTTTATATGTAGGTAGGTATAATACATGCATAATATACCGTGCGAAGCTGGGGCGGGTCGCTAGTATTCTCATATTATGACAAAACATGTGAAACTGTTTACCTTGATACCATCAATTTATCATGTTCTTAAGCAAATAAATGATTTATTATTATTATTATCATTTATAGCTATTTTAAGGGCCCGTCTCACCCCCTCTGTAAAGTTCCCGATATCTTAATTGTCAGTTATCTATCGTTACCCCGGTTTACTAAAATCTTTAGTAAATGTTATAGTAAAGCTAGACACTAGACAGTGTCGCTGCGTCAGTGACACGCAGAGTAGCGTTGAAAATGTCGGAAAAAATGAAATGATTTTTTCGGAAATTTATGAAATTTTCGTTTTTTCCGTTTTTTCCGGAAATTTTACGAAAAAAAACCTATAAGCCTAATGACACAACTGTGACAACTGAACTGAACTGACACCGATGTCAATGGCAAAGTAGGTCTATAGTCTATAATCATTCACCTATCCACCAGTATTAAGAAAAAAAATTTTCGTAAAAATCTAAAAAAAAAGCCGTTTGCAAAGAAACGGGTTTTTTCCGGAAATTTTCAACTACACCAGAGCCGCTTTGCTCGGAAGTCTAGCTTCAGGTAGTAATTATTATAATACTGGCACGCTGGCATTAGTGTAACGTTGTACGGAGTGCAGTAGCGAGGTGGCAACGAGGTGGGAGAGGGTCGCGGTTAAATAGTGATTAGCTGGCAATCGCCGCGGCGCGGAACAGCGGAGCCAAGGAGTCGCCCTCCGTCATTGACTTACGATAAACAACCAGACTCCCAATCACGCTCAAAAACTATCGGAAGCAAAAGTCTGCACGACGCGCCTATTGTTTAGAGTTTTGGTTCAGTCGTGTTTCGACCGCGCTTCGATAACAATGTACATGTCTCTTTCGCACCGTAATCTCAAACGCTTGAGAACAAGAGATGGCGTCGTGTTATTACTTCTCACGATCGTATGCAATTGACATTAAACATTACTGCCACGAAATAAGGTGTTAATTTGAACGAATATGTTAATGTTATCTGTGTAAGTTGATGTGTTGACACACACAATACATAGACAACGCCGCTCGGACGTTTCTTGAGGCACTTTTGTTTGCGATTGGGAGTCTAGTTGTTTATCGTAAGTCAATGCCCTCCGTTAACTAAGGGCTCGTTCAGAAATCATGTAATCATATTTGGCCTACTTTTCGATACGATTGCATGATTTCTGGACGAGCCCTAAAGACGCACCCGTAGGTCTATATTCAATATAACAATACAAAATACTCTTTATTGAACACCACAAATCATTACAAAACAATACAGAAACAAAGAACAAATCTAATCTAACTAATATTATAAATGCGAAAGTATGGATGGATGGATAGATGGATGGATGGATGTATGTTTGTTTGTTACTCAATCACGCCCGAACGGCCCAAGGGATCTGAATGAAATTCGGCACATAGATAGAGAAAAGTCTGGAATAGCACATAGGCTACTTTTTATCCCGGAAAATTGCGTAGTTCTCGCGTAATAGCGATAAACGAATTCTTTGCAGACGAAGTCGCTGGCAACAGCTGGTACATACATATTCATTAACTAGCTGTTGCCAGCGACAACTTTTCCGGGATAAAAAGTAGCCTATGTGCTATTCCAGACTTTTTTCTATCTATGTGCCGAATTTCATCCAGATCCGTTGGGCCGTTCTGGCGTGATTGAGTAACAAACAAACAAACATCCATCCATCCATCCATCCATCCATACTTTCGCATTTATAATATTAGTTAGATTTCCGACGCATAAAGAGGGGTGGTTTAAAGAGTAGGTACCCAGCTCTTTTCCAAAATGATGTATAAGTGCCCACACGTTAAGTCTAGCGATGACCTTGAATGCACAGAAGTATAAAATACTGTATCCGTGGGTGCGCAGATCCCCTCCACGTGACTCGTCACCGCTAGACTTACCTGCCGGCACGTATAAAGGCCGACAATGCACTGGCATCGCGTAAAGCGTTGCAGGTGTCTATGGACAGTGGTGATCATTTAACATCTGTTGACCCACTATAGTTCGTTTGTCTGGCCTCTCTAATTTAAATAAAAAGGTATTTATGACGTAAAACCTAAACCTTAATCTTTTTTTTGTAAATAAATCTTTTTCTTTCTTTCTTTCTTTTAAAATTAAATTATTAAGGGTTGTTTCTTAAACTGTAAGTTTTTCTAAATCAATTTACATTTTACTTGTTAAATCAGGAGTCTCTATAAATGTCGCTGTGCGGTTATTCAAACTCGGCGTCACTCGCGCCACCCGCCATTTTGCCCCCGTTGGGTGCTTTATTGATGCTACAACGAAATTCATGAAATACAGATTTTTTTAGCACATATAAATATCAAAATCGGTTTAGAAATGTAATTTATTTATTCAAATACAACAAACTAAATCAAAACAACATCATCTTCCTAGCGCTTTTGCCGGCATTTGCCACGGCTCAGTGAGCCTGGGGTCCGCTTTGACAACCTAATCCCAAGATTTGGAGTAGGCACTAGTTTTACAGAAGCGACTGCCATCTGACATTCCAACCCAGAAGGGTAACTAATCTTTATTGGGATTGGTCCGGTTTCCTCACGATGTTTTCCTTCACCAAAAACCTGATGGTAAATTTCAAATGTAATTTCGCACATAAATACCGAAAAACTCAGAGGTGCGAGCCCGGGATTCGAACCCGCGACCCGCGACCCTCTGCTTGAGAGGCCACAGTAGGCTTATTGTCTAACTCGCTCGCAATCGCCGTCGTGTTCATTTTGACAGTTCTTGTATGAATGTGACAGCGAGCTGATTCCGATGCCAATTGTCAGCCCATAAATGAACTGTCAAAATGAACACGATGCAGGTCATACCACTAGGCTACCACGGCTTTATTACGAGTAACAATATTATTTTACTCAACAATCACTACTTATATGTTGGGGTATAACCCGACTCGCACCCCTAATATAGGTAATGGTTAAATCTGTGTTTTGTTTGTTTTCTTGTCACGAGTGCATTATTAGTGCGTAGATGTTTTTTTTATGTGAATAGGAAGGTAAACGAGCAAGTGGGTCACCTGATGGTAAACGATCACCACTGCCCATAGACACCCGCAACCCCGGAGGGATTGCAGATGCGTTGCCAACCTAGAGGACTTAGATGAAATGCCTCTTGTGCCCGTAATTTCCCCGGCTGTCTTACTCTCCACACCGGAACACAGCAGTGCAAGCACTGCTGCTTAGCGGCAGGATTAGCGAGTAAGATGGTGGTAGCGATCCGGACGGACCTTGCACTAGGCCCTACCACCCGCAAACATACAGTTATAGGTATTTAAGTTTAGATTAAGGTACCTAGTTTAAGGTTTTATATATAGGTAGGTATAATCTTTTAGATCTTGTAAATATGTTTGTTTAAATAAATCTATCACGTTTTAACCCTTACGGGGTAGATAGAGCCTAAGGTAACAAGACCTAAAGGCCACGTTCAGCATGATGTGAGCGTATTGGACCCGCAACATATTAGCAAATATCAACGAACGTATACCTATTTACTTAAATTTAAACGTCTATTACACATTCAAATTTGTTAAACGTCCAAACAAACAAACAAATTCATAAATCAAACAAACAAGTTACCTTTACAAATATTAGTCCAACTTTCCCCTCAAAACTTGCCCTATAAAACACCTTGCCACAGCTAATAACACTTCATCAACTATTCACGATGCATCGTTACATTCTGTGACATACTCTGTCATAAGCGGAGTGGGCGTCGCCCGCTCGACCAATCGCGAGCGAGGAAATGATCTAATAATTAACATATTAGCCAATAGGAGCGCCGTGAAGCGTTACCTAACTAAACGCCTTGCCGCGTAATGAGTTAGTTTGCGCGCATTTTACACCGGCGTTGGTATCTTTTGATAAAAGTGTGTGATATCTTTCGTTTGTTCTTAAAAAATTGACAATCAATACGTTTTAATCAGAATCTAGGCAAGTCTTTGGTAAAATGTTCGCTAGTTAAAAAAAAACACCTGGTAGCACTCCGGGAGTGCCGGCAGCAGAAGTGAAAACTACACACACGCACACTCGCGCAAAAAAGAAAAAATACACAAGATTTGAACTGCGGTCACCTGAGAGAACACACTGATGTCCACACGCTGTACCACTAGGCCAAACGCACATACGTTAAAGCGACGAAATTAACGTACACTTCAAAAATCGATTGCGACTCTAGCTAGCTTCATTCGTATTTCAAAATAAGCTCTTAGAGGATCCTGATATCCTGGTACTTAAACTCTCCCTCCGTCTTACGTCTGACGCGAGTTTAATATTTTTTACCCATCCCAAAAAGCGCTCAGCGCCGCTAAATAAGTATAGATAACTAAGTATGTTAGCATAGATCAGTGCTGAAATAACTATAACGAGATCGAAAAATTTAACAGCTGTCGGCGCGTGTCAAAGGAAAGCCTTATTTCCGAGTGTCACTGGAAGGGCAGGACTTGGTCCGGTGCACCCTGGGCATCGGCTAATGATTTCCTGGCAGTTTGAGGTATCATTGACCCCTGGCTAAAAGCCCGACAGGGGGGAGGGGGGTCTTTTGACCGTGTTACCGCACACTCGCGGATTATTATTGTTTAGCCACGATAGAACCTTGTCGCAAAATGTCAATGTCAAAATGTTCTTCTTCTTCTTCTTTTAATAATATGGCCCCATCGATCGATGCGATGATTTCGCCAATGTCAAAGTAAAAAATACAGTATTCAAAAATCTTGTGACATAAAAATGTCGGCAACGTTGTACGGTAGAACACGGTCAAACGACCCCCTCCCCCCCTGTCGGGCTCTTAGCCAACGGACAATGATATCCCACGGAGACCGCCAGGAAATTATTAACCGATGCCCAGGGTGCACCGGACCAAGCACTGCTCTTCCCCTCGGACGGATCCAAAAACGAACCGCAGCTCTTGACCACACGCGAAGGTAACCCGACTCGCACCCCATGTCAAAATGTTATTGAAATTAGTTTGTCGACATGGCATTAAGTAGGTACCTACTTCACTATGACAGCCACATGACAGCGTTCCATGTAGGTATGCTCAACAATTAAAGTCCTCGAGTATGGCTGTCATTTTTTTTAAAACTGTCTTTTACTTTGACAAAGGCAATATTTTGACAGAGCCAATATTTTGTTATAAAAAAAGCGAGTATGAAAATGGTTTTCATCTATCTCGCCGTCTTTAGGTAGGTATACAGGATTATAATATGCTCCTTCTAAGTTGCCGATTTAATACTTTCATCTCCGTAGAGCGAAAAGTCACCAAATCGCAAAATTGCCAAAATTAAAATTATTAAATTAAAAATGGTTAAATTGAAAATAATTAAATTAAACTTCGCTCTACGGAGACGCTGTATTCTATTTGTATACCTACCTACTAGGTTCCCGCCCCAGCTTTGCGCGGCGGTTGCAATGATTACTTGCGGGTCGGGAGCAAAGATTTTCATTAACTCTACGTGAAGTAACCCGGTATCTTTGCTCTCAAGTATAGATACCTACTAAAAAAACACGGCGCTGTCTCAATTCAAACCAAGATATAATACTGCGTGCAACCAATTTACAAAAATCAAATTCAAACTTTTAATAAGTATAAGATCAAGTTTATAGGTGTTAGTTTACATTAAATATATACCTAGGTAGGTACCTTATCTTATCCTATGTTAGTTAGTTAATGAGGGTTGTTGGCTACTGGCTGGTTTGCGGCCTATTTTTACGTTTTGTTACTTGACATGTACTGTCGGGCAGATCTGGCTGCCTTGTGCCACGATTGTATTGTGTACTTTTGCCTTATAATTGAATATATTGATTTATTAGAAGGTGTTTCCATCATCCTCATTCATCCATTATACAGTCCACCTCCAGTAGCTATCAAGGGTCGTTTTTTTAATAACCTTTTTTAATCGTGCTCAGTGTGATTGTACTTAACAGCCTATACAATAATGTCTTTGGCAATGAAAACAAAACCTCAGACACCCCAATTTGTGATTAATATTATTTTGATTATTTGTGTGGTGTTAATGTTAAATCAATAATTTGTAGAAGACAGAACACAATATTATATGTAGCGTTGAAATTTTTCGGAAAAAATCCCGTTTCTTTCCAAACGGCTTGTTTTTTTTCGGATTTTTATGGAAAAAAAACCATGAATTTTCCCGCTTAATTTTTTCCGAAAAACAACGAAAAAAACGATTTTTACAGGTTTAAATTTTTTTTTAATCAGTTTTTTTCTTAATAATACTGGTGGATAGGATTATAGACTTACTTTGACATTGACATCAGTGTCAGTTCAGTTCAGTTGTCACGTTGTGTCGTTACGCTTATTGGTTTTTTTCGTAAAAAATCCGAAAAAACGGAAAAAACGAAAATTTTATAAATTCCCGAAAAAATAATTTTATTTTTTCCACAATTTTCAACTCTAATTTACCTATATGTAGTTAGATATAGTAGGTAGGTAAGGGATCAGCATCTCAAGACAAAGAGCGATACGATATGTAAGTACGTGTACCTAGCTACGTCAGTGACTTAGTGGTAATGCTTGTTTTTCTTTGAAACGCGCCGGCAGCTGTAATATTTTACAGCCTCTTCTTAGTAATTTCAGCTTCGAGTCTATCTAGCAACGTAGTCAGTAGGTATTCCATAATCTATGACATATAGTACCTACCTACACATTTTGAGAACCAACACCAACATTTTGATAATTCAACATTATGTTCCGGAATGACTGAAGCCCGATTTTTGAAATAACATAGTAGTAAAAATGCTATTAGAAAGTGGCGAAAAATTGTGCTGAACTTTGAAATACGAGCATGGAAATACGAGTCACTTTCGAGTGATGTGCGTTAAAAAAACGGGCCCCTGCGAAATTGACATCAATACCAGCCAGTAAACATTCAAAGAAAAAAAAGGTTTTTTATAGTGCAACACTCACGTCTCGCTTATCCGTCTTGCCAGTGATATCCTCGCAGCGAACTTGAACACAAACGCGTCACGTTTAAAGACCTTTCTCAGTGTTAGAGTAGTGCCACAATAGCGATATGGACCAGAGTGTGCCTCTGTATGAATTGGACCCGTGCGCGGCGCAGCACGGCGGCGCGCTCGCTGCTCTGAGACTCCTACGCAGCTACAACCATTTCCTGCCGCCAGGTAAGGAAGCCAAGCTCAACATTTACATTTAGACTGGGTACCATAAAAAACCGGCCAAGCGAGACTTGGAAGGTGGAAGAGCACCGAGGTTTCCGTACGAACCTGTAGAAAATTTACGGTTTTCGCAAATTTTCCTTTACAGCTGTGCTATGAGACGTTGCTTCGTTCGTACCAAATTTCAAGATTCTGAGTTCACGGGAAGTGCCCAGGGGCCTTACCATGACGTACTAATTCCGACGCAGTTTAAGTTTCAGCTGTCATTTTTAGTATGAATCTGACAGCGAGCGAACCTAAACTGAAACATTAAGACGTCATGGTACGGCCCCTGTAGGTTTTGATTACCTTGCGAGTTTCGAAAATTTGCGGAAATTTGTGGCACGGCTGTATCTTTTGATTGCGTTGGTTTAGAAATTTGATTTTTTCACAGCTCCAAGGGACAGTGTAGTCTTGAGTAGGTATTTGATATAAATTTCAGCTTGATACCTCCACCTGTTCCTGAGAAAAAGGGTCTTGACAGACGGACGGACGGACATCAGTGTTCAACTATCAGGGTTCCGCTTTTTCCTTTTAAGGTGCGAAACCCTAAAAAGAAAATAATACTTATAAGAAAACACCGGGTAGCACTCCGGGATTGCCGGTAGAAGTGAAAACTGCACACACGCACACTCGCGCAAATAGAAAGACTTTTCCTACATGAGATTTAATTTTGAACTGCGGTCATCTGAGATAAATCACACAGGGCTGTCACTTTTAGTATGAATCTGACAGCGAGCGAACCTAAACTGAAACGCATTAAGACGTCATGGTCATGGTAACCCCCCTGTTATTCCACACCTTATACCACTAGGTGAAACGCACATATGTTACAGCGACGAAATCGACGTACACTTCAAAAATCGAACGCGACTCTAGAGCTTCATAAATTCGTATTTCAAAATAAGCTCTTAGAGGATCTGATATCCTGGTACTTAAACTCTCCCTCCGTCGTACGCCTGACGCCAGTTTATCATTTTTTACCCATCCCAAAAAGCGCTCAACGCCGATAAGAAGTTTTAACTTCAAAAGAAATACTCTCTCGTGTCAGCAAGTCTCGGTGACTGGATTTGGTCTTAATGACACCTCGTACACCGGATGACCCCGGGAACTCTGCGCAGTTGACTCACCGATCGATCACTATAGCGTCATTAGCCCTGTCATTACCGGACGCACCTGCGCGTTCCCGGCGTTCCACACGGCAGCGGTGCGTCGCGGTGCCAACAATCGGCGCAGCGCGGCTATAGCATGAGTGCGCGAGAGCTGTGGCGCGCTGTTAGACTATAGTTGTGTGTGCTACAGTTGTAGGCAAACGTCTTGAGGAAGAACGACGTGGAAGGGGTAAGTTCGCGCATGTACTTTTATACCAGAGAGACGCTAAATTCACTTCTGCGCATTCAAGGTCATGCTCAAGATGTTTGCCGGCAACTATCCCCGTAATTTTCTTACTGTGGGGGGGGGGGGTAAGTACCTTTCCCACCTATACTTTAAGCTCTGTCTACCCCTAAGGGATAAGGGTGCGACCAAACCGCCGCGTATACGCAGTGACGTGCCGTATGCGTGACGTTTTCTTACCGTTTTTTCATACATTTTGTTGCGATTCCGTAACGTCACCGTTTTTTAAGCGGCGGTGTGGTCGCACCCTAAAGACATGATTTACGTATGTAACTGCTGCATAAGCTGACCGTTGGTTTTGAGCACGGTCAGCGGACAAATCTGTGTCTATTTCTCGCCACACATTGACGGATGTGTCCGCCAGACACCCGCCAGGCAGCTCCGACGGACAAATCCAGACGTGTATGGCTAGCGAAATTCTTTTTTTTCCGGGTAGGACCTCGTGTAAGGTTCGTCCGGATCGCTACCGTAAATTATTGCTGATACACACCTACTCAGTTAAACGAAACGCCACACCCACAAACAGCACTTAAAAATAATCTCTTCTTCTTCAGCCTGTGGTCAACCCATTGTTGGATATATATTAGCCCCCTTATTCATAAACGCACTATAGGCCTCTGCTAAGTTAGTAATCGTTTGTCCTTATCTGTGAAAGGTAAATGTCAAAGTGACAGATAAGGACAAACGATTACTAAGTTAACAGAGGCCTATAGTGCGTTTATGAATAAGGGGGTAAGTCTCTTCATGAGCGCGCCAAGTAGTGCGGTCCCATGCCATTCGCATCCAGCCGCTTCCCGCTATCTTTGCGATATCAACCCATCGAGCAGACTATCCCAACCCTGCGTTAAAAATAAAATCATCGACATATCAAAACGATACAAGATCACAATTGATTCCGCACGACACCGATACGATCGCATCGCGTGGCGCCACTCGCGTAGTAATTAAGTGCAATTAGGTGCGCTTCACCCGCGCCCTGTGAACCTTGCACCCTGCACCCTGCACCACCCAGGTGGCAACACCTGCCGAGGGCCGACACGTGACGGACTATATTCATAATCATGATCGGAGCGGGGCCGGCGCATCGCGCGTTGACATTGATTAGACTTGTATGCACAAACACAAATCACGTGTCGCGTAACGCCGCGGCGTTTAGGTTCACTTGGTCCACATTCCCATTTTGTTCACATTCCTACTTCGACCAAAATCCCACTTCGTCCGCAATCAATTCCCAAATCGTCCGCTTCCCATTTTGTCAGCATTCCCATCTCGTCCACTTCCCATTTTGTTAGCATTCCCATCTCGTCCTCTTCCCATTTTGTCAGCATTCCCATCTCGTCCACTTCCCATTTTGTCAAGATTCCCATCTCGTCCACATTCCCAACTCGTCTGCATTCTCATTTGGTCCATATTCCCAGTTCGTCCGCATTCCCATTTCGTTCACATTCCCAAGACACAACATTAAAAAAATACAATTGAATTGATTACTTTTAAAAGTTTGCTCCAGTTGCGGTGGAAGTGGGAATGTGGACGAAGTGGGAATGTGGACGAAATGGGAATGTGGACGAAATGGGAATGTGGACGAAGTGAGAAGAGGACGAAGTGGGAATGTGGACGAAGTGGGAAGAGGACGAAGTGGGAATGTGGACGAAGTGGGAAGAGGACGAAGTGGGAATGTGGACGAAGTGGGAAGAGGACGAAGTGAGAATATGGACGAAATGGAAATGTGGACGAAGTGAACCTAAACGTGCCGCGGGTGGTAGGGCCTTGTGCAAGGTCCGTCCGGATCGCTACCACCATCATACTCGCTAATCCTGCCGCTAAGCAGCAGTGCTTGCACTGCTGTGTTCCGGTGTGGAGAGTAAGACAGCCGGGGAAATTACGGGCACAAGAGGCATTTCATCTTAGCCCTCTAGGTTGGCAACGCATCTGCAATCCCTCCGGGGTTGCGGGTGTCTATGGGCAGTGGTGATGGCTTACCATCAGGTGACCCACTTGCTCGTTTGCCTTCCTATTCACATTAAAAAAAAAATACGCTAATTTGACTGACAGTTACGTATTTGCGGCTTTTGCTGTGGAGTGGAGACCCTGGGACTGTGGGGACCCGAAGCAAGAAACCTATTTAAGACTTTAAAAAATATATATATCAAAATCCACAGGAGACCAGGGCTCTTTCCTCGGGCAACGTATAGGTCTGTATTGCTATCCAGCCAGCACTAGCCAGCATTATCGGGCACCTTGCCCAATGGCAACGATCTGGGCGATATTTGTTTTTTTTTAAATGTGAATCGATCACCACTGCCCATAGACACCCGCAACCCCGGAGGGATTGCAGATGCTTTGCCAACCTAGAAGACTTAGACGAAATGCGTCTTGTTCCCGTAATTTCCCCGGCTATCTTACTCTCCACACCGGAACACAGCAGTGCAAGCACTGCTGCTTAGCGACAGGATTAGCGAGTAAGATGGTGGTAGCGATCCGGACGGACCTTGCACAAGGCCCTACCACCCGCAAACATACAGTTATAGGTATTTAAGTTTAGATTAAGGTACCTAGTTTAAGGTTTTATATATAGGTAGGTATAATCTTTTAGATCTTGTAAATATGTTTGTTTAAATAAATCTATCACGTTTTAACCCTTACGGGGTAGATAGAGCCTAAGGTAACAAGACCTAAAGGCCACGTTCAGCATGATGTGAGCGTATTGGAAAGGGGATTCAAATAGTGATGGGTTGCTAGCCTCATCGCCTATAACACGATTGCTACAATTTTCGCCAATGCTACTAAGGTTAAAACAAACAGTGTTTAAACTTGTTATAAATCAAGACAGCAGTTATCCAACGCATGGTGGCTTACAGAGGGTGTTGCTGCGCCCGCAGGTGTTAGTACCCACGGCCTTTGATCGGAAGGGTTACGACGATTAACAGTTCGAGCTTTTGGGTGGGGTGTTGATTGTACCATCCGAACGGGTAGGTATGTGAGGAAATCAATGGAAACAGCCAACTAATGTTACGTGTAACATCATAACGTTAAATTTTATTGACGGCTATCGCGTGTGAATTTGCGAAGAGGCGCTTTGTGTCGCGTGAGGTCCAATATTACACTAAGCATACTGACAGCGAGCGAACCAATATAAACTGAATTGGAATTGAATCGCTTTAAGCCGTCACGGAAAGGCCCCTGCAGTGGCCATTCTCAGTGGCCCGTCAGAAATGTCTGAATTGTCCGTCTGACCAGAGCCTCTAGTGTAAGTTTTCGCATATAAAAACGTCTCGAACGCGTTCACGTAAACGTCTCAATTACTATGGAAAATTTGGCAGCGCCACTTGCGGATCGAAACGGCAACAAACTGTTCCCATAGTATTTGACATTTTAACGCAAACGCGTTCGAGACGTATTTTGTGACCGAAAACTTACACTAAGCATACTTAGGCTTATTGTCTAACTCGCTCGCAATCGCCATCGTCTTCATTTTGATAGTTCATGTACGGGCTGACAATTGGCATCGGAATCAGCTAGCCGTCACATTCATACAAGAACTGTCAAAATGAACACGATGGCGATTGCGAGCGAGTTAGACAACAAGCCTACTGACTGATAAAAAAGTTAAGCAGCCTTTTCTTCGAGGGTAGTAAGTATACCTAGTGGTAGCGATACGAATGCACCTAGCAGGGCATAACCTGCATTTTTTTAATAATTAACAATCCTGAAGGTGAATTATTAATGTAAAACCCCGCCTAACTGGCAGCTGGTAGTGGTAGCCCGTGCAGCCATGAATAATAGAGGGCGGTTAAACGCGGGGGCGCAGAAGTATTGCTTAAACCAATATTTATCAAAGACTTAGCTGAACTAATGTTTGCTGGTTTTTTAACCCCCTTTTCATTTAGGTAGCTTTTTACCCGCAGCTAGCGTTCCTCCTTTAATAAGCTCTTACA
The DNA here is from genome assembly GCA_963854515.1 of Pandemis heparana. Taxonomy (NCBI): domain Eukaryota; kingdom Metazoa; phylum Arthropoda; class Insecta; order Lepidoptera; family Tortricidae; genus Pandemis; species Pandemis heparana. The sequence goes on from OY978032.1 coordinate 3,458,279, forward strand.
TGTTACTTAAACTTGCATCGTATGTTATAGGTACGTACAGTCCGTACAGATCTGTCATAAAGAGCAGTGTCCATAAGATTGAGAGTCACAAGGAGGCACATTAAAGTCCTTGGCTGAGAGGACGGAGCTGGGATTCTGTAAAGAATAGGCTGCCATTGCCACCAACATTACATGTTATTATATAATAAAGTCAAAAGTTTATTTTGCAAATAGGCCGCCGAGGGCTCTTTTACATGTCTTTTTTTGAATCTACCAGCGCATTCGGAAAGACCATCATTGTCAAGAAGAATGCGCCGCAAGAAACTTGGCAGAAAGTCATTTTTTCAAAATAAAATAGATTTACAATAGTACTTAAATTCTACTTAACTTACCTAATACAATTAATACATTTTATAAAAGGGATGTAAAAGGTCCCTAAGTTAAGTCCGTACCTTAAATTACATTGGTCTATAGTAGAGATGTATAAAGTCTCTACTGGTCAAAGCGAAACAAAATATGCGATAATGATAAGAAAGAGAAAGCAAAAGCAAAAAGTGAATAAAAATAATCTAAGTGTAGTGGAGGTGTAAAACGCCTCCACCGTCAAATAAGTTAATTGGAGATATCTCCAATGTCGATGAGAAAAAGAGCAAAAAAAAAATATATTATATATAATAAAAAATATGAAATATGCATTTCATGTCAAGTAAGTAACTGATAAGCTTTTGGATTCCGAAGGCAAGCTTACGTCTGCCGCCCCCAATGTTGGCTCACACGAGCTCATGTCATGCTCTGAAAGCAGAGCGGTACCGAGGGCATGCATCACTTCCGTCCCCACAGGCTCGCTATGGGGACGTTTTAGGAACTTCGACGCTGCTAGCCTGTAACTAGACAGTAAATGAAAAAATAAAACAACAAAAGAAAACGGAAATCCATAAGCTTAACAATATACCTACCTAATACCTAACTTAGCACACATACACATACGACATAGCAATATTTATGTCCTTGTAAATAATTAATAATAATAAAAATAAAAATATTACTAAAGTAAAAAGAAAATAATAATACAAACTAATTATAACAGGTAGGCACAATATTTAAATTGATAAGATGCTAATATTGATAATGTCTATATAATCTTGCATTGCATGTTATTATATAATGTTACATTCTATTGCGCCGCCAGTCGTCACTTTGGTTTTCAACAGCTTTCAAATTCTACAACAGCCGAATGTTATACTGTGGTTATACTAAAACAAATTAAAAACTGAACTAAACCAAATCTTAAAATATAAAATGAGGCCCCCGTGGCGGTAGTACCACAGACGCTGGTAGCATTCCCCCTTTGGACAGCTTAGCGAATACGCTGTCCAAGGAAGCTGCCAGCTCTGCGATCACCCGTGGCGTCTATTAGCCTCTTCGAAATATCTTTGAAGAGGCTAATAGCGCTAGGACCCCTACTTTTATATTAATTTATCTTAGCTGAGTAGATTTACTATTATGTAAGTACCGGCGCGACTTCGTCCGCGGAGAAGTACCAATTTGTTGCGAAGCTCATTAAACCAACTTATACGGCCCTGTGGTTAAAGCTCTAAGTGACGTGTCAGTGTCACCTACCCATAAACTATACTCTTCAAGTTTTAAGAGCTGTTTTCAGTGCGCGCGTGAACTGGCCTTATACTCCGAAATCCGATTTTCGAAGTTCGTTTCGTGCCGTTCCGCTCTCACTAATAATTATTAATTTGAGAGTGAGAGGGACGGTGTGATACGAACTTCGAAAATCGGATTTCAGAGTTGCCCCCCTGGGGCCGTACCATGACGTCTTAATGCGTTTCAGTTTAGGCTCGCTCGCTGTCAGATTCATACTAAAAGTGACAGCTAAAACTTGAACTGCGTCGGAATTAGGACGTCATGGTAAGGCCCCTGAGGAAGGATAAAGGACAGTTTTTTTTATCCTACTTGACAACTTTTTCGTAATAATTAATTTACCTATTCGCCTATTGTTACTATATTATTTCTGTATACCTACCTTTCTTTCTGTTTTGATTGTTATATGTGATGTTCAATAAAGAGTTAGCGAGTTAAAGAGTTCTTACAAAGCGGTATATTGTTGGCAATGTATCTAGAATCCAGTCTAGAGTATAATTGATGGAAGGCCCCCGGTTGGTTCCAGATGTCCCCAGCATGGTGGGCCCACTGCTGGCCGCGCTGCCGCCGCCGCCGTGCCTGCCGTACTGCCAGCACCTGCCCGTGCGCAGCCCACAAAGTAAGCTGAGGCCTTACCGTGACGTCTTAATGCGATTCAGTTTAGGTTCGCTCGCTGTCAGATCCATACTAAAAATGACAGCTAAAACCTGAACTGAGTATGTATGTACTCTTTTATCCTACTAATATTATAATGCGAAAGTTTGCGGGTGGTAGGGCCTTGTGCAAGGTCCGTCCGGATCGCTACCACCATCTTACTCGCTAATCCTGCCGCTAAGCAGCAGTGCGTTCCGATGTGGAGAGTAAGAAAGCCGGGGAAATTACGAGCACAAGAGGCATTTCATCTTAGCCCTCTAGGTTGGCAACGCATCTGCGATCCCTCCGGGGTTGCGGGTGTCTATGGGCAGTGGTGATCGCTTACCATCAGGTGACCCACTTGCTCGTTTTCTTTCCTATTCAAATAAAAAAAAAAAAAAGTTTGTGTGGATGGATGGATGGATAGTGTGTATGTTTGTTCCTTCTTCACGCTGAAACGACTGGACGGATTTGGATGATATTTGGGAAGGAGCTAGCTGGTACCCTAGATCAGCGGTTCTCAAACTTTTTCGGTGACGGAACCCTTTTAGAAAGCGAAATACTTTACGGAACCCAGAATGAGAGGTGTTTTGAATTATTTCGAAATGATTGCGGAGCTCTCACGACGACTTCGTGGAACCCCTACGAAGGCTTCGTGGAACCCTAGGGTTCCGCGGAACACACTTTGAGTATAGCTGCCCTAGATTAACACATAGGCTACTTTTTATCCCGGAAAATTGCATAGTTCCCGCGGGATAGTGATAAACATGTCGAAGATCGTAGCTGCCTATGTATGTCTAACTATACGCGGACGAAGAAAATGTTGTTGAATGTTGAGCGAAATTGAATCCCATTAAGAGGGTGCATCCGTGCTGAGCTCGCAACGTCGCATTTTTGGTGATTTTTTGCGATTATTTCACAGAAATTGAATGAAAGTATCAAATATCCGTCTGTAGTGTACTTCGTTTTTAGTGTATTAATGTGTCCAATGCAATAATTAATGGTGATGGACTTTTATTTTCGTATTAAAGCGATAAAATACTATATCTCGTTTAATAAGAAAAGAAAAGTCCATCACGATGAATTATTGCATTAGACACATTAATACACTAAAAACAAAGTGCACTACAGACGGACATTTGATACTTTCATTCAATTTCTATGACATAATCGCAAAAAATCACCAAAAATGCGACGTTGCGAGCTCAGCACGGATGCACCCTCTTAAGATTAAGACGTCATCGGCACAGTACATATAAGCACAAGCAGTAGGGAATCTACGAACAAATCGGTCGAAACGAACGCACACATAGACACGCGCTTTTACACGGCCCCTAAGCGGATCTCGCGGTGCCGTCAGTCGCGAGTGGCGCATTGAGACGAGCGGCCGTGTTCGTTTTAAACATGCCAAAAGCGTATTGCGCAGTGTACAGCTGCTTGAACTCGGCTTCTTCAAAACCGGAGCTTTCGTATTTTAAACTCCCTGCTGATGTTGAAAGGTAAGAATGATACTATATTATTATGAAATAAAATGTATATATTATTTTTATAACGAGAAATGTCAGATTTCACTTCTCCGACAAATGCTTTTTCTGTTAAATAAAACGTTTGGCTGTTTAGATGATAAGTAAGTAGTTGCCGTATATTATAGACCGTGTTTTTGGTGAAAAAAAATTCTACGGACTTTCATTGTTATCATTTTGCATCTATAGTATATGTATATTATAGAAAACTACACTTGAAGGATAACTTGTCAAATTTATACCTATAGGTAGGGCAAACCTTGGTTAAAAAAAAACTATAGTCTGGCAGCTAAACCACTGCAGCCAGATGACACTTCCAAATGTCATTTTACGAAATAATGATACCACATTTATTTCACTAGTGCTCGACTAAGGTCACGTAATGAATGATTTGATTATTGAACGAACGAAATATTTTATGAATGTCACATCCTTAGTTTAGTATATTTTAAATTAAAAGCGATACTTTTGATGGGTTCAAGGTTCATATTAATGAACAAAAACGACTTTTACATTTCCACTCCGAACTGCAACCAAACTCAAAACTTTAAAGGCTTGGTCCGCTGATTCGGAATAATTTAAGTTTTTAAGTAAAGTAAAGAGATAGAAAAAAATATTAATGCGATCATAGTTGTTTCATTTATGGCAAAATGGGGAATGAGTTGAAAATTGGTAACTGATTTGACATGCTTCCAAATCGCGCTCTTACACTACTACTAACTAGAAAACATACAAAAAACCTTAAACCTTATTGAACAAATAATTTTATTAAAATTCGCTTTGAAAATTCACTATTTCAACATAATTGACGAAAATGAATTTCATTATATCGTTCATTCTTTTATTCACTCACTAACTCACATCACTATTTAATATTCGCCAAAAACTGACAACACTGAAAGTGTCATCTGGCTGCAGTGATTTATCTGCCAGACTATATTCAATTTAACTAAAATTAAATCGACAACCCTAACGCTTTATTGGAGCGTAGGTACTTATTTCAAAAAGTAGGCCTATCTTCCCTACTGCTTTAGCTTATATATATACTGTGTCATCGGTAAGGCCCCTGATTTGAGGAAGCAGCACACAGGGCTGTATTTTTGTAAGCCAGGCAAGCCAGGCAATCATATGATTGAAGCCAGGGGCTCTGGGGCACACAGTTATCTAATAGTGGATTGTACACCGAGGGGATAAAGCACTGTATTATATCACGGACACGATATTGAATCCTGAGTACAGCGAAGGACCCCAGATTCAACTCCCGAGCGTAGCGAGGGTGTTCTGAGACAGTTGTGCAGTTTTACGGTTTTATTTATTTGTCTCCAGGCCTACACAGCGCCGCGGAGGAGCGCCGGCGTGGCGAGAAGCGCCCCATCCCACCGGAACTCAAGGATGACAAGTACTTCGAGCGGCGCAGGCGCAACAACCAGGCCGCCAAGAAGTCGAGGGACGCGCGCCGCATCCGCGAAGACCAAGTACACTCGCGGTCTTTAATTGTTGAGCCACGATAGAACCTTGTCGCAAAATGTCAATGTCAAAATATTATTGAAATCTGTTTGTCAACATGGCGTTACTTTTTGGGAAATTGCACAATAGAGAGATCTCTCTCCAGGCAGTGTTATTGCCTGGGGACCGAAGTCCGAAGGAAGAGAGTTGGAAGTTGTATATATGCATCCGTGTTGAGAAACTTCGTTAGCGCGATGTAGGATACGTCAGTTTAGTTCATATGTGGCGAGATAGATGTCGCCACATATTCACTATGACAGCGTTCCATGTATGCTCAACAATTAAAGTCCTCGAGTGTACAGTCGCGAACCGAGACTGTTGTGTCACTTACCATTCGCAATCTATTTTAATTCCCCTTTCTACATCTACAATCGTGCTAAATATAGCCTTTAGGTCATGTTACCCTAGACTCTGTCTGGGCCAATATTCGAGCGTTTCGACCGCGCGGATCTTGCGTCATTGTCGTCCCACAATTGACAACATTTCATTTTTATAACACCTGAAAATGTATATATGGTTCGAAAGCATTTTGCCTCCCGATCACTGCAATATGTTTATATAATTTTAATATCGCTTATTATAGAAAATAAAAAATAATTAAAAATATGGCCTAATTTTACCAAAACTACCACAGGATAGGTGAAACGCCTTTGCTTTTTTCACGAGAAAAAATAAGCGATCATAATTTTGTATTTTTGACAACTTCAAAGTACAAGGGGGGCAACTCTGAAATTCTTTGGAACAACTTTGGATTTATAAGCTAAATGCAGCATCGATACTGTGTTTCGTTGTCATGAAAAGTTAATTCTCAGCATCATCTCTTTTAATAATGGTATATGCTGAGACAATAAGGACGAAAATAAAACGCCGAAAAAACGCTGAATATTCGCCCATCTACCGTGTGAAGTTTCGAATCCGCACTGGGCCCGCGTGGGAACCATAGCCCAAGCCCTCACATTCTGAGAGGCCTGTGCCCAGCAGTGGGACGTATATAGGCTGGAGAGGAGATGAACATGCTTTTGTATCTCCAGATAGCGTGGCGTGCCTGCCTGCTGGAGCAGGAGAACGCGTCGCTCCGCGCGCACGTCGCGGCGCTCCGGCAGGAGGCGCTGGCGCTGCGGGCGCTGCTGGCGGCCGACGAGCCCGCCGTGCCCACCAGCACCACCTCAGACTGAGCCGAGAGACTGCCGCGGCTACTGAGACTGAGTGATGAGCGATGAGACTGCGTGTGCTGTGCTAACTGTCATGTGAATCTCTAAAAAAAACGTTCGGGAAATCGCTGAGCTTAAGAGACAGTTGTATATCTTAGCCTATTCACTCGCTGGTATTACACGGAATCTGGGGCCTTACCTGACGTCCTAATTCCGACTCCGTTCAAGTTTTAGCTGTCACTTTTAGTATGAATCTGACAGCGAGCGAACCTAAACTGAATCGCATTAAGAGGGCGCATCCGTGCTGAGCTCGCAACGTCGCATTTTTGGTGATTTTTTGCGATTATTTCACAGAAATTGAATGAAAGTATCAAATATCCGTCTGTAGTGCACTTCGTTTTTAGGATATTAATGTGTCTAATGCGATAATTTATCGTGATTGACTTTTATTTTCTTATACATACATACATACATACATATCGTCACGCCTCTTTCCCACAGGGGTAGGCAGTAGGTAGGTAGGTAGGGGTATTTTCTTATTAAACGAGATATAGTATTTTATCCGTTTAATACGAAAATAAACTGATACTGTTAGACAAACTGTACGGAATAGGCGTAAGAGGTATCTCACACAAATGGTTTGCATCATATTTAAAAAACCGGGAACAATGTGTTGAGATACAAAATTACAATCATCAAACAGGCGAAATAACGTATGTCAAGTCAGATGTACTACAAATGGAAAATTCAATTCCCCAAGGGAGTGTTACCTCTTGTTTGCTATTTTTGATTTACATAAACGACCTTCCAAAAGTACTAAAAGAGACATGTGTCTTGTTTGCAGATGACGTATCATTACTAACTTCTTGTACAAGCAGCCTACAACTACAACAAGACTTAAATACTCTTTTTGATAAGCTTGTGGATTGGATGAATGATCACAATTTAGAAATAAATTTTTCAAAAACAAAATTATTACAGTTCAGACCACACCAAAAATTACCTCTAAGTATAAATTTTTCATACAAAAGCTTAAAAGTGGAATGCGTAGATACGTTCACACTACTTGGTTTTGATATTGATTCGAATGTCAATTGGAAAGCGCACGTTAAGAAGCTCAAAACTAAATTATCAAGTTTCGCATACGCTTTAAGAGAGTTGAAAAAAAACACAAATATGGAATGCGCTTTGGCCGCCTACTACGCCTATGCCTACTCGCGTCTTAAATACGGCATTATTCTTTGGGGAAACAGCACTGACATTCAAGACATATTTATTTTGCAAAAAAAGTGTGTACGGATACTCGCCAATATAAAAAGTCCCGAAAGTTGCCAACCACATTTTAAAAATCTTAAAATCTTAACTCTAACATCTATATATATCTTTGAAATGTGCAAATTTGTTAGGAAGTACCCACAGTTCTATACGAAGATAAAAGACCAAACGCGACGCTTTGAGACAAGATTTAAGAATAATTTAGCTACAATACCTGGATCAAAACTAAAACTCCACAAGTCGAGCCCAAATTCAATGGCAATAAAAATTTATAATAAAATTTGCGACCAACTAAAAAATGAAGCAAACGATAATAAATTTAGCAAACTACTTAAGCAGTTCTTATTAAAAAAAAGTTATTACTCGCTTGAAGAATATTTTAATGATGATTTTTCTTAAAGTACTATTTACCTACTTAGAATTTAAATTATATTTTTACCTATGACATTGTACACATGCAAGGAATACTGACATATTTAATTAATTATTTCAATCTTATGCTTTAATTTAGGACTCTTGACATTGTAATTGTAATATTTGACATGCCTACACCGGATATATTCATGAATTTAATTCTATTGACTAAATTTTGTGCTAAGAATAATGACATTGCAATGTAATAATATTGTAAAATCGACATTCATTTATGTAATAGTTTATTTTATAGCCTATTTTTATCTTTTTAATCTATTTTTATAATCTTCAGTGAAATCCAATTTATCAATTATTGTAAGTCTAGTTTCACATAATATATATTTAACTCATTTCTTTTATGTAACTTCGGCCTATCTCTCCCTCTCTAAAATGCTGCGCCCAACAGGGTTTCATATGTTTTAATGTGTATATTGCCATCATTTTTTTTGTACCTATGACATGTGAATTGCATTAAATAAATAAATAAATAAATAAATAAAAGTTCATCACGATTAATCATTGCATTGGTCACATTAGCTGGGGCAATAAGCGATAAAACCTTGCACTTTTGTCTCGGAAGACGCCACTTGGCTCGATTGTTCCTTAGGTCATTCTGAGTAGATTTAGCCCTGGAGGCCTAAAGTTACCCCCTGCTGGTAGCCAGGGATAGGGGGGGGAAGTTTGCATCTCCCGCGTTGCAGTTGGACCTCGTTTACTGTCCACTTATAGCTATTAGGGCAAGTTTGGTATCATTTTCGTATAATTTAAGGATGGGGAATCCTTTTCTGGAACAAAATTTTTACCTTACCATAGAAAAAAAACAAGAAATTGAAAAAAGAAAAAAAAAACTAAAAAAAAATATTTCGAAATTGTTTTCTTACAGGCATACTACGGCGATTTTTGGTAATTAAAAAATATGACGTTATAGTCTATTTATTCTTGAATCTTAAAAGTATTACTTGAATAACCACTTCTCAATAAAAAGTTTGTCAAAAAAAAAAAACGTTTATTCGGCAACTTTGGCTTTACCTGTTTGGAGCCCAGTTACTGTCCACTAATAGCTACTAGGGCAAGTTTGGTATCGTTTTCGTGTAATTTAAGGATGGGAAATCCATTTTTGGTACAATTTTTTTACCTTACCATAGAAAAAAAACAAGGGATTCGCAAAAAAATATAATCACAAAAAAAAAATTTGAAATTGTTATCTTACATGCATATTAAACCGAATTTCAGTAATTAAAAAATATGATAATATAGCCTATTTAATTTTAAATCTAAAAAGTATTACTTAAATAACAATTTTTGAAGAAAAAGTATGTCAAAAAAAATGAAAACGGGTGTTTGGCAATCCTAGTTTCACCTGCTTGGAGCCCGGTTACTGTCCACTTATAGCTACTAGGGCAAATTTGGTATCATTCTCGTGTAATATAAGGATGGGGAATCCATTTCTGGAACAAACTTTTTACCTTACCATAGAAAAAAAACAAGAAATTGGTAAATAAAATCACAAAAAACAATGTTTAGAAATGGTTCTCTTACACGCATATTACACCGATTTTTAGTAATTAAAAATTATGATGATATAGCCTATTTAATCTTGAATCTAAAAAGTATTACTTAAATGACCATTTCTGAAGAAAAAGTATGTCAAAAAAAAAACGGTTGTTTGGCATACCTGGTTTCACCTGTTTGGAGCCCGATTACTTTCCACTTATACTTAGCTACTAGAGCAAGTTGGTATCATTTTCATGTAATTTTAGGATGGGGAATCCATTTCTGGAGCAAACTTTTCACTTTACCATAGAAACACAATCAAGAATTTGTCAAAAAAAATCATAAAAACCATTTTCGGAATTGGTCTCTTGCAGGCATACTACAGTGATTTTTGGAAATTAAAAATATGATGTTATAGCCTATTTAATTGTGAATCTTAAAATACAGTAGTATCGAAAGCTTGCCACCACCTCAAGACGTTCCAAAGCAACATTTTCTTCGAGCTGTATACCAAAGAGGACATGTATGAGATCAAATCTTACAGTCCCATCAAGACCTGCCATACCCTTCTAAATGTGCATGGTACACAGAAAATCAAATGTGAAAACCGGTGTGGACCACGATACCGTCTTCGAGAAAGATATCAATCGTCGAATCCAACTTGAATGGGCAGCGTTTAGGAAACTCCGCATCCGCAATGTCTTTTGATAAATTCCTTAGTTCCTTAAGACGAAATTCATTAACCAATGTGTGTTGCCAGTGATTACTTATAGATCCGAGATATGGTGCTTCCGGTGCTTCACTATAGGCCTTATAAATAGGCTCAGTTTTTCAGCGAGCTATGGAGTGCTATGCTTGGGGTTTCTCTACAGGATTGAATCAAAAATGAGGAGATACGTAGAAGAACAGCGGTCACCGACATAGCCAAGCGAATTATCTCGTTGAAGTGGCAATGGGCAAGCCATATAGCACGGAGAACAGATGGTCATTGGGGCCGAGAGGTTCTCGATTGGAGACCGCAGATCGACAAGCGCAGCTTACGACGACCACCAACGAGATGAACGGATGACCTGGTTAAAGTCGCGGTTTCACGGTGGATGCAAGCCGCTACCAACCGAGGCTACTGGAGGTCATTGGGGGTGGCTTGTCCAATAGTGGATGTCCTACGGCTGATATGATGATAAAATGCAAATTAACATGTGCAAATAGAAGGCGCAACTGTATCAAAAGACAGTTAAAATTTACAGATCGTAAGAGTTCAGTGCAATAAGAACAATTTTAATGCAGCTTTCAAATTTTTAGTTATAGTGCCCCCCCGTACTTTTTTTCCTGACTATCGTGGGAGTCTAAGTACTTCATGTTTTTAGAAAAAACTTGGTCGGTAAGAACTTGAGCACCCCATATTAAAGCACGAACAAACAGGTGAAATCAGGTATGCCAAATAAAAGTTTTATTTTTTTTGGCAAACTTATAAATTAGAAGTGGTCATTCAAGTAATACTTTTTAGATTTAGAATTAAATAGGCTATAGCATCATATTTTTTAATTACCAAAAATCGCTGTAGTATGTCTATAAGAGACCGATTTTTAAATTTTTTTTTGCGATTTTCATATTTTTTTGCTATTTCATGTTTTTTTTCTATGGTAAGGTAAAAAATTTGTTCCAGAAGTGGATTCCCCATCCTAAAATTACACGACGATGATACCAAACTTGCCCTAGTAGCTATAAGTGGACAATAACCGGGCTCCAAACAGGTGAAATTAGGATTGCCAAACAACCGTTAATTTTTTGACATACTTTTTCTTCAAAAATGGTCATTTAAGTAATACTTTTTAGATTCAAAATTAAATAGGCTATATCATCATAATTTTTAATAACTAAAAATCGGTGTAATATGCGTGTAAGAGAACAATTTCTAAATATTGTTTTTGTTTTTTTTTTTACCAATTTCTTGTTTTTTTTTCTATGGTAAGGTAAAAAGTTTGTTCCAGAAATGGATTCCCCATCCTTATATTACACGAAAATGATACCAAATTTGCCCTAGTAGCTATAAGTGGACAGTAACCGGGCTCCAAGCAGGTGAAACTAGGATTGCCAAACACCCGTTTTTATTTTTTTTGACATACTTTTTCTTCAAAAATTGTTATTTAAGTAATACTTTTTAGATTTAAAATTAAATAGGCTATATCATCATATTTTTTAATTACTGAAATTCGGTTTAATATGCATGTAAGATAACAATTTCTAAATATATTTTTTTGTGATTATGTTTTTTTGCGAATTTCTTGTTTTTTTTTCTATGGTAAGGTAAAAAAATTGTACCAAAAATGGATTTCCCATCCTTAAATTACACGAAAACGATACCAAACTTGCCCTAGTAGCTATTAGTGGACAGTAACTGGGCTCCAAACAGGTAAAGCCAAAGTTGCTGAATAAACGTTTTTTTTTTTTAACAAACTTTTTATTGCGAGGTGGTTATTCAAGTAATACTTTTAAGATTTAAGATTAAATAGACTATAACGTCATATTTTTTAATTACCAAAAATCGCCGTAGTATGCCTGTAAGAAAACAATTTCGAAATTTTTTTTTCGAGTTTTTTTTTCTTTTTTCAATTTCTTGTTTTTTTTCTATGGTAAGGTAAAAATTTTGTTCCAGAAAAGGATTCCCCATCCTTAAATTATACGAAAATGATACCAAACTTGCCCTAGTAGCTATAAGTGGACAGTAAACAAGGTCCAACTGCAACGCGGGAGATGCAAACTTCCCCCCCCTCCCCTGGCTACCAGCAGGGGGTAACTTTAGGCCTCCAGGGCTAAATCTGCTCAGAATGACCTAAGGAACAATCGAGCCAAGTGGCGTCTTCCGAGACAAAAGTGCAAGGTTTCGGGAAAAATAGTCGCTTATTGTCCCAGCTACATTAATACACTCAAAACGAAGTGCACTACAGACGGACATTTGAAACTTTCATTCATTTTCTGTGAAATAATCGCAAAAAATCACCAAAAATGCGACGTTGCCAGCTCAGTAGGAATGCACCCTCTCAAGACGGCATGGTAAAGCCCGGTATCTGGCTATTTAGCGATTGCTGACCGATGCCAACGCGAAGATATGTAACCTGTGTTAAACGTCACTGCACAACGGATCAAGCCATAATTGTCTGACGACTATAGCATATCCGTCAATTTTTAGGGTTCCGTACCTCAAAAGGAAAAAACGGAACCCTTATAGGATCACTTTGTTGTCCGTCCGTCCGTCCGTCCGTCTGTCAAGACCCTTTTTCTCAGGAACGCGTGGAGGTATCAAGCTGAAATTTATATCAAATACTCGGGTCCACTGCCCCTTGGAGCTGTGAAAAAATCAAACTTCTAAGCCAACGCAATCAAAAGATACAGCCGTTTATGCCGCAAATTTCCGCAACTCTCAACGGAATCAAAACCTACAGGGTAGGTACTTCCCGTGAACGCAAAATCTTGAAATTTGGTATGAAGGTAGGTCTTATCGCACAGATTAAGGAATAATTGCGAAAACCGTAAATATGTATATATGTCTGTATATATCAGTGACCAATATAAAGTGACCCCACACTGCGTACATTTCGCTTTGGAGCAGGGCTCTGCTTACACTGGTTTATAGATATTTATAGATAATTATACGGAACCCTCGGTGCGCGAGTCCGACTCGCACTTGGCCGGTTTTTTTAAAATTAGGTTATCTATTTCAGTAAGTTCTTGCTCGACATTACAAGCGGCGATTGATCTTACTTTGCAATGACGACATGACTTGGAAGCTATCTTTTTGACTTAGCTGTGAGACCGAGTGAGATTTTGCCGCGATCTTTTTTCCACTAGACTGAAGTGCGTGTGAAATAGTAGATTGATAAACTAGGGTTGAAATATCCCCTTTTCACCTGAGATATTTCTGGCACCCGAACGAAGTGAGGGTGCCAATAGTTCGAGGGTGAAATGGGTAATTTCATCCGAGTTGAACACTCTACTTTTCATTTCGAATATGAGGAAATTAAAATTTTCTCTAACGTCGCATGGTCGCATTTAATATTTGTTACGTTTGTCATTCTCTTCCCGCTCTTTTTTCTATTGCGCGATTTGCGCGCATTGCGCATTTCTTCTGCGCACCAATGGCGGCCGGCTAGTTTTTTTTAAAACTTGCAGACACGGAGGTCGCTATCAATTAATTGTCGACTTAAATATTTCAAGCTAAAAGAATTACCGAACGTAATAATTTCTACTAATTCTCGTTGTATACGCTTGCATAATAAGCTTATATATAGCGGGAATGTTATTTTAAGATTATTTTGCCTTTTACAATTAAAATGGAACTATTAGTATAGATTATTATTTTAAACATAGATTACATGGCTGTATACGTATTTCCATTGCTATGTCCCTCATTTGGATTAGCTAGAAAAAAAAAATCCTTTCAACCCAAGGGTCGCGATGAGTCACTTTCAACCCTATATCCAGATAATCAATGACCTACTTTCAGAGTATGAGAGATGAAAATGAACATTGAGCTTTATCTAATCTTGTTGGCGACTGAGCATTGAGTTTAAGTATTATCTGCAGGTTTATTACGTAACTCGCTCGCAATCGCCATCGTGTTCATATTGACAGTTCTTGTATGAATGTGACAGCTAGCTGATTCCGATTCTGGACTGTCAAAATGAAGACGATGGTGATCGCGAGCGAGTTACGTAATAAGCTTGCTGATTGAGCGCGTTGATAGCGTTCAAATAGTACCTAGTAAATACGACTTTTGATTCGCTTTTTGGAAACCTTAAAATAATTTTGAAAGCGCATCATCACTTGACAGTAGGTATAAGTGCTAAATAGTGCTGCATTTGAAATACGAGAAGGAAATTCCATTATTGGGAAGAACCGATAGATGTTTACAATTTTCGAGAACTAAGTAGGTACAGTCGAAGACATAAATATCGATACAGCCATCATGTCAAATACAAGTGTCACCACAGAGTGCCACCGACCTTATTGTTCGTGGCATAAGGGCCACACCGCCGCTTTAAAAACGGTGACGTTACGGAATCGCAACAAAATGTATGAAGAAACGGTGAGGAAACGTGACGCATATGACACGTCACTGCGTATACGCGGTGGTTTGGTCGCACCCTTAAGGCGTATAGATGTTTTTGACGTCTTGGTAATACGTACATATTAGTGATGGGCCGACTACGGCTTTTGCCGACTACCTGACTACCCGACTAGTCGGTTGCAAAAATGCCGAATAGTCGGCCGACTATTCGGCATTGCCGATTATTGTGTGCGTTTGTCAAATCGCTTTATTTAGGCAGCCGTTCCGATAAAATTGTCCGCCTTCGGCTAATTGACAACACTTACGCATGCTTGTGGGTCAAATGTAACTCATTTTGCTACATTTGATTTCAACTCATAAAAACTTACCATGTTTTTGCAAATTTTCTAAGTTTACTATTATTTATTCAATCAATATATATATTTACAAAAAACAAATTAGTCTATGATTAAATTAATTATAAAATTAAACTAACTATGAAAAAAAAGGAAACCTTTTCTAAGTATTTTTTTACTTTGCTTACAGCGATTGCTTTAGAAGACATTTTATTTAGTCACCGTGGTTTTATTTTTGCAGTCTTTTTTAAAAAATTAATACCAACCGACTAGTCGTCATATTTTGCCGAATAGACGCCGACTATTCGCCGACTACATATAATGCCGAATGGTCGGCGACGTAGTCGGCCCATCTCTCTAGTACATATATTTATGCACTTGACTGTACTTACTTTCAAAAATCGGGAAAATATTAAGTAGGTACTAGTTACTAGTACTTATTTAGTTTGAGTAGGTAAGTTATAACTGTTAATATGTGTCACATATTCCGTCCTTTTTGTGATCTAGTCAGTACGTTAGCAATACTTTTGTTTTTTTTTTCTAGTTGTAGAGCCTATCCATTAAAGATGTGCCTTTGAATCTAGTTACCTCGCGTCGAATGTTGAGCCACTAGCCACTTGTCTTAATTTAGTTAGCCGTATAATGCAATTCGCCATTAGGCATGTGCTAAATTATGAGAAGTGGCAAGTGAGTTAACGTACTTTTGAAGCGACTGTACCTACAAAACCCACGTGTTTACTTAATAAAATGCTTACCTACTTACTTAATTAATTATTAATACTCATTAGATTTGTCATAAGTACAACCAATGTTTTGTTGATACGGCATTGTCCTTGTTATGCCGCCTCGTGTATAAGATTTTTAGGTCTAATTTATTGCAATATGGAAACTCGCTGATTACTGTATAATATCGAAAATTTTATTTTGTTTTGATTTTTAAGGTTATCCTGTTCGAAATTGTATAGGTATATGTAGAGATGTCTACTGTGACACTCCCCACAGTTGAATAACAACTTCATTCTTCATTCTGGCGCAAATTTATAAAGCTGTCGAGAAACCATTTCAAACTAAATGTATTTTATTTAATACTAGCTGTTGCCCGCGACTCCGTCTGCGCAGAAGTCGCCTATCGCTATCCCGCGGGAACTATGCATTTTTCCGGGATAAAAACTATCCTATGTCCTTCCCCGAGGCACACTATCTGTGTACCAAATTAACACTAAATCGGTCCAGCGGTTTTGGCGTGAAAAGGTAACAGGCAGACAAACAGACAGAGTTACTTTCGCATTTGTAATATTAATAGTAGGGATAAAATATGAATAGCGTCCCAAAGCTCTGCTGTAAAACCAGTACACATAGCTATCCACGAAGACGCGTAGATTTATTTAAATTCACCATTTAATATCAAAATGAGACACACGTTGGGCGCCACCGTGAATGGCATACCTTACCTACCTACTTACATAGCTGGGCATTAACTCGTTAATCCGTTAATCGTTAATTAAGTTAACATTTTGATTAACGGTTTAACTTTTAAGTTAACTTTTAAAAATGTTAACGGACACGTTAACTTCCGTTAATATGCAGAAGTCCGTTAATCGTTAATCCTATACCTACTATTTATCGCACGGCACCGCGGCGCGGCGCGGCGCGAAAAACAGTTTCAGACAAGTATGAAACGACAAGTGCCGGGCGGCGCGTGGCAGCGAGTGAAATAAAAACAAAACTAAACTAAAACTAGATATATTTTGCCGGTGCGTGCGAGTGAGAAAACTACGAAGAGATTTGTTTCGTTTGATCATTTCATTACTTAGCGCAGAACCTAAACCAACAGGTTTTATAAGTTCACTAACGCAACTATATAAAAATGCAATTTTACATATATTAACGGATTAACGATTAACGTTAACTTGCGTTAATTCTTCCGAAATGTAACGCTTTAACGTAACTTTTTTTGTAGCGGATTAACGATTAACGAAGTTAACTATTTGATTAACGGTGCCCAGCTATGCCTACTTACTATAGTTACAATTTCCAAAGATACTTCCGCTTATTTTGTAATTTTAGCAGTTGTTTCGTGGTTGGTTATTTTGGTTCTGGAATGATTCGTCGCATATGAGTTTCAACTGTTTCAAGTTATACTAAGTTTAGGGAAATCAGTAAATAAAGTACGTACAAGTTTCAAACAATTTTTTAATTACCTACCTATTTTACTCCACCAGCCTCTTGAACTGCCTATTTAGGTATAGGCGGTTACTTGCAACATGAAACTACCGTGAGACTCTTCTTCTTCTTTTAATAATATGGCCCCACCGATCGATGCGATGATTTCGCCAATGTCAAAGTAAAAAATACAGTATTTAAAAATCTTGTGACATAAAAATGTCGGCAACGTTGTACGGTAGAACACGGTCAAACGACCCCCTCCCCCCCTGTCGGGCTCTTAGCCAACGGACAATGATATCCCACGGAGACTACCGTGAGACTCGTAATCAATTAATTAATTGGGATTGTCTAAAAAAAAATACCTGTCATGTCATAAGATGAATGAAATGTCAGATTGCGGGTCCAAGTTGAACTCCGTAATATAATCGACGCATAAATAGTGAAGAATTTGTAAACTTAGCAAATAAAGTACATTTTGGACCGTCTACGTAATTCGTGGGAATGTCAAATGAAGGTAATTGCTTATTTTTCATGTAATAAATTCATTATTGTAAAATAAAATAAAGTAAATACAGAAAACGATATAAAAAGCATTTTCGATTTACCATGCATTGTAAAAAAATAGACTATCCCAATTGTGATAGGTACTGTTCATAAAATACGTACAAAAATAAAAAGAATTAAGTCAAGTGTATAGAAATAGTACATTATGGTAAAGGCCGGCACGTCACCAAAGGAGTAGTAAGTAGGTAAATGTCCGGCGCTAGCGGGCCGTCTAAGCTAAGATAGACCGGCAATCGCCGTCCAGATCGTGGCGTATAAAGTGGCGAAATATTAAAAACTTGCTGTTGCCCGGGGCTTCGCCCCAGCTGCAATTTTTTATTTTATTTTATCTTATACAAACCTTGTCCAAATAATAACATGTATAAGAAAATAAAAATTAGAATTTACCTTCGCGATAATAGAAGTTACCGTTACATTCATTTTAAAAAATCTTTAAAAATAACAGCAAAAACGCACAAACAGTAAATTTCCTACAATCTGTCTTTAAACAGTTATAAATATGTCTCGAACAAGCCAAAATGTCATTTCTGACATTATCTGTCATAATTATTAATACCGTAAAAATTCTCTTTCTACGGTAATAGTACATTACTGCAGAGGCCGGGAAAGAAAGGCTTGTAGGCTGAGTAACGTATCTAGACGGCCGAGCTTTGCGAGGCCGGATAGGAGTACGAAGCCTGCAAGTTCTTTCACGCCGAGGCTAGTATAGTGCTTTTCTCAAACATGCAATGAAATAAAAAAAAAAACTCCAAGTAAACCCTTAGAATGTTGCCGCTAGCGCGTGCATTAGGCGGCGGCCGAGCAGCAGCAGCTGCATATCCTCCACGTGCGTGTCCTCCAGCAGCGCGCCCCGCGCCCGCGCCGCGCACGACGACGACTACCACAAAACAAAACACGATCGCTTTGCAGGCCAAGGCCTGCCATTTTGTATGAAAATCCATTACATACCACTTGTCTAACCGCGCCCGCAACGTGATACGTCCCGGCCTATTATTTGGAACGTAAGGTTAACATTTCATTGCATCTTTGAGAAATAGTACATTACAGACCTAGGGCGGTGAATTCGTAATTGTCCCAGATCGCAGGTGTTTGTGGCCCGAACCGAAGGTGAGGGGCATAAATATGCGATCTGGGGCTTTACGAATTACCGCCCGCGGTTTGTATAGTTTTACGTCTTGCCTCGGCCAGGAAGTGAGATTTTCTGTCCGCTAAGCGGGCGTAAAATCCCAATTACGGTCAAGGGTGACGTAAAAATCTAATGGTAGCGTGGTGTGGTAGCGTAAGCAACTCATGGTCTTGAACGAGTAGCACCATCTAACGGGCGATAGCGGAACTACAAGTGTATGTTTTTTTTTTTAAGTAGAATACTTGTATTTATCAATAAAAATTATTATTTTTTTGAGTTTTTTTTTATTATCATCTTCTGAAACGTCTAATTATGATAGCTGTCAGAATTTCAAATGAATGAAAAATTATATTGTTAAGTATTTATTATTGAGTATAGCATAGCTCCACGCAGTGAACTTTATCGATGAATTACCGAGATGAATTCTTGTTACTTCGGCTTGTGGAAATCGTCAGATTATATATTTTTCGTAATCCTTGAATTATTCCCTTCTTGCAACTAATCTTGTAATCAACTTGTAATCTGTGATCTTCCCTTCAAAATAAAAATAAAATTAGCCGCGCTCGAAAATGTGGAGATGACTTTTTTTTACAACTTTTTAGACCTCCCCCTTTTTACGTCACTTAAATTGTCAGATTACTGAGGGGTTTAATTTAAGTATAGCAAAAGCAGCTTGGCGCAAGTTCAGCCATTTGTGTTAGGTGTGCGATGTATAGAACCTCTATGGAACAATATACACATCATGCGTGGCTGAATGGACTTTGACTTCTTTGGTTTTCCTGAAGATACAAAAACAATCAGCTGACAGTGACTGCCAGTGTTGCCGTTAGCGTACATTTTACACATTTGACGTACCTTTTTAGCCTCCAATGTGTTATGTGTAATGGGGTCCAGTTTACGTACCTTTTGTTCTCATCCAAATCTATGTGTAACATTTTATAAACCGCAGCCAAACAGTTGTGGCAAAACTGAGAGCGTTAGAAGCTGTGTTAAGAGTTGAGTAAAAAAATGCTTATGTACCTTTTTATCCCAAAATGTACCTTTTGGGAACTCAGTTGTGGCAACACTGGTGACTGCCACTGCCAAACAAACTTGCCAAAGAGAATATAACCTTATAACCACTACCACTTTTGTTTGAAATCACGTTACGTTATTGATTTCTTGCTATTGTGCTAATATTCCTCACAATACTAATAAGTCATGCTCAAGACATATTAATATTGATTAAACAACGATACTAAAAATAAAAGGAACCGCATATCGTAAGTAATTTCAACTTCTTGGTCACAGCATATAATTTTCGTGAATCCCTATTTTGTTAGCAAATAGCTAACAATGCCATTAAATTAATAAGTTTTTATATAGACAATTTGTCTTTTCAGGAGCGAAAGCACATTTCGGCACTATGGCGTTATTTTTAATGGTGTTTTACACGCTTTTGTTGACGGCTATCTTTAACATTGCGTTCGGGTCTGCCGATGAAACCCGGCTACGATTTGAAGAGCTGGGG
Source organism: Pandemis heparana (assembly GCA_963854515.1). Lineage (NCBI taxonomy): Eukaryota > Metazoa > Arthropoda > Insecta > Lepidoptera > Tortricidae > Pandemis > Pandemis heparana. The sequence continues at coordinate 3,478,673 of OY978032.1, forward strand.
CCGTGCCAGGCTTGCAAAGTGTACGTGCAGTCTTTTGAAAAAGGTAACTTATTTCTCCTATACCAGATTGTCCACTAAAACAAAAGGCAAAATCTACAAGACTGCCGTAAGACCGGTAATGTTGTATGGTTCGGAGTGTTGGACTGCACAAACAACGAGTGCGTACAGCAGAGATTAAAATGCTGCGCTGTGAGTAAGACAGTTGGTGGATATTGGCTTGCGAGGTATCCTATGCATCAGCCTTTTAGGCTGGCAAACCATTGCACGCTTCTGGTGTTCATAATAAAATTAGTGGTTCTCATTTACCATTCTTGTTTGCCACCCTAATAATATTTCATGATAAATATAACTATACACTTGTAAATCAGTTTATTATATATAAATTTGTTTCAGTAACAGGAAAGGAAATTTGATAGTTTTTATCTCAGCAAATCGCATAGTTCCCACGGAATAGCAATGAGTGAATTCTGCACAGACAGAGCCGCGGGCAACCGCTGGTCAACTATAAAGTTGGCTGAATGTGACATAATTTAATTTTTGACATATTTGTTTATTTTTTAATTATTATTCTATTATTATTGTATTGTATTTAAATAGTAAATTGGATTCGCTTTGACACTGTAAGTTTAATATAATTTCAATGTAATTTTTAATGTAATATTTCCCTTTTGACACATAGGTATTAATTTTATGTGTATTTACTTAATGTGTGAGTGTTTTGGTTCTGTACTGTGAAACTTGCATGTGTTTTTATCAATAAAAAAAAAAGAATTTTACCATTTTACCTTCTAATTTTTAATCCATTTCTAGGTATGCAGCGCACCATATACGAGCCAACAGAGCACAGCAGCCACCGTCTGGCTCTCATACAACAGGGCGTGTGCCAAGAGCCCCGCTCCAAACCACCGTGCCTACAAACCGCGGCTCTAGCTAAACCGTTCATAGAAGAATGGTGGCTCCACTCGGATAAAGCGCCGGATCTCTTTCACCACATCTGTATAGAGAAACTACAATTGTGCTGTCCGTTGCATCATTACGGTAAAGAGTGTCTGCCGTGCCACGGGGACTTGGAGAATGTGTGTAGTGGTAAAGGAAAGTGCCGAGGAGACGGGACCAGGAAGGGGAACGGCACATGCCTCTGTGATCCAGGCTATGGCGGGGAGTTTTGTAATGAATGTATTACAGGTTAGTGTAGCATAGTTGTTTTGTAAGCTTTTTTCACTTATTTGTTTTGTTTTTAGGGTTCCGTAGCCAAATCGCAAAAAACGGAACCCTTATAGATTCGTCATGTCTGTCTGTCTGTCTGTCTGTCTGTCTGTCTGTCTGTCTGTCCGTCCGTCCGTCCGTATGTCACAGCCACTTTTTTCCGAAACTATAAGAGCTGTACTGTTGAAACTTGGTAAGTAGATGTATTCTGTAAACCGCATTAAGATTTTAACACAAAAATAAAAATAAAACAATTAACTTTGGGGGTCCCATACTTAGAACTGAAACTGTTTTTTTTTTTCATCAAACCCATATGTGTGGGGTATCTATGGATAGGTCTTCAAAAATGATATTGAGGTTCCTAGTATCATTTTTTTCTGAGCTGAGTAGTTTGCGCGAGAGACACTTCCAAAGTGATAAAATGTGTGTCCCCCCCCCACCCTGTAACTTCTAAAATAAGAGAATGATAAAACTAAAAAAAATATATGATGTACATTACCATACAAACTTCCACCCAAAATTGGTTTGAACGAGATCTAGTAAGTAGATTTTTTAATTTAATATTTGTCTGTCTATATAAGGAACCAATATAAAGTGACATCACACTGCCTACATTTTGCTTAAAAGCAGGCTCTGCTAACACTGGATTTTATAATAACTTAGCGAATTTGTACGGAACCCTTAGTGCGCGAGTCCGACACGCACTTGGCCGGTTTTTTAGTTGTGTAACAATGGGACTTATTAAAGTTTAAGTGTCCCAGTTATTAGTGTTCATGTGTCCCTGTCATCAATAATGGTCAATAACAACAGCCGCTCGAAAGCGTGCCAACAAAGCAAATCTCGAAGTCACTTTGGAGAACTGTTATTATTTGCTAGGGACGGAGAAATGGCGGCAACTGGAGGAGGCCTATGTCCAGTATGGGCTACCTGATACGAATGAGGCTGGTGTCAACTAGGTTAAGTTTAAAGCATCAGAGAATAAAGGCTATTTTTATTTTATTTTTTTATGCTTCTCATTAAAAGCCGTGGTAGCCTAGTGGTTTGACCTGATGTGGCCTCTCAAGCAGAGGGTCGCGGGTTCGAATCCCGGGCTCGCACCTCTGAGTAATTCGGAATTTATGTGCGAAATGATATTTGAAATTTACCTCATTTTTACCTTTTCGGTGAAGGAAATCATCGTGAGGGAACCGGGCCAACCCCAATAAGGCTTAGTTACCCTTCTGGGTTGGAAGGCATAGAATAGATAATAACAGGGTAGAAGGGAATCTCTTTTGACCGCGTCCAAAACGCCGCCATTTATATACCTACTTCCCCCTTCACGTCGTTACGCCCCTCTGTCGTCCAGGCGTATTGCTAGGGTTGCTTACCGTTAAATATTATACTTACGTCTAAAGATAATATAAAAGAAAGAAAGAAAGGAAAAGGTTTATTTGGTGCAATATATATCGCTAAAATATAAGTTTTTATTTACTTTGAAATCATTATTTTATTCTAGTTTTACAAAATATGAAATTTATAAATCATTAGGTACGTACCTACATATTATATTAAGGAAGAAGTTATTACAATTGCCATACCAAATGAAGCCATTTAAGATGATTTAAGTAAGTATTACTTACCTTCAAATATAAAATAAATACTTACAGGCTCACGTAAAACTAGTAGTAGTTTATTCAGTTGGGTGCTTGGGTGAGCTTCGGTATTTGCATTATTCATACACCCAAATACACCACAATAACTTGACACCATTGTAATTATTGTTTCCAAGATGAGTACCTACGGGACGGAACGCGCAAAAATGCCAAACGCGCGTGCGGCGACGCTCGCCGGCCGTGGCAGCCTGACTGAGCCGCTCGTTTAACAAGTACTGTAAATCGTGACCTTGAGTCCGGCCGGAGCGGGAGATTCCGTTCTACTATGTTCTTACTTATAATATGTGGAAGGTCAGAGGGCAGTCGCTTCTATAAAAACTAGTGACTACACCAAGTCTTGGGATCTCACTGAGCCGTGGCAAATGCCGGGAAAAACGCTAGGAAGATGATGATTTATGCTTCTCATTTCAGGATACTACAAGTCTAACGAACACGCAGACGACTTCATATGCAACCGCTGCCACTACTCCTGCATGGGTGGCTGCCGGGAAGCCACTCCTCGAGACTGCATAGCCTGCAGACCCGGCTTCCTCTTCGACACCGACGAAGGCTGTATGGACATCAACGAATGCAACGATCTCAGCACATGCACCAAAGACGAGTACTGTCTGAACTCTAAGGGGTCTTACAAGTGTATGGCGTGCGACAAGTCTTGTAAAGGTTGCTATGGTGACAGTCCGGATATGTGCAGGAAATGTGCAAAGGGTTTCTCGAAGAAGGGTGACATGTGTATCCAGGACAGAGAGAAAGAGGATGAGGAGATGGAAATGATGACTTATACCAGGTGAGTTTTGAAGGTTTAGCGCATAACGTCCCACTCGCATGTCCCTTTGTCCCTTTCGCGAAATGTCCCTTTCCTAAATGCCCCTAACGCAAAACGATCCTTATCCCATGATAAGACTCCTAGTCTCTACTGAAACAAGCTTTTACCAGACGCATTGACTTACAATAAACAATTAGACTCCCAATCGCAAACAAAAGTTACTCAAGAAACGTCCGAGCGGCGTTGTCTATGTGTTGTGTGTTTCAACACACCAAGTTACACAGTTAACATTAACATATTCGTTCAAATTAACACCTTATTTCGTGGCAGTAATGTTTAATGTCAGTTGCAAACGATCGTGCGAAGTAATGACACGACGCCACTCGCTGGAAACCTGTCTGTCTCTTGTTCTCAAGAGTTTGAGATTACGGTGCGAAAGAGACATGTACATGTTATCGAAGCGCGGTCGAAACACGACTGAACCAAAACTCTGCACAATAGACGCGTCGTGCAGACTTTTGCTTCGGAAGTTTTTGAGCGTGATTGTGTGTCTAGTTGTTTATTGTACGTCAATGACCAGACGGGACATTTTGCGAATGGGTCATTTCGCAGACGGGAAGTTTTGCGAAAGGGGTGGGGCCTTTTGAGAAAGGGACGTTTGGCGAATGGGGTATTTTACATAAGGGACCATTTGCAGAGAAGACGTTTTGCGAGTGGGACATAATTTTGGTGGAGGGACGTTTTGCGAGTGGGATGTTATGCGCCCAAACCATTTTGAATTAGACCATTCAACGCGACAATGTGTAAGATAGCTCAGTCAGTGCGACACACGTGTATTTTTCATGTTAGAGGGTGTGTGTATAATTGTTTAGTTTTTATGTTAAGTTTAGTTAGTTTCCTGCGAGTTTTACTGCGGGGATTGTGCTATTTTCTGGAACATAAAGAAGCCTTTAGTTATGTTATGTTTCAAACTAATCAGTGGAGTCCTCAAGGTGTTCATGTAGTTCTTAATTTTTTTTTTCTATGATCAGTAACATGCAATCAGTCCCTGGACTATAAGCAAAGCAGTTGTTTAGGCGATCCTTCCCATTGTCAGGTCGTCTTCATGAGTCACTTGGTACAAGATTATTCCAGATGTGTAGTCTTTGTAGACGACTCACTTTTAAAGACTCATTGAGCTGAAGGTTCTTAATTTGTTATTATTTTTTGCAGAAAAAGGGAAGATTACCTTTTCGATTATGGGTGAATGCTTTTACTTGAATTGGTAAATGATTTTTGTTATTTAAGGTGGTGGGTTATTTTATTATAAGTATTAGTTACTAACAACCATTACAGTCCAGATTAAACAAAAAAAGTCCTGTCGACCTGCACGTCTAGCACGACAGCGCACAAGAGTCGCGTCGCGCGCGAGATAGATTGCCCGTCCTTTTCTTACTGTTCGTTCTAGAAAGGGACGGGTAATCTATCTCGCGCGCGACGCGACTCTTGTGCGCTGTCGTGCTAGCCGGGCTGAAGGGATTAGCTCATACTCGCTAACCCTGCGGCCAAACTAACCCTTCTGCAGTGGCGTGCAGTAGAGGGTCGCTTGGGTAGGCAGCGGTAAGGTGACGCAACACAATTTGTAAGCACTGCCTACCTTGCCAACCCACCGCTGCACGCCATAGCGCGTCTGTTATAAGTGCCGGCACGTAAGTCTAGCGATGACCTTGTATGCGCAGAAGTATAAAATACGGTATCCGTGGGTGCGCAGATCCCCTCCACGTGACTCGTCATCGCTAGACTTACGTGCCGGCACGCGTATAACATACTCTAAGCCAAAAAAGCTGTCTTACTCTCCACACCGGAACACAGCAGTGCAAGCACTGCTGCTTAGCGGCAGGATTAGCGAGTAAGATGGTGGTAACGATCCGGACGGACCTTGCACTTGCACTTTTTTAACGAATAACACTTTAAAAATCGGTAACTGTAACATTCAAGCCCACACCACAACATAACAAATCACATTTCAGGAGTTTAAAATCGTAACTTGCTGTTATTTATTTTTTTGGATACCTAAGTGTTTTTCAATAAAAAGACATGTCAAAATTGTTTACCGTTTTTTAAATGTCAAAAAAAAACGAAGTATAGGATTGACACTATTTTAGGTTTTGATGCGCGGTCGAAGAAACTGAATCACGTACCTCTGTGGAACGTATCCTCATACAATTTCTCAATCATTTCTTTGGCAGGTGTATGTATGGTAAGTTATTTAATTACGACATTTGCAGTGAAAAGGTTCCACAGTGGCACGCGAATCATCTTTCACTCTATAGTTTTTTTTTGGGTATCTTTTATAATAAATACTTTGGTATACAACGTTTTGTTACCGTTTTTCAGATACAAAACATACTTCGGTCTGCTGATTGCAGCTGGTGCCTTATTGCCCAACTATTCGTCTCTGAGTGCGGCGATTGGAGCACTACTCATCACGTATATCGTGGGGTCTGAGTACTATTGTGCTATCAACGGTTACGCCACGCTGCTCGACATGAATCTATTAACACTTTTCGGTGTGTGATAATGGGACAGGCGACTTTATTTTAGTGTCCCTGCCATCAATGTCAGTGTCCCTGTCATCAATGTCAGTGTCCCTGCCATCAATGTCAGTGTCCCTGCCATCAATGTCAGTGTCCCTGCCACCAATGTCAGTGTCCCTAAGTTTACCCGATAGAAAGCAATAACCGCTGCTTATGGACAGGCGTAACACCGGAGACAGTCTAGGAGGTATCATCATTAATAGCCAGATTGTAAATAGGTTTAGTGTCCCAGCCATTAATGTTATAGTGTCCCTGATCTAAATGGTCGAGGCAAGAAAAACCGTCAGCTTTTTCCTTAATGACAGTCTTAGTAGGCATCATCAGTAATACCCAAGAAAATTAAATCTTTTCTATGTTTTCTACAGGGCTCGTAAATAGAAGGAAAAGAAAAGATATTTTGCAAAAAGTATTTATTTAAGAGATTTTATTTGACTTGAACTTTGTGTTTTTGTTTGGATCTAATCTCTCAAGTCCAAGTCATTTTTAGTTTTCGGATGGCTTAGAAATTTGGTACATATATACACAAATCACGTCTTTATCCCTCACGGGGTAGACAGGGCCTAAGGTAACAAGACGGCCACGTTTAGCAAGATTGTGGGCGTATAGGTGGAAAGTGGAATAACATGATTACAATTTGGTACACCTAAGTATGTAGAATCGATTGGTAATGCAAGTACAGACAACAAAAAATAAAGTCAGCAATAATTTTGTATTAAAATGATTTTTTTTACAAAAACTTATACATATAAAGAGAATTTGGCAAAATATTCTAACTACTTATACTTCGGAGTTCGTATCGTGTTTCCATTTACACTTATAGTCATTAATATGGGGGTGAGAAGGACAGTATGATATGAACTTCGAATGAAATAGCCCCCCGTTTGAAAATGTTTGAGTTTGTGCAATTTTTTTTAAATAAATGGCACTAGTAAAGTTTTGTTTCATTTGATAAGCTTCCTTTTGCTTTGTAACCACTTTGTAACATTAATAAACAGTGATCGGAGATTTGGATGCCTACTGCGGAATGCAATACCAAATACTTTTTGAACACCACAAATAGATATCATAGGTATGACCATTAATGTCAGCGATGACTTTCAAAAATACGAACTTTTGAAAATCGGTGACAATTTATCATATCGCTGACAATTTGTCAGTTGGTGACTTTCAAAAATCGGTTCCCGCTGTACAAAACAATACAGAATAAGATCAAAGTATACAGGCAGTCTTATCGCTTAATAGGTATCTATTGGTATTGTATTGTAGTATTGTACAAATTAAATGGATTAAATTATTCAAATTTTAAATTATTGAAGAATAAGAATAAGAATATTTATTTGCAAAAAATGTTGTGGTGAATACAGATGAATAAGCGTTCATATCATTATATTATTGATTTTTATATCGTTGAATTTTAAATTATTAAATTATCGTTTAATTCCTTTCATTATTAAATTCAAATTAACGTCTTAAATTATTTTTTAATGATGGTCTTTCCGAATGCGCTGGTAGTTTCAAAAGAAGACATGTAAAAGAGCCCTTGGCGGCCTTTGCAAAATAAACTTTCGACTTTCTGACTTCTTTACTAGAATATTGTCGTCGTGTGTATTGTATTGTGTGTGTATAGGCATGCATATACTAACATAGTCATATAAGGTAATGTTTTACTAACAAGATATGGATTAATGTCTGAAATAAACAATTTTTTTTTATTACTTTTTTCTTTTTATTGTGTTAGAAGCTAGAGTATTGTGTGTCGTCGTATCCGTGCGCGGCCATGACGTCGGCCAGCCAGCTGCGGAAGGGCGGCAGGCGCACGTAGGCGGCTGGCAGCGCGCCGCAGCCCACGCCCCACGCCGCCATGCCCACCACCACGTAGCGGTCGCTCGCCTCCTGACAAACATACACAGTCTCATCATACATCATTACCATATCATCCTACTTAGAGTCTGTCTAACCAAAGCTGAACCTGCAAAAGCGCGGCAATTTCAAAAAATCATGAGCGGGTAACACAGGATCACTCACACAGCTGCAATTTTCTTAGAGAAATGTCAATTTGACATACAACATGACACCTCAGATAGACACACTTAAAGACAAAATGTTGCCAATCAAATAACTAGTGGGTTCAGCTTTGGTTAGACAGACTAGCAAACAATGGCAATTATCTCCAGCCTATATAAGTCCCACTGCTGGGCACAGGCCTCCTCTCAGAATGAGAGGGCTTGGGCTATAATTTCCACGCGGGCCCAGTGCGGATTGGGAGCTTCACACACACCATTGAATTGCTTCGCAGTTGTGTGCAGGTTTCCTCGCGATGTTTTCCTTCACCGAAAAGCTCATGGTAAATTTCAAATGACATATCGCACATAAATTCCGAAAAACTCAGAGGTGCGAGCCCGGGATTCGAACCCACAACCCTCTCTGCTTGAGGGCAATTATAACCCCCCAAAATAGAACGGTAACTTTCACGCTCACACATGCACACACACTCACAAGCACACATACATATATACAAACAGACACTATTTTATATTTCTTATGCGTGTAGTAGGCCACTTTTTTCCGCCGCCCATGATAAAACCAGTGAACGTGTTTGACTCTTTTATCGTCTGAAGTTCAGTAGTAAGTAGGTAGGTAAAGTAGTTTCAATTTTTAATTGTTTTAGTTTTATTTTTATTTTAGTTTATTTTTTTATAACTGTTTTGTTCTATTGTAACTTGTACCTAGTTTAAATGTGATGCGCGCTGCGACCAGCCGTCCACACAGGGACCAGTCTGAAAACCAGCGCTGGGCAAACAAGCCCAGCAATCGCTGAGACCCATTGTCTCAACTTTTATTGTTAGGTACTATGTTTATTATTATCATCATCATATCGGTCATAGAACGTCGACTGTTGGACATAGGCCTCCCTCATCCCTCCAGTTGCCAGTTAGAAGCGGCTCCACCTCGTTGGTGGACGTCCTACGCTGCGCTTGCCGCGCGGTCTCCACTCGAGAACCTTTCGGCCCCAACGACCTGTTCTCCGTGCTTATGGCTTGCCCATTGCCACTTCAATGAGCTAATTCGCTTGGGTATGTCGGTGACCCTTATTCGTGACGTGTCTCATCATTTCTGGTTCTATACCGTAGAGAAACTCCAAACAGCTCTCTCCATAGCTCGCTGAGCAACTAAGGGGCCCGGTTTTTGAAAGCACATGTGTGAAAATACCACTCGAAAGTGGTGAAAAATTGTGCTGAATTTGAAATACGAGTAGCTTAGAAGATACTTACGGCTCTCATTAATCATGTGGACTAGTCAAAAATTTTATTAGACTCGTAGTTTTGAAGATATAAACAGATTTATACCAATTTCGAGTGGTACTTTCGAGTGATGCCCTTTCAAAAATGGAGCCCTGAGCACACGGCGGCCACGACGTACAAAATCCGCGTTCTGAAATGAACACAGGCACGACGTCGTCTGTACACGCGTCAATGTGTGTGTAAGATACACAGGGCTGTCTATCGCAAAAACCTAGTACTATAAGTACTACCAATGACATAAATATACTAAAGATATGGCTTAGATGTGTGCAAATAAATGTACTTAATCGTTATCTATTTATTTAAACTTACTTAAAATGTGTCTGTCTGTGTATTTAAGCATTATTATTTTCAATTACAATAGATGTACGACAACAAACTTAAGCGAATGATTCTGTAGTTATTTCATGTATTAATCGCGATAATTTCAGAAAGCATTAATTTTCTAATGTTTTATAAAATGAAGTAGGTAGGATAGGTTCCCGAACTTGTGACGTGCGGCCGACATACATCGCGTCGCGAGCCCTACTAGTTGCCAGCAGCTTTCCGGCAGACTGCGCTTGAGGGGTGAGGTAACTCGAATAGGTGCGGGGCGGAGCGTGGCCATTCTGTACGTTAGTACTATTGTATATTCTGTGCCCTGAGCCAATTTATAAGGCATATAGATATAGGTAATTTATAAGCACCACGTCTCGGATCGGTACCTATGTCATCACTGGAAACACACATTGTGTTTACTGTAAATGTATTTAACCTATACCTCATTTTGAGAGGAGGCCTGTGCCCAGCAGTGGGACGTTTATGGGCTGAAGAGATGACTGATAGGATAAAGTGGTAATAGTCACGGGCAGGCGGCAGACGAGCGGCGCGCCGCCGTCGCCAGTGCACGAGTCTGCGCCGGCGCTGCCCGCGCACGTCAGCGACCCGTGCAGAGTAAACTGCGTGCCCAGCTTCGTGTTCTGCAGTTGCACCTCGCACTCAGCGTTGCTGACTAGCGGCACCTCCACCTGGCCAACAAATACATACAATAGGGGAGAGTGGGTAGGATTCGTGCACATTTTTTTGTAAGTCACATAAAAAAATAACTGTTACTAATTTTATAATAAGTTCAATGTTGCTGTATATCTCACTTATCTGGCTTTAATAATAATTAAGTGTCTTTTGGATATTAAGCAGCATGGCGATGCTACAGTGATTTTTCTCAAAAATGGGAAACGCACGAAACTACCCCACACGTGGGGTAGTTTCGTACATACCGTAGGGTACATTCGTACATAGTGGGGAACCTTCGTACAATCAAAGAAAAAACCATTTTATTCAATGTAATATTATCATTTATTGAGATCAAAGTTAACAATAAATCAGCCTTCTGTAGTAACAATTAACGATTATTCTTTTTTAAGTACTTGAGTACTAATAATGACTACTTATTTGTAGAAACAAAAAACTTGTGATAAAATTTTCTCTTATTAATAGAATCAATAATTAATCAACATTATAAATTGTACCGTTACAGTAACAAATCTTAGTTTTAGGTAATAATAGATGTATTATCCAACATTATACATAGATAAGTCTTTTCCGAAACTAAAGATGTGGGCTGTTCTCGCAGTTGAAGCAGATTTTGATGGCAACAGTGTGTGTACTACATCTGATATGTAAACTGTGCCCTCATCTTTGGTGGTGGGAAACACAAATTTCCAAGTACCAGGCTTCTTCCTCAAAAATGAAACCTTGTATTCAGTGGGACTGTATTTTTTAAGCACCTGTCCAACATAATATAGAACAGACCTTTTTTTCGCGAATTTTACAAGGATAAAACATCCTTCTTTTATGTTCACTGATATAACTGGAGTTTCGTCTTGAAAATCCGATTCCTCAGACATCTCTTCTGTGGGAGAGCAAGAACTTTCTCTTAAACTTACATTAGCGTCATCCTCAGATTCAGTGTCATTTTCACTGTCAGGTTTTAAAGTTGTCTTTTGCCTCTTTGGCTTAGTTGTATTTACAGTTATCTTCAGTCTTTTTTGTTTGGTTAAAAATAATGCTTGTTTCATCTCCTTGGCCTTTTGTTTCTTTTCTAGCTCTTGCTTTTTCAACTGCTTTACTTTCTCTATTTCTTCTAGCCTTGTTTTTTCCGGAGTTTCTGTATATATTCTCGATTTTCCTGGCTGTCTTCCTTTATTCGACTTTTTCGACGCGTTTCTGTCCACTTTGGGGTAGGGCCGGATTACTTCTGGAGTTATTACTCCTACAGCTGGCAAAGTTGCAGGCGGAGTTGTAGATCTAGGCAAAGATGGTGATACAGGCACTGAGATCCGTGGGAGACCTTGGTCTTGATCAGCCGTAGAACTTGATTGGCCATCTTGTGCGGGTTCTAATGGCAGTGGTGGTAAAGAAGTTGATGTATGGGCTAATTCAGGAGGTAGATCTTGTTGTTCTACTTGTTCAGTATTAGTTTGTACGACGGTAACATCTGCACCTGATGTAGAACCCGAATGGTATACGCTGACAGCTGCGAAGTCGTCATCACCGAAGGCTAGCTTATTAAATGGCCAAATTCCAGTCTTCTCGAAGGCACTTGTTATATTTTTCCCATTGAATGATTCAAAATACGCCATTTTGGCAAGTTGCGGTATATTGTAAATGTTAAGGGTTTTGCCTGGGTTATTCACATGCCAATCGTTGAACGCTGTCTTCAATTTGGCCTTAAAAGGCCCAAATATTCCGACGTCTAAAGGTTGGAGACGGTGTGTTGTGTGAGGTGGAAACGACAGGTAAACAATACCATTATCACGAGCATAGTCTATAGCTTCTATTGTGACGTGGCTTTCATGGTTATCAACCAGCAGCAAAATAGGGTTATCTTTGGAGCATAACGATTTCTTCTGGATATGTTTCAGAACCTCTAAAAATATACTTGCATTTATCCAACCACTCCTTGTAGCAATCCCCAGGCTACCTTCCGGAGCACCAGTCATAAAATGGTCCTTAAAATGAACCCTGGGGAATATAAATAGAGGGGGAATTGTATTACCACTAGCTGAAATTATTCCTCCGAATGTAACGAGTTCTCCCCTCTCTGCCGATACAAGTTGCCCAATTTGTTTCTGGTTCTTTTCAGCTAAAACCCTAGGGGTATTCAACACAGTGGATATCCCTGACTCGTCAAAATTGAAAATCCGGTCAGCAGTAAACTTATATTTTGTATATACTTTTTCAAGGTTTCCAAAAAAATCATTTACGGCAGTCTTGTTGAAAGCAAAACATCTGGCCGCACTGGTGTTTTCTGGTTTCCTAAGGCTTAAATTTGTATAACGCCTGCGAAAACTGTCTAACCAATCCTTTCCTGCCATTTTATTATGATCCCAAGTATGAGGATAACGTAGTTGCTTGGCTTTTGCAAACTCGTACGCCAGTTTCCTGACTTGATCGATCGTCATTCCATAATGCAATTTGGAGCAGTTTATTATGTACGTATTAAGAAGAGTCTCTTCTTCGGCTGTAAACACTTGGTTTGATGAATACTTGGAAGTGAAAACACGTACCCTATTATCTCCTTCTCCAGCAGCCGCCTGCTTATGAAACTTTACCAACCGACTTTCGAGCGTTGATGGTTTGATGCCATATTTTTGCGCAGATTTTCTAATAGACAATGTTTTATTAATTACTTCTTCTATAGCTGACTTCATTGCATCTTCGTTTACCTCTCCCGATCTTGTACCTTTTTTTACATATACTCGCGGCATAATGGTTCTGAAATAATAATAATATTCATGGAATAAAATCTTTTTACTTACGCAGTTCAGAGCGGGGAGCATTCGTACAGTACGAATCTACCCCACTGACAACTGTACGAAGGTAACCCAACCCAACAAATTAACAAACAAATTTGAAATAAAAATAACCGTTGTAGGTATCCCAAAATAGCTGTTTACAAATAAAACCTCGATATCTAATCATAAACTATATCATTCACTTTATTTAATTCGAGCAAAATTTATAAGATTTAAACGAGTTTCAAGGTGAATACAAAATAAACTTACCTGGAGCGAAAACATGAATGAACCTGTCGTGTCGAAGCCGGCGGCCGCACTGTCGCGCCGCCCCGTGTGTAGCGTATGCGTATGAGTGGGAGTTACCCACACAAACGTGAACACGCCACTGTATTCAATAGCGGAGATATCACTACTGTATGAATGCTCCCGGTGTACGAATCCTACCCACTCTCTCCTACATATACAATGAACAATGTAACCTAACCTACTACTTCAGGGACCCAGGGGAAAGCACACATGTGAAAATATTACTTAACTACCTACTCGAAACTCGAAAGTGATGAAAATTGTCCTGAAATCGATTAGGGCTGTAGTTCTGAGATAGGTAAGTATATACATTTATACCACTTTCGAGTGATGTACAGTCAGCGTCAAATAGTTCGTGACACCCAAAGTAGCCAAATAGTTCGCAACACGTCATTGTTACAGTTGAAATAAGGTCTTGTTGCTAACTTTTTGGCCACTTTGGGTGTCATGAACTATTTGACGCTGACTGTACATTCAAAAATCCAGCCCATGATGACTTTTCCAAAACTCCTGGAAAAATGCACGATTTCACGTGTTATTGAAAAAATTACTAACGAATATTATGACATTTGGGACCCGCCTAGCAGCACAAGTTATTACACTTCGACAATGGTTGCATGGATACGACGCCCTTTACCTTCTTGAGCACTCTTGCGTACTGCCCTTTGAGCCCGTGGCTGCGCTTGCCCCAGCCCGTGGCGAAGCACCGCGTGCCCGCGGGGGGCGTCGCGCGCGCCACGCAGGCGGCCCCCACGTGCCAGTAGTGCGACAGGTCGAACGGCGTGCGGAGGAATATCAGCGCCACGCTGTTTGTCACGAAGCCTGGAAAGTGCTGGTTTTACAGAACGACCGCTTAAGAGACTGACAACACCTAATTTTGTTGAAATTGATGTTATTTAAACACTTTTTTAAGAAAAACTGCGCATAAAAAAAATACAAAAAAAATATAATGTTAATTTTCATCATATTTCAAACACGCTAGACGGGCTCGATACATAATTGAACAAAATCGGCTCGATAGAAAATAATTGCAAAGATTGGTCTTAAAATCATCATTAAACGGTTCTATGTCTTTATTTGTTCGACGTATGGGTCTGCAATTAAAAACATAAAGTCAACATATTCATACCTAAACGGCTAACGAGTCATATTTCACAAATAATCCATACTTTTGTTTATTTCTTATGATTTGTGTCTTATTTGCAAGATTTTAGACGCGCGCCAAGCTGCCGGAATAGTTTCTTCTCTTTCACTAACAGGCACGTGAACCGTATGTGTGAAGAGTGGCGCTGCTCCAGGTCATTTGCTGTTGACAGCGCCTTAAATGAGTCCTCGGTGGGCGCGGGGTAGGACGACAAAGGGGATCGAGAGAGATGCGGGCGGGTAGTGCGCCTGCCGCCCGCACAGATGCCCCCGCGGTCGTGCACCGTGCCGGCCGGCGAGAACTCATAGAGGGTGCATCCCTACTGAGCTGGCAACGTCGCATTTTTGGTAATTTTTTGCGATTATTTCACAGAAAATGAATGAAAGTTTCAAATGTCCGTCTGTAGTGCACTTCGTTTTGAGTGTATCAATGTGTCCAATGCAACGATTAATCGTGATGGACTTTTATTTTCGTATTAAAGGGATAAAATACTATATCTCGTTTAATAAGAAAATAAAAGTCCATCACGATCAATTATTGCATTATGTTCTTATTTATTCTTATGATGAAGGTACGGAACGCGCAAACAGCAAACGCACGTGCGGCGACGCCGGCCGTGCCAGCCTGACTGAGTAGGAGTAGCCGCTTAGCGGGTACTGTAATATCGTGACTTTGAGTCGGGCCGGAGCGGGAGTTTCCGTTCTACTATGTTCTTATTTATTCTTATGGTCCTACCACCTACGACCCGTAACTTACGTCGGGAGTAGCCCTCGTGTTTGACGATCTCCGCGATGACACGGTCCTGGTGCGGGAGCTCCTCGGACTCGGAACCGGCGTCCCATTCGCCAGCCCGGCATTTCAACTGGAATAACAACCACTTAATGACAATCATGCTAGATTTGACTCGACGTATGGGTTTGCAATTAAAAACATGAAGTAAACATATTCATATCTATACTGTATTTTTTTGGCCCGTAGACAAAGAGATTAAACATAGTATTGTAATAGAGCGGACATTGCGACTTCGCCCATACAAGACATTTAATCCCAAGTGCCAGTATCGCCATCTACCGCGGAAAAGCATAAATACGTTCTAAAACAATTAGAACGCAGTTCAGCTACTGCCCGGCGCGGCGCTCGCGTCGGAAACCACAGAAAGGAAAATAGGGGTGCTGGCATTGCAATATCAAGGTATCGATAAAATTATCGATGTAGGTTAAAACTTAAAATCAAGAATTATTTCATGGAATAGATGCAATCAAGTGACAATTAATTTATTATCTATGTTATTTTTAAGTTAGTAAGTATTAGTTATTTATTTATTTTTGTTACAGTGAAAATGATTTATTACAAAGATAGATAATAAGTAATTTTATGTTTTAATTTTATGTAATAGCTTTAATAATAATTTATTTTAGTTTTGCATTAATATGGGAGGCAATCAAATATTTCGGTAGTATAAGAAAGAATTTTTTGAGGATTTTGCAATAATATATTGGGCTTAGTCAAGGCCATTGACCCTTATTAGTAGATTTTTTTGTAGTAAAGGGACAAGATAATTGTTTTAAAACTGCTCGACCACTCTTTCTGTAGTACACGTTTTCAGTTTTAAATTGGTGCGAACACAGTTTTGACACAGCGGTCGGAAGCCAACTTTGACCTCAATTTTCCAGTTGTACAAATTTTATCCACTTCTCTCATGTTTCCTTATTGATAGGCGGAAACTTAGAATATCAGTAACATACTTAAACAAAAAACATTGTTCCATACTTATGTTTCAATGATATTAATGAGATTAAATAATTAAATTAGTTCATAGTATCTCATTAAATATCGATAAATTCATCACAGCTCTATCGGGGTTACCAGACCTGAACATGAATATTTCTGACAAAAGCACTGACTTTTCAGTAAAATTTCCTGATAATTTGTGTCAATTTGTATAATGGTGGGAGCACACGATGGCGATGGCCTGAGTTCTTTATCTATATGAAAAAGTCCGGAAAATTTAGAATGTTACTGTTTCCCTGACGACTGAGGGCTGAAATTCCGGATATATCTGGAAAACTTCTATCATCGGGTAACATTACACTAAAACTAATGTGTGCTACTGAACAACAGAGGGCGCTTATTTGAAAACGGGCAATGTTCCAGAAACATCTATGGAAATTATTTTGTTTTCGGATAATATCGGATAAAAAACACCAAATACTTATGAAAATAAACTGAAATCTCGCCCAGTATTTTTCCCGTATCGGGATTTGCAATACTGCAAAGCACAACCCGGCATTTTTTACGAGAAAACGATTTATTTAGCAGAGCGAACACGATCCGTCAGTGCGGGCGTTTGGCACCATACTAAATGACTTAGTACCGCGCGGTACTAAGTCTTGGATTATGATTTAGTTGTCAATGTCCGCTCTATTACAATACTATGTTTAATCTCTTTGCCCGTAGAATTCTGACATTTCTCGGTATTACCAGTCATAAAAACGTTCCTTAAATCCGTGGTAAGAAAAGGAAAAAGAAAAAAAATGTAGAACATTATGTTGAAGTTGAACTGAATTTAAACTAACAATCATTTTTACATATTAGTAATTAACAGATATTTGGTTTAATTTTAAATTGCATAATGTAGACATAATTAATAATCTTTTTTTTTATTGGGAGAATATAAATTGTTTGGGGTATCACTTTGAGTATTGTCATATATTACAAACCTTCGGTCTACGATTATAATATATTGATTTATTTCGTAATATTTAATAAAAAGAAAAAATAATGAACAGAACGTAAAACTTCAGCAGTCAACTGTCATTCTTCCGGCAAAGTATAGGAAAATATTTTAATTGCTCCTCCCCCAATATCAAAATTACATTAAACCGAACAATCTCCTCACGTGTGTAATGTTATGTCACTACGTCGACATGGCAAAATATGCCTTGCTAAAATAAAGACGTGATTTATGTATGTAATGTAGTTACGTATGTATGTGATAATAAGGATGACTTCACAATGCTGAACTTACAGCGCTGTCTCTTATCAACTATATTAGTTACATCTACTTGACAATAGGTGGCGCTTTATACCGAATGTAAAAGAAAAACAAAATGTAACTCCAAGTGAAGCCGTCGCCTAGGTATTTTTAACCGTTAATGTACCTTGGTGTGGTTAAGGCCAGCGACCTTGTGGGCGGCGGTGAGCACGACAGACGGGTGGATGATGGAGCCGCCGCCGGCATACTTGCGCGGCGACCACGTTTTACCCGCTGTCTTACTGCAACCAAATTTATGATCTCATGATAGTAAATATGTAGTAAGTATGTAGCAAGTATGTAACAAGTATGTAGCAAGTATGTAGTAAGTATGTGGCAAGTATCTAGCAAGTAGGTAGCAAGTATGTAGCAAGTATGTAGCAAGTATGTAGTAAGTATGTGGCAAGTATTTGTCAAGTATGTAGCAAGTATAGTGAGTAGTTACTGCAGTATGGCGACGACCCAGGGGAACTCCCCGAAGGCGGCGTCTCCGACGGGCGCCCCCCCGCGCGTGCCCCAGCCGCACCCCGCGCGCGCCCCCCGCGCGTCCCGCACCCGCCCCGCCGCGCAACACACGTCGAACAAGTTGGGGCATGACGTGCTGTGGGCAAAGTCACTGTGTAGGTCAATGGTGGGTACCAGTGGTCAATAGAAGCCAAAATTTGGTAGTTTCAGTTCGATTTTATTTTTTATTTTTTTATAAGCCTTTTTATTCCGAATTCGCTACAATTTCAGTAAGTACATGTTGTTGTTGTTATTGTCGTTTATTTTTATTTATTTATTAAATTGTCGCGAAATTCGGCGTGCCTCATGGCATAGGCCTCCTCCGTGTATTGGAGGGTTTGGGCTATAGTTCCCACGCGCGCCCAGTGCGGATTGGGAACTTAATACACACCATTGAATTTCTTCGCAGATGTGTGCAGGTTTCCTCACGATGTTTTCCTTCACCGAAAAGCTCATGGCAAATTACAAATGTAATTTTCGCACATAAATTCCGAAAAACTCAGAGGTGCGAGCTCGGGATTTGAACCCACGACGCTCTGCTTGAGAGGCCACAGGTCAAGCCACTAGGCTACCACGGCTTTATTCGATTATTAGGTACAGTTTACTTTTATTATGTATCTACAATTTTACATAGTGGCCCCTGTTAACAAGAATACTTAATATAAAAGTGGTCCCCGAACAAGAAAAGGTTTGGAACCCCGTGTAGATGAAGAGAAGATGCTAAAGATCGATTTTAGAAAACACATAGGGTGATGAGTGATGAGATGACACCAGTGTTGGGCGTTTGGGCTTCAAGCTGACATGCGCCAGTAACGGACACTTTCGGGTCCCTTTAAAAAAAGTCCAGATCGTAACATTTCAGCCAGGCCCTTATTTACTTTTTCAACAAGCAACCAACTTTTATAGGGCAACCCCATTGACAATGACAACTCATAACACACGAAACCGTGAATTTTTCAGAAATTTTGGAAATGCCAACAGAATGTAGCAGGTTAGGTTAGGTTAGTTTACGATCCCCCCCGAGTGTCGTTACCTTGCCGTGGTGGGGGGGCTTGAGCCCCTTAATGATCTTCGAGCGAAGTGAAAGGGTGACCAAGAGCGACACTAGGGCGGCGGTGGGCTATATGGCCACCGTCGGCCGACTCGTAATCCCGGTTATTTGCCGGGGACGGGGGCCGTTACCTTCATGGTCTGGGCCACGTGGAGCCAACCACTGTAAAAATCCAGCAGGGGAACTCACCCCTGTCCAAATAAAAGAGAAGTTGAGGTGCAAGACTTAAAATTGCTCGCATGAGTGGAAATAAAGATATATTACCCCAGGAGGGTACCAGCCTCTCCGAGGCTGGAGAATCCCTCGGTGCTAATGCACCCAGCCCCTCGTATTCTGGGGGGGGCAATTCCCACTATGAGTGTACGCACTCAGCACGACTAGGCACGATAACGGACTCCGAGACTGCTGGCAGCCCCAGCAACACAACAATGACGAAGATGAATAAGTGCAGTTTTAAACAAATATTACCCCAGGAGGGTACCAGCTCTGCTGGAGAATCCCTCGGTGCAATTCATGCATCCAGCCCCTCGTATTCTGGGGGGGGGCAAAAACTGCTCAGTGGATCCAAGTCCACTTGTTGGTGAAAACCAATCAATGACAATGGCAAGAACCATGGATACCGAATTTGCATATGATGTACAAAAGGAGGAGGAGGTTTTTCGCCCACGCACCTCTCTTGCACGGTCACCGGTGCGGGAAAATTCTCGTTGTGACAACTCCCCGCAATCTGTGGGTGATAATACAGGAGGCGAACCCACAGTGTTCAAACCACCTCCCTCCAGAGAAGAGCGCTACAACCTACGTAATCCAGGGTACGAAAGTGCGTCGAGTTTGGACTCGATTGTAGTATCCAAAGTTTCCAAAACTAATAAAAGGAAATGCCGGCCGACAACCGAACAGCATGCCGGTCCAGAGAAGAAGCAAGCCCAGGCAGATCTGAATGCTGAAAAACGTAGGAAACCTGGCCCTCGTTCCAAAAAAACAGTCTCCAAAGATTCCGAAAAGGTCCGAGCTGAACGGTTTACACGAACAAGAAGCGCAAGCTTGTCCGACACGGATAACCTATCAGCAATGGCCGACCCGGAGGGAAGATCAGCGTTTCATCTGAATAATCAGGTACTGGACGCGATTGCGCTAATTAATACGGTTGCCACTAGTTCGGGAAACCTCAAAGGTACATTTGTGCGTAAACTGAATGATGCGACGGCATCTATCACAGAGGCAGTTACAGTTTTGCACAAGCGCTCCATCACCGAAGAAACGGCTAAACTACAAATTCAAAATCTGCACCTGCAAGCTGAATTGTCCGAGCTCAGAAAAGAGCTATCAGACTTAAAGGCAGACTTACAGAAAGCACGAGACGAACCGGTTTTGCAAAAGATGCAGCAACAGCAGCCGTACCAGCTTAATGCTGAAGAGTTGACGAGCGCTATCATGGCTGAAGTTGGAGCAATGATATCTACTAAGTTTGCATCTATGGAGGAAAGATTCAAATTGGCAGCCACTAGCAAAGGTAAAGAAAATAATACCGACAAAAATACAGACGAGGACCAGAGTAGTAAAAGAAGGAGAAAGAAGATCTCCAAGGCTGCGGCGGAAGCTGCTGCTGCCCATCAGCAACTCTCTACACCACCACCTGAATCGAAGGAAGAGGGCTGGATAGAGGTAACAAGCAAGAAGAAGAAGAAGAAAAAGAAAGAAGCTGCCAAAATGTCCAAACAGCAACCGCAGACACAAAAGGGAAGAAAGAAAAAGAGGACTCCTAAGATCCGCATTCCTCGCTCAGCAGCTGTTGTAATCACGTTGCAACCTGGGGCTGAAGTGTCCTACGACCAAATAATGAAGGACACTAGGTCCAAAATTGACCTGGCCAACCTTGAAATCCCACCAGTGCGATTTAGGGTTGCTGCCACAGGAGCACGCATTTTGACATTGCCTCCAACAGTCAGTGCCGAAAAAGTGGACTCTCTCGCAGAGGCTATTAGGGCAGCGAATAACCCAGAGATCGTCCGAGTCCACCGCCCCACAAAAAGCGAAGAGCTGCGTGTATCGGGGCTGGATGACTCTGTGTCCCCCGATGAAGTAATGACGGCTATTTCCAGAACCGGAGGCTGTTCCAAAGAAGACATTAAAATCGGGGATATTAAAAAAGACTTCTCCGGTTCTGGTTTCGTATGGATACGATGCCCATCAGAAACAGCCAAAAAGGTTGTTGCGGGCGGACGGCTCCTAGTTGGGTGGATCTCAGCACAAGTGAAACTGCTGGAACCAAGGGTGTTACGCTGTTACCGGTGCTTGCAAGCGGGACACGTGAGAGTGAAATGCACATCAGAGGTTGACCGCAGTGACTTCTGCTACCGCTGCAGTAAGCCGGGTCACAAGGCGACCCAATGCGCATCTGAGGTACACTGTGCCGTATGTGCCTCAGCTGGTAAATCATCTGGCCACAGGGTAGGAAGCAAAGCATGCACAGCCCCTACAGAAAAAAAGAGGAAAAAGCAGCGTCAGGAGGACCCCCAGGCCCCCTTACAGGCAATTAATTTAAATCATCCGACTACCAAAAGCACTCGGACCGAGGAGTCAGAATTGGTCGTGGGATAAAAAATGGCCACACAACTTAAATGCCTACAGGTGAATCTAAACCACTGTGCCAAAGCCCAGGATCTTCTGTTCCAAAGCTTGGCACAGTGGTCAATACATATAGCCCTACTATCAGAGCCGTACTGGGTTCCTCCTTCCCGGGATGACTGGGTCGGAGACCTGGATGGCCTCGTGGCAATAGTAGCACGCCGCGCAGTAGGCTGCCCGCCTTTAGAGCGGGTTACAAGGGGCCATGGTTACTTGTCAGTTCTTTGCGGTAAAATCACATTTATTGGAGTTTACTTCTCACCTAATAGATGCTTGGCAGAATTTGAGCAGTTCCTATCAGAACTGGAAGCTCTTATCTGCCAGACACACCCTAACCCCATCATGGTGGCCGGGGATCTGAATGCCAAATCAGTGGCATGGGGATGCCCTAGGACAGATGTGAGGGGAGACGTCCTGTTGGAATGGGCGGTCACTACTGGCCTGGCGGTGCTTAACCGAGGTACTTCAGATACATGCGTGCGGCAACAAGGCGGATCTATTGTCGACGTGACATTTGCGAGTGTTTCCCTAGCAACCCGTATCCAAGACTGGGAGGTAAAAGTTAGCGTGGAGACCCTGTCAGATCATCGTTACATTCGATACGATGTTACCACGCTACCAGTGGTCCAGTCTAATTCAAATAGCAGTAGGCCGAATGACGGTGGACCGCGGTGGGCTCTAAAGATGATGGATCGGGAACTCTTTAGTGAAGCCGCCGTTGTACAATCCTGGCTACCGGCACCTGGTGAAGAAATGGTGGTGGAGGAAGAGGCAGAATGGTTCCGGGAGGCTATGTCACACATTTGCGATGCGTCGATGCCCCGGGCAAAACGTCTGATTCCAAAACGCCAAGTCTACTGGTGGTCGGCCGAGCTGACGCAGCTGCGGGCTCAATGTGTAGCCGCTCGCCGACAATACCAACGTCAGAGGCGGTTGCGTCGAAACAGGGATGAAGCGATAGAGACTAGACTCTACGAGGTCTACAAAGAGGCCAAGAAATCGCTCAAGGCTGCGATAGGAAGTGCGATTGACGAGTCCAGGAAAGAGTTCCTTAACATCCTCAACGCCGACCCATGGGGTAGGCCCTACAAGCTGGTTAGGGCAAAGTTACGACCCTGGGCACCCCCATTGACAGAGACTCTCCAGTCCCACTTCCTGGATCAAGTTATCACTGCCTTATTTCCGAGACAAAGAGATCACCGCCCGCCGCCCATGATACCGCCTTGGGCAATGGCCGCAGAAGAAGAGGTGCCGGCCGTAACAGAGGCTGAGATGAATGCAGCCATCTTGAAGATGAAGGCACGTAATACGGCTCCAGGGCCAGACGGAATCCCTGGGCGGGCATGGTATCTGGCCTTGAAGGAGCTTGAACCCAGACTGCGGGCGTTATTCACCGCCTGCCTACGCCAAGGTCAATTCCCCAGTAAGTGGAAAATAGGCCGGTTAGTTCTGCTGCAAAAGGAAGGGCGACCAGCAGACTCACCCTCGGCCTATCGGCCTATCGTCTTGCTGGATGAGGTCGGGAAGCTCTTCGAGCGGATTATTGCTTCTCGCCTCATCAAGCACATGGCCTGTGAGGGACCTGATCTGGCGGACTGCCAATATGGCTTTCGCTGTGGCCGCTCTACGGTGGACGCTATACTTAAGGTTAAAGGTCTGGCAGAGGGGGCAGTTTCCCAGGGCGAGGTAATGTTGGCAGTGTCCCTGGACATAGTCAACGCCTTCAATACCTTGCCTTGGGAGACAATCCACGAAGCTCTTCGTTTCCATAGGACTCCCCCACACCTGTATCGAATAGTGAGGGCTTACCTTTCGGAAAGGTACGTGATCTTCCCGAAGCAAGAGGGGTGGGGTCGGCGGAAGATGGTATGCGGGGTGCCACAGGGGTCGGTCCTGGGTCCACTCCTTTGGAATATAGGGTATGACTGGGTTCTGCGGGGGCAGACTTCACCGATGGTTGGTGTAGTTTGCTACGCTGACGACACCCTGGTAACCGCCCGCGGTGCTAGCTTTGAAGAAGCAGCGTTCCACGCGACGACAGGGGTTGCTCAAATTGTAAGCCGGATACATAAGCTTGGGCTAGAGGTTGCATTACACAAATCGGAGGCAATATGCTTTCATAGGCCTCGGCGGGCACCCCCAGCCGGTGCGCATATAGTGGTAGGAGGTTCCAACATTGCTGTCGCGCCTACGATGAAATACCTCGGAATCGTGCTGGACAGCCGTTGGAGCTTTCGACCTCATTTCACGCAGCTGGCGCCAAAGCTGCTAGGCACCGCTGCAGCACTAGGACGTCTCCTCCCTAACCTAGGGGGGCCCAAGGCTTCATCACGGCGTCTGTATATGGGGGTTGTCCGCTCGATGGCACTCTACGGAGCACCTATATGGGCTGATGGCTTGCACAACCAGCAAGTCGCCCTGTTGCGCAAGCCTCAGCGGGTGATGGCTGTCAGGGTAATCCGTGGATATCGGACGATAGCTGGAGAGGCGGCTTGTGTGTTGGCTGGTTCTTTGCCCTGGGACCTTGATGCCAAAGCTCTCACTGCCGCATACCAATGGCGCCAGGAAGCACGGTCTAGAGACCACTGGCCGGCACCGCAAGAAGTAACAGCCAAGAGGAAAGAGCTGTTCATGGTAGCCGTGGATACTTGGTGCACAAACCTAGAGCACCCAAGCGCGGGTCTGCGTACAGTAGAGGCTGTCCGCCCTGTGCTCAGGGACTGGCTAGGGAGGAAACATGGCACTCTCACTTTCCGGATGACACAGATACTCTCAGGGCATGGGTGCTTTGGAAAGTATCTGCACAAGATTGCCAGGAGAGAACCAACACCAGTGTGCCATGAGTGCGGCTGCGCTGAAGACACTTCTCAGCACACACTTGAGGTGTGCCCAGCTTGGGCGAACGAGCGGGGAAACTTGGTGTCGATTGTGGGGAGCGACTTGTCCCTTACAGCTCTAGTCGAAGCCATGACGAATAGTGAAAATGCGTGGAGAGCGGCGCTTTCCTTCTGCGAAGAAGTAATGTCGCAGAAGGAAAGTGCCGAGCGGGCCAGGGAGATCAGTTCACTGGTGGACCCTGTGCGCCGCAAGAGAGCTGGGCGCCGGCGTATCGCACAAGACCGCCGGCTCCCACCTTAACTGAGGACCTAGGGTTACGGACACGGGGGACGTCGGTGACCCCAAAGAGTATGGTCCTCGAGAGGAATGGCGTGTCAAGTGTTCCTGACACGCCATTGCTGGGAAAAGGAGACCAAGAAGGGCCTCCCAGTAGTTGAATCCGGACACGGATACCCGCCTTCTGGCGATGTAACGGGTTATACCGTTGAACCGTTGCGTCGCCAGAAATGGCGGAGAGAAAGGAACAACCCGGGGGTTTTAGTGGGTAAAAACCCCACATAACCCTATTGCCTCCCCGTGGTAATAGGGTATCTGGCTAAAGCAGATTTCCCCCGGACAACAAAAAGACCCTATGTATAATTAAGTTTAATTTTTGAGGCCTTTGCCCAGCAGTGGGACACTCAATTAGGCTAATATAATAATAATAATAATTTACTTTAGTACCTGTTATCGTCAGCTTCGAGTAACGAGTCGTTGGTGACGATGCATCGAGATATAGGCACGCAGACGCAGGCTGCAAGCAAAAGTCAGTAGTTACCATCAAGGGCGTCACCAAGGGGGGGCAGGGAGGGGCAGCAGTTGCCCCCCCCCCTCTAGAGATTCTAAAAGAGTTGCCAAATATAATTCATAGAGAATGAGAAAAGTATGAATTGTAGTAGGTCAAGTCAACTTGCCCCCCCCCTGCGCCATCGGCTGGCGACGCCCTTGGTTACCATACTATACATAGTAGCACATAAGAGTATACCTAAGCACGCGTTACATGCTTACACACACCCACACACACACTCACACCCCCACACACACACACACAATTTTATTATAAACTAGCTTCTGCCCGCGACTTTTTCAGCGTAGAATTATACATATATAAACCTTCCTCTTGAATCACTCTATCTATTAAAAAAAACCGCATCAAAATCCGTTGCGTAGTTTTAAAGGCCATAAATAGGGATAGACAGACAGATAGCGAACAGCGACTTTGTTTTATACTATTAGTGATAATTTATTTGCAATTATTACTTTTACCACATCGCTACAATTCAAATTTGATGGTGTCGCCAGGAGTTTTTTTTTAAAGTAGATGGCTTTTTTGGGGCTAGAAATCGATGTGCTCTATAACGTTAGTTATCTATAACGACGTCCCTGTCTGTTTCGTAGTGAGAAATAGAGACGGAATCATAGGTAACTGATTCTTTAGATCACTAACGGATAGTGGTGAAATAGGCTCCAAGTTAATTGTGTTTTTATCAGCTGTATTTTCCTTAATCAGGCTTAGCTAGAGCAAGTTTGAGCAGGGGTCTTACCATGACGTCCTAATTCCGACCCAGTTCAAAGTTTAGCTGTCACTTTTAGTATGAATATGACAGCGAGCGAACCTAAACTGAATCGCATTAAGACGTCATGGTAAGGCCAAAGTCAGGGACTTTTTTAACGGGTCGACGTCAAATGAATTGGTTTTGAAACGACACATTTCTTAAACGCTTGTCGGCCAGCAGGCGTATTAGGCAGTCCCGTCTCTTAAAACGGTAGTGATTATATTCTCTTTGGTACGTAACTTGCTCGCAATCGCCATCGTGTTCATTTTGACAGTTCTTGTATGAATGTGACAGCTAGCTGATTCCGATGCCAATTGTCAGCCCATACATGAACTGTCAAAATGAACACGATGGCGATTGCGAGCGAGTTATGTAATAAAATAAGCCTGCAGATCAGATCAGATACCAATTTTAAGAGAGTGTATACCTGTCTCGTTCCCACGCGTCCCGATGTCTGCCGGTGGCAGCAGAGCGTCGACTGGCTCGCCGAAGATGTCGAGGATCCGCTGCTTGGCGTCCACGTCCGACAGGAGCTGTGCGCGCGCGCCGCCCACCACCACCAATAGCGCCAGTAGCCTGTCAACGAGAAACATAGACAAGGCGACTACAGGGGGCCTACTATGAAATTCGATTTTCGAAGTTCGTATCCAGGGCCGGATTTAAGGGAGGTCAACCGGGCCTACACCCCGGGGCCTCCGCAAAGGCGGGGCCCCTACAATAGACTTCGAAAATTAAATCAAATTCAGACTAGTAAACACTAGTAAACAACAGAACTTGGACAGGAAAATAATTTGGGGCCAGGAGCCTCCACTCCTTTGTTGTCCAGAGGCCTCGAGACCTCTAAATCCGGCATTGTTCGTTGTATCGCACCGTCCTTCTCACTCTCAAACTACCTATTAGTTGTGGTTACTCCCCCGCACCGAACCCTAAATACAAAAACGAACAAAAGATGAGGAATGACAAAGAGGACAGCTTGAATGATAGAAAGAATGAAACGAGAACAGAATGAATGCAAGAAATATAAGTAAGATAGATAGTAAGTAGATTAGAAGCCAAGATTAGAAAAAGCGAGAATAATGCAGAATGAAAGAAAGAACAAGTATGTAGAATGGCAGTACGAGAAGTAGCAAAAGCGAGAACTAGTATGAAAGCGAAGACTAGGGAAAATGTAAATATAGGCTCCGACCAAGCTCCGACCACGTTGGAGGTAAATGTAAAAAAAAAAAAACTACCTATTAGTGAGAGTGGAACGACACGAAATGAACTTCAAAAATTATTATTGTGACTAAACGTGTGAAACTTACCTTTCTTCTTGTACACCAATATTTTAACACACCATGTTTATTGCG
The DNA here is from genome assembly GCA_963854515.1 of Pandemis heparana. Taxonomy (NCBI): domain Eukaryota; kingdom Metazoa; phylum Arthropoda; class Insecta; order Lepidoptera; family Tortricidae; genus Pandemis; species Pandemis heparana. Next base: position 3,506,400 of record OY978032.1, read on the forward strand.
AATAAATAATTTATGATATGATAAAATCTAATTTCGGAGTATAAGGCCAGTACCCGGTCATACATACTATAAAACAAAGTCGCTTTAAGCTGTCCGTCTGTCCGTCTGTCTGTCTGTCCCTATGTATGCTTAGATCTTTCAAATAACGCAACGGATTTTGATGCGTTTTTTTTTAATAGATGGAGTGATTCGAGAGGAAGGTTTATATGTATAATACCTACGCAGACGAAGTCGCGGGTAGAAGCTGGTTATAATATAAAATCATACTTACCACATATTTAACGATCCACTCAGTAAAGCACTAAGACACTAACTATATATATTAAGTAGTACAAATAAGGAAAATATGATGCATAAAGGTATATTAAATATACCTTTGCCTCATATTTCCCTAACAAATTTTGTTAGTCACGCTAAACGCTTCATTATTTTCAAACTAAATACACGCAGCACTTACAACTGGAGCAGGCAACGCGATTTACTCCACCAAAGTACGTGACCAATTTGGTCATGTCATGAGTGACGTCATGTTTAGAATTTGTATGACGGCTTTAGGGTTCTGTACCCAAAGGATAAAAATGCGGGACTATATTACTAAGACTCCACTGTCGGTCTGTTACTAGGCTGTATCTCTTGAATCGTGATAGCTAACAGTTGAAATTTTCACTAGTGATGTATTTCTGTGGCAGATAAAGTGTACTGTCAAGATAAGCTACCTAAACGCAACTCCGGTTACAAGTACTTCTGTGACAAAATGTCGTACGCAAACCAATGAGCTTATATTTTTCTTCATTATCTTCCTGTTCTATTCGTTCTAAGCCAGGGTTTTAAGCAAAAGTTTGTGTCTTTTAAACATAGTGTACTTACACATACACATATACATACATCTAATCTATCTAATATTATAACTGCGAAAGTATGGATGGATGGATGTTTGTTTGTTATTCAATCACTCCAGAACCACAGAATATATAATAGTAGGGGAGAGTGGGTAGGATTCGTACACCGGGAGCATTCATACAGTGGTGATATCTCCGCTATTGAATACAGTGGCGTGTTCACGTTTGTGTGGGTAACTCCCACTAATGCGCATACGCTACCCGCGGGGCGGCGCAACAGTGCGGCCGCCGGCTTCGACACGACAAGTTCATTTATGTTTTCGCTCCAGGAAAACTGATTTTGTATTCACCTTGAAACACGTTTAAATCTTATAAGTTTTGCTCGAATTGGATAAACTGATCAATATAGTTTATGATTTGATATCGAGGTTTTACATGTAAACAGCCATTTTGGGATATCTAGAACGGTTAATTTTATTTCAAATTTATTTGTTAATTTGTTGGGTTGGGTTACCTTCGTACAGTTGTCAGTGGGGCAGATTCGTACAGTACGAATGCTCCCCACTTTGAACTGCGTAACTAAAAAGATCTTATTCCATGAATATTATTATTATTATTTCAGAACCATTATGCCGCGAGTAGGTATATGTAAAAAAGGGACAAGATCGGAAGAGGTAAACGAAGATGCAAGTCAGCGACAAAAGATATCTTCTATAGCTGACTTGCATCTTCGTTTACCTCTTATAACTAACTAACTAACTATAACTCTCTTATTGACCTTGCGTGTTCCGCTGAATATGGCCCTAAGCGTATATAATGTCGGATATACAGGGTGTATCAGATAGCCCCTAACAATAATCAACTGGGGTATATAACCATAGCTATAGAAGCTAAAAAAAAAATTTAAAAAAAAATTGGATCTACATTTTTTTATGTTTTCTATAGGAATGATTACAGTAATACTACCATTCCTATAGCAAATATAAAAAAAAATACTCCAATTCTTCTGTAGCTATGGTTATATACCCCAGTTGATTACTGTTAGGGGGTATCTGATACACCCTGTATATAATGTCGCACTGGGCCCGCGTAGGGAACTATATAGCCCAAACCCTCCAATAAACGGAGGAGGCCTATGCCATGAGGCACGCCGAATTAAGCGATAAGTAATTTATATAAAAAAGAGAAAAAAAAGACTATATTGTACTAAAATTTTAGCGAATTCGAAATAAAAGGGCTATATTATTATTATTATTAATGTCGGTTGCATCTATTATTACCTAAAACTAAGACGTGTTACTGTAACGGTACAATTTATAATGTTGATTAATTATTTATCTATTAATAAGAGAAAAATTAATCACGAGTTTTTTGTTACTACAAATAAGTAGTTATTATTAGTACTCAAGTACTTAAAAAATAATAATCGTTAATTGTTACCACATAATGGCTGATGTAGTGTTAAATTTGACCTCAAGAAATGATAATATTACATTAAATAAATGGTTTTTTCTTTGATTGTACGAAGGTTCCCCACTATGTACGAATGTACCCTACAGCATGTACGAAACTACCCCACGTGTGGGGCAGTTTCGTACGTTTCCCATTTTTGAGAAAAATCACCGTATCATCGCCATGCTGCTTAATATCCAAAAGACACTTAATTATTATTAAAGCTAGATAAGTGAGGTATATAGCAGCATTGAATTTATTATGAAATTGTAAACAGTTATTTTTTTATATGGCTTACAAAAAAATGTGTACGAATCCTACCCACTCTCCCCTACTAACGTACAGAATGGCCACGCTCCGCCCCGCACCGATTCGAGTTACCCCACCCCTCAAGCGCAGTCTGCCGGAAAGCTGCTGGCAACTAGTAGGGCTCGCGCTCGCGACGCGATGTTTGTCGGCCGCACGTCACAAGTTCGGGAACCTATCCTACCTACTTCATTTTATAAAACATTAGAAAATTAATGCTTTCTGAAATTATCTCGATTAATACATGAAATAACTACAGAATCATTTGCTTAAGTTTGTTGTCGTACCTACATCTATTGTAATTGAAAATAATAATGCTTAAATACACAGACAGACACATTTTAAGTAAGTTTAAATAAATAGATAACGATTAAGTACATTTATTTGCACACATCTCAGCCATATCTTCATTATAAGTACCTATATTTATGTCATTAGTAGTACTTATAGTACTAGGTTTTTGCGATAGACAGCCCTGTGTATCTTACGCACACATTGACGCGTGTACAGACGACGTCGTGCCTGTGTTCATTTAGAACGCGGATTTTGTACGTCGTGGCCGCCGTGTGCTCTAGCACTATCTATTGAGAGATATCAAGTAACTTTTGATACGTTTTCTAAAAATTAAACCTACGAGTAGCTAGATCGATTTATCATCCCCGAAACACCGTGCATGTGCATACCAAATTTCATGAAAATTGTTGGAGCCGTTTCCGAGATCCAGATTATATACCTAAGTATACAAGAATTGCTTGTTTAAAGGTATTAGATTAGATAGATAGATTTACATTTACACTATGATTATTATACCTATTTCAGTTTTATGTGAACTTGCGGGGACTTGTTTCTTTACAAAAGCACAGATAGTACTAACGTACAGAATGACCACGCTCCGCCCCGCGCCGATTCGAGTTACCCCACCCCTCAAGCGCAGGCTGCCGGAAAGCTGCTGGAAACAAGTAGAGTGCGCAACGCAATGTATGTCGGCCGCACGGCACTCAGTTCGGGAACCTACACTACCTACTTCATTTTATAAAACATTAGTAAATTAATGCTTTCTGAAATTATCGCGATTAATAGATGAAATAAATACAGAATCATTCGCTTAAGTTTGTTGTTGTATATCTATTGTAATTAAAAATAATAATAATGCTTAAATACACTGACAGACACATTTTAAGTAAGTTTCAGTAAATAGATAACGATTAAGTACATTTATTTGCCCACATCTAAGCCATGTCTTCATATAAGTACCCATATTTATGCCATTGGTAGTACTTATATTACTAGGTTTTTGCGAGCCTCAGCCCTGTGTATCTTACGCACACATTGACGCGTGTACAGACGACGTCGTGCCTGTGTTGATTCAAGAACGCGGATTTCGGTACGTCGTGGCCGCCGTGTGCCAGAACGGCCCAACGGATCTGGATGAAATTCGGCACATAGATAGAGAAAAGTCTGGAATAGCACATTAGGCTACTTTTTATCCCGGAAAATTGCGTAGTTCCCGCAGGAGAGCGATAAACGAATTCTTTGCAAACGAAGTCGCTGGCAGTACTTCATTTAATTTAGAATGAGAAACCACAATAGCATTATATTGCGTCTGGTCAACTATTTCTTACCTAGCAAATAGTACAGTGCAATAGTTTGGCAGCCGCAAAATAAAATTGTTTTAATGTCACTTTATTTGCGTGTCGTCAATTGTTACTGTAGCACAAATTGTTAAGAGATTACAGTTCACGAACCGCAATATAATGTTTTTGTGGTTTCTCATCCTAAATTAAATGAAGTACCTATCATAATCACATCATTATCCCTTACGGGGAAGACAGAGCTAAGGTAACAAGACCTAAAAACCACGTGTAGGATGATTGTGGGCGTATAGGTGAAAAGAGGAATCAAAATAGTGATGGGTTGCTAGCCGCATCACCTTATAACATGTAAAAAGCTTCTAGTTTTCCCGGCTAATAAACACATCGGGGCCTCCAAAAATGAGAATATGAGTACCTAACTAACAGTTTCTCTTCTCCTTTGCCTCCCTCCTTTCATAATTTTCCCACCTCTCATTCAGAAAAGTAAGCTTTACTCTCTGTCGAGAAGGATCAAAGTGCAACTTTTCTGTTCAAGGCTTTTTCTAAATGTTTATTTGCAAATGCAATTTTTTGAAGTTGATAATTGTAAAACCATTCGCAAAATATCCCGTCTGGAAAAAGCTTGTTTCAGTAGAGACTAGGATCTTTTCATGGGATAAGGATCGTTTTGCGAACGGGCCATTTTGCGAAAGGGACGTTTTGCGAACGGGACTTTATTTATGTGAAGGGACGTTTTGCGAACGGGCCCTTCTGCAAAAGGGTCGTTTTGCATAAAGGGCATTTAGGAAAGGGACATTTCGCGAAAGGGACAAAGGGACATTATGCGAGTGGGACGTTATATGCGCCTAAACCGGTGAGCGGTTACGTGTGCGACTTTTAGGAGGAAGGAAACAAACACAGTCAAGATATGAATAATGTTTATTTAGCGGTGTAGGAGCTGGTGTCGTAGCCCTCCTCGCGCATGCGCTGCCGCAGCCAGTCCGCGAACAGCGGCACGTTGACGTACGCGCCCGGCACCGCGTCGCCGCAGCCGATGCCCCACGCCACCAGCCCCGCGATCCCGAAGCGCGACGCCTCCTTCTTGGGGTCCACGTCCTACAGGAAGTTAACCATGGTCATCAACGACATCATCATCAAAAGTCAAAAGTATCTATTATTGTTATTGTCGGCAGTGCCGGTTCTATTAAATATTTAAGGTGGAACAAGAACCAAAAGTGACGCCCCTCTAAACTCTAAATAGTCCTACAGGAAGTTACCAATCATCATCATCAACGACATCATCATCAAAAGTCAAAAGTATCTATTATTGTCGGCAGTGCCGGTCCTATATTTAAGGTGGAACAAGAACCAAAAGTGACGCCCCTCTAAACTCTAAATAAAAAAAATACGGGAATGATTCGCGCGGCTCGCGCGTTCTGGTGAGCGTCGTTTTGTCTCACGTTTTCGTTGATTTTGGCATTTTGCAATATGATAAGTACATACAATAAAGTAAAGCAATGTGTGGCCAACGCTTTATAACTCAGTTCTAATCCCGATTACTCTTTCACGGATGAGGAACAGCTAGCTTAATGCCTAACTCGCTCGCAATCGCCATCGTGTTCATTTTGACAGTTCTCGTATGAATGTGACAGCTAGCTGATTCCGATGCCAATTGTCAGCCCATACATGAACTGTCAAAATGAAGACGATGGTGATCGCGAGCGAGTTACGTAATAATGTCCTTAGCGACTTCGAAAATACATTACAGCCAATAAAACTGGCCGTAGAGGTATTTTACCGCCGCGATACAGATAGTAAGTGCAGAATATACGCTGCGGTTCATGCTCCGCAAGTTAGTGGACTAGCAGAGTTAATGAGTCATACCCCGATGGGGCAGACGAGCGGCGAGCCGCCGTCGCCGCGGCACGTGTCCTTGCCGGGCTCGCCGCCGGCGCACGTCAGCGACGGGTGCAGCACGAAGTGCACCCCGAGCCGGGTCTTGCGCAGCTCCTTCTGGCACCTGTCGCGCGCCACGGTTGGCAGTTGCACCTGCAGGACACGATACCATCATTAAAACATAAATAAAAAATAAAGTTTATTCTCAAAAGACGAAATGTTTACAGAGAGAGAGCTTACTGATGGTTCCACACTAGGCTAGGCCTGTCACGTGGCAACCGGATAAAGATAAAGATATTCGGGATTCGGGGTACTTTCATACAATTAATTTACTTAACCAGGTAGGTACTTAAATAAAAACAAAGACCACTAAGGCTAGAAAAAAAGAAGAAAAAGGAAAAAAGAAAAATGAAAGAAAGAAAAAAGGATTTCACAACTCAAGGTGTACAAATGAATTTAATGTACAAATCAATGCACGTAAAAAGAGCTCCTTGCGATATATAGCGCGCAGTGAACGAAATACGGACCAAATTGGTGGGGGACGCGGGAGGGGCGTAGGAGCGCGCGCGCGGCCGTCACGCCTTGGCTTGTTAGTTGTCAGGATGCGCAAACGTATCCCCTCCACTAGCCACCCAGGGTTCTTTTTAATATGCTTAGTGCAAGTTTTCGATCATAAAACACGCGTCGATCACGTTTTGAATTAAAAATGTCAAAATACTATGAGAACAGAGGCCTTACCATGACGTCTTAATGTGATGCGATCCTGATCAGGTCGTCGCTCCATCTTGTTGGAGGCCTAGGCCCAACAGGCTTCTGACCCTATCGGCCATAGGTCCTGCTGAAGTATCCAGAATAATTCTGAGAATCCTCGTATAACCTAGCCTTTCTCAGGCTATCAATGCTCTTACCTTTTTGAGCACGACGGCGTACTTTTCCTTTTCTGCGAACTCCTTGCCCCAGCCCATGCTGTAGCAGCGCGCGCCGGCGGGCGGCGGCTGCGCCAGCACGCACGCCACGCCCATGTGCGGCGCCGACGCCAGCTCGAACGGCGCCTCCAGCACCAGCAGCGCGATGCTGTTGTACACCGACGCTGAACAACGATACAATACGATGTGAGAGAGAAAGAAAGAGAAACATTTACAAACATTCGATTCACATAGATTACTGAACCTCTGATTATTGAACTACTGAGCCTCCTCTAATAATTTATTAACACTGGCGGAGCTGTCCGCCACCTGCTCCACTCCGCTTATGAAGCTTGGGGGCGATACGTTACGCCGCGCGCGCGCATGCCCCGCACGCCTCACCATGACGTCTTAAAGCGATTCAGTTTAGGTTCGCCCGCTGTCAGATTCATACTAAAAGTGACAGCTAAAACTTGAACTGAGTCGGAATTAGGACGTCATGGTAAGGCCCGAGTTCACATCCCGCACTCATTACCTACGTTAGTTGGAACGTCAGCTACAACACACTAGCGTTGCTCGTGACTCCGTCTGCGCAGAATTCGTTTGTCGCTATCCCACGGGAACTATACAATTGTCCTTCCCCGGGACTCAAACTATATGCATACCAAATTTCAACTAAAATGGTCCAGCGGTTTAAGCGTGAAATGAAAAGGTAACAGCCAGAGTTTACTTTCGCAATATTTGTAGTTACGTCAACTTACGTTTGTAGTAGTCTGCGTGTTGGATGATCTTCTTCACGTTCCGTTCTTGGTGGGGATACACTTCGGATTCCGTCTGCGTGTCCCACTCGCCGCCGCGACATTTCAGCTACGAAACATATTTTGATTGCGAGACGAACCCTTTAGGACGCCATAACGACGTAGCTACGTAGCCATAGCTGGGCATTAACTCGTTAGTCCGTTAATCGTTAATTAACGAAGTTAACATTTTGATTAACGGATTAACTTTTAAGTTAACTTTTAAAAATGTTAACGGACACGTTAACATACATACATACATACATACATATCGTCACGCCTCTTTCCCACAGGGGTAGGCAGAGACTACCCTGTTCCACCTGCTACGATCCTGACATACCTCTCTCGCCTCATCCACATTCATCAATCTCTTCATACACGCTCGTCGGTTTCGGGTACTCTTGACCCGGCCTTTCTCCAAAACGTCCCCAATTTGATCACGGAACGTCCGCCTAGGCCTTCCCCTCCCAACGCACCCATTCACACTCCCCATATAAATCTGTTTAGTTAATCTACACGTTAACACGTTAACTTCCGTTAATAATGCAGAAGTCCGTTAATCGTTAATCCTATGCCTACTATTTACCGCACGACACCGCGGCGCTGCGCGAAAAACAGGTTCAGACAAGTATGAAACGACAAGTGCCGGGCGGCGCGTGGCAGCGAGTGAAATAAAAACTAAACTAAAACTAGATATATTTTGCTAGTGCGTGCGAGTGAGAAAACTGCGAAGAGATTTGTTTCGTTTGATAATTTCATTACTTAGCGCAAAACCTAAACCAACAGGTTTTATAAGTTCACTAACGCAACGATATAAAAATGCAATTTTACATATATTAACGGATTAACGATTAACGTTAACTTGCGTTAATTCTTCCGAAATGTAACGTTTTAACGTTTAACGAAGCTAACTTTTTTTGTAGCGGATTAACGATTAACGAAGTTAACTATTTGATTAACGGTGCCCAGCTATTACGTAGCCTATACAAAAACGTCGCCAAACCGTCACCAAATGTGTAAGAGCCGAGCCAGCTACGTATCCTTTACAATACACATCAGGGGGGTTATCATGACGTCTTAATGCGATTCAATTTCAATTCAGTATAGGTTCGCTCGCTGTCAGATCCATACTAAAAAATGACAGCTAAAACCTGGTGTATAGCTTATTACGTAACTCGCTCGCGGTCACCATCGTGTTCATTTTGAGAGTTCATGTATGGGCTGACAATTGGCATCGGAATCAGCTAGCTGTCACATTCATACATGAACTGTCAAAATTAACACGATGGCGATTGCGAGTGAATTACGTAATAAGCCTGCTGAACTGAGTCAATATTTAAGGCCCCTGACGTCGCTTAAGCGTCGCCAAGTGAGCGACAGCCAATACATTTTTATATGGATTGTTTGGCTACTGGTGCTGGCGGGCGACGTCGTCGTGGCGTCCCAAGTTAGGTCCCTAATCAGAATCACCACATTTCATTTTTATAACACCTGAAAATGTATATATGGTTCGAAAGCATTTTGCCTCCTGATCACTGTATATATAATTTTAATGTCGCTTATTATAAAAAATAAAAATTAATTAAAAATATGTCCTAATTTTACCAAAACTACCACAGGATAGGTGAAACGCCTTTGCTTTTTTCACGAGAAAAAATAAGCGATCATAATTTTGTATTTTTGACAACTTCAAAGTACAAGGGGGGCAACTCGGAAATTCTATTTTCGAAGTTTGTTGCATACCTTCACTCTCACTCTCAAGATAATGACTATTTGTATGAGCGGAACAGCTCGAAGCGAACCTCGAAAATCGAATATTTGAGAATAGGACCTGACATTGACAATTTGAAATTAACGTCAGTTTTTTTTTCTATAGAGAAAAGACAAAGGGATAAGCGTGTATTCTGTGATAGTATTGGAGTTACGCTCTTTTAGAATAAGCACAAATTAATAAATTAATTATAAATTAAATACAAGCCCTAGCGAAAAAATTAAACTGTCAGCATGTTCATGTTTTCAAACAAAATACAGAGAACCATTAATATCATAGGCTCAGAAATATGCAATGTTGTCAATTTCGAATCTGTGTTATTTTGGTCAGGAAGCTGCCATGTTTAAAAAAACTGACGGGTAGCACTCTCACAATGTCAAACTTATTATTTTAACTGCATGTTTACTCAGGGCCGGATTTAAGAGAGGGCAACCGGCCTCCAAAAAAAGGGGGGCCCCCTCAATAGACTTAAAAAAAAAACAAATTCAGACTAGTAAACAATAGAACTTGGAGAGGAAAATAATTTGGGGCCAGGGGCCTCCACTCCTTTGTAGCCCAGAGGCCTCCAGACCTCTAAATCAGGCATTGTGTTTACTGACATTGCGTGCTGAATAATTTTGTATGGTTTTTCCCGTCTTATTTTTTAATAAAAGACACCTTCAACTCTTTCGGACCTAAACTTAACTTTTTAAGATTCGCCGACTCCAAAACCACGCTGTATAATTGGGGTTACCTCTGAGGCCAGCTTCCCGTCGACCTTGTGCGCCGCCGTCAGCACCACGGACGGGTGGATGATGGAGCCGCCGCCCAGATAGTCATTCTGCGACCACGTGATGCCGTCCGAACGCCTGACAACATTCATGGTGAAGGGCCTATTACTTAACTCGCTCGCGATCACCATCGTCTTCATTTTGACAGTTCATGTATGGGCTGACAGTTGGCATCGGAATTAGCTAGCTGTCACATTCATACAAGAACTGTCAAAATGAACACGATGGCGATTGCGAGCGGGGTACCGTAAAACCCCGTCTATTCGCCTAGTATACCTATCTTCGCCTATTTTCATAAATGTTGAAATTCCCGCCTAGTTTTTAGGCCAGGTTCCACACAAAACTGCTGAATAGAAAGTGTTTTTTATGCTGGACCATATTCTCGAATTAATTGTGGCTAACTTAACGCCGTTTACGATCAGTGCCGTTTTTTCGTTGACGTGGCAGCACGTGTTTTTTTTTATCTCTGCGGAACTTTGCTATAAGTAGCGCTAAAGAAGAGATAAAGGAAAGTTTTTTCTTGTATTATAATCTACAACTAATGCTCTTTCTTATGGTTTAAGTATTTTTTAACTAAGCTATATATTTACGTCGCAATCGATTAATATGTAATTGAGGTCATTTTTCGGCCATCTTGTAGCTATACTTCGCCTACCCCTAGGGTTGTCAATCAAAGTGTGTGATATATTTAAAATCTCAATCAATATTGGAGAATTCCTTTTGTAAATATTTTTCCAGTAATTTAATAATTATTTTTACGGTTTTCCCGTTAGAATCAATTTCAAAATATTTTTGAATTGAAACAAAAATACAAAAAAATCCAGAAAATAAAGCGAAACACAGAATTAAATGTGACTTATCTAATCTGATTGTGATTTAGTATAAGAAAAAATAGATACCTACTTAATTTTCTAATTTATTTGTATTTTTCATTAGTCCTAAACCATTACTCTTTTTTTTGTAGTCGAGTAAGTCAGCGTGATTTTTGACAACCCTATCGAAAATACAGCAAATGTATGAAACTAGCTTCAGATTGGTACCTGTCTTCGCCTACCATCGTTTTCTTTTAAATGTGACCTATTTTGGAATGGTTAAGGCTCATAATCGAAATACACGTTAAAAATGCATAAGATGCTGGAGGCAATTTCAAATTTCGTCTATAATTGACGCCCCAACCATATGTAGGCGAAGACAGGGCATTTTGCCTATACTTCGCCTACCACCTTTGGAGTCCAATTGTAGCCATCCCTTAGCGAAATTTAGACCTTATGCTACAGTAATCTATGGCCCTAGATAGGTTAATTAGTTTTTTGATCTTAAAAAGCAAAAATACGTGTAAATCTGAGAGGAATTTTCAAAAAAGTGTCAAAACCCAGGCGAAGTTATGGAACTCTACGGTACGTAATAAGCTAGCTGTTTCACCACTTTATTACCAGAGATCGGACAGATTTGCGTCATCGTTTGCAATAAAGTGGACATGACTCAAAAATTAATCATTTAATTAACTTCTCGAAATAAAATTTGACTCCCAGAGATAAAAATTTACACATGCATAAAATTATTAGCAAAATGATAATTAAAGTGGCAGTTGTCGTTCTCGTAAAAAAATTTATATAATAAAGAAATCACGATCTTTAATAAATCTATACTTTAACAAACTTTTGTATTTATTGACTAGGAATTAAAATTTAAGTCAAGTAAGAAATTAATTAAATGATTACATATTTGATTAATTTTGGAGTCATGTCATGTCCACATTATTGCGTGCAATGACGCAAATTTGTCCGATCTCTGCTTATTACTACTAAACAGACAGTCATCATAGATAACTGACAGTTAAGCTAACTGGAACTTAACAGAGAGTGCTGCAACAGGGCCTAAAACTCCCACTTTTGCGGAATGTGGATGTCGAGAGGGGAGGTCTTTGCCCAGCAGTGGGACACAAATACAGGGTGTATCAGACACCCCCTAACAATAATCCACTGGGGTATATAACCACTAGCTTTTTCCCGCGACTTCGTCCGCGTAGACTTCATTTATTGATAAATAGCTTTTGCCCGCGGCTTCGCTCGCGTGTACCAGGAGTATTTCAATCCCGTTTTTTTCCCGTTCCCGTAAGAATTTCGGGAAATGATCTCTTAACGCTCCCTACACTCCCCAAGGAACCAACTTGCCAAATTTCAGCTTTCTACGACCAGTAAAACGAAAAATCCCGTTTCTTCCCGTTCCCGTGGGAATTTTGGAAATTCCTCTCTTAATGCTTTTCTACACTCTCAAAACAACCTAAATGCCGAATTTCAGCGTTTTACAACCAGTAAAACGAAAAGTTCCGTTTTCCCGTTCCCGTGGGAATTTTGGAAAATTATCTTTTATAGCTTCTCTACACTCTTCAAGCAACCTACATGCCAAATTTCAGCTTTATACGACCAGTAAAACGAAAAATCCCGTTTTTTCCCGTTCCCGTGGGAATTTTGGGAAAGTTCTCTCTTAATGCTTCTCTACACTCCCCAAGCAACCTACATGTCGAATTTCAGCTTTCTACAACCAGTAAAACGAAAAGTCCCGTTTTTCCCCTTCCCGTAGGAATTTCAGGAAATTTTGTCTCTTAGTGCTTCCCTACACTCATCAAGCAACCTACATGCCAAATTTCAGCTATCTACGACCTATAAAACAAAAAAATCCCGTTTTTTCCCGTTCCCGTGAGAATTTTGGAAATTCCTCTCTTAATGCTCCTCTACACTCTCCAAACAACCTACATGCCAAATTTCAACTTTCTACGACCTGCAGTAAGTATAACAAAAAATCCCGTTTTTTCCCGTTCATTTCCATCAAAGTTTTGGGAAATCCTTTTGTATAGTGTTCCCCTATACTCCCCAAGGAACCTGAAGGCCAAATTTCAGTTTTCTACGATAATTAAAACGAAAAATCGATCCCATAGAACTGAATATAAATCCCGTTTTTTCCTTATCCCGTTGGAATTTTCGAAAATCCTTAAAACTGTTTTTTAGTATTATAATCACCTACTTCTATGCCAAATTTGAAGTCTAGTAGGTAATTATAGTTCAGGATTTCGGTGAACTGAATATATAAATCCCGTTTTTTCCTCATCCCGTGAGAATTTCCAAAAATCCTGAAATTATTTTCTTAGTTTTGTAATCATCTACTTGTGTACGAAATTTGAAGAGTATATTTATTAAGTATAGTTACTGAGATAGGGTCACTCGGAATCGAATATAATAAATGTAGTTTTTTCCCGTTCCCGCGGAAATTTGTGTATGTGTGTGTGTGTGTGTGTGTGTGTGTGTCAGGTAGGTATGTGCGTTATTGTTTTCGTAATCAGCGATCCGATAAACCGTACAAACAATACTACCCACTATAATATAATAATAATAATACCCACGTTGATTTTCAGACTTTGTCACCCCCTATCCCCTTTTAGGGGTTGAATTTTCAAAAAACCTGAAACAGGTATTTACTCATTTATCGTTAGGAATACTCCTGTGAAGTTTCGAATAAAATAGTCAAACTAATCTTGTTTACCCATACAAACTTTGGACCCCCATTTAACCCCTTTAGGGGTCGAATTTTGAAAAATCCTTTCTTAGTGCACGCCTAGACCTTATAAGGAACCTACGTGCCAAATTTGGAATCTCTAGAACCAGCGGTTTGGGCTGTGCGCTGATATGTCAGTCAGTCAGTCAGTCAGTCAGTCAGTCAGTCAGTCAGTCAGTCAGTCAGTCAGTTTCTTCTTTTATATATTTAGATAGCTACGAAGCTAAAAAAATATTAAAAAAAAATTGGAGTATTCTTTTTATATTTTCTATAGGAATGATTACAGTTAATACTACCATTCCTATAGAAAATAAAAAAAAAATTACTCCAATTTTTTTTTACATTTTTTTAGCTTCTATATATGTATACCCCAGTGGATTATTGTTAGGGGGTGTCTGATACACCCTGTATACGCTAATATAATAACCATATAATAAAAGTAATACATATCTACCTTAGAACTGCGACCATCCAGGGAAAGTCTCCGAACTCGGCCGTGCCGTCCTCGTAGTTGGTGATCCGGAAGGACTGCGCGCCGGGGTTGGTCCAGCCGCAGTCCTGGGCCGTCACGACGGGCGGCGGCGGCTTCGCGCCCACGTCGTCTTCCAGGCAACACACCTGCAGGTAGTGGGGGCAAACGCGCAGCCTGCAAGAGGGAGAAGATGGTGCTGCCGTCTCTTATCAGTCTACTAAGGTTGGGTCGCCGAAGATCGGATGCGGAGTAAGTCCGGATATATAACATTATTTCTTAAATTAGGCGTTATTTTTCATGTCTGGCCCTGGCAACATCATTATGGACGCCATTTTATTTCAACCCTTCTTTCATACCGCGTTTTGCCAATGAAGGAACGGGACGCCACCAACAAGCTTCCGAAAAATAAACGAATTTTTATAGTAAATTTTTTGGATCCGGTCTTTCCGCCAAAAATTGAAAGGGATATGGCGAGTATTAAAGGTCTTATTACTTTTTATGTAAAATTCTGCGCATAATCTACAAATTTTGTGTAGATTTGATTGATTGGATTGCGCCTAGGATACCTAGTCCTAGATCCGGTCTTTCCTCCTATTGCTAAACAATCGGACCAATTGATCCGATCTTAAGATGCACGAAAAAAATACAGTGCTTAGTTTGGGACTAAGTCAATTGGTGTCAAGTGTCCTAAGATATCTACTTTTCTTTCTTTATCGATGGTTACTGTTCTCACCGCATGTCCAGAAGGTCGGTGCCGTCGGTGTTGACCTTCCCGTCGGGGTTGCACTGGTAGTGCAGCACGCAGACTCCAATCTTTCCGTCCGTGGTCTCACACTCCGCGCTGTCCGGCGGCAGTCCTGGACACATCCAAGGAAATTGACAACTACGAATATACTATACATACATACATACTTAAACAACGTCTTTATACCATAGACAGAGCCTAGTGCAAGGACCGGAAAACCCCTTCAGCTTTAAGTTAGAGGCGCTGTTCACGTTTCCATAGTAATTGACATTTTAATGCTAACGCGTTCGAGACGTATTTTGTGACTGAAAACTTACACTAAGCATACTGGTTATACTTTATAGTAAATATGACACGTCGTGACAAGTTTTTGTTTTTGCCCGGCCGGCAACTTTAAAGCAGTATTGTTATGGATATCCATATCCGTAACCGAAATTATCGGATAATCCGAAATAATTTAATATCCATAACCGTAACCGAAACCGATATTATATTTTACCAATATCCATATCCATATCCGGATCCGAAATTAATATATCCATAACATCCCTGGCTTACAACACGATTCTTAAGATCGCCCATTCCCTCGATTAGCTGGGACAATAAGCGACTATTTTTCCCGAAACCTTGCACTTTTGTCTCGGAAGACGCCACTTGGCTCGATTGTTCCTTAGGTCATTCTGAGCAGATTTAGCCCTGGAGGCCTAAAGTTACCCCCTGCTGGTAGCCAGGGGAGGGGGGGGAAGTTTGCATCTCCCGCGTTGCAGTTGGACCTTGTTTACTGTCCACTTATAGCTACTAGGGCAAGTTTGGTATCATTTTCGTATAATTTAAGGATGGGGAATCCTTTTCTGGAACAAAATTTTTACCTTACCATAGAAAAAAAACAAGAAATTGAAAAAAGAAAAAAAAACTCGAAAAAAAAATTTCGAAATTGTTTTCTTACAGGCATACTACGGCGATTTTTGGTAATTAAAAAATATGATGATATAGCCTATTTAATTTTAAATCTAAAAAGTATTACTTAAATAACAATTTTTGAAGAAAAAGTATGTCAAAAAAAATAAAAACGGGTGTTTGGCAATCCTAGTTTCACCTGCTTGGAGCCCGGTTACTGTCCACTTATAGCTACTAGGGCAAATTTGGTATCATTTTCGTGTAATATAAGGATGGGGAATCCATTTCTGGAACAAACTTTTTACCTTACCATAGAAAAAAAAACAAGAAATTGGTAAAAAAAAAAAACAAAAACAATATTTAGAAATTGTTCTCTTACACGCATATTACACCGATTTTTAGTTATTAAAAATTATGATGATATAGCCTATTTAATTTTGAATCTAAAAAGTATTACTTAAATGACCATTTCTGAAGAAAAAGTATGTCAAAAAAATTAACGGTTGTTTGGCAATCCTAATTTCACCTGTTTGGAGCCCGGTTATTGTCCACTTATAGCTACTAGGGCAAGTTTGGTATCATCGTCGTGTAATTTTAGGATAGGGAATCCACTTCTGGAACAAATTTTTTACCTTACCATAGAAAAAAAACATGAAATAGCAAAAAAATATGAAAATCGCAAAAAAAAATTAAAAAATCGGTCTCTTATAGACATACTACAGCGATTTTTGGTAATTAAAAAATATGATGCTATAGCCTATTTAATTCTAAATCTAAAAAGTATTACTTGAATGACCACTTCTAATTTATAAGTTTGCCAAAAAAAATAAAACTTTTATTTGGCATACCTGATTTCACCTGTTTGTTCGTGCTTTAATATGGGGTGCTCAAGTTCTTACCGACCAAGTTTTTTCTAAAAACATGAAGTACTTAGACTCCCACGATAGTCAGGAAAAAAAGTACGGGGGGGCACTATAACTAAAAATTTGAAAGCTGCATTAAAATTGTTCTTATTGCACTGAACTCTTACGATCTGTAAATTTTAACTGTCTTTTGATACAGTTGCGCCTTCTATTTGCACATGTTAATTTGCATTTTATCATCATATCAGCCGTAGGACATCCACTATTGGACAAGCCACCCCCAATGACCTCCAGTAGCCTCGGTTGGTAGCGGCTTGCATCCACCGTGAAACCGCGACTTTAACCAGGTCATCCGTTCATCTCGTTGGTGGTCGTCGTAAGCTGCGCTTGTCGATCTGCGGTCTCCAATCGAGAACCTCTCGGCCCCAATGACCATCTGTTCTCCGTGCTATATGGCTTGCCCATTGCCACTTCAACGAGATAATTCGCTTGGCTATGTCGGTGACCGCTGTTCTTCTACGTATCTCCTCATTTTTGATTCAATCCTGTAGAGAAACCCCAAGCATAGCACTCCATAGCTCGCTGAAAAACTGAGCCTATTTATAAGGCCTATAGTGAAGCACCGGAAGCACCATATCTCGGATCTATAAGTAATCACTGGCAACACACATTGGTTAATGACTTTCGTCTTAAGGAACTAAGGAATTTATCAAAAGACATTGCGGATGCGGAGTTTCCTAAACGCTGCCCATTCAAGTTGGATTCGACGATTGATATCTTTCTCGAAGACGGTATCGTGGTCCACACCGGTTTTCACATTTGATTTTCTGTGTACCATGCACATTTAGAAGGGTATGGCAGGTCTTGATGGGACTGTAAGATTTGATCTCATACATGTCCTCTTTGGTATACAGCTCGAAGAAAATGTTGCTTTGGAACGTCTTGAGGTGGTGGCAAGCTTTCGATACTACTGTATTTTAAGATTCACAATTAAATAGGCTATAACATCATATTTTTAATTTCCAAAAATCACTGTAGTATGCCTGCAAGAGACCAATTCCGAAAATGGTTTTTATGATTTTTTTTGACAAATTCTTGATTGTGTTTCTATGGTAAAGTGAAAAGTTTGCTCCAGAAATGGATTCCCCATCCTAAAATTACATGAAAATGATACCAACTTGCTCTAGTAGCTAAGTATAAGTGGAAAGTAATCGGGCTCCAAACAGGTGAAACCAGGTATGCCAAACAACCGTTTTTTTTTTGACATACTTTTTCTTCAGAAATGGTCATTTAAGTAATACTTTTTAGATTCAAGATTAAATAGGCTATATCATCATAATTTTTAATTACTAAAAATCGGTGTAATATGCGTGTAAGAGAACCATTTCTAAACATTGTTTTTTGTGATTTTATTTACCAATTTCTTGTTTTTTTTCTATGGTAAGGTAAAAAGTTTGTTCCAGAAATGGATTCCCCATCCTAATATTACACGAGAATGATACCAAATTTGCCCTAGTAGCTATAAGTGGACAGTAACCGGGCTCCAAGCAGGTGAAACTAGGATTGCCAAACACCCGTTTTTATTTTTTTTTACATACTTTTTCTTCAAAAATTGTTATTTAAGTAATACTTTTTAGATTTAAAATTAAATAGGCTATATCATCATATTTTTTAATTACTGAAATTCGGTTTAATATGCATGTAAGATAACAATTTCAAATTTTTTTTTTGTGATTATATTTTTTTGCGAATCCCTTGTTTTTTTTCTATGGTAAGGTAAAAAAATTGTACCAAAAATGGATTTCCCATCCTTAAATTACACGAAAACGATACCAAACTTGCCCTAGTAGCTATTAGTGGACAGTAACTGGGCTCCAAACAGGTAAAGCCAAAGTTGCCGAATAAACGTTTTTTTTTTTTGACAAACTTTTTATTGAGAAGTGGTTATTCAAGTAATACTTTTAAGATTCAAGAATAAATAGACTATAACGTCATATTTTTTAATTACCAAAAATCGCCGTAGTATGCCTGTAAGAAAACAATTTCGAAATATTTTTTTTTAGTTTTTTTTTTCTTTTTTCAATTTCTTGTTTTTTTTCTATGGTAAGGTAAAAATTTTGTTCCAGAAAAGGATTCCCCATCCTTAAATTATACGAAAATGATACCAAACTTGCCCTAATAGCTATAAGTGGACAGTAAACGAGGTCCAACTGCAACGCGGGAGATGCAAACTTCCCCCCCCTCCCCTGGCTACCAGCAGGGGGTAACTTTAGGCCTCCAGGGCTAAATCTACTCAGAATGACCTAAGGAACAATCGAGCCAAGTGGCGTCTTCCGAGACAAAAGTGCAAGGTTTTATCGCTTATTGCCCCAGCTACGATGGGCTTTGACCATCGGCGCGGGACGACATGCAACTGGTACATATACTATTATTATTATTAATATTTAAAATAATACACTAGCAGCTCTTTGAGCTAACGCGTGTATATCACTGCACTTGTGTTCTTTTACTTTTTAAATGAATGTCTACTAAAAACATATGTAGTTGTGAATGTGTACTATGTATTTTCTTTGCTCCCAGGCCAGCATGGAACTATAGGTACATGCTAATAAATCGCTCAGCGAATAAGCATTGCTATGACGATGAATGATATCCAGTGGTCCCTCAAAGACAACGGGCTCGGAGAGCGACTCCCATGCGTCGCGTTCCTGCGATCTGTACGTATAGTGTAGGTTTTCCGTCACAAAATACGTCTCGAATGCGTTTGCGTTAAAATGTCAAATACTATGAGACAGTTTGTTGCAGTTTCGATCCGCAGGTGGCGCTGCCTATTTTTTCCATAGTAATTGAGACGTTTACGTGAACGCGTTCGAGACGTTTTTATATGCGAAAACTTATACTAGAGGCTCTGTAGACTCATTGTCTAACTCGCTCGCAATCGCCATCGTGTTCATTTTGACAGTTCATGTATGGGCTGACAATTGGCATCGGAATCAGCTAGCTGTCACATTCATACAAGAACTGTCAAATGAACACGATGGCGATTGCGAGCGAGTTAGACAATAAGCCTACTGGTGCCAAGGTCTTCCCATACATGGCAATACTGCCAGCCTACTGGGCAGCCTACTGGTGAGGACTTTGGACTGATTAACATACCTACATCACGGCTCTCAGGTCAGTACCTGGCTTATTTAATTTAGTTCCGGTTCTCATCATCACCATCTCCAGCCTACATACGTCCCACTGCTGGGCACAGGCCTCCTTTCAGAATGAGAGGGCTTGGGCTATAGTTCCCACGCGAGCCCAGTGCGGATTGGGAACTTCTCACACTCCATTGAATTGCTTCGCAGTTGTGTGCAGGTTTCCTCACGATGTTTTCCTTCACCGAAAAGCTCATGGTAAATTTTAAAGGGTTCGAACCCGCGACCCTCTGCTTGAGAGGCCACAGGTCAAACCACTAGGCTACCACGGCTTAGTTCCGGTTCTAGCGGTTTATTATTGCCGGGAATCTTAACTATCCCACCCTCCAGCGTCCAAGGGGGGGAGACGCAGCGCGGAGGACGCGGAAGACCTCAACCATATTCTACATCTTTTCGCCGTTCGCTGCTAACGTGTTTAAGTGTCAAGCAGATTTTAATATTTTCGTATTAAATTCATTTAAGGCTTGTACACGCGCTAAAGTCCTTGAGCGTACGGGCGGGGCTTGGGCGGAGCTTATGCCTCTCGCCCCCGCGACCCGCTCCATTAAAACGTCAGCGCGAAACTGTCTTACAGAGTAAAATTATAGACGCGTCATCGCGCCGCGCATCGTTACCAATGCAAGGGTGGACGTGGACGGGTCGTATCGCATGATTATCGTTGTCATAACGTGATATTTATCATTAAGTATATTTTCCTACTCCAGTACTTTTATTTGACAGTTAAAGGGTCACCAACACCAATATAATGGTACCTACACATAATATACTGGAGACAATTTTTTTTAATTTTGTCCGTCCGGACTAAGGCCAGAAACCATTCAGCCGTTTAGGACAAAATACGGTGTTAGCAATTTAGAAAGCACACAAAATAAAAAAGTGTGTACAACACAATATTTCAATTTTACTGACATAATTTGACACCTGACATGTAAATGTTGATGGCTGTCGTTTTCGGGTAGTTTGGTGGATCTTATCACGAAATTGTAAAAATTTTTGGATCCAAGATGGCGGATGACATTTTGACACCTTTGCCTCAAAAATGTTCATGGGTGTCGTTTTCGAGTAATTTGGTGGCTCGGAGCACGAATTTTGCATATTTTTTTGGATTCAAGATGGCGGATGACATTTTGACACTTTTGCCACAAAAATGTTCATGGGTGTCGTTTTCGAGTAATTTGGTGGCTCTGAGCACGAATTTTGCATAATTTTTTGGATCCAAGATGGCGGATGACATTTTGACACTTTTGTCACAAAAATGTTCATGGGTGTCGTTTTCGAGTAATTTGGTGGCTCTGAGCACGAATTTTGCATAATTTTTTGGATCCAAGATGGCGGATGACATTTTAACACTTATGACACAAAATTGTTCATGGGTGTCGTTTTCGAGTAATTTGGTGGCTCTGAGCATGAATTTTGCATAATTTTTTGGATCCAAGATGGCGGATGACATTTTGACACTTTTGTCACAAAAATGTTCATGGGTGTCGTTTTCGAGTAATTTGGTGGCTCTGAGCACGAATTTTGCATAATTTTTTGGATCCAAGATGGCGGATGACATTTTGACACTTTTGACAGAAAAATGTTCATGGGTGTCGTTTTCGGGCAATTTGGTGGCTCTGATCGCGAATTTGACATAATATTTAGGATCCAAGATGGCGGATGTAATTTTGACACTTGACACAAAAATGGTGATTGGGTATCATTTTCGGGTAATGTGGTCGCTCTGAGCCCGAGTTTGGCATTATTTATGTTTTATTTAACAGAACATACGCCTAGGTCCAACGCTGATCACCTTTCAAATGCTAATGATGTGATGACGATGATGATGATAATTTTAATGAAGTCGTAGAAAAGTTATTGTATGCAACGTTGTATAAATAAGTCAAAAAATGCTCGTGGTGTCTTTCTTTACGATGTTCGCTACGCTCACATCGTAACCCACACCACTCGCCTTTTTTGACCTCTCTTATACAACTGTTGCATAAAATACTATATTGAAACGTGATATCCCTACTTAATATTATACATGCGAAAGTAACGCTCTATCTGTCTATCTGTCTGTTACGCTTTCATGTCTAAACCACTGAACCGATATTAATGAAATTTGGTAAGGTGGTAGTTTTAGTCCCGAGGAAGGACAGGATAGTTTTTATCTCGGAAAATCTCATAGTTCCCGCGGGATAGCAGCGCAGACGGAGTCTCGGGCTACAGCCATTTGTCATAATTGATTAAGTTTAAAAATGATGTCCCCAATATACCATTACCTACTTTTGAAAATATTTATTTTTCTACACATAGCAAAATCGATATCTAAGGGTCCGAGTGGTCCTCAAGCATGAATCCGTTGTCAAAAGTTTGAAAAGTGGCCGCCATTTTGAAAATTTTAGTTTTTCGGCCGATTGCGTTCAAAATCGATATCTGATGGCCCGAGTGGTCCCCAAGCATGAATCCGTTGTCAAAAATTGAAAAAGTGGCCGCCATTTTGAAATCTTTAGGTTGTGGACCGATTGTTGTCAAAATAGATATCTGAGGATCCGAGAGGTCCCCAAGCATAAATCCGTTATCAAAAATTGAAAAAGTGTCCGCCATCTTGAAATCTTAAGTTTTTGGGCAGATTGTTTTCAAAATCGATATCTGATGACCCGAGTGGTCCCCAAGCATGAATCCGCTGTCAAAAATTCAAAAAGTAGCTGCCATTTTTGAAATCTTTAGTTTGTGTGCCGATTGTTGTCAAAATCGATATCTGAGGATCCGAGTGGTCCCCAAGCATGAATCTGTTATCAAAAATTGAAAAAGTAGCCGCCATCTTGAAATTCTCAGCATACACACAGGCAGCTCACAATAATCTTCATTTGTATTTCGGATAGACGCTTTCCCCTCTCTCTACTTAGTGTTTAGTGTGCGATAGACATATATTGTTAGTAACTTACATTATGACTTTTGTCGAACGTCCCGAGACGCACACGTTTTTTTATTAATGTACATTTCATAGACAATATTTTTGCAATATGAACTTTTTATATTGTGTGGTATTATTGCCACTCACTATTCTATCACACCACATGCAACAAGCAAGTCTAGCATTTTTCTCCTGTAGTTGACAGAGTCTTGACTCTTGACATTAACTATAATCAGGAACCCCTATTTTTTCACTTGTAACCATTTTACTGCTCCATTTTTTATCAGAAAAAGATTACATTTTATAATCTTCGTCATAAAATAATGAGCAATAACTTTATTTTCTTACTTACTTAAATTTCTTAAACAATTAGCTCGTTTTTGCAATATTCCGGACAAGTTCCTACCGCTCCCCATTTTCGTCCATACGGTCAGTGCGGGACGAGGCGCGTTGCATGACGGACCTGTGTAAATTTTTCGCGGCGACCAAATAAAACTCCGTTTTTAAATATTTGTTGAATAATTTTGTAGCATAGAGTGGACAATCTGTTTCGTGATTTGTAAAGAAGTTACCTAATAAACATTTACGTATAGTTTAATTTTGGTGTGTATTCTAAATATTTATTATTCTAATAAAACGGTCAAGAGTGATAAGCGTTCACTTTGCTAGATCTTCAGACGTCCATTTTGAAATCAATCTGCCCAAAAACCAAAAATTTTAAGATGGCGGCCACTCTTTAGGTTTATTTTTGACAACGGATTCAGCTTGGGGACCAGTCGGATTCTCAGATATCGATTTTGAAAACAATCGGCCCAAATCTAAAGATTTCAAAATGACGCCCACTTTTTCAATTTTTGACAAGGGATTCATACTTGGGGACCACTCGGGCCATCAGATATCGATTTTGAAAACAATCTGCCCAAAAACAAAAGATTTCAAGATGGCGGCTACTTTTTCAATTTTTGATAACAGATTCATGCTTGGGGACCACTCGGATCCTCAGATATCGATTTTGACAACAATCGGCACACAAACTAAAGATTTCAAAAATGGCAGCTACTTTTTGAATTTTTGACAACGGATTCATGCTTGGGGAACACTTGGGCCATAAGATATCGATTTTAAAAACAATCTGCCCAAAACTAAAGATTTCAAGATGGCGCCCACTTTTTCAATTTTTGATAACGGATTCATGCTTGGGGACCACTCGGATCGCCAGATATCCATTATGAAATCAATCGGTCGGTAAGCTAAAAATTTCAAAATGGCAGCGACTCTTTGAATTTTTTGGCAACGGATTCATGCTTGGGGACCACTCGGATCCTCAGATATTGATTTTGAAAACAATCGGTCCACAACCTAAAGATTTCAAAATGGCGGCCACTTTTTCAATTTTTGACAACGGATTCATGCTTGGGGACCACTCGGGCCATCAAATATCGATTTTGAAAACAATCTGCCCAAAAACTAAAGATTTCAAGATGGCGGCCACTTTTTCAATTTTTGATAACGGATTCATGCTTGGAAACCTCTCGGATCCTCAGATATCGATTTTGAAATCAATCGGTCGATAAACTAAAAATTTCAAAATGGCGGCCACTTTTTGATTTTTTGACAACGGATTCAAGTTTGGGGACCACTCGGATCCTCAGATATTGATTTTGAAAGCAATCGGTTGAAAAACTAAAGATTTCAAGATGGCGGCCACTTTTTTAATTTTTGATAACGGATTCATGCTTGGAAACCTCTCGGATCTTCAGATATCGATTTTGAAATCAATCGGTCGATAAACTAAAAATTTCAAAATGGCGGCCACTTTTTGAATTTTTGACAACGCATTCATGCTTGGGGACCACTCGGATCCTCAGATATCGATTTTGAAAACAATCGGCCCACAAACTAAAGATTTCAAAATGGCGGCCATTTTTCAATTTTTAACAAGGGATTCATGTTTGGGGACCACTCGGATCCTCAGATATCGATTTTGAAAGCAATCGGTTGAAAAACTAAAATTTTCAAAATGGCGGCCATTTTCTAAACTTTTGACAACGGATTCATGCTTGAAGACCACTCGGACCCTTAGATATCGATTTTGAAGACAAACGGTCAAAAAACAATTATTCTGTACCTACCTTTTACGCAAAAAGAAGAAGAGAGAAAGCAAAGGTTAACTTTCACACTCAGAAACGCCAA
Source organism: Pandemis heparana (assembly GCA_963854515.1). Taxonomy (NCBI): domain Eukaryota; kingdom Metazoa; phylum Arthropoda; class Insecta; order Lepidoptera; family Tortricidae; genus Pandemis; species Pandemis heparana. The sequence goes on from OY978032.1 coordinate 3,531,528, forward strand.
TTAACATAATTAAAGCACTATTTGTTCCTTTGTATCTGGTTACGCAGGGATGATAAATTAAAACTTGAACTTGATCCGTTAACACGGTAAAACAGCGTAGAATATCCACCGTCAGTCAATACAACCGAGAGGACAATTACAGTTAAGTTTCACACTCAGAGACGACAATTAAGTTCTAACTAATCATAATTATTAACTGACGTCTCTGAGAACGGCACTCGTTCAAGTTCTGCAACAATTTATAAATACGTTGCAACTCTAGGCAGCTACGACCTTTAACATGTTTATCGCTATCCCGCGGGAACTATGCAATTTTCCGGGATAAAAAGTAGCCTATGTTTTAATCTAGGGTACCAGCTATCTTCGTTCCAAATTTTATCCAAATCCGTCCAGTCGTTTGAGCGTGAAGAAGGAACAAACATACACACTCACTCATATCCTCACAAACTACCTACTTTACGAATCACAAAACGGATTGTCCACTCTACGCAACAAAATTATTCCACAAATATTTAAAATCGGAGTTTTGTTTGGTCGCAGCGCAAATTGACACAGGTCCGTCATGCATCGCGCCTCGTCCCGCACTGACCGTATGGACGAAAATGGGGAGCGGTAGGAACTTGGGAGGGAATATTTGAGAAAACGAGGTAAATTTTTAAGAAATTTGACAAAGTAGGAAAATAAAGTTATTGTTCATTATTTTATGAAGCAGATTATAAAATTTCATCTCTTTCTGATAAAAAATGGAGCAGTAAAATGGTTACAAGTGAAAAAATAGGGGTGACTTTAGATTGCTTTTTCTCTGCTTTCTTTCACTAAAATGGATTTCTACCAAAACTATGTTACTTCTCATATCTTCCAGATTAGGATATATTTTTTCCGACATATAAATTGTTACGTTATAATGTATAAAATGGTTACAACACAACTCATTTTCACGAAAATTTCAAAGGTCGAGCCTTAAGTTAATCCAGTACATTTTTTATCTTCAATCATCCAAAACGATCATCATCATCATCAAGCTTATAAGCGCGAAACATTTGACGCCATAGTCTACAATTATATATTTATATCTTTGTAATAACAACTTAAGTTGTAGCTTACCAGTACTTGTAGTCGTTGATGTAGATATAGATGTAGAAGTGGTGGAGTTTGGCTGGCCGTACAGGGCTAAGAGGCGATCTCTCTCGGCCTGACTAATTTCGCCACCTCTGTTCGTTGGTTTTTTGTCTGAAGCAAAGAGAACAGAATGAGGAAATCGGAAGTTGTATAGGCATATGCCAGGATAGCTCTCGGAAACCTAAGCAAAAAAAACTTATCGCCACCTAAAGTTACGAGTTTGTACGTTTAATTTCTCAAACAAACCTACCCAGAACGAACTATGTGACCTAAATGACGTTTTTCATCAAGTTAATGCTTGTCCAGATATATAGATTATCTAAAACGAAACCGCACAAAATCGGGAAAATCAAGACATAAATAAAAGGGAAAACATTTGCCTAACCATTGGACAGTTACTTAAATATAAATAATTCAGTATTGTACATCTAAATCTGTGTGCAACGTTGCTGTTATCAGTGGTGTAACCTATAGGAGGGTAGGGGCCTTACCATGACGTCTTAATGCGATTCAGTTTAAGTTCGCTCGTTGTCAGATTCATACTAAAAGTGACAGCTAAAACTTGAACTGAGTCGGAATTAGGACGCCATGGTAAGGCCCCAGGGCTGGCAAACTGCCTCGGGCTCCTAGCTCTACGGGGCCGAAGAGGCTAAAGTCGTCGCAAAATAAAAGGCCCGTTTTGACATTTGTCTTCCCGACGTAACTAGTAAATGTCACCGTACGACTCGGTACTCGATAGGTACTCACGATAAATCGATTCAAGTTTGCATGAGTATTTGATCGATTTAAATATGTATTGTAAAGTGGCATTGGATTAAAGTTCTGATTAGAAAATGAATCTTCAGTCAATCATTTTCTTCAGATGATGAAGACGAGCCATTCTATTGAAATCAGTGTTGCCATTGTTTACGGCTTTGAGCTCCAAGGTCATAATTTTGAGTAAAGATCACTACACAGCTGGTGAAATTCAGTAATTAATTGGTCTAAATAAAAGAAATAAAACCGGCCAAGTGCGAGTCGGCCTTAAAAAAATTATCTAGATCGATTTATTTTTTCCTTAACCGATTATTAATTGTCTGTGGACAATGTGAAAAAATCGTTATGCACAGCACTTAGCTGAGTGAGCGATACCCATCAATAAAAAATACAATTACCTTCAGAACATTTCGATCGGTAAAAAATAGAGAACTTCATGGGCGTGAACTGTCAAAACGGGCCTTTTAAATTGTGACGACTTTAGGCCTAAAGCACATAAGAGACTGCACTTGTTTATATTGAGAAAAGCCCTCTGATGACTTTGCCACGGGCCGCATACGTGATAGTTACGACACTGGCTATCAAAAACCTACCAGGTGTAAGGTCTACGCCAGCCTCGGTTGCGGTCGGCTGCGTCCCGAACAGCTCGGCTAGTCGTTTCCTCTCTTCCTCGCCCAGGTCCTGGCTCGACGTCCACGACAGGCACAGCAGAAGAAGAACACATGAGTACCTGAAATATTAGTGTACGTATAGATACATAAGACACGTTTTTAATTATCCCTTACGGAGGCCACGTTAGCGCTTAATTTAGTTATTTTAAAAAGGGGCGGGTAGCATTCCGGGAGTGCCGGCAGATGTGAAAACTACACACACGCACTTTGCGCAAAAAGGAAAAAAAAAATAAAAAACACGAGATTTGATTTGGCCACCTGAGAGAACACGCTGTTATGTTATTCCACACCTTATACTACTAGGCCAGACGCACATACGTTAAATTAATGTACACTTCAAAAATCGAACGCGACTAGCTTCATTCGTACCTATTTCAAAATGCTCTTAGAGAATCCTGATATCCTGGTACTTAAACTGTCCCTCCGTCTTACGTCTGACGCGAGTTTAACATTTTTTACCCATCCCAAAAAGCGCTCAACTTTTCACTTCAAAAAAAACACGGGCCAGCCTCATCGTAATAAGTAAGTACCGCGTCCTCATCGTTATAAATAGTCCGAAAAATTCTATGTTAAAAATACAAAAAGGTATTAAGTAGGTAAAAAAGGGAATCAAAATAGCATCGCCTATAACATGATTCCTAAGATTTTCGCTTATTCCCTCGAAGAGTCTTGCCATCTACGCGGGAAGAGAAGCTTAAGGCGCTGTCAACAGCAAATGATCTGGAGCAGCGCCACTCTTCACACATACGGTTCACGTGCCTGTTAGTGAAAGAGAAGAAACTATTCCGGCAGCTTGGCGCGCGTCTAAAATCTTGCAAATAAGACACAAATCATAAGAAATAAACAAAAGTATGGATTATTTGTGAAATATGAGTCGTTAGCCGTTTAGGTATGAATATGTTGACTTTATGTTTTCAATTGCAGAACCATACGTCGAAAAAATAAAGACATAGAACCGTTTAATGATGATATTAAGACCAATCTTTGCAATTACTTTCTATCGAGCCGATTTTGTTCAATTATGTATCGAGCTCGTCTAGCGTGTTTGAAATATGATGAAAATTAACATTATATTTTTTTTGTATTTTTTTTGTGTGCAGTTTTTCTTAAAAAAGTGTTTAAATAACATCAATTTCAACAAAATTAGGTGTTGTCAGTCTCTTAAAATAGGTATGGTTCTATTCCGAATAGAAACGTATTTTTCACCTCACTTGCTCGAAAGGGCTGTCTTTCGCCTTCAAAATCTGCGTGGAAAAACGCTTTTTCCCCTCTAGCGTGGAAAAGGTTTTTGAAATTCGAACGTGGCGCTGGCCACCATTTTCCACCTCATATACTTACCCCCTTATTCATAAACGCTCTATAGGCTTCAACTAACTTAGTTATCGTTTGTCCTTATCTGTGAAAGATAAATGTCAAAGTGACAGATAAGGACAAACGATTACTAAGTTAGCAGAAGCCTATAGCGCGTTTATGAATAAGGGGGTTAGAAATTAGGACTTTGAACTTCGTATATTGTCGGCCCGCTTACACGAATAGTACTTAATAGGTGAATGAGAGGGACGGAATAATACGAAATTCAAATGTAGATCTTTTTATCAGACCCCCTAAATGTTTCATTTGATTTAAAAAAACATAATCACATTCAGAAACGCGATCCGTTATCTATTGTTTGTTTCGTGAACTTTAAACTATTTTAGGTCAAAAAATGATAAATAAAAATTTCATTTCGACAAATTAATTATTATTTTTTATCTAAAAAGTGACTATAATTTGCTTATTTAAGACATTGATCAATTAGTTAATTATAATTTTAATATATATTAGGCTGTTTAGCAGCTACTTCTTAGCGCCCGCATAAAGTGAAAATATCGCGCATGCGCGAGTGCTGCGCGCGGATTGGCGCGGAGAAATCGCCATCTTTCACAGATATTTTGTTGATTCAAAGACTTTGTTATTACTTTAAAAATTACGAGCTCAAGTAATAAAGAAAAACTAAATGTAGTGTTCGTCGACTGAAATACTATAAAATATCAGTAAATCAAATGTGTTAATTACCAAATAACAAAGTAAAGTTCTGAAGCAGTTCCAGTTAAACAATGTAGGGTGGTAACAAAGGTAAACTAAAGTTCTTTTATAAACTAAAATTCTGTATAAAACTCAGTTTTGTATGTATAGTATGTATTGTAAGGTAAATATTTATGTATGTATAAGAGTGAAATACCTAACTAATTACTATTTTCTTTATTTTCTTTTTCTTCCATTCACCATTTTTCTCGCTGTATTGAGGCGAAAAATTGTGTGTTTCGCTCGGCAGCAAAGTTGTTTAGAGTCTCGTGCCTTGAAACCGTCGCGACGCTCAGGTCAGGATTCTTCTTTTGAACCTCTCGCTTCGCTCGCGGTTCAATCATAGAATCCTTCGCTTGCTCCGGTTTCAATTCAGGCACTCGCGCCAAACAAACACTTTGCAGCCTTGCATAACAAATAACTATTCTGAATGACTCAGCTTAAAATTAAAAGCACTCCGGTTGTTGGGATTTGTGACAATTGTGACTGAATTCTCTGTCAACTAATCCTCAGGGAATTTACAAGAAGTAACTGGATTTTTTCTAAAAATGAAACTTAGCTAGAGATCGATTTATCGCCCATTTCCGAGATCCATGTATTACGAGTATATCGTTTTTAGGTATTACATTAAGAAGATAGAGGAATTTTATGAAAGCCGCACCCAAAATTACAGATTTCTAGTAGGTACTATACCTACTAATACTGGCACTCCACTTGGCGTAATTATCCAAATATTTGTGTGAGTGTACGAGTGAAGTAAGATTTTCTAAGCTAAGAAGCGAAGAAAGACAAACAGATATACAGGCATGGAGGAACAGGATTTCTTTTTTTGTCATACGCAATTCTGAAGTATGCGAGCTAGTGCTTGTATGAGTTGCCCCTATGGAGATATAAGTATATCTATGTGCTGTTTTCCTTATAATACATATATAAAAAAGGTTATCTTTAAGGTCATTGCAATATATTACGAATGCGCTTTTTATAAAATGCTTGTTAGTAAAAACAATCTCTGGTATAGACCTACCGCTTAAAGGAGTCTTCGCCCGCGCGGCACAGGGGCGCGGGGTAGGATGACACAGGGGACCGAGAGCTGCGGGCGGGTAGTGCGCCTGCCGCCCGCACCTCTCTCGGCCCCCTTTGTCGTTCTATTCTCGGGGAGTCTCTATAGACCTTACTTATAGTAGTAGGCGGCAAATAAGTAAAACTTGGAGGGGATAAGCGCAGTATGAAAAACAACGTCATTTTCCTCATTTTCATACTGCGCTTATCCCCTCCAAGTTTTACTTATTTGCCGCCTACTATACCTACTTTATAGAGATTACCCTCTTACAAAAAATATATATACGTAGTTTATCAGTTGATTGTTTACATTTAACTATGACATTTAAGCATTGTTTTTCTTATAATTCAACCTTATTTAAGCTGCGTCACCGCTCGAAAAGGAAATCGAACAGCATTCTGGTTTTGGTAAAGGTCGCAAAAGTTGAAATTTACCTCACCAATTTAACAGGCAATAGCTAACCTAAGACCAAATAGGTAAAGTCTTTATTTGATTTGCGGCCATAATTCACAAATCAATTAAAAATGCAGATAAGTATTTAGTCTGTAGGTCAACAAAACATTAAAGAAACATCCGTGGTTTGACATTAACCACAACAAGTGACTTGACTAAAACTGTTAGTAAAAACAAAACAACATTATGTTTAATCACAAGCACCAAACGCATACTAAAACAAATAAATTAAACTATTAAAACAAATATTTCACTATTTGCACTTACCTCATGATTGTCATTTAATTAAGAGTTGCTGTTTTGACTAGATGTTGGTAAATTTGTTTAATTTCCCAAGATGGCTGCCGCGCCGTGGCAGATCCGCGCGCCGACTGCACCTTATGAGGAAAATATGTAACATAATATGGCCAATCTGGCTGGGTCAGTTGTTGTTATGAATTTATCATTTTGAGATACCGTTCTTATGTTTTTAACGTTGTCAATGTATTATTAAATTAAGGGTACTTTGGGCTTTCTCATTTATGTTCCTTGTAGCCTGGGTAGAATTACAAAAGGTTGCAGAAAATAAGTCGCGTTGTGCTGTAGTTTCCTTGTTCTATGGCGTGACCGATATATTCAAATACCTACATATATCTGATATCTATCATATACCGAAACAGAGGGAGATGGGGCACTCTTATCATCATCAGCATCACTATCACTACCTACATAGTATAAAACAAAGTCGCTTTCCACTGTCTCTCCCTATGTATGCTTAGATCTTTAAAACTACGCAACATTTTGATGCGGTTTTTTTAATAAGTAAATAGAATGATTCAAGAGGAAGGTTTATACATATGTAGGTATAATTCTACGCAGACGAAGTCGCGGGCAGAAGCTAGTTTATAATAAAATAGTTTGGCAATGGGTACTTAGGTATTAGACGTGATTAATCAGATAATTTTATACTTTGGTACTTACGTAGGTGTACCTAACATTAAAAAAGACTGGATTAAACTCAAGAAACACTAGCCTCTTTTCTTGACTTTGACACTATAGTTTAGTTACTGGTTAAAAAATGAGGTTCTTAAGGTGCGACCACACCGCCGCTTAAAAAACGGTGACGTTACGGAATCGCAACAAAATGTATGAAGAAACGGTGAGAAAATGTGTGACGCATACGACACGTCACTGCGTATACGTGGCGGTTTGGTTGCACCCTTACTTTAAACAAAATATGTTTTTTTTTATGTTTAATTAATGGCTCTAGGCGTCAGGTGATAAAAGTTTTTGTAACTTTTAGGCCAGTATTTTGTCTTCAATGAGTAGGCGCCTATTCAACCTCTTTCGTTTTTTCTTTAATAGTTACCTATCAGTAGAGGCGTATAGAAAAAGAATAAGTTTAGTTGCTACTTAATGGCATTTTTAATACAATCTTTCGTTGGTGACGGTAGTTACTTGATTATTGAGTTGTTATCGAAGCATATAGGTGAAAAAACTTAGATTTAGATTTTCTTGATTGTCTATTCGCAAACATTACTCACACAAAACAAGTCATTTACTTAAGTTTTTCACTTGCCCATCAGCCAAATATGTGGTCTACCACCCTAAGGCTAAAATTCCTTTGCACGTCACAATATATAACGTCGATAAGACAGGCTGTCAACTTGAAAGTTCGACTTTAGCGACATTTTCATTTGATAGGAATATGGATGAAAAGTGGTAGACCACTTATTTGGGCGACCGTACACCTACTTAATTTCAGTAAATCCTTTAAGGGGGGCCCAAAATCACTTCCAAAAACGGATAAATTCTTTACATTTTAATGTCACAAGTATACTTGATTAGTTACTTACATATATATACGAACATTGCAAGCTTGTATAAATATTTCATGCTGCACGCAGAGTCGTTACTAAAACTAAATACCTACTTAAAAGAGGCTACGGAACGAGTTCTAGACTCATTATATTTAACTAACGTTTCCGAGTGCAATACCTAATTGATAATGTTGTGCCTTTGTTAGTTATCTTCGCTGGTTATTTCTTTGCTGGGTCAAAAACCGCAAAAACTTGCTTCAGCTTCCACTACGATACATAAATAACGACATGTAATTTCCAAAAAGGCTTATTATTACTACAATTCCAACGAACAACCGTCGTTTTTACGGTTTGAGGTAAAAACAATAAAAATTTGAAACTAATACAATCCAATCCAAACCTTACGCGGTTGTGGTAGAATTCATTCTGATAATTACTATAATTGATTCTTACTTCCTTTTAATTGAAGAGCGGGGAACTACCCGATACCCGTTCTTATAAAACGCGTTTTAGCGCAACTTTAACTTTGCCGTTGCCAGCGGCGCCACTTACTATGAACAAGCCTAGAAATAGTATGAGCTAATGTTAGTTTCAAAAAAATCCACTTGCTCGATCAAGTCTGTTTCTCAATGTTTGCGTTGGTCCGGTTTTTTAATGGTGATATTGTAACGCAGACGATTGTGAATAATAAATTTATTTTACTGGTCACTGAATTAATGCATAAGTAACCTTCTCATCTTGTCACTTATTGTTTGATTCGTGGATTCGTATTTATTGACGGACTTCGCTATGCTTCGTCCGTCAAATTCTACTCGTCCACGAATAACTTTCACTTAAAATGGATGTCACTCAAAATTGTCGGTCCTTCTGAGGAACTTTTTCTAATACAGTTGTAGTTGGACCTCGTTTACTGTCCACTTATAGCTACTAGGGCAAGTTTGGTATCGTTTTCGAATAATTTAAGGATGGGCAATCCATTTCTGAAACAAAATTTTTACCTTACCATAGAAAAAAAACAAGAAATTGAAAAAAGAAAAAAATCACAAAAAAAAAATTTCGAAATTGCGTTCTCTTACACACATACCTATTACACCGATTTTTGGTAATTAAAAAATATGATGACATAGCCTATTTAATTTTGAATCTAAAATGTATTACTTAAATAATCATTTCTGCAGAAAAAGTTCGTCAAAAAAAATAAAAACGGTTGTTTGGCAATCCTAGTTTCAACTACTTGGAGTCCGGTTACTGTCCGTCCACTTATAGGCCTTTATAGCTACTAGGTCAAGATTGGTATCATTCTCGTGTAATTTAAAGATGGGGTATCCATTTCTACAGCAAACTTTTTAACTTACCATAGAAAAAAAACCGACCAAGTGCGAGTCGGACTCGCGCACGAAGGGTTCCGTACCAGAATACCTCCTTGCTATTACGGTTCATGAGATACAGCAAAAAACGCCAACAATTACTCTGTTGTATGGGAGCCCCCTTAATTATTATTATTATTTTGATTTAAGTATTTGTTGTTGTAGCCACAATTAAAATCAGGGCCGTCTTTAAACTATTTGAGGCCCTGGGCACATTAGGATCATGGGGCCCCTATGACCTAAATATCGGTTATCATTTGGTAATCTGGCAGGAACTAGGGGGCCCCATTCGATCGCGGGGCCCTGGGCACGTGCCCATAGTGCCCAGTGGAGAAGAGGGGCCTGATTAAAATACACAATCTGTGCAAATTTCAACTGTCTGGCTATTACGGTTCTTGAGATCTAGTTCGGCGAGTTCTAGCAATGAAAAAGGGCTGAAACATCACGTTTTTTTGTATGGGAGCCCCCTTAATTATTATTATTATTTTGTTTGTTGTACCTATTTGTTGTTATAGCGGCAACAGAAATACACAATCTGTGAAAATTTCAACTGTCTCTGTTCTTGAGATACAGCCTGGTGACAGACGGACGGACGGACAGCGAAGTCTTAGTAATAGGGTTTTTACCCTTTGGGTTTTGGGTACGGAACCCTAAAAAAATGAAATAGCAAAAATAAAATCGCAAAAATAAAAATTGAAAATTGGTCTCTTACAGGCATACTGCAGCGATTTTCGGTATCAATACCACGGCACCGAATGATGAGGATCCGACTTCGATTCCCTAACATAGCTTTACTTTTCGATTCTTTCTGTCTTCTAGTTTCCGTGTCGTTTAGAAATTTGAAATAAACATGAGAACCTGTCGCACGAGCCAAATGCGAGGGCGATAAACATGCGACTGAGCCTTTCTTTATCACTCACCGAGGTATGTACACAATTTTAAGTCTTCCCCTGGCCAGGAAGTGGAAATTTCCGCTCACGTAGCGGATGGCAAATTGCTAATTACAGCCGGCGACGTAAAAATGATTGTTCATTACAAAATAAGCAAATTTTGTCATGCTCCGTAAAAACAGCCGCAGGTACCGCAACTCTGCGTTAGGATAATCATGGCTTCTATTTATACATTGATCAATTCGATCATAGACCGTAACCAATGCTGACACTCACACGCATTACTATTAAACCGCTTTAATACTTCATACTTACTTAAGGCGCTGTCAACAGCAAATGACCTTGAGCAGCGCCACTCTTCACACATACGGTTCGCGTGCCTGTGAGTGAAAGAGAAGAAACTATTCCGGCAGCTTAGCGCGCGTCTAAAATCTTGCAAATAAGACAGAAATAAGAAGAAATAAAAAAAGTATCGATTATTTGTGAAATATGACTCGTTAGCCGTGTAGGTATGAATATGTTGACTTCATGTTTTTAATTGCAAACCCATACGTCGAAAAAATAAAGACATAGAACCGTTTAATGATGATTTTAAGACCAATCTTTGCAATTATTTTCTATCGAGCCGATTTTGTTCAATTATGTATCGAGTCCGTCTAGCGTGTTTGAAATATGATGAAAATTAACATTATATTTTTTTTTGTATTTTTTTTGTGTGTAGTTTTTCTTAAAAAAGTGCTTAAGTAATTTCAACAAAATTAGGTGTTGTCAGCCTCTTAATTGTCGTAGACGGACGAGATAACAGGGGCCTTACCATGACGTCTTTGCGATGCAGTTTAGGTTCGCTCGCTGTCAGATTCATACTAAAAGTGACAGGTAAAACTTGAACTGAGTCGGAATTAGGACGTCATGGTAAAGCCCAAACTTGGTCTAGCTAAGCCTGATTAAGGAAAATACAACTGATAAAACACAGTTAACTTGGCGCCTGTTTCACCACTTTTCCTTAGTGATTTTAAGTATCAGTTACCTATGATTCCGTCTCTATTTCTTACTACGAAACAGACAGGGAGGTCATTATAGATAACTGAAACTTAACAGACAGGTGAAACAGTAGGCTTATTGTCTAACTCGCTCGCAATCGCCATCGTGTTCATTCTGACAGTATAAAAGAGTTAACGTGACTGACTGAACGTCTCGATCCCTTGCGGGGTGGACAGAGCCTAAGGTAACAAGGCCTAAAGGCCGCGCATGGTTGTGGGTATAGGTGGAAAGGGGAATCAAAATAGTGATGAGTTGCTAGCATAAACTATAACATGATTCTTACGATTTTCGCTCATTCCCTCGATGGGCTTTTACCATCTGCGCGGGAAGAGAAGCAACTGGTACATTCTATGTTTTATAGAAAAGATATGTTTTATAGATGTCTGTTCTCGAGTCTTGGATGTTTAATATGTATTTAAGTATGTATTTATCTATATAAGTATGTTTATCCGTTGTCTAGTACCCATATCACAAGCTTTGCTTAGTTTGGGACTACCTAGGTCAATTGGTGTCAATTGTCCCAAGATATTTATTTTATTTATACAGAAATTAAAACAACGTAAAACTCTAAATCAACTTGGACCACAAATATCGCAATAAGCACCTACTTATAGAAGAAAAACGTAAGTAAAATGACCTGGGGCCTTACCTTGACGTCCTAATTCCGACTCAGTTCAAGTTTTAGCTGTCACTTTAAGGCTTGTACACGCGCTAAAGTCCTTGAGCGTACGGGCGGGGCTTGGGCGGAGCTTATGCCTCTCGCCCCCGCGACCCGCTCCATTAAAACGTCAGCGCGAAACTGTCTTACAGAGTAAAATTATAGACGCGTCATCGCGCCGCGCATCGTTACCAATGCAAGGGTGGACGTGGACGGGTCGTATCGCATGATTATCGTTGTCATAACGTGATATTTATCATTAAGTATATTTTCCTACTCCAGTACTTTTATTTGACAGTTAAAGGGTCACCAACACCAATATAATGGTACACATAATATACTGGAGACAATTTTTTTTAATTTTGTCCGTCCGGACTAAGGCCAGAAACCATTCAGCCGTTTAGGACAAAATACGGTGTTAGCAATTTAGAAAGCAAACAAAATAAAAAAGTGTGTACAACACAATATTTCAATTTTACTGACATAATTTGACACCTGACATGTAAATGTTGATGGCTGTCGTTTTCGGGTAGTTTGGTGGATCTTATCACGAAATTGTAAAAATTTTTGGATCCAAGATGGCGGATGACATTTTGACACCTTTGCCTCAAAAATGTTCATGGGTGTCGTTTTCGAGTAATTTGGTGGCTCGGAGCACGAATTTTGCATATTTTTTTGGATTCATGATGGCGGATGACATTTTGACACTTTTGCCACAAAAATGTTCATGGGTGTCGTTTTCGAGTAATTTGGTGGCTCTGAGCACGAATTTTGCATAATTTTTTGGATCCAAGATGGCGGATGACATTTTGACACTTTTGTCACAAAAATGTTCATGGGTGTCGTTTTCGAGTAATTTGGTGGCTCTGAGCACGAATTTTGCATAATTTTTTGGATCCAAGATGGCGGATGACATTTTAACACTTATGACACAAAATTGTTCATGGGTGTCGTTTTCGAGTAATTTGGTGGCTCTGAGCACGAATTTTGCATAATTTTTTGGATCCAAGATGGCGGATGACATTTTGACACTTTTGACAGAAAAATGTTCATGGGTGTCGTTTTCGGGCAATTTGGTGGCTCTGATCGCGAATTTGGCATAATATTTAGGATCCAAGATGGCGGATGTAATTTTGACACTTGACACAAAAATGGTGATTGGGTATCATTTTCGGGTAATGTGGTCGCTCTGAGCCAGAGTTTGGCATTATTTATGTTTTATTTAACAGAACATACGCCTAGGTCCAACGCTGATCACCTTTCAAATGCTAATGATGTGATGACGATGATGATGATAATTTTAATGAAGTCGTAGAAAAGTTATTGTATGCAACGTTGTATAAATAAGTCAAAAAATGCTCGTGGTGTCTTTCTTTACGATGTTCGCTACGCTCACATCGTAACCCACACCACTCGCCTTTTTTGACCTCTCTTATACAACTGTTGCATAAAATACTATATTGAAACGTGATATCCCTACTTAATATTATACATGCGAAAGTAACGCTCTATCTGTCTATCTGTCTGTTACGCTTTCATGTCTAAACCACTGAACCGATATTAATGAAATTTGGTAAGGTGGTAGTTTTAGTCCCGAGGAAGGACAGGATAGTTTTTATCTCGGAAAATCTCATAGTTCCCGCGGGATAGCAGCGCAGACGGAGTCTCGGGCTACAGCCATTTGTCATAATTGATTAAGTTTAAAAATGATGTCCCCAATATACCATTACCTACTTTTGAAAATATTTATTTTTCTACACATAGCAAAATCGATATCTAAGGGTCCGAGTGGTCCTCAAGCATGAATCCGTTGTCAAAAGTTTGAAAAGTGGCCGCCATTTTGAAAATTTTAGTTTTTCGGCCGATTGCGTTCAAAATCGATATCTGATGGCCCGAGTGGTCCCCAAGCATGAATCCGTTGTCAAAAATTGAAAAAGTGGCCGCCATTTTGAAATCTTTAGGTTGTGGACCGATTGTTGTCAAAATAGATATCTGAGGATCCGAGAGGTCCCCAAGCATAAATCCGTTATCAAAAATTGAAAAAGTGTCCGCCATCTTGAAATCTTAAGTTTTTGGGCAGATTGTTTTCAAAATCGATATCTGATGACCCGAGTGGTCCCCAAGCATGAATCCGCTGTCAAAAATTGAAAAAGTGGCCGCCATTTTGAAATCTTTAGTTTGTGGACTGATTGTCTTCAAAATCGATATCTGAGGGTCCGAGTGGTCCCCAAACACGAATCCGTTGTCAAAAATGGAAATAGCGGCCACAATTTTTAAATGTTTAGTTTTTCGACCGAGTGCTTTTAAAATCAATATCTGAGTGGTCTCCAAAGTTGAATTTGTTGTCAGAATATGATAAAATAGGCGTAAACTACACAGCAGCTTACAAAAATTTCATCGCAATCGAGTCTATAGTAGTACCTACCTAACAGGAATTAGACATTTTAACATTTAAATCCGACTCACGCTTGACGCTTTTTTGACAAAAACTTTCTCAGCATACACACAGGCAGCTCACAATAATCTTCATTTGTATTTCGGATAGACGCTTTCCCCTCTCTCTACTTAGTGTTTAGTGTGCGATAGACATATATTGTTAGTAACTTAGATTATGACTTTTGTCGAACGTCCCGAGACGCACACGTTTTTTTATTAATGTACATTTCATAGACAATATTTTTGCAATATGAACTTTTTATATTGTGTGGTATTATTGCCACTCACTATTCTATCACACCACATGCACCAAGCAAGTCTAGCATTTTTCTCCTGTAGTTGACAGAGTCTTGACTCTTGACATTAACTATAATCAGGAACCCCTATTTTTTCACTTGTAACCATTTTACTGCTCCATTTTTTATCAGAAAAAGATTACATTTTATAATCTTCGTCATAAAATAATGAGCAATAACTTTATTTTCTTACTTACTTAAATTTCTTAAACAATTAGCTCGTTTTTGCAATATTCCGGACAAGTTCCTACCGCTCCCCATTTTCGTCCATACGGTCAGTGCGGGACGAGGCGCGTTGCATGACGGACCTGTGTCAATTTTTCGCGGCGACCAAATAAAACTCCGTTTTTAAATATTTGTTGAATAATTTTGTAGCATAGAGTGGACAATCTGTTTCGTGATTTGTAAAGAAGTTACCTAATAAACATTTACGTATAGTTTAATTTTGGTGTGTATGCTAAATATTTATTATTCTAATAAAACGGTCAAGAGTGATAAGCGTTCACTTTGCTAGATCTTCAGACGTCCATTTTGAAATCAATCTGCCCAAAAACCAAAAATTTTAAGATGGCGGCCACTCTTTAGGTTTATTTTTGACAACGGATTCAGCTTGGGGACCAGTCGGATTCTCAGATATCGATTTTGAAAACAATCGGCCCAAATCTAAAGATTTCAAAATGACGCCCACTTTTTCAATTTTTGACAAGGGATTCATACTTGGGGACCACTCGGGCCATCAGATATCGATTTTGAAAACAATCTGCCCAAAAACAAAAGATTTCAAGATGGCGGCTACTTTTTCAATTTTTGATAACAGATTCATGCTTGGGGACCACTCGGATCCTCAGATATCGATTTTGACAACAATCGGCACACAAACTAAAGATTTCAAAAATGGCAGCTACTTTTTGAATTTTTGACAACGGATTTATGCTTGGGGAACACTTGGGCCATAAGATATCGATTTTAAAAACAATCTGCCCAAAACTAAAGATTTCAAGATGGCGCCCACTTTTTCAATTTTTGATAACGGATTCATGCTTGGGGACCACTCGGATCGCCAGATATCCATTATGAAATCAATCGGTCGGTAAGCTAAAAATTTCAAAATGGCAGCGACTCTTTGAATTTTTTGGCAACGGATTCATGCTTGGGGACCACTCGGATCCTCAGATATTGATTTTGAAAACAATCGGTCCACAACCTAAAGATTTCAAAATGGCGGCCACTTTTTCAATTTTTGACAACGGATTCATGCTTGGGGACCACTCGGGCCATCAAATATCGATTTTGAAAACAATCTGCCCAAAAACTAAAGATTTCAAGATGGCGGCCACTTTTTCAATTTTTGATAACGGATTCATGCTTGGAAACCTCTCGGATCCTCAGATATCGATTTTGAAATCAATCGGTCGATAAACTAAAAATTTCAAAATGGCGGCCACTTTTTGATTTTTTGACAACGGATTCAAGTTTGGGGACCACTCGGATTCTTAGATATCGATTTTGAAAACAATCGGCCCACAAACTAAAGATTTCAAAATGGCGGCCATTTTTTCAATTTTTAACAAGGGATTCATGTTTGGGGACCACTCGGATCCTCAGATATTGATTTTGAAAGCAATCGGTTGAAAAACTAAAGATTTCAAGATGGCGGCCACTTTTTTAATTTTTGATAACGGATTCATGCTTGGAAGCCTCTCGGATCTTCAGATATCGATTTTGAAATCAATCGGTCGATAAACTAAAAATTTCAAAATGGCGGCCACTTTTTGAATTTTTGACAACGCATTCATGCTTGGGGACCACTCGGATCCTCAGATATCGATTTTGAAAACAATCGGCCCACAAACTAAAGATTTCAAAATGGCGGCCATTTTTCAATTTTTAACAAGGGATTCATGTTTGGGGACCACTCGGATCCTCAGATATCGATTTTGAAAGCAATCGGTTGAAAAACTAAAATTTTCAAAATGGCGGCCATTTTCTAAACTTTTGACAACGGATTCATGCTTGAAGACCACTCGGACCCTTAGATATCGATTTTGAAGACAAACGGTCAAAAAACAATTATTCTGTACCTACCTTTTACGCAAAAAGAAGAAGAGAGAAAGCAAAGGTTAACTTTCACACTCAGAAACGCCAATTAACATAATTAAAGCACTATTTGTTCCTTTGTATCTGGTTACGCAGGGATGATAAATTAAAACTTGAACTTGATCCGTTAACACGGTAAAACAGCGTAGAATATCCACCGTCAGTCAATACAACCGAGAGGACAATTACAGTTAAGTTTCACACTCAGAGACGACAATTAAGTTCTAACTAATCATAATTATTAACTGACGTCTCTGAGAACGGCACTCGTTCAAGTTCTGCAACAATTTATAAATACGTTGCAACTCTAGGCAGCTACGACCTTTAACATGTTTATCGCTATCCCGCGGGAACTATGCAATTTTCCGGGATAAAAAGTAGCCTATGTTTTAATCTAGGGTACCAGCTATCTTCGTTCCAAATTTTATCCAAATCCGTCCAGTCGTTTGAGCGTGAAGAAGGAACAAACATACACACTCACTCATATCCTCACAAACTACCTACTTTACGAATCACAAAACGGATTGTCCACTCTACGCAACAAAATTATTCCACAAATATTTAAAATCGGAGTTTTGTTTGGTCGCAGCGCAAATTGACACAGGTCCGTCATGCATCGCGCCTCGTCCCGCACTGACCGTATGGACGAAAATGGGGAGCGGTAGGAACTTGGGAGGGAATATTTGAGAAAACGAGGTAAATTTTTAAGAAATTTGACAAAGTAGGAAAATAAAGTTATTGTTCATTATTTTATGAAGCAGATTATAAAATTTCATCTCTTTCTGATAAAAAATGGAGCAGTAAAATGGTTACAAGTGAAAAAATAGGGGTGACTTTAGATTGCTTTTTCTCTGCTTTCTTTCACTAAAATGGATTTCTACCAAAACTATGTTACTTCTCATATCTTCCAGATTAGGATATATTTTTTCCGACACATAAATTGTTACGTTATAATGTATAAAATGGTTACAACACAACTCATTTTCACGAAAATTTCAAAGGTCGAGCCTTAAGTATGAATCTGACAGCGAACTGAATTGCATTAAGACGTCACGGTAAGGCCCCTGTTCATTATGTAGTAGTGTACTGATATGGGACTTACGTCATTTTTCTAATTTGGAACGTCAATTTGTCTATTCGCACACATAGGTACTCGCACATACAACAAGTCATTTACTTAAGAGGGTGCATCCGTGCTGAGCTCGCAACGTCGCATTTTTGGTGATTTTTTGCGATTATTTCACAGAAATTGAATGAAAGTATCAAATATCCGTCTGTAGTGCACTTCGTTTTTAGTGTATTAGTATGTCCAATGCAATGATTAATGGTGATGGACATTTATTTTCGTATTAAAGGGATAAAATACTATATTTCGTTTAATAAGAAAATAAAAGTACATCACGATGAATTATTGCATTAGACACATTAATACACTAAAAACGAAGTGCACTACAAACGGATATTTGATACTTTCATTCAATTTCTGTGAAATAATCGCAAAAAATCACCAAAAATGCGACGTTGCGAGCTCAGCATGGATGCACCCTCTTAAGTCTTTCACCTATACAACTTTTTACATCTGTTTATTGCCCGCCTATCAGTACAATGTCATCAACATTTGCACTCCGTAACCCGTAAAAACCGATTATGATACCAAAAACCCATCTTTATATTGTTTACCCTCCAAGATTTATCGATAACTTCCACCAATTAACATCAACCAACGACGCAAGAGCACGTTTCCTCTTACATTGCGTACTTTGTTAGACTACCGCTGTATGTTGCGCGTGTTCGACACGCAATGGACAGAGAATTTGTTCGCTGCGTCGCCAATCGCGCATGGTCGTGTCCAGGCTGTTAATATAAGTTGCGCGGGCGCAGTAAGGCCGTGCCAGCCACCGCGAGTGGCCAAGTCCCCCCACTCAAGGAAAAACTATCAAAAAACATCGCTCCGAGAAGTAATGTGATGTGTGTTGACAAGGTTAGTGGCTTTATAATGTTGTTTAAATATAACTTGAGATACAAAGCTATTCAGATAGGTATAGTCAATAATACCTAGTTGGCTATGGACGCTGAGGTAATAGACGTTTGTTACTAATTGTTGTCGTCCTGCGGGTAATCCGCAAAATAAGGAAAGTGGTGTGTTGTTTAGATAGTCCATTTTTGTTTGTAATTCAGTATTAATCCGTTAATCGTTAATTAACGCAGTTAACAATCTGCTTAAAGGATTAACTTTTAAGTTAACTTCTAAATTTTTTAACACTAACTAACTTTCGTTAAATTGAACTTCCATTAACTTTAGTGCGTTACATTAGTCGTTTTATTAAATGTAACACTGCTATCCCATCTCTAGGTAGTGCTGCTGTAAAGCTTTTTTTTTTCTACGGCAAAGATATTTTGCGGGCTAAACGATCATGGATGTGAATTTTAATTTGCAAATTTTTATGAAGGGGAACATGCACCTAATGCAAAATTACGATTAATAGTAGCCTTATACCTTGCCTTGTACCTAGTTTATTGTGTGTTTAATTCTTCTTTCTACTTGTTTTTGTTTTTTTTGCTTGACTTTTAACGGTAAACTTTAACGAGCTTTAAATTTTTGAAAATATAACGCTCTTATCGAAGTTAAGTTTTTAACTAACGAATTAACGATTAACGAAGTTAACTTTTGGATTAACTGTGTACAGCCCGTATTTATATTTTGGCCGTCTCATAGGTGGGTACCTACTTCTTCTTCTTCTTTTAATAATATGGCCCCATCGATCGATGCGATGATTTCGCCAATGTCAAAGTTAAAAATACAGTATTCAAAAATCTTGTGACATAAAAATGTCGGCAACGTTGTACGGTAGAACACGGTCAAACGACCCCCTCCCCCCCTGTCGGGCTCTTAGCCAACGGACAATGATATCCCACGGAGACCGCCAGGAAATCATTAACCGAAGCCCAGGGTGCACCGGACCAAGCACTGCTCTTCCCCTCGGACGGATCCAAAAACGAACCGCAGCTCTTGACCACACGCGAAGGTAACCCGACTCGCACCCCGGGTACCTACTTGAATAGTATAAGTCTCTAAATTTTTGGCTTAACACCCTCGAACATTTTTCATTTTAATTTTTGATTCACAATTTAATCCTTTAACATCGCTCATTGCCAAAATTATTCAACTACCTATGGTTAATTAAAATTTGTATTTCAGCACGGCTAGCACAAACGCGCGAGACCCGTCTCTTTCTAGAACTATAAGTAAACTAAACTGGGGTGACTTTGGTAATTTTGGGGCTACTTTGATCGTTTTAAAATTGCTATAAAATCGATATTATCCATATCCGGTGAATGTTTGGCATGTAGACGCAAAGGCGATTGACGAAGACATTGATTGGAAGCAGTAAACGCAAATGAAAAATAATGGTTTTGTCATTAAAACTACTTTTTAAAGTCACCCTGTAAATCAATGTCACCCCAGTTGACTGTACCTAAGAAAAAGCCATAGTCTAATCTCGCGCGCGACACAGCTCTCACGCGCACTTCTTGTGCTAGCCGTGCTGGCAGCTTGACTTTTCAGCAATCTTAGTCAGCAATAGATAGCGATTCACAAGGAAGGATTAGGTTAAGGTGTTATTAACCTGACGTCAACGACCTATAGGTATTATTTTTTCGTCCATTACTTCAATGCAAAAGCAACCTTCGATTTATTGGGTTTTGGTTCAATTTATGGCATCGAAATAAAAAAAGTCTGGCGTATTGGTGACGTCTCTTGTATTTGACGTGACGGCGAAAAGGTTAAGGGTGCGACCAAACCGCCGCGTATACGCAGTGACGTGTCGTTTGCGTCACGTTTTCTCACCGTTTCTCCATACATTTTGTTGCGATTCCGTAACGTCACCGTTTTTTAAGCGGCGGCGTGGTCGCACCATAATATAACGATAACTGTCGGAAGCTAGCTGTCTAGAAGCGATGCCTATTTTACAACTGCGCGGAGGAAGTACCAGCTAGTGTAAACTATGACATTCCCAGTCTAATTATAAATGCTACATCTACATATCAATAGGTAAACCAGTTTTAAACTGTTGTTTTTTTTGCTATAGTTGCTAAGTACCTGGCCGCGAGGTTGCAGACTGGTGAAGTCTTCGTGGTTGTATTTTTAAACGTCTGTTATGTCACTAGTCACTACATACAGACAGGTATAATATATAGGTTAGTGGTGTTGAACCTGCGGTGCTAATATTAAGAGGCTGACAACACCTAATTTTGTTGAAATTGATGTTATTTAAGCACTTTTTACAGAAAAACTACATCCGAAAAAAATACAAAAAAAAATATAATGATAATTTTCATCATATTTCAAACACGCTAGACGGACTCGATACATAATTGAACAAAATCGGCTCGATAGAAAATAATTGCAAAGATTGGTCTTAAAATTATCATTAAACGGTTCTATGTCTATATTTTTTCGACGTATGGGTCTGCAATTAAAAACATGAAGTCAACATATTCATACCTACACGGCTAACGAGTCATATTTCACAAATAATCCATACTTTTTTTTATTTCTTGTTATTTGTGTCTCATTTGCAAGATTTTAGCCGCGCGCCAAGCTGCCGGAATAGTTTCTTCTCTTTCACTCACAGGCACGCGAACCGTATGTGTGAAGAGTGGCGCTGCTCAAGGTCATTTGCTGTTGACAGCGCCTTAAGGGGGTGCGAGTCGGGTTACCTCCACGTTTGGCCAAGAGCTGCGGTTCGTTTTCGGATCCGTCCGGGGCGAAGAGCAGTGCTTGGTCCGGTGCACCCTGGGCAACGGTTAATGATTTCCTGGCAGTATCTGAGGGATATCATTGACCGTTGGCTAAGAGCCCGACAGGGGGGGGGAGGGGGTCTTTGACCGTGTTACCGTACAACGTTGCCGGCATTTTGTCACAAGATTTTATAATTAAAATTTTTAACCCTGACATTGGCGAAGTTGTCGTCGCTATAACGACTTGTAACGCCACAAATAAAAAAGAAGAAGAAGAAGAAAAGATTAAGATACTTAATAACAGAAACTCTGGTAAGACAGGCCCGAAATGTCTCGCAAACGGTTAGACTTTTAGCAAACGCCATTTTTCCTTATTCAGTATCAGCACATCAGTAGGTGGCCCCACCTATCTCCTTCTCGAGTTGTCCGTATTATTTAGGAGACACCCTGTAGCACAGAATAAATAATAGTACTAAAGTAGTCAGCCTGTAAGTCAGTAGGTAGTCAGTAGAGGTAATAAATATAATTTATTATGATAAATCATAGTAATGCATGTAGGTACAAACATTTTTAAGTAAATATCATAGATTAAGTAAATAATAGAGTAAAAGTCATTTAATTTATATGAAATCGTGAGGCACTTTGATAGGCCGCCTTAAGGTCAAGCCAGGTTCACTTAAGTCAGGAAGCAGCTATTATGATTGATATGAATATTTTAATGTTTAGTCGTGGCGTGGCATAGTGACTAAAACTCACTTATAAATATCATAATTAAAAAAAACTGATAACTTTGATTTGGTCAGTGGTTGTTTTTTAGCTGTCCGTATATCAGTGAAGGTGATAAATAATCTGTAATGGAGCGGCTGTAAAATAAACTGTACTTAATTGTAATTAATTATAAACACTCCGTTGCACAGCATTTGTTTATTTTCCTTAAGACATATCTAGATTATTATAGAGTAGGTATGCCTATACATATCAATTTTATTGTTGTCACTGCTTTCCAGATGTTCAAATTACTTCCGTTCATCGCACTCCTGGCGGCAGCAGCTGCCCAGGGCAATGGCGGCGACCTGGAGTCCATCATCGAGCAGCTGAAGCAGCAGTCTACCGTGCAGCCTGCTGGACCTGGGGACAAGAGCGGCGGCCTCGACCTGTCGCCTGTGCGCCAGTCCACACTCGCCCCTGGAGTCGTCGGAGGTAAGACCTCGCAGCCATCAGCTACAGAATAATCTGGAACAGATTTAGCATTGGGTACCTAGAACAAAATCCAGCCATCCAACAGTGACGTCTTCCGTTTTCTGTTCCATTCACGGAAAAACCTGTTCCCAAGTGATTCATTACCCAACTGTTCACATATTATATGGACAACGTACACAACTGATATTCTTTCTGAAACTTAAAACAAACCTTTTAAACCAGTATTCCCTCACTGCCAATGGAGGGCGCCACGGGAGCATGAGAGTGTCACCGTAACGCCCGCCGGCCGCCCTAGCCTACGCCAGGGCTCCCGCGCCAAGAGAGGGGGGACCGGGAATAAATAATAATAATAATAATCATTTATTGCAGATAAAAAATCCATAGTTTGTTAGTTAGTTACAATGTCTTATTATTATGTTAGTAAGCACATACACATTAAAAAATACTTGATACCTAGACTCGTGGGCCATTGCTGCCAACAATGGATCCCCATCCTACGCCGGCTGGCACCATTATAGTGGGGGAGTTCTCCTCCCCAACCGTCTGCGCCGGAGCTGGAGCGCGAGGGGGTCGTTCTCGCGTTCCCACTCCCTTTCCTCCTCCTGCGACACCACTTCCTCACAGAAGGAGGCGACGGCCTCCCTAGACCTCTCACTACCCAGCATGGATTGCACGATGCTGTGTGAGACTAATAAAACAAACCTAACCTAACATAGAGTTGTCAGGCTAGTTCTGTAATAAATCCTGAATAGTTTATCTACTGACAAATGAATAATCATGGTAATCTAATAAATTAATAATCTACTTTATCCAGGTGAAGAAGACAAGTCTTGTACCATGGAGAACAAGGAGGAGGGCGAATGCGTCCCTTACTACCTGTGCGACTCCAACAACACCATTATCGAGGACGGCACCGGCATCATCGACATACGGTCAGTCACCGTTACCCGCCATACGTTCGGTCGAAGGCGAGCGACACGACTGTGGGTATCACGAGCCCTTTGGGTCCCAATCTCCCAAATCTTCTTCTTCTTCTTGAGCGCATTAGCACCTTCGTGAGACCCCTCTCCAATTTTAATTCACTGAGACCGATTTGCCACGGCTTTCCTCCGTGGGCCAGCGTTCGAGCAATATTAAGTACTGATAGACTCGGGAGGGTCACTAGAATTAAACTTGCTGGGGTTATTGCGAGTACGGGGTTCATACGCTCGGATGCTATTATTATTTCTTCAAGTAAAACCGATCATAAGCTTTTTTTTTGTTTTTTTCAATGTTTCCTCCCGAGTCTTACATTACTGTGAGACCTAGCTGGGGGTCACTCCTCTTTCTGAGCGAGGTCGCCACTCCAACACGCTTGCTCCATGTTCCATGCTTTCGGCGATACATAACCCAAACCCAATTTGTATTGGCGTTGCGATGGCCAATATCCACCACTCTGCAGTGGCGTAACTATAGGGTGGCAGGGCTGGCAAAATGCCAGGGGCTCTAGCTCTACGGGGCCCCGAACTGGCTTGGCCTTGAGCACAGAAGGGAAGATGAGCACCTCTTTTTAGTGAGGACGTTGTAGTTACGCTACTGCCACTCTGGTGCGTTGGCGAATAATGATTGTCAATATATATGAGTAAGTACTACAACGTTTTTAATTCATTCGGCATCATCGACATACTGTGAGTCATGAGACGCATGGTCGTTAGTTCGGACGAATTCTTCTCTGTGAATTCACAGAGAAAGTCGTGCGACAGTACCTACAGTGGGTGTATAAGTCTTGGTCTTGATCACACGTACCGAACATTGGCGAGACAGCAAAAAGTGGGCAACTCAGCCCGCGGGTTTAATTAGTGGTCTCATTTGACCACAAATGCACTTTCGAGTGTATTTTCACATAATAAATATAAGCACCTATTACACAGTATATATATAAGCTAAAGCAGTAGGGAAGATAGGCCTACTTTTTGAAATAAGTACCTACGCTCCAATAAAGCGTTAGGGTTGTCGATTTAATTTTAGTTAAATTGAATAGTTTTTTTTTAACCAAGGTTTGCCCTACCTATAGGTATAAATTTGACAAGTTATCCTTCAAGTGTAGTTTTCTATAATATACATATACTATAGATGCAAAATGATAACAATGAAAGTCCGTAGAATTTTTTTTCACCAAAAACACGGTCTATAATATACGGCAACTACTTACTTATCATCTAAACAGCCAAACGTTTTATTTAACAGAAAAAGCATTTGTCGGAGAAGTGAAATCTGACATTTCTCGTTATAAAAATAATATATACATTTTATTTCATAATAATATAGTATCATTCTTACCTTTCAACATCAGCAGGGAGTTTAAAATACGAAAGCTCCGGTTTTGAAGAAGCCGAGTTCAAGCAGCTGTACACTGCGCAATACGCTTTTGGCATGTTTAAAACGAACACGGCCGCTCGTCTCAATGCGCCACTCGCGACTGACGGCACCGCGAGATCCGCTTAGGGGCCGTGTAAAAGCGCGTGTCTATGTGTGCGTTCGTTTCGACCGATTTGTTCGTAGATTCCCTACTGCTTGTGCTTATATGTACTGTGCCTATTACCTATACTTTGATGTATACTCTGTGTCAGTCAGTGTTCGGGGGGTTCGGGCCTCATCCCAAAGTATCCAGGGCCCCCGATAGGTAAGAGATGGCCCTGAACATGATCTTGTCTTCCAGAGTGCGGGATGGCCCGTGTCCATCTTACCTGGACACTTGCTGCGTCCTCCGGGAAAAGAGGAAGCCTGACAACCCCATCACGCCACCACCACCTGTCAAGGTAGTACTGGGGCCACGACGTCCTAATTCCCACTCAGTTCAAGCTTTAGCTGTCACTTTTAGTATGAATCTGACAGCGAGCGGACCTAAACTGAAACGCATTAAGACGTCATGGTACGGCCCCTGCAAGCTTATTAGGTAACTCGCTCGCAATCGCCATCGTGTTCATTTTGACAGTTCTTGTATGAATGTGACAGCTAGCTGATTTCGATGCCAACTATCAGCCCATACATGAACTGTCAAAACGAAGACGATGGTGATCGCGAGCGAGTTACGTTATAAGCCTGCTGCTGAAGGCTAGGGCCTTACTATGACGTCTGTGCAATTTCGAACCGAAGTTGGATCGCTCGCTGTCGGGTCCATACTAAAGTGATAAAATGACAGCTAAAATGTAAAACTGAACCAGAATTTAATGGCATTAAGACGTCTTGGTAAGGCCCCTGGACGACGCGTCTACAGTGGATGATTGAATATATGTATATACTTACACGCTGAGATAATTTGAGTTGATAAATTTCAAACTCCAATTTGTCCAACATATTTTTTTTATGATTTGAACCTTCATCTTATCTCCTAAGATTTAAGGGTGCGACCACACCGCCGCTTAAAAAACGGTGACGT
Source organism: Pandemis heparana (assembly GCA_963854515.1). NCBI lineage: Eukaryota > Metazoa > Arthropoda > Insecta > Lepidoptera > Tortricidae > Pandemis > Pandemis heparana. The sequence continues at coordinate 3,557,593 of OY978032.1, forward strand.
TACGGAATCGCAACAAAATGTATGCAGGAACGGTGAGAAAACGTGACGCCTACGACACGTCACTGCGTTACGGGGCGGTTTGGTCGCACCTTTAATCATAAAAAAAATGGGAATGGACATACCTACCTACTTATTGAAGTTTGATATTTATCATCACATTTTTGGACGTTTGACCCAAATACAATACACTAGATAATTTTAATTATGTAAGATGGATGACAAATAAGTACGATCATCAAAAAAAGTTTTACAAAAAAAATTTTTTTTGTAGAACTAGTATTATTTATTACATGTAGTTGTGCCACAGTTTAATTCCAGCATACCTACGTCAAACTATAACCTACAGAAAATACTACCTATGTTTTTCCCCCACAGATGATACATTACAAGATAAACAAATAAAGATTACGTCATAATTTATAATTAATGTTGAATGTTACTTGACCGTGACATCTGCATCCGCCATTGCTAAAAAGTGAAAACAAACTTACTTTTGCCGCTACTGGTGGCGCTGTCATGTTCGTGGAGGTTAAATAATACAATGAAAGGCCTTTAGTTCATATTTTGACCGTCCGCACATATAACCTTGTGCTGGAATATCAATGTGAGCAGAGCAGCCATTATTTTGCAATTACACAATGTCAATGGCAAAGGAATTCAGGGCCCTATTTTATAAAGCTAAAAGTTACAATTTACAAGCGGAAGTCTCTATCTAACACATAGGGTCAGAAAGAGACTTCCGCTTGTAAATTTTCAACTCGTAGGTTGTAGCTTTATAAAATAGGGCCCTGATTATTTTTACTTGACTGCGGTTGATATTGAGGATGAATTGAAGAGTTCTTTCAGTTGTCAATTGGTGTCAATATTGTCTCCAGATATTTATTTATTTATTTTGTAGATGTTGAAGAAACTGATTGTGTTGTTGTTGTTGATGATGATGGTCTGTGACGTGCGCAGGAGCGCGAGGGCTGCGGCTGGAACAACCCCGCCGGCGTGGGCACGCGCATCGTCGGCGACGTCGACGGGGAAGCGCACTATGCTGAGTTCCCCTGGATGGTCGCCATCCTCAAGTATGTATTTATAGTTTTACAAAGAGATAGGATGGATGACCCTGTAGTTGACCACGCGCCGGTAGTTGATCATTTGCGATTTGTGTCAATATTAAGAATTCCCGCCACTATCTGGTATAATAATATCTTACTTTGCCTACATATTATTTCAACCTCATTTCAACTAACCCATCACAACTCGCTCACTCACTCATCAAAAATGTCTAGCGTAGGGATATTTTTTATCTCTACACAGTTTTGAATATTTCAATATAGGTAAATTCAAATAAGTTTATTGCCAGAACATAGTCAATACAAAAAGGTCTCAGTGCTAATTGACATATTACTACCGAGTCAAAACATGAAATTTGTCTAGTGATAATGATTATACCAAGGCTTTATTGATGTGTGTAGTGCATGTGTAGTGTGTATAACCAACCAGCCAATCACATTGCTGTTAGCAAGAGACAAAAGATACCCTGCCTACCCGCGCGGGAAGAGTGTAGCAGCTCGCACATTCTATATTTTTCTTTGATCCCAGACCAGCATGGACGTGTGATACATGTGAACCTGGATACTTATAAACCTTATCCATACAGGATCGAGCCAGTGAATGAGGACGAACCCAACGGCCAGAAGCTGAACGTGTACGTGGGCGGCGGCTCCCTCATCCACCCGAGCGTGGTGCTCACCGCCGCGCACTACGTGGCCCCCGCGGGCGCGCTGCGCGTGCGCGCCGGCGAGTGGGACACGCAGACCAAGAACGAGCTCTACCCCTACCAGGACCGCGATGTGCGGCAGGTCGTGGTGCACAAGGACTTTAACAAAGGTACGACCCCGAGTGGGACACGCAGACCAAGAACGAGCTCTACCCCTACCAGGACCGCGATGTGCGGCAGGTCGTGGTGCACAAGGACTTTAACAAAGGTACGACCCCGAGTGGGACACGCAGACCAAGAACGAGCTCTACCCCTACCAGGACCGCGATGTGCGGCAGGTCGTGGTGCACAAGGACTTTAACAAAGGTACGACCCCGAGTGGGACACGCAGACCAAGAACGAGCTCTACCCCTACCAGGACCGCGATGTGCGGCAGGTCGTGGTGCACAAGGACTTTAACAAAGGTACGACCCCGAGTGGGACACGCAGACCAAGAACGAGCTCTACCCCTACCAGGACCGCGATGTGCGGCAGGTCGTGGTGCACAAGGACTTTAACAAAGGTACGACCCCGAGTGGGACACGCAGACCAAGAACGAGCTCTACCCCTACCAGGACCGCGATGTGCGGCAGGTCGTGGTGCACAAGGACTTTAACAAAGGTACGACCCCGAGTGGGACACGCAGACCAAGAACGAGCTCTACCCCTACCAGGACCGCGATGTGCGGCAGGTCGTGGTGCACAAGGACTTTAACAAAGGTACGACCCCGAGTGGGACACGCAGACCAAGAACGAGCTCTACCCCTACCAGGACCGCGATGTGCGGCAGGTCGTGGTGCACAAGGACTTTAACAAAGGTACGACCCCGAGTGGGACACGCAGACCAAGAACGAGCTCTACCCCTACCAGGACCGCGATGTGCGGCAGGTCGTGGTGCACAAGGACTTTAACAAAGGTACGACCCCGAGTGGGACACGCAGACCAAGAACGAGCTCTACCCCTACCAGGACCGCGATGTGCGGCAGGTCGTGGTGCACAAGGACTTTAACAAAGGTACGACCCCGAGTGGGACACGCAGACCAAGAACGAGCTCTACCCCTACCAGGACCGCGATGTGCGGCAGGTCGTGGTGCACAAGGACTTTAACAAAGGTACGACCCCGAGTGGGACACGCAGACCAAGAACGAGCTCTACCCCTACCAGGACCGCGATGTGCGGCAGGTCGTGGTGCACAAGGACTTTAACAAAGGTACGACCCCGAGTGGGACACGCAGACCAAGAACGAGCTCTACCCCTACCAGGACCGCGATGTGCGGCAGGTCGTGGTGCACAAGGACTTTAACAAAGGTACGACCCCGAGTGGGACACGCAGACCAAGAACGAGCTCTACCCCTACCAGGACCGCGATGTGCGGCAGGTCGTGGTGCACAAGGACTTTAACAAAGGTACGACCCCGAGTGGGACACGCAGACCAAGAACGAGCTCTACCCCTACCAGGACCGCGATGTGCGGCAGGTCGTGGTGCACAAGGACTTTAACAAAGGTACGACCCCGAGTGGGACACGCAGACCAAGAACGAGCTCTACCCCTACCAGGACCGCGATGTGCGGCAGGTCGTGGTGCACAAGGACTTTAACAAAGGTACGACCCCGAGTGGGACACGCAGACCAAGAACGAGCTCTACCCCTACCAGGACCGCGATGTGCGGCAGGTCGTGGTGCACAAGGACTTTAACAAAGGTACGACCCCGAGTGGGACACGCAGACCAAGAACGAGCTCTACCCCTACCAGGACCGCGATGTGCGGCAGGTCGTGGTGCACAAGGACTTTAACAAAGGTACGACCCCGAGTGGGACACGCAGACCAAGAACGAGCTCTACCCCTACCAGGACCGCGATGTGCGGCAGGTCGTGGTGCACAAGGACTTTAACAAAGGTACGACCCCGAGTGGGACACGCAGACCAAGAACGAGCTCTACCCCTACCAGGACCGCGATGTGCGGCAGGTCGTGGTGCACAAGGACTTTAACAAAGGTACGACCCCGAGTGGGACACGCAGACCAAGAACGAGCTCTACCCCTACCAGGACCGCGATGTGCGGCAGGTCGTGGTGCACAAGGACTTTAACAAAGGTACGACCCCGAGTGGGACACGCAGACCAAGAACGAGCTCTACCCCTACCAGGACCGCGATGTGCGGCAGGTCGTGGTGCACAAGGACTTTAACAAAGGTACGACCCCGAGTGGGACACGCAGACCAAGAACGAGCTCTACCCCTACCAGGACCGCGATGTGCGGCAGGTCGTGGTGCACAAGGACTTTAACAAAGGTACGACCCCGAGTGGGACACGCAGACCAAGAACGAGCTCTACCCCTACCAGGACCGCGATGTGCGGCAGGTCGTGGTGCACAAGGACTTTAACAAAGGTACGACCCCGAGTGGGACACGCAGACCAAGAACGAGCTCTACCCCTACCAGGACCGCGATGTGCGGCAGGTCGTGGTGCACAAGGACTTTAACAAAGGTACGACCCCGAGTGGGACACGCAGACCAAGAACGAGCTCTACCCCTACCAGGACCGCGATGTGCGGCAGGTCGTGGTGCACAAGGACTTTAACAAAGGTACGACCCCGAGTGGGACACGCAGACCAAGAACGAGCTCTACCCCTACCAGGACCGCGATGTGCGGCAGGTCGTGGTGCACAAGGACTTTAACAAAGGTACGACCCCGAGTGGGACACGCAGACCAAGAACGAGCTCTACCCCTACCAGGACCGCGATGTGCGGCAGGTCGTGGTGCACAAGGACTTTAACAAAGGTACGACCCCGAGTGGGACACGCAGACCAAGAACGAGCTCTACCCCTACCAGGACCGCGATGTGCGGCAGGTCGTGGTGCACAAGGACTTTAACAAAGGTACGACCCCGAGTGGGACACGCAGACCAAGAACGAGCTCTACCCCTACCAGGACCGCGATGTGCGGCAGGTCGTGGTGCACAAGGACTTTAACAAAGGTACGACCCCGAGTGGGACACGCAGACCAAGAACGAGCTCTACCCCTACCAGGACCGCGATGTGCGGCAGGTCGTGGTGCACAAGGACTTTAACAAAGGTACGACCCCGAGTGGGACACGCAGACCAAGAACGAGCTCTACCCCTACCAGGACCGCGATGTGCGGCAGGTCGTGGTGCACAAGGACTTTAACAAAGGTACGACCCCGAGTGGGACACGCAGACCAAGAACGAGCTCTACCCCTACCAGGACCGCGATGTGCGGCAGGTCGTGGTGCACAAGGACTTTAACAAAGGTACGACCCCGAGTGGGACACGCAGACCAAGAACGAGCTCTACCCCTACCAGGACCGCGATGTGCGGCAGGTCGTGGTGCACAAGGACTTTAACAAAGGTACGACCCCGAGTGGGACACGCAGACCAAGAACGAGCTCTACCCCTACCAGGACCGCGATGTGCGGCAGGTCGTGGTGCACAAGGACTTTAACAAAGGTACGACCCCGAGTGGGACACGCAGACCAAGAACGAGCTCTACCCCTACCAGGACCGCGATGTGCGGCAGGTCGTGGTGCACAAGGACTTTAACAAAGGTACGACCCCGAGTGGGACACGCAGACCAAGAACGAGCTCTACCCCTACCAGGACCGCGATGTGCGGCAGGTCGTGGTGCACAAGGACTTTAACAAAGGTACGACCCCGAGTGGGACACGCAGACCAAGAACGAGCTCTACCCCTACCAGGACCGCGATGTGCGGCAGGTCGTGGTGCACAAGGACTTTAACAAAGGTACGACCCCGAGTGGGACACGCAGACCTAGAACGAGCTCTACCCCTACCAGGACCGCGATGTGCGGCAGGTCGTGGTGCACAAGGACTTTAACAAAGGTACGACCCCGAGTGGGACACGCAGACCAAGAACGAGCTCTACCCCTACCAGGACCGCGATGTGCGGCAGGTCGTGGTGCACAAGGACTTTAACAAAGGTACGACCCCGAGTGGGACACGCAGACCAAGAACGAGCTCTACCCCTACCAGGACCGCGATGTGCGGCAGGTCGTGGTGCACAAGGACTTTAACAAAGGTACGACCCCGAGTGGGACACGCAGACCAAGAACGAGCTCTACCCCTACCAGGACCGCGATGTGCGGCAGGTCGTGGTGCACAAGGACTTTAACAAAGGTACGACCCCGAGTGGGACACGCAGACCAAGAACGAGCTCTACCCCTACCAGGACCGCGATGTGCGGCAGGTCGTGGTGCACAAGGACTTTAACAAAGGTACGACCCCGAGTGGGACACGCAGACCAAGAACGAGCTCTACCCCTACCAGGACCGCGATGTGCGGCAGGTCGTGGTGCACAAGGACTTTAACAAAGGTACCACCCCGAGTGGGACACGCAGACCAAGAACGAGCTCTACCCCTACCAGGACCGCGATGTGCGGCAGGTCGTGGTGCACAAGGACTTTAACAAAGGTAGGACCCCGAATGGGGCACGCAGACCAAGAACGAGCTCAACCCTTTAACAAAGGTAGTCTTTATAGACGGGTCGTCGCCCTACGCAAATCAAAAAATACGCAAATATATGTCCAAGACAAGATTGCTGTTTAGTATTGTTGTTCTCGTGACGCTCTTTTGTTTGATACCACAACATGATAGGTTTCTAAAAAAAACATATCCCATGCAAAAAATTGATGTCACCATAACTCCCCCGGGAGGGATTTTTGAGAACCGCCCGTGCACTCCTTTGGAGTAAGTATGTACCGAAATGTATGAACATAACCAAAACGGTTTTGCGCCAAATACCTGACAAGGGTTTGGCAATCTATATGAATTCGGGCCTTGTTCATAATTCTCCAAACGTCCTCAGGCAACCTGTTCTACGACATCGGGCTGCTGTTCCTGTCGTCGCCTGTGGACCCCGCGCCCAACGTGGGCGTGGCCTGCCTGCCGTCGGTCGGCGCCCGCGCAGCCGCCGGCGTGAACTGCTTCGCCAGCGGCTGGGGCAAGGACGTCTTTGGCAAGGAGGGCCGGTACCAGGTCATACTGAAGAAGGTATGTATTCCAGGGCTTGGGTGGGCCCTGTAAGGTTTTGTCACAGCTCCAAGAAACCGCAGACCTTAGTATTGGTATTAATATCAACTTCATACCTCAAACCCGAATTGAGAACCTCCTCCTTTTTTAAATCGGTTGAAAAGGGTCTTGATGGACAGACAGACCAACAGACAAACAAATGGACAACGAATTTAAATTGTATGTGTATTTGTTTTGAAAAAATGACTTTCTGCCAAGTTTCTTGCGACGCATTCTTCTTAACAATGATGGTCTTTCCGAATGCGCTGGTACCTAAACTATACTTAAATGTACTTAAACTGAAGTAAATTAAAATTTAAAAAACCCCCGCGCATTATAATCATTATTAGTTTAAGAAACAGTAGCCCTGTAAAATTTAATTTTATGCCAAAAAAAGCCTTACATCATTTTGAAATACATCTGATACCTACTCTTCAAACTGCGGAACCGATTTTAACCAAACATGGCTAAGAACCACCGCAAGGAAACTGGCTTTCGAATAAAAAATCCCGCATCGTAATCAGTCCATCCACTCCAGAGATACGATGCCACCTGAAGATGCCACAGACAGACGTACACACACAGACATTGACATCAAACACGGCAACTCTCTTCCGACGTTGGGCGTTTAAAAAAACGCATAAAAGAGCCTTTTGCGGCCTATTTGCAAAATAAACGTTCTGATTTTGATTTTAAAAAGACTTGACCAGTGTAGACAACGCGTAACGCTGTTGCAGGTTCAGTTGCCAGTGGTGGAGCGCGCGCGCTGCGAGCAGCTGCTACAGGAGACGCGACTCGGCGCGCACTTCCGCCTGCACTCCAGCTTCATGTGCGCCGGCGGCGTGCCCGGCCGCGACACCTGCAAGGGCGACGGCGGCTCGCCCCTCGTCTGCCCCGCTGAGGTACAGTACCCGCGCTGCAACAGTAGCTGTAACACGTGCTGCAACATCTTATTCCACCTTCCACGACTTATGAGTTGACCCATCGACAAATAAGTTATTGGCGAGCTTTTTTTGCCGAGCAAGTGGGCATCTGATGGTAAGAGAGCACCACCCGTGGACAGCAACACTAGAGGATCACAGATGGGTTTCCAGTTGTAACTTAACTTAAAGTTAGGTGCTTAATTAAACCTTAATTTCTAGGATTAGCGAGTTAGACGTTGGTTGGTAGCGATCCGGGAGGGACCTTGCCCGCCTACCCACAAAAACTGCGTGATGAATAAAATAACCAACATCGTTTTTCCACAGTACGACAAAGACCGCTACGTGCAGTACGGCATAGTGGCGTGGGGCATCGGCTGCGGGGACAAGACCCCCGGCGTGTACGTGGACGTAGGCAAGCTGCGCGCGTGGATCGATGACAAGGTCGTCGGCCAGGGCTTCGACCCCAAGGTCTACACCTTGGTTTAGAATAGACCAACATCCAATCCAACCACCCGTAACGAACGGCCGAGAGGACTAAGTATAAGTGCCGGCACGTAAGTCTAGCGATGACCTTGTATGCGCAGAAGTATAAAATACGGTATCCGTGGGTGCGCAGATCCCCTCCACCGAGGCTCCACCGGACTCGTCATTGCTAGACTTACGTGCCGGCACGTATACCGTGGGTAACAAGCACCAAAATGCAGCGTAACTATAGTTTTAGGACGTGGCAAAATCAGGGTCCTTCCTCAATATAAAGTGCATTCGTCTCTGTGCTCTAGGCCAAGCCAGTTCGGGGCCTCGTAAAAGGGGCTCGTGGCATTTTGCCAGTCCTGTCAGTTACGCCACTACGAAAGCGTGGTCCTGCCTGAGGCATAATGTCTTTTTTATAGTCGCCTAAAAAGTGATGAAGCTCTTTTAAAAAAAAAACTTACTTAACAATTACCTCTACTAGTTAGCTTAATTTAAGTCTCTTGTATTTTTTTACCCTAAGCCACAGTACATATAAGCACAAGCAGTAGGGAATCTACGAACAAATCGGTCGAAACGAACGCACACATAGACACGCGCTTTTACACGGCCCCTAAGCGGATCTCGCGGTGCCGTCAGTCGCGAGTGGCGCATTGAGACGAGCGGCCGTGTTCGTTTTAAACATGCCAAAAGCGTATTGCGCAGTGTACGGCTGCTTGAACTCGGCTTCTTCAAAACCGGAGCTTTCGTATTTTAAACTCCCTGCTGATGTTGAAAGGTAAGAATGATACTATATTATTATGAAATAAAATGTATATATTATTTTTATAACGAGAAATGTCAGATTTCACTTCTCCGACAAATGCTTTTTCTGTTAAATAAAACGTTTGGCTGTTTAGATGATAAGTAAGTAGTTGCCGTATATTATAGACCGTGTTTTTGGTGAAAAAAAATTCTACGGACTTTCATTGTTATCATTTTGCATCTATAGTATATGTATATTATAGAAAACTACACTTGAAGGATAACTTGTCAAATTTATACCTATAGGTAGGGCAAACCTTGGTTAAAAAAAAACTATTCAATTTAACTAAAATTAAATCGACAACCCTAACGCTTTATTGGAGCGTAGGTACTTATATCAAAAAGTAGGCCTATCTTCCCTACTGCTTTAACTTATATATATACTGTGCCTAAGCTGTAGCAAGGTCTTTATCCTATGTTGCTTGTGCAAAGGCTATCTCATTAAATACAACTGGAACTAATTTATTTTGTTAATCCTTGTGAAGTTTTATCGGAAAGCGCTTCACGACTTAAAATTTAATTCTTCAGGCAAGGTCCTACGAGTAGTTACGGCACTTAAACTATTTACCAACAAACAGTAAACAGTACCTATTGTTATGTCCTGTCGTCCGTTTGCATACTATATTAATACTAATAAAAAACTGTTGAAGTGGTCCATAAAAATTATGTAAAAGTAACATTTTAAATAATAGGTAAGACTCGATTAAAAATGTAAAATACTCAATGAAATGAATAAAATGCCGATTTTTGTACATAGAACTCTTTTTATTTTATTTTAGAATGACCTATTTTTTCTTTTTTGGCTTGGCGTATGTGGTTAAAATAAAGTAAAGTGAAGCATTTTGTTTCACAATGTTTCGGATTCAGCAGGATTTAGGGATTTCAAAACTTTCGCTACTCGCCGATAGATGACGCTACTTACATTATTTGTTCCACATTTGTTCGTAACGTACTGCTGTATGGGAATTTGCCTTTGCTTTTATAGTCGTTTGACGACAGCAAGCAAGTCGTCTGTCAATCGATCGATTGCAACGAAATAAAAATCTCCTTAAAATGTTAATACCTAATTGTAAACAATCTTGCTTGTTGTAATTTAAACGTATTTGTTGAGTAGAATTATTACAAAATACATCTTAATATATAAATACCGTTGCCGCATGAAACATTTGAATTCATCGCTACTTCGCAAGGAGTCAAGGATCCTTCGCGCACCATGACTGCGGAGCGAGATCCTGTGAAAGAGGAGCCCGAATGGAGCGAGTGTGACGTCGAAAACGAAGCAGCAGAGGCAGATAGCCTGTACACCGGCTACAAGGTCAAAGACGAATTTCCCCATGAAGTAGGACTGGTGCAAGAGCAGGACGTTGGCTCTTCAGTTCTAAGTAAGTGCGCCTTTTTAATTTTTTAATACCGATGGTGAAACCGATATAGATCATTTTTTACAAACAGAACAGACATACTATTGTACAACATCCATATCAATAGTCCAGCGTTCCCAGACGTCCTGATTTTCGCGGAACGCCCCGATTATTAAAACAATTTTTAAATCAAAATTTAAAGGGGCAGATCCGCTTTTCGGGGATAACTCGACTTAGAAGGCTCAGCTACTTAATGATAGGGTAAATCTGATAAACTTAATAATTATATATTTTTATTTAACACAATTCTATGGCTATTTTTGCTATTTGTTGTCACGTAAACGTAATTTACCTGTGATAAAAAGGTAAATATTTAAAAACTGCTGATTATATGTATAGTTTTATTTTCTGCCCCACTTTCGACAAAAGGATCCCACTTTCGACGAAAGAATTTGGCTTTTTCACTCAAAAAGTTTCAAAATCCCGATGCGGCGAAAATATTTTTTTTCTCTCGCGAGGGCAGTCTTTGTTTAATGAAAAAAAACAACAGCACATATGAATTTTAATTATGTTTTTTTTGACAGATACCCCAATCAGAATAAAAAAGGGTCCAATCAAGCTAAAGCCAGCAAGTGAAGCCGACGCCACGCCCGAGTGCAGCCACGCCTGCCGCGGGGACTGACCCTGCAGCAACAGGAGCCCCGAGCAGCAGCACACTGTCCAAATTTGTTTTATCAAACTTGAACCATCACCAGCGGGAGATGAGCCTGTTCATATGAGTCCAAGCCTGGTTTCACACAAGGCTGTGGGCTATGGTGAAGAAGATAGCAGAACTGAGACAGAATCTAGTCTCGGCAATCACAGCAACATACAGTCTGGAAATGAAACACCATACAGTTGTCATATATGTAACAAACTGTTTTCAAATAAATCATTGTTGGCTAATCATACACAAACACACACAAGCTTGAAACCATACAGTTGCAATATATGTAACAAACAGTTTAGACTAAAATTCCATTTAAATATTCATACACGAATACACACAGGTGAGAAACCGTACTGTTGTGATGTATGTAAAAAAACTTTTATAAGTAAAGCTTTGTTGACTAATCACATAAGAACACACTCAGATGTGAAACCGTATGGTTGTGATATATGCAACAAACGGTTTCTACATAAAGCATCATGGGTTACACATAAACAAACGCACACGGGTGAGAAATCGTTCAAGTGCGATACATGTAACAAATGGTTTGTGAATAATTGGGCGCTGAAAAGTCATGCACAAATACACACAGGTGTGAAACCTTTCAGTTGCAATATATGTAACCAACACTTTAGGCACAAATCGACACTTACTAAACATCAACGAATACACACAGGTGAGAAATCATACTGTTGTGATGTGTGTAACAAACAGTTTACGCAAAAAGTGCACTTGACCATGCACACACGAACGCACACAGGTGAGAAACCGTATAGTTGTCACATGTGTGACAAACGGTTTGTAGAAAAATCTGCGCTCACTAGACACATACGGACACACACGGGTGACAAACCCTACAGGTGCGATGTGTGTAGCAAACAGTTTGCTTTAAGAGGCCACTTGACTAGGCACATTCGGATACACACAGGTGAGAAACCGTATTGTTGTGATGTGTGTAAAAAATATTTTATAAGTAAAGCTTTGTTGACTAAACACATAAGAACACACTCAGATGTGAAACCGTATGGTTGTGATATATGCAACAAACGGTTTAGACATAAAGCATCATGGGTTACACATAAACAAACGCACACGGGTGAGAAATCGTTCAAGTGCGATACATGTAAAAAATGGTTTGTGAATAATTGGGCGCTGAAAAGTCACACAAAAATACACACAGGTGTGAAACCTTTCAGTTGCAATATATGTAAGCAACACTTTAGGCACAAATCGACACTGGCTAAACATGAACGAATACACACAGGTGAGAAATCATACTGTTGTGATGTGTGTAACAAACAGTTTACGCAAAAAGTGCACTTGACCATGCACACACGAACGCACACAGGTGAGAAACCGTATACTTGCCATACGTGTGACAAACGGTTTGTAGATAAATCTGCGCTCACTAGACACATACGGACACACACGGGTGACAAACCCTACAGGTGCGATGTGTGTAGCAAACAGTTTGCTCTAAGAGGCCACTTGACTAGGCACATTCGGATACACACAGGTGAGAAACAGCACTGTTGCCATGTTTGTAATAAACAGTTTACACGTAAATATGCGTTGACTATGCACATAGCAATACACAAGGGTCAATAGGATGAGAAACAACGCAGTTACAGGTTATAGTACCTGGCAAAATTTGCACTTCACTTCGGTCTTTGGAAAGAGACAATTAGCGTCTCCGTCAGTAAGGTAAAGCGAGACAACGCTCTACCACAGTATATATATAAGCTAAAGCAGTAGGGAAGATAGGCCTACTTTTTGAAATAAGTACCTACGCTCCAATAAAGCGTTAGGGTTGTCGATTTAATTTTAGTTAAATTGAATAGTTTTTTTTAACCAAGGTTTGCCCTACCTATAGGTATAAATTTGACAAGTTATCCTTCAAGTGTAGTTTTCTATAATATACATATACTATAGATGCAAAATGATAACAATGAAAGTCCGTAGAAATTTTTTTCACCAAAAACACGGTCTATAATATACGGCAACTACTTACTTATCATCTAAACAGCCAAACGTTTTATTTAACAGAAAAAGCATTTGTCGGAGAAGTGAAATGAAATCTGACATTTCTCGTTATAAAAATAATATATACATTTTATTTCATAATAATATAGTATCATTCTTACCTTTCAACATCAGCAGGGAGTTTAAAATACGAAAGCTCCGGTTTTGAAGAAGCCGAGTTCAAGCAGCCGTACACTGCGCAATACGCTTTTGGCATGTTTAAAACGAACACGGCCGCTCGTCTCAATGCGCCACTCGCGACTGACGGCACCGCGAGATCCGCTTAGGGGCCGTGTAAAAGCGCGTGTCTATGTGTGCGTTCGTTTCGACCGATTTGTTCGTAGATTCCCTACTGCTTGTGCTTATATGTACTGTGGCTCTACCAAGCCAAAATTAGCCGAGAAGACCGATGTGCAAAGACTATGGCCGGGTACTGTATGTATATTTGCCACAGTATTATGGAATTTGAAAAGAAAAAACCGCCCCAAGTCTTCCTACACATATACCATTTTCATTCTTACCTGTCCTATTAGGTAAACAAACTTCTAACCTCCAAACGTCTCATTTTTGTTATTTTTTAACTATTTGATCGTTAATAAAGGAACTGGAGATAAAATATCAGCAAAATTATGTACAAAATATTACCTCAGGTTTATATGATAACATACACCTTATTCTTTACAAAAAATTGCATATTGAGGTTAGAATTTTGTTTACCAAATAGGACAGGTAAGAATGAACATGGTATACACCTATAACTCCGCGGGTCAGTTGTACTGTGCGCCGCGCAACCGCACATTTAAAACTAAATTTGGTTTCGCCCGCCATCTTCGCTCTCACCTCCGGACCTAGGTTCGCCGTTGACGGATACGTCAAAGACATGATGATGATGATGGTGATGGAATTTGCGAATCAAATCAAATAATTTATTAAAATAATCAATTGTACAAATAAATTATTAATGGTTAGTAAGCACTATATTATGTCTATTTCTCGTATGGCTGAGAAGACCCCTATGCCCAGCAGTTGGAGGTATCTATATATAATGTGTAGGTATGTATATACAGTCAGCGTTATATAAATATATCGTTATCCGGTCAAACTGTCCAAATATATCGGTGCACACCTGTATGTCAAGGGAGTAAGAGCGTGTTCTGTTCTGACATATTTGGCCACTTAGACCGTAACGATAAATATGACACTGACTGTACCATTCGCAAGAATATGATAGTAATTTTAAGTTACTACGCCCTGACAGGGCAACATTCTGTACTAACTTTGTAAAAAATCTTGCATTTGAATATATAGGTACTGAATACCTACGAATCCTACGATACTAATGTAAATTATTTGAGGAACATGAATAAAATGCTGATTTGCACAAAGATTTATTTTCTTTCATTTATTGATCCGAATAAACTGTTTAGTATCGTCTAAGTTTTCGATAGCAAAAAAATACAATCGAATTGAGAACCTCCTCCTTTTTTTGAAATCGGTTAAAAATACGTCTCGATCACGTTTGCATTAAACTGTCAAATACTATGAGAATTGTATACTTAGACTTGGTGTATTAGTGTAGGTTTTCGGTCACAAAATACGTCCGAGATCTGAGACAATACTATGAGAACAGTTTGTTGCCGTTTCGATCCGCAAGTGGCGCTGCCAATTTTTTCATAGTAATTGAGACGATTACGTGAACGCGTTCGAGACTATTTTTATGCGAAAACTTACACTAGAGGCATAACTAGAGGCTCTGTTTGTTGCCGTTTTGTTCCGCTAGCGGCGCTGCCAATATCCCATAGTAATTGAGACGTTTTTCGTGTCAAAAACTTACACTAGAGGCTCAGCTATTATTTATTTTGTGACGAGAGGCGTATCAGCTAGTTCCTAACTAATTTACGCCAGCCCCGCTCGCAGTATGTATAATGTACTCTCAGTAATCTGTGCCCGCTCGGCGGGACAGGCGCGAACCCATTTACACCTTCATTTAGTAAGGACCCCCCAAATTAATTGTAAAGTGTAAATAATCTATCATGTTATTATGAGCTCGTGTAGCACAAATAAAGGCGTTGCGGAAACGTAATAGCATTATTTGTGATCATTGCTCGAAAATGTTTACAAAAAAAAAACACTATGATAACTCATGAGGTCATGAGATATCTCACAAGAAAATTACTTTCAAGAACGGAAATTTTCGATTTTCAAAGACGTCCCTAATCGAAGCACCCGTATTTTCAAACTTGAAATATTTATTTCGCGAGCTTTCGCGAGCGTCCTTTTGCGTTGATGCTTATATTATGAATTTATGAATTATGAGTCTTAATAGTAAAGGATATGTCATGGCAAAGAATATAAAATATATTCATCAGGCATTTATTTAACTAGATTATACTTTAATAGCACGTCACATACTCGTACGGTATAAAATATACTTACACTAAGAACACTGTCAACTAAAGAAAAAAACAAAATAAATCTGTCTCACAATTTAATATTTCTCAAAAAAAAACAAAACAATATACAGAAAATACTGAAATTATTTACAGAAATAAATCAAAAATGATTGCGTTACACTTACGACTATGCGGCGACCTTCGGTTTTGGGCTCAGTTCACATTAACCGTGACGCAGTTTCGCGTTAACACGAGATAGTCAATCTCTAACACTAACTGCATCACAATTGAACTAAGGCATATAATTCATATAAATATAACACTGATAGACTCAAATTAAATGTTTTTAAAAAACAAAATTTCACAAAAAAACCTTTCAAAATCTCAATTTTACATATGGAATGAAATTGGCACTAACATGGAGGGCACCCATTGTACAAACAATCGACGTTATTATAATACTATTCTCAGAAGCTCTGAATTATTGTAGTCGTTGTAGAAATTAACTTTCAGACTTGGTGATGTTTTAAGGCCTTTTACTACATTGATCAAAGCCGTTTTGTAGCTGACACGACACCACGAGATATTCCGAGACCTTTACCTTAAATCGAGTGAAAGAAAAAGATGGAAAGGTCCCCAATAAATATCGCGCAGTGTAGCACTGGCATTATTTCGAGTGCGAGCAAGACGGAATCACACACAAAATAAAACCAGCTCATCTTTTTACATCTCAGATACTAAAATGACAGGAGAATACGCCATGTTTGATTTAAGCCATAGACAATTATGCTTGTGATGTTTTATTTGTGGTTGCTTCGCGTTTGACGTTTCTATCTCTCATTTCGGTGTCAGGGATAAAAATCAGTGTACAGTTTTATGTTTTGCCTCTGAATTACAAAACGGACTTTGCTTACAATAAAAACAGTCATTTCCTGTCTGCGGTGTACCTACTTTTCTAATTCACGCATCTTCTAATATATCTAGGAAGCTTTAACCATCTACATGTCATAGTATTACAACTACATAATTATATTATTTGAAGACCGTAGGCACATGATCGGTTTATTAAGCTACTGTCGCACCACTGGCTTTTCCTGTCGAGCTTAAAGGTTGATTTAGACGAGGACTATTTTCAGCCGCCTAAATTTCAGCGCCTAAAAAAGTCACCGTATAAACACTTTCGGCGCCATTTTTTCGCGGTATGGCGCCGAAAGTGTTTACACGATGCCTTTTCCAGGCGCCGAAATTTAGGCGCCTGAAAATAGTCCTCGTCTAAATCGACCTTTACTCGCTCAAGACAGACTTTTTCATTTGTGACACATAGAGGGTTCTCAATGTGGGGTACAAAAGCAAACTTTTAACTACGAAGAAAGTTTAAAATTTGAGCAAAATTACTGCGAGTAGGCTCCATTTGAGAGAAATTCATCACACATTTAAATGCAATATTTATCTTCGTTTCGTATTTTTTATGTTTATGTGGAGCTATATAATAAGCTCGTAGTACTAGATACTACTAGCGACTACTAGCCTAGATACAATCGCCAGCAGTGAGACAATAACCTAAACATTTTAATACTAAACGTTTTAAGTTTCATATAAAATCTATGAAACATAATGCATTCACAAGTCACAGTATACTTTACGCGTCGTGCATTGTAATGTGTATACTCTACCATGTGGAGTTCAACAAGGTTATATAATATAGCTAGTTTTTACATGAATAAATAGTAACATCGATTCACAGATTTATGTTCGTTCTTATTCGATTTCAAGTCTATTTCAGTCTACCGCAAACAAGGACTCGAATCAAGTTTCCTTTTATTGTATTTATATAGCTTTCTAATTAAACAGTTTAGCATTAACGATCTACGTTTTGAATATATTTAAAAGCATTAGAAATATTTATTGTTTTACCACTAAGTTTTCTGAATAGAGGCACCAATTTTTTTTACATATTATTTTATAGGAACACTGGCTGGCTCCATTGAATTTAATGCCTATTCGATCTTTTTTTAAATTGAGTGAGGCCAGCCGTTATGATCTTTAACGATTTAATAAATAGGTTGGTTTACTTCTTTTGAGCTCTAAAGAGGTTCTATACTTAACTCTTTAACTCTATGGTGAGGTTCAGGTGAGGAAAACCAAAATAGCATTTTTTTTGTACAATTTCAATTTGTTCTTATTCATAACATAGTTGTAGTTAATTTGAAACTTGCTTTAATGAAAATATTAAGCATTATAGATATCAAATCACAGGGCTCAACATATAATCTATACCCGCTTGAGCTCGTAAGGCCCATGCAGTTGGATATTGTAGCAATACGCCTCAGTCACTTTGGTTGCACTCACCTGATGTCACCTCCAGACTTACTCCGCGTTAATGGTAATAGTCTTGCCCTTGGGATCATCAAAGCGGTCCATGGTACGGATGTCCATCATCATCATGACTCCGTAAGCCATGATGAGGAGCAGCACGAAGGTGACGAAGATGCCGGCCCAGATGGGCGCGGAGAAGAAGCCCACGCAGTTGAACGAGTCGCCGAAGACTCGGGTGGAAGAGTTGCCAGTCTCGAAGAATGGCTGTATCTGAGGAAACAAAAGGAAGTTATTAGCCGCGTATTCACTGAGCGAGCCGCCTCGCGCGGCAGCTTCATGAGGCAAATCCTCGGCCTGTCAGGACGTGCCTCGCCCGAGGCAAACGCACGTCCTGCCTCGGGCGAGCGTGCCTCGACCCGAGCCGCGCGGTGTCGGTTTTTGTCCATGCTCAAAGGCGCCTCAGCACGTTTGCCGCGCTCACTCAGGACGGTTGTGTTTTGTCTCGCTTGTTCGTGGCGTGTTAGCGTCATGGATAAAGAGCGGTGTCTTAAATTAATACAACTACATGGTGAATATAGACGATTATGGGATGCGCAATGTCCCGATTATACAAATAGAGGACTAAGAGAAGATGCGTGGAGAAATATTAGCGCACAATGCTGCCTCAGCCTCACCGTGGCTCGGCTTTGCCGCGCGAGGCAGCCTCGATCAGTAGGATTTCTTGCACGAGGCTGCCTCGCGCGGCAATCGTTGCGCGGCAAATGTCCGAGGCTGCCTCGCGAGGCGGCTCGCTCAGTGAATACGCGGCTATTAACAATTAATTGTGAATTCTATCTACTGGTGGTCCAACTAATTTGTCCAACCTTGAAAAATGCTGCCATTATTTCAAATCACTCAATAATATTTAAATACAAAAATAGTTAGGTTAGGTTAGACAAAATACCTAGAAAAAAGGGGCTCAGCCGCAAGGCAGTGTAGTGCCCCGGCCCTCAAGCTCCTCGCTCAAGCTCGAATCCTTACCAGAAGTAATATTTAATATTTTTACTTGATAAAACTAACCAGTTCAGATAGTAGTGTTATCTATATTAATAATTTCGTGACCGGTTACGGTAGACTCGATCGAAACGTTGCCTGAATGATAGAACGTGAAAAAATAAAGATTTCGAGTCGACAACATGTATCCGCAAAATTCGGATTGTCGAGTATTTTGTAAAATTCTAACGGTGCCGATGGACAAATCGCAGTCGCCATATTGGACACCACAGACTAGCGAACGAAACTGACACCGAAGGATGACAAACGTTCCGTTTCATGCTAGCGCACATACGCCGTGCGATTTTTCTTAAACGTGAGATTGGCCAACATAACCGTAGAAAAAATATAATAATTGGGAATGGATGATTATTTTAAAAGTGCTTGGTGATTTTTCTTTTGATAGGAGTAACCATTCTCAGCTACGGAAAAAAGTTTCAGATTTTTTTCCGTCGAGCCATATATTTTATAAAAATAAAAACATTTTATTCAGTCACTCGGCGGTAGTGGTGTAACGAATGTCATATTTTCGACATTCGCGAATGCAAATGCGAACGCGAATATTCAGTTTTTGTTATATTTGGCACCATTTGTCCATGGCTTGGTGACTTTGGTGGCAGTCCCGTACAAACGAAGTACGTTCCGTTTGTTTTTTGAACCTAGAATAGCCGAGTTGAGATGAACGAACGCATCTGATTGAAATGTCATTCCATGTTGCCAGATGGGCTATTTAATTTAGCGCCAAGCCAATGGGGCTATCTCCCTTACCGGGCGGCGAAAATTATATACTTAAACAACTACTAGATTACCTAAATAAATAACAAGATACCCTAAAATTTTTTTTATATTCGTATAACATTCGCAGTAATTTTGCGAATGCAAATGTGAATATGCCAGAAATATGCTAATATTCGCGAATGCGAATGCGAATGCGAATATTCGTTACATCACTACTCGGCGGCCCTCATACGGCAGTTAAGCAGTACGCCAATGCATATCAAATTAAAAAAAAACTGCTTGAATCTGTAGTACACGATGATATTTGTAGCTAAAAGAAGCAACGGCTAAGTGGCGCCGTCTGTAGATTGTTCGTGTTACTAAACCACAATGGTAATTTTTATTGAAATTGGCATTGTTCATTTTTTTTAAGCAGTGCCTTTAACACCTTAATTTGATAGAATGGACTTTTTTAAGAAACTAACTTGAATATTATGCTTCTACGTATCTTTGTTTATTAATAATAAATATTTTTCGCTGTTTGATAATTTGTTAATTTTGGCAGGATTCCAATCGCCTTCGTACAGAAATATAAAAAAAAGGTTTTGTCTATATGTCAACGTCATATATCTGTAGATGTGTGTGAATTTAACGGCAAACTCACGTTTAATGTCAACAATGTACACGTGTTCGAAATTATTTCCGTTCGTTGGTGATGTTATTGTTTTCCGTGCTGTTTTTGCGTTTTCGTTTCACTCCTGCACATCTTTCCTGACTTCTACTTACATTAAAATGGTCTTCGCAACAATGCATCGTGTAAACTTTGAAATATTCCACATTAGCTTGCGTACACCATTTCTTCTGCAAACCTTCTCTGATTTTCACAATGATTTTGTTGGGGCTATAGTTCGAGTCATTGTTGCATCCCGGCAGAAAACATTTTTTTATAAATATCCATTGTTAGTTACAGATTTATACTTTGAATTTGCTTTTATTTCTAATGTTTGTAGGTTAAGTCAGAATGTAATGTTATGATGTAAATGTGACAGTGATAGCGTGACAGATACCGTAGCTAAACTTTTTTTTTCATTTTTGTGGCAAACATTTAATGGCAGATTCTTAAACTTACTACGTACTTTTACAAAAATATCTGCAATCGTAAAGTATTTTTGAAATCGGACAAGATAAATCGGTTATTTGATGGTTTTCCTCCAAATGGTTTTCGAATTGGGGCATACTAAAATTAATTAACAATGTCAATTCCCCATGTATGGTAGTAACACAAACAATCTACAGGCGGCGCCACTTAGCCGTTGCTTCTTTTAGCTACAAATGTCATCGTTTACCACAGGTTCAAGCAGCATTTTTTTTTTTAAATTGATATGTCATTGGCGTAGTGCTTATCAGCCGTATAGAGGCCGCCGAGTGACTGAGTAAAATGTTTTTATTTTAATAAAATATATGGCTCGACGGAAAAATAAATAATAATAAACAAATATATATCATGGGACAAATTACACCAACTGACCCAGTCCCCAACTAAGCAAAGCTTTGTGCTATAGGTGCCAAGCAACGGATAAACATACTTATATAATTTAGATAAATACATACTTAAATACTTACATACAACATCCATGACTCGGGCACAAACATTCGTATTCATCATACAAATGTCTGCCCCTACCGGGATTCGAACCCGGGACCTCTAGCTTCATAGTCAAGGTCACTAACCACTAGACTATCCGGTCGTCAAATCTGAAACTTTTTTCCGTAGCTAAGGATGGTTATTCGTATCAAAAGAAAAATCACCAAACACACTTTTAAAATAATCATGCATTCCCAATTCAAAATAAAAACGGATTTCGGAAAAAAATTCAAACTTTAAAATGGCCTGTTGTAACTGGCTAATCAATATTATTTTTATTGAAGTTTAAATATTTGAGTTTCCTATTGTGTTCGTTTGACTTTGTCACTCCTTATTAAAATCTCTATACAAACACATCATCTTTTACTGTTTATTTACAAAATAACGCTATATAAAGCTCATAGGAATCCCAACATGGCCGCCCTGTAAAATTGCCATTTTGGATTTGGATTTATCAAGTTGTTCACGCCATGCACGGATATATTCTTGCAGATAATTTCAGTTATTGTGAATGCTATCACTTACCTACCTATTTTTGTATTAAAATAATAATCAGTGATTCGAAATAATGGCTACACATTCTACCTACATTTTGTACCTACAAGTGTATTATGATTCAAATTTCACCCGAGCGAAGCCGGGTTTTCATCTAGTTTATAATAATACACTAACAGCTCTTTGAGCTGATACGAGTATATCTCCTCAGACATTTGTATGAAAAACACTAATGTTTGTTCTCGAGTCTTGGAAGTTCAATATGTATTTAAGTATGTATTTATCTATATAAGTAAGTATGTTTATCCATTGTGTAGAGCCCATATTACAAGCTTTGCTTAGTTTGGGACTAGGTCAATCGGTGTCAATTGTCCCAAGATATTTATTTATTTATTTATTTTTTATCTATCACTGCTCTTGCTTACTTCTCTTTCCTTCCTTCCCCTTCCTCCTTCGTTCCTTCATCACTCCTTTACCTTCAGGTCTCTGAAGACAACGGAGCGGTTAGCGTTGCCGAAGGTGACATTCTCCGCACACCTGTAGCTGAAGCCAAGGATAGCATGCACCTCCAGTGCGGGCTGCAGCTCCTCGACAACGGATGACACATCCGTAGTCAGCGAGTCTGCAAACCACAATCATTGTTATACTTTAAAAAAACCGGCCAAGTGCGAGTCGGACTCGCGCACGAAGGGTTCCCGTACCAGAAAAAAGGCTAAAAGCTGGTGCCATTAAACACTTGTTTTATTGAGTTTAAATTCCGTTAACATTTTGACTACTCTGTTGTATGGGAGCCCCCCTTAATTATTAGTATTATTTTGATTTTAGTATTTGCTGTTGTAGCCACAATAAAAATACATAATCTGTGCAAATTTCAACTGTCTAGATATTACAGTTCTTGAGATACAGCCTGGTGATCGGACAGACGGACGGACAGCCAAGTCTTAGTAGTAGGGTGAATAATTATACCTAAATACAAAACAGGTATAAAACAAAAAAACTTAACAATTAATAGTAGATTGTACAACAAGAGCATAAAACAAGCCATTTTACATTTTAGGAAAATGGGTTTTATGAACGAGTTATACACTGCTTTTCACTTAGATTGCGAAAAAACAAAACAAAAACATTACAAAAAAAGTTAATTAAAATTAAATGTGACATTGGAACAATTCGATATATTTAATGGTTTTTCCTGGCAAATTGACTGTGTTAAGTCAGTGTTATTTCCTCTTCACTTGAAGAAATTATTGAATACTAGATGAAAACCCGGCTTCGCTCGGGTGAAATTTGAATCATAATACACTTGTAGGTACAAAATGTAGGTAGAATGTGTAGCCATTATTTCGAATCACTGATTATTATTTTAATACAAAAATAGGTAGGTAAGTGATAGCATTCACAATAACTGAAATTATCTGCAAGAATATATCCGTGCATGGCGTGAACAACTTGATAAGTCCAAAATGGCAATTTTGCAGGGCGGCCATTTTAAAGTTTGAAACAATCTCCGAAATCCGTTTTTATTTTGAATTGGGAATGCATGATTATTTTAAAAGTGTGTTTGGTGATTTTTCTATTGATACGAATAACCATCCTTAGCTACGGAAAAAGTTTCAGATTTGACGACCGGATAGTCTAGTGGTTAATGACCCTGACTATGAAGCTAGAGGTCCCGGGTTCGAATCCCGGTAGGGGCAGACATTTGTATGATGAATACGAATGTTTGTGCCCGAGTCATGGATGTTGTATGTATTTAATCATGTATTTATCTAAATTATATAAGTATGTTTATCCGTTGCTTGGTACCCATAGAACAAAGCTTTGCTTAGTTGGGGACTGGGTCAGTTGGTGTAATTTGTCCCATGATATTTATTTGTTTATTATTATTTATTTTTCCGTCGAGCCATGTGTATTTTATAAAAATAAAAACATTTTACTCGGTCACTCGGCGGCCTCTATACGGCTGATAAGCACTACGCCAATGACATATCATTTTTTTTTAAATTGCTGCTTGAATCTGTGGTAAACGATGACATTTGTAGCTAAAAGAAGCAACGGCTAAGTGGCGCCGCCTGTAGATTGTTTGTGTTATACATGGGGAATTGACATTGTTCATTTTTTTTGTATGCTCCAATCCGAAAACCATTTGGAGGAAAACCATCAAATAACCGATTTATCTTGTCCGATTTCACAAATACTTTACGGTTGCAGATATTTTTATAAAAGTATGTAGTAAGTTTTGACCTTTGTTTGATCTAACGACCGGGTTTTATGTAAGAATCGGGCATTGAATGTTTGCCGCAAAAATGGATAAAAAAAGTTTAGCTACGGTATCTGTCACGCTATCACTGTCACATCTACATCATAACATTACATTCTGACTTAACCTACAAACATTAGAAATAAAAGCAAATTCAAAGTATAAAACTGTAACAAACAATGGATATTTATAAAAAAATGTTTTCTGCCGGGATGCAACAATGACTCGAACTATAGCCCCAACAAAATCATTGTGAAAATCAGAGAAGGTTTGCAGAAGAAATGGTGTACGCAAGCTAATGTGGAATATTTCAAAGTTTACACGATGCATTGTTGCGAAGACCATTTTAATGTAAGTAGAAGTCAGGAAAGATGTGCAGGGGTGAAACGAAAAAGCAAAAACAGCACGGAAAACAATAACAACACCAACGAATGGAAATAATTTCGAACACGCGAACATTGTTGACATTAAACGTGAGTTTGCCGTTAAATTCACACACATCTACAGATCTATGACGTTGACGTAATTATAGACGAAACCTTTTTTTTATATTTCTGTACAAAGGCGATTGGGATCCTGCCAAAATTAACAAATTATCAAACAGCGAAAAATATTTATTATTAATAAACAAAGATACGTAGAAGCATAATATTCAAGGTAGTTTCTTAAAAAAGTCCATTCTATCAAATAAAGGTGTTAAAAGCACAGCTTAAAAAAAATGAACAATGCCAATTTCAATAAAAAATACCATAGTGGTTTAGTAACACGAACAATCTACAGACGGCGTCACTTAGCCGTTGCTTCTTTTAGCTACAAATGTCATCGTGTACTACAGATTCAAGCAGTTTTTTTTTTAATTTGATATGCATTGGCGTACTGCTTAACTGCCGTATAAGGGCCGCCGAGTAGTGATGTAACGAATATTCGCATTCGCATTCGCATTCGCGAATATTCGCGTATTTCTGGCATATTCGCATTCGCATTCGCAAAAATACTGCGAATGTTATGCGAATATAAAAACAAAATTGAGGGTATCTAGTAGTTGTTTAATTATATAATTTTCGCCGCCCGGTAAGGGAGATAGCCCCATTGGCTTGGCGCTAAATTAAATAGCCCATCTGGCAACATAAAGTGGAATGACATTTCAATCAGATGCGTTCGTTCGTCTCAACTCGGCTATTCTAGGAACAAAAAACAAACGGAACGTACTTCGTTTGTACGGGACTGTCACCAAGCCATAGACAAATGGTGCCAAATATAACAAAAACTGAATATTCGCATTCGCATTTGCATTCGCGAATGTCGAAAATATGTCATTCGTTACATCACTACCGCCGAGTGACTGAATAAAATGTTTTTATTTTTATAAAATATATGGCTCGACGGAAAAAAATCTAAAACTTTTTTCCGTAGCTGAGAATGGTTACTCCTATCAAAAGAAAAATCACCAAGCACTTTTTAAATAATCATCCATTCCCAATTATTCTATTTTTTCTATGGTTATGTTGGCCAATCTCAGGTTTAAGAAAAATCGCACGGCGTATGTGCGCTAGCATGAAACGGAACGTTTGTCGTCCTCCGGTGTCAGTTTCGCGCTCGTCTGTGGTGTCCAATATGGCGACTGCGATTTGTCCATCGGCACGGTTAGAATTTTACAAAATACTCGACAATCCGAATTTTGCGGATATATGTTGTCGACTCGAAATTTTTATTTTTTCACGTTCTATCAATCAGGCAACGTTTCGATCGAGTCTACCGTAACCGGTCACGAAATTATTAATATAGATTAATCGTAAAACAGTAACAAATTGCAACATAAAAACTACTAAGAGAAAATAGGACGTTCGTGCCTGAGTTCCCGCCAGTTTACTTTTTTTTTCTTTTTTTTTAAACGTGATACTGCGGTAAGGTTCGAGTAGGCAGGTGTTGATTTATATTTTACAAAGTTTTATTTATATATTATCAATAATAACTTGTCAAATTATTGTTACCTAGTTTTAGGTACTAATTAAACAGACCGCAGATTATAATAAAAAAAAACTAAAAAAAATAAACAAAATATGCTGTTGTAAAGTTTTAGTGATTGTTTGTGGCTGTTGGCACCCAATTGTCTTGGTCTTAGACGAAGATTTTACTTTATGCACAAGAGCATAAAATGCCATTTTATGCAGCCTACATCCAGCATAAAGTCGAACTTTTTGAGCATGAGACGTGAAAAATTATATAATACTCACTAAAAAACCAGTAGCCAGAGTCTTTCGTAAAATGGAGCACCAGTTTGTTGTCACCAAACGTAAGTGTGGAAGACTGAATGGTGTCGTTGATTTCAGAAGTGCCAACTCCGCCAGTCAAGAGGACCATGGGCGAAGTGCCATCGTGCAGCCTGATCTCACTCACGGCGAGGGCCAGACCATCGAAAGAGTACGAGTTAGGTCTCTGAGTCTCATTAGCCTGACGACGAACGCGAGAATGCGTGTCCGGGACAGTCCAGGAAGGGAAGTGAGCAGTGTAAATGCCTACAACCTTGTTGTAACGCTCTTGCAGTTTAGCGAACATGTCCTCCATGAAGTCATTGTGGCGACGGAGCAGTTCAGACCTCGATTCACCTTCTCTAGCGTCCTTCAGGTTGATGAAGAGGAATTTACCACTTCCAGGCTCGATTTCAGCCGACAAACCGTTCTCGGTCAGCTTCACGTGATCGACCTTCTCAGGGTCCGCCAGCTTGTTGAGCGCTTGCAACGCGTTGTCGACTGACGGCAAGTACGCGGAGTCCCTGACGTTAGCGCGTAGGAACGGGAAAGAAGTCTCACCGTCGGCATTTTTACGGGAAAAATCTTCAACTGACAACGTTTCTTCGATGAATATAACTGTGAACGGGTCCCTGGAGAGCTCCTCCTTAAGAATAGCACTGAATTCTTGCGGCTCCACTGTGTACAAGGGGCTGGATTTCAACGAAGTCTTCGAAAGATCCCCCCATAGGTACACTGGCACTTCTGTCGCGAAACTTACCGCGCTAAGAGCTAATATCGTGAACACTACGCTAAACGCCATTTTGACTGGCTTATTACTAAAGCTAGTGGACGTTTGCGGACTAAAAGTAAGTATTTAGCCCAAAATTGTCATAAAACGACAGAAAATGGGCGATGACGATTGACCATCGGTCATGTGAAAAGTGATCATATGATTAGTTTGACGCTTGTCTATGGTAGGTCGATGATACCAGCGTGAAGAGTACATTTAACCTAAAGTTAACAAGAGAATTAAAATTCAACAACAAAAATATTCCAAAATCTGTATTGCGCGTAGTGTGAAATGCTTAAATCATTGTTTTCGTTTCAAAAAAATACTACATATATACAGATTTGTAAATGTTTTCTCATTTTTGATCTTTTTTTCGCAAGTTTATTTTTCCCTTAATCCAGGGTAATTTGTACTCAACCATAATGCATCGCTGAGTTTTTTAATAATTATTTGTAATGAAAACGGGCAAAGACTTAATTTTACAGCTTACTGAACATCACGTGATATCAAAAAATGAATAAGTATTATTTTAAATTAATTAGTACGAACTTATGTCACTAAATAATTTTATTCATTACTTGATGGCTTAAGGTATCTTAATAATTTAGATGAAATGATGATATGATGTAATGAAATAAATACTTTTTGCTAATTCTTAACAGTAGGCACTGGTTACTTTCATTTCATTACCTTTATGATTACTTATTTTTTTTCCATTTATCTAGGAATGCCCTGAAGATTGAGCTTCACTTTGGATAAGCTAATTATAATAAGATAAGTATGTTAGAAACTGAATGAAATATAGCGTCAGTTACGTTTAAAAGTTAAAATTGTCGAATCTCGGTTCAGTACCAACTAGGTACCAACCATGAATATCATCTGCTTAATTTTCGTGTTCCACCTGCATCAATCTGCTGCTAATCGCTTGTCAATGCCGGTGTTGATAGTGGACGGCGAGCACGTCCTTTATGGAGTGAACGTCCCCGAAAACCCTTTTCACAAGATGACCCCAATGACGTTTTCGGAAATTTTACGAAGCGCTATCACCCGCAGTGAGCGAATCCTCCTCTTCATAGAAGACCATTTCAGCGTTGAAGACGTAGCTACTAAAGATAAGCTGGGGACCCCGTACTACTATCTACACCAAGGCGTCTTCGACCGCAAAGCTTTGTACATCCCGAGCGCGATTGAACCGTTCCGGACTATCAAACACATGTTCCCACCGCTGGAGTCCAATGTATTCTATCTGAGTAACACTTTACAGACCTTCGACAGCAACTTCAAGTACTATTACATATTCTTTCAAGACCAAGGGTTCAATGAGACGAGAATCGAAAAGTTGCGGAGACACGACAAGATTATGAGGATGGTTTGTTTGACAGTACGGCAAGTTTCACCCGGTAAGTTACCCATTAATAAAATTATGCTCGACTCGTTCACTTAGCTTTGCGTTTTGCTTATTTCGCCTTTGGTAAACCCTTGCACTATACTTACTCCTCTCACTGCTTCTCGTTCTGCGCTTAACGCTTCTACGATGTGTGGACAACTCTTTCTGTCTATCCTGCCGATCATGACAAGAGAGACAGAGAGAGCGCTGCTTATGACGTATAACGTAGCCACACAACGTTTCTTTCAGATCCCCATTATATAAGAACAAGGTACCACGAGAAAGTAGGTAGAGGTACTTAAACCTTATTTGTGTCTACAGGTCCTGTGGTGGCTTTTTACACGGGCAAAGCGAATCCAATGCTGCCGATGGGCAACGTGGCGTACTTCCCGCAGCAACTGCCGCAGGTGGAGCCCCCGCCACCCGTCAACCTCATGATCGTCACCGAGGGCGCCCTGTTCAGGCTGTCAGGTAGCTACGCCTCTAAACCCGAGCTGAGGGGCTCAGGGCTTGGCTTAAACCCACGATCACACTCACTATGCTTCTCTCACCAGTGGCGTAACTCTAACGTCTGGGACCCGTGGCAAATGAGATGGGGATCCTTCTTCAATACAAGGTCTCTTCAGCAGCAAGGTCTCTTCACCCTTTGATGCCGTACACTTCGAACATCGACAAACGTATGGAACCATTTTGTCAAGCACCAATTGGAAAATAATGATAACCATGTACAGGGGTGTGCACTGTAATTAACCTAATCACCTGCTGAAATATTCCGGGATAATTCTAAGACCTTCATCATTTAAGATGAAGAAGTGCATCATCGTTCCTTCCGTCCTCTAGGCCAAGCCATAGACAACTAGGACAAGAGACGGAGGCCGTGGCGTTTAGCCTATCTACAACCTTGTTATGGTCCTGGGTATGCTTGCAGGAGTGTACTCGACGTCGGGCACTCGCCGCTCGCTGCAGGCGTTGCCGACGGTGGCCGAGCAGGTGATGTCGCGGCGGCGGCTCATGACGCGCATGCTCTATAGCGATTTCGAGCTTGAGTTTGACTTCCTGTACCGCAGCAGCGGCTGGACGCTAGGTATGTACCATCAGCAGCTTTACACGTCATAAAATGTTATGTCGATAAGACGTGGTCCACTTAAAAGTTCGACTCTAGCGACATTTTCATTTGATAGGAAGTAGGATGAAAAGTGATAGGGCCACTTATTTGGTCGACCGAACAACATGCTCTGCACAGTGAAGATCGCGGTTACACAGCTCACCATTTCCAATTGCTACTTGTAACGTCTTACTATCCTACACTAATATTATAAATGCGAAAGTTTGTGAGGATGGATGAATGGATGGATGGATGGATGTGACGATGTGAGTGTGTATGTTTGTTCCTTCTTCACGCTGAAACTACTGGATGGATTTGGATGAAATTTGAAAAGGAGATAACTGGTACCTTAGATTAACACATAGGCTACTTTTTATCCCGGAAAATTGTATAGTTCCCGCGGGATAGCGATAAACATGCGAAAGATCAGAGCTGTCTAATGTAAGTCTATTTCTACGCGGACGAAGTCGCGGGCAGAAGCTAGTTTACTATAAATGCGAAAGTTCGTGAGGATGTGAGTGAGGGAATGAGTGTGTAATATGTTAGTTCCTTTCTTCACGCTGAAACGACTAGATGGATTTGGATCAAAGGAAAGGTGATAGCTAAGTACTGTAGATTAGAACATAGTCTACTTTTTATCCCGGAAAATTGCATAGTTCCCGCTAAATATAAAAAAACTCGTTGTCATAATTATGTAGCTGGATTCCAAAAAGTTGTTAAAGATGGCCGAATGTCACACTCAATAAGTGTAAGGTATCAAGACCCACTTTTCCACGTTGTTGTTGTTGTTGTTGGGCCACGTTTAACATGATTGTGGGTGTGTACTTAGGTGGAAAAGAATAGCAATGATTCCTAAGATTTTCGCCCATTCCCTCGATGGGCTTTTACCGTATAGTATAGTACTTAGCTAGGTATGCGCGGGAAGACAAGAAACTGGTATACCTATTTCATGTTATTTCCTTTCTCCCAGACTAGCTTGAACATTCCACCTTTTAATAGATACACACGCACACACGCACGGAAATATACACAAACACACACACTTACGTGCATAAACGACACACACACACACACACACCTGCGCGCGCGGTTAGCGTGTTCGCACACTATTTAAGTAGTTAAGTTAGTGAATAGTGGTAGAATTAATTTTGGTTCTGCTTGGTTTTTGTTAACCGTCTAGTTAAGGAAGAGCGGAGCATTCCAAGACAAGCATTTCTCATGCTTAAAGGAAGGTTTCATTTCAACTTATTTCATTGTAACTTAAAAAAACCAAACAAACATTTTTCATTTTCATTTTCATTTTCAATAGAGTTACCAACCTGTTCCAGACTCGGTGTCCCTCCTAGAAGGTGGCGAGGAGGTTGGCCGCACCAGCATGGACGTGGGCGCGCCGTGGGACGTGTCCTACTTCTGCGCGGCGCCCATGATCATAGTCAACACGCGCGACCAGAGCGCGGTCGTCGTCAGCACCTACCAGGTGGGCAAACCACGGGCTATGGCGTAACTATAGGGTTGCTGGACTGGCAGCTGCGGGGCCCCGAATTGGCTTGGCCTGGAGCACAGAAGGGCCGATAATGCACTTGTTTCTTTATTGAGGAACCACATCTAATCAATTTGCCACGGGCCCCATCCATACGTATATAGAATAGGGCCTCTGGAGCCTCTGGGCACGGGCACGGACAGTCCTACTGGACAAGGCGTGTCACCAGCTGATAATCTAGGGGGGGGGGAGGCATGTACAGCGTCTATCGGTTCGGTAGGTCAACAGTATGGCGGCACTTGAATGCCGACATTGGCAAAAAATGGGGAGTTCTGCGGGCTCTTCCAGCCCACACCTTATTTGTATATGCCTATGCTTGGTATACATAGATAGACTGAGGGACTGAGGGGACATCATTATTAGAATAGTTTTTTTGTTATCCCAGAAAATTGTGGGTCGTAATAGTTCGTGGCAAGGTCCGCTCGGATCGCTTCCACCGTCTTACCTAGCAGCAGTGCTTGCGCTGCTCTGTTCCTTCGAGGAGAGTAAGACAGCCGATCAAATTACTGGCAGATGAGGTCTATCTTTAGCTCTCTAGGGCTGACAACGCATCTACAATCCTCTATAGCTACGAACGATCATGCAGTGGTAAGCTCGTTTCCCCAGACTCGATAATTCCTCGTAGCTAACTTTCCATTCGAATTTTTTGCCATTCGTGAATAGTCTTACATAGTCTCACATAGTCTTGTTGTTTATTGTACGTCCTTCGAAACAGCTACCTAGTATATAATCTTACTATGTATAATCTTAATCTTCTAGTATATAACCTATATACCTACTTATATAATCGAATGTGTTGTTTAGATCGAGCCTCTGCTGTCGAAAAAGTTCGGACAAGAATTCCGCCGCCAAGATCCCCCACCGGCAGACGACAGCGCTCCCCTGGCCGACCCCCCCGCTGCCCCCGCCGACCCCGCGGCCCCGGGCGGCGGCGGCGGAGCGGCGCCGGACGCCGGAGGCGGAGGCAACGGGAGCGACGGTGACGCGCGTTTTTACTTACAAGCATTTTATTGACTGGAAGATATTATGAGCACTGTAGAATGATCAAAAAACACCGGGTAGCACTCCGGGAGTGCCGGCAGAAGTGAAAACTACACACACGCACACTCGCGCAAAAAGAAAAAAAATGCAAGAGATTTGAACTGTGGTCACCTGAGAGAACTCACTGGCCAAACGCACATACGTTAAACGTAGGTACACTTTAAAAATCGAACGCGACTTTAGCTTCATTCGTATTTCAAAATAAGCTCTTAGAGGATCCTGATATCCTGGTACTCTCCCTCCGTCTTACTCCTGACGCGAGTTTAACATTTTTTTCACACCACCTGCTCGACAATGGCTAATTATATATCGTGTAAACCTTACTCAAAGTAACTCATTATAGCCCTTGGCTTTAGCCGGGTAGTAATATTGTACTGAATTTCATTATAACCCGCCGGTTAGTAATGTGAATCTCACGTCGCATAGTTCTTATCGTTATACTCTTAAAGTCTAATTTCGTAAAAATCGCACGGCACCGAAAATCGAGATGGCCATGCCACGGCAAGCGGCCGCGTTCGATTTTCAAACGAATGAAACTTTCAATTAAAACAAAAGCCGCGAGTGTTTGCTGACGCTGTAATATTGTTACGCATTAGAACGGCTAAGATTCCAAATAAAAATATTACAACCAGACCAATGTCTCAAATATTTTTTATTACTTAATTTTGTTTTACTTACTGTTGTTTAAATGAAATTCTTTTTCTAGTTACCTTGGTTTTTATTGTCTCGCAAAAGGTGAGAAAAGTAGAGTATACTCCTCGGGGATAAAACTGTTTATGTCTTGGGAGCACTTAAATTCTTCGCTCCTCTCAGGACTCAATCTTAATTCCCTCGCTACGCTCAGGAATTAACTCATAACACCCTCGCTGCGCTCGGGAGTTAAATCTGGAGTCCTTCGCTGCGCTCAGGATTCAATGTCGCGCCCGTGACATAATACAGTGCTTTATCCCCTCGGTGTACAATCTACTATTACCCATCCCAAAAAGCCCATGCAAATTGCCGAGTTTCCAAAATAGGGGGTAAGTAAGTAGGTATAAGTGCTGGCACGTAAGTCTAGCGATGACTTTGTATGCGCAGAAGTATAAAATACGGTATCCGTGGGTGCGCAGATCCCCTCCGCGTGACTTGTCATCGCTAGACTTACGTGCCGGCACGTATACCTACTTCTAGTCATAATCAATTCTCTTCTTCAGGCAAGACTGGCTTCACAAACATCAAGAACTGCCAGCCCTACTTCAACTCCCAGATCCTGGCGGGCCTGATGGTGGCGACGCTCGTGATGAGCATCACGATGTACGGGATAGTGACAATGTTCAACTGCAACACTAATAGCCGCTATGATGATCCCAATGCCAAGCCGCTGGTTATTGTAGCACAGCTGTAAAAGTCGCGAGCATTGCGGACTTTATTTCGTTAATTTAAAAAAATGCCGCTTCTGAAATTGAGATGTCTACCAACTATGAATCACGGTCTCTTTCGAAAATTATGGCCTACTAGCTGTTGCCAGCGACTTCGTCAGCAAAGAATTCGTTTATCGCTATCCCGCGGGAATTTTCCGGGATAAAATGTAGCCTATGTGCTATTTCAGACTTTTCTCTATCTATGTGCTGAATTTCATCCAGATTCGTTGGGTCGTTCTGGCGTGATTGAGTAACAAACAAACATCCATCCATTCATACTTTCGCATTTATAATATTAGTTAGATTTCACGAAGATAAACGTTTCAATTTTACGAGTCTAAACTAGCAACATTGGCCCAATCAAAGGTTGTGTTTTTGACCAGTGTTACCAGTTTAGAGTTATAAAGTTTGAGAAAATTGTAATTAGCTTCGAGATGTCACTAATGGGTTAAAATTGTACCAAAGTTCTTCCTATTTTGTAAATTCTATGTCATCTAAAACTTATGGGAATTCTAGGACTTTTTATTTTATTTTCTCTCCTAGGGATGGAATGAGGTCGTGATTCAGAGTGGAGATGTTAGGAAAGAAAAATTTAGGGGCGGGACATTATTTGATAGTCATTTAGCCCTATTAGGTATGACTAAGATATCACAGAATTTGTTTCTAAATATTACTTGAATCCTTCAGAGTTAGGCAATTTTATTTTTATTTGTGTTCGCTAGCAGGAATGTGTTAAGTTGATATTTTAAGTTAAACTAGCTAATTTAAGCTAATAATTTTAATTTTATACTTAAGACAAATGATTAATTATATATTTTTTCTTCAACTTTGGAGTAATTATTTGAGACTAGCTGATGCCTGCAGTTTCCCCGTTTTTTTTTTTAGCATAGTTTCTTAAAAAACCTTATGACAATAACGGGTTATGGACTCGTGCACTGTTTATGAAAATTCTCTGCAGTTATTCCTATTCGGTTTGCTTTTCGGGCATTTGAAGATACCTAACGAACCTAAAGGATTTTTATAACAGTGGAACCACGATTACTAACTTCAATAACGAATCAAACCCAATAAAAAGGTCATTGATAATTATTACGCCCCAGGGAGGGAAAAACTCAAGTGATGCAGTCACAAAAGCTTCGTGAAGTGATAACTTCTTATGGCAGGGTAAACCGCTTCGTAACGTAACGCGTTACGGCGCCAGTCTGCCTGGCTTCCCGTTATCTGACGCATACGGCAGCGGTAGGCAGGCTCTTCCTCTCTCACTCTAACCCACAGCGCTAGTCGTATTTCGGACAGACGCTTCCTCCTCTACTCAGTGTTTAGTGTTAGTGTGCGATAGACATAATACTGCATACCTACTGTTAGTAACTTAGATTAGGTAGTTTAAGTTATCACTTCTGTCGGGCGTCCCGAGACGAACACGTTTTTGCAGTAATGAAACATCATTTGTAACAACAGCATTTATTCAAGATACTTAAATAATATCACTGACGCTATTTACATCATCACCATCTTCACCATCGCTTTCATCATTCGGCAGCTGATCATCGCAGTCCTCGCTAGAGTCGTCACCCTGACTCGTCTGGGACGCTATCACTTCGCCATGTATGTTCTTATTCTTCAAATTGCCCATCCAGAACGCTTCAGAACAATTATTGGCCACTAACACAGCTTTGACTTTGTATATTAGAGTTTCTAGCATCTGCCTCATGTAGGGTACTTTACTCATCAGAGCCATGTCGTTCTTCAAACGCGCATGGCAACACAAAGACTGAAGAAATCTTGTTGACTGCTGCAAAATCTTCAACACCTCCAACACTTCTTGCGTACGGGTTTTTAGATTCAGCTCCAAGATAGGGACGCCCTGTGATATGAAAAGCTTCAAAATTGGCAGCGATTTTTTAAAGAAAGCCGATAGATTGTTCCTCGTGTCCAGAGTTTTGGCGACGTCCGCCATGTATTTAAGAGCGGTGGCCACGTCCTTCCACACTTCTAAGTGCTCGGCGTTGGTGAGTTTCTGGCTCAAACGGGTTTTAGCTGCATCGTGAACAGCTGTGCCTAAATTCCTGTATAGAATAGGAAAGTTGCTTTTGTTGATGCATTTGAACGACTCCAGGGTATCGTTTCTGCCTTTCAAACTTTGTATGTCGTTCGTCAGTTGCAGAGACAGGTTTTTCAAGGCTATGACTTCGTTGTTTATGAAATAGATTTGGAACAGCCTTTCGACGCTTTGGTTGAACAGTAAGCCCTTCTCTGTGGCGCCGTCGGCGGTCTTCCATTGCTTGGCAAGGAAGCCGTGCGCCATGTCTCTTAGGATCTTCAACACGATGCTGCTGTGGGAGTACTCTTGGATGGTTTTCATCAGTTCTATCAATGACACAGCGGTAGATAACTGCAGGCAGTATTTTTCGTGTTTCTGCAAATATTTAGCAACAGCCAACAGCAAATCTTTGAGTGAAACTAGTTGAGTATTGTCTCTTGAGGCGATGGTTCGCAGAGACACTTTCAATAAGGCAACGTGGTGATTCCTGAATCCGATCCATTTGAAATACGTGGTTAACAAGTTATATAAATATTCCAGGCATGTTAAGTAATCCCCAAAATCGGCAGGGTACATGGTACCGCTGTCATTTTGAGAATCGTCTTTGGTGTTGTCTTCTATATAAGATGACACGGATTCTAAATGCGACATGATTTTAGGGAGCACCTCGTTGACTGATTTCGCATAAACCTCTGCTTTTTTGACATCATAGGCTACACTATCTTCTGGTTTGGTGAGGAACGTCATTCGCTTAACTTTTGAAATCAATACCTTCTCCAGATTGCTATTGAGGCATTTAAGCAAGAATTTCAGGGATTTGATGTTCAAATTCGTCATGTCGTTGTCTGTTGATAGTTCGTTGTTAAGCAGATTCAGCAGGTCTATACTCAACTCTCTCAGAGGTAGTTTCTGAATGGCTTCGAGTTTGCTTTTGATGGGATTAGCATTGTTCTGTGTTACCTGAGTTCTAGCAGTTTCTGGCAGTATGGTGTCATTGGGAGCTTGTTTTTTCTGCGCTTTCTGTTTAGGAGCTGGAGCTCTAGCAACTCTTTTGTCCACTTGATTCCCTGTGTAAATACCGATGTTGAAAGTACACACAGGAGGCTTGTAAGCGATATTGGACTTCAACAGTACATTCGATATCAGCGTCTCCATTTCTTGCACTTGATAAGCCCTGCTCAGTATTTTCGGTTTTAAGCTCTCGTCGTTTTGTACAGCAAAGGCGTTAAGCAATTCTCTGAACCAATTTGTGCAGTGAATCAAACAGTCTAGTATACCACTTACGGCGGCGCTTTCCATGTCTTCGATTACGTCAATATCGAACTCAGGCATAACAATTGGACATCCCAGCAAAGCATCTATTGATGTTAAATCTCCTTCATGTTGTTTAGAGTGCAAAGTTTGGACCAATTGGAAGAGGGGTGACAATATTCCGATGTTAAATTCTGTTGTCTGCAATGTCAGTCCTGCAATGTTTATGGCTATTACTTCATCCATTTCTCCTTCAGTGTTGAGGCAATATTGCATTGTTAACTTCAAGCTGCTTATTCTGCTCTTTTCGATGCTATCAACAATGAAGTTCTGCTGCAGATCATTGGTGACTGCGTCCGTCACCCAGGACAGGAAGTTCTTGTTTATACATGGAGCTGCTGACACAACAGCGGAGAGTTCATCATAGAACAATGCTGTCATGTCAGGGAAGTGCGCCGTGCTCCGACTGATCAGTTCTATAATCTGAGCAGCTTCACGGAGATCGCCTTCGGCGAGATGATTGACAGAACTGAAACTGACATCATCTGGTAACTCTATTGTGTGTTCATCGTCATCTTTAGCGGTGAGGTACTTTATGGCGTGCACTCCAGATAAGATTCCATGGATTTTGACTTTAAGTCTGGAAGTACCGAGTTGTTTTCTTATTATCATGTGCATGTCGTCTCTTATGACGGAATTTTCGTAGGTGTAAGCTAGTCCGCAGACGATGTTAACAACAGCTTTGATTTCGCTCAACGTCATTCTATCTGTCTGGTCCAGAAGGGTTAGCATTTGTAAGCTTTGAGGTTTCAGTAGACTCATGTCCTTGGCAGCCACGTTGTTCAGTATCACCAAAGTATTCATCAGACACTCCTTGCTACATAGACCTAGGTGCAGTAACTCGGCAACTATAGTCTGTCGGTCGTGAAAATGTGAGAACATTAACAAGTAAATGTGCGAAGCAAATGACACCACCAGAGGCTCAGAAACAGTCCGCATAAGAGCATTTGTTAGAGCAATCAAACTCTTAAATTGATCTTTCAAAATTGGTTTGTAATTTTCAAACACTTCATCCAAAAGTGACTCTTTTAGTGTGTTCACTTTGATCTGTTTCTTTATCAAGTTTTCTACCTGACGCTGCTTTTCTTCAGATGTTGAGTAAATAACCAAGAGTATAATGAAGTCTATAGGCTTATGGTCAGTATCAATTTTGCAGTTTGATACTACTTTAAGCCAAGCAGTGACTATAGGTTTTGAGGCTACTATGGAGTTTCTCATAGCAGAAGCAGTTAAAACTTGACTGGTTGCTATTTCTTGGGGTGACGCTAGTGAAGAAGGCCATCCCAGTGTGTCTCGTAATCCTTGAACAATTTCAATACAAGCACTCTCACTTGTACGGCCCGACAGAAGCAGAAATTTAACAAAATTTGGATAATACATGCATTTAGGAAGACTCCTTACTATTTCCAGTGCCTTTTGCTGTATTTGTTCATATTGTGTGTCCGACAAACACAAATATGAGAAGCAGTCCAATATAGCGGGGATCAAATCATAATCTTCACGCAAAATCCTGCTCAATGCCGCAACAATGTTATCATGTTCCTGATCACCTATTATGTCCGGGATGGCTGTTATAATTTCCAGTTTAACAGTTTTATCTGCAGCTATATCTAGTAAAGTTATTAAGCTACTAGACATCTTTTCCGAATCAACAATTAGGTCAAGCGACGAGAAGCACTTCAGTATCTTTTGTATCCAAGGTCCGCATCTGTCCGCTGCGGCGAGGTCTATGGCTTTGTTGAACACGTAATTCATTACCTTTTTCTGCAATGCCGGGATGCTGAGCAGTATTTTAACCACGCTGTGACTGATAGGCTGCCCCTCGGAGTTTTCATCGCTAATTTTCACGATGTTCGGAAACAAATAGTGTTGTAACACTTTCTCGTCTTTACATTCGTTTTCGAAGTCGGAGTACAGTTCTGTGAGATTTCGCGGGTGGTGGTAATGCCGGTCGAGGTTCTTCTGCAGATTTCTGATGATTTGGATGGTTTCCTGCGTCGCTAAGCACTTTTCCGGTGGATGTTTTAAAGTCAACCCGCTGTCTTCTAAGCATTTGTGTAAATAGTTCTCAGATGGACACGGTTTCTTGCTCCGACTGCCAATTTCATCACTAGTTCGTTTCAGGCTCATTTTAGCATTGACAAACTGACTTCTTTCACTT
The DNA here is from genome assembly GCA_963854515.1 of Pandemis heparana. Classification (NCBI taxonomy): domain Eukaryota; kingdom Metazoa; phylum Arthropoda; class Insecta; order Lepidoptera; family Tortricidae; genus Pandemis; species Pandemis heparana. The sequence continues at coordinate 3,596,529 of OY978032.1, forward strand.
TTATTTAGTTTCGTTTTCGTTATTTTAGTTCACAACAAAGCCCGCCTTTTATAAATAACATTTCATTTAACTGTCCTGTCAGTCAAGCAAGTCAAAACTAGAGATGGTGCATATTTACGTTACCAGGTTTTGATACCAGGTATTTCCTTGCAAGTATACCAACCAGGTACGACCCGAAATACTTGCAAGACTTGAAAGTATATTCCCATTAAAGTATACTGTCCCTTCAAAGTAAGTACTACTACGTCGAACTCGTACGTCAAACGAATCGAATGTATTTTTCTTGGAACTTGTCTCGCTCGTCGTTCTTCGGTGCTATTCGGCTGGGCTCGGGGCGTGCGCCGTGCGATGGCGAAGCAATGTATATCGGTCTCGCCTCGCTCGGTGTTTTCAACTTGATTAGTTTGGAAAGTAAACCTTAATTGTATGAAAAATAGGGTACAATAATGCATTTCGTTCATGTTGCTTGACCTTGAATCATTCAAGTTGTAATTGCATTAAGATTGCATTAAAATTCGTACAGCTTTACTGCAAGGATTACAAGGTACATATTTGCGTGTACGTTCGGCATTTTTAATCTTGCACAGTTTTGAAGTAAAAGTTCTTGTATTTCTGAATTTGTTTGTTTACGTTGTGCTTGCGCTCGATTATCATCGCAAATAATCGCAATTAGTTGTTCTTAAACTGTGTGTGTGTGTGTGTGTGTTTTAAGTATATTGTGTTGTAATAAATTTATTGTGTTTAAATATGGCACCGAAAAAAAGTGTGGCGTGGGACCATTTTATAGATAAGGGGAATAATATTGGGGAGTGCAAAATGTGTAAGGCAAAATTGTCATTTAAATCGGGAGTATCCAATCTGACAAAACATATACAGCGAAAACATCTCACCGTTAATTTAGTAGCCCGGGCGGGTGGCCGTTAATTTGGCGATAAGGAACAGAAGCCTATGCGAACTGTAAAGCAAGTACTTAAACCTCAAAATTTCAAAATGCAAAATTATATCTTGTATTCATACACATAAGGTTCAGATTATGCTTATACGTGAAATAAAATACTTTCAAAGTATTTTACGTCTTGATTGGAATATTTTGAATCTTATCTGTATAACAACAAGGTTTAAACTTGCAAGTCGAATACTTGCTTCCTTGCAACTTGCAAGGAAGCAAGTATTCGAGTCGTCGTTACGTTGGGAAGAAAATACCTTGAAAGTATTTTGATACCTGGTTTCTGCACCTGGTATGAGAAGGTGGACGTACTTTTAAGCCCTGGTACGCGATATAGCAAGTATAACCCATCCCTAGTCAAAACTTGTCAAAAAATGAGACTGTCACGTCACTCCGCTTTGGCTTCATTTCTATATTATATATTATCTCTTACTTTATTTGCATATTTTGTTTATTTTTGTAATAAAAACATAATAATTAAACTGTGCTGTAAATATGTATGTTGATAACGTCAAAAAATATTGATAAAAATGGTTAACGTCCTATGCATTGCCATCTAGCGTCGAGTAGGAGAACTAATAGCGATCTTGGTATTCTTGGTGACGAGTAGTTGCGAATGTGATTAGCAGTGACATGCTTAGTAGTTCGTAAGTTATCCGTAAATATCCCGAAGCTCTCAGTAATAAATGTAAGCTTGAACTTGCAACTAGAACACATCCTACTATTATGCGAAGTTTGTATGTTTTACTTTAACGTCCGAACAAATCTCGAATATCAGCTACTTTATCTGAAAATTGCGTAGTTCCCGCGGGATAGCGATAAGCGAATTCTTTACAGACGATGTCGCGGGCAGCACCTAATAGAATATACATAAGCGAGTAAGTGAGATGGACAGAATTATACACACTTCGAATGTTAGGTTTTGGTTAGGTTTGATAGATGCTCTGAAAAAATAAAACTCCTATTTTTCGAAATTATATATTTCACTATTCTAACAATTCACATACATACAATTTAGGGCATCGCGCCGCGCTCGCCGCCACAAACTTTACACACACACACACACACACACACCAAAACCTTTCGCCACTTGCTACAGTTTTCTTCAATTTTCATACACTTATAGCATAACGCCCTTGGCATGCTCAAATATTTCTTAACCTAATATATAACATTTGCTCTAATGATAGTTTTGCATAATTGTTATCCAGTTGAAACTTATACAAATGCTACTAAAAAGGTTAGGTAATTAACTTCCTAACTAATAAATTTCAATCATACGAAACTATCATTCGACAAACAATAAAATTAGGACAAATAAATATTAGAGCAGGAAAAACCTTTTTGATACTTTTCTTTTTCTTATTTCAAGATTTTATGGTATTACCGCTGGAGTAGAGGCTGCATTTTCAGTAAGGCGACTAATTATGAAACATAGTTTTACTTATATATACTATATTATGTTTACATATATCGCAACCGTTCGGTTCCTTTCCTCCAGTGTATTCGTATATTCCTAGCAAAGGTTTATCTCAAATTTGTTACATATATCGCAACTGTACGGTTTTCTGCCTTACGCTTTACAAAAACCATTTGCTATTATAGACTATCGTCACTATGATTTCTATCCTGTGTGTATTCGTATATGACTAGTCAACTTCCACTGTGTATACCCATTTGTTACATATATCGCAACTATACGGTTTCTCAACTGTTTCAGTCACATATTATTTTTAGCGGAAAGCGGAAATATGCTGTAGTTTTTCATTATATTTTCGCTCTCCGCTACTCACTAAAAATGCAGCAATACGCTTGACACTTGAATTTTCCACTTGAATATTACATACTATTTTAATATTTCATTAATATTGAAGTCAGGCGTTAGTTTTCATCAAACTATCTGCCAAAAATAAAGGAAATTGACAAGAGGCGCGGCGAGCGCAGCGTGACGTACTAACCTTACCATCCCGTACATATATTTCAATTTAAAGCTATTATTACAAATATAACACGAAGTTTTACAGAACGTATATGATATTTTGAAATATACATACGGAAACTACACGTACCAGGCATAAGTGAATGTAGAAAAACAAAAAAAAAAAAAAACAACGCAGTTTTTCAACATATTTCGCAGCCAAATGTGATGTGATAAATAAATGCCATCAATTAAACGACTGCCGCTAAATGCACCGCGCCAACGGACCAATCGCGTCACTGTATCTGTTGCGATCGTCCAATCAGAGAGCCGCGATTCTAAACCAATCCCACGGCCGCGGTGATTATTGCTCACTTCAGTCGGTTCGCTCTAGAGCTGCGAGACATGTGGAAAAACAGTTTCTACAGCAAATCAATACATTCGTACATATCAATTAAAAAATATTTTACATTATTGTAATAACAGCCTAACTAGGAAATACCAGTCCTTTCACTAAATAACAATTTTTTCACTACATGTGACACTACGCGGCTTTGAGAAATGCACACCAAAAGATAAATACTAAACGATCGTAAATTATACATTGATGTCGGTTCAATTCAGATTCTGCACTCTAAAGAAAAACTAATGTTGCTAACAAAGTAAAATTCATTTGAAATTTTTTAAAATTCACTTTATTTCACACAATCAGCTTCCAGTTTTTCTTTAGAGATATCTTAAAATCGGTACATTTCGAGTGAAGTTATACTATTACATTATATCGTATTTAACCTACGTCCTTTTACCTTCAAGGGGGCTACTTCGAATCGAGCCAGTTACGACGCCACATGGACTCTACGATGATACTCAGATAAACGCAATATTTACAGATCTGAATCGTGGTTTCCTTTCAAACAGAAATTCAAATTATACTGTAACTAATCATGAAAAAAGCTAGTTTAGATTTGAACCCTTTCGTCATTTATTTTTTATTTCGGCTTCATGTATAAAACTGGCAGTCCTGCTCCCTATTTTTTTATAACCTTCTTTATTTTTTTTAAACCAGCGTGTGCGATGGTATATTGCGCTAACTGCCGAACTCAAACACTTTAAACTGTATCAGACATTTAACAGTGAAAAGATTCACGTATTAACAATTTTGCAATGCAACGGGAGGATTTCGGAATTAGGAGTGGCCCCCCCCCCAATCGTAAGGTGGGCGATCGTAGCTCGATTCGTCGACGTTCCGGGTAAGTGTGGACTGTGGGTGGTCCGGTTTAATTTTTCTTCTCTTCCTGCTTCTCTTCGGGCGGCGTCTGCTGGCTCTGCTCGCCGGATTGCTGGCCTTCGCGCTCTGCTGCCATCTGTGGGTAAGAGACAGTATTAAAAAGTGTTCACAAAAAAAAGCTCTCGGGGGTAGAGACGTCTATTTGTACTTGTTCCTTTGCACTCTCTTCATTCTGGACCCCCGAATTAACAAGATAACGCTCATGTTTATTGAAAAGAACTTACATAATAATTAGTTTCTATAAGACACCTAAAGTATTAATTACTAAAATCATCTAACTAATATTATAAATGCAAACGTTTGGATGGATGGATGGATGTTTGTTTGTTACTCAATCACGCCAGAACGGTCCAACGTATCTGCACATAGATAGAGAAAAGACTGGAATGGCACATAGGCTACTTTTTACCTTGGAAAATTCCCGCGGGATAGCGATAAACGAATTATATGCAGACGAAGTCGCGGACAATAGCTAGTTAATACATATACGATTCCTTAGTGTCTGAACTAGGCAGACCTACCCCCTTATTCATAAACTTATCTGTCACTTTACATTTACCTTTCATAGATAAGGACAAACGATTGCTAAGTTAGCAGAAGCTTATAGAGCGTTTACTCGTATGAATAAGGGTACACCGTACTGTATTTTTGTGTGAATATTTCTATTTGAATAAGTGAAAGAGTGTGTGTGTGACGTGTGTGTGTGTGTGTGTGTGTGTGTGACGTGTGCGTGTGTGTGTTTGTGCATGAGCCACACAAGTGTAATATTTGTAGGAGGCACGAATCGTCCGGTGCACCAGAGCGCAGCGGGTGATAAATTGCCTCCTCTCATGTAGCGCACTTGCTTGACCACCACTTGCACTGAAGCAACGCAATGGCTCAAATGTGCGCACTTTACATAACTTCAAACAATTTACTTACACACATACTGTCACGCTTCTTTCCCACAGGGGTAGGCAGACTACTTTGTTCCACTTGCTACGATCCTGACCTACCTCTTTCGCTTCATCCACATTTATCAATCTCATAGTGATTCAAGACAAAGGTTTATTTTATATGTATGTAGCGACACTAGCGCCACCTAGTTGGCCTCTACATAACTACAACCTTAGCGCCAGCTCTAGTGACAGCTGTCACATCGTTCTACATCCCACTACCGAAGTGTCTCAACACGGATGCATAAATACAACTTCCAACTCTCTTCCTTCGGACTTTGGTCCCCAGGCATAACATCTGACTGGAAAGAGATCTCTCTAATGTGGCACTCCCCTCATGTATAATTCTATGCAGACGAAGTCGCGGGCAGAATCTAGTGTACAATAAGCTTGTATTTGAAGGCTCACCTTCTTGTAGGCCTGCTCGAACAGCTTGAGGCTGGCCTGCTGCAGCGTGCCGGTGGCGGCGCGGATGGCCTCGGGCTCCGCCGTCTCCTTGTTCACCAGCAGCTCGCGCAGCTTCGCGATCTCGCCGCGCAGCTTGTCGCACTGAAAGCACACATTACCATATAGTGCCATAGTTCTTCTGTTATACTTTGTAATTTTTTATTAATAAATAAATAAATTAATAAAAAAAAAAATTACTTTAGCGAGCTGCAAGCAAAACGTTCAACGCCGACTTGCTGTCTGTTGTCTCCACAAGTACCGGAACCGGGGGTCTCTATTGTTTGCCCGAATTTCATATGCCATAAATGTATTGTTTGCCATAATGATCATTTGCCATAACCCTTTTTTCTCTTTATTTGTTAATTATTCAGGATTGTTATGAAACAAACCTAACCTATAGAGTTCTACAGGATTGCCATTACAAAGCTCCTGAAAAAATTACAGTTTCAGAGAAAAAAAGGGTTATGGCAAATGATCATTATGGCAAATGATCATTATGGCAAACATTACATTATGGCATTTGAAATTCGGGCAAAAGAGGGGCTCCGCGGAACCGGTTACCATTAAAGGGGTATTGGATAGGGTATTTCATAGAATTGTTTTCACAAACCCTATCAATTTGGTAAGCATATCATCGGGTCACCAAAAAGGAAGTCTGACCGTAAATAACACAGTTAATTCCATAAGCGATTACCAAAACTAAAAACCCGGTTACCGTATTAGAAAACGGTTATAACCATAATAGAAAACGGGTAACCAACGGTTAACCTTATTCAAACCGGTTTCTGTAATGATAGACTTAGCACAACGATAAGCTTACCATATCATAGGGTAACAGTTTAATAGGGTTACCCTATGAGAAGGCTTAAGCAAATGAAGGGGTTTTCGGCCACTGACCTCGTCCTGCGGCAGCTGGCTCTTGTACTCGTCCATCTTGGTCTCTGTGTCGTGCAGCACGCCCTCGGCCTGGTTGGCCGCCTCCACGCGCTCGCGGCGCGACTTGTCCGCGGCGGCGAACTGCTCCGCCGCCTTCACCATGTTCTCGATCTCGTCTTTGGAGAGCCCGCCGGAGGACTGGATCACGACTGCGATCAAAACGTATATCAATATAGGATTATGGGTTGCAAAACAAACGGATTCGAAGCGATATACATCGATAGTGTGTGAGAAGTGGCGAGGAAAGTATGCTCTCTCTGTCCCTCTCGTTATGAGAGATGAAGGGCGTCATCACGGCAGCGCATGAGACATGAGGCCACAGAGTCAGACAGTAAGATAAGGCCTCCGAGGCCTTTTTTGTAACAAAGAGGAAATCTTTATGGATGCCTAGGGGTACATCGTCAGGGATAGTGCAATACCGCAAACTAGCACTGGTAAATACTGCGTATCTGCACAACACCCATAGGGAAAATCCGCATAACTGACATTGGTTAATACCGCGTATCTAACTGTTCAAAATAAACCAGCTCAAGTGCCCTGCCCCCCGCCACCCGCTCGCACCCCTCTGATTCCCTAGTATTGCATTGACGTATGACAGACAAACAAGTACGTGCTACGAGTGTGGTTGTGTGCCGTCAATGTGCTGTGATCCTAAAGTGACTTTATCCCACGGGAATTCCCAAGCCGCAGCAGCAGCCTAGTCCAGGTACCGTACACGTAAAGACTTTCACTGACTTTCACCTAATTTCTCCTTGTCTATTCCCAGTTTAAACACTAACAAATGTAGCCAAATTAAGATTTCCTGTCAACGAACGTAAAATCCTGTAAGCTTATTGTCTAACTCGCTCGCAATCACCATCGCGTTCATTTTGACAGTTAATGTATGGGCTGACAATTGGCATCGGAATCAGCCAGCTGTCACATTCATACAAGAACTGTCAAAATGAACACGATGGCGATTGCGAGCGAGTTAGACAATAAGCCTACTGATTAGAATATACCTATAACATAGGTAATGTTAGAAAAATGAATTAACGATTACTGATTATTAATTATTGACTGGGTGTACTCACTCTGTTGCTCCTTGCCGGTACCCTTGTCCCGGGCGGAGACGTGCACGATCCCGTTGGCGTCGATGTCAAACGTGACCTCGACCTGCGGCACGCCGCGCGGCGCCGGCGGGATGCCCACCAGCGAGAACTGGCCCAGCATCTTGTTGTCCGCCGCCATCTCACGCTCGCCCTGGTGCACCTTGATCTCCACCTGCGTCTGGCCGTCCGCCGCTACAACCAAACCACAGAATAAGTAATAGTACAGAAGGCTCTCTCTCTGGAGTCGATTAAGTTATTTATGATGACGTCTGTCTGTTTCGTAATAATAAATAGAGATGGAATCATAGATAACAGTTAAGGAGTGGTGAGGCAGGTCCTAAATCACGTATTTATCCCTTAAATATTTTTGAACAGGTACTTAACACTTTAAAGATTAAATGACGATAAATTTTTTGCTGATTAAGGTCAATAAAATAAAGCCTATAAGTTGACCTGATAAAGTGTTAACTATTTGTGAGCACCGCAATGAAATCCGTTGCCTAGTTTTGGAGATTAAAAACATACATATATACAAACAGACAAAAATGATAGTTCTCTCCCCTAATTGTCAGCACTCTATTTTCGATGAATTTATTTAATGTACAGACACGAACTTACTACTAATTTATTATGTGTATAGATAGATCAGTGATATTAGAAACCCTAGATAGACCACAAGCGCTCAAAACTCGTCCCGAGCAGAGAGTGCTTAGAATCTGTCTAAGCACTCTCTGCCCCGTAGTCGCCATATAGGAGATGTCAATATGATTGACGACGTACTGTCAGTTAAAATTTTTAACAATATCGTAAATTCCATCACGTGCATTTGAAATAAAGCAGTAATGTTTGTGTTATACAGTCGGATTTTCCAATATTTTAAAATGTGGTTGAAATGTGGTTGCCTGGCATATCTTTGGAATGTACTTTTAGGACAAGTTTTGGCGGACATTTTATACGTGGCGGTGCATCTAGGGTTTATAATATCATCGATGTAAAGATGTCGGTCGAGTTTGACGGCTCCCCTCACCCGTGGAGAACACCTGGCTCTTCTTGGTGGGTATGGTGGTGTTCCTGGTGATGAGCTTGGTGAAGACGCCGCCGAGCGTCTCGATGCCGAGGCTGAGCGGCGTCACGTCCAGCAGCAGGATGTCGGTCACGTCGCCGGCCAGCACGCCGCCCTGCACGGCCGCGCCCACCGCCACCGCCTCGTCCGGGTTCACGGCGCGCGAGGGAGCGCGACCGAATATCTCTTGCACTGTTGACTGCACCTGTTGCAGAATACATATACTATAGCTCCACGTGTGTACTCACCCACGTTATTTTAGCATCCAACATGGCGGATATAATGAGTGATGACATAAACAACGTAACCTAAAAATGTCATTTTAGATAAGAGCTTTTTGCTGGCTATACTTTTTGTTGACTGTAGCTCAATCGATTAAAGGTATCTGTTTTAAAATTGAGTCACAAGATTCCCCCGACAAACATTCATACATACATACATGGCAAGTTAATATAAAAAATGATGAATCCAAGATGACAGAGAATTTGACACTTTTGACATAAAAATTGTGATGGGTTTGTCAGTTTCGTAATTTGGTGGCCACGAGTTCGAATTCGACATTTTTTAGCAGACTGTGTTCAGATTTTAGATTTAAAATGGAAGATGACATTTTTAAAAAATGGTGATGAGTGTCATTTTCCTGTAGTTTAGTGGCTTTGAGCCCGAATTTAGATATCGAATAACATTTTGACATTTATGACACAAGAATGGTGATGAGTGTCGTTTTCACAAAATTTGGTGGTTTTAAGTTCGAATTTGTATTTGGTATATATTTTTACATCAAAGATGGCGGATGACATTTGGATACTTTCGACACGAAAATGGTGTTGGATGTCGTTTTCATGTAATTTGGTGGTATTGACCCAAAAAGGTGAAAGCTTTTAAAAATTGACACACTCAAGTATCATACATTTCTACTTTAATATAGGTTTGCGGTTTTGTATTGGGGAGAATAATCCAGAGGAGCATTGGCTCAACTGGTGAATATGACCCAAATTACTCTGGCACCACTCGCTACCGAGACAGCCAAGCGCCGCCGCCGTCGGTTATAATAAATGGTGCGGAAAATAAAACAAACAAATCCTACAAATCAACGCACGTAAAGAGCTCCTGGCGATATAAGGTATTTTCATTCTTACCTGTCCTATTTGGTAAACAAAATTCTAATCTCAATGTACAAATTTTTGTAAAGAATAAGGTGTATTATGTTATCAAATAAACCTGAGGCAATATTTTGTACATAATTTTGCTGATATTTTATCTCCAGTTCCTTTATTTATGATGAAATAGTTAAAAAATAACAAAAATTAGACGTTTTGAGGTTAGAATTTTGTTTACCAAATAGGACAGTTAAAATTGAAAAGACTCTTTTCACACCTCTCATCCAGAAAAGTAAACTTTGCTCCCTGTCGCAGGGATCAAAGTGCAACTTTTCTGTTCAAGGTTTTTCTAAGTATATTTTTGCAAATGCAATTTTTTAAAGTTGATAAATGTAAAACCACGCCATTTTCTATGCTGGTAGCTCTTTAATTATATTTAGAATTCTTTTTTAAGTTTTTTAATGTTCGGTGTGAAAAGTTGTATGAGCCACTCTGGAGCAAAATTATTTTCATCTTGGGCGTTAACACTTGAATCCCTCATTACGCTCTAGATTCTACTTTAGAATCCTTCGCTACTTTCTGGATTTAATGTAGCGCCGTCGCCGTAAATACATGATTTTGCTCCCTTGTGACACAAATAACTATTGTTACCACCTGCAAGTAGAATCCAGAGCGTAATAAGGGATTCAAGTGTTAACGTCCAAGATGGAAATAATTTTGCTTCCGAATGGCTCATACAACTTTTCACACCGAACATTTAAAAAACTTGAAAAACGTATTTTAAATATAATGAAAGCGCTACCAGCATAGAAAATGGCGTGGTTTTACAATTATCAACTTCAAAAAAATTGCATGTGAAAAAAAAACACTAAGAAAAGCCTTGAACAGAATAGTTGCATTTCGATCCCTCTCGACATGGAGCAAAGCTTACTTTTCTGAATGAGAGGTGTGAAAAAGTAAATGTAAAGTAACAGTACCTTGGGCATCCTGGTCATGCCCCCCACCAGCAGCACCTCCCCGATGTCGCTGCGCTGCACCTCCGCGTCCTGCAGCGCGCGCTGGCACGGCGCCACCGTGCGCTTGATCAGGTCACCCACGAGAGACTCCAGCTTCGAACGCGTCATCTGCCAAAGAAACGAACAGCTGTCACATGTGCCTTGTGAGCCGTATGCATAGAGGGAATTCCATTGACTTACTACGATAAACAACTAGACACCCAATCACTGTCAAAAACTGTCGGAAGCAAAAGTCTGCACGACGCGTCTATTGTGCAGAGTTTTGGTTCAGTCGTGTTTCGACCGCGCTTCGATAATAATGTACATGTCTCTTTCGCACAGTAATCTCAAACGCTTGAGAACAATAGACAGACAGGTTTCCAGCGCGTGGCGTCGTGTTATTACTTCTCACGATCGTATGCAATTGACATTAAACATTACTGCCACGAAATAAGGTGTTAATTTGAACGAATATGTTAATGTTATCTGTGTAAGTTGATGTGTTGACACACACAATACATAGACAATGCCGCTCGGACGTTTCTTGAGGCACTTTTGTTTGCGATTGGGAGTCTAGTTGTTTATCGTAAGTCAATGGGGACTTCTCATGGCAAAAATCAAACGTCAATAGAGTTGGAACCAATGATATTAGAAACCCATACACCACACAAGCGCTCAAAACTCGTCCCAAGCAGAGAGTGCTGGCCCGTAGTCGCCATATATGTAGATAGGGAGCTGGCTGTCAATATGATTTACGACGTGCTGTCAGTTTAAATTTTAATAATGTCGTATATTCCGGACACGTGCATTTGAAATAAAACTGTAATGTTTGTGTTATACGGTCGTATTGCGAATATTTTAAAATGTGGTTGAAATATCATTTGGCATTTGCGCCTGGCATATCTTTGGAATGTACTTTTAGGACGTCGATAGTCGACAAAATTCAACGTTCCAACTCTATTGACGTAACACTTATATCAGGGCAACTTATAGGCTTTATCTTATTGAATTCTAAGGTCAGCAAAAAAGTTATCGTCATTAGCCGCGTATTCACCGGGCGAGCCGCCTCGCGCGGCAGCTTCGTGAGGCAAATCCTCGACCTGTCAGAACGTGCCTCGCCCGAGGCGAACGCACGTCTCGCCTCGGGCGAGCGTGCCTCGACCCGAGCCGCGCGGTGTCGGTTTTTGTCCATGCTCAAAGGCGCCTCAGCACGTTTGCCGCGCTCCCTCAGGACGGTTGTGTTTTGTCTCGCTTGTTCGTCGCGTGTTAGCGTCATGGATAAAGAGCGGTCTCTTAAATTAATACAACTATATGGTGAATATAGACGATTATGGGATGCGCAATGTCCCGATTATACAAATAGAGGACTAAGAGAAGATGCGTGGAGAAATATTAGCGCGCAATGCTGCATCAGCCTCACCGCGGCTCGGCTTTGCCGCGCGAGGCAGCCTCGACCAGTAGGATTTCTTGCATGAGGCTGCCTCGCGCGGCAATCGTTGCGCGGCAAACGTCCGAGGCGGCCTCGCGAGGCGGCTCACTCAGTGAATACGCGGCTAATTAAAGTTTAAAGTGTTAAGTGCCTGTTCAAATATGGATAGCAATAAATGAAGTCTACGCGGACGAAATCGCGGGCAAAAGCTAGTGTTCAATAAACCTGAAGGTAGCTCCTACTCTCTATTTATTTTAGCTAGATACTAAAATGACAATTTGTATAGATTTTTGTACGTATAAGCTAGTGTAATAAACTAATAAACCTTTAAATATGCTTGATTATGATACAATCGTATTTTTATCTTAAAATATAACATGACCAAACCTCTTGTATTCAGACCACAAACATTGTCGATGGTTTCGAGTACACCACTAAACAATAAAAGCTGGTGTCATTTCACAATTTGACATTTGCAATTGTCAATTTAGTATCTAGCTAAAATAAATAGAGTATAGTCAACGGCGTCTTACATGCTAGATACACATATACGTTTGTAACAGATATCTTTTGATCCGGAGTCATATAGAAATTCACCCGGATGGTTTAGTTCTGTATAGTTTCGTTATAGCACTGGTACATAACAATCAGACGTTTGTAAGCCATCTGAGAGCCTAAAATTACAGTGCAGCTCTGAAAATCACTAATAGTATGAAACAGTCGCTTTCCGCTGTCCCTATGTATGCTTAGGTCATTAAAACTACGCAAAGGATATTGATGCGGCTTTTTTTAATAGATAATGATTCAAGAGGAAGGTTTATATGTCAGTTATGTATACATGATGACGTCTGTTGGTTTCGTAGTAATAAATAGAGATAAATCATAGATAACTGACACTAAAGACAACTGGTACTTAGAGTGAAACGGGCCCCAGAGTAGTACACACTACCGCTACAGGACAGCTAGATCTTGGTATTTAAGGTATATTTAAGGTTACTTAGAAAGATCTTAAGGAAAAGAGGAAGGCAGTTATTGGGAGGACGAAATTGCTGGAGTGGCTGGCAGAACGTGGTCAAGAGTGACCACATGCGAGAGAGAGTGGAGACATCTGGGGGAGGCCTTTGCCAAAAGGCACACAGATGCATAAACTTTTAATTTTACCTATATGTTTTATAATAATTATTATTCATCTGAATTGTAAGGCTAAATAAATAAATAAATAAATAAGGTTACTTAACTTGGGTACCTTATACATCCCTTTTATAAATGCTAGCTGTTGCCAGCGACTTCGTCTGCAAAGAATCCGTTTATTGCTATCCCGCGGGAATTTTCCGGGATAAAAAGTAACATATATGATATTCCAGACTTTACTCTATCTATGTGCCGAATTACATCCAGATTCGTTGGTCCGTTCTGGCGTGATTGAGTAACAAACAAACATCCATCCATCCATCCATAATTTCGCATTTATAATATTAGTTAGATTATAAGTTAAGTAGAATTTAATTACAGTTGTATTTTTTTTTTCAATGGAAGTAGACTTTATTAATTATCATCAGCTCATCGCACAGAAACAACAGAATTTTTACAGGAATTAAGGCTAAGACAATAGTGTAACACACACATAAAAATGTAAATTTATTTTAATCTAAAAAATAAAGGCTGCCAAGTTTCTTGCGGCGCATTCTTGACAATGATGGTCTTTCCGAATGCGCTGGTAGCTTCAAAAAAAGACATGTAAAAAGCCCTTGGCGGCCATTTGCAAAATAAACTTTGTTTTATTTTTGTCTTGGCTGCAGACGCCACTCACCTTGAGGTTCATGTGCTTGGGCCCCGCGGAGTCCATGGTGAGGTAGGGCAGGTTGATGTCGGTCTGCAGCGACCCTGACAGCTCGATCTTGGCCTTCTCCGCGGCCTCCTTCAGCCGCTGCATCGCCATCGCGTCCTTACGGATGTCCAGCCCTTGCTAAACATATATAACATTTTATTGATTCAGTTACATGGCCTAACCTAACCGATTCACCAAAATGTATGTTTTTATGTGTTAACGCCTAACGCCACCTAGTGGCAGCCCTTGCAAACTCGGACCACCGCGGGACGAGGGGAGCGGTGCGAGGGGAATATCATCGGTCGTTATTCGTCGACACTCGACATACCTTGCCTTGAGATAAATATTAATCAAAAAATAATAATTATTGAAGAATCCGATGAGATGGATTTTTAATGGAGTGGATAGTTTAGGTTAGGTTAGAATTGCATTAGTAAAACTGAGCTGAAACTAAACTGAGCGGAAATAGGAGCGAGGGAAGCGGAGCTCCGTCAATTCTTTCGCATTAAAATCCAACTTAATGGGAATCCAACTTGATGGTCCGGAAGGTTTTGGGGCTATTTACATTTTAGCGACTTTTCCAGCTGGTGTTCCATACATTTAGCAACTTTTGGAAGATATCTTCTACAATCTAGCGACTGCGACTTATTTTAAATATGCCAGCAACTTTTGCAAAAGTTGGTTGGCAACACTGATTGTATCGTGTCATATTATGACCGTATTCCGTCCAAGTAGTGTATTAACTTTTGGGACTATTTACAATATTTTCTACAACACTGATTGTATACGTGCCGGCACGTAAGTCTAACGATGACGAGTCGCGTGGAGGGGATCTGCGCACCCACGTATACCGTATTTTATACTTCTCCGCATACAAGGTCAGATTAGACTTACGTGCCGGCACTTATATTTGTGTCGTATTGTGCGTATTCCGTCAAAGCAGTACTCACGTCGCGCTTGAACTCATCCACGAGGTAGTTGACGATGACGTTGTCGAAGTCCTCGCCGCCGAGCAGCGTGTCCCCGTTGGTGGACTTCACCTCGAACACGCCCTTCTGGATCTCCAGCACCGAGATATCGAACGTGCCACCACCCAGGTCGTATACCGCGATGCTGCAACACGACAACGTCACATTAATACAATACACATACATACACACATACCTAACCTACACACATAATATCACTACTAATATTTTGCTTTCATTTGTATTGTATTTGCATGCACCTTCTATAACTTCTTCTATAACGTCTTACTCGCTAATCTTCCCGCTAAGCAGTAGTGCTTGCACTGCTGTGTTCCGGTGTGGAGAGAAAGACAGCCGGGGAAATTACGAGCACAAGAGGCATTTCATCTTAGCCCTCTAGGTTAGCAACGCATTTGCGATCCCTCCGGGGTTGCGGGTGTCTCTGGGCAGTGGCGATCACTTACCATTAGGTGACCCACTTGCTCGTTTGCCTTCCTATTCATATAAAAAAAAATGTAGCGCCCTCGCCGTAAATACATGATTTTACTCCCTTGTAACACAAATAACTATTGTAGAGCTACTTATCAGCACTTACATCTTGTCGTCGGTCTTGTCCATGCCGTAGGCCAGCGCGGCGGCGGTCGGCTCGTTGATCACGCGCAGCACGTTCAGCCCCGAGATCTGGCCTGCAACAGACAGGGTCAATGCACTCCAACGTGACAAGTGTCGGCGACATGTCAAGCGAAACCTTCGCCTGCCATCTGGCGACATCGCACGACATAACACATACATACATACACGACATATTATTGTAATTTTTGACTGTAGTGTAATTTATTTTTGTATGGATCTTTAGTTATCTGAAATAAATGATTATTATTTTTATTATAAGTCACGTCGGGGATATTGCAATACCGCGTAACTAGCACTGGTAAATACTGCGTATCTACACAACACCCATACGGAAAATCCGTGTAACTGGCATTGGTTAATTAATACCGCGTATCTAAAAAAAGTAGCCAAATTAAGATTTCTCGCCAACGAACGTAAAATCCAGTAGGCTTATTGTCTAACACGCTCGCGATCACCATCGTCTTCATTTTGACAGTTCATGTATGGGCTGACAATTGGCATCGGAATCAGCTAACTGTCGCATTCATACAAGAACTGTCAAAATGAACACGATGGCGATTGCGACCGAGTTAGACAATAAGCCTACTGATTAGAATATACCAGTTCAAACCAGTATAAAGTTGGGTGTTGTGTAAATACGCAGTATTTACTAGTGCTAGTGACGTGGTTTTGCACTGTGGACTATTCAAATAAATTCGGTTTAAATCAAATTAACCTGACCATTATGATTTTTTTAAATCCATCTTTTTGTAGTCGGTTAAAAGACCATGATTTTTATCAACCTTGAAATAGATATATCGTTATTGCTTTAAATAAGAGGTCAACACCTATGATTGGCCTATCGACACATCACGGCATTTTATTAAAACTACCTATAGTTTCGCATATATTTTTAGCACTATACCTACTTCATTTAATTTAGAATGAGAAACCACAATAACATTATATTGCGGCTGATCAACTATTTCTTACCTAGCAAACAGTACAGTGCAATAGTTTGGCAGCCGCAAAATAAAATTGTTTTAATGCCACTTTATTTGTGTGGCGTCAATTGTTACTGTAGCACAGAATATATAATAGTACTAACGTACAGAATGGCCACGCTCCGCCCCGCACCTATTCGAGTTACCCCACCCCTCAAGCGCAGTCTGCCGGAAAGCTGCTGGCAACTAGTAGGGCTCACGACGCGATGTATGTCGGCCGCACGTCACAAGTTCGGGAACCTATCCTACCTACTTCATTTTATAAAACATTAGAATATTAATGCTTTCTGAAATTATCGCGATTAATACATGAAATAACTACAGAATCATTCGCTTAAGTTTGTTGTCGTACATCTATTGTAATTGAAAATAATAATGCTTAAATACACAGACAGACACATTTTAAGTAAGTTTAAATAAATAGATAACGATTAAGTACATTTATTTGCACACATCTAAGCCATATCTTTAGCATATTTATGTCATTGGTAGTACTTATAGTACTAGGTTTTTGCGATAGACAGCCCTGTGTATCTTACGCACACATTGACGCGTGTACAGACGACGTCGTGCCTGTATTCATTTCAGAACGCGGATTTTGTACGTCGTGGCCGCCGTGTGACTATAGTACAAATCGTAAAGAGATTACAGTTCACGAGCCGCAATATAATGTTTTTGTGGTTTCTCATCCTAAATTAAATGAAGTATAGCGGTGCACTAACCGGCATCCTTGGTGGCCTGGCGCTGCGAGTCGTTGAAGTACGCGGGCACGGTGACGACGGCGTTCTTGACGCCCGTGTTGAGGTACGCCTCCGCGGTCTCCTTCATCTTGATCAGCACGAACGCCCCGATCTGGCTCGGGGAGTACACCTTGCCGTCGCTCGCTGGGAAACAGTAATAATTACATAATAAATAAATATCAGGAAACAATTCACACAAATTGACCTAGTCCCAAAGTAAGCGCTAGTAAGGCTTGTGTTATGGGTACTTAACAACGATATACATACTTATATAGAGAAATACATACTTAAATAGATAGAAACATCCATGAAACTTAGTTTGGGACTAGGTAAATTGGTGTTAATTGTCCCAAGATATTTATTTATTTATTTAAGGTTCGACCACACCGCCGCGTATACGCAGTGACTTGTCGTAAGCGTCACGTTTTCTCACCGTTTCTTCATACAATTTGTTGCGATTCCGTAACGTCACCGTTTTTTAAGCGGCGGTGTGGTCGCACGTTTATATCGTTAAACAAAATCTTCACAGACAGTAGCCAACAGCAGCAATAACATAGCAAAACCTCACCTTGGACCCAGGCGTCTCCGTTCGAAGCCTTCACAACCTTATAGGACAGGTTCTTCATGTCTTTCTGCACCTCGGGGTCATCGAACCGTCTGCCTATCAGCCTCTTGGTGGCGTAAAACGTGTTGGCACTGTTGGTTAAATATAAACACTATTATACAGCATGTTTGGTAGCTAGGTGCAAAGCTTTAAGGGGGGTGAAAATTTGATAGCAACGAGTCAATATTGCACCAATAAGCGTTAATTTGTAAACAAAATCTTTTATTTCGGATAGTTTAATGTGTATTGGACCAAATGAAATAATTTATGTTTCTTTCTTGCCACAGAAACGAAATGGAGGCATTCGAAATTACTAAAAATGTCTTATTTTTCACTCATTTTTCGATACCATAAAAGAATGTTTTAAAAAATCTTTGAATTGTTCAAACATTTTTAAAGACATGCCTGTTTATTGTTCTTTCTTTTAAGGTATCACTGATTCATATCGCTTGCTAAATCTGAGATAAAAAGTAAAAACCAAACTCGGGGAGCACTTGCTAAGAATGCACTAGTATTGAAATTTCACATTAAAGGTATTTAAGTAGTAAATTACATGAAAAAAAGGTAAAAAAAATAATCATTAATCTTCACATTGCTGTGATTTGAATAGTATTTTTTTTTTCCAATTTTTTTTATTGCACTTTCATTCACTTTCCCAGATAAGGACAAACGATTGTTAAGTTAGAAGCAGCCTATAGAGCGTTTATGAATAAGGAGGTAAGTATTCTGTGGTGCACTCGCCTGTTGGTGACGGCCTGCCGCTTGGCCGGCATGCCGACCAGCCGCTCGCCCTCCTTGGTGAACGCCACGTGGGAGGGCGTCGTGCGGGAGCCTTCGCTGTTCTCCACAACCTGAGGGGAGCGGGGGGGTTAGTATTTTTATTTTCCACACACATATGTTATTAGATGATACTGCAGGACTTCCCAATCGTGGGGGGCGTAGGGAAAATGTGAGGGGGAGGGCGTAATAAGTGTTCGCATTTCCAAAATGTGTGTTAAAGTAAAATGTGTGTATGAAACACATTTTTTTATTAAAACTTAAGGGGGATATGAAAATTGTATTTTCACATGCCAGGTTATGTGTAAGCAAGTAACTATCAACCGTGCTTTTATCGGTCGCTATTACACATTCCACTAAAATTACATAATAGATAAATATTAAGATAATCAGATATCATTAAATCAGTTAACCTTGACTTTTAGACCGGCAAATATACGCCAAAGGTTAAAGTCCGCCAGTTTAACAGTTAAATGTTAAACGATATAAAAAAAACTGCTGTTAGCTTTGGATTTCGAAGTTAGAAAACATTATCAAGTCTAGAAAAGCCGTTCCCAAAAAAAATTATTTTTTTTCTTTTAATTTTTTTGCCTAAAAATATTTACCTTCCTAACTACTCTGCTACTTAAAATCAAAATATTAAAATAAAAAAACAAATCTTTTTTTTGTTCATTAAAATGGACCTTCGTAAAGTAACGACCGATTCAATAAAACAATTTAAAAAATGTAGCACGGTATCTAGGAAAGTCATGCGCCACAGGGCGGCGACTAGCTGGTTCCGCGCGCTGCTCTGGCGCCGCTGCAAGAGCACTCGCGCACAGGCGCAAGCGCTGATCGACGGCGCCGTAATAAACAAACATAGAAAAAGATGCCTCGCGCCCGGGGTTCGAACCCTAGGTCATCGCGGCGTTGTAACGGTATTTTTACCAATAGGCTATGCCGTATGACTGGTGGGCTGACGAAATTTTGTATTGTATTAGACATATTGAGTTAACAGTTATGTTGATGAATAATTGTGTTTTATAAATCTTGGAATCTCGGTTTGTGAGTGTCTTTACTTAGGTAGTAAGTCTAAGCCAACTTGAAATAATTTGTAGAAAAAAAACTTACTTTTCTCGTTTTGATTTAGTGTGTAACAGATTAATTATTCAGGAAATTGGTTTTCTAACTATTTAACTTGTTATGTATGTTTGTTACTTTTATTTATAAGCCTTTTTATTCCGAATTTGCTACAATTTCAGTAAGTACATGTTGTTGTTGTTATTGTCGTTTTTTTTTTATTTTATTTATTAAATTGTCGTGAAATTCGGCGTGCCTCATGGCATAGGCCTCCTCCGTGTATTGGAGGGTTTGGGCTATAGTTCCCATGCGCGCCCAGTGCGGATTGCGAACTTAACACACACCATTGAATTTCTTCGCAGATGTGTGCACGTTTCCTCACGATGTTTTCCTTCACCGAAAAGCTCATAGCAAATTACAAATGTAATTTTCGCACATAAATTCCGAAAAACACAGAGGTGCGAGCCCGGGATTTGAACCCACGACGCTCTGCTTGAGAGGCCACAGGTCAAACCACTAGGCTACCACTCTTTTTTTGATTGTTACACTTAGGTCTTATTCTATTGACTTGAAATTGGTAAGTAAAAGGTATTAAATCGAAAGTAAAGTCAGCAAAAAAGCTTGTATCACTAACTAGCTTCTGCCCGCGACTTCGTTCGCGTAAAATTAGCAATTAACGTGTTTATCGCTATCCCGTGGGAACTATGCAATTTTCCGGGGCAAAAATTTGCCTATGTTTCAATCTACAGTACCGGCTATCTCCATTCCAAATTTTATCGAAATCCGTTCAGTTGTTTCAGCGTGAAGAAGGAACAAACACACACTCACTCACATCGTCACATCGTCACTCACAAACTTTCGCATTTATAATATTAGTAGGATTAAGTTTTTTATAGACATGGTTCATTCATAGACAGAAAAGCAGATGATAATAATTTACACACAACTAAGGAAACAAGTCTGCTGAAGGCTTTGATAATAATCAATGTCTATTATCCTGCGGTCCAGCAGGGGCCGGGGGCTTACCTTGGGTGTCCTGCCCTCCATGACAGCCACGCAGGAGTTGGTGGTTCCCAAGTCAATGCCGATGACAGCGCCCCGAACTCCGTCCGACCTGTAGATCACATAAGTCACACATAAACCTTCAAGGACAAATAAATGGTTGAAGTTGTGTTCTTTGTGTATGTTCAATATGCATCTGGATTGCTACCTCCATTATGTGCTAATCCTGCCACTAAGCAGCATTGCTAGTGCTGCTGTGTCCAAAGCATGGAGTGAGACTACTACCTAGCGAGATTACTGGTACCTAAGGTGTTTTACATTAGCCCTCTAGGGTGGCAACACATGAGCAATCCTCTGGCCCCTTCACCAAAGCGACAATTGTCAAAGACAAGTGACTATTCTGTTTACATTACCGAGAATTTACACTGGTTGGCTTCACCACCACACATTGTAATTCGAATGTCGCTTGTTTCTGACAATGGCCCGGTGTTGCAAGTGTGGGAGATGATGCTCACTAACAGTGGCGTAACTATAGGCTAGCAGGGCTGGCAAAATGCCACAGGCCCCGAACTGGCTTGGTTTAGAGCACAAAAGGGATGCTGATTCACTTCTTTATATTGAGGAAGGAGCCCCATCTGGCGAATTGGCCACGGGCCCCAGACGTAGACGTAGTTACTAATCATCAGGTCCCACATTCCCATTGGTGAAAAAATCATAAAAAAAGTGTTGCAGGTTTTCAGACATTAATTTTGTTATCACCGCTACTCGCTTCACAACTGCCTGGTCCATTTATTTAGCGGCTATATTCGAAAATTTGTCTCCATACTTAAGAAGCACAGGTTTTTCAAAGACAGTCATGATCTCATGATCAACGTTATTTGCTTAGATGTGTATTGCTGCACAGTACAACATAAAAATTAATTTGTGACCAATTCTCACACCAAAGTTAATAGACTGCCTACCTAGAACTTAGATAGATTGAAGAGTTAAAAACCTGGCATGTGTTCAAGTGTCCTTAAAAACAAAATGATGCAATTAAAAAGAAATAATGAAATATTAAGGGATGCTTATAGCTATCATTATTTATGGCTAGTACTCAAAGGTCGACCCACATAAAGATATGTTAGGTTATGATGAAATTATTGCGAAAAGAATATCAATTCGGACTTACTTGTTTCTGTATTGCACTGCATGTCTTTGGTAAATGGGTACTGTTGGGGCTGCAGTCTGAAATCACGTGAAAATATAGAAAAATTACAGGAATTCACGGTTTTAAATCGACCTCATGTGACCACCAAGGACCGGCGCAATTTCTCAGAGAATCCATTTTTAATCATGAGATACAATTGAAATGATATGAGAACTTGAGAAGACCACATAATTGACATTTTGAGACCCGTGACAAACGACTTTCATTCGTTTTCGAAAATAAAATGGTCACTTACACTTTTCAGGATTGTGCTGAAGTTTCTCTGTGTGTAGAAATCTGTGCCAATGCCGGAGCATTCCAAAGCCTTTCGGCCCATCACCCGCGTCGCGCACAACATTTTTAGTGGTTTATTATCAACTGTTTAATTTAATGAATACTCGTTTTAATTCACTTCAGACAGAACATGTGGGTGACGCAACTTCGCGAAAGAGAACAAGATCGTTTTTTACTTTTTTCTTGCATCGAATTTTCTTGCCACACGGAAAATGAAGAGCATTGTGGAATATTCTCGTTTTAAAATCTAATGAGGATGGTTTTCCTTGGTCTAACAGCTGTTCATGATTGGATAATAGTGCACCATTCATCAGAATGAACCAATCACGCAAAAACAACTTTGTTGCCAAATGTAATAGAGAACATACTAATAAATTACTAAATTTTATTTTTTCTTTTCAAACTAATATAAGAATTTCAAAATAGTCATAATACACTGTAAAACATTCTTAATTTAATCTATATACTAATAATCCATACGTATAATAAGTGTTTGAAAAGTAAATTAATTAAATATACGTTTACTTTGTATTGTGCCATCTATTGTTACCAAGTTGTACTTTTGTTGTTATTAACAGTGCCATCTAGCATCGAGTAGTCGAACTTCGTGAACAGGGTGTAAAGCTCAATTGCAGTACAGCGCCAGCTAGTGACAAAAATAATAACTTAAAAGTCACAATAGAATAAGAAATCAGTGTGACAGCTTATGAACTTGTTTTTATATAATCCTTAATATTTATCGAATATGTGACAAAAGTTTCATTGAATACCATATATTTATTTAATACTTATCAATATTATAGTGTTTTTGTGGTTTCTTATTTCAAAATTTGCAATAATTTATTATTATGTCCTCATCCGTTGACTTACTTACCGTTTGGTTATTTACTGTGCTGATAGAAGATAATTAAATTACCGTGTAATTACTTATTTACAGTGACAGTGCCATCTTGTAATCAATAGCAAAATCAACACTGTGAAGTAAAAAGCGGTGTCTTATCGTAGTTCACAAAGTACTCTATAGATGGCAAAAGAAATTTAAAAAAAATTAACGCGCTTGAGAAAAAAAATATTTAAAAGCAAAGACTAACCCTGCTATAATTTTCTGCGACCCGGTCAAAACAGATTTAAACTTTTTAACAAGAAAATATCCACATTTATCAACTTCAAAATAATGTCATTTTCATGTCGCACACATCACAACACACAACTGTCACTTGTCATTTGTAGTGTCGTTCTGTCAATAACACGTATAAAATTATGTTTTCATTTCATGAATAGCTTATATCTCCCATAACATAATTTAATAACTTAGACCCTTATTGTATTTAACTATTTACCATTTGTAGTTTTAAGTGAAACTAAAGAAAGAAGTGACTGAGCAATGGAATCAAATCAATCAAATTTTAAAAGGGAGGATGTATGTAGAGTATGTTTATGGGCCGGAGATGAAATGCGGGAGCTATTTGTTAAAGAAAACGGTTTAGTTGAGCAAATAGAATACTGTACAGGGTTGCTGGTAAGTTAGTAATGTTCGTACTAAAGACTTACCTATCTATCTACTCACCTGTCTAGTGCAACGTCGAACATCCTCTTCTTAGATCTTAGAACAGTCTCTATCATGTCAGCAACTAGTTAACGACTCTAAAATTTAAAGGCTAAGTAACTACACTCAATATTGAATAAATTGATACAAAACAAATAATAAGAGTTTTTAATGATTCACGGTTAAGTTCATTCGAAATATTATAAACGGGATGTGAACCGCGATTACCTTTATTGAGCTCCCGATAATATCGGGAGCTCAATAAAGGTAATCGCGGAAAAAACAAATAATACTTGTAAGCAATGAATTCATATTCATAACTTTTCTACACACTTTTTAATTGTAATAGGTACTTACAATGAGTAAGTGATAAGTACGATAATGTCTTACCCCCTTATTCATAAACGCACTATAGGCCTCTGTTAACTTAGTAATCGTTTGTCCTTATCTGTCACTTTGACATTTACCTTTCACAGATAAGGACAAACGATTACTAACTTAGCAAAGGCCTATAGTGCGTTTATGAATAAGGGGGTTAGTTTATGCTAGTTGTGTTTTTACAGGCTAGCAGTTGTTATTTGATTATATTTCAAAACTTAAACTTTGTTTATTTTCCTGTGGTTGGATAGACTTTAAATTTTGTACATGTGTAGAGCTACAAATAAAATGTAAATATCAAGTACCTGCACATCAGGGCCCGTTTCTCGAAGATTATTAGACTAATAATATTAGTGTTTCGTTTCGTTTTTTCGTTTAATTTATGAGACAAAATACTAATATTATTGGTCTAATAAGCTTCGAGAAACGGGGCCCAGCTAAACACTCGTGTTTAATTTTCTTTTCTTGCATAACAGTTTTTCTGTTAGCTTCACAACTTTTAGTATGACCTCACCAGTGTTTGTTTAGGTCGTAATATGAAAATAAACTACTTACAGTCATCAAGAAGTTTTTCCATTATATTAATACAATACAATGATGCTTTATTGAACACCACATAATCAGCAATACAGAAAAACATATACATTTATTTATAGAAAAATTACATATTTACACAAATCATGTCTGTATCCCTATGGGGTAGATAGAGCCTATGGTTACACAAGCTAAAGGCCACGTTTAGCATTGCGGGTGTATAGGTGTGGGTGTAAAGGGGAATCAAAATAGTGATGGGTTGATAGCTACGTCGCTTAAAACATGATAAGATTTATGCCTGCTCCCTC
This sequence comes from Pandemis heparana, assembly GCA_963854515.1. Lineage (NCBI taxonomy): Eukaryota > Metazoa > Arthropoda > Insecta > Lepidoptera > Tortricidae > Pandemis > Pandemis heparana. Next base: position 3,621,520 of record OY978032.1, read on the forward strand.
GATGGGCTTTTACCATCTGCGCGGGAAGAGAAGCAACTGGTACATTCTATGTTTTTATTTGCTCCCAGACCAGCATCTATGAGTCAGACCCAAATAACAAGGTAACCAATAATAATGTTTTTTGAATAAAAAATTATCTTGTTACAGCTTGTACCTGCCCCCAGTTTGCCGACCCTCATCTGCCAGTCCTGCCTCTCGCACCTCCACACCGCCCACGCCTTCAAGACGACATGCCTGGCCTCCCACGACTCACTCCACTCGCACACTTTAACCAACGTACCCACGGACGATATCACAGTAAAACAAAATATGGTTCCTGTAACGCCTGTCACCGTGAAGGTTGAGATGCACGATGATGTGGACGGAGGTGATGGTGATGAGGTTGGTGAGGAGGATGATGCTGAGTGGGTGCACAAGGTCAGGAAGAGTAAGAGGGTTAAAAAGAAGAAAGAGATGGAAAATGGGTAAGAGATTAGTTGTCATCAAATTGTTTTCGTTTGTAGTCCGGTTTCGAATTTTTCTAGTTAAAAGTTAACAAAAAAACATAGATTTTCAAATCCAAAACATGCTATTACATAATTTTGTTTTGAAAAGGTTTCTCACCCTGAATTTAAAATATGTAGATGTGTCCGGGTTTCGATCTCCAAAACCTGGGGATTTTACGCTGTTGTCCTGGTTGACAAATTTTAAGATGGCAGCACAGCACTACCTTTTGATAAAATTGTAAAGTAATCTAGCTCAGCCCCCGGCTAGCACGACAGCGCACAAGAGTCGCGTCGCGCGCGAGATAGATTACCTGTCTCTTTCTAGATCGAACAGTAAGAAAAAGACGGGCAATCTATCTCGCGCGCGACGGGACTCTTCTGCGCTCTCTTGCTAGACGTGCAAGGTACACTAATCAGTAATCAGATCATTTATTTAATTGAGTTTAGTAATGTTACTCTCAAATGTATGTTATACTTAGGTTTGTATTTAAACTATTTTGTATTAAAAAGGTATAAATAAAGGGTAGGTAATGTTTTAGAAAGTCGCCGCTGCCGGCCAAGCGCGGGCCGCAGAAGCGGCGGCGGCCGGCCTGCAGCCCGCGCTCGACCAGCCCTGTCTGCCAGGAGGAAGAAAAGAAATCTGAGCCGTGGGCATCTGAGGTCAGATACGTGAACAGATTCATTATTTTGTATAGCCTTTTCAATCACCATAGTCGATCTGAATACCCCTATAAAAATGCCGTATAGTAGGTTTAATTATTGACCTTTCATTAGACGAATGTATTATTCGTTTTAGTACTATGTTCTAAGTGTATTCATATCATAACTCTAATTTTCCCATTATTTTTTTCAATTCCGCATAATATTGCGTACGTATGGATATTGACATTCCGGCAAAGTTATTTAATATTTTAATTAATATCTTCGAGCCTGATGCTTGTATATTGCTGGTCCTCAAAGTATATTGTATATTATACAAAATTCTAAAAAAAAATTACGTTACTTCGAAGTGCTGCCACCTGTTGATCAATTATGGCATCAATTCAGTTTTGATTTAAGAGACATCTACCGACGAATAACCAAACCAGCTAAACAACTATTTCGTTTAAAAAGTGCTAATAACATCAACTAGATGGCGCTTATATCAGTTGCGATATCAGATTACACTGCCATCTTTTGTCAGTCCTTAAACTAATGTAGTGTATAAAAATTCTCCTAGATAGCGTTGTCACCAATAGCATTTTGATTTCAGCGCCATCTATTGTAAATAGCTGAAACTACGTGGTAACATATTCACCGAACTAGCATTATTAGTAGTTCGTCAAACAATCACAAGAGGGCTCTTTTATCAATTTTAATTTTGTACGTGACAGATTAGTTCCAACTAGAGGCACTAGATGGCGCTCCTACTAAAAACCTCGATGCAAAAAAATAATGGGTATTTCCTTGGTATTTCGACTTACCGGACTAGTTTGTGACGGCTAACACCACATCAATCGTTGAAAGTTGAAATCGATATTCCTTCAGTCTTCAGCGCTTTTTAAAGTCGCAGTGATTTTGTGACCGAAAACTTACACTACTCGTACTGTTAGACTGGTACATACTACGGGTGGTCACTGAAGGGGGGGGGGGTCACTTATTATAGGTACATACGTTCTTAACGTTGTTTAGAGCCTATAATACAAGCTCCGCTTGCCCCGTTCGTCGCGTAGGGCTGCGCGCGCGGCTTCAAGGTACGCCGCGTGCCGTGCGGGCTGTGCGCGGCGCAGTTCACGAGCAAGGTGGAGGCGCGCGCGCACCGCGCATGCGCGCACGCCGCGCCCGCGCCGCCGCGCCCCAAGCCCAGCCGCAGCAAGCTCTGGATCTGCGAGGTCAGTGCTAGGGTCGGCATGTGGGAGATATAGGGAAAATACCAGATAAACAGCATTTAAATCAATACATGTTTATTTTGTAATAAATAATTAAATAACCATAGGCAAAGCTGCGTAGAAAGCACAATGAACAAATATAAATATCCACTAATTAGCCTTGTAATTAAGCATAGTAAGTAAGCAAGACGTAAAAAAGCCGTGGTAGCCCAGTGGTTTGACCTGTGGCCTCTTAAGCAGAGGGTCGTGGGTTCGAATCCCGGGCTCGCACCTCTGAGTTTTTCGGAATTTATGTGCGATATCTCATTTGAAATTTACCATGAGCTTTTCGGTGAAGGAAAACATCGTGAGGAAACCTGCACACAACTGCGAAGCAATTCAATGGTGTGTGTGAAGTTCCCAATCCGCACTGGGCCCGCGTGGGAACTATAGCCCAAGCCCTCTCATTCTGAGAGGAGGCCTGTGCCCAGCAGTGGGACATATATAGGCTCGAGATAGATAGAAGTAAGCAAGACAGAATAAATCATATTGGCGTTAATTTACAGAGATCTTACCGTCAGAGGTGACATCCTTTATTAACATAATAATAATAATAATTAAATAAATTAAATAAACACAGCATAATAGGCACAGTAACTACGGTAGTTTACAAAAATAACGTTACCTGGGATTCGTAGACAGCTCAGAGCACAGATCGTACCGTGTTCGCAACTGAACAACTTCTGAACCATCGATAGGCGGCAGCGCCTTTTTATTAGCTGACACAAACAAATGACGTCACGGCCGGTGGGAGCGGTAAGCGACCAACTTGTTTACGAACTCGATTGAAACCGTTAAAATTCAAACAAAACATCGTTAAGGCGCTGTCAACAGCGAATGACCTTGAGCAGCGCCACTCTTCACACATACGGATCGCATGCCTGTTAGTGAAAGAGAAGAAACTATTTCGGCAGCTTGGCGCGCGTCTAAAATCTTGCAAATAAGACACAAATAATAAGAAATAAAAAAAAGTATAGATTATTTGTGAAATATGACTCGTTAGCCGTGTAGGTATGAATATGTTGACTTCATGTTTTTAATTGCAGACCCATACGTCGAAAAAATAAAGACATAGAACCGTTTAATGATGATTTTAAGACAATCTTTGCAATTATTTTCTATCGAGCCGATTTTGTTCAATTATGTATCGAGTACGTCCAGCGTGTTTGAAATATGATGAAAATTGACATACATATTTTTTTAGATTTTTATTGTGTGTAATTTTTCTTAAAAAAGTGCTTAAATAACATCAATTTCAACAAAATTTGGTGTTGTCAACCTCTTAAAAATTACCCTATCTCCCACAGGCATTATCGAAACAGCATATACCATTTAAAGAGATTATGTCGAGGCTGAGACTTACCTTTCTATCATTTCTATGACAGTGAAACACAGTATGGATGTTGCATTTAGCTTGTCCAAAGTAGTTGCGGCTTGTCCTTCTGTTACGGTACGTTTCCACCTAATCCGTTGTCGGCCGAAGTTTAAATATTCGGGCGTCGTTGTCCGAACTCGGCCGATCGAATCAAACTTATGTAAAGGAACGAGAGCGCCTTCACAGCTACAAACGCCATCTTCCGTTGACGCCCGAATAGTGTTAGAGGTCGGCGTGGATCGAGTGGAGTGGGGCTGTGCAGCAAAGGAGATAAAGAAAACGTAGCACGTCCGTATTGAGATGCTTTATAATCCTCAGAATTGACAACATTTCATATTTCTGAGCCTATAATTTTAATGGTTCTCTGTATTCTGTTTGAAAAGATGAACATGCTGACAGTTTAATTTTTTCGCTAGGGTTTGTAGGTATTTAATTTATAATTAATTTATTAATTTTTGCTTATTCTAAAAGGGCGTAACTCCGATACTATCACAGAATAGACACTTATCCTTTTGTCTTTTCTGTATAGAAAAAAATCTGACGTCAATTTCAAATTGTTAATGTCAGGCCTTATTCTCCGATATTCGATTTTCGAGGTTCGCTTCGTGCTGTTCCGCTCATACTAATATAGTCATTAACTTGAGAGTGAGAGGGAAGGTATGCAACGAACTTCAAAAATAGAATTACAGAGTTGCCCCCCTTGTACTTTGAAGTTGTCATATACAAAATTATGGTCGCTTATTTTTTCTCGTGAAAAAGGCAAAGGTGTTTCACCTATCCTGTGCAGGACGCGCATCCCCCACCCCCGCAAACCGTCTAATTAAATCGTTTTATGTAAATATATTTTTATTAGAATAAGTGCTTATGTGTAAATAGCTTCACAGAATAAATAACAATAAATGATTATCCCCTCCCCCCCGCTCACCTGTAAAATAAGTATGTAGAAATATGAATAAATGATTGGCCCCGCCCCCCTCTCGCGTCTCCCCACTAATAGAGCGCGACGGAAGGCTTTAAAAAGAGACCTCCCGCCGCGACTCAGTCAGTCGCCAGCAAACAACGGAGCGGAACGGAGCTAAAAAAGGAACCAAGTGTATTATTTAACCAGTGACCTATAATGACCTAAATAGTAATAAAGTATACAAGTAAGAAGAATAAGCACAAATACGGGATCTTACAGTCCGTCCCGTACATTGGTCCATCGGAACCGTATAGTGAAGACTTACGTTGGTTCATCGAAGTGAAATTGTTTCGTGAAAAATTGCAAGCTCCGTTCCGTTCAAGCCAGAATATGCCGATTACGCGTTCAGTGACCAGGGGCGGCACATCGGCCGCCCATACGATGACATCAGTTTCCGCCGGAATTACGGCGGACTCTACGGCCACAACTTCGGGAACGCTCCAACCGCAGGCGCCATCAACACCGCAGGCGCCCATAATTATCTGGCAAGATGCAGAAGAGACTCGACGTAAACAAGCTGCGCTGCTGGCAGCCACGCTCGGGGCGGAGCCCCTGGGTGGCGGCGCCGCACCGGAACGACCCGAGGGCCCCGGCGCGTCCGCACCGCCACCACCCAGCGCCAGAACCAGCATCGCCGCGGACTCATCTGCTAGAAAAAGGAAAAGTAGCAAGGCATATCGAACCGCCGTGGCACAGCAAGAGTTGCTTAGAATGAAGATTGAATTGGCCGCGGCGAAGCTCGCCATGATCGAAGATGAGTCTGATGAGGAAGACACGATCCAACAGGAATCCGTGGGTGGGCCCAGTCGGGCCGAGAGGGTCCAAGAATGGCTGGACCAGGGAGTCGGCGGGCGCGGGCCGGAGCCCGGCGCCACCGAGAGAACGACGGCGGAAGAAGCGGCCCGCGGGCAATGGTCCGGGGCGCCGCAAGCTGAAGCGGCTCGCGGGCAATGGTCCGGAGCGGTGCAAAATGAAGCGGCCCGCGGGCAATGGTCCGGGGCGCCGCAAACTGAAGAGGCTCGCGGGCAATGGTCCGGAGCGGTGCAAAATGAAGCGGCCCGCGGGCAATGGTCCGGGGCGCCGCAAACTGAAGAGGCTCGCGGGCAATGGTCCGGAGCGGTGCAAAATGAAGCGGCCCGCGGGCAATGGTCCGGGGCGCCGCAAACTGAAGAGGCTCGCGGGCAATGGTCCGGAGCGGTGCAAAATGAAGCGGCCCGCGGGCAATGGTCCGGGGCGCCGCAAACTGAAGAGGCTCGCGGGCAATGGTCCGGAGCGGTGCAAAATGAAGCGGCCCGCGGGCAATGGTCCGGGGCGCCGCAAGCTGAAGCGGCCCGCGGGCAATGGTCCGGGGCGCCGTTTGAAGAAGAGGCCCGCGGGCAATGGCCCGGGGTGAAGATGTCGACGGCGGGGGCACCTGCCTCTGCCGCCCGCGGGCAATGGCCCGAAGCAACTTATGAAGAAGCATACGCGGGGCACCCCCCTGCAGATGTCACGGCGCTTGAGCGATGGCTCGGCGCCGCCCACCAGCAGCGACCGGCGGCGGAGGCGGGCGCCTTCGCGGCTCGCGGGCAATGGCCCGGAGCACCGCCATCACGCGCGGGGAGCCTCCCCGCAATCATGTACACTGCGGCGCGCGCACAACAGCTCGCCGCACCCATGCAAACGGCGGGTGCCGCTGCGGCGCCCCGGCCGGAGCAGGCCGTGCTGCGGCCGACAACCCAAACAGCCGCGGCGCCTGAGCAAGGGCTCGGCGCCGCCGCCACACCGGCGGGAGGACGTCCCGCTGCTCAGCCGGGCATATGGCTCGGCCCGACCGCGGCGCCCGGGCAGGGGCCCGGCGCCGCCGCCGCCGGGAGTACTGAGGTCGCGCAGCGACACACAAACCCGCTAGCCGACCTCACATCTGCCATCACGATGGCCATTGCTGCAAGCCAAGTGCAGCGGCGGCCCGCGGACTTACCAATTTTCGCGGGCTCGCACCAGCACTGGCTGGCCTTCAAGAAGGCCTATGAAGATACGGAAAAAACGTTCGGGAACAGTGATAACGTGAATAGACTTCGCAACAGTGTAAAGGGCCGCGCGCGCGAGGCCATTGAACAATTACTAATTAGTGGTGCGAACGCTAGTGAAATGGTGAAAGTACTTGAAAATCGCTTCGGGCGACCGGACGCGATAGCGCTTGCGGAACTCGAGCGCATTCGAGCGCTCCCCCGGCTAACCGACAGCCCGAGAGACGTTTGTGTGTTCGCGAATAAAATAAACAATATAGTGGCCACGCTGCGCGCGCTCCAGAGACTACATTATCTGTACAATCCAGAAATTGTGAAGTGCGTTCTTGAAAAGTTAACGATGAACATTCGGTACAGGTGGTACGACTTTTCAGCGGTTCAACCGCCCGATGAACCGGACTTGTTAAAGTTATCACGTTTTTTAGAGCGCGAGGCCGACATGTGCGCGCCTTACGCGGCTCCGGAGCCGGCGGCACAGCTGCAGCCGCAGCCAGAGCGGCGGCCGCCGCCCCCGCATCGTACGAACACTGCAACTCTGAAACAGTGCAACGTGTGCAACGCGTCAAGCCACTCCGGCGCTAATGAGTGCGGAAAATTCACGCGGGCGCCGCCCGCCCAGCGGTGGGATATAGCGAAAGCGAAGCGGCTGTGTTTCAGATGTCTCAAGTACAAGACCCAGTCCCACTCATGCCGCGCGGTGCCGTGCCCCGTAAATAACTGCGGGCTATTGCACCATCGGCTGCTACATCGTGAAGATATGAGGAAGAAAGAGCCAGCTCCTGCCGCCGAGCCAGAGACAAGGGACGCGGCCGTGGAAACAGTGACCTGCGCGTGGGCGCGCGGGCCGCACTCCTTTCTAAAAATACTGCCAGTGAAAGTGACCGGGCCGGGGGGCTCAAAGCAAACGTGGGCCCTCCTCGATGACGGCTCAACAGTCACCCTAATCGACGACGACCTGGCAGATGAAGTCGGCGCGCGCGGGCCGATCGACCCACTACACATCGAAGCGATATCCGAAACAAATATCAAACAAGGGCGGTCACGGCGCGTAAAGGTGGAGCTCGGGGGCGATGACCACAACTTCGCCATCGAAGCAAGAACGGTGCGAAACCTCATGCTCGCACCGCAGCGGGTCGACGAACATGTGATTAACCAGTGCAGTTACCTGTCCGATTTGAAGCGCGAACTAACATACACAAGCGCGACGCCAAAGATCCTGATAGGACAGGACAACTGGCACTTGTTAGTAGCTGAAGAAATGCGACGCGGCCGCCGAGATCAGCCGGTCGCCTCCCGCACCCCGCTCGGATGGGTCCTACACGGGGCGCAGACGCGCGCGCTGGGCGCGCGCGTACATTACGTGCACGAGCACTTAACAATCGAAGCACAACTCGAAAAATATTTCGATATAGATAACTTAGGCATACAACCCGCGCGCCCCGCCAACGACCCGGAAGAAAAGGCGAAGAGAATATTAGAAGCAACTGTACAAGAAAGGGAGCCGGGCGTTTATGAGGCCGGACTGCTGTGGCGCACCGAAGAAGTAAAGTTACCTAACAACTATAACAACGCACTAACAAGATTACACAGCGTCGAGCGCAAGTTGGACAAGAATCCAGAGCTGCGCGTCAAATATGATAAGAAGATGGAGGAACTCACCTGTAAGGGCTACGCGGAGCCCGCCCCCGCCCAAGCTGAAGAAGGGAGGAAATGGTACTTACCCCATTTCGGGGTTATCAACCCTTTGAAGCCGGACAAGCTGCGAGTAGTACACGACGCGGCCGCCACTACCAAAGGAAATTCACTTAACTCACACTTAATGTCGGGCCCAGATCTACTGCAGTCACTGCCTGGTGTTATGATGCGCTTTCGCCAGCATGCAGTCGCAGTAACGGCCGACATCGAAGAAATGTTTATGCGAGTTAAAGTGAGAGAGCGAGACAGGGATGCACTGAGGTACCTGTGGCGGGGGGGAGAGCGGGGCGACACGCCCCCGAGAGAGTACAGGATGACTTCGCTTATTTTCGGCGCAACGTGTTCACCGTCGATCGCTATTTACGTGAAGAATGTAAACGCTATGAAGCACGCGGACACAAATGAACGAGCCGCCAAGGCAATCGTCGAAAACCACTATGTCGACGACTATCTGGATAGTTTCAGAACAGTAAACGAAGCTATCGAGACGGCGCAAGCGGTGAAAGAAATACACAGCAAGGCCAATTTCAATCTCCGCGGCTGGAAGTCGAACGAAGCGGAGGTCATGGCGGCGATGGAGGCGCCGCTCGAACAGCTGACCGCAGTCACACTCAACGACGGCGGTCCGAGCGAACGAGTCCTAGGACTAGTATGGAAGCCCGACGCCGATGAACTAAAATTCAATTTGAACATGGCGCGCATACCGCCCGCAGTCCTGGAAAGCGGAGCGCCGACGAAGAGAGAAGCTCTAAAAATCGTTATGTCACTTTACGACCCCATGGGGTTCGCGGCGCCGGTGACAGTGAGAGCGAAAGCCATACTACAAGAGGCGTGGCGCAGAGGCGTAGCCTGGGACGAGCGGCTCCCGGACGACCTCGCCACGCAATGGAAACAGTGGATGAAGCACCTGCGAGAGCTGAGAGATGTGTCGGTACCGCGCGCCTACCCGGGCTACAGCGACGCCGCCAACCTCCAGCTGCACGTCATGACCGACGCGAGCGAGTCGGCTTACTCGGCCGCGCTCTACTGGCGCGCCGAACAGGAAGATGGACGGATACTCACCTCACTCGTCCTAGCGAAGGCGCGCGTCGCCCCGCTGAAACTAACGTCTATACCGCGGCTGGAACTACAAGCAGCGGTTATGGGCACGCGCATGGCGGACTGCGTGAGGCGAGAACACAGGGAACGCGTCCACAGCACGACATACTGGACGGACAGCAAAACTGTGCTACACTGGATCCGCACTGGGTCCCGCACGTACCGACCATTCGTTGCTCATAGAATAGCAGCCATCGAAGAAACGACAAAAGTAAACGAATGGCGGTGGGTGCCTACAAAGATGAACACGGCAGACGACGCGACCCGAGACGTCCCAGAGCACTTCGGAAGGCGCCACAGATGGTACGCTGGCCCAGAGTTCCTGAGCAAAACCCCAGAGGAGTGGCCACAGGAGGCCACGCCCCCAACACGTGCTGAAAGCGAGTCGACGGGCGAAGAAAAGACGAACACAATAACACGTAGGCCCGCGACGTCACTAGATGAAACGTTACCTGAAGACGAAAGATTTTCCAGGTGGGAAAGGTACCTAAGGTCAACGGCCAGGGTACTACAGTTCATCGACTTATGCCGCAACAAGGAAAGGGTAAACTACAAAAAAACGAAAGCGAACGAAAAATCAGACCCAGATTGGAGGCGACATAAGCCGACTAGAAGAATAAATCCCACCCGCCCCAGCCCTGAAGCACCGGCTCGCAACTTCATCACCATCAAAGCGGAGCTGCTGCGCAAAGCTGAAGAACTGATAATACGAGCGGCCCAGGAAAGAGCGTTCGCCGAAGAGATAAACGCGCTACGCTCGGGCCACCCGCTACCGACAAATAGCAAATTGAAAACACTTTCAATAAAACTACACGAAAGTGTTATATGTTTAAACAGCAGAATAGCAGCGGCGCAGGACATCGACGAACATATGAAGCAACCGCCAATCTTAGATGGCCGTTCCCACGTGTCCCACCTGCTAATAGATTTCATACACAGAAAATTAGCGCATGCAGGGGCGAATTCAACAATCAACGAAGCTCGACAGAAATATTGGATAACAAATCTCAGACCGACCGCCCGACAAGTAATACATCGCTGTCTGAAATGTACTATAAAGCGGGCCACGCCCCCGACTCCGCCCACCGGTAACCACCCACCGTGCCGTCTCGCCCACCACAAGCGGGCGTTCACGTTCACAGGGGTCGATTACTTTGGCCCTCTGAGCGTCACCGTAGGCCGCAGCCACCAGAAGCGGTATGTGGCCTTATTCACATGTTTGACAACGCGCGCAGTTCATCTGGAGCTGGCGCACACGCTGACCACAGACTCCGCGATCATGGCGCTGCGCCGCATGATCGCTCGCCGCGGCTGCCCCGCCGAGATCTGGTCAGACAACGGGACCAACCTGCGAGGCGCCGACAAGGAGCTGAGGAAGGCCATCGACGAGGCTACTGAAGAAGAAGCAGCCAAGCGCCTCATCAACTGGCGCTTCATCCCAGCAGGCGCTCCATTCATGGGTGGGGCGTGGGAGCGGATGGTCCGGTCGATTAAGGTTGCCCTGGAGGCGACCCTGCATGAGCGGCACCCCACGGAAGAGACGCTCATCACACTCTTGGCGGAGGCCGAGGCCACCGTTAACAGCCATCCACTGACGCACGTATCAGTGGACCCCATCGACCCCGAGGCCCTGACACCAGCACACTTCCTCCTCGGGGGCAGCGATGCCTGGAGACCACCACCAGGCACCTTCGACCAGCAAGACACCGTCGGCCGCGCCACCTGGCGCACCGCCCAGCGCCTAGCCGACGCCTTCTGGGCGAGATGGGTACGGGAGTACCTGCCGGAGCTACAACACCGGCGGGAGCCCCACGGCAGGGGCCCTGGGCTCAACATCGACGACCTAGTCCTGGTCGTCGACTCATCACTCCCCCGCAACACATGGCCGCGGGGAAGAGTCGTCGCCGTGTATCCCGGCGCCGACGGCATCACGAGGGCAGCGGACGTGCAAACCAAGGGCGGCGTGCTACGTCGCCCCACCAAACGGCTGGTAGTGCTACCAGTACACCCTGAGGCTGCGAGTCCAGCACGGAAATTTGATTCAACGCGCGGCGATGAACGGCGGGAGAATGTGCAGGACGCGCATCCCCCACCCCCGCAAACCGTCTAATTAAATCGTTTTATGTAAATATATTTTTATTAGAATAAGTGCTTATGTGTAAATAGCTTCACAGAATAAATAACAATAAATGATTATCCCCTCCCCCCCGCTCACCTGTAAAATAAGTATGTAGAAATATGAATAAATGATTGGCCCCGCCCCCCTCTCGCGTCTCCCCACTAATAGAGCGCGACGGAAGGCTTTAAAAAGAGACCTCCCGCCGCGACTCAGTCAGTCGCCAGCAAACAACGGAGCGGAACGGAGCTAAAAAAGGAACCAAGTGTATTATTTAACCAGTGACCTATAATGACCTAAATAGTAATAAAGTATACAAGTAAGAAGAATAAGCACAAATACGGGATCTTACAGTCCGTCCCGTACATATCCTGTGGTAGTTTTGGTAAAATTAGGACATATTTTTAATTAATTATTATTTTTTATAATAAGCTATATTAAAATTGTATAAACATATTGCAGTGATCAGGAGGCAAAATGCTTTCGAACCATATATACATTTTCAGGTGTTATAAAAATGAAATGTTGTCAATTACATACACCACAATTATATCGTCAAATGAGGTATTAAGGCGAAGGGATAGGCAAAAGCTCATAAATTGGTTGTTTTTGTGCATGTTTTATGGCGATAATACACAATTTGGAGTTTTGAAAACTGCACATTCTATAAAACATGTCTTGAATTAGAATTCACCGGTGAAAACATATTCCTTAATGTCGTAGTTAGTACAAAAATTCGTTTGCTCTAAGAGTCTCGCAAATATTTTGTACACGGTTTGCTCGGGTGAAACCAATCTGTTTGCTACCAATCTCAATCACTCTAGTAACTCATAATTAAAATTCCGCGGTGCGTTTGCTTCAATTAGCCAACAAATAAGGCTTTAGAGAGTAGTACTGCCCTGATCCTGTGAAAAGGGCGAACGCAATATTTGCCCGCACATTCAATCAGGCGCTTTTCAATGTACAAAAAAATTCGGAAACCAAAAAAATGTTAAAAAGATAATACAATGAAATAAATCTGTATATATAAAACTGTTCCGTTACTAAGTGACTGACAGACAACGCACAGCCTAAACCACTGGACTTAGAAACTTGAAATTTGGCACACATATACCTTGAGTATCCCAGAGGAGCACTAAGAAGGGATTTTTCGAAATTCCCACGGGATAGGGAATAAATGAGGCTTATATATTTTTCAGTAAAACTGTAATAGCTGGACTGTTCAAATTCAACACACATGTAGATGATCGTAACACTAAGAAACTAATTTCAGGATTTTTTGATATTCCCACGGGATAAGGAAAAAATGGGATTTATATGTTCGATTCAGAGTGACTGATTGACAACGCACAGCCTAAACCGCTGGACCTAAGAACTTGAAATTTGACAGACGTATATCTTGAGTATCCCAAAGGAGCGCTAAGAAGGATTTTTTTTTAATTCCCACGGGATAGGGAATCAATGAGGCTCATATATTTCTCAGTAACAGTAATAACTAGACTGTTCAAATTCGGCACACATGTAGATGATTGTAACACTAAAAAACTAATTTCAGGATTTTTTCATATTCCTACGGAATAAGAAAAAAATGAGATTTATATGTTACATTCAGAGTGACTGACAGACAACGCACAGCCTAAACCACTGGACCTAGGATCTTGAAATTTGGCAGACGTATATCTTGATTATCCCAACCCAAAGAAGCACTAAGAAGGGATTTTGTGAAATCCCCACGAGTTAGGAATTAAATGTGATTTATATATTTCTCAGTACATAACTGTAATAACTGGACTCTTCAATTTTGGCATACCTGTAGACGATTGTAGCACTAAAACATGTTCTCCGGGAAAATGCGAATTTCCCGCGGGACAGAATAAGTGCATTCAACTTCGGGGCTGTTTCTAAAAATCTAAATATATAAAAGAAGAAACGACTGACTGACATATCAACGCACAGCCTAAACCGCTGGTTCTAGACATTCAAAAGACACTAAGAAAGTATTTTTCAAAATTCGACACCTAAATGGGTTAAATGGGGGTCCAAAGTTTGTATGGGGAAACAAGATTAGACTATTTTATTCGAAACTTCGCAGGAGTATTCCTGACGATAAATGTGTAAACACCTCTTTCAGGTTTTTTGAAAATTCAACCCCTAAAAGGGGGAAATGTGGTGACAGTCTGAAAATCAAAATGGGTATATAATTTTACGGTTTATCGGGTCGCTGATTACGAAAACAAAAACACACGTACCTATTTTTGGAAATTTCCACGGAAACTGGAAGAAACGGGATTTATATATTCGATTTCGTGTGACCCTATCTACGTAACTATAATAAAGAACTAGACTCTTCAAATTTCGTACACAAGTACGTGATTACATAACTAAGAAAGTAATTTCCACGGGATAAGGAAAAAACGGGATTTATATACAGTTCTACAGGATCTGGTCGTAGAAAACTGAAATTACAGAAGTATTACAGACTAAAGGATTTCCCGAAATTCTGAAGGAAACGAACGGGAAAAAACGGGATTTTTAATTACACTGGTCTTAGAAAGTTGAAATTTAGCATGTAGGTTGCTTGATCAGTGTAGGGAAGCATTAAGATACAATTTCCCGAAACGGGAAAACGGGACTATTCGTTTTACTGGTTGTGGAAAGCTGAAATTCGGCATGTAGATTGCTTGATGAATGTAGAGGAGCATTAAGAGAGCATTTCCCGAAATTCTTACGGGAACGGGAAAAACGGGACTTTTCGTTTTACTGGTTATAGAAAACTAAAATTTGGCATGTAGATTGCTTGGAGAGTGTAGTGGAACATTAAGAGACGACTTTCCGAAATTCTCACGGGAACGGGAAAAAACGGGATTTTTCGTTTTACTGGTTATAGAAAACTAAAATTCGGCATGTAGATTGCTTGGAGAGTGTAGTGGAACATTAAGAGACGACTTTCCGAAATTCCCACGGGAACGGGAAAAAACGGGATTTTTCGTTTTACAGCATTAAGATACAATTTCCCGAAACGGGAAAACGGGACTATTCGTTTTACTGGTTGTGGAAAGCTGAAATTCGGCATGTAGATTGCTTGATGAATGTAGAGGAGCATTAAGAGAGCATTTCCCGAAATTCTTACGGGAACGGGAAAAACGGGACTTTTCGTTTTACTGGTTATAGAAAACTAAAATTTGGCATGTAGATTGCTTGGAGAGTGTAGTGGAACATTAAGAGACGACTTTCCGAAATTCTCACGGGAACGGGAAAAAACGGGATTTTTCGTTTTACTGGTTATAGAAAACTAAAATTCGGCATGTAGATTGCTTGGAGAGTGTAGTGGAACATTAAGAGACGACTTTCCGAAATTCCCACGGGAACGGGAAAAAACGGGATTTTTCGTTTTACAGGTCGTAGAAAGCTGAAATTTGGCAAGTGGGTTGCTTGAGGAGTGTAGGGTAGCATTAAGAGAGCATTTACCGAAATTCTTACGGAAACGGGAAAAAAACGGGATTGAAATAGGTACCAACCTACAAGCGAGAGAAGCCGCAGGCAAAAGCTATTTGAAAATAAATGAAGTCTACGCGGACGAAGTCGCGGGCAAAAGCTAGTTATTAAGATAAAACCAAAAATGTTCATAAAAAAAAAATAAAAAAATAATAGATAAATAAATAAAAAAATAATTTGG
Source organism: Pandemis heparana (assembly GCA_963854515.1). Taxonomy (NCBI): domain Eukaryota; kingdom Metazoa; phylum Arthropoda; class Insecta; order Lepidoptera; family Tortricidae; genus Pandemis; species Pandemis heparana. Next base: position 3,636,842 of record OY978032.1, read on the forward strand.
ATAAGACGTATGAAAATAATAAGGAAAAAGCAACGTTGCATGTTCGCTCGGTGGCGGCAGTGTGTAAGCGACGCGACGTTGCCAATATTCGCTTTGCGTTTTTTCATATTGGTTTGGCTAAGCATGTTGTTTGAGTCACAGAATAGGCGCAAAACAGTGCTTCAAAAAGTCGTACTCGTTCGCTTCGCACGTATAATACCTATATTAAGTTAAAAGTTATTATTTTCAATCCGTTTTTTGGGAACTTAGTGGCAGGTTGGTTTGATACTTACTTGCTGTTTAGCGAACAAGCATGGGAAATAGGATTTTGGTTGGAATTACTGCATGAAAATTTTTGATATTTAGGCAAGTAGTACTCCAATGTATAGTCTATCATTAGAAAGAAAAAAAAAAGATATCTGAAGGTCCAAGTGGTCCCCAAACATGGATCCGTTATCAAAATAAAAAAGACCGCCATATTGAAATCTTTAGTTTTTCGACCGATTAATTTCAAAATCAATATCTGAGGATCTGAGTTGTCTCCAAACACGTGTATCCGTTATCAAAAATGACAAATTAAAGTGGCCGCCATTTTGAAATCTTTAAGTTATGGGCCGATTATTTTCAAAATCGATATCTGAGGATCCGAGTGGTCGTCAAACACAAATCTGCTACCGAAAATGAAAAAACTGGCCGCCATTTTGAATTCTTTACTTTCTGGACCAATTGTTTTCAAAATCGATATCTGAGGATCCGAGTGGTCCCCAAACATGAATCCGTTTTTAAAAATGAAAAAAGTGGCCGCCATTTTGAAATCTTTAAGTTTTGGACCGAATATTTTCAAAATCGATATGTGAGGGTCCGAGTGGTCGTCAAACACAAATTTGCTATCGAAAATGAAAAAAATGGCCGCCATTTTGAAATCTTTAGTTTTCCGACCGATTGATTTCAAAATCGATATCTGAGAATCCGAGTTGTCTCCAAACACGTATCCGTTGTCAAAAATGACAAAAGTGGCCGCCATTTAGAAATCTTTAGTTTTTGGACCGATTATTTTCAAAACCGATATCTGAGAGTCCGAGAGGTCCTCAAACATAAATCCGTTATCAAAAATGAAAAAAGTGGCCGCCATTTTGAAATCTTTAAGTTATGGGCCGATTATTTTCAAAATCGATATCTGAGGGTCCGAGTGGTTGTCAAACACAAATCTGCTACCGAAAATGAAAAAACTGGCCACCATTTTGAATTCTTTACTTTCTGGACCAATTGTTTTCAAAATCGATATCTGAGGATCCGAGAGGTCCCCCAAACACGAATCCGTTTTTAAAAATGAAAAAAGTGGCCGCCATTTTGAAATTTTTAAGTTTTGGACCGAATATTTTCAAAATCGATATGTGAGGGTCCGAGTGGTCGTGAAACACAAATTTGCTATCGAAAATGAAAAAAATGGCCGCCATTTTGAAATCTTTAGTTTTCCGACCGATTGATTTCAAAATTGATATCTGAGAATCCGAGTTGTCTCCAAACACGTATCCGTTATCAAAAATGAAAAAAATGGCCGCCATTTTGAAATCTTTAGTTTTCCGACCGATTGATTTCAAAATTGATATCTGAGAATCCGAGTTGTCTCCAAACACGTATCCGTTATCAAAAATGAAAAAAATGGCCGCCATTTTGAAATCTTTAGTTTTCCGACCGATTGATTTCAAAATTGATATCTGAGAATCCGAGTTGTCTCCAAACACGTATCCGTTATCAAAAATGACAAAAGTGGCCGCCATTTTGAAATCTTTAGTTTACCGACCGATTGATTTCAAAATTAATATCTGAGAATCCGAGTTGTCTCCAAACACGTATCCGTTATCAAAAATGACAAAAGTGGCCGCCATTTTGAAATCCTTAGTTTTTGGACCGATTATTTTCAAAACCGATATCTGAGGGTCCGAGAGGTCCCCAAACATGAATCCGTTTTTAAAAATGAAAAAAGTGGGCGCCATTTTGAAATCTTTAAGTTTTGGTCCGATTTTTTTCAAAATCGATATCTAAGGGTCTGAGTGGTCGTGAAACACAAATCTGCTATCAAAAATGAAAAAACTGGCCGACATTTTGAAATCTTTAGTTTTCCGACCGATTGATTTCAAAATCGATATCTGAGGATCCGAGTTGTCTCCAAACACGTATACGTTATCAAAAATGACAAAAGTGGCCGCCATTTTGAAATATTTAGTTTTCAGACCGATTATTTTCAAAACCGATATCTGAGGGTCCGAGAGGTCCCCAAACATAAATCTGTTTTTAAAAATGAAAAAAGTGGCCGCCATTTTGAAATCTTTAAATTTTGGATCGATTATTTTTAAAATCGATATCTGAGGGTCCGAGTGGTCATCAAACACAAATCTGCTATCGAAAATAAAAAAAACTGGCCGCCATTTTGAATTCTGTACTTTTTGGACCAAATGTTTTCAAAATCGATATCTGAGGATCCGAGTGGTCCCCAAACAAGAATCCGTTTTTAAAAATAAAAAAAGGTGTCCACCATTTTAAAAACTAGTTTTTGTACCGATTGTTTTCAAAATCGATATCTTACGATCTGAGTGGTTCCCAAACACGTATCCGTTATACAAAATAGAAAAGTCATCATCATTTTGAAATGTTTAGTTTTTGAACAGATTGTTTTCAAAATCGATATCTGAGCTGGCGGCCTCTTTTTCCATTTTTGATAACGGGTTGATAAATGGTGGCCAGTTTTTTCATTTATAAAAACGGATTCATGTTTGGGGACCACTCGGATCCTCAAATATCGATTTTGAAAACAATTGGTCTAGAAAGTAAAGAATTCAAAATGGCAGCCACTTTTTTCATTTTTAAAAACAGATTTATGTTTGGGGACCTCTCGGACCCTCAGATATCGGTTAATAATCGGTCTGAAAACTAAACATTTCAAAATGGCGGCCACTTTTGTCATTTTTGATAACGTATACGTGTTTGGAGACAACTCGGATCCTCAGATATCGATTTTGAAATCAATCGGTCGGAAAACAAAAGTTTTCAAAATGGCGGCTACTTTTTTCATTTTTAAAAACGGATTCATGGTTGGGGACCACCTGGATCCTCAGATATCGAATTTGAAAACAATCGGTTCAAAAAGTAAAGAATTCAAAATGGCGGCCAGTTTTTTCATTTTCGATAGCAGAATTGTGTTTGACGACCACTCGGATTCTCAGATATCGATTTTGAAAATAATCGGTCCAAAACTTAAAGATTTCAAAATGGCGGCCACTTTTTTCATTTTTGATAACGGATTTATGTTTGGGGAGCTCTCGGACCCTCAGATATCGGTTTTGAAAATAATCGGTCCAAAAACTAAAGATTCCAAAATGGCGACCACTTTTGTCATTTTTGATAACGGATACGTGTTTGGAGACAACTCGGATTCTCAGATATCGATTTTGAAATCAATCGGTCGGTAAACTAAAGATTTCAAAATGGCGGCCAGTTTTTTCATTTTTGATAGCAGATTTGTGTTTCACGACCACTCGGACCCTTAGATATCGATTTTGAAAATATTCGGTCCAAAACTTAAAGATTTCAAAATGGCGGTCACTTTTTCATTTTTAAAAACGGATTCATGTTTGGAGACAACTCGGATTCTCAGATATCGATTTTGAAATCAATCGGTCGGTAAACTAAAGATTTCAAAATGGCGGCCAGTTTTTTCATTTTCGATAGCAGATTAGTGTTTCACGACCACTCGGACCCTCAGATATCGATTTTGAAAACAATCGGTTCAAAAAGTAAAGAATTCAAAATGGCGGCCAGTTTTTTCATTTTCGATAGCACATTTGTGTTTGACGACCACTCGGATTCTCAGATATCGATTTTGAAAATAATCGGTCCAAAACTTAAAGAATTCAAAATGGTCACCTTTTTCATTTTTGATAACGGATTAACGGATTTATGTTTGGGGACCTCTCGGACCCTCGGATATTGGTTTTGAAGATAATCATTGGAAAAACCATGCCTTATTCTGTATCTTTCCCGCACACGTACAAGTTTTACTTTATTCTGCAATAATAATTTACGTTGCGACTCTAAACAGACTCTGGACACCTTTGACGTCACGTTCATCACTATCCCGCGGAAACTGCATTTTTCTGGGATAAAAAGTAGCCTGTTTTAATCTAGGGTACCAACTGTCTTCGTTCCAAATTTCATCCAAATCCGTCCAGTTGTTGTAGCTTGAAGAAGAAACAAACATACATACACACTCACTCACATCGTCACAAACTTTCTCATGTATTATATCACATACATACATACATAAATAACGTCTCTATTCCTTGCGGAGCAGACAGAGCCCAAGGTAACAAGACCTTAAAGGCCACGTTACGAATGCCGAAATGTTATTTTTTTTTATTATTTTTGCAAAATCTGATTTGAACATTATGCTGTGTCTGTGTAGGCAATCGGAAAACTAAAGCAAGCGCCATCTACTAACATCACAGTGCAATATTTCAATCCATCAGCACGCGCCCATTCGCATCGAGTTCACGCGTCGATTATTTAACAGATGTCGCGTTGATCGGACTGCTTGCCACGTCACGAACGGGCAAGGTCATTTGCCTATCCCTTCGCCTTAAACTAATACTTAATAATAAATTGGAAACGATGTACAAAAAGTCAACCATCGCCGTACGAGGCTAGAGCAGAAGGGGCTGGCTAAAGTTGCCATCGTCAAAAATACGTAAAGCGTCCCACACACACTGGGGCTCTTGTTAAGTGGGCCTTAGACTGTCTAACAAATAGCAGTGAAGGCGCTCTCGTTCCTTTACATAGGTACGTTAGATTCGATCAGCCGAGCTCAGACGGCGACGCACGAATATACCTCGGCTGTCAACGGATTAGAGTGCGACCAAACCGCCGCGTATACGCAGTGACGTGTCGTATGCGTCACGTTTTTTGACCGTTTCTTCATACATTTTGTTGCGATTCCGTAACGTCACCGTTTTTTAAGCGGCGGTGTGGTGCGCACCTTTAGGTGGAAACGTACACGCTCGAAGCGGAGCGGTCTCTATGCGGTGGCGAGTCAGGCCACTAATATGAGTTTCATTTGTTTATCATGCACGCTGCACGGTCAACTCCAGCATCCGGTCAGCTCAGGCCTTATACTCCGGAATTAGATTTTCGAAGTTCGTGTAACGCCATTCCGGTCACGCTAATAGACATTAATTTGAGAGTGAGAGGGACGGTGTGATGCGAACTTCGAAAATCGAATTAGGTAGCTCGACAGATATACTCGTCGTCATAATTAAGTAACAAAAAAGTAGCCACGTTTTGTGTTGCCGTAAATATAAATTAGTTTTACACCAGTAGGTTTTCACTTTTCTAAATGAATTTGAATGTACTGGGGCCTCACTATGATGTCTTAATGCGATTCAGTTTAGGTTCGCTCGCTGTCAGATTCATACTAAAAGTGACAGCTAAAACTTGAACTGAGTCAAAATTGGGACGTCATGGTAAGGCCCCAGTAGGCTCATTGTCTTGCTCGCAATCGCCATCGTGTTCATTTCGACAGTTCTTGTATGAACGTCAACTGCCAAAATGAAGACGATGGCGATTGCGAGCGAGTTAGACAATAAGCCTCCTGGGTACTGCCCCCAGTTCTGCGGCAAGACGTTCTCGCACCAGAGCTCGCACTACACGCACGTGCGCTCGCACCTGCCGCCGCTGCACGGCTGCCCGCACTGCGCGTACCGCACGTGGCACCGGCACGACCTCACCAAGCATCTGCGCATACACAACGGTAACGCCTTCCACAAGGTCGGGACCAGCCGCCCACCATCGTGTACCATCAGCCAAATATGTAGTCTACCACCCTAAGGTTAAAAATCCTTTGCACGTCACAATTATATAATGTCGCTAAGACGGGCTGTCAACTTGAAAGTTCGACTTTAGCGACATTTTCATTTGATAGGAAGTTGGTGGTAGACCACTTATTTGGGCGACCGTACCTACTTTTAGAGTAAAGTACAGGCGAGTCCGCGAGTACGCGTACTTACTTGCCTGTCTGTGACCTCCTTACGACCACCTAATTATTTAAAAACTATCCCCCTTATTCATAAACGCTCTATAGGCTTCTAAACGCTTCTGCTAATTTAGTAATCGTTTGTCCTCATCTGTCACATTGACACTAACCTTTCACAGATAAGGACAAACGATTGCTAAGGTAGAAGAAGCCTATAAAACGTTTATGAATAGGGCATGTGTCCATCGCAGGCGAGAAGAACTTCCAATGTGCCGTGTGCGCGAAGTCGTTCTACAACTCGTCGAACCTGCTGTCGCACACGCGGCGCACGCACGAGCGCTCGCGGCCGCACGCGTGCGCGCAGTGCCCGCGCCGCTTCTACGACAGCACCAAGCTGCGCCGGCACCAGGACAGCCACGACGCCATCAAACGGTGAGCCACGACACGCACCGACACGACACGCCACGTTATGCAATGCCACGCCACGCCACACTACTCCACGCCACATCACACCACACCACTCTACGCCACGCCACACCACACCACTCCACGCCACGCCACGTAACGCATTGCCACGCCACACCACGCCATGCCATGCCACACCACGCCACGACACGCTACACCGCGCCACATCACTACGGCATCCATGACCCTTCTATACTCGCACGAAGCTGAGACAATACTAGGACTCAACTTTTGAAAGCGCATCACTCCATAACCATCCGTAAGTGGTGAAGAATTATGCTCAATTTGAAATGTGGTCGGTCGAAGACTAAAAAAAAAGTATACTTAGCTCTTATTAATCCAAATCCAACTGCTTGATAATTTAATTTGAACTGTACACTGGTAGTACAGTCAAGGGCATAAATATATATACATTCCCAAGGCAGCAAATACAACTGTACAGTTGATTAGCCAGAAATATCTGTACAGTAATCCGGTCAATTATTATGTAATCATTTAATTAGTCAAAAAGATCTAGACATTTACATGGCCATAAATAAATGTACAATGTCAGTCAAATATATGTAGGCAAATTAGGAGGCCATAAATATCTATACACGCAACTCTCATTTATATGAGAACAAAACCCAAGCCAAACATATCTATACACGCAACTTGTCGCGAATGAACGCGATTAACAATTACTGGTGAGTTCCCTATACTGTTTCTGAACGCAACTTGGATTACTGGCAACACAGAGGGTATGAGGTAGGCAGGTAAAAAATAAGGAGAAAAAGAAGAAGGTGGGAAAAACAGGTGTGTGCGAAGCAGAGTTCAGGTGGTATCACGTTATCTGGTAAGTGCTTATAAAACCTTAAGTAAATGTAGTAATATAGAGATATAGATGAAAAGAACATTGCATTTATTTGGAGGTATGGGATGATCTAAGGGGAGGTGGAGGATCACCATGGGGCCTTCGGGCCCCAGCTACCGCTGTCGCTCCCGGCAACAGATATACCCGTCCAACGAGAGGATCCAACCACCTAGTGGCTCTCGGGTGTATTTACAGTGCCGGTAGCGCAAGCGGTGAGTCAAACGTTCATTGTAGTATGTGTAATTACACTTATATATTGCTATATCTCTATATTATCACGCATGAGACTTTGTCGCATATGGGTAATTAAAATTACATTGAACCAAGGCGATCCGACATTAAGGCTATAATGTTGGATATGTGATTGTAGCGACAAAATTGGTGAAGGTGCTGGGACTAATGAGATGAGATTCTGATGGGGTCACATTAGCGCAGATTACAGGTTGACAGGTACTCTGAGAAAAAAAAAAAAAAAAAAAAAAGAGCGTCTTTGTAGGTTGGAATAAGATTAATGTTCTCCTTTAGTGGTTAATGTTGGAGGCTAGGGATGGCATCAGGCACATGACAAACTCTGGGTCAGCTGTTGCTAGATTGAGAGAGGGCACATAAGAGGAGATTGTGCTGCTGGCGGAGAGAAAGGCCAGATCTGGTAACCGCCAGTAAAGCGACAAGCGTAGCTGTCGAATGGCATGCTGTGACAAAGTACGTAATTGGTTATTGCCCTGCGTAGCCGCTGTCGGGATGAGCCACAGAAGAGAGCCAGAGAAGTCACAGTACATTAGAGAGAGTCCATTCCGTCAGCCGTTGAGGTAAGGACAGGCGTATGGTAGCTTGCGAGCTTCATGCGTTGCTAACCAGAGATGTTGGTTCCCTCTTCTTAGCGGTCCTTCAACGCTCTCTGCTGATAGGGAACAAGGAGAACAGACAGGCACGTAATTGGTTGTTGCCCTGCGTAGCCGCTGTCAGAATGAGCCCTCTGGCAGCAGTCAATAGTTTTAAAATAGTCTGGTCGATGATATTGGTTTAAAGTACGTGATGGTGTGCGAACTTCATGTTGTTGCTGCTGTGATCGTACAAGTACATAATGCTTCTTTTTTCTTTGTTCAATTTGGAGGCCACGACCATTAGAGAGTAAACAAAGACTTTGACGAAGAATCGCCTTGACAAGTTTTACATACGTTGACTATACCTCTAGACGATATTTGGATCTAAGCTTCATATTAAACATTACTTAAGTAGATTGAAGTATTTGGTATAGTTATCTGGCAATAATGTTAGTTTACGGCAGAATAAAGAGAATGTGAGTTTTATTTTATTGACGCCCATTTCAGTATACTACCCTTTCCTTTAAATATAAGACAAAAGAAAATAAATTTCGGTATGTAGACGTAGCTTAAGCGGAAGTCGTATGTTTTGTAGGCTGGCAACTATGGGCTCCAGTCTGTTCTTGTTGAGCGAAATTAGTGAGGATAAACGAAACGCTTCAATATCGTATCTGTGTTCTTATTGGTTACTAAAATTTAAGAGTTTTAAGATTGGTTGAATTTGGTCGACAAATAATGTGCATTGAGAATTGATGTGATGTGATTTCCGGAAAAAGAAGTTTGTTTTTAATAGATTTGTATTGGGGGTACTTAGTAACGAACGAAGAAAAGTGTTCTGTATCTGAGAAACTGGAAACAAATAGAAAGAGGTTGTGTTTCCAAGGATATTAGCACATTTGGATGCATCTGAATCCTTGAATGTTGAGATTGAAGTCGTTAACAATAGAATTATTGTAAATCGCCAGAAATCTTGCAGGTATGGTATGTTAACATGGTCAGTGTTTTGCCAGCTACTTTCTTATCTAAGCTAAGTGAAACTCTTTTACAGTCGGCGTCACAAAATACTCCTATTAACTGACGAGTTATTTATCGAAGAGGATCGTATTTGTGTACCTTGGAATTATGGAACCCTACTTTGTCATAGTACAAGTACTCTTTATAAATCGCTAAAACCATTGAGGCAAGTAACTTACTTATCTATAATTATGTAAATCTTGGTTAAGAAAACTTGCGCTATTTGTTTGTCATAAATAAAGAAAGATAAATAAATGAACGAGAAGTTTTAAGCGCACAGATATAATCATTATTTTGTAATTGTTATTAGTGTGTTAACATGATTTTGAACAGAATTTGTTTATTGAAAATTACAGTTAGTGTCACAAAGAGGAACACAGAATGGAACAGGCTCTTCGTATTCGGCTAGAGCTTAGCCAGAAGCAGGTGGAGGAAACTGTTGTCAAAGCTTTGGAGGTGTTAAAACAGGTGGAACAAGGCGGAGCTGACTTACAAATAGTGAAAAGGTTGAAACAGGAGCTCTGCCAATGCACACCTAAATTAAAGGAGGAAAGCCTCCGCTATATAGAAAGGGTCCCGGATCCCTCAACTACTTTGATAAGGGATTGTGCGGAGTCAGAGATCAGAGCAGATAAGGCCCTCCTTGAAATTACCAATTTACTGTCTGGGTGTGATGTTTCTTCGACAAACTTGCAAGAACGTAATTTGCCAGAGCCTAACCAGAGGAATTGTGCAAAACTGCCAAAGCTCGAGCTGCCCACATTCAGTGGAGAAATTTTAAAGTGGTACGACTACTGGGACCAATTTGAAGCAAGTGTACATTTAGCCACGAATAATGATGCACTTAAGATGGCCTATCTGATAGCATCTTTGAAAGGTCCAGCTTTAGAAGCAGTTGAAGGCCTCGGAGCAACAAATGAGAACTATGCTATAGCAGTGGAGACATTAAAGAACCGGTACGGCGACAAGCATCATTTAATTCATGCCCACTATAGTGTTTTGCACAAATTAGAATGTGCCAAAGAAACGCCTGGTGACTGCAGGCGAGTCCTCAACATTATTGAAAAAAATATAAGAGTTTTGCATTCGCTAGGTGAAGACACGACTAGCAATGGATTCCGGACAGTCTTGTTGAATAGTTTCCCAGAGAAAGTGTTTTTTCAACTGAGTATTGCTATCAGAAGAGATAGCACCGTCTCAGTCATACGTGACCAACTAGATAACATAATCACTGCGATGGAATCATCTCAAGCAAAGACAGATGAGGTATCAGATGCAACACCCACATGTTCTACTGAAGCTTTACACATACGCACACAGTCAAGAAGTAGTCTGAAAGAAAACTGGCCTAAAAGGGAGATAAGACCTGGACCATCACTAATCCCCAAGAGACCAATGAAGAGAAGCATTGCAGCCAAGACTGATAACAACGTGAAAAGAACACGTAGGTCATGCATATTTTGTGATGGCGTACATTATAATGACGAGTGCAGCACTGTTAGTAGTATAGAAGAAAGGATACAGAAGTTAGGCAACAAATGCTATAAGTGTTTCGAAGAAGGACACAGAAGTAAGCAGTGTTATAAAAAGACGATTTGCTATCACTGCACGGGACCCCATAACCGTGCCCTATGCCGTAAGAAGATATCAGGTATGGATACTATCTCTACTACAACTAAGATACCGATTATCACGTGTCATGGTCATAACTGCAGACCCTTCTTACAGACGGCAACGGCAAGGGTCCTGAGCAAGAATGAAAACCATCCTTGCAGAGTCCTCATGGATAGCGGCAGTCAAAGAAGCTATATAACTACTCGCCTAGCGAACCTGCTATCCATAAAACCTACTGGAGAAGACCTACTAATGATTTATACCTTTGGATCAGAAAAGCCTCTGGAAACCCTAAGCCTTTCAACAGACATTACTATAGAAACCAAAAGAGGGATACGAAAGCAGATACATGTCAATATTGTACCCAACATTACAAACAGAATTCCGGTGCCAAAGGTAAAATCATTAGACTTAGTAGATGTCATGGCTGATGATGGATCAAGGGGCCAGGAAATTGACGTTCTCATTGGTAATGATTACTACTTTTCATTCATCACTGGAAAAATGATTAAAATGGATGAAGAGTTGTATCTGGCTGATACAGAATTTGGCTGGATTTTATCAGGTCATGTGAACACAAGCGATGATAAAGATTCCCTTGCAGTGGTGACATATCATCAATCCGATCCAGGTTATTCATATTTTACTGATCCTGACCTTCCTCTACAAAATATGGATATCAAATTTTTGTGGACGTTAGAGAATATTGGCATAACAGACTCTGCAAAAACAACGCGAGAAGAAGAAGCTGTTCATCATTTTAATAACACTGTTCAATACCATGAAGGGAGGTACTTTGTAAAATGGCCATGGACACACCATACTTCAGACCTACAGACAAACTATGGCTTAGCGTATGGTAGACTGAAAGGTTTACTGCAGCGTTCGGACAGTGCTACTTTGCAAGAGTATGACGAAATACTAAAAGAACAATGTGATTCTGGAATTATCGAAATAATAGATCCACATGTTAAGGCCAATAATCAAACAAGACCACCGATTCATTATTTACCACATCATTTGGTAAAACAGGCCGGAAAGCGAGGACGTGTGGTATACGATGCATCTGCGAAGTTGAAGGACCAGCGAAGTTTGAACGAATGTATGTACAAAGGGCCATGTATGCTACAAGACTTGACGGCCTTATTATTGAACTTCAGAACAAATAAAATTGGAATAGTAGCAGACGTTGAAAAGGCCTTTCTACAAGTTGGGTTACAGTCTGAAGCTAGAGACGTGACTAGATTCTTATGGGTGAAAGATTTTACAAAACCACTTTCAGACGACAACCTTATTCACCTGAGATTCTGTCGCGTACCATTCGGCGTTATTTCTAGCCCATTTTTGCTCACAGCGACAATACGTTATCACTTGTCCAAGAAGAATGATGGTCTGTTGGAACGTATCGCAGACAGATGCTACGTGGATAATTTAGTTACGGGCGCAGACACTACACGTGAAGCTTATAAATTGTACACTGAAGCTAAGACTGCATTCCAAGAACTGTCAATGAACATCAGAGATTGGACGTCCAATGATAAATCTCTAATGAAAGAAATACCTGAAAAATATAGGGTCAAAGAATCAAAACAAGTAAAGGTATTGGGTTTGCTTTGGAATGTGGAAAAGGACTCGCTTCAGTTGAAACTCAAGGAGGATGTATTCAATGAGTCAACTATACTGAATGCCAACAAGAGGGAAGTTTTAAGAACTCTAGCCTCCATTTACGATCCTTGTGGTTTCGTATCTCCTTTGACAATGCCGGCTAAGCTTTTGCTTCAAGAACTATGGCGAAGAAAGTGTAAGTGGGAAACTGAACTACCTGAAGACCTTCTACATCAGTGGAAAGAGACAGTGTCAAATTTGAGTGACATTAAAAATATTGAATTGCCAAGGTATCTGGGTCATGATAAAGAAAAGAGAAACACGAAATTTGAGCTACACTGTTTCACAGACGCAAGCCAAAATTCTTATGCAGCTGTTGCGTATCTACGATGTGAAGATGCAAGTGGCATTCAAGTGACACTGCTGATGTCAAAGGCTCGTGTAGCCCCACTGAAGGATAAGGAAAATTTAAAGATACCAAGGTTAGAGTTGCTTGGTTATTTGATTGGTAATAGACTACTCACCTACTTAATGAAGACCATGGCACTCCCTAATGTGAAGAAATTTCTATGGACAGATAGTCTGGTAGTTCTCAATTGGATGGAATCCAGGAAATTATTGCCTCCATTTGTTACAAGAAGAGTGGAAGAAATAAAAGAGAACGCTGGGGTAGAACGGTGCTACATCAACACTGAATACAATCCTGCAGATGTTGCAACTAGACCAGAAACATGGATTGAGAAGAAGAATCTATGGTTACACGGACCAACATTCCTCACCGAAGACAAAGAAGCATGGCCGAGAAATATGCACCTAGAAGACCACATTATGTCAGTTTCAGCAGCGGCGGAGGGTCTGGATGAGGTACAGCCAGAAGTCCATAACAACCATGGACAAGATGAAGAAGTGGAGATGACACAGTTAGGAGTACATTTGAACTCTCAACTACAGCAAATCATAGACTTACAATCCAATCATTTCCCTGAAGAGCTAAAAGGCAAAGAAACACATCTGACTCGAAACTTAGGACTGTTTAAAGATGTTGACGGTATCCTCCGATGTAAAGGTCGTTTGATACATGCAGACTTGTCATATGAAACACAGCATCCGATCTTGTTACCGAAGGACTGCGATTTTACAAGGGAAATTATTAAAGATACACATGATAAAAATTATCATGTAGGCGTACCACATACACTAAGTATAATACGTCAGCGGTATTGGATACCTCAAGGCCGAGTACAAGTTCGAAAGGTTATACAGAAATGCTCACGATGTGTTAAACACGGCGGAGGCCCGTACCAGTTACCGAATACTCCTGCTCTACCAGCTGAACGAGTGAAATATTCAAATCCATTTACATACACAGGAGTAGACTACTTTGGACCAATGTATGTTAAAACGAATAACGGCAAGGAAAAGAGATGGGTTTGCTTGTTTACTTGTCTGGTAGTACGAGCCATCCACTTAGAGGTAGTACAAGATTTAACAGCCGAGGAATGCCTACTAGCACTCAGAAGATTCGTGGCTACTAGAGGAGCCCCTTCACACATTATGTCTGACAATGCGTTGCAGTTTAAACTACTGTCCGAAGTCTTGACAAGTAATTACTGTACGCAAAATAAGGTATCTTGGAAATTTATACCCCAATTAGCTCCGTGGCATGGCGGGGTGTACGAACGACTAGTATCCGTGGTAAAACACTGTTTAAAGAGGACCCTGGAGAAGCATCTACTTGGCGATAACCAACTGTTGACTGTCCTGAAGGAAGTAGAAGCAGTAGCCAACACAAGACCTCTTACTTATGTAGGAGCAGACGTGGACTACGTTTTAACGCCGGCTGACTTCCTATCTCTGGGTAAATGTCTAGAGTTAAATCCTTCGACTGATCAGAAGAACCCCCCTGGCACCATCACAAAGGAAACACTTATTGAAGGATGGAGAAGAGGGCTGAAAGTGATGAAAGAGTTTAAGAACATGTTTGTTGGACAATACCTACTTAACCTTAGAGAAAGGTATCAACACTCTCCCAAACAGCCCCGAGTAAAGTCACACGACGTACCACGTATAGGCGATGTAGTGCAAATAAAAGGTGACCAAAAAAACCGAGATCAATGGAGAGTGGGTAAGATATCCGAATTGATCAAAGGACCAGACGGGGAAATAAGGGTGGCGAAGGTCAGAGTTGGAAATGCTAATTTCATCCGCTCTATTGGTCATCTCTATCCATTAGAAGCTGAGGTTGTGCAGGAAAACAGAAGCGCACCAAATGAGGTATATGAAGTATCTAATGAAACCGATAGAGTGGAGCTTGATCAAATACCTGCCTGCTCACCTAAGGATCAAGTAACCATGGATGTAGAACAACTTGGAGAAGGCCAAATAGATGTTTCTGAAGAGGAACTGCTGGTGGATATAAATCCGGTGGAATTAGTTCCAGGCTCTGAAATTCCACCACAGGTCAATGACGAGGGTGGGAGAATAAGGCGCTCTGCAGCCGTACGAGCCAGGGAGAAGATCGCCGAGTGGACCCAGCAGCTTTTCGCCATGCAGCAGTTACATGCTGTAAGTCTACTCGCCGCCGGGAGTGTCGCGAATGAACGCGATTAACAATTACTGGTGAGTTCCCTATACTGTTTCTGAACGCAACTTGGATTACTGGCAACACAGAGGGTATGAGGTAGGCAGGTAAAAAATAAGGAGAAAAAGAAGAAGGTGGGAAAAACAGGTGTGTGCGAAGCAGAGTTCAGGTGGTATCACGTTATCTGGTAAGTGCTTATAAAACCTTAAGTAAATGTAGTAATATAGAGATATAGATGAAAAGAACATTGCATTTATTTGGAGGTATGGGATGATCTAAGGGGAGGTGGAGGATCACCATGGGGCCTTCGGGCCCCAGCTACCGCTGTCGCTCCCGGCAACAGATATACCCGTCCAACGAGAGGATCCAACCACCTAGTGGCTCTCGGGTGTATTTACAGTGCCGGTAGCGCAAGCGGTGAGTCAAACGTTCATTGTAGTATGTGTAATTACACTTATATATTGCTATATCTCTATATTATCACGCATGAGACTTTGTCGCATATGGGTAATTAAAATTACATTGAACCAAGGCGATCCGACATTAAGGCTATAATGTTGGATATGTGATTGTAGCGACACAACTCTCATTTATATAAGAACAAAACCCAAGTCAAACATATCTATACACGCAACTCTCATTTATATAAGAACAAAAACCCAAGTCAAAAATATCTATACAGTCAAGGGCATTCATTAGATCCAGTTAGGTAGGTCCAACTTCGAGAAAGAGATTACTTGCCGAATCCGACTCGGCTGGGCAGCGTTCAGGAAACTTTGCAGTGTCTTTTCGTCCAAATGACTGAAGTGTTTGAAGCCAAAAATCTTTGACTAGTGTGTGTTGCCAGTGATGACATACGGATCTGAGACATGGGCGCTAACGATGGGCCTCATGAGGAAGCTCAAAGTCACTCAGAGGGTTATGGAGAGGGCTATGCTTGGGTTTTCTCTGTGGGATAGAATCAAAAATGATGATATCCGCAGTAAAACTAAGGTTACCGACATAGCGCGAAGAACTGCGAAACTGAAGTGGCAGTGGGCGGGGCACATTGCTCGCAGGACCGATGGCCGATGGGGTCAAAAAGATCTCGAATGGCGTACGTGGACCAGGAGACGAGCTGTCGGTAGGACTCCAACATAATTATTGTGCTTCTGAAGCCACAATTCATAACATAGTGGTTTTTATGACCTAGGAAATACTAGCCCATAAAATTGAAAACGTGATCTTTTATATCCTACTAATATTATAAATGCGAAAGTTTGTGAGGATGGATGGATGTGACGATGTGAGTGTATATGTTTGTTCCTTCTTCACGCTGAAACGACTGGACGGATTTGGATAAAATTTGGAACGGAGATAGCTGGTACCGTGGTACCCTAGATTAACACATAGGCTACTTTTTATCCCGGAAAATTGCATAGTTCCCGAGGGATAGCGGTAAACATGTCAAATGTCGTAGCTGCCTAGAGTGGCAACGTAAATAATTATTGCAGAATAATAATATAACAAAACCGTTCTCAGAGACGTCAGTTAATATTATGATTATTAAAACTTAATCGACCTCTCTCAGTGTGAAAGTTAACTTTGATTACCCTGTCGGTTTGTTTTGACTGACTGGAAATTTAGAACTGTTTTACCATGTTTCCGGACCAAGTTCAAGTTTGAAGTAATCATCCCTGCCGCACTCAGAGTCCTTTATTATGTTAATTGGCGTTTTGAAGCTGGTCGCCATTTTGGAATCTTCAGTTTTTGGACCGATTGTCTTTAAAATCGATATCTGAGGGTCCGCATGGGCCCCAAACACGAATCCGTTATCAAAAATGGAAATGGGCCACAATTTTTATGTTTAGTTTTACGACAGAAGTGCTTTCAAAATCAATATCTGAGGGTCGGATCGGAGTGGTCTCCAAAGTTGAATTTGTTGTCAGAATTTGGAAAAATAGGCGTAAAGTAGAGAATTTTTAGATACTATATACCTACTTCAACGATTAATTTCTAAATTGGAATTTTTCTGTGGATGTAGAAAAGCGAACGCCTAATTACACTTGACCGTTTTATTAGAATCATATTTGGCATACACACAACAGCTTACACAAAATTCATCACAATCGAGTCAATAGTACATACCTACAGGAATTAGACATTTCAACACTTAAATCCGACTCACGCTTGACGTTTTTTTGACAAAAAAAGCTTTCTCAGCCTACACACAACCAGCTCACAATAATCTTCATTAAGTATGTATAACACGATACATTACTAACTTACGTTGAAAATTTTACTTTATAGTTGAATATTGGTTTAATAGGGAATATTCATGAATTTTTTATTACTTATAATGATCAATTGCATCTCTATAACACAGAAAAAAATATAAACAGGCTTGAAAATATTCAAATTATTTTTTAAAGTAAAAATTTAAAACATCGAATAAATTTGCGCCGTTCAAAACGCCGCCATTGAGCGCGCACTTTTGATGTTATTTGTCATATCCCGTGTTTGTCTACGCTAATATTATTAAGGAAAAATGAGTATTTTTTGTATTTTTGTATGTTTGTTATAGATTCACTCAAAAACTACTGGACCTATTTTAATAATTCTTTCGCCATTGGAATGCTACATTATCCCCGAGTAACATAGGCTATAGAATATTTTCAAAAAGTTAGGGATCCGTAAGAAAACTTCGATAATGTCACCCAAGGTGTGAAAAAAAATCCAAAATAATCCTTATATTGCGTACGGCTGCAGAAACTGTTGACAATATAGCAAAGTGATGTACTACAGTTTTATAGGAGACATCATTGTCTACAAAAAAGTCCGCTATACTATATGTTTAACTATTACAGTTATGTCACAATAACTACTTTTTCAAAATCTAAATTTAGATTTATTTTAGTTTTAGTTAAATTAGTTTATTTTGTTATTTATATTTAAGTTGTATTTTAGGAGTTTTGTTAAATAAATATTTTATTCATTAAAAAAAAAAAATATATAATGTCACTCTATATAAATAACCAGTATAAAATGACCTCACGCTGCGTACATTTTGCTTAGAACCAGGTCTCTGCTAAAAATGGATATTATATTAGCTAGCCGAATTTGTAAGGAATCCTCGGTGCGCGAGTCAAACTCGTACTTGGCCAGTTTTTTTAGTATGCCCCGACACAAAAATATAGTTTTTGATATATATATTTTGTTAAATATCTACTCGTGCGAAGCCAGGCCGGGCGGCTAGTTTACTTCTTCATTCCTACGTGCACATGTCCAGTTTTAATTGCTAAACAGAATCAGATCACAGATTTTAAACAGTACAAAATTCACTTTAAAACTAACCTAAGTTCGGTAAAACTTTCTTTAAAACATTTCATATTCATATTGAGATTTTACGAAATTTTGATGATTGATGATGATGATGATTAATCATCTGAAATAAATTTCAGGTAAAGGAAGATACATCAAATATAGATTCACTAGAAATCACCTCAGGAAAACAGTTTTTAAACCAATTTTCTCACAAACAGTACGAATATCAACGCCGATAAATCCAATTTGTGACATTTGACGTCACACTTCGTTTTGACCAATGGTGACGCGTTTCGTAAGTTTGAATTTCCCAACCATATTTTTAATTTTTTATACAATTTTTTATGGGTTCAATACATAACTGAATAAAAAATATATCTTTTAATTATAATCGATAATAAAGATTCAAGAAAAAAATATTAAACACAATTTTGTTTTTTATGAATATTCCCTATTGTCACATAGGTTCACGTGACAGAATAAATAAATTGTTAACTAATTGCCTATTCTACGCAGACGATGTCGCGGGCAGAAGCTAGTTATTCAATAAAAATCTAAGTGTTATTTTTAACCACGTGTGTGATTTTACGCAATTAGATAAATTAGCGAAATCGAAAGAACGTTATTATTATAAACTACCTCTAGTAGCTCTTAATATGTTACAAACAAAATTCAGCATCGGACAAACGGTAACGTAATATTTACGAGAAAAGCCACATGAAAATCTTGTATGGTAGATATATAGCTGTGGAACAGAATCTAAAATAATAGGCTGAAAGGTAAAACAAATGACACGTCAATGACGTCACGATCAAAACGAAAAGGACAAAGCGATCATGACAGAACGGTACTCTTTTCGGTGATTGTCATAATTCAAAATAAGAAAACTTGTTAGTTTGTTGTATAGATATATTTGACTGTTAGATATGTGTAGATATTATTGCCCTTGACTGTATAGATATTGTTGGGTTTTGTTCTTATATAAATGAGAGTTGCGTGTATAGATATTTATGGCCTCCTAATTTGCCTACATATATTTGACTGGCATTGTACATTTATTTATGGCCATGTAAATGTCTAGATCTTTTTGACTAATTAAATGATCACATAATAATTGACCTGATTACTGTACAGATATTTCTGGCTAATCAACTGTACAGTTGTCTTTGACGCCTTGGGAATGTATATATATTTATGCCCTTGACTGTACATAGGTTTTTACCACTTTCGAGTTGTACTGGTCAAAGGTCAGGCTCTAAGACAGCTGACACGCCATCAGACGGTGGGCTACGACACGCCACACCACGCCACACCACGGCACACTACGACACGCCACACCAAGCCACAAAACGGCCTCTAGCCTCCGTTATCATCTCGTTAAAGACGCGACGTGTGTTCTGTCAGGTTCGAGTGCGAGGTGTGCCACTCCTGCTTCACGCGCCGCTGCTACTGGAAGAAGCACTTGCAGAAACAGCACGGCGTCGTCATACCGCCCGCCAGGAGTGGCCGCCAGAAGGTACCTACAGTAGCGTGCTGTGGGGTCGGCAGGGTAGGCAGCCGTAGGCAACAGGAGTGGCGCACCGTGATTTCAAATTGTTAATTTGCATATGTTGCCTACCCTGGTGACCTCCCACGCTCTAAGATGGTAGCATTGCCAGAATTACCATTGCGCATCATATATAGCGTAGGTAATCACGTAGTCGGTCAATAATAGTACATTATTGGCGGAAGAGTATTCATTAGAAGGCCGAGTGCACGCGAGGCATTACTACATAGTATAAAACAGTCGCTTTCCGCTGTCTGTCTATTTCTATGTATGCTTAGATCTTTAAAACTACGCAACGGATTTTGATGCAGTTTTTTAATAGAGTTATTCAAAAGGAAGGTTTATATGTATAATACATGCATAATATATCGTGCAAAGCAGGGGCGGGTCGCTAGTTTTATTATATAATATTATATGTATAGATCAGACAACTGCCGTTCCGTTGGAGTCCTTTTTGCCCCATTTTTTTTTTCATAATTTTAAATGTATACCTCTGACAGACGGACGGATGGACCATGAAGTGATCGTGTAAGGGTCCTCTTGAGGTACGGAACCCTAATAATTGGTTTGACGTCGACTTACCCGCATAAAATGAAATTTTCAGCTTAACTTCCAAGTCGGCGAAGACCTCATGGAGGCCAAGAAGGACTGGCCCGCGCTGCTGCAAGACAAGGAGCCAGCTGCGCCCGCGCCTCACGAGGCGTCGGGTCAGACGGACGCGAGAGACGCAATGTCATAGACTTAAGTGTTTGAGAACTGAGAAGGTTTAACATCATCTGCTAAACATTTCTCAAATGCATCGTTTGACAATCTTTCGTTTTCTACTAAAATATGGACGCTTCGGAACACTTATAAAACAAACATAACCTAACCTAATGTGAGCCACGCCTAAGGTTTTCGATTTTTAAAAAAGTTTACGGTTTATGAGATACTAGCTGTTGCCAGCGACTTCGTCTGCAAAGAATTGGTTTATCGCTATCCCGCGGAAACTACGCAATTTTCCGGGATAAAAAGTAGCCTATGTGCTATTCCAGACTTTTCTCTATCTATGTGCCGAATTTCATCCAGATCCTTTGGGCCGTTCTAGCGTGATTGAGTAACAAACAAACAAACATCCATCCATCCATCCATACTTTCGCATTTATAATATTAGTTAGATTAAAGGGCTGTCAGATGAAATGTTCTTATCATCACTCGCAGATAACCGAGTCAGCTAACCAGCGGCCAAGAAGGAAGAAATTTTCTTCCCAGATAACTGGTTTTTTAACGGGGAAGATTTTTTTCCTGCACGATAACCAAGTTACATAACCGGAACTGGTAAAACCAATGTAGGATGATTAATTTGGATTAAATTAGTTTTTCACGTCTCATGCTCAAAAAGTTCGACTTTATGCTGGATGTAGGCTGCATAAAATGGCATTTTATGCTCTTGTGCATAAAGTAAAATCTTCGTCTAAGACCAAGACAATCGGGTGCCAACAGCCACAAACAATCACTAAAACTTTACGACAGCATATTTTGTTTATTTTTTTAAGTTTTTTTTTTTATTATAATCTGCGGTCTATTAAACTGTTTAATTAGTACCTAAAACTAGGTAACAATAATTTGACAAGTTATTATTGGAACAAATAAGTAGGTACAAGAAAAATAAAACTTTTAAAAATATAAATCAACACCTGCCTACTCGAACCTTACCGCAATATCACGTTTAAAAAAAAAGAAAAAAAAAGTTAATTGGCGGGAACTCAGGCGGGAACGTCCTATTTTCTCTTAGTAGGATTTATGTTGCAATTTGTTACTGTTTTACGATTAATATTCAATAATTTCGTCAAGTGAAGTGGAAATAACACTGACTCCTAACACAGTCAATTTGCCAGGAAAAACCATTAAATAGGTATATCGAATTGTTCCAATGTCACATTTAATTTTAATTATTTTTTTTGCAATGTTTTTGGTTTGTTTCTTCGCAATCTAAGTGAAAAGCAGAGTGTATAACTCGTTCATAAAACCCATTTTCCCCTCGACGTGTCTATCCACCCTCGCCGTACCGGCTCGGGTGGCTATATGAACGTCTCGGGTAAAATGGCTTGTTTTATGCTCTTGTTGTACAATCTACTATTAGGCCCTGGAGCCACCCCTAAGCCACGGACATGTTTGTTTTAATTTAGAAATAGTCTTTACCTTATAGTTATGTACGGGGAACAAATCTTTCCCGTTAAAAAACCAGTTATCTGAGAAGAAAATTTCTTCCTTCTTGGCTACTGGTTAGCCAACTTGGTTATCTGCGAGGAACAAAGGGACATGTTTGTCAAACGATACATTTGTCAAACTTTTGTCGGTCGGGTAAGGCATGGCTTAGACGGACAATATTATCGTGATATTAGTTTGATAGGATCGTGGATTGCAAAACAACTGGTTTCGCTGCGATACGCGTCAGTATTTCGTTATGGATCGAATTATGCATGGATCACACGTTAATAAATAAATAAATAAATATTAGGGAACAAATTCACACAAATTGACCTAGTCCCAAAGTAAGCGGTAGTAAGGCTTGTGTTATGGCTACTAGGCAACGATATACATACTTATATAGAGAAATACATACTTATATAGATAGAAAACATCCATAACTCAGGAACAAATATTCGTGCTCATCACACAAATATATGCCCTTACCAGGATTCGAACCAATTGACAACATTTCATTTTTATAACACCTGAAAATGTATATATGGTTCGAAAGCATTTTGCCTCCTGATCACTGCAATATGTTTATATAATTTTAATATCGCTTATTATAAAAAATAATAATTAATTAAAATTATGTCCTAATTTTACCAAAACTACCACAGGATAGGTGAAACACCTTTGCCTTTTTCACGAGAAAAAATAAGCGACCATAATTTTGGATATGACAACTTCAAAGTACAAGGGGGGCAACTCTGAAATTCTATTTTTGAAGTTCGTTGAATACCTTCTCTCTCACTATCAAGTTATTGACTATATTAGTATGAGCGGAACAGCACGAAGCGAACCTCGAAAATCGAATATCGGAGAATAAGGCCTGACATTGACAATTTGAAATTGACGTCAGATTTTTTTTTATACAGAAAAGACAAAAGGATAAGTGTCAATTCTGTGATAGTATCGGAGTTACGCCCTTTTAGAATAAGCAAAAATTAATAAATTAATTATAAATTAAATACAAACCCTAGCGAAAAAATTAAACTGTCAGCATGTTCATCTTTTCAAACAGAATACAGAGAACCATTAAAATTATAGGCTCAGAAATATGAAATGTTGTCAATTCGAACCCAGGACGCTTGCTTCGTAGGCAGGGTCACTACCAACTAGGCCAACCGCGTCCTTAATATACATACATACTTAAATGCACACGTCTTTATCGCTTACAGGGTAGACAGAGCGGTAAGACCCAAAGGCCACGATTAGCACGATTGTGGGCGCATAGGTGGAAATGGAAAGGGGAATCAAAATAGTGATGGGTTGCTAGTCGCATCGCCTATGACATGATTCCTAAGATTTTGACTCTATCCCTGGATGGGCTCTTACCATCTGCGCGGGAAGAGAAGCAACTGGTACATTCTATGTTTTTTCTTTCCTCCCACTAGTGGTGGCAATAACGGCTGTTTTGCAATAATGAATAACAGTGTTGTGTTATTCTTAAATAGCTGTTATTGTAAACTGTTGTCTGTTATCCTGTTATATTGCTGTTTTACAAAACGATAATGAACTTACTAAATAATTGTTATACTTATTTCGTTACGTTACCAATGTTACGATACAACGCGCGCGATCGCAGCGTAATAAAAATGTACGGGAACAAAAGCAAAACAACGCTCTGTTACCTTGTTTGTTATTGTACTGACTGACAACAAACAGCAACAGCTAATAACAACGTTGACAACAGACAACGAATAATGATAACAGGATAGTTGACGATTCGATAATGTGTTGTTTGTTGCGTGCAAATAATGCATTACGTTATCTGCTGTTGTAATAACGACCACCACTACCTCCCACACCAGCATGGAAGTACACGCTAATATTGACCGTCCATCCCATGCGAGAGAGCGAGGAGGTGGGATACGCTCAGAACAGTGGATATTTTGATTTCGTTTAACCCTTTATGTCTGAAGTGTTAAACGAAATCTGTAAACATACATACATACCGTAAACCGTAATGCGAATAGGAAGGCAAACGAGCAAGTGGGTCACCTGATGGTAAGCGATCACCACTGCCCATAGACACCCGCAACCCCGGAGGGATTGCAGATGCGTTGCCAACCTAGAGGGCACCGCCTCTTGTGCCCGTAATTTCCCCGGCTGTCTTACTCTCCACACCGGAACACAGCAGTGCAAGCACTGCTGCTTAGCGGCAGGATTAGCGAGTAAGATGGTGGTAGCTATCCGGACGGACCTTGCACAAGGCCCTACCACCCGCAAAAGTTCGCAGCTAAAGGGGTGGCCTGAGGGCCAACCCCCCGCACCTAAACCTAAATTAATCCAAATTAATCATCCTACATTGATATGACCAGTGCCGGTTACGTAACTTGGTTACGTAACTTGGTTATGTTCGGGGAACAAGCTGTACTTTTATTATTAAAATTACTTTTAATCTACTTACATATAACATATCTATATGAGTTGTTGAATCTGTTATTCTTGTTATACTTCAATATATGTAAATAAGTAAATACTTAAGAGCGTGCATCCCTACTGAGCTGGCAACGTCGCATTTTTGGTGATTTTTTGCGATTATTTCACAGAAAATGAATGAAAGTTTCAAATGTCCGTCTGTAGTGCACTTCGTTTTGAGTGTATTAATGTGTCTAACGCAGTAATTGATCGTGATGGACTTTTATTTTCTTATTAAACGAGATATAGTATTTTACCCGTTTAATACGAAAATAAAAGTCCATCACGATTAATCATTGCATTGGACACATTAATACACTCAAAACGAAGTGCACTACAGACGGACATTTGAAACTTTCATTCAATTTCTGTGAAATAATCGCAAAAAATCACCAAAAATGCGACGTTGCCAGTTCAGTAGGGATGCACCCTCTTAAATATATAAGTATGGGGGGTTACCATGAAATCTTAATGCGATTCAGTTTAGGTTCGCTCGCTGTCAGGTCCATACTAAAAATGACAGCTAAAACCTGAACTGAGTGGGAATTGAATCCCATAAAGACGTCATGGTAAGGCCCGAGGTAATTCTAAACAAAGCGAAGCTACATTTGCCAAGCGATTTCTGTCTGTGACCAAGAATGTAGTGCATGTATAAAATGTATGCCAAATTTATCAAGGGACGCAAATTTGTAATTGTATTTAATTATTGTTAAAGTTATATCGATACGTGGAATAAATTTTACCATATTATTTTCAATTTGTTTCTTTCCATTTGATTTACCTAACGTCGCCATCAGCATCGAAATGTTGGTGCTCAAAATATTTGAACACGCCCACAGTCGCGTTCCATATATTTGACTACTGCCTTCAAATGCTGTAAATTAGGTTACTTTCTAAAGCCTACTCCTCTTAAACGGCTGAGCAAAAAAAAATTGAAAAAATATATATGAATTATCAACTCTTATACAACATTTGCAACGTATGTCGTTTAGGTATCGCCGAAAGTTCGGTATTTAAATAAAGTTACCGAATGGTGTTTTTGGCATGCATTCCCTACTGCTCAACGTAGTAGGTATTTGTAAATCAATAGACTTTCTCATCACGAACAACAACAAAAACACCGAAAATTTGCAAGTGTGTGATTTTCTTTACTTCTCACACGTAAAAAAAAAGACAAAGACAACATTTTGAAGGCACTAGTCACATTAAGAATAAGTGAGTTTATGGCTGTTCCAACACTCTTTTTAGTTTTTGAAAGCAAACCACTCAAAAATGAGGGTATAGATCTGGGTAATACCTTACTAATAAATTACGACCGTATGTGAGGCATTCCAGCTGTCATTAATTGACTGGGGGCGGTGAAGAGGTTTACAGAGCTGAAACAGACCCTTAGTGTAAGGGTATCAAAACAACTGAACGTAGTACAATCCGTGTATTATAGTATAGTCTGTTACTCGGCGCGCAGACAGCGGTCGGAGCAGCGCTTGAGGCAGTCGGCGTCGTTGCGGCAGAGCGCGCGGCAGCTGGCCTGGCAGCGCGTCACGGTGCGCACGTTGCTGCGCGCGAGCTTCTCGTCGAACATTATGCTGCAACACGCAACGCAACGTTACATCTAAGGTTAGGTGTCGGTGTCGGATCTGCGCTCTTTTTAATTCCTAGATGATGCCTATCTCATTTAAAGTAAATGTATGTATGTATGTATGTATGTATAACTCTTTATTGTACATAAAACACATGAAAAAGGTAAATACAGGACAACACAAATGTACAAAGGCGAACTTATCCCTACAAGGGATTTCTTCCAGTAAATTGTATTTTCTTGTCATTTTATAATAAACAACAAGAGTGACCCAAGACTTATTGTCTATGGACGACTCAAGGCTCACTGTTTATAGTCGACGCGACGCTAGGTTCAATGTCTATGGCCGACCCAAGGCTCAATATCACTTTGTTCCTCACAGATAACAAAGTTATCTAACCAGCAGCCAAGAAGGAAGAAATTTTCTTCCCAGATAACTGGTTTTTTAACGGGAAAGATTTTTTCCTGCACGATAACCAATTGACATAACCGGCACAACATGTTTTTTTTTAATTTAGAAATAGTCTCTATTTTACCTTATAGTTGTGTACGGGGAATAAAAAACCAGTTATCTGGGAAGAAAATGTCTTCCTTCTTGGCTGCTGGTTAGATAACTTTGTTATCTGTGAGGAACAAAGGTCAATATGGTCGACGGACGCAAGGCTCAACAACTAATGTCTACGACCGAAACAACGTTCGTTGTCAATAATCGGTACAAGACTTCATTGTCTACTGTCAAAAGGGCTTATTGTATGGTCGATTCAAAACTCACTGACTGTAGTCGACACAAGGCTCATTGTCTATGGTCGACACAAGCCCCACTGTCAATGGTAGAGACTAGGCTCAAGGTGTATGTTTCAGCGAGAGTTTTTAATGATTCACGGTTAAGTTCATTCGAAATATTATAAACGGGATGTGAACCGCGATTACCTTTATTGAGCACCCGATATTTCGATACAGTTGCATGCATCAAGATCACGGGTAGACTGAAGAAATTGCGGGTGGATGTTATTGTTGGGTAGACCGAGCTCTGTCTACCCTCATTCTTGCGCGTCGACTGCGTGCACTCTCGTTACCACTGGAACCGTTCTCACTCGAAACTCGATTCAAACACACCACACTCACAGTGTCACTTCGCCCACCCGAAATTGATTTTGGACGAGAATTATATAAGGAAATCACCGGATTCCAGATATTCGACAATTTAAATCCATCCTCACGATTAAAATTTTTATGTTTATGGATTTCAACCGCTTCCCTCACCAGTCTCGGTATATAGTGGCGTTCTGTCGAAATGATCTTAAGGCTGTGCAGCTCAATCCAGTGATTTGTTCCCGACTCGGATCGGGTGCTCAATAAAGGTAATCGCGGTTCACATCCCGTTTATAATATTTCGTATGTTTCAGCGAGTTCATTTCAATGACCCGCGGAGCTCCCTAACTTCAAAAAGGAGTACCGTCAAGGGGGTTTTAGTAGGTAAATATCCTACGTAACCCAGCGCTTTTCCCTCGATGGCGAAGGGCATCTTAAAGAAGATTTCCCCATCGGAAAAAAGGCTCAATGTCTATATCTATACATATATATGTTAGACTAGCTTCTGCTAAAATTGGCAATTGACATGTTTATCGCTATCCCGCGGGAACTACGCAATTTCCCGGGATAAAAAGTAGCCTATACTGTAATCCAGGGTACCAGCTATCTCCGTTCCAAATTTTATCCAAATCCGTCCAGTCGTTTTAGTGTGAAGAAGGAACAAACATACACACTCACATCGTCACATCCATCCATCCTCATAAACTTTCGCATTTATAATATTAGTAGGATACAACACTCGCCTGTCTATGAACGGCACGCTGGTGCAAGTGGAGGCGTCGCAGTGCAGCACGGGCGGCGCGACGGCGGCCAGCAGCGAGTTGTCCTCCCCCACCACGTACGGGATGTGGTCTATGTACACGTTGTCGAAGAGGCACATGCGCTTCATGTACTCTTCCGAGTGGGTGAACATTGTGGGAGGGGTGCCTGGGGGATAGATTGTGAGATTTATAATGATGATGATGATGATTATAATTCGAGTGGTGCTAATAACAACGATGACTATGGAGATGATGATACAATACAAATACTCTTTATTTAACACCACAAATCAGTACAAAACAATACAGAAACA
Source organism: Pandemis heparana (assembly GCA_963854515.1). Taxonomy (NCBI): domain Eukaryota; kingdom Metazoa; phylum Arthropoda; class Insecta; order Lepidoptera; family Tortricidae; genus Pandemis; species Pandemis heparana. The sequence continues at coordinate 3,665,053 of OY978032.1, forward strand.
AAGAAAAAAAAGTATACAATAGGCGGTCTTATCGCTTATGATGCTAATAATGACGAAGTTGGTGAAAATGATAAACCGACTATAGGCTTCTACTTTACTACCACTTTGCTAACTTAGCAATCGTTTGTCCTTATTTGTGAAAGGTAAATGTCAAAGTGACAGATAAGATAAGGTCAAACGATTGCTAAGTTAGCAGGAGCCTACAGAGCCTTTATAAATATGCACAAGACAATAAAGTTGTATTTTGCGATGACAGCGAAAATGATTACGGAGAAGATGATAATAATATAATAATAGATGGTGATGCAGCTGATGATGATTCTAATGTTAATTATGACGATGCAGCTCTACCAACCGACGGCATAGTATCTCGTGTTGCATGTGTGCTCCTGTATGAGCTCGGAGCGGTTGCTGAACCAGCCCACCAGCCAGCGCAGGTCTTCGAACTTAGTGATCTCGTCGTTGATGACCTTGCGCGTCAGTCGGAGGTACTCAACGTCGGCTTCTATCACCGACTCGTCCTTGTCTTCACCGTAACTGCCAAAGCAACAGAAGTACAATGAAGATCTTTAGGAAGTAGGCGAAGTAGTTGACAGTGGGAACGATTTGCGACGAGGCATCAAAACCATGATTAGAAGGTTTTGTAAATAAGTTACCAATGGCTCTTTGGCATGACTTTTTTAAACTACCAGCGCACAGGAAAGATCATCATTTAACCAAGAATAATGCGCCGCAAGAAACTTGGCAGAAGATTTTTTTTTCTGAAATTTCTACGAACTGAAAACCACATACATAAATCACGTCTTTGTCCCTTATGGGCTTATGGGGTAGACAGAGCCTAAGTTAAACCTAAAAGGCCAAGTTTAGCATGATGGTGGGCTTATGATGGAAAGGGGAATCAAAGTAGTGATGGGCTGCTGAAAAGGGCTCGTCCAGAAATCATGTGATCGTTTATTGCTGTTTTTTTATTAACTAACTTAATTCATACTAAGTCCGGGGGGGAGGGCTTTAGCGTTATAATCACCAAATATCACCAAAGTTGGGGGTCAAAAGTAGGGCAAATATGATCAATTTCTGGACGAGCCCAAACCAGCTAGGACAATAATGTTTTCTTATATCCAGCTGTCAAACTTTGTATTCTCCTCAGATCGCATTCCTCAACTGATTCATATGAAGTTTGTTAACAGTAGGCTTATTGTCTAACTCGCTCGCGATCGCCATCGTGTTCATTTTGACAGTTCATGTATGGGCTGACAATTGGCATCGAAATCAGCTAGCTGTTATAATCATACAAGAACTGTCCAAATGAACACGATGGCGATTGCGAGCAAGTTAGACAATAAGCCTACTGGTTCAGAATGCTAAGTGATTTTACTTGCGGTACTGCATCTTGAGGATGGCCTCGGACATGTGGATGCGGAAGATGACGCCTGGCCGCAGGTGCGCCTGGTACAAGTCCTTCGGCATCTCCACGAACGTCGACTCCCAGTCCTGCACGATATAGCTTTACAAAGCGGCTTGCTAGGGTGGTAGGACAATATCAAAACCAGCAGGCTTATTGCGAACTCGCTCGCAATCGCCATCGTGATCAATTTGACAGTTCTTGTATGAATGTGACAGCTAGCTGATTCTGATGCCAATTGTCAGCCCATGCATGAACTGTCAAAATGAAGACGATGGTGATTGGTGATTGGTGATCGCGAGCGAGTTACGCAATAAGCCTGCAGTATGCTTAGTGTAATTTTTCGATAGCAAAATACGTCTCGATAACGTTTGCGTTAAACTGTCAAATACTATGAGAAATTTTAGTTGCCATCTCGATCCGCAAGTGGCGCTGCCAATTATTCCATAGTAATTGAGACGTTTACGTGAACGCGTTCGAGACGTTTTTATATGCGAAAACTTACACTAGAGGCTCTGTATGCTTAGTATAAGTTTTCGATAGCAACACACGTCCTAATCACGTTTGCGTTAAACTGTCAAATACTATGAGAACTGTTTGTTGCAGTTTCGTTCCGCTAGCCGCTAGTGGCGCTGTCAATCATCCCATAGTAATTGTGATGATTACGCGAACGCGTCCGATACATTTTTCGTGTCAAAAACTTACACTAGAAGGCTCTGACGACATATTATGCCAAAGCTACGTTGCATACGCAGTACTTAATCACGTGTACATACAACACTTGATCACTGATTACTGCCTTACCCCATTATTCATAAATGCTTTGTAGGCTTCTGCTAACTTAGCAGTCGTTTGTCCTTATCTGTCACTAAGATTTACCTTTCACAGATAAGGACAAACGATTGTTAAGTTAGCATTAGCAGCCTTACAGCGTTTATGAATAAGGGGGTTAGTCGTGACGAGACCACCTAAATATTGTATACTTTGTTCTTTGTTTCTGTATTGTTTTGTACTGATATGTGGTGTTCAATAAATAGTATTTGTATTGTATTGTTGTATTCCCAACAAACAATTAAGCGTTGGTTGCAGCTCATTTTAAATCTTAGAGTGCTACTAATGATATACAATGGATTCCATTGTCACTAAAGGTGATACAAAAGAGTTACGAAAAACTTTTAGCTCCTTAGGTTGTATTAGAACTGTTAATGACGAAGCAGTATTTTCTTTACAGTTAGTGTAGTGGCAGTGGCTGCTTATATACTTAAACGTTAAAGCTTGTTTCGGCCTGCAACGTCAAAAGCTCTTTAAAGATCTTCATAAACTCCCTGTAATTCTTATTGCTGTAAATCTGATATACTGGAGTTGCTTATATACCATAAGGCTGTATATCAACTTTAGTGAAGTTATTGGTTCTGCAACAGAGTTAATTGAGAGTCTTGTACATACTGTGGTCCTATATGGTTAGATATACCTTGGTAGGAGGGTCGTAGGTGTCGTACAGGGCTTTGATCTTCTTGGACTTGCGCCGGCGCTTCTGGCGCGAGTCAAGGTCGCCCGCGCGGCGCGCCACCGGCACGTCGCTCGTCGCTGTCGCGTTCTTCAGCTGTTCCATCAAACATCATTACTATCATCCGTACTATCTACCTCATTGCACAGCGAATTGTTCTTTTCTCTTTTTCTCTGAGTGAATTCACAAGGATAACGCTTTTTGTATTATGTTACATTTTATAAAATGTCGTTCGATTGGTTTTTGTAAAATTAATTAGTTAAGTAGATGTAGGTTATTAAGATTCTATCGCATTAGGTTAAGAAAAAACCTTAATTGTAGAATAGTCATGGAAATAAATTAATAAATAAATCATCAGTTGAAAGACGTCCACTGAACAGAGGCCTTCCCCAAAGAGCGCCCAAAGATCGGTCTTGCGAATAAATAATTCGTCACGCAGCGGACTCCCGAGAAAAACGTTCAAAGAGTAAATCCCTACTAATATTGTCTTGTCTTCTCTGTGCATGTGTGTATTTGTGTATGTCACCATCTCACCATCGCTCAGATCTCTTAGGGTGTACACAAATAATATTGTTGTTTTTTAGTAAGTTTCTGTTTGTTTTTGGTTGCCCTGAAAACCAGCGTCAGACATAGGTGCCTTTGTCTGACACATGCTGAGCGGCAACCTTTTTGGTGTGTGTTTTCATTTTATGGTTATTTTTGTACGGCTTTTGTTTTTATATTGCACCAAATAAAACTTTTTCTTTCTTTTTCTTTCTTTCTATTATAAATGCGAATGTGACTGTCTGTCTGTTACCTTTTCACGCTAAAACCGCTGGCCCGATTTAGTTTAGTTTAGAAGGGCATAGGATAGTTTTTATCCCGGAAAATTGCGTAGTTCCCGCGGGATAGCAATCTGCGCAGACGGAGTCGCGGGCAATAGCTACTTTTATAATATAATCTTAGGAGTCATGTTAAAAGCGATGCGGCTAGCAACCCATCCCTATTTTGATTCCCCTTTCCATCTATACGTCCGCAATCATGCTGATGGCCTTTAGGTCTTGTTACCTTAGGATCTGTCTGCCCCATAAGGGATAAAGACGTGATTTATGTGTTTAGTAAATTTTATTGATATTATTTATGTTAGCTGCGGTGCATTTCGCGTCACGGGTGAAAACGAAATTAAAAGGTTTCAATTTTGTTAATTTTCATGGCTTTCCGTTTATCTGATTGTGTTTGTTATTCAGAGCTAAATGAACCTTATCAGTAACCCCTTCGATCAGCATCATAAAATACAGCATGTTAAACCGAGGAAGTGCGTGTCGAGCGATATTATTAGGAAGTAGGGTTTTGTGGCGTTACCTCTTCTTCCGGCGGGGGCGTGGACCCGTGCCGGCCGCGGCGACTCTGCTTGCGGCCGCGTTTCCGCTGCAAACCACAAATAATCAGTTCGGCTCAGGGACCGGAATCGGTATTTTTAAAAACACCTAGATATTTTATAGACCTAATTCAATAACAAAGAACGAAATAGAACGCAATGATACCGGTATTTTTGTATGAAGAAATACCGGTATCCGGTCCCTGGTTCGATTATCATATTTCAAGGCCTTGGTTAACGACCCAATTTTGGTCGAGTTGGCGTGCGTTTCGCAGACGTCTGCCACAGCCTTGGGGAAGGGGATCGCTGAGTTGTTCTCTAAGCTTATATTTTTAAACGAGCAATTCTTTTATTTTTATGTTCGTGAGTTTAGGGACCACATACTTATTTTTTCTTAACATCTGTATGCCTAGTTAAATTTTTGATGGTTAACCCAATCGCTTGATGCGTGCCAAGTCCTATTCAGCGTAAGGGACACTGTTATGCAGCCATAAAGCTCTGTCCCTTACGCTGAATAAAACTTGGCACGCATTAGCGATTGTGGTAACCTGATAGACCACTTTATTTAGCTAACCTGGGCGCTGGGTTGTGTAGGATTTTACTCACTAAAACCCACTCAATGGCCCATTAAAGTTATGTAGCTCTGCTACCGGATTGAACTCGCCAGAACCCTCACACTTTGCAGGAGCTGCTCTTCTTTTTCCTTTGTTCCTCGCAGATAACCAAGTTAGCTAACCAGCAGCCAAGAAGGAAGAAATTTTCTTCCCAGATAACTGGTTTTTTAACGGGAAAGATTCGTTCTCCGTACATAACTATGTTACATAACCAGGATATTCTAAGGTAAAATAAATCTAGGAAGAAATGTCTTCCTTCTTGGTTGCTGGTTAGCTAACTTTACCTCTATTATCTGCGAGAATGATGTTCTTTTACGACGTCTCAGGTCAATGTACTCCTTAGGGCCAAAACAAAATACATACGAAGTCTCTTAAAATTGTTACCTAGTACAGTAAGTAATAGTACTAAAGTATTTCAGCAGGTTCTGGTTAGGTGGTTTTGTTTCTGTATTTGTTTGTAAGTACTGATTTGTGGTGTTCAATAAAGAGTATTTGTATTTTGTATTGTTTTCATTTAAGTAAACTGTTTGATTTAACTTAGTCCCGCCTAAGCGGTACACTTTGAACATTGATTAATGTGTGGAAACATTTGTCGACTATGATTAAAAGAATCCGGACAGACATTTACAGTTGTAGGGATATTTAAGTGTAACTAATTCAACAACTTACTTACCTGAAATATTTCGGAACTATTGTAAGAAACCTTTGTACACTAAATAGGTAAGGGGACAGTACAATTAAAACACATCAACACAATGCCAAGCAATTTATTCCTCATCACTCTTCGACATCCTTGGGCTCAGTGATGGAATCCACGAACACCACAGAGTTACACTCGGACGCGTCACATTGCAACATCGGCGGCACTTCCACAGGGCTCACCGAATACTCGTCCCCGATCACGTAAGGGTTCCCATCGATCCACAGAGAATCAAACAGACAATATATATGCACTTTAATAGTCATATAACTGATGAATTTGTATATGCGGCCGCCGCATTCACCGAGGTGCTCCTTGATAGATTTATCTGTCTTATACATAAGAAGCAAGTTATGGAACTTTGTAATCTCATCCATGACGACTTTTTTAATTAAATTCGTGTAGATTATGTCCGCTTCGATATGCCTCTCTGGGTCTTCGTACATGCGCTGCTTGATCCTCAAGATAGCGTCTGACATGCGTACTCTGAAGATGACTCCTGGGTTCATCTGTTCTGGGAGGATGGAGGGACGTTTGGTGGTGGACGTGAACTCCAGGACGCGATCCTTGACTGGTTCAGGGTAGAGGTAGTGGTGGGGCCTCTCCCGCAGTTTCGGGCCATTCAGGCTGCTGAAGGTGCGAGATCTCTGCGTACAAACAATCCGGTCAGTTCCTGTTCTTGAGACACTACACTTTGGAGTTTTCCACTAATAAATCTTCGGGAATTTTGATTTTACACTGATCAAGGCGCGAAAACGATTACAGTCGCGAACCAGGATTGTTTAGCCAGTTACCAATGTTTGTGACTTGGCCGTGTAATGCAAATCAAATAGCTGTGAGCTATAGACCGACCGCTTGAAATGAGTCTTCGCCCGCGCGGCACAGATCGCGGAGTAGGACGACACAGGGGACCGAGAGAGGTGCGGGTGGGTAGTGCGCCTGCCGCCCGCCATCTCTCGGCCCCCTTTGTCGTCCCGCCCCGCGCCCCTGCACCGCGCGGGCGAGGACTCATTTAAGCGGTTCGATATATAGTGAGCAACACGAACACGGCTAATTTGTGAACAATGGCTAGATTTGGACGTGTAACACGCGACGCGATATTGTCTTTTTTGCGGGTAAGTAGTTATTTAATTTAGAGCCTTTAGTTTGGCACGCATAAAGTAACAATCACCGTGGGAAAAAACGTCGTCGAATATGAACCGGGCGAGCCAGTAAGTTTTATTATTTATTAAGTAAATATCCTGTGACACTCCGAAAATTAAAACTAAACGAAACATTATAAACTAAGATTCAGCCTTTAAATTTCATTGGTTTGGCATCTCAGCTGCACATATACATTGACTTGAACATTTTAAGCACGCTCTCACATAATCCTCCTTTTTGGGGAGACTATGGCGGTAAATCAATTAAAACATACCTTGGCTCGTCGCCTGAGGCGGTTGTGTTCTGGTGCATCATCAGGCGTTCCCTCGAGCTTGGAGAAGTCGTAGCCGGTCCAGGGGTCAAAGGAAGGGGGGGCGAGCTCAGGCTGTTCCTGGAGGGTTAAAGGTTAGGGTTGAGAGAAGACCAGGGGCCTCACCATGACGTCTTAGTGCGATTCAGTTTAGGTTCGGTCGCTGTCAGATTCCTACTAAAAGTGACAGCTAAAACTTGAACTGAGTCGGAATTATGACGTCATGGTAAAGCCCCAGGGGTCGTTGACACCAGAAGTCCGGTGAGTAATTAATTTTAATAATTCAAATTCTACCTTCAAATGAGGAGATTTCTTGGGCGCCATGAAATTCACCGAGTGCTCGTAAATGTCATCTTTTAACTGAAACAGGTGAAACTTATTGAGTGCTTATAGGTTAGCTTCCGAGAGTGCGGTGCTATCAACGTCAGTGACAAATGTCATTGTGTACCACAGATTCAAGCAGCATTTTTTTTTTATTTGATATGTCACTGGCGTACTGCTTATCAGCCGTATAGGGGCCGCCGAGTGACTTAGTCTTAGGTAATGTTTTTATTTTTATAAAATACTAGCTTTTGCCCGCGACTTCGTCCGCGTAGACTTTATTTATTTTCAAATAGCTTTTGCCCGCGGCTTCTCTCGCTTGTACCAGTAGTACCTATTTCTATCCCGTTTTTTTCCCGTTCCCGTAAGAATTTCGTTAAATGATCTCTTAATGCTACCCTACACTCCCCAAGCAACCCACTTGCCAAATTTCAGCTTCCTACGACCTGTAAAACGAAAACTCCCGTTTTTTCCAGTTTCCCGTGAGAATTTTGAAAAGTCGTCTCTTAATGTTCCTCTACACTCCCCAAGCAACTTACATGTCGAATTTCAGCTTTCTACAACCAGTAAAACGAAAAGTCCCGTTTTTCCCGTTCTCGTGGGAATTTCGAGAAATTGTCTCTTAGTGCTCCTCTACACTGATCAAGCAACCTACATGCCGAATTTCAGCTTTCCACAACCAGTAAAACGAAAAGTCCCGTTTTTCCGTTTTTGGAAATTGTATCTTAATGCTTCCCTACACTGATGAAGCAACCTACATGCTAAATTTCAACTTTCTAAGACCAGTATAACAAAAAATCCCGTGTTTTTCCGTTCGTTTCCGTCAGAATTTCGGGAAATCCTTTTGTAGTGTCTGTAATACTTCTATAATTTCAGTTTTCTACGACCAGATCCTGTAGAATTGTATATCAATCCCGTTTTTTCCTTATCCCGTGAAAATTACTTTCTTAGTTATGTAATCACCTACTCGTGTATGAAATTTGAAGAGTCTAGTTATTATAGTTACGTAGTCGGTCACACGAAATCGAATATATAAATCCCGTTTATTCCCGTTTCCGTGGAAATTTCCAAAAATAGGAACGTGCGTTTTTGTTTTAGTAATCAGCGACCCGATAAACCGTACAAATAAATACCCATGTTGATTTTCAGACTTTGTCACCACATTTCCCCTTCCCTAATAAATCCCTTCTTAGTGCTCCTTTGGGTTGGGATAATCAAGATATACGTTTGCCAAATTTCAAGTTCCTAGGTCCAGTAGTTTAGGCTGTGCGTTGTCTGTCAGTCACTCTGAATGGAACATATAAGTCTTAAAAGTAACTTGTTGTAATCTGTTACCCAGTTGAGTTTCTTGCCGGATTCGTATCAACAGAGGTTTTTCCGAACCGGTGGTAGATTTTATTTCTGACATTCATAAGTGCTTGTAAAGCCTAAATTGAATAAAGATATTTTGACTTTTGACTTTTGACATAATTATAAATCTAATTTTTTGCTTATTCCGTGGGAATATCAAAAAATCCTGAAATTCGTTTTTTAGTGTTACAATCATCTACATGTGTGGCGAATTTAAAGAGTCTAGTTATTACTGTTACTGAGAAATATATGAGCCTCATTTTTCCCTATCCCGTGGGAATTAAAAAAAATCCTTTTTAGAGCTCTTTTGGGATACTCAAGATATACGTCTGCCAAATTTCAAGTTCCTATGTCCAGTGGTTTAGGCGGTGCGTTGTCAATCAGTCACTCTGAATCGAACATATAAATCCCATTTTTTCCTTATCCCGTGGGAATATCAAAAAATCCTGAAATTCGTTTTTTGGTGTTACGATCATCTACATGTGTGCTAAATTCGAAGAGTCTAGTTATTACAGTTTTACTGAAAAATATATAAGCCTCATTTATTCCCTATCCTGTGGGAATTTCGAAAAATCCCTTCTTAGTGCTCCTCTGGGATACTCAAGGTATATGTGTGCCAAATTTCAAGTTTCTAGGTCGAGTGGTTTAAGCTGTGCGTTGTCTGTCAGTCACTTAGTAACGGAACAGTTTTATATATACAGATATGGCTCAACGGAAAAATCTGAAACTTTTTTCCGTAGCTAAGGATGGTTATTTCTATCAATAGAAAAATCACCAAGCACTTTTAAAATAATCATCCATTCCCAACATCCGAAACCATCCCACGAATAAGTTAAATGCAATCAGACCACCACCTACCACACCCACATCTATATTCAATAGCAATAAAATTGAACCTGAAATTTGTGGTTGGTTCCGGTTTCCAAAATTACGTCCAATTATAAGGTTGATTGCTAAAGTGCAATAACTTACGTTTTGATAATTAAAGCCAAAGTTTGCCTCAGGTTCAGCGTCGTACGTCGCCGCTACACTGAGGACCTGAAATGGCAAAATTACTTGCATTTTTAGCCCCGTTTCAGAACTGTCTTTCGCAAAACCCGATGTTATTTCCATTAGGGAATTTCGTCAGGGAAACCATGCAAAATTTCGGCTTGATACGCCGATGTGGACTGCGCTACCTGCACCGGTAATAAACTAATTATCAATCAATCTAATCAGCCCACATCTGCCCACTGCTGGGTTAAGGCCTCTTCATTCTCACACCATCCTTCCTGCTCCTGTGTCAGTCTCATCGATAGCTTTCCATCCGACTGCCAGATGTCATCTGACCAGCTGGTGGTCTGTTCACTGACCCTCGACCCAATCTTGGCCACCACAATTGAAATTAGTAATATTTACAGTTAAGTAATCCTACTAATATTATAAATGCGAATGTTTGTGACTGACGATGTGACGATGTGTATGTTTGTTCCTTCTTCACGCTAAAACGACTGGACGGATTTGGATAAAATTTGGAACGAAGACAGCTGGTACACAAGATTAAAACATAGGCTACTTTTTATCCCGGAAAATTGTATGGTTCCCGCGGGATAGCGATAAACATATCAATTGCTAATTCTACGCGGACGTAGTCGCGGGCAGAAGCTAGTTGAGTGATAAAACAGTCTTACCAAAACCCCACATAACACGAGGGACATTTTGAACCGGCCTGTTCGCCCGTCGCAGAGCGAATGTAAGGCTTGCTGAAGAAATAAGGATCATTTGTTTTAATACTTAATTGATTGTTAGAACATAAATTAATTGGGTCGTTAGCTTTGTACGATAAGCGATTTAGGGTACAGTATCAGGCAATCATCTGAATATTTAGAGTACTGTTAGGATAAGGACTACGAGGAGATGACTAACATCACCGGACTGCAACTTCGGGCGTGACGGCGTCAACGCTCGTCTCAGGCCTTTGTTCCTCACAGATAACCAAGTTATATAGCTAACCAGCAGCCAAGAAGGCAGAAATTTTCTTCGCAGATAACTGGTTTTTTAACGGGAAAGATTTGTTCCCCATACATAACTACACTCAGGGACATATTTAGCAGAACACAAAAAAGTGTAGGTAACTATTTTTTCTGGTCAAGCGTTAAGTAGGTATGCGTTTTGCTAACTTTTTTCCGTTCCGCTAAATATGTCCCTTGAGTGTATAAGGTTTTAAATAAAGACTATTTCTAAACTAAAATATGTTCGTGGCTTAGGGGTGGCCCGAGGGCCACCCCCGTCGCACCTGAACCTAGATTAATCCAAATTAATCATCCTACATTGGTTTTACCAGTGCCGGTTATGTAACTTGGTTATCGTGCGGGAAAAAATATTTTCCGTTAAATAACCAGTTATCTGGGAAGAAAATTTCCTTCTTGGCTGCTGGTTAGCTGACTTAGTTATCTGCGAAGATGATAAGGTCTCGGGGGGCCCGCACTTTTGACACGGTGTGGGCTGCGGGCTGCGGAATGGTTGTCAGCCTACCTACAGTCGTGGGCATAAATATCCATACAGCCAAACATGTCAAATATATCACCGACCTTATTATTAGTGGCATAAACGTGCATAGATGTTTTTGTCTGTACACACAGCAAAGCTATTCGGTAAGCAAGTGGGCTTATTGTCTAACTCGCTCGCGATCGCCATCGTGTTCGTTTTGACAGTTCTTGTATGAATGTGACAGCTAGCGTCAGCCCATACACGAACTGTCAAAATGAAGACGATGGCGATTGCGAGCGAGTTAGACAATAAGCCTACTGGTTAAATACGCGCGTGCGTGGGTGCTTACCTGATTAGTTTGCCGTGTACATTTCTGGTCGCGTTGAATTCATGGTTCTATGTGCTAATTTCCAGACAAACCTATGTTTGTCATCATATTTTTGTTAGCATTTAAAAAATTACTTACTTTGTTAATACTTCGGGACACACCTTACTTTACCTTATACCCTAACTGAATAAGATCGCGCGCATTATAAAGAAGGCGGCGTGAGGGCACCTGCAGGCTTATTACGAAACTCGCTCGCGATCACCATCGTCTTCATTTTGACAGTTGATGTATGGGCTGACACTTGGCATCAGAATCAACTAGCTGTCACATTCATACAAGAACTGTCAAAATGAACACGATGGCGATTGCAAGCGAGTTAGACAATAAGCCTACTGCATTCCACTGAGCGAATGTACAATACAAATAGACATTTTCAGACAGTCTAAAAATACAATAAAACACGCGACATCGCATCACTTAACAATGTATTTTTTAGTTAACAAATTGTACGTTAGACCATGCTAGACGCTGAAGAGCGAGCGCGTGGCGGGCATCGAGTGAAGCGAGATTGTCGCGCTGAGCAGGTCGCGCCACACGCGCGGCGCAGGCGCGTGGCGCAGCGTCGGCTCTGCAACACACGCGCCGTGTTACGGCCTGTGACCTTTAGGGTGCGACCAAACCGCCGCGTATACGCAGTGACGTGTCGTATGCGTCTCGTTTTCTCACCGTTTCTTCATACATTTTGTTGCGATTCCGTAACGTCACCGTTTTTTAAGCGGCGGTGTGGTCGCACCGTTACACAGTATTTTCTCTACACTCACACATAGTACCCGAAACCGACGAGCATGTATGAAGAGATTGATGAATGTGGATGAAGCGAAAGGTATGTCAGGATCGTAGCAAGTGGAACAAAGTAGTCTCTGCCTACCCCTGTGGGAAAGAGGCGTGACGGTATGTATGTAGTATGTATGTGTATCTCTACACTAGAGATGTGCCGATTAGTCGCCGACTATAGAGCGACCGCTTAAGTAAGTCTTAGCCCTTAGCCCGCGGGGGCCGAGAGAGGTGCGGGCGGCAGGCGCACTGCCCGCCTGCACCTCTCGGTTGCCTTTGGTAAAGCCGACTATCCAGCCACTATCGTACTCGGCGACTAGTCGGCAATCTTTCCCTATGGAAAGGGGTGGGGGGAGCATACCCATTAAAAACACTACGGCGTTTTGATTAAGATTCGAGCCGATGTAAGCCTGGCCTTACACTTCGAAATTCGATTTTCGAAGTTCGTTTCCTCCCGTTCCACTCACAATAATAGTTAGTTTGAGAGTGAGAGGGACGGTATGATACTCGAACTTCGAAAATCGAATTTTCTGCCCTAGCATTGAGGTGAAATTGTTTCCGTCCACCGACCTTCCGTGTCCTTTTTATTTGCATACAAAAGTGCAACAGAGACCTAAGCCTACGTATACTCGAAAACTTTTTATGTGTGTGTCAACCTATGCATAGAAAGTGCGTTTTTCCGGATGCCGTTAGATCCGTGCAAGAAAAACGTATGGAAAATGGAAATTCTTTATAATACACTCGAAGAACAATAAATCTCCTTCTGGCGCAGTCGGGTAACAATAAATTCACAGCACCACTTGCGGAACGAAACGAAACGCGATCGAGACTTTATTTTGACCGAATACTTGCACTAAGCAACTTTTTTTTTTTGCTTGTACCTACCTACAAATGCTGTGATGCCTGTGATAGATAGATATACACGAATCAGCTCAAGGAGCTGCTAGTGCTAGTGTATTATTTTAAATTTTAGACGACCGGATGGCCTAGTGGTTAGAGAATCTGACTATGAAGCTTGAGGTCCCGTGTTCGATCCCCGGTCGGGGCAGATATTTGTATGAAAAAGACGAATGTTTGTTCTCGAGTCTTGGATGTTTAATATGTATTTAAGTATGTATTTATCTATATAAGTACGTTTATCCGTAGTCTAGTGCCCATATCACACAAGCTTTGCTTAGTTTGGGACTAGGTCAATTGGTGTCAATTGTCTCAAGAATTTTATTCATTTATCTAAGTATCTAAGTACGAGGAGCAAAGCGAAGAACTTTACTCGCCTAGTTTGTGATCCGGGGCGGAGGCAGGCAGATGGTAGACTTCTTCCCTGGTCCGCAGGGCCCGCAGCCGCCGCGTCCGCACCAGGTGCGTGACGCCCGCCCTGCACCAAGCAAGCATGCCTGCTTCCAGCGCCAAGACCCAATCGAACAGTGAGGAAATTGAGTGATCGAGCGACGGCAATGGAGACGCGTCGAGATGACAGACAGTTTATAAGTTGACAGGGTTTTGGTGCATAGAGGTTGTCTAGAGAGTTTTCAATGATACACGGTTGAGTGTTGATTTCATCTTCTTCTATATATATAAAAGGCAAAGTCCTGACTCACTCATTGACTCATCAACGCCCAGGCCAAACCCTTGAACCTAGAAAGCTGTAATTTTGCACAGAGGTTCCTTTAATAATGTGTACACGAGATAAGAACGGATTTTTCGAAATTCTACCTCTAAGGGGGTGAAAAAGGGGGGCAAAGGGCGACGTGATTCCTTGGTCCGATTTACTTCAAATTTTGCATAAACATTTTTAAACAGAATTGATGGAACACGTGTTTCGTATTTTCATGATATTCATTCCCTAATGGGGTTTAAAAGGGGTAGAAAGTTATTTTGGGGGCCATTTGCTTCGAAGTTGATATCAATACTCCTTAGTGCTTTTGATTAAAAATACTTTTATTTTGACACAGTCATGTTTGAAATCTCAATCCATTGACGTAATATTTTTAAACAGGACCGAGTAGGTACTCGCAACTGAAAAACGAGCCGACGGAGATAGTACAGATGCGCGTGTACCTTTCTAACAGGACTGACAATAAAATATTTTTTTAATCACTACATACTATAAAACAAATTCGCTTACCGCTGTCTGTCTGTCCGTATGTATGCTTGATCTTTAAAACTTACGCAACGGAGCTAAGGAGGGTCGAAAGTCTGCACACGGAAAGAAAGAAGAACGAAAGAAGACATTATTCATTTTGCAAACGGAAGATATTTTCCGGGGATACTTAGAATCGATTACAGAACACGCGTATATTTGCGAGCGCATCACGTGAAAACGGCTGAACGGATTTTGATCCAAGCTTTACTAATCTGTTGAGAAAATCACCGGCCAGGTTGTAGGCTACTTTTTATCCCGGATAATTGCATAGTTCCCGCGGGATAGCGATGAACATGTCAAAAATCGCAGCTTCCTAGAGCCACAACGTAAATAAAAATTTCTGTAGCATGTATGAAGAGATTGATGAATGTGGATGAAGCGAAAGAGGTATGTCAAAATCGTAGCAAGTGGAACAAAGTAGTCTCTGCCTACTCCTATGGGAAAGAGGCGTGACTGTATGTATGTCATGTATCATAGAGGTGCACTACGGAGGGATTTTTTAAAATTCCCACGGGATAGGGAATAAATGGGGTTTATAAGTTCACTGAAAAGGGAGCCTATATACATAACTATAATTACTAGAGTCATGAAATTTGGCACAAAAGTAGGAAATCATAACTTCTGAAAATCAATTTCAAGACTTTCAAAATTCCCACGGGATGGGGAGTAAAAAGGGATTTATATTATTACTTTGAAATGTTCTCATCCTTGAATATTATTACCAGAACCTTTAAATTTGGCATACCAGTAGATAATTATGATAATCTGAAAACTGATTTCAGGAATCTGCGAATTTCCCGTGGGATAAGAAAAAAGAGTAACTTTACTGACTTGAAATATAGTTTCTCGGTATTTGGCAGACATTCTTGATGATCAAAGAGAGAGGAGAGGAGGATTTTTCCAATTTTCCCACGGGATAAAAGGACCGTATAGAAAATATAAACTTGGTATTTTGTAAATATGTTCTTTGGAAATCACGTAGGTGTCATAAGATTAGATTTTTCGAATATCTCACAAAACAAAAGGATAGTATAAAAAATAAGGGATCCCTCCATTTCCCATAATTTCATTTGTACTAATTTCATTTGCCATAATGGTCACTGGCTATAACCTTCAATTGCCCTAATATCACATGCCATAATTTTTAAATGCCATAATACTCAAACGTCATAATGTTCAACATCCCTAATATTAGATACCATAATATCACTTTCCATAATTTTTACTTTCCATAACTTTCAAAATCACTAATATTTCATGCCATAACAATCATTTGCCATAATTAAGGAAAAAACAGATCCAGACTGTTGAAATTTACTGCTACCGAAACACGGTAAGTTCGTTAGGTTTCTTGCGACCCTCAGAGCTGAAATAGAAGCATCTCTTAGGGCTCGGGGGGCTCGGGGGGGCAAAGCCCCCCTCAATAGCCACATGCCTGGTCAATTAATATATAGGTTAGGTTAGAATGGCGTCAAGGCGCGAAGCGCCAGAACTAGGCGGAATAGGAGCTCCGCGAAGCGGAGCTCCGTCGACTTCGCCTCAGGGTCATTCAGTTCATATTAAAATTTATGTTTGTTTTCTAGACATGACATCTGTTAAACGTAGATAATTAACACAACCCGTAGTAAAAAAATAACATTTTAAAATTAGTTATTATTATTATTACAAGAATTAAAATTCTGGATTTTTTATGGCAAATAATTATTATGGCGTTTGAATTTTATGGCAAATGATTTTAGGACAGTTGCTAATAGGAAAAATTAAATTTATGGCAAACGTATCGTTATGGCATCTGAAAATTATGGCAAATGAAAATATGGCTAATGAGCATTATGGAATATATATCGTTATGGAATATAAAATTATGGCAAATGAAATTCGGGCATGTGAAATTAGTTTATATGAAATTCGGGCAAACAATAGAGAACCAAAAATAATAGGTAGTACGAAATACTTTGTGCTAAAGTACGACTTCCATTTGCCTGTTTTTGTACATTTTCGATGGGAGAGAGGATAAAGTTTTAGCGCAAATTATGATTCTGCGCGGACGAAGTCGCGGGCAAAAGCTAGTTCGAAATATACCCCGACTCGGGTTGAGTTGAGTAGACCCGTGATCATGATATGCATGCGCAACTGCGTCGAAATATCGGGAGCTCAATAAAGGTAATCGCGGTTCATGTCCCGTCTGTAATATTTCGGATTGTAATTTGTTGGTGGATTTTATTTTGTCTGATATTTTATTATATTAACTCCCATACTGGTGTGGGGTACAGAAAAAACATAGAATGTACCAGTTGCTTCTCTTCCTGCGCAGAGCCCATCGAGGGAATGGGCGAAAATACCTATTAGGAATCATATTATAGGTAAAAAATAAAAAAGAAAGGAAACATTTATTCGTTATATATCATAATTAAATTACAAAATCAAAAAAGAAGTAAAAAACATGATATACGATGATAGGCGATGCGGCTAGCAATCCTTCACGGTTTTGATTCCCCCTTTCCACCTATACGCCCACAATCATGCTAAACGTGGCCTTTAGGTCTTGTTACCTTAGGCTCTGTCTACCCCGTAAGGAATAAAGACGTGATTTATGTATGTATGTTTTTATGGGGGTATTGTTCTATTCTAGCTTTGTATTCGATTCCACTATTCTCGTTCATTTTGGTTTAGTACGTGCTCTCTAGTGAGTATTTTAGAAACTAAGTTAGCTTGGTCTGCTACGAACACAGTGTAACTACTGCATACTAGATGGCAGCAGCAGCGCTCAAAAACCACAGTACAGGTGAACGCAGTAGAGATATTTTTGAATAATCTCAAAATAAAAATATACAATTTGAGACTTTTCACACTGTTAGACCATTATTTTCAGAAAATTCAGTTAATAAGACAGTATGGGAGACTATCGATTTAAAAGTTGGAGCTACTTATAAACACGAAAACTAAAATACCGGTTTCTGTATTTCCATACTGACTTACGCTGTGCTGTAACTTTTATATTCAGTTATAACAAACTAGATGGCGCTGTAAAGAACGTAGCTTCCTAACAATTTCTGAGTTCTGCTACTGCTCACGAGAGGGCGCGCAAATCAAAGTTAGTGTATTTATGGTTTTACTGAAAGACACCATTGCTGAAATACAAGATTTGATATTATTCTGGAAACTTAAGTTGTGTTAGTCAAAAAATCTGACAGAAAGCCGTAACCCGCCATTGCGGATGCGTCAAACTCAACGATAACAAAATTGCTGATTGGTACGTCAATACGTCATGTCATGTCATCGTCAGTTTTTAATTTTATCTGTGGCAAGTCGAGTATCCTATGAAACTTATCAAAATAATTTCTAATCGGAAGTGTATTAAATAATAATATCATTGTAGAGTTGGACTTTTAATTTTATTACTCCATTTCCTAAAGTGCTACTTCGCTTCGCTACGAGCCGGCGTGTTTCAGTAAGTTTCTACATTGTATATTTTAGGTTAAGTTCAAATAGGCTGCAGTTATGTTTACGATTCGCAATAATCTCTGTTTAAAGTAAATATTGGACTGCTGATTAGCCATTTATCAGATAATTGGGATATTATTGTTTGTCGGTAACTGATTTCGGAATATTGATACGTTATCGCCGCCTTATGTTCGTTCAAATCGATAGCTCGAGTTTGCGCTCGCAAGTATTTACGGAAGTTACGCGTTTTATGAAAAATGCTAGGTTTCTTTTTTTGCACACGATATCAAGCAATGTGCAATGGAAGATATAATACAGTGTACAAAAGAAGGCCTGTTTAGCTGATGTAATTATTCCTACGTAATGATAACAGCCCCTAGTGATCCCTGCCTTGTGAAATCTTGCGATAAAAATACAATTACCCATATATTTAATTTATAGAATTAGTTTTCGCATTGGTTTCATTCTCATTACCTACCTGAATCTAACCTAGTGACATGTTTCATAATAAAATTAAGCTACAATTAGGTATAGGTAATTAAAAACAGCTTTAAATAGTTTTGAACATTGCATTGTGACTCTATAATGGGTACATATTAAAATACATAAAGTTAAAAATTTAAAATGGGTTAGAAATAAATGGGTTTTCCTTCCTATTCACATAAAAAAAAAACATAATGGTTCAAAATATATAATGCGATTTTCTCAGAAAGTGACAAATTAACACGATTGTTATAAAACAAACCTAACCTAACCTAAACCAATCTATAGATTACGATATCAAAAAAGTTTATTTAGCTAATAGTTTTACAGAAATTAGCATTATATATTTTGAACCATTATGTATTTTAACCCATTATACATTTTAAACTTTATGTATTCTGATCCGCTCCCCTCTATAATTTAATTGCAAGTTGTACCTGTTTTGTTTGACTCTATTCTCTACCCACATAATCCAAACATTTTTGAATAAAAACAATGATGTTTTTTCTTAGTCCGCAACTAGGGCCCTATTTTATAAAGCTATGTTACAATTTACAAGCGGAAGTCTCTTTCTGACCCTATGTGTTAGATAGAGACTTCCACTTGTAAATTGTAAGTTGTAGCTTTATAAATTAGGGCCCAGTTATTATTCCCGGCAAAAAAAACAGTGCAGTCTTTGATGAAATTGATATTAATTATAATTACTATAATAAAATTAAATTGAGAAGGAAGTACTCGTAAAATTTAACAAAATTATAGATTCATACAATTAAGGAAACACAAAGATTATTATAATCTTAGCAGGTATGCGTAATTCCATAAAAAATGTGTTGAGCACAAAATATGAGGAAAATGATAATATTTCTTAAGATAAAATTAATAATCACACACAAAAGAACATTATGTAATAATCTAATAGTAATATTGATAGCATAATCTTAATATGTTTTGTTAGAACAGCCACCTTTAATTCAAGCTTGTGTTGCCGACTGTATTTGTGTTGTTTTCTATCCCAAATATAATATAAAAATAAATGTACAAAGAAGAACCTCAATTATCTGAACTAAACTAATTGTGGACAAAATTAGGTTTTTTCTAGGGTTGACGAGGAAGTTTTTTTTTTTTCAATTTATTTGACTCAAATAGAATATAAAAGAAGTACAAAATACTTATATCTATATACCTCTGCCAAACTGCATAGCATTTTGTTGGCAGAAAGTGGAGAGCTCTCAATCGCTATTTTTAATATTACACACTATGCTGTTCTATATTGATAAGTACCATCAGCCAATTATGTGGTCCACCACCCTAAGGTTAAAATTCCTTTGCACGTCACAATATAATAACGTCGATAAGACACTTAAATGGCACTTAGGCAATTAGGCACTTAAATGTTTACTTTATAACAAAAATTGGCCACTGGGAGGTTTTAATGTAAATGTACGAGTGCGCGAGTGAATACGCGATATTATGCGCGGTAAAATGAAAATTCTTTGAATTTAAGAGGAAGAGGATTTTTGGTTACTTTACAATACAATAACTCTTTATAGAAGTTAAAAAAAATATTTAAAAAATAATTGGAGTAAAAATATTTTTATGTTTTCTATAGGAATGATTACAGTTAATACTACCATTCCTATAGAAAAAAAAAAAAAATCACTCCAATTTTTTTTCTTATATTTTTTTTAGCTTCTGTAGCTATGGTTATATACCCCAGTTGATTATTGTTAGGGGCTATCTGATACACCCTGTATAACAATCAAAACAGAGAAAGGTATACAGAAGTAATAAGGTAACAATAGGCGGCCTTATCGCTACAGAGCGATCTCTACCAGGCAACCATAATGGACTAAAAAAAAAAAGTTAGTTTTAATTTAATATTATTTTATTACTTGCATTTATTTAACTTGGCCTGTTTTTATTAGGTATGTATTAACTACCAATTTGAGTGGTCTGATTACAAATTAAAAAAATAATAATTTGGAAACCACATTTAACCACACAGTCGACCAAGTAGACCAAGTAGTTGCATTGACTTGAAATTAATTGTTTGTGTGTAGATTGGATGACACAAGTACAGTCAGAAAAAAGTATTAAAAATGAAATTTAGAACCGAAACATGTTTGTATGGAAACCACAGATTCATTACTTTAAGTTGCATGTGGCACCGGACTTGGCAACCAAGATGATAAGCTTGTTTTTGCGTACCGATAAATTATCATTTAAGTTCATTTTCGTTAATATGTTATGCTATGATTAGGCTATGATATAATATCTTAGTAGTTTTATCTAGAAAGCTTGAGTTTGATTTCACAACTGAACCGATATTGATGAAATTTTTTACTTAGATTTATTTTATTTTTAATTATGCGTTGTGTTGACTTAGCCAGTGTTGTAACAGACATGATTATTTTGCCCTTTTTTTATTACCAACCAATTTAATTATGCGAACGGACAAAAATGTGTGTTTGTTGTACAGTGGTACGGAACCCTCGGTGCGCGAGTCCGACTCGCACTTGGCCGGTTTTTTACTAGAACATTCCGCACCAGCCTCGAAAGTAGGCAAAACTGATATCAGCCACTCCAATTTCCTGTAAACACTGTCCAATTGAAACCGCAATCACACGCAACAACATGACCCGATTTCAGTGGCGTAACTGTAAAAGCTAAAGACGTTCGGATATGGTGCGCTCCGCACCGTGACCTTGGTCTGCTCCGGACAATATTCGGTATGTTCAGCGGTCCGCCGCACATTATTACTATTATTGACGGTGCGCTCGATGATTCTCCCACAGGATTTGGTGCGGTCCGCACCAAGTCCGCTCGCGTGGAGCCACCGCACCGTTCAGAGCTTTAAAGTGGTAATAGACTAACGAATTTGGTACGGGCCGGACAACGGATTTGGTTCGCTCCGATTCGTTCGATCTGTCAGTCTGTACAGTAGTCTGATGACAAGGTTCGATCGTCTATAGCAAACGGCAGATTTTGTTCGCGTCTATTAAAGCTTTAAGGTAGTTGATACAAGTGGCGGCACGTAAGTAAAACGTGGAGGGGATATGCGCAGTATGAAAATGATGTTGTTTTTCATACTGCGCATATCCCCTGAACGTTTTACTTACGTGCCGCCACCTGTATCAGGAATACGCGGTTCAAATCTCGGGCTCCTCGCGGGCACCTCGTGGGTATTTTGCTTAGAGGCTGGGTCAAATATGGCACTGAGTATATTATATTAGGAGCATAGGTGGGTGAGGACCAAAAAGTTACACACCATTAAAGTTCCGTTAAAATTTACGCTAACTTTTTCCATTGTGACACGAAAGTTTTTTATTTTTTTATTTATATATCCACCCTTACAACTGTTTTTACAGGAACTAAGCCTAACACAGTAGCGTAACTATTTGCACTCCATGTAACGGAGCCTACCTATCCACACAAATTTCGCCTTTGTGCATATACAGCTAAAAAAAATAAAAATAAAAATTGGAGTAAATTTTTTTTGATATTTTCTATAGGAATGGTAGTATTAACTGTAATCATTCCTATAGAAAAAAAATTTACTCCAATTTTTTTTCAAATATTTTTTTTAGCGCTTATAGGTATGGTTATATACCCCAGTTGATTATTGTTAGGGGGCTATCTGATACACCCTGTATAAAGTTTTTTATGTGACTTGTGTCCGTTTCTTTATATTTGTACAATAAAGCATTTACGTACTACATAATTTTCATGTCACAATGGAAAAAGTTAGTGGAAATTTTAACGCGGTTTGTAACTTTTTGGTCCTCACCCAGGGGGGTTACCATGACGTCTTAATGCGATTCAGTTTAAGTTCGCTCGCTGTCAGATCCATACTAAAAGTGACAGCTAAAACCTGAACTGAGTCGGAATTAGGACGTCATGGTAAGGGCCCAGGTTGCGTTCTGAGCTGTTGCTCTGGAGCTTAGACAGCTGATCGTTTCCGCGTGGCGTGTGTGTGTGACCGCTAGCGCGGGGACGGCGCGACATTGCCGCGACATTGCCGCGCTATCGCGGGTCAGGGGCGGCGGGGTCGCGCCGCCACCGAATTGACGTTAACCTGCCCTAACTTCATCATCAAAATTAATTATATTGTATTGTATCGGGCGTTACTTTGCGGAAGTTCTTTTCAATTTTCAATTAACAAAAAACCAAGTGCAAGTCGGCTTCGCGTGAGGGTTCCGTACAATTGGGCAAGTGAATAGAAATATCAACCCTGTAGCAAGGTTTATGTATTTCATAATCATCATCAGTCAAAGACTTCTGCTGAACATAGGCCTTTTTTAATTTTTTTCCGATGGGAAAATGCGTTACGTATACGCCCGCGCCTTAGGAAAGGCGCGGGAGTTATGTTAGACTCTCCTCCCCGGCCTCCCTCCAAAGTGGAAGGAGGCGCAGGAGGCATACCCACTAAAAACCCACCGGTATTCCCTCACTACCATTGGAGGGCGCCACGGGAGCATAAGGGTGTGACCGTGACGCTCGCCGGCCGCCTCAGCCTACGCTGATGCTCCCGCGCCAATAGGGGGGGGAATACTTGGTCCCCCTAATCGTGTGGGCCATTGTTGCCAGCAGGGGTTCTCCATCCCCCGCCGGCTGGTACCACTAGCGGGGGAGAGCGGTAAAGTGCCGCCTTCTCCCCGTCCGTCTGCGCCGGAGCGGGGGGCGAGGGGGTCGTTTTCGCGCTCCCGCTCCTTTTCCTTCTGCGACATCATTTCCTCGCAGAAGGAGGCGACGACCTCCCATCCCCAAAGCGCCTTAAATGCTGATGCCGCGTGACCCCCAATCAGCGGACTCCCGCACCATTACCAGGTCATCTCATTAGTCCATCTTTTTTTTATGTGAATAGGAAGGCAAACGAGCAAGTGGGTCACCTGATGGTAAGCGATCACCACTGCCCATAGACACCCGCAACCCCGGAGGGATTGCAGATGCTTTGCCAACCTAGAGGACTTAGATGAAATGCCACTTGTGCCCGTAATTTCCCCGGCTGTCATACTCTCCACACCGGAACACAGCAGTGCAAGCACTGCTGCTTAGCGGCAGGATTAGCGAGTAAGATGGTGGTAGCGATCCGGACGGACCTTGCACAAGGCCCTACCTAACACAAAAAATACTTATTTTACATCCGTATTTTTTGTGTTATTTACATTGAGTATTGTTTTTAATTAATTTAGTTCGAATAAGAATTTCCTTAGAACTCCTTAAGACGACCTTAGTTTAGTTCAAATAAAAATTCCCGCCCGCTTCCTTTGTGATAATTTTTTTTCTGTTTCTTTGAAGTAAGTTCCTAGTTGTTATGCATTTTTGAAGAGCTAAGAAAACGGTTATGTTTTTAAAATTATCTGCCAGCCAAGTTCCATAACGTTTTTTTTTTGTTTTAAGGCATTTTAGTGGAAAAAAATCTAATTTTTTTTTTTTAAAGATATTGTTCTTTACCTCGCATTTTTTAATTTGGCCCGATAGTTGTGGTTTTAATATTGATAAATAACCAGTGTTTAATCGTTTTTTTAAAATTAGATTTAAACTGATACTTTTTTTTTAATAAATTATTAATGTTGCATTTTTGACTTATTTTGAAAAAAAAAACTAAAAAACATGATAACTCAAAAATGGTTAACTTTTGCATAATACATATGGGGGTTAAAATTATCGCAAATAGTCACCCCTATCACCTCCTAAAGAATACACGTCGAATTACCAATAACCCTGTACATTAAGTAATGTATGCAAATGTACATAATTAAGCCTTAGCCTTACTTAGACCCTCATTATGAAACGGTGGCATAAAATACAACTAACACAAACTCGTTGTAATGTTTGCTTAGAGCTAGTGGCGGCAATAACGGCTGTTTTGCAATAATGAATAACAGTGTTGTGTTATTCTTAAATAGCTGTTATTGTAAACTGTTGTCTCTTATCCTGTTATATTGCTGTTTTACAAAATGATAATGAACTTATTATTAAATAATTGTTATACTTATTTCGTCGCGATCGCAGCGTAATAAAAACGTACGTGAACAAAAGCAAAACAACGCTCTGTTACCTTGTTTGTTATTGTACTGACTGACAACAAACAGCAACAGCTAATAATGATACCAAAAGTCAGTTATTTGAATTGCGATTGCGATGCGAGCGCGTATAGCGCTATCTCTCGCACACACCTTAATTGATTTGTTGCGCACTCGTTTGCGCTTCTATGCCAAGTGCGGCAACAGTGCGCGTATGAATAACGTTGACAACAGACAACGAATAATGATAACAGGATAGTTGACGATTCGATAATGTGTTGTTCGTTGCGTGCAAATAATGCATTACGTTATCTGCTGTTGTAATAACGACCACCACTACTTAGAGCCAGGCGTTTTCAACACTAGTCGCTACTCAAGATATCCTTGGATTGGACGAAGCGCGCAATTCGCTTCGCACATTAAGACGCGCTTATGAACGGTGAACGCAAGCGATTTGTTTTATGTAAATAACCGTGAATAATGAGGTACCAATTTATAGGGACGGCAATTGTGTATTTTACAACTCTATAACGTTTTTATTGTTCTTAATTAATTTGATAATTTATACACTTACTAGCAACCCGCCCCGGCTTCGCACGGTATATTATGCATGTATTATACATATAAACCTTCCTCTTGATTCACTGTAACTATTAAAAAAAACCGCATCAAAATCCGTTGCGTAGTTTTAAAGATTTAAGCATACAAAGGGACATAGGGACAGAGAAAGCGACTTTGTTTTATACTATGTACTTGTAGTGAAGTGATACAGCCATCATCCAACCTACTAATATAATAATATAAATGCGAAAATTTGTGAGGATAGATGGATGTGACGATGTGATGTGAGTGTGTATTTTTGTTTCTTCTTCACGCTGAAACGTCTGGACGGATTTGGATAAAATTTGGAACGGAGATAGCTGGTACCTTAGTTTAACACATAAACTACTTTTATATTGGTTCGTGGTGAGGTCATTTTATATTGGTTAACTGCATAGACATAGGCATACACAGGCATTATAGCGGCAACAGAAATACATGTGTGAAAATTTCAACTTTCTATCTATCACGGTTCATGAGATACAGCCTGGTGACAGACAGATGGACAGTAGTCTTAGTAATAGGGTCCCATTTTTACCCTTAAGGCCCACTTGCACAGTCGAGAGTTAAAAAATTAAATCGCTAACTCGGGGTTAGGTTTGACAGGTCCATACATTTTGACACTACTTAGCCCCGGGTTAGCATCTAACGCGGGGTTAAGTCGTTAACCTTGGTCCGTGCAAGTGGCCCTTAGGTACGGAACCTAAGAACCTGTGCTTGTCCTTCGCCGCTGGCGTTCCCTCTCAAGGGTGCTTCAAGCTATGTCGAGAGTCTAGCCTGGATTGGGAGTCGATGGCTTATCAAAACTCGCTGATACTTCACTTGCTGCATATTTTGAACAAGAGTACAGTTTGATTAATTCGAGTTAACACTTGACAGATGGACGTGGCTTCAGTCATTTTCAACTTTGACGTCATGCAAATAAAGCCATTTTTAATATACCGCTGCCCACTTTTACAGATTATGTAAAAACTATTTTATTTGTATGACGTCAAAGTTAAAAATTGACTAAAGGCACGCCCATCTGTCAAGTGTTAACTTCAAGTAATCGTACTGTATGTATGTAGAGTTCATTATTGTACATAAAACACATTAATTTTACAGGTAAGAGTGGGCGACCCTATTATTTTAAATTATTTTAACCGATACCGGCACTTCCCGGGTAGTTCTCTCCCATCAGACCACAACCTGGCTGAGTTTCTTGTCGTTTCTTCTCAGTCAGGCTTAACGTAATCCTTCCGAAACGATGGTAGCATAAAAATTCGTTTGCTTGCAAAATCTCCTTAGCGTCCAAAGTCCGAGGTCGGCTCAATAGGAGCACCCTTTGGCATGCTAAGTAAAACTCCCCTTGCTGAGCTGCCCGTCTGGCGGCTGGCTTTTCTCCGGTAAGCTGTAAAAGCCATCAGAGGCTAACAGAAGTGGTCAATTAGAAAAAAAAATCCTCCGCCCAAAATCTGTATGTCTGTTTTTTTATATGTTAGAGAATCCAGAAAAACGAACTAGTGGGTCACCTGATGCTAAATGATCACCACTGTCCATACACCCGCAGCGCTTTACGCGATGCCAGTGCGTTGTCGGCCCTGCAGAAAATTGTACACTCGCCTCTTGAAGGCACCCAGGTCGTAATCGTAACTCGATGGGAAGACCCCAGCGGGAAGCTCGTTCCAGATTTTGCAAGTTCACGACGAGTTCGAGTTTGCGAGTTTTTATTCACGATAAACTCAAAAACTGGCCGGATTTTCATGATGTTTTCAACAATAGATCTTCATGATGAAGAGTCTAAACTCGAGTAGATAAATAATGGCATTGCTGTGATAGTATCTACATTGCACCTAGGCGAAGCGTCTTTATCCCTTTCGGGGAAGACAGAGCCTAAGGTTACAAGACCTAAAGTCCATGCTTAGCATGATTGTGAGCGAAAGGGGAATCAAAATAGTGATGGGTTGCTAGCCGCATCGCCTATAGCGTGATTCCTACGATTTTTGCCCATTCCCTATGTGGCCTTTTAGCATCTGCGCGGGAAGTGAAGCAACTGGTTCATTCTATGTTTTTTCTTGGAAGCCAAAGCTGGCAGTTAAAGAAAACATGACATATTTATTAGTTACCCATGTACGGACGGCCAACTAAGTGGCCTATCACTTCATCCAAGTTCCTATCAAATGTACCTATATGTCGATAAAGTCGAACTTTCAAGTTGACAGCCACGTCTTATCGACACTATATTTCCTGACGTGCAAAGGATTTTCAACCTTAGAGTGACAGAACACATGTTTGGATGACGGTACTTATTATAGCGTCATTGCACAGGTGTTTTATAATTAATAATTTCCAATCTATTCAAGCATAGTTACATTTCTAAATATAGTGATTGTTTGTATGTGACCTTGCTATCACGTCGAATCTAGTGTTTCCCAAACTAAAGGCCGGCGCACACCAAATGCGTTCTACGTGACACGCACACGCACCAGACCAGCAGGCTTATTGTCTAACTCGCTCGCAATCGCCATCGTGTTCATTTTGACAGTTAATGTATAGGCTGACAATTGGCATCGGAATCAGCTAGTTGTCACATCCATACAAGAACTGTCAAAATGAACACGATGGCGATTGCGAGCGAGTTAGACAATAAGCCTATCCGTGGTCACGCCCTAAGGGGGTTACTCCTACTTTTAACTGTGCGATAATTTGGGCAGTATCATCACTACAACATAGATAGTACCTATAAAACAAAGTCGCTTTCTCTGTCCGTATCCCTATGTCCCTATTAGTGTCCGACCGAAACACGATTTTTAGCCGAAACCGAAACCGAATATTCGGTTTTTTTCTGATTTCGGCCGAAACCGAAACCAAACCGAAAATTTTGAAAACGTATCATATCAAACAAAATATTCAAAATTACTGTACAAATCGTAAGGAAAAGGTTATTGCAAGGATTTCTTATATGAGAACAGTTACTTTTTTTGTCAAACAAAATAAAAAAACTGCATGCATATCTACTACTGTCGCTGGTCTCAGCTGGGCCGGCCGCCTGTGCATTACCTATACCTACCCGGCCGAGCGTGCCCGAATTAAGCCGAGCGCTCCCGATGCGAGAGCCGCGAGAGGCCGCGAAGTAATTTCGGCCCGGCCGAAGGTTTCGGCCATATCTGGCCGAAACCGAAACCGAAACTTCGGAACTTATTTATTATTCGGAACCGAAACTTATTTTTCTTCTGTCTAATCCTATCCTGAATCACTACATAGTATAAAACAAAGTCGCTTTCTCTATCCCTATGTCCCTATGTATGCTTAAATCTTTAAAAACACGCAACGGATTTTGATGAGGTTTTTTTTTATAGATAGAGCGAATCAAGAGCAAGGTTTATATGTATAACACATGCATAATATACCGTGCGAAGCCGGGACGGGTCGCTATAGTCTCTCATATGTGACCCCTGGGCGCCGCGTGTCATTGATTCAATAGGTACTGCGTGCCAGTCACGCGATTTATCAACTTATCGCTGGAGGTGAAGAGGGAAGTCATAGGTCATACCACTTCAGACTGGATGTGATCAAAACCGTGATAGCTAGACAGTTGAAATTTTCACAGATGATGTGTGTATGTTGCCGCTATAACAACAAATATAGCATACGGCAAACTTCTTGAGCAAGAACGACGTGGAAGGGGTAAGTTCGCGCCTGTACTTTAATACCAAAGAGACGCTAAATTGCTTTGGGCTTAAAACCACTAAATTACATAATACCTTATTGACTAATACCCCTTATTTTCAAATTATCACGGGCTCATAATACCTAAAATGCTAAATTGTTACACGAGACAATTTGACATTTTAGGTATTTTTAGGTATTATGAGCCCATGGTAATTTGAAAATTAGGGGTATTAGTGAATAGTGGTGGCAATAACGACTGTTTTACAATAATGAATGTGAACAGTGTTGTGTTATTCTTAAATAGCTATTGTATAGTCTATTGTAAACTGTTGTCTGTTATATTGCTGTTTTACAAAACGATAACTAATTATTAAATAATTGTTATACTACTTATTTCGTCGCGATCGCAGCGTAATAAAAACGTACGGGAACAAAAGCAAAACAACGCTCTGTTACCTTGTTTGTTATTGAACTGACTGACAACAAACAGCAACAGCTAATAATGATACCAAAAGTCAGTTATTTGAATTGCGATTGCGATGCGAGCTCTCGCGTATAGCGCTATCTCTCGCACACAGCTACTTGATTTGTTGCGCACTCGCTTGCGCTTCTATGCCAAGTACGGCAACAGTGCGCGTATGAACAACGTTGACAACAGACAACGAATAATGATAACAGGATAGCTGACGATTCGATAATGTGTTGTTCGTTGCGTGCAAATAATGCATTACGTTATTTGCTGTTGTAATAACGACCACCACTATTAGTGAATAAGCTATTATGAAATTTTGTGGTTTCAAGCCTAAAGCGCTAAATTCACTTCTCGCATTCAAGGTCAGGCTCAAGATGTTGGCCGGCAACTGTAAAAAAACAGAATATTTTTGTCTCTTTATGTAAATAATCATTATAAAATGACCGCACACTACAAACATTTTGCTTAACAACAGGGCTCTACTAAGCTAACACTAGATTTTGTATTAACTTCTCGAATTTGTACGGAAACCTCGGTGTTGATTCCGACTCGTACTTGGCCGGGTTTTCATATTGTTTGTTGAAGAAAGAGACGGTAGTCTCGTGTGCGACACAGCTCTCGCTATGCTCTGAAAGAAAGAAGGATCGTTTGGATTCTTGCTCTAACTTTCCGACTGTTATCAATGAATGGCATTGCATTCTCCTCCGTAGATCATTATAGTGATTTGCGTCAACGTCTGTAATGATTGTGTGACATTGCGCGGTCGGGCGATAGTACCTAATGAATGAGAATGGGTGACATCTGCGGCGGCAAAGGTCGCCTGTCAGGCTCATTTGGCTTGTATGGTCCAAGAAAGTTACTTTTGACATCCACAGAAACTTTAGTCCACCTTCACAACTAAGTACATATTTTTCACAATTAGTTAAGAATAAATACTTTTTATTACTTATTTGATAACTATTAACTAGTTATTAAAATGGAATAACAAGTGGCCTTTTTTAACTGTCATTCGAAATGGTGTATTCCACGTACACACAGCAAAGCTATTCGGTAAGCAGGTTTGACACGGCGCTCAAACCTGCTTACCGAATTAGTGCCTGGAATAACGGAAAACATAGTTCACTTCCGGATACCAGCACCAAATTTTTATATGTTACTAGGCATATCAACTGGACCACAAAACTGCCGGGAGACAGTTTCTGAGGTGTCAGGGTCACCAGTTATGACGTCATCAAATTGGCCGCCGCCGCGTTTTGAAAAATTCAAATTACACCCAACTTATACAACGCACGTATACATGTGGGATATCAAATGAAAGCTAGTTAAATATGCTATCTTTGTGCTTTGAACTGCAATTGCATTAATGTTGACGTTTAAGAACTATTAATAGAAAAATGATAATCTTGGAAAAATATTACGGACTTTTATTTCTTGCATCAAAACTAAAGACTCCAGACTAAAATAATGTACTACAATAATGAAAACAAATTATTAAGCTTTACATTACAATTCAAAGTTTGAAAATCGGATATGAAATGTCGAAGTTATGGTCAAAAACTTGACGACGCTGCAGCGTCTAAAATTACGAAAAAAAATATTTTCTTTCCGGAACCAGCACCAATTTTTTATATGTTATTAGGCATATTATCTGGACCCCGAAACTGCCGGGAGACAGTTTCTGAAGTGACAGGGTCACCAGTTATGACGTCATCAAATTGGCCGCCGCCGCGTTTTGAAAAATTCAAATTACACCCAACTTATGCAACGCACGTATACATGTGGGGTATCACGTGAAAGGATATTACATTTGCTGCATTGTTTTCTTTAAATGTAACTGAGTAAATATGAAAACAACAAAAATAAAGAATAAATAAGACAAATTACAAATAAATAATTGCATATTTATTTTTATAGCCAGAGAAATATTTGTGTTGGAGAGAAAAATATTAAGTACAAATAATTCTATGTTATTCCTCTATAGTATAAAATTTAAATCATCACGATCGGGTAAAAAAAGACATAGCTATGCCGGTTTAAAATAAAGCGCGGCTGATGCCATATATTCAACCGACGTCGCCGGCACGTTTTGAAATATTTAAATTAGACAAATTACGCCGTGCATATGCACGTGTGGGGCATGAAATGAAAGGATATTAAAATTTGCTGCATCGTATTCATTAATAATAACTGCGCAAATATGTAAACAACAAAAATATTAGAACAAATAGACAGATTGAAGAAAAAAAATGCATGTTTATTTTTATAGCCAGAGAACTATTTAAGTTGGAGAAAAAATAGATGGTACAAATAATTCTACGTTATTCCTCTATAGTATAAAATTTAAATCATCACAATCGGGTAAATAAAAACATAGCTATGCTGGTTTAAAGATAATTCGGCGGACGCCACAAACAACGCGACATGTCGCGTTATGCGCATAGTGTATATACCCATGCCAACTGGTGTTTCAAGGTATTTTTGATGAATTCAATTCTTATGTAGCCTCATAAAGGGTAATTAAAAAAAAAATTTTTTTTTAATTATAAATGTAAATATACATAAATATCTACTTACGCACTTTGGATTTATATACCTATAACTCCTTCTTCGAACAATTAGTATACTTATCTACTACTGTTACTACTACTATTTAGGTAATTAATATGATAATTATAATAAAATAACTAATTGTAACGTCTTGGTGCAGAAAATTAATAACTTACCTATTACATTACCATTCATCGTCAGTCATTATTACTAGGCACATAAATACACCACCACTGAATCATTCACGCGTCAAATTTTGGAGCAGGCTAAATTTCTAAGTGAAAATAGGTAGGTATACCTATAGTTTTCAGCGATGGCGGCAATTTCGCGCGCTTTAAGTTTTTTCCCTTAACATCAACGTTTCATGTCCGATTTTCAAACTTTGAATTGTAATGTAAAGCTTAATAAATTTTACTCATTATTGTAGTACATTATTTTAGTCTGGAGTCTTTAGTTTTGATGCAAGAAATAAAAGTGCGTAATATTTTTTCCATGATTATCATTTTTCTATTAATAGCTCTTAAACGGTAACATTAATGCAATTATAGTTTAGAGCACAAATATAGTCTATTTAACTAGCTTTCACGTGATACCCCACATGTATACGTGCGTTGCATAAGTTGGGTGTAATTTGAATTTTTCAAAACGCGGCGGCGGCCAATTTGATGACGTCATAACTGGTGACCCTGTCACTTCAGAAACTGTCTCCTGGCAGTTTCGGGGTCCAGATGATATGCCTAGTAAGTAACATATAAAAAATTGGTGCTGGTTTCGGGAAGAAAAATTTTTTTTTCGTAATTTTAGACGGTGCAGCGTCGTCAAGTTTTTGACCATAACTTCGACATTTCATACCCGATTTTCAAACTTTGAATTGTAATGTAAAGCTTAATAATTTGTTTTCATTATTGTAGTACATTATTTTAGTCTGGAGTCTTTAGTTTTGGTGCAAGAAATAAAAGTCTGTAATATTTTTCCAAGATTATCAATTTTCTATTAATAGCTCTTAAACGTCAACATTAATGCAATTGCAGTTCAAAGCACAAATATAGTATATTTAACTAGCTTTCATTTGATATCCCACATGTATACAAGCGTTGTATAAGTTGGGTGTAATTTGAATTTTTCAAAACGCGGCGGCGGTCAATTTGATGACGTCATAACTGGTGACCCTGACACCTCAGAAACTGTCTCCCGGCAGTTTTGGGGACCAGATGATATGCCTAGTAACATATAAAAATTTGGTGCTGGTATCCGGAAGTGAAATGTTCCTACCCTTTTCGGACGTAAGGCCAAGCGCTAAATAGCTTTGCTGTGTGTACGTGGAACGGCGCGTGCTTGCAAAGGTGCTTACCTGATTATTTTGCCGTGTGTACATAACCAAATTTCATAACCGGCACTGGTAAAGCCAATCTAGGATGATTAATTTGGATTAACTTAGGTTTAGGTGCGGTTAATAACTAGTTATCAAATAAGGAATAAAAAGTGTTTATTCTTAACTAGTTGTGAAAAATAGTCGCGAAGGTGGACTAAAGGCTACAGAAAAAGGATTTCGAATAGGGATTGTAGAAGTTCAAATTTCAAAGTCAATTTCACAAGAAAGGAGGGCTCAGGATGACTCTGTCCACAGTTCCTCTTGAAGTAAAATATGCAGAGAATGATTGAGTAGGGATAAAAATAAAGTTTATTAGTTAACGGTAGCAAGAGAGAGTACAAAGACAAGACAAGGAATGACATGTTAGGAACACAATAGAGCGTATTCAAAATATAAACCAGTAGTATCAAAAGTAGCCAGGGTGTATACTATTAGAAAATAGAAACAAGAAGGTTTAACAGTTCCATTTCGTCATCTTCATTCATTCTCATTCGCATATGGTCTACCGAACTACCGATCCGATTAACCAGCATTACTATATCGTCACTTCCCTATCTCCTCACTTCCCCATCTCGTCCGCTTTCTTACGTGGGCCACTGTACCAACTCTATTACATTCCTAATTAGTCTAGTGTCATCTCGTCATAGGCTCAAAGCTTACTAGTCAAAAATTTCTTATTTGAGGTGTAGTTTTGTATACATACCAGTGGCGTGGAGTCCATAGAACTCGATTCCCACCGGCTTGCCTATTTTAAGGCAGTTGGGCAATTTACTGTGCAGAATTAGAGGAAAAGGCTAGTTAAGTTCCCTTCGGCTTGCCTTCTGATATACTTGACGCCACGCCACTGATACATACATACATATACACACTAGAGTTTTCCACTTACGAGTGATATGCTTTCAACAACCGTACCCCTGATCTGTGGTTCCTATAGCTGGCAGTGGCGTGGCGTCCATAGAACTCGATTCCCACCGGCTTGCCTATTTTAAGGCAGTTGGGCAATTTACTGTGCAGAATTAGAGGAAAAGGCTAGTTAAGTTCCCTTCGGCTTGCCTTCTGATATACTTGACGCCACGCCACTGATAGCTGGTGTCCATTTTGTATCAAATCAAATATGTTTAATAATCTTACATGTATTGTGTCTTAACCTCAATCCAAGTGCGAGCTAGATTAGAAAGCTGCTGGTCTAGTGTCTGGCCTCAAAACTACGACAATGCCAACACAGCACGAATTCCAGACATACAAAGTACCTATACCATTTATAGTATAGAGTACTAAACATGTATGGGTAGGTTAAGGCCACCTGTTCTTACCTTATTACTTCTGTATACCTTTTTTCTGTTTTGATTGTTATATGTGGTGTTCAATAAAGAGTTATTGTACTGTATTGTATTGTATTGTATTGTAGGTTGCTAGAAATATACAATCTAGATTTAGTCGTTTAACCTGTAAAGCTTGACAGTTCTATACAGCTAACTGTTAACTGGAAGAGATCTCTTACTAGGACATATAATGCATTATGCCGAGTCGAATTTCTTTTCGACATCATCAACTTAGTATGTTTTTTGTATAAGTTTAAGAGTCGGTGTATTTTTTGATGTCGAATAAATAAATATCTTGGGACAATTAACACCAATTGACAACATTTCATATTTCTGAGCCTATAATTTTAATGGTTCTCTGTATTTTGTTTGAAAAGGATAACCCCATGCTGACAGTTTAATTTTTTCTCTAGGGTTTGTATTTAATTTATAATTAATTTATAAATTTTTGCTTATTCTAAAAGGGCGTAACTCCGATACTATCACAGAATAGACACTTATCCTTTTGTCTTTTCTGTATAAAAAAAAACTGACGTCAATTTCAAATTGTCAATGTCAGGCCTTATTCTCCGATATTCGATTTTCGAGGTTCACTTCGTGCTGTTCCGCTTACACTAATATAGTCATTAACTTGAGAGTGAAAGAGAAGGTATGCAACGAACTTCAAAAATAGAACTTCAGAGTAGCCCCTCTTGTACTTTGAAGTTGTCAAATACAAAATTATGGTCGCTTATTTTTTCTCGTGAAAAAGACAAAGGTGTTTCACCTATCCTGTGGTAGTTTTGGTAAAATTAGGACATATTTTTAATTAATTATTATTTTTTATATTCATATTCATAATTCTTTATTCACATAAAATATGGTACAGTCGCCATCAGATATATCGTAGCGGGCGAGGTCCTCAAATATTTCGGAGCAGCCTTAAATTTCAATAAATTCGTTACAGTAGATTATGGTTAATAACTAGGGCGTGCTCCCGGGAAGAACCGGTTCTGAAATTCCCGGGAATTCCCGGGAATTTCATAGTGTCGAAAGAACCGGTTCTGAAAGTTCCAATCCCGGTTCTCCCGGTTCTTTTCGCTTTTGTTCGCTTACTTTCGTTTAAGCAAAATCATATCTCTTTAGGATACTTTAATACCTAAATTGGCCCTAGTTAGTCACTCTAATCAAAACAGTTGTACCTGGCGATTGAAAAAGATTGAATTGAATTGAAATATACTCTTTAATTAAAAATCTAAATCTTTACACTTTACAAATTAAGTAAGAAATTACATTTTTATTTCATAATTAATTTGTAAAGTGTAAAGATTTAGATTTTTAAGGTGTATATTTAAAAAAAAAGACATGTCAATATTGTTTACATTTAGTTAACTACCTAAACAAATGGAGTATAGAGTATAGTGATAAGAAAACGACGGTATTTGATCTTACCGCCTCCACCCACCCTCCATATTTTTAATATTTTGTTTTAAGGCGCTGTCAGTGAAAGAGAAGAAACTATTTCGGCAGCTTAGCGCGCGTCTAAAATCTTGCAAATAAGACACAAATAATAAGAAATAAAAAAAGTATGGATTATTTGTGAAATATGATTCGTTAGCCGTTTAGGTATGAGTATGAATATGTTGACTTCTTGTTTTTATTTGCAGACCCATACGTCGAAAAATAAAGACCTAGAACCGTTTAATGATGATTTTAAGACCAATCTTTGCAATTATTTTCTATCGAGCCGATTTTGTTCAATTAAGTATTGAGTCCGTCCAGCGTGTTTGAAATATGATGAAAATTAACATAGTATATATTTTTTTCATTTTTCTTTATGTGTAGTTTTTCTTAAAAAAGTGCTTAAATAACAACAATTTCAACAAAATTAGGTGTTGTCAGCCTCTTAAGTTGTCTCAGTTGAACAGAAACATTGACGTTGCACGCTCGTTTGTTTATACTTTTGTGGACTATACTTCATTTAAATTAGAATGAGAAGCCACAATAACATTATATTGTGGCTGGTCAACTATTTCTTACCTAGCAAACAGTACAGTGCAATAGTTTGGCAGCCGCAAAATAAAATTGTTTTAATGCCACTTTATTTGCGTGGCGTCAATTGTTACTCTAATACAAATCGTAAAGAGATTACAGTTCACGAGCCGCATTATAATGCTTTTGTGGTTTTTCATCCTAAATTAAATGAAGTATAAATATGTAATTGTGATGTTGTGAATTTAAATTAAGGAGAGTGAACAAAGGACGGTGAAATATTATATAGGAGAACTCAATTAGCCTTTTCCTCTAATTCTGCACAATAAATTGCCCAACTGCCTTAAAATATGCAAGCCAGTGGGAATCGAGTTCTATGGACGCCACGCCACTGATATATATTTATTTATTTATTATTTTAAAGTAATTTGTTGAATTATTATTATAATATACAATAAAATGATATCTTTACATTTTATGAAATAAATTGGTAACTATTATAATTTATTTAGTCGTCGTCGACGTTTTGTTACTCTTGTCAAGAAACATACCATTTTATCGTATATTATTTATTACAATGCGTATGATTCATTCATTTGTATTGCTTATTTAAATGATTATTTAAAGCATATTTTTATTGCATTGTTAATGGATAAATGTAATTTATTAAAAAAAATCGTACAATGAACCAAGAACCGGGAAGAACCGGGAATCCCGGTTCTGGAGCCGCTCAGAACCGGGAAATGAAATTCTTGGAACCGGACCGGTTCTGCATGCCCTATTAATAACATCGGAACACGCAATCCGTCATAAATATAAGAGCAGCGACTTTTCAATAAATTCGGGACGTTCAATGAGCTAAAAATATCAGGAAGCACATATCGTCAAAGGTATCGACGCAGTCAGGCTGATCATAAATATCGGAACATATGTGGAAAATAAACCTTACGTATATAATAATAGATTCGAATTTCAAACAAAATACAAATAAGGCTCAAACGTCATGCCAAAATGAAAGATATGTCATCTATATAGTGTACGCGTCTGCATGCATAATTCACTGTGTTAGTAACATAAAACCTTTTTCGTTGTATATAGTGTAAATTGTTACTGGCCACTAAATTGCCAAATATACTTTTTTTACGAATAAAATTTGTCCTCTTCTGCTGTTATAAGTCAAAGCATGTAGTACTATTTTATAAAACTAAATTACCTATCCTGTGGTAGAATTGGTAAAATTAAGACATGTTTTTAATTAATTTATATTTTCTATAATAAGCAATATTAAAATTATATAATCATATTGCAATGATCAGGAGGCAAAATGGTTTCGAACCATATATACAGTTTCAGGTGTTATAAAAATGAAATGTTGTCAATTGACCTAGTCTCAAACTAAGCAAAACTTGTAATATAGGTACTAGACAACGGATAAACATACTTATACATATAGATAAATACATACTATAAAAATAATTACTATTCTCTGTCGTAATGGGTGTATACTATTTTGAACTAATTAATAGTGCCAGCAGTGGGACAACATTACAGGCTTATAATATATATATATATATAATAGTTATTTTTGTTTGAAGAGCAAAGGTCGCTGGATTGTGAAACATTGGTGTTCGTTTCGATACGAGTTGTTCTAAAAATAAATTTATAAAAAAAACTGCTTTTGATAATTCAAAAGTCACTACTTTGAATTATTAAGAACAGATAAGATTTGGCGTGACCCCCTTTATCCCCAAAATTCGCTTCATTCGACTACCAAACACTGTATATTTATGTAGAAATAAACGCTAAGAGGGTAGAGTCGAGCCTTACTGAAATATTCAATGCTCCGCAACGGAAATAGCGCGATCGAGTCCGCTAATTTGGTTTTGCACGAAATAGGGCCGCTTGTGTACTGCTAGCTTTATGCCCGCGACTTCTATCGCTATCCTATTCTGAGCCTCTAGTGTAAGTTTTCACACGAACTTTCGAACGCGTTCACGTAAACGTCTCAATTACTATGGAAGAATTGGCAGCGCCACTTGCGGATCGAAACGGCAACAAACTGTTCCCATAGTATTTGACATTTTAACGCAAACGCGGTCGAGACGTGTTCTGTGACCGAAAACTTACACTAAGCATACTGAGGGCCTGCAGGCTTATTACGTAACTCGCTCGCAATCGCCATCGTGTTCATTTTGACAGTTCTTGTATGAATGTGACAGCTAGCTGATTCCGATGCCGATTGTCAGCCCATACATGAACTGTCAAAATGAACACGATGGTGATCGCGAGCGAGTTACACAATAAGCAACCTGTTTCACCACTTTTTGATAAGTTCCAGTTTATGTTAAGTGTCAGTTATGTATGATGATACCTCTAGCTGTCTGTTTCGTAGTAATATAATAGAGACGCTATTGTATAGGTTTCTCATAGCGAATGCAATCGCATGTGCAATTATGATATGTTTGCCCTCCTCGTTGCAGTGTTGGTAAATATCCTGTTATATTCATTTTTGCAATAAGTCAATGCAATATTGCACTCACTAATTATGCACTTAATTACTTAACTTGCACTTTGTACCTACTGCAGTTTGAAATGATAACCGAATATAGAAAAAACCGGCCAAGTAGTATGTACGAGTCAGCGTTCCGTGCAAATTCGGCTAGTGAATATAAAATCCAGTGTTATCAGAGCCCTACTCCTGAGCGAAATGCAGGCAGTGTGAGGTCATTTTATGTTGGTTATTATATTTTTTAGATTCATTTCATTAGTTATGGTATCCCCTATATTTTGGGAGCAGAGTAATTAGTATAGAAACACCTATTCTAATGACTGTATCTTTTGATTGAGTTGGCTTAGTTAGACTTAGAGCTTAGAGGGTTAGTTTTTTTACTGCTCCAAAGGACCCTATGTGTATTTGGTAGTCATTTCAACATTTTATATGGACTCGCTGCACACGGTTGACGTCGGTGGCTGCCACACTTCTCGTGGCAGCGTCTGTGGCTGT
Source organism: Pandemis heparana (assembly GCA_963854515.1). Taxonomy (NCBI): domain Eukaryota; kingdom Metazoa; phylum Arthropoda; class Insecta; order Lepidoptera; family Tortricidae; genus Pandemis; species Pandemis heparana. Next base: position 3,704,423 of record OY978032.1, read on the forward strand.
GGCTGTGGCCGGTGGCCCGTGTGCGGGCCCTAAAAAACCTCGTATCGATTTAATTTACATTATTACCGGCTTGACTGCTATCTAGCAAATCCGTTATTAATATAAGATTAACAATTATTACTAATTGATATTATCTGCTATATTTCGAAGCAAACAGCTGACGTTTTAATACTGGGACCGACGACCGATACCAAATATTTAGGTAAGAAACAAGTTTTAGGAGATAAAAAAAATGCTTTCCATGCTGTAGGCTTATTGTCTAAGTCGCTCGCAATCGCCATCGTGTTCATTTTGACAGTTCATGTATGGGCTGACAATTGGCATCGGAATCAGCTAGCTGTCACATTCATACAAGAACTGTCAAAATGAACACGATGGCGATTGCGAGCGAGTTATACAATAAGCCTACTGGTCTGGGAGTAAAGAAAAAACATAGAATGCACCAGTTGCTTGGACCTCTGTGTATATTATGACATTATGACTATTATGATTATGAGTGAATCAATGATTTCGTTGTACAAATACTCGTCTAAAACGATTGACAGTCTAAAATGCTCTGCTATTCTTTACACACTGTTTAAAAGTTTACCGAAATCCGTAACAAATAATTTGTAATTTATTGCTTTGTTTCCTGAAATCGCGTGGTCGATATGACTCAAAGTAGTTTGTTAAGTGTTGCACACTCTATAATAAAATTAACGAATTTATGGTGCTACGAATCTGATTCACTATTTTTGCCGTTATCTGCTGCTTTATCTTAGGTATGCGCTGGACCGCTAGCGAGCGTTTATTTATAGCTTCTGATGCTGCACTGCCTTCAAATTAATACGATGGTACAACTGCACACTGCTTGTTTAGCAGCTAGTAGGTATGCAGTTTGATTTGAAGTCATTTTATATTGAAAGAAAGAAAGAAAATTATTTTATTTCGGTTCTCAAGGTACCACCACCACCACCACCATAAAAATTATAATTAAACTAAAGACTATTAGTTACTTACAGAGACAGACAGAGATACGGCAAAATAATACGGTTTTCGCAATTTTTCCTTTATCTGTGCTATGAGTCGAATTTGCGGAAATTTGCGGCATAAACGGCTGTATCTTTTGATTGCGTTGGCTTAGGATTGTAATTTTTTCACAGCTCCAAGGTAGACGAGTATCCTACTAATATTATAAATGCGAAAGTTTGTGACGATGTGAGTGAGCGTTTGTTCCTTCTTCACGCTAAAACAACTGGACAGATTTGGATACAATTAGGAACGAAGCTGGCAACCTAAATTAAAACATTAACTTTTTATCCCGGAAAATGGCATAGTTTCCGCGGGATCTTCTTCCTTCTTCTTAGCCTTTCTCTACCAAGTTCTTAGTGTAGGCCTCCTTCAACCGCTTCCATTCCGATCTATTTTGGGCAGTGAGAGTCCAGTTGCTGCCCGCTCGCTTTGACCAGTAGAGACTTTATACAATCATCTCTACTATAGACCAATGTAATTTAAGGTACTTACTTAACTTAGGGACCTTTTACATCCCTTTTATAAAATGTATTAATTGTAAGTTAAGTAGAATTTAAGTACTATTGTAAATCTATTTTATTTTGAAAATATGACTTTCTGCCAAGTTTCTTGCGGCGCATTCTTCTTGGCAATGATGGTCTTTCCGAATGCGCTGGTAGATAAAAAAAAAGACATGTAAAAGAGCCCTCGGCGGCCTATTTGCAAAATAAACTTTTGACTTTTGACTACTCTTTTAATGTCGTCTTTCCATCTCATTCCGCGGGGTAGCAACAAACATGTCAAAGATGGTAGCTGCCTAGAGTCGCAACGTAAATAATTATTTCAGAATTTAAGTACTATCAACATCACTTCTGAAGTCTAATTCTACTACGCGGACGAAGTCGCAGGCAGGAGCTAGTTTGATATAAATTTCAGCTTGATACCTCCACGCGTTCCTGAGAAAAAGGGTCTCGATCGATATCGCTTGCTGTAGTCGACATTCCTTAAATCGCTGAACCTATATCGCATTAACGCTACCTTTACCCTTATCAATTTGTAAGGTATATTGATAACACTGCCGCAGGCATTTTGACTAGTTTTGCCCGCTGCTATGTGACATTAAAATGTAAACAATTTATCCGTTTTTGGAAGTGATTTTTGACCTCCCTTAAAGGATGTCTTTCTATGCTCTATTAGTTGAGTGGGTTAAAATCCCACAGATTTGAATTGTCAGAATCGCTATCTTATGTAACGGTTATCAAATCTTTATTTATTATCTTTGGTAGTATAGGTATATCACTATTTATACATAATTACTAATCAAAAGTATATTAATCAGAGATTTTAGTACTACTGTACGTACGATCGAACAATTTGACAGCTGTCGGCAAGTGTCTAAAAAAGGCATTTTTTTATCTGTGGGCAAAAAGTGGATACAGGGTGATATCACAGAAACAGAATGTAGGTAAGTTAAGTACATACTAAAATACGACAAAAAATATTTTTTCTTACATATTAATTGTGTACCGTGTACCTACTCGTACATATAATTTTGTTCGGTAAGTAATGCGTTAAAATTGAATTATTGAATATCAAATAAAAACTGAAACATTTACAGAAAAGGTTTAAAGTTAAAATATTCTCGGATTTGTACCAAGTTTAAACCTTTAAACGAAAGTAGGGCTGTACTGTACAGAGTGTCTTAATTTTAATCTGTCTTGTTTTATTTATTTTATCAAATGTCACACATACTAAGGCAACCACGACAATATACTGTAAGTCCTCCATAGCAACGTTACAAAGACGATTCAATTTTACTTGACACAATGTAAGCGTAGAGTAGAATAGCCGTAGATGTCCACTTGTCGGTCAGCTGCGTCCAAAGTTCACGCGCCGCTGAGACCGCGACGTGTCTCACTTGCCCGCAGGTTATCAAGCACGAGGACGCACAGACGAACGGTGCAATTTTTGACAAATTATCAAACAACAATGGTTATCGTCGTTATCGGAGGCATGATTCTCACTCTATATAAGTCGCCAGTTGCCGAAAGTTGGTTGATAACGGTCAAACGAGCTTGCGCCACACGTCACTTGACTGTCAGTGTAGTGTCAGTCGCCCGCCAACAACCGAACAGAGCGCACGCGTCTGCGCACCGCGAGTGACAATAAATCCTTATCGGACAGTGATTTATCTTGCAGATACGCTCTGCCAGGAAGTGAGTGTATTGTTGTTTTTATTATTAATACGATTTTAAAGTAAGTAATGTACTTTCAATAGTTTCGGGTCGGGGAAAGTGATCGTACGCGCAGGTTTGCCGCTGTCACTGCAGCGAGGTCCGCCTCGCGGTGCGGTTGGGCCAAAGAAAATGAGCGCTTTCGCTTTATTACTTTGTCGTATTAAACTTCTAATATATTGACTCTACCAATGACACAAACTAAAACTCTCCTTTTAAAATTACGAGTTTTTTTAATGCTGAACACTTTCCTGGACCCACTGTCCGTAAATTGTTATCGCGCTAATGTAATGCGAAAGTATGTCCGTCATTGATCGTTTTGCGTAAGGATTTATACGATACTTTGTTGCAATGTAAATTTTAAATTATTCACGCGCTGCTCTATGTTAATTTGAATGAGGTGCGCGAAAAACGAAACTTAAATTTTGTTGTAAAAAAATTGTTGAAAGAAATTATGCCTACTCAAGGTTTTCGTATAAATAAATTATAAGAAGTGCGTAAACAATTATCATTTAAGTCAAAGTTAGGTATGTCAGGCATAATAGGAAAAAAAATTGCTACGTTGGAATTTGAACGTGAAGCCAAACAGTGGAACCGGTTGGCGCGCGTCAAAACTTTATATTTGAATAACTAATTCGTGAAACTAAGCGACTACGTAAATGGGACGTGGATTCAAGATTTGTTTTCTTACGTGGCTTTGACTTTGAACCTCGTTTCTGACCATTTTTTTCCATTTTCGCGAGATGTCAAAATTAGAGCTGATTTTTAAACATCCTGTAGTGTCATTTGATAATTATAAAAAAACTTGAAGTGCAAAAGCATTTTTTTTTTATTTTGGTGGTGCACCACAGTAAAACGGTAAAGGTGCGGATTTTATAATGATAAAAATGTGAACGTAAAAAAAAAAGTTTTATTTTTGAGGTAATGTGAGGAATTTAATTAAGTACTTATCTATTTCGATTTCAATGCTCTATTTAACATATCTGATACTTTGTAGAACTTGAATATATTTGGAGGTGTGTGTAGACACAGTTGTAACAGCTAATCAGCGGACAATAAAACCCGTATAGCAACTTATTTAATACTCACATAACTTTGTTTTTATTCATCAATTTCATCACCACAAATGGCTAATTTGAGATAACGGCTCATACAAAATAAAAGGTAAATATTGTCCGCGAAAACATATGCCTACATAGCATACAATAGCTTCAATCTCAGCATAATAACATCTGGTAAATGACACACAAAAGTTCAAAATATAATCTTTACTATACGAGTTTTTGCCATAGCATAGAACGAATAGTAGCGTCAACTGTCACGAACTATTAATCAAAATAACACCTAACCAAGTGAAACGTTATTTTTCGAGATGAATGAAGCGACAATCCGTCATCTTGAGAAATCTGGAGGCTCACACAATTTTGTTTTTAACCATTTGGCAGCATAAATTACCATTTGTAGATAATATGAACCTAAATATTTTCAGTTATTTTTAGTAATGACTAGCTGTTGCCCGCGGCTTCGCCCCAGTTCCAGTTTTTTTTTTTTTTTTTCAATATCTTCTCACCCTTTAAGGCACTTGTCCCACTCCCACCGCCGGCGAGTAGCGAGAAGCGAGCGTTTTTTAGTATGGAAATTTTGTCGCATATTGTCGCCGGGCGACAAAAGTTCCATACTAAAAAACACTCGCTTCTCGCTACTCGCCGGCGGGGACAAGTGCCTTAAACCTTCCCTGGACTTCCACAAAAATTAGCCAAATCGGTCCAGCCATTTTCGAGGTTTAGCGAGACAAATGAACAGCAATTCATTTTTACATATAAGAACAAGAAGAAGAAGATAACATTTAGCAGCGTTTCAGCAGAAACTAAAAATAAAAGTAAAAGTAGTAGTTAAGTATTTTAAGTTTTCCGTTATCTGATTTTCGTTAAGAGCGAAATGGATCTTAAAGATGTTTGAAATTGACCAGAAAACTGTAACCATGTTCAGGGTTTGCATTTGCTTCGGGCTTTCAGGCCCAAGATTTCTTCATAATATCAGCTAGAAGACCTCTGCTGCTGGGCATTGGCCTCCCCAAAGATGTCCATGATGATAGGTTTTGTGCAATCCGCTGCAACCCACTAAAAATGTAATTTTATTATTATACACGATTTATGTTAACTGGCTATCAGTGGCGTGGCATCAAGTATATCAGAAGGCAAGCCGAAGGGAACTTAACTAGCCTTTTCCTCTAATTCTGCACATTAAATTGCCCAACTGCCTTAAAATAGGCAAGCCGGTGGGAATCGAGTTCTATGGACGCCACGCCACTGCTGGCTATGTATGTAAGTCTGTTTCTTTTATTATTAGTTTTGTAATGCAAAGTTTATTTACATTGTGTACAATAAAGCATTACTTATCCTTTTTAGGGATAAGTTCGCCTTTGTACATTTGTGTTGTCCTGTATTCACCTTTTTCATGTGTTTTATGTACAATAAAGAGTTATACATACATACTTACTTACTTAAGCAACTAGAAATTTTTATTTAAATCTGCGTAGGTAATTAGGTAGTCGTAACAATTAATAATAGTGCCTGGAATTACGGAAGACATAGTTCACTTCCGGAAACCAGCACCAAATTTTTATGCTACTTTACTAGGCATATCAACTGGACTCCAAAACTGCCGGGAGACAGTTTCTGAGGTGTCAAGGTCACCAGTTATGACGTCATCAAATTGGCCGCCGCAGCGTTTTGAAAAATTAAAATTACACCCAACTTATGCAACGCACGTATACATGTGGGGCATCAAATGAAAACTAGTTAAATATACTATATTTGTGGTTTGAACTGTAATTGCGTTTATGTTAACGTTTAAGAGCTCTTAATAGAAAAATGCTATTAATGCTATTAATGGAAAAGTATTACGGATTTCTTGCACCAAAACTAAAGACTCCAGACTAAAATAATGTACTACAATAATGAAAATACATTATTAAGCTTTACATTATAATTCAGTGTGAAATTCTGAAATAAAAATTGCACTCTCCTCTTTTCTGAAAGAAATGTTTTCAGATTTTAAGCACGTATAGTTACAGTAAAGTTACTAAGTAAGCGTAGCGCGCTCCTTGCGTGTGGAGGTCACCTTGACTCTGAGTACCTCCGTCACTCAGAGATACGTATCGATTGTTGTTTTCTTCACTCAAAACATTTGTTTAACCTTTGAACTAATAATTCAGTAAAAATAGCTCAAAACGTGGCAAAATATATGGAGAACATTTATCTATTGGGATGGATACCTTATGGGGTGAAGTCAAAATTTATCAACTCTCCCCCCTCCTCCGGGGTGCGCGTCCCCCCCCCCAGGCCCCCGAAATGTCCCGAAACGCGGTTTTTTGAACTTTTTGAGAAAACTGTTCGCGATACAGAAAAAGTGTGTAGGAATGAAATAATGCACAATAAATTTACTATAAATCTACCATACACATAAAAGCGGTATCTCTTATGGTTTTGACGCAAGAAGGCGCAGAAAATCATAATTTTTTGTTTTTTTACAATAAATTTTATTAAAACTTCAGTTTTCTCAGAAAATACTCATTTTACACCTAAAAAATGTATCACTTAAATAAACAATGGAATATTCCCTTTAAAAAGAGGTATAATTTATTTATATATTAGTTAAATTGACCATTTTATGATAGTTTAAATATTTAATTTGTCATGATCAATTTTTTTTACTTGAATTTTAGGTATGTTTAAAATGTTTTTTATATAGTTTAGAGTTAATTATAAACCATGCTAGTGTAATTATGTTTATTTTTTTTCAGTTATCCGCAAATAATAAGTATATTCATTCATTTCCAAAACGGTACTAAGATGTTTATTTAATATAATCAACTATTTATTTAAATATACACTTTTATTTAAGTAACTTACATTGAAATTGAAGAGAGACATTGAAATAAACAATTGTTAACACTCTTATTATCTGCTAAGATATTAGCTAAGATAGCCAAGTGAAGCGCAAGAAGGGCACTAGTTACCTTTTCTCGAACCGCTTTGTCGTTATTATGTACCCTCATAACTTGGTTTTGGATTGTATGAGATAATTAAAACTCTCGGGATATGATGTGAATAGTAGACTTATTACAAGTGTAAAGTTTCAATTGCATAGCTCTTATATTTAAAATTTTATTGATATCTAAAAAACTAGTGGTCGTCACTAGTGATCATCATATTAAATTCCTAGAATGCTCAAATTTGGTTTGTAAGCTAGATTAGTATACAATCAACAGCAAAAATCTAAAATTTGGAACTTTAACTTTTCCTTCAATCGGTCAAACAAACTAGCGAATAGATATTTTGTACGAAACTTCGCAAATTTTGATGCCCAGCGGTCTGAAAATTGATAAAGAGAGTTGTGAAAAATAATAAACTGTATATTTCAGAATTTTCAGTAAATTAAACTGAATTAGTGGATGAAATTTAGCGCGTGCAAATGTGGTGTTTTCTGAAGGCACTTGTCATAAGCAACAACTTACAAACTTTTTACGTTCTAACTCTACAAGTGTTTAAGAGTTTGTGAAGTCTACAATTTAGTAAAAATAATGTCGCTGGCCGTTTTGCTACCGTCATATAGGCGTAGTAAAATAATAAGTATAATAATACTTTATTTACTTTATTTGTAATATGTGATCGTTTCTCTGCCGCCGGGGCAAGCGGTCCAGGAATAAAGACTACGAACTAGTCTGGAATATGTCGAGCATCACTCGATTTTTATACGTGAGTTATTCGTTTGTGTGATTATAATTATCATTACAATAGTTCTTATAGTTACGAATTTCAACTTTATAGGACGTAAATTTGTTGACCACCAGTGAGTGAGTCAGTGACGAAATCAGAGTTTTTTAGATATCTATAAAATTTAAAATATAAGAGCTTGTAATAAATCCACTATTCACATCATATCCCGAGAATTTTAGTTATCTGGTACAGTCCAAAACCAAGTTATGAGAGTACAAAATAACGACAAAGCGGTTCGAGGAAAGGTAACTAGTGCACTTCTTGCGCTTCACTTGGCTATCTTAGCTGGGGCACTACCGTGCCCCCAGATAATAAGAGTGTTAACATTGTTTATTTTAGTGTAAGTACTTAAATAAAAGGGTATACTTAAATAAATAGTTGATTATATTAAATAAACATCTTAGTACCTTTTTGGAAATGAATGAATTTATTCACACTAATTATTTGCGGATAACTGAGAATAAATAAACAAAATTACACTAGCATGGTTTATAATTAACTCTAAACTATATAAAAAACATTTTAAACATACCTAATCTTCAAGTAAAAAAAATTGTTCATGACAAATTAAATATTTAAACTATCATAAAATGGTAAATTTAACTAATATATAAATAAATTATACCTCTTTTTAAAGGGAATATTCCATTGTTTATTTAAGTGATACATTTTTTAGGTGTAAAATGAGTATTTTCTGAGAAAACTGAAGTTTTAATAAAATTTATTGTAAAAAAACAAAAAATTATGATTTTCTGCGTCTTCTTGCGTCAAAATCATAAGAGATACCGCTTTTATGTGTATGGTAGATTTATAATAATTTATTGTATATTATTTCATTCCTACACACTTTTTCTGTATTGCGAACAGTTTTCTCAAAAACTTCAAAAAACCGTGTTTCGGGAGATTTCGGGGGGCGTGGTGGGGGGACGCGCCCCCCGGAGGAGGGGGGAGAGTTGATAAATTTTGACTTCACCCCATAAGGTATCCATCCCAATAGATAAATGTTCTCCATATATTTTGCCAGATTTCCCATACAATGGATTCTTATTTGCTTGAGCTATAACTCATTAGTTTCAACGTGCTTTTTTATGTTTTAACCCCACGGATTAATGAGAATGCTAATAGGTAGGTAGTTTATTCGAAGTCAAGATTGTATTGCGAAAAATATTAAGAATCTATGTCATCTCACTTTAGGTACGGTCGCCCAAATATGTGGTCTACCACTTTTCATCCAATTTCCTATCAAATGAAAATGTCGCTAAAGTCGAACTTTCAAGTTGACAGCCTGTCTTATCGCCGTTATACATTGTGACGTGCAAAGGAACTTTAACCTTAGGGTGGTAGACCACATATTTGGCTGATGGTACCTAATTTAAACGTATTATGTTATGTTTGAGAATGGTCCTCGGAAGCTAGGTAGATACACATAACGATTTGGACGAAATATTGTGTGTAGTCAATTTACTTCCATAAAAAATAATATATTTAATGCAAGTGCAGCTTTTTACATGAACGACTTAGTTCAGGATTTAGCTATCATTTTTAGGGCTCCGTAACTCAAAAGGAAAAAACGGAACCCTTATAGGATAATAATAATAATAATAAAAGATATTTATTCAACAGTTTGCAATTACATTTAGATATAAGTACAAGTAAACAATAAAATGCTACAAACTATTGAACTGGTTTGCAGCTCAGCTTATGCCTGTGCCACACAGACCTAACGATCTGCTGGCAAACAGACGCTGTTTTTCAGCCGCCCCCATGAAACACTAAGGTTGTCACACACGCGCACACACGCACGCGAGTGTACACACATACACACACACACACAAATAGGGACCAACACATGGGCCACCACCAAAACTCATCAACGCCACACATGCGCTGGTAGTTACAAAAAAAGACATGTAAAAGAGCCTTTGGCGGCCTATTTGCAAAATAAACATTTGACTCCTGACTTTTAATACACATCACAAGAAACTGTATTGATACAAAACATAGTCAAGTAGATTAATTAGGCAAATCGTTCCAAAAAGCATATCTCATCATCCTATGGATCACTTTGTTGTCCGTCCGTCCGTCCGTCTGACAAGACCCTTTTTCTCAAGAACGCGTGGAGGTAGCAAGCTGAACTTTATATCAAATTCTCAGGTCTACTGCCCTTTGTAGCTGTAAAAAAATCAAACTTATAAGCCAACGCAATCAAAAGAAAAAGTCGTTTATGCCGCAAATTTTCGAAACTCGCAAGGGAATCGAAACCTACAGGGTACTTCCCGTGAACGCAGAATCTTGAAATTTGGTATGAAGGTAGGTCTTATCTTATGGCATAAATTAGGGAATAATTGCGAAAACCGTAAATATGTATGTATGTCTGTATATATCAGTGACCAATATAAAGTGACCCCACATTGCGTACATTTTGCTTTGTAGCAGGGCTCTGCAGGCTTATTACGTAACTCGCTCGCAATCGCCATTGTGTTCATTTTGACAGTTCTTATATGAATGTGACAGCCAGCTGATCCCGATGCCAATTGTCAGCCCATACATGAACTGTCAAAATGAAGACGATGGTGATCGCGAGCGAGTTACGTAATAAGCATGCTGCTTACACTGGATTTATAGATATTTATAGATAATGATACGGAACCCTCGGTGCGTGAGTCCGACTCGCACTTGGCCGGTTTTTTAGTATGAATCTGACAGCGAGCGAACCTAAACTAGAACGGTATTGATTGAATCGCGTTATGACGTCATCGTGAGGCCCCTGACCTCAGTCACTGTCCCACAGAGTAGCAAAGTAGAGTTCGACATTGACCTCCGAAAATAAAGCCTGAGTCAGTAGGTATTATCCTACATACATACATACCGTCACGCCTCTTTCCCACAGGGGTAGGCAGAGACTATTTATTATCCTACTATCCTACTAATATTATAAATGCGAAAGTTTGTGAGGATGTATGGATGTTTGTTACTCTTTCACGCCAGAACGGCCAGAGAGATCTAGATGAAATTTGGAACCTACATAGATTATAGTCTGGAATAACACGTAGGATACTTTTTATCCCTTCTTCTTAATTCTTTGCTGACGAAGTCGCCGGCAACAGCTAGTAAAAAATAGTTCCCGACCGCTCTACATAAGTTTTACTGTACTCAGTACTCTCTGTTTAGTTGTTTTTTTAAGTTGCCGGTCAGATGATGTTGAATATACTCGAATTATTGGTTAATTAAGTGATCACATTTAGTTTAGTTTCATTTATAGTCGGTTTTATTTATATATGTTCTATGTGTTACGTTAAAAAAAACTCTAACCTTGTCACTATTAAATATTTATATCGACAAACTGTTCACGTAATGGTGAATGGATAGTATGATTTTTAAATAAATTACGCGATTACGAATGCGTAGGTACGATAGTAGATTATAATACACATACATTTTAACTAACAGTTTAAGACAACTACTTGACGGCAGGAGTAGCGAGTAAGATAAAGAAATAATAATAAATAATTAATAAATAAATATTAGGGAACAATTAACACAAATTGACCTAGTCCCAAAGTAAGCGCTAGTAAGGCTTGTGTTATGGCTACTAGACAGCGATATACATACATACTTATATAGATAGAAAACATCCATAACTCAGGAACAAATATTCGTGCTCATCACACAAATATATGCCCTTACCAGGATTCGAACCCGGGACGCTTGCTTCGCAGGCAGGGTCACTACCAACTAGGCCAACCGCGTGGTTACCAATGATGTGGTAAGATGGTGGTAACGATCCGGACGGACCCTGGACAAGGTGTTATTACTCACAAACTCATATCTCATTACGTAACAATCTCACCTGTTAAAAATTGATAACAACTGTGGTACCTACGGATTCCTCGCGTCGCCTCTGACCCCCGCTGACGTAGGGTCCACGCGGCATACATTACTGCAGGGATAGCCAACGTTTTTTGGCGGCCGTGCCATTTTTTCACAAAAACAAATGCCTATGATGTGTTGCAATTGTCTATATGAGAGAGAGAGAGAGAAACATTTATTTACACACATTCGATACACTATATATGTGGTGCTCTCTTACCATATAGATATATGTCAGTAGTCTCTCTGTCTTACCGGTGCGTTACACATAGCAGTAGCTTGTACAGGGGCCTTCGGATGAGGTCTTAATGCGTTTCAGTTTAGGTTCGCGTGCTGTCAGATTCATACTAAAAGTGACAGCTAAAACTTGAACTGAGTCGGAATTAGGACATCATGGTAAGGCCCCAGTTTTCTTTGTAATTCTGCTGGAAACAGCAGCGCAACGCAAACTAGCGAGAAAAATGATAGTAGAGCATGGTCGTGCCACTCGGAGAAACTTCAAACCTTTTGCTCGTTTTAGGGTGAGACCACACCGCCGCTTAAAAAACGGTGACGACGGAATCGCAACAAAATGTATGAAGAAACGGTGAGAAAACGTGACGCCTACGACACGTCACTGCGTATACGCGGCGGTTTGGTGGCACCCTTAATCGATTTTCGAAGTTCGTTCAGTGCCGTTCCGCTCATACTAATAGACATTCATTTAAAGTGAGAGGAACGGTATGACACGAACTTCGAAAATAGAATTTCGTAGTAGCCCCCCCCCCCCCCCCGCACTGGGCCCGCGTGGGAACTATCTATAGCTATAGCCAGCCATCATTATCATTATCAGAGGCCTTACCATGACGTCTTAATGCGATTCAGTTTAGGTTTAGGGGGTACCGCTCCTCCCTTGCATACAATAAAATTATGTTCTAACTAACTAAAACTAAAATCTAACACCTGACGAGTACAAAATTAGCATTAGTTCAACCGCAATTTTGTTGCGATTCCGTAATGTCACCGTTTTTTAAGCGGCAGTGTGGTCGCACCCTTAAATTACTGGCTTTATTTTAACGCGTGCCACTGGTTTGCAATCCCTGCATTACCGTATACTACGCGACCGAGGCGCGTGAGTGGCAAGGTGCAGAATATCATGAAGTTAACCGGTGATGTTCAACTTTTCCGTCTGTTACTATCAGGAAATGTGTCGTATTTATTACTAGATGACCCGACCAACTTTGTTACGCGTTACGCCTTAGAATCAGTTGCTATCATGCTTTCAGAGATGGCGTTGCATACGAAAGGCATGGATTAGACTTAGGCGGTCAATATTTTTGTGATACTGGTATGTCAATATAGGATCGTATTAGGGTTTCTGGTTTCTCGCCTCATTTTTTTTCTCGAGTTTCGAGAATTCTCGACTCCAATTTCTCGAGTTGTCTCGACTCTCGAGTCTTGGGTAAAAAATTGTAAATTATTGCTGAAAATAGCATCTCATCTCGTCTCGAGCAGAAACCCTAGATCGTATATTTCAAAACAACTGGAATCGCTGCGATGCGTATCAATATTTCGTGATGACTCCAAATTTGATTGATGATGACGATATTGATGACAAATCCTACTTCCTACTAACTAATATTATAATTGCGAAAGTTTGTGACGATGTGAGTGAGTGAGTGTGTATGTTTGTTATTTATTCACTCGCAAACGCCTGGACGGATTTGGATAAAATTTGTAACGGAGATAGCTGGTACCCTAGATTAAAACGTAGGCTACTTTTTATCCCGGAAAATTGCATAGCTCCCGCGGGATAGCGATAAACATGTCAAAGGTCGTAGTTGCCTAGAGTCGCAACGTTAATAATTTTTGCAGAATCTAACTATCGACATCAGTTCTGAAATCTAATTCTAGGCAGGCGAAGTCGCGGGCAGAAGCTAGTGGAGTATATTTATTGAGTTGTCGCTTTTTGTCCCTTTGTCCGGTTTTGCTGGGATGATCGTACTTTTACAATTTAATCGTACTAATTTTGTTATTACTAGTAATTATTAATTATTACTACGTTTGAGACCAGCCTTTTTTTCTATACCTAGATCAATGTTATTTTTTATCAAGAGCTATTCTTTCCGCTACCGTTTTAATTGCCCTAATTACTACTAAGTCTACTAACTAATTGCATCGTTACACTTTAGCAGAATGCAATGTGCATTTATTTATATAGCAAATGGATCATGCGTATAATTCAACAGAAACACAACAACGTAGCTCTCTTTTAATATTTTTATTAATTTATTTATACTCCACTAGCGATCCGCCCCGGCTTCACACGGTATATTATGCATGTATTATACATATAAACCTTCTTCTTGATTCACTCTATCTATTAAAAAAAACCGCATCAAAATCCGTTGCGTGTTTTTAAAGATTTAAGCATACATGGACATAGGGACATAGGGATAGAGAAAGCGACTTTGTTTTATACTATGTAGTGATTCAGTATGGGATTAGACAGAAGAAAAATGGTTCTGTACTGTGTATTTATTTTAAACTAGCTTCTGCCCGCGACTTCGTCCGCGTAGAATTAGCAATCGATATGTTTATCGCTATCCCGCGGGAACTATACAATTTTTCGGGATAAAAAGTAGCCTATGTTTTAATCTAGGGTCACAGCTATCTTCGTACCAAATTTTATCCAAATCCGTCTAGTCGTTTTAGCGTGAAGAAGGAACAAACATACACACTCACTCACATCGTCACATGGTCACATCGTCACAAACTTTCGCATTTATAATATTAGTAGAATAGGATGTCATTCAATGTGTAACATTTTGAGATTGAGTTATAAAACACCTAAACGGGCAAAGGTGTAATTTACTTTTTTCTTCGTTCAAATTGTTTCATAATCGACGTTCGCCAATATCTGCGGCTTTTTACTGTTTCCTCTTTTCTGTTGCATTAAGGTCCGACCACACCGCCGCGTATACGCAGTGACGTGTCGTGTCGAAGGCGTCACGTTTTCTTACCGTTTCTTCATACATTTGGTTGCGATTCCGTAACGTCACCGTTTTTTAAGCGGCGGTGTGCCACCTTTATAGTCTCACGAGAAAAGGTTTACCATCACTGACTCTAATGTTATCCTGAATGGTGTACAGAATCTCTCTGGGATATCGGAAGGCCGCGCCGTTTCGCCGGCTGGATGTGTCGTCATCAGACACCTTGAGGGCGCTATTATCATTGCGACGGGATGTCCGCATCAATGAATGACGTGATTTTCCTTGATTAAAAGATAGCTCCCATGTAACTTGATCGAGATCTGTCTGGGATGACTCGTTCAAATCTTGACAAGTTATACACCTGAAACTTCCTCGCGAATTATGTATTGGTGAAAACCGCATGCAGAATCCGTTAAGTAGCTTTTAGAGATGGGCCGACTAGTCGGGGAAACCGACTATTCGGCAAAAAATGACAATTAGTTGGTTGTTATTTATTTTAAAAAAGGGCACATAAATAAAACCACGGTGGCTACATTAAAGTCTGCTAAAGCACTGATTGTAACCAAGGTAAAAAATGACTTAGTGGTGATTTCGTAAACCAGTATGTACTGGGATGTGTGCATGGTGACAGCCACCTCTGTAACTGGCGTCACTGAAAATCAGCGTCACGACATTATCCTGGATCTTATCGTGACACATAGCTGAGTGGCGACCATTTGGCTGGTTAGAATAAGTATCCATTTGTAATATTCTGTTTGTGTTTCCGTATCAGCTAATAAAGTTCTCTTATTCTTATTCTTACTTAGAAAATTTTGCAAAAAAAAAAACACGGTAAGTTGAATTCAAGTGTAGCAGAATGAGTGACATTTGACTCACAAGTATGCGCGTGTGCTGTCAATTAGCCGAAGGCGGTCACTCGGTCAGTTTTATTTTATCGGAACGGCTGCAGGAATAAAGCGAGTTGACGAGCGCCCACAATGATGTGGCCACTGTCGACTAGTCGGCATTTTTGGAACGGACAAGTCGGGTAGTCAGCAAAACCCGTAGTCGGCCCATCACAAGTAGTTTTTGAGTTTATCGCGCACAGACGGACAGACGCGGCGGAGGTCCTTGTTTTTGTAAGAGACCCCATAGTAGTATATAGTAAGTTGACATTGTCGAATGTTCGCCGTTCACTCCTTCAACCATTTATAACAGTACATGGAAGATAACCTCAATACGCATGCGTGGTGACGTGGCGTGACCCACTGCGCACGCGCAGTGTCAAGATCACGGACGCGCCGGTCGTTCATCCGACGGAGTTTTTGCCGGATCTTCGCTCTGTTGCTACGGGGTTGTTTTTTGAGCATTGCTTACTGATAGAGAAGAAAATAACTTAATAGAGTAGAAATAGTACATAGTTTTTTTTTTTATGTGAATAGGAAGGAAAACGAGCAAGTGAGTTCACCTGATGGTAAGCGATCACCACTGCCCATAGACACCCGCAACCCCGGAGGGATTGCAGATGCGTTGCCAACCTAGAGGACTTAGATGAAATGCCTCTTGTGCCCGTAATTTCCCCGGCTGTCTTACTCTCCACACCGGAACACAGCAGCGCAAGCACTGCTGCTTGGCGGCAGGATTAGCGAGTAAGATGGTGGTAGCGATCCGGACGGACCTTGCACAAGGCCCTACCACCCGCAAATATAAAACAAAGTTGCTTTCCGCTGTATGTCTCTCTCTATGTATGCTTAGATCTTTAAAATTACGTAAAACGTTCCATCAATTAACCGGTATATTATCGAACGAAATCAAATAACGATATTGGAGCAATATTAACAGGTATATCAATTATGGTTGCTGTTCCTGGGTGTACCTAGATTCAAGAGGCGGTGGCGCGGCTGCAAAGTCCGATAGGTAATATTTGCGCTACGCTGTTTGCGGCCGCGCCTCGCGAAACTCCCGATTACGCGTATGGCTCGACGACCGAATGGCCAGCTAGCTTGTTACGTAACTCGCTCGCAATCGCCATCGGGTTCATTTTGACAGTTCTTGTATGAATGTGACAGCTAGCTGATCCCGATGCCAATTGTCAGCCCATACATGAACTGTCAAAATGAAGACGATGGTGATCGCGAGCGAGTTACGTAATAAGCCTGCAGAACCTGACTATGAAGCTTGAGGTCCCGGGTTCGATCCCCGGTCGGGGCAGATATTTGTATGAAAAATACGAATGTGGTTCTCGAGTCTTGGATGTTTAATATGAATTTAAGTATGTATTTATCTATATAAGTACGTTTATCCGTGGTCTAGTGCCCATATTACAAGTTTTGCTTAGTTTGGGGCAATTGGTGTCAATTGTCCCAAGATATTTATTTATTTACTAGCTGTTGCCAGCGACTTCGTCTGCAAAGGATTCGTTTATCGCTATCCCGCGGGATCTACGCAATTTTCCGGGATAAAAAGTAGTCTATGTGCTATTCCAGACTTTTCTCTATCTATGTGCCGAATTTCATTCAGATCCGTTGGGCCGTTCTGGCGTGATTGAGTAACAAACAAACAAACATCCATCCATCCATCCATCCATCCATCCGTCCATACTTTTGCATTTATAATATTAGTTAGATTTATTGTTGTAAAGCCACGGCCACACCTAAAGGCCGGTGCACACCAAATGCGTGGTGCGTGAAGTTCGTTTCGTGCCGTTCCGCCCTTGCCAATAGTTATTAATTTGAGAGTGAGAGGGACAGTGTGATACGAATTTCGGAGTAGCCTCCCGGATGCGTGACTTTATTACGTTACTATACGATTACGACTAGTCAGCTACGACCTTTGAGATGTTTATCTCTATCCCGCGGGAACTATGCAATTTTACGGAATAAAAAGTAGCATACGTTTTAATCTAGGGTACCTGCTATCTCCGTTCCGGCTATTATGGTATAAATTACTATCCCTTTAGTTTTTCCATTATTGGGTCCGTGTCCACTAATGGTGCCGTCACCCTAGTTTCTCAGTTCCATCAGATTATTGAAATCGTTAGTTGCCGTTAAGATCTCAAAACATACAAATTGCTGGTTGAGGATTAGAATATTTTTAGGACACGTCGATATCTAAAAATCTAAATATATAATCACATATAAATATGTAAACTTAAAACCGCTCCACCATCCCCCCCAACCCAAGCCTGTTGTGAACGGTATAAAAAAACGAGTTCACTGACCTACGAAGCACGTTGTTAATATCTGTCCAGTTTATTATTCCACTAATCTACTCCGACTGTCTCATATTTCTTATTCGTATTACATTCATTGACACGTATTCTTTGCGAAATAGACGGTAGCTCGTGACGTCACTTTACTACATATGTTACTATTAATAGGTACAGTCAAGGGCATCAATATATGTACTTTACCAAGACGTCAAAAAGATGTATACGTCTTTATGTCACAAACAATAACTTCTGTGACACATACATTTGATATGATGAACTGTATCGATATTTATGCCATCGACTGTACTTAGTTTTAAGTTTTTTTTTTTAAACGACGTGAAGTCAGGTTAAGGAAAAACCATAATAAGGCTGAGGATACACCGAACGAGTCGCGTCGCGAGCGTAAACATAAGATTATCAATGCCTGTACCTACTTTGTGACTAAAATTTAATCTGAATTTCAACAGGTGATTGTGTTAATTTAATCGAACGCCTCTGTAATATTTTTTTTGAGGATTTTTAACAGTAGTTGACAAATGTTTCCATAAAGTGATCTATGTTCAAAGTGTGCAGCATCCTGGCAGCGTCAAATATTCTGAATCCAGAAGTACGATGTAAACCTTTAGGTTAGGGTCAACTCACACCGAGACTTAATGTACTCGTATCTTGTAGTGCTCGAAAGACCATGCAATAATGAAGTTCCATAAAAAATGTAGTGGTAAAGTATTACAAATTGAAATTTTGAATTGAGTTTCAGTTGGTAGATACATTGAGCATTTAAAAAAAACCTACCTTTTCCAACAAAATTTTGCAACAACCTTAAAAACAATCTTAGTTTTGCCAAACAATTTTTTCCTGCCAGATTTGCGACGACCCATATAAATCGACCCATATGAAAAAGTGACACAAAACAGCTAAAATAAGTGACGGAAACTTTTTTCTTTACAAAAATAAATTAAATAGTGACGTAATGATGATTCTGATTCTGAAAAATCCTAATTTTTTTCATTTTGGAAACTTACCTTTGGCTCTATGTTGTTGTTTTGTTACTTTTTTTATTCGCTCAATTAATGAAAGTTTACACGTTTTTTTTGTACGCGTTTAAATCGCGGCTTATTGTAGACTCGGCTTTACCTGCGCGAGCGCATATCATGCGATGCCGCACCACCGCGGGCAGCCAATCGCCGCGCTCGCCGCCAATTACGCCTCGCGAGCCCGCGTACCCAAAATCAAGTCAACATAGACTTTCCCAAGACTACTTCATTTAAATCTCCGCTAGCGTCCAAAGTCCAAAGTCGACTCGATAGTCAATAGGACAATGTTTTTTGCGATCCGCACTTGCAGAATTTCAAAAATTCTATGATCGATTGTTTAAGCTCATTATAGAAAAAGAAAATCTATAAGTTAATCTCTATAGCTTCTGCCCGTGACTTCGTCTGCGTGGAATTATTTTACATATAAAAACTTCCTCTTGAGTCACTCTATGTATTAAAAAAAAACCGCATCAAAATCCGTTGCGTAGTTTTAAAGACCTAGGCATACATAGCGACAGACAGACAGCGGAAAGCGACTTCATTTTATACTATGTAGTGATGATGTTAGAGTCAAAGTTCCAACGTTTACGTGTCTATCCTTATCTGGGTGAATATTCTAGTTTTCACCACTCGAGTCGAATCAAACATTTCCACGATTTTTACCAGAACTGAAAGAAAGAAAGAAAGAAAAAGTTTATTTATGACAATCACAGTAATTAAAAAACAAAAACATATTAAAAGCTACATAAAATTGACATAAAAAAGACAACTTGCAACAACTTTGAAAAAACCAGACTCGGCAATGTCTTTCGTTTCCACAAAAAGTTAACTCCCATCAACTCTCAACTATGTTTGATGAGAGGTTAATGACGAAAAAATGTAGTAAAAACGCTGAATATGAATCTGCGTGAGCGCAGATCATGCGATGCCTCAACACCGCGGCCAGCCAATCACAGCTCGAGAAGCGGCCACCGAAATTTTAAACGGGGCATTCGAGCTTATTCGGGTCTGATGTCCATGCCTGTGCAAATATGTAGTACTATGTGAACTCTTAGAAGGCCATTTGAGTTTGTCTTGCTGTTTCACTCACTCTTATGGGTTTGATAGTGAGGGAGACACAAGGCATCTCAGAATTATTCCGGAATATTTCAGCAGGGCCCTATTTTATAAAGCTACAAGTTAGAATTTACAAGCGGAAGTCTCTATCTAACATATAGGGTCAGAAAGAGACTTCGGCTAGTAAATTGTTTGTAGCTTTATAAAATAGGGCCCTGGTGGTCGGGTTAGCTGAACACCCCTGTAAATGTTTTTTCATCTCTCATACTCTGAAAGTAGGTCATTGATTATCTGGATATAGGGTTGAAAGTGACTCATCGCGACCCTTGGGTTGAAAGTATTTTTTTTTTTCTAACTAATCCAAATGAGGTACATAGCAATGGAAATAACTACGTATACAGTCATGTAATCTATGTTTAAAATACTAATAGTTCCTTTTTAATTGTAAAAGGCAAAATAATCTTAAAATAACATTCCCGCTATATATAAGCTTAATGCAAGCGTATACAACGAGAATTAGTAGAAATTATGACGTTCGGTAATTTTTTTAGCTTGAAATATTTAAGTCGACAAATTAATTGATAGCGACCTCCGTGTCTGCAAGTTAAAAAAAAAAGTAGCCGGCAGCCATTGGTGCGCAGAGGAAATGCGCAATGTGCGTAAATCGCGTAGTTAATAGAAAAAAGAGCGGGAAGAGAATGACAAACGTAACAAATATTAAGCGCGACCGTGCGACGTTAGTGAAATTTGTCATACTCGTAAAACCAATGATATTACATATGAACTGGGAGTAGATATGTCACTACCGCGCCCGTGTTGAAGATTCATAAATGACCCAATTGTCTCATTTATCTCAAACAAGCCACAGTATGAGTAGTCCCGTGACAGTTGACAGAGGGAACGTTTTTCAAACGCAATTTACTAGGAACGTAAACGTAACATATCTATACTATGAAACATTATTGCATAATACCTTCTTTTAATTTCCTCATATTCGAAATGAAAAGTAGAGTGTTCAACTCGGATGAAATTACCCATTTGACCCTCGAACCATTGGTGAAATGGGTATATTTCAACCCTTGTTTATCAATCTACTATTCATGATTCATGTTTAATCGTGCTTGACGTATGTTTCTTATTATATATTTTGTTTACAGAAAACCGATCCTCCCTATGACGGTGACCAGAGCGCAGTAATTTAGAAGCACCCCCACACACACAAACATGTCGTCGAAAGCGATTTATGAGGCGACCGGGAAGGATCTTATCACCAGGTATGTTATTAAAAAAATCTATGTAATCCATCTGACAGTTTGGGTCTGTGTACGACCAGTGTACGCTCTGTAATTTGTGCCCCCCATTTAACTTAACTTGTACAAGGTGTTATAAAATAATACTATCTATAGTAACAATGCTTTTCACCCGTGCTGTTCTGGAAGCAAATAAAAAACATAGAATATACATATCAGTTCCTTCTCTTCCCGCGCAGATAAAATTGACAATTTGACTTGTGTGTGTCAACATGTGATGTGTTAATGTGACAAAGTACAAAAGTGCCCAGCTACTTTTGATGCCGACCGTACAAGCTCATTGAGGGAATGTCCAGAAAATCTAAGGAATAGGCTAAGGATTAAGGATATAGGCGATCGATGCGACTAGCAACCCGTGACAATTTTGATTCCCCTTACCAACTGTAAGTCCACAATCATCCTAAATGTGGCCTTAAAGTCTGAAGTCCAAGGGATAAGACGTGATTTATTTATTTATGTATTTATGTACTGTCTGTAATTCATCCGACAGACTGGGCGCGACCAGTGTACGCCCTGTAATTCGTGCACGCCATTTAACTTGATCAAGATGTCTTGCAGTAATACTATCTGTAATTCATCTGACAGACTGGGTGTAAAAAATGTACGCCCTGTAATTCGTGAAGTAATTCATATGACAGACCGGGTGTAACAAATGTACGCCCTGTAATTCGTGAAATTTAACTTTACAAGAGCAAACAAGATGTCCTGAAATTCTTCTGAACCCTTTATGTAAGTTTTAAAACACGAAAAACGTTTCGAACGCGTTTACGTTAACGTCTTCATTACTATGGGCAAATTAGTAGCGCCGGCAGTGGAACGAAACTGCAGCAGACTGTTCACATAACGCAAAATTACACGTTTGAGACGTATTTTGTGACCGGAAACATACACTAAGCATACTGCACGTCCACCACGAGAGCGCACAAGAGTAGAGTCGCGCGCGAGATAGATTGCCCGTCTTTTTCTTACTGTACGCTCTGGAAAGAGACAGGTAGTCTATCTTGCTCGCTCTCCTGCTAACCAGGCTGGAACATTACAGCAGGTGGTTGGGTTAGTTTGTGATTGAACGCTTGTCGGTTTTTTTTTTAATTATGTCAACCTTTCGAACACGGAATAACAAAAACAAACTTACAACAAAAATCTTAAAAAATTAACAAGCTCATTCTGTTTCTAACGCAACCACCTACTGATGTATTCTGAATTAGTTTTAAGAGAGTTTATCCCCACTGGGCTGGCAACGTCGCATTTTTGGTGTTTTTTTACGATTATTTCACGGAAATTGAATGAAAGTTTCAAATGTGCGTCTGTAGTGTACTTCGAGTCGAGATATATTATTTTATGCCTTTAATACGAAAATAAAAGTCCATCACGATTAATCATTGCATTGGACACATTAATACTCTAAAAACGAAGTGCACTACAGACGCACATTTGAAACTTTCATTCAATTTCTGCGAAATAATCGTAAAAAAAACACCAAAAATGCGACGTTGCGAGCTCAGTAGGAATGCACCCTTTTAAAACTCAAGTGTATAAACTGTGGAACCCTCTCATAGTAAATGTCATAATAACGCTGCATTGAATCAACAAGGAAAATCATGTGACGTTTACTGTGACAACACTGAGAACGCTCTACTGTGGGTCAGGAGTCAGGAATCAAATGGTTCGTCTGTACAGTATCCTTCTAACACAAATTCCAACAATAACTGTGCTAATTTATTCAAAACACAATTTAACTTTTTTGTCTTACGTCTTAATTAGCATAATTATACATGGATTTTTGACAGCAACTAAACCAATATCAGTTGACGCGATCGCAGTGTTTGCGTCAGCGTTTTTTGTGACAATGACGGACTTATATTCAAGTGTCAAACCAAGTTTAACCGTCACGCGACTGTCACTTATATGCTAAATGTAAGGCACTGTTCCAACGGCGACGAGCGAGAAGCGAGTATAGTGAGTGAAGTGAGTCGTCGCTGGCTCTTGTTAATGGGGAGAACTAGGGAGAAAGTCCTCGCCGGCGGTGTGGACAGCCAGCAATCAACTATAATTATATCTGTCTCTTTCACCGACACGGGATTTATAATCTTTTGTTCGTTTCTTGAGCGAGAAAATAGTCGATAGCTAATCACTTACTCGTCCTTGGTGGGACTAGTGCCAAAGACTGGGTTCATAAGCATAGCGCGAATTGGTGCGAATCGGAGGCACCTATGGTGCTATTACGATCCATTAAAGCCGAAGACCAGAAGGAAGATATGATTATGAAATTTGAATTCCTAATACATAAAAACGTATTTCATTGTTATGTAAAGATTGCTGATGCTGAGACAACAGGATTCTATTACAGCAATGCGTGCATTCTATCGCACCGTGAGAACCGTTGTACGATACTACAACAAAGTTACTGAGAACCGTGTTATGGCCGATGCAGCTAGCAACCCATCACTATTTTGATTCCCTTTTCCACCTAAATGCTCACAATTATCCTAAACGTGGCCTTAGGTGTTGTTACCGCAGGTGTTTACCCCAGTTTAATTAATTTATTTAGTAAGTTAGTTAACTATTGGCTAATATCCCACTGGGGGGAGGGGTGGTAAGGTGAACCCGCAATTCGTTGCGGGGGATCTGAGCCAGCGGGTCCAGAAATCATCCCCGTGCCTAGAGCATCCATAAAGATTTCCTCTCCGTTAAAAATAGTACATTACTGCAGAGGCCGTGAAGTAAGGGATTGCAGGACGAGATTGGGGTACACGGCCGAGTCGTAGACGAGGCCGGATAAAGCGAGTCCTGCAATCCCTGTTTCCGGCCGAGGATTGTATAGTGCTTTTCTCAAGAAATGTGAGGAAATCAAGTAAAAATTGTTTAATTTGCCGCATTTTTAATTTTTGCAACATGCCATTTGAACAAACTATTGCTCGCGCCATGTTTAACCGCACACCCGCCCCGCGCCGCCGCACCGCGCCGAGCAAACCGCGCCGACCGCACCACATTACTTCTTGGCCTAGGCCGTAAATGTGAAACTCCTTGGCTTCATCTCGCCCGCACCACATTACTTCTTGGCCTAGGCCGTAAATGTGAAACTTCTTGGCTTCATTGCGCGACATTAACGCGTACATTTCCGAGCATGCTTGAGAAAAAGGTGTTTAGTTCACGTTTACGGTGTAACCCCCATGCTCCCGTAGCTCCTTCCAATGGTGGTGAGGGATGGTGGGATTTAGTGGGTATGCCTCCCCCTCCTTTCGTTAGGGAAGGGGGCAATGGGGAAGGAGAGTCCCACAACTCTCGTGCCGTCCCCACAGTGCGTTAGTACGCGTAAAGCATTTTCCCACCGAGAAAAAAAAGTTATTTGTGTCACAAGGGAGCAAAATCAGGTATTTACGGCGAGGGCGCTACATTGAATCCAGAATGTAGCGAAGGATTCTAGAATAGAATCCTGAGCGTAGCGAGGGATTCTAAAGTAGAATCCAGAGCGTAATGAGGGATTCAAGTGTTAACGCCCAAGATGAAAATAATTTTGCTCTCGAGTGGCTCATACAACTTTTCACACCAAACATTAAAAAAATTGAAAAACTAATTCTAAATATAATTAAAGAGCTACCAGCATAGAAAATGGCGTGGTTTTACAATTATCAACTTCAAAAAATTGCATTTGCAAAAAAACACTTTCAAAAGCCTTGAACAGAAAAGTTGCACTTTTATCCCTCCTGGCAGGTAGCAAAGCTTACTTTTCTGAATGAGAGGTGTGAAAAAGTATTTTATTTGGTGCTATTATTGTTACTGCGTTATGATAACTAAATGGTTTCTCTTTTAAAAGCGCTATCTTGTATCTTTTTAAGCGAGCGATTTCTAAATCGCGTGACTGACGTTACGCGATCATCTTGTGCTTAGCCTAATGCCGTCTTCCGATGCAGCCTTGGCCAATGCCCGGTGGAACTTGTTCATACTAGTTTTTGTTAAAAATGACTATTTTTTGTGGACTTTACTTGCACTGCCATCCATACTACATGTGTACCAATAAAGTTCTTACAGTCAGCAAAAAAAACGTGAATTTGATTTACATACATTAATTGTAATAAGCGTATAATAGAAATCTGTTATACGCGATGAGGCTAGCATCCCATCACTATTTATTTGTATCTATTCCTTTTTCAACTAACTACACGCCCATAATAATGGTTAATGTATTGTGGCCTTTGGGTCTTGTTACCTTAGGCTCTGTGTACCCCGTAAGGGATAAAGTGTTTTATGTATGTATGTTAATGTGTACCCGTCTCTGTTCCAGGCACATAGCACCGGGCACGGCTCTGGTGCCGTGCAGGTTCGCCACCTTCGAGCAGGGCACCATCTGGGAGGACGAGCTAGGCAAGAACCCATGGCTGTCCAAAGAGGTAAACTAGTTCATAAAACGTCAAAGTCTAACTCCCTTATTCATAACCGCTCTATAGGCTTCTGCTAACTTAGCAATCGTTTGTCCTTATCTGTGAAAGGTAAATGTCAAAGTGACAGATAAGGACAAACGATTACTAAAGTCGTCGCAAAATAAAAGGCCCGTTTTGACATTTGTCTTCCTGACGTAACTAGTGATGTAACCATACGACTCGGAACTCGAACCTCACGATAAATCGATTCAAGTTTGCATGAGTATTTGATCGATTTAAATATCTATTGTATATAAGTCCAATGATTAAAGTTCTGATTAGAAAGTGAATCTTCAGTCAATCATTTTCTGCAGATGATGAAGACGAGCCATTCTATTGAAATCAGTGTTGCCATTGTTTACGGCTTTGAGCTCCAAGGCCATAATTTTCAGTAAAGATCACTACACAGCTGGTGAAATGCAGTAATTAATTGGTCTAAATAAAATAAATAAAACCGGCGAAGTACGAGTCAGCCTTAAAAAAAAATATCTAGATCGATTTATTTTTTCCTTAACCGATTATTAATAGTCTGTGGACAATGTGAAAAAATCGTTATGCACAGCACTTAGCTGAGTGAGCGATACCCATCAATGAAAAATGCAATTACCTTCAGAACATTTCGATCGGTAAAAAATAGAGAACTTCATGGGCGTAACTGTCAAAACGGGCCTTTTAAATTGTGACGACTTTAAGTTAGCAGAGGCCTACAGAGCGTTTATGAATAAGGGGGTAAGTGATTTATGCGCAAAAATAGGTGCAACTGATTACAGTACCCGCCATAAAGAAGGCACTTCGGTCTTTGGAAAGAGACGCGGCGTCAGCGTCACGTAAGTTAGAGCGAAACAACGCTCTGCGAAGCCGAAATTAGCCGAGAAGTTTGATGTGCAATCTTTATGGCCGGGTACTGTTACAGTGGTAGTGACAATCGAATACCTTTAAGGCGACTAGTGCCTTCAAATGCTGTAAATTTACAACATTTCATTTTTATAACACCTGAAAATGTATATGTGGTTCGAAAGCATTTTGCCTCCTGATCACTGTAATATGTTTATATAATTTTAATATCTCTTATTATAAAAAATAAAAATTAATCAAAAATATCTCCTAATTTTACCACAACTACCACAGGATAGGTGAAACGCCTTTGCTTTTTTCACGAGAAAAAATAAGCTATCATAATTTTGTATTTTTGACAACTTCAAAGTACAAGGGGGGCAACTCTGGAATTCTGTTTTCGAAGTTCGTTCCATACCTTCTCTCTCACTCTGAAGATAATGACTAATAGTATGAGCGGAACAGCACAAAGCGAACCTCGAAAATCGAATATTGGAGAATAGGGCCTGACATTGACAATTTGAAATTAACGTCAGTTTTTTTTTCTATAGAGAAAAGACAAAGGGATAAGTGTGTATTCTGTGATAGTATCGGAGTTACGCCCTTTTAGAATAAGCACAAATTAATAAATTAATTATAAATTAAATACAAGCCCTAGCGAAAAAATTAAACTGTCAGCATGTTCATCTTTTCAAACAAAATACAGAGAACCATTAAAATTATAGGCTCAGAAATATGAAATGTCAATTAGGTACTTTCTAAAGCCTACTCCTCTTAAACGGCTGAGCCAAAAAAAATTAAAAAAATGTATATGAATTATCAACTCTTATACAACATTTGCAACATAGGTCGTTTAGGTATTAGCAAAAGTTCAGTATTTAAGTAAAGTTCAACCGAATGGTGTTTTTTGGCTTGCATTCCCTAGTGCTCCTAAACGGTAACGACTTATGAAAATATTTAAATGTTAAAAAATTAAGAATCCGATGTACTCGTACTTTAAACACAACGTAGCATTTGTAAATCAATAGACTTTCTCATCACGATTAACAACATAAACACCGAAAATTTGCGAAAGCGTGACATTTTCTTTACTCCTCACACGTAAATAAAAAGACAAAGACATCATTTCGAAGGCACTAGTCGCCTTAAACGAGCAATTCTAGCTGGCATGGCGAGGGACGATGGCAAGCGGCCAGGGGTCACTTTAGTGCCGTGGAAGCTCGGTAGGGCCCTGGTGTGGGAGTGGGACGCTAAATGCGCCGACGCATTCGCTCTTTGCGTACAGTTGCACGCACACAAGTGCCACTGAACTTTGCCAAGCGAACTGGTTGAGATATGCACACGCGCACGGCAAGGTGGAGTTTAAAGTGGCCTCACTTTACAGTCCCCAATACACCGTCTTGGCTTTTTATTTGCTGCTGGGACAACTCATAAGTACAACGATAATTCCGGTATCGGGTTATCATTTGTTTTCTTCAGTATTGTAACTTTAATCTATATTGATCGGAAGGTTAATAAATAAATAATTCTTCACTGTTGACTCATATCGCGCGATTGGTAACTATGTATTATCATTGTCGTTTTATCTTTTCAAGGTAGCTTTGATTTAAATATTGCAAGAATATTTCTAAGCAATTCCTAAATCTACATAAGTAACTTATGTGTTTCCTCAGGACTGTAACTATCTCTGTACCAAACAAATACCATGAAAGAGCAACAAACATCCAAATTTAGAAAATTTCGCCTTTATAATATTAGTAAGATAAAGGTGATATCAGACGGTTCACTCGATTGAATGTTCTTTCGAGTGAATGCTGCCGAATGAAAACATCCAGCACCGTTTGATCAATTCACTAACGAATTCATTCGGCACTTTTCCTTTCACTTTGCGTTCAGACGTGTCACTTTGAAAATTGAAAGATGCAAAATGAAATGAGAAAATGAACAAAAAATGAACCGTCTGATATCACCTAGTTTGCGGGTGGTAGGGCCTTGTGCAAGGTCCGTCCAGATCGCTACCACCATCTTACTCGCTAATCCTGCCGCTAAGCAGTGCTTGCACTGCTGTGTTCCGGTGTGGAGAGTAAGACAGCCGGGGAAATAACGAGCACAAGAGGCATCATCTTAGCCCTCTAGGTTGGCAACGCATCTGCGATCCCTCCGGGGTTGCGGGTGTCTATGGGCACTGGTGATCACTTGCCATCAGGTGACCCACTTGCTCGTTTGTCTTCCTATTCATATAAAAAAAAAACCTTAAGATAAGATTGTCACTGATGCGCTGTAACGTTTTGGTCTTTCGCAGCAACTCGTGGTGAAGCCCGACCAGCTTATAAAGCGGCGCGGCAAGCTCGGGCTGGTCGGCGTGAACAAGTCCGCCGGAGACGTGCGCCGCTGGCTCGCCGAGCACATGGGCAAGGAGCAGGCCGTCGGCGCGGCCGTCGGCAGGCTGCGGCAGTTCATCGTCGAGCCGTTCGTGAGGCACGACGCGGTGAGTGACACAGTCTGAGCCTATAGTGTAAAGTTTTCACAGGAACAAACGTCTCGAACGCGTTCACGTAAACGTCCCAATTACTATGGAAAAATTGGCAGCGCCACTTGCGGATCGAAACGGCAACAAACTGTTCCCATAGTATTTGACATTTTAACGCAAACGCGTTCGAGACGTTTTTTGTGACCGAAAACTTACACTAAGCATACAGTAATTTATAATGTACGCTCTGTAATTTATAAGGTACGCTCTGTAATTTGTAAGGTACGTTCAGTAATTTATAATGTACGCCTTGTGATTTATAAGGTACGCTCTGTAATTTAAAGTTCTTCCATGCTGGGAGTATAGAAAAACATAGAATGCACCAGTTGCTTCTTTTCTCGCGCAGATAGTAAAAGCCGAAGGAATGAGCGAAAATCTTAGGAATCATGTTATAGGCGATGCGGCTAGCAACCCATCACTATTTTGATTCCCCTTTCCCCCTATACGCCCACAATCATGATAAACGTGGCCTTGGCTTTAACTGACATGTGTAAATGTATAATTATTATCTATGTAATTAATTTAATTCCCATCCAGTTTTTTCAAACACAATGTATATTGTTTCTGAATAAATAAATAAATAAGGTTTTGTTACCTTAGGCTCTGTCTACCCTACCTAATAGTAAACTTTGCATTGTTGTAGAATGAGGAGATGTACATCTGCATCCAGTCCGGGCGGCGGTCGGACACCATCCTGTTCCACCACCAGGGCGGCGTGGACGTCGGCGACGTCGACGCCCTCGCGCTGAGGCTTGAGGTAATACGAGACTTTATTAACTGAACTGATTGTACAAAATTTTGGGTCATTTTTTTTTCTCTTATAAGAGAGACAATAGTCTAACAGCCTTATTCATAAAAAAACCTTAATTGAGCTTTGATCGGTCCATTAGTTAACAGACTGATTAAGCTTATTTGACAGTTGTTAAAAAGTATGATTCATAAACGCTTGCTAGCAGTCTGTTAGCTAATGAGCTGCTGATGGATGGATTAGACGCGTTATGTTGTCACCTTGACAAATCATAGACCAAAAAAGGCCTTTTAGTGAATGAAAAAAAAAATTTACAGCAGTGGCAGCGAATTAGCGGGAAACCAGCGAATTAAAACGACAGACTAGGCAGTGTGGATCTAGTTTCCTTTACCTTTCCCGGAGGGGATAAAACTTAAAACAAAAGAAACTGTCTTGCGTATGGTTTTGCTCTTGCCAAAATCAGCTGTTCACATTTGTGGCGGCCATTTTGTGAGTTAACAGAGAGATAAAGGAGGGTCTACGGTCCGCTAACTTTCGGAAGACTTAACAGAGCCTTGATGAACTGATTAGCGCTAATTGACGTTTATGAATCATGTTTTTTTGCAACGGTCCTATAGCGAGCTTATACGCCTCTAACTTTTTATGAATAAGGCTGTAACTCGCTCGCAATCGCCATCGTGTTCATTTTGACAGTTCATGTATGGGCATGAGAAGGGAATGTGCTGGTGTGAAAGAAGATATAGTGACTAGGATAGAAAAAAGTATGCTTAGTTGGTTTGGTCACGTAGAGGATGGATGAAAGAAGATTAACTAAACAGATTTATATGGGAAGTGTGAATGGGTGCGTTGGGAGGGGAAGGCCTAGACGGACGTTCCATGATCAAATTGGGGACGTTTTGGAAAAAGGCCAGGTCAAGAGTACCCGACACCGAAGAGCATGTATGAAGAGATTGATGAATGTGAATGAAGCGAAAGAGGTATGTCAGGATCGTAGCAAGTGGAACAAAGTAGTCTCTGCCTACCCCTGTGGGAAAGAGGCGTGACAATATGTATGTATGTATGGGATGACAACTGGCATCGGAATCATCTAGCTGTCACATTCATACAAGAACTGACAAAATGAACAAGATGGCGATTGCGAGCGAGTTACGTAATAAGCCTACTGGCCTTTCCGAAATTTGATTTTCGAAGTACGTGTAACGCCATTCCGCTCACACTAATAGGCATTAATTTTAGAGCGACAGGGACGGCATAATACGAACTTCGAAAATCGAATTTCGGAGTAGCCCCCCAGAGTAGGAATAAGGTAATTTTTTAAATTCTGAAACATCGAGTGATTGAACAAGTTTTTTTTTAAAACGCCCAAAAACGAAATTTCTACACTAGACTAATAAATTTCTACAATAATCCATGAAGCCGGTTAAAAATATCTAAAGTCCGAAAAAGCGCTCTTTTCTCTAAACTCCCTATTTAATAGTTTTTAATATTATAAATTTCCAGATCGCAGTAGACACATTCCCCACCGGAGAAGACATTGACAGCACCCTCCTCAAAAATATCAAGTCCTCCTCCACAAGAAGGTTGGTATTGTACATACAATTATGCTAGACTAGATATTTCATTACAAAAATCTTAGGAGTCATGTTATAGGCGATGCTAGCAACCCATCACTATTTTGATTCCCCTTTCCACCTATACGCCCTCAATCATGTTAAATGTGTTATTGTTGCCTTAGGCTCTGTCTACCACGTAAGGAATAAAGACGTCATTTACGTATGTATGTATAATTAAAAAATGTAACTACCACCTGCACGTATAGCACGACAGCGCACCAGAGTCGCGTCGCGCGCGATAAGATTGCCCGTCCTTTTCTTAATGTTCGTTCTAGAAAGAGACGGGTAATCTATCTCGCGCGCGACGCGACTAGTGCGCTGTCGTGCTAGCCGGGCTGCTGATATATTACTAGACAACTACAACAACCCACGGCTAGCCTGACAACTTTCTATTTGGCGCTGAGATGACGTCGCTAGTCGCTACAAACAGCTTAAGAGGGTGCATCCGTGCTGAGCTCGCAACGTCGCATTTTTGGTGATTTTTTGCGATTATTTCACGGAAATTGAATGAAAGTATCAAATATCCGTCTGTAGTGCACTTCGTTTTTAGTGTATTAATATGTCTAATGCAATGATTAATGGTGATGGACTTTTATTTTCGTATTAAAGGGATAAAATACTATATCTCGTTTAATAAGAAAATAAAAGTCCATCACGATGAATTATTGCATTAGACACATTAATACACTAAAAACGAAGTGCACTACAGACAGATATTTGATACTTTCATTCAATTTCTGTGAAATAATCGCAAAAAATCACCAAAAATGCGACGTTGCGAGCTCAGCACGGATGCACCCTCTTAACATACGACAATGTGCGTACGACATACATATAGGTTTGGGGGCCGTGAGGAACAGGGTGTAAAGTTCCTCATCCACCATTGATAAGGGAGGATCCTCCGACCAGACGGGTGTTGTGTCTGGTGGGCCACTGCCCGACGGTTGTTGTCGGGTTCTTGTATAAGTTCAATCGCTTGGATAACTTTAACAATGATATTAAAAACCCTAGATTCACTACGAGCGTTCAAAACTCGTCCCGAGCAGAGAGTGCTTAGAGTCTGTCATTAAGCACTCTCTGGCCCTATGGAGCTGTCAATGTGATTTACGACGTGCTATCAGTTTAAATTTTAATAATCCTACTAATATTATAAATGCGAAAGTTTGTGAAGATGTGACGATGTGATAATGTGACGATGACGATGTGAGTGAGTGAGTGTGTATGTTTGTTCCTTCTTCACGCTAAAACGACTGGACGGATTTGGATAAAATTTGGAACGAAGATAGCTGGTACCCTAGATTGAAACATAGGCTACTTTTTATCCCGGAAAATTGCACAGTTCCCGAGGGATAGCGATAAACATGTCAATTGCTAATTCTACGCGGACGAAGTTAGTTAAGAAGCTAGTGTCGTATATTCCGGACACGTGCATTTGAAATAAAACTGTAATGTTTGTGTTATACGGTCGTATTTCGAATATTTTAAAATGTGGTGAAATATCATTCGGCATTTGCGACTGGCATATCTTTGGAATGTACTTTTAAGACAAGTTTTGGCGGTGATTTTATACGTGGCGGTGCATCTAGGGTTTATAATATCATCGAACTTTAATATCGCGATGTAGGATGTTACGTCAGTTTTTGGTCGTATATGGCGAGATAAATGTCGCCACTATAGCAAAGAAGTTTGTCAAATTCCTGTTTCGTTATGTGCCCCCATGCACGCCACTCACCGATATACATGTGGGACACTATCTTGCCTCAATAAAACAACTTCTTTTAATCACTGCTTTTATTATTTAAGCTCCAAATTCTTATTAGAAATATTTTTACACAGTTTCGTTGTTTCATCGTACGCCGTTCAATCTGTTCTCTCCGTCTCTCTCACACCTCTCTCCATCCTTCACACACACTCGCGTTCCGTTTCACCCGATCATCTTGCATACATTTTTAAGATTTCTTTTTCTTTTTATATAAAATTTATTAAAAAAATAAATTGATATTAAAAAAACTGTAGAATGTAATTGCATCACGTTTTTCTTATATTCCAGAATACTGACAACATTCATCCTCTCCCTCTACCGTGTCTACGTGGACCTCTACTTCACGTACATGGAAATAAACCCGATCGTGGTGACCAACGAGAGGATCTACCTGCTGGACCTGGCTGCCAAACTGGACCAGACTGCCGACTTCATCTGCGCCAAGAACTGGGGGACGGTGACCTTCCCACCCCCCTTCGGTAGAGACGCTTACCCCGAGGAAGCCCATATCGCCGATTTGGACGCGAAGAGTGGAGCCAGTTTGAAGGTATACTTACTACTAATATTAGAAATGCAAAAGTTGGTGACGATGTAAATGAGTGAGTATGTTTGTTCCTTCTTCACGGTAAAACGACTGGACGGATTTGGATAAAAGTTGGTACCCTAGATTAAAACGTAGGCTACTTTTTGTCACCTGTACCACCCATAGCAGGTACCTACCTACCATGGGTGGTGGTTTACCTGCTATGGGTGGTGTAGGGGTGTAGCACGCGTCACGGAATGACGAGGACCCGGGTTCGATTCCCGGCCATAGCTTTACTTTACGGATTTTTCCATGTGTTCTAATTTTCGGTGTCGTTTAGAAATTTATAAAATCCCTATTTCCATTTTCCATTCCCTATTCCGAGGAATATATGACATGTATGTGTGTATTTTGCAGCTGACCATCCTGAACAAGTCGGGCCGCATCTGGACGATGGTGGCGGGAGGGGGCGCCTCTGTCGTGTACACCGACACCATCTGCGAACTCGGTGAGTGATCGTGACATATAGCTATTGAGCCAGCCAGGCGCTGATATATTATGTCGCAAAAACAGATAGTACTATCAATACTATCATGCATTAAAAGTAGTTTAACAGAAAATAGTATATTATTTTATTTATATTATATAGCTTACTTTTCTGAATGAGAGGTATACAGGTTTGTTAATGTAGCCCATTTGCTAATCGTACCTGAACATAGCAGGGAAGTTGTGATATGGATGTACCTAGATAAATTAATATTATCACAATATTGAAGACAAACTTAAGAGGGTGCATCCGTGCTGAGCTCGCAACGTCGCATTTTTGGCGATTTTTTGCGATTATTTCACAGAAATTGAATGAAAGTATCAAATATCCGTCTGTTGTGCACTTCGTTTTTAGTGTATTAATGTGTCCAATGCAATGATTAATGGTGATGGACTTTTATTTTCGTGTTAAAGGGATAAAATACTATATTTCGTTTAATAAGAAAATAAAAGTCCATCACAATGAATTATTGCATTAGACACATTAATACACTAAAAACGAAGTGCACTACAGACGGATATTAGATACTTTCATTCAATTTCTGTGAAATAATCGCAAAAAATCGCCAAAAATGCGACGTTGCGAGCTCAGCACGGATGCACCCTCTTAACTTGTCGCACGATCACCTCGCGGGTTGCAAGGTTTAGGCCGCCTCGTGAATATTAACGGGTGTTGTAAGGTATTTACATTCCTACCTGTCCTATTTGGTAAATAAAAATTCTAACCTCAAAACGTCTCATTTTTGTTATTTTTTAACTATTTCATCGTAAATAAAGGAACTGGAGATAAAATATCAGCAAAATAATGTGCAAAATATTGCCTCAGGTTTATTTGATAGCATAATACGCCTTATTCTTTACAAAAAATTGCACATTGAGGTTAGAATTTTGTTTACCAAATAGGACAGATAAGAATGAAAAGACCATAAATGGTAACTCTGCGTGCGGCAGGTGGCGCCGCCGAGCTGGCCAACTACGGGGAGTATTCCGGCGCGCCCACGGAGAGCCAGACCGCTGACTACGCCAAGACGATCTTCAGCCTGATGTGCCGCGAGAAGCACCCCAACGGCAAGGTGAGACGGGAGTGGCGGGGGCTAGAGGGAAGGGGACGCGCCACTGTTTATATGCGCTGCCTACCCTGGCAACCCTTTTCACCGCCGAACAGCAGGCTTATTACATAACTCGCTCGCAATCGCCATAGTGTTCATTTTGACAGTTCTTGTATGAATGTGACAGCTAGCTGATTCCGATGCCAATTGTCAGCCCATACATTAACTGTCAAAATGAACACGATGGTGATCGCGGGCGAGTTACGTAAAAGCTTGCAGCTCTAGTGTCACTCTGCACTTACCATCAGGTGAGATAGAGGTCAATCGCTGGTCAGTTTATGATAAAAAAAAAATAAAAAAAAACTGTCAAGTTATCCTTCTAAATGAAGGGGCATGTTACATTTTACAAACCCTATCTTGATTGCCAGTATATTATTTTGTTTTAAACAGTGACGATCCCTCTTCATTTAGTTTAGAATGAGAAACCACAATAACATTATATTGCGTCTGGTCAACTATTTCTTACCTAGCAAATAGTACGACAAAAGAAAGAAAAGACCTTACAGTCTATCGAAACAATTGTGGAAAGCGGCAACTCTGAAACATATATTAATATCTTAGGTCCTGATAATCGGCGGCGGCATAGCCAACTTCACGAACGTTGCGGACACGTTCCGAGGCATCATCACAGCCATAGATACCTACAAGGACGCGCTCATACAGTACAACATCACCATCTTCGTGCGTCGCGGCGGACCTAACTACCAGGAGGGGCTGAGGTGAGGCGCCGGCTTATTTAGCGCTGCCGCTGAGCAGCAGTGTTCATGTTTATGTTTTTTGGTCATTCAATACTAAATTACGTCCTCAATTAAATGTCAAAGAAATGTGACAAAAAATTAATCAAGCATTTCACGTTGTTACTTTCTTTTAAGATACTATGTTTGTTAAGAAGAATTATTATTTTTGGTTCACTCTTTCGATTGGCATTATAAAAATACGATACGATATTTACTATAATCTACGATATTTAAGGTAGCTTCCCTTCATGTCTCACAGTCTTGGGACGCCCTGTATACTTTATTTAACTGAGACAACCGTTGCAGGCAAATGCGAGAAGTTGGACACCGTCTGCGCATCCCCCTGTACGTGTTCGGTCCCGAGGCCAACATGACGGCCATCGTGGGGCTGGCGCTGGGCCACGCGCCCATCCCGGCCGAGCACCAGCTGGACTACGCGCCCAAGCAGCTGCCCAAACCCGCGCCCGCTGTGAGTACACTGCTTTGTACGTTGGGCCACCAGACCATTGGTCGGCAGTGAGTACACTGCCTGGCACGGGCCACGCTAATAAGCCATTTGCGGTCGCTTTGTACGTTGGGCCAGCATGGGCCATGCCAACAGACCATGAGTGCTCGCTGTTAGTACGGCGGGCCAGCTTGGGCCACACCGACAGGATGGCTAAACTGCAAACGCTGTTAATAAACTCTGCCAACATAGGCTGTGCCAAGCCACCAGACTATTGGTGCCTACTTCCAGTACGCTGGGCCAGCATGGGCCACTATTTTAAGCCGCTACGATAAAATGCTCCATTTGATTCATTTCATAAAACTAAAAGTCAACAAAGTAATTTTGTAAAAATCTTTCAATATTTTAATCTAATGTTTTCTTCCACAGCCCAAGCCCAAAATCGAGCTGCCCGAGCTGACCCCTAAGCTCCTCGAGCTGGTCTGCTCGCAGTCGCCCACGCGTGGGGACCTGGGCCAGCCGCTGACGACCACCAAGCCGCTGTTCAGCGATCGCACCAAAGCCATCATTTGGGGCATGCAGAACCGCGCCATACAGGTGAGGTAACGCGACCTCAGCGCCATCTAGTATCGAGTAGACAAACTGTTACGACGACTGTGAAGCGGTGAGAAGGTGCAATAATGTGCAGCGATCTTAGCGCCATCTAGTACCGAGTAGACGAACTGCTACGATGAATAGGGATCTGTCTGTGGGGGGAATAATGTGCAGCGATCGTAGCGCCATCTAGTATCGAGTAGACGTACTACTACGATGAATGGGGAGCGGTGAGGGAATAATGTGTAGCGATCTTCGCGCCATCTAGTATCGAGTAGACGAACTGCTATGACGATTAGAGAGCTGTGAGAAGGGAATAATGTGCAACGATCGTAGCGCCATCTAGTATCGAGTAGACCAGTGTTTTTCAGTGTGGGTCGCGACCCCCCGGGGGGTCGCGAGACCTATCCAAGGGGGTCGCGAGGCTCAGCTGAAAGTATTGTGATTAGATGAAATGATTTTGTTTTCATGGATGTACATTTTAATCAAGTAATCTTAGACAAATAACACATTGTGGTTTGTCGTCCGTAACAGAAAAACCGTATTTTAAATAGTTTGTCATATTTTCTATTCTTCTTCTTTTTAGGCTCACTTTCAGATGTTGATGTTAATCCAGACGTTGTAGGCATCGATTATCTTTTTAGATACCTACTTTTCTATTTCTTCGAAAAATAATCTCCAAAATAACAGCTGCCTTTTAATATTTAAAAAGGGGTAGGTAGGTACTAGGTAGGTTGCGAAACAATAAGTACCTTCTGAATACTTGTGATAAATATAGGTTGCGTTCCAAAACGCATGAATGATTGAATATTAGAAGGGTGCGGTCCAAATCTTTTAAAATAAAAGTTGGGTTCTAAGCGGTTAATCGTACAAATTGGGTTTTGGGGGGTCGCGAAGGAATTTTGATGGTCATTAAGGGCCGTGACGCCAAAAAGTTTGAAAAACACTGGAGTAGACGAACTGCTGACGAATGGAGAGTGGTAAGGTGTAATAATGTGCAGCGATCTTAGCGCCATCTAGTATCGAATAGACGAACTGCTACAATGTACGAGGAACTAGCGTGTAGCTAGGATAATGTGCAGGGATCCTAGCGCCATCTAGTATGAAATAGACGAACTGCTATGACGAATGCGCAGTTGACGAGTTGGGTTGGGATAATGTGTAGTGCAATTGCAATTTATGAAAGCAGTAATAAAAACATGAATACTGCCTATTGGTGTGAAGTGTGCCGTGATTATTTATCGAAGTGAAAACCTCTTTAGCGACGTTGAGCACTTTTTGGGATGGGTAAAAAATGTTAAACTCGCGTCAGGCGTAAGACGGAGGGAGAGTTTAAGTACCGGGATATCAGGATCCTCTAAGAGCTATTTTGAAATACGAATGAAGCAGTCGCGTTCGATTTTTCAAGTGTACTTACTTTAATTTCGTCGCTTTAACGTATGTGCGTTTGGCCTAGTGTTATAAGGTATGGAATAACTGCGTTCTCTCAAGTGACCGCAGTTTGAATCTCGTGTAGTTTTTTTTTTTCTTCTTTTTTTGCGCGAGTGTGCGTGTGTGTAGTTTTCACTTCTGCCGGCACTCCCGGAGCGCTACCCGGTGTTTTTTATTGATTGTTATTGGCGTGGTTGGTGGCAGGGCATGCTGGACTTCGACTACATCTGCCGGCGCGCGGAGCCGTCCGTGGTGGCCATCGTGTATCCCTTCACAGCCGACCACAAGCAGAAGTACTACTTCGGCAACAAGGAGGTCTTCATCCCGGGTAACTACTGACAAATCTAACTATCCTACTAATCCTATTAATATTATAAATGCGAAAGTTTGTGACGATGTGACGATATGAATGAGTGAGTGTGTATGTTTGTTCCTTCTTCACGCTAAAACGACTGGACGGATTTAGATAAAATTTGGAAAGAAGATAGCTGGTACCCTAGATTGAAACATAGGCTACTTTTTATCCCGGAAAATTGCATAGTTCCCGCGGGATAGCGAGAAACATGTCAATTGCTAATTCTACGCGGACGAAGTCGCGGGCAGAAGCTAGTCTACTATAATTTCTGCTCTCTCTTTCTTTACTATAAAGAAAGAGACTTCGTTTGCAAAGAATTCGTTTATCGCTGTCCCGCGGGAATTTTCCGGGATAAAAAGTAGCCTATGCGCTATTCCAGACTTTTCTCTATCTATGTGCCGAATTTCATCCAGATTCGTTCGGCCGTTTTGGCGTGATTGAGTAACAAATAAACATCCATCCATCCGTCCAAACTTTCGCATTTATAATATTAGTAGTTAGCTGACGACGCGGTTGGCCTGGATGGTAGTGACCCTGCCTGCGAAGCCTGCGTCCTGGGTTCGAATCCTGGTAAGGGCATATATTTGTGTGATGAACACGAATATTTGTTCCTGAATCATGGATGTTTCTATCTATTTAAGTATGCATTTCGTTGTCTAGTACCCATACCATAATACAAGCCTTAGGGGGCGTCCATAAATTACGTGAGGTGTTTTTTTTTAATTTTCTGACCCTCCCTCCCCCCTGGTGAGATGTCGTGAGATTTTATTCAACCCCCTCCCCCATCCCCCGATCTCACGTGAGATTTTTCAAAATGTGGGTTTCTTACATAAACGCGTTGGATTGTTATTGTAAGTTGTCGAAGTATGAATGAAATTATTTTCTTTCGAACGAATTAGTGAATGATCTTAATCGTATTACGATTAAGATTAAATCTTAAGCATGTACAATCTGGATTAAATGGACCAAAATAGAATTATTTTTTTTTGCTTCAATCAGAAAAAAAAATGCGTGATATTTGCCTCTCCAAGGTAAGATTAGATGAGATTTGACTCGACCCCCTCCCCCCCCTTAAACACCTCACGTAATTTATGGACGCCCCCTTACTAGCGCTTACTTTGGTACTAGGTCAATTTGTGTGAATTGTTCCCTAATATTTATTTATTTAGTAGTATTGTAATGTATGTGTGTGTGTGTGTGTTGCAGTGTTCTCCGACATGGACGTGGCGATGCGCAAGCACCAGGAGGCGACAGTGCTGGTCAACTTTGCGTCGCTGCGGTCCGCGTACGACAGCTCCATGCAGGTCAGTCACCCTTTGCTTAATGTGTGTATTGCATGTATGTAAAACTTATCCATTTTGGCATGTGTACCGAAATTACCAAAATTTTACCACGAGCGTGTCCTTATGCTATTTTGCGTAGTTTTGTAAGATGTAACTAACCTAATTTGAGAGTTTGAGTCTAATTTGGAAGTTTGTAATTGTGTCGTACAGACACATCATTCAAGCAGATGACGCTTAGCGACAAATATTCGCATAGTAACAAGGTCACGTCAAAGTTCAAGGTCAAAATTCAAAGTTTTACTCACCTGCTGTGGGTGGTGTAGGGGTATAGCACGCGTCACGGAATGACGAGGATCCGGGTTCGATTCCCGGCCATAGCTTTACTTTTCGGATTTTTCTATGTGTTCTAATTTTCAGTGTCGTTTAGAAATTAGTAACTAACCTATTCAATTCTATGGGATTTTGGTCCTGAAATAAATGATTTTTATTTATTATTTATTTATTTATTTTTATGTGAACAGGCGATGCAGCACCCACAGATCAACACCATCGTCATCATCGCTGAAGGCATCCCCGAAAACATGACGAGGAAGATCATTAAGCTCGCCGACTCGCGCGGGGTGAGTCGCAAAGCCTTAATACATACTAATTTGAAATTTGGAATTTAGGTCTTGATACCTTAGGCTGTCTACCCCGTCAAGGATAAAGACGTGATTTATGTATGTATGTGTAATCTAAAGTGCAACGAAAATTCCCTCTGCTCATATAATGTGAATAACCGAAATACTCACGTTTTATTGCGTCGGAACGGAAAAGGTCCGACAGTTTCGATTCATCCGAGATTCTTAATCATGGTGTGACGGGGGCCAAGGCGCGACGGACACTGCGCTCGCGCGCTCTGTCCGCCCGGCTCACCAAACAGGTGTCTGAGCCTCACGGTAGTTTTATATTAAAAATTCTCTGCTCATATAATAAATATATCTCATATAAAAAATGCGGCTGACGACAGAGTGCAAGAGGGTGGCTGAAGGCCAGATGCCTGAGAGCTCTATAAGTTAAAAGTAATTTAATTTCATATGTTTAGTAGATAGTAATAAATATAGCTATTTTGTGTTAATCTGTAAGTTTGTGCCGTTTTGGCTTTAGCTCCAAATTTGTCATGAATAAATAAATAAATAAGGGACCGGAATATGTTATCTGCTTGGCTATAATCTCATTGTTGTTGTTGTGCAGGTGAACATCATCGGACCGGCGACCGTGGGCGGCATCAAGCCCGGCTGCTTCAAGATCGGCAACACGGCCGGCATGATCGACAATATCATCGACAGCAAGCTGTACCGCGCCGGAAGGTAAGCGCCTACACCTACGCCGAGCTGTGCGGGAGGGGGTAAAGTGCATTGATGCCAACTTAGCGCTTTCGCCGCTAAATCTAACGCTTTTTTGGCTGTGTCAACTCCCAACAAAATTATATAGCGTTTAGCGCCCAATCTAGCGCCCATTCTACCCAGCAGGAAAGCCAGGAAATTGTACGAAAAGAACAAGATTCTTACGATGAAGAAGACTGTCTACTAAATTTGTAGATTATTTTTTGCTGTAATTTTTAATTAAAAGTAATAATCAGCTATTCTTTTATTTATTTTTTAAATTCAGCGCTTTTTTTCGAAAAATATCCAAATCTAGCGCTTTTTTTTTAAACAATTCAGCGCGTCTTTTTAAAGAGTGTTGGCAACACTGGTAAAGTGACAGGCGCTCAGCAGAGCAGCCGAGTCCAATATGGCAGCGCATATAGCTCGCGTCAGCTGACTGTATAGCGATTGTATTCATTGTGTATACCGTACGAGTGTACGGCGTATACTAATGCGTAGATTGAAATTAAAATTTGCAGTTTGATATCTTTACTAAGTATTAATTTCTCATTATCATTCACATTTTACAATTAGGGTCGATTTTTCAATCGTTATATAGAACCTATTCGACGAAAAACTCTGTCAGTTCAATTATTTTTTTTTTAATTGTATGTCGAGATTTTTTAAGAATAAGAATAAGAATCATTTATTTGCTAGAATACAGCATCAGTAACGTGTTACAATCTTCTTGTCCCGTGTTGTGTTTTATCGTTTTCTGTTTTATTTGACGACGCGGTTGGCCTAGTTGGCAGTGACTGCCTGCGAAGCCTGCGTCCCGGGTTCGAATCCTAGTAAGGGGATATATTTGTGTGATGAACACGAATATTTTGTTTGCAAGTCATGGATGTAATAGATAGCTAATTAAGTATGTATTGCTCCATGTAAGTATATCGTTGTCTAATACCCATAACACAAGCCCTACTGGAGCATACTTTTATGTATGTATTTATTATTTTATAATGATTAATGTGTTACGTGATTTGTTAGTGTGGCGTACGTGTCCCGTTCGGGCGGCATGAGCAACGAGCTGAACAACATAATATCGAAGGACGCGGACGGCGTGTGCGAGGGCGTGGCCATCGGCGGCGACCGCTACCCCGGGACCACCTTCATCGACCATCTCATGAGGTGAGCCCCACTAAACTCACTCGTTTCAACCAACAACAATAATTTAAATTTAATTTAATGAATACGATACAATTGCATGATTTAAATTAACATATTAGGCAACTATTGTCATTTAAATTTTATATTCCTAGATTTTAGTGATAAATTGTTATTGTGTGCCCTTGCAGGGCGCCATGGACCGACTAATTTATGCTTAACACCTTTTAATATAAATGTACATGACATTAAAATCTAATAAATAAATAAATAAATAAATAATAAAAACAATAATAATAATAAAAAAATTAAGTAAATATTTCAATTTTCATTTTTAACACATTTCATTTCATTTTCATTTCATTTCAAACTCTATTAATTCATACTAAAATGACGTTACCTGTGTTGCCTGTTTTTTGCAATTCAAAAAATAGTGATAAGCCACCACTATCGAAAGTTATCGATAAATTAAATTTAGTATAGATTTTTTATAAACTAGTGTAATAAACTAATAAACCTTTAAATTTGCTTGATTATAAAAATAATAATAATAAATAAAATCCATTTATTTCATGTAACTAAGTGACACATATGTTGTTAGTACTACTTACACTAAAGGGTTAGTTAAAATTACACACATAACACATACAATAAAACGTAAGACGGGGGCACAGCACAGTACATATAATATTACCACATTATTACAGTGGTGGGGGCATGA
Source organism: Pandemis heparana (assembly GCA_963854515.1). NCBI lineage: Eukaryota > Metazoa > Arthropoda > Insecta > Lepidoptera > Tortricidae > Pandemis > Pandemis heparana. The sequence goes on from OY978032.1 coordinate 3,748,019, forward strand.
AGTTCCCCACAATGTGTCATATAGGCACAATCCATCCTGCCCGCGATCATACTTAAGATTATGATAATCGTATGTCTTTCTTAAAATATAACATGACCAAACCACTTTTATCCAGACCCAATGATATTACATATAAACTGGGAGTAGATATGTCACTGCCGCGCCCGTGTTGAAGATTCATAAATGACCCAATTGTCTCATTTACCTCAAACAAGCCACAGTATGAGTAGTCCGTGACAGTCAATGTGACAGTTGACAGAGGGAACGTTTTTCAAACGCAATTTACTAGGAACTATAAATGAAATATCATTGTCCAGACCACAAACATTGTCGATGGTTTCGAGTACACCACTAAACAATAAAAGCTGGTATCATTATTTCACAATTTGACATTTGCAATTGTCAATTTAGTATCTAGTATGAATAAATAGACTATACATACTACTCACCTATGGGCCACATCATAGCGTAGAAGCGGGCGTCAATCACGGGTGTCACCATAGTTTTATTGGCCTATAGCGCTTCACCTTTAAGAAAGCCGTGACAGCCTAGTGGTTTGACTTGCGGCCTCTCAAGCAGAGGGTCGCAGGTCCGAATCCCGGGCTCGCACCTCGTGAGTTTTTCGAAATTTATGTGCGAAATTACATTTGAAATTTACCATGAACTTTTCGGTGAAGGAAAATATCGTGAGGAAACCTAACCAATCCCTATAAGGCTCAGTTACCCCTGGGTTGGAAGGTCAGATGACAGTCGCTTCTGTAAAGACTAGTGCCTACGCCAAATCTTGGGATTAGATTGTCAAGTCCTCACTGAGCCGTGGCAAATGCCGGGGAAAACGCTAGGAAGATGATGATGGCGCTTCGCCTTTACCGAATGAATGAATGTTGTGTGTATCAGGTTCGAGGCGGACCCGAACGTGAAGATGCTGGTGCTGCTGGGCGAGGTGGGCGGCGTGGAGGAGTACCACGTGTGCCGCGCCATCCGGGACGGGCGCATCAAGAAGCCCGTCGTCGCCTGGTGCATCGGCACCTGCTCAGGTCTGCACACCTGCACGAACCCTGTCTCTCTTCCTCCCTCTCACTCCTCTCATTCCCTCTCTCCTATTTTCTTTCTATCCATCTTCGTCTTCCAAACCTCTCCCATCTTCCGTCTCTCTTTCCCTTTTCCTTCCTCTCTGCCACTTCTTTCTCATCGTCCGTACTTGCTTATCCTTACTGTGAACTATAATAGGTAGCGAGCGAGGGATTTTCAGAGGGAACCTAAACTTTATATTTGTACAATAAAGCATTACTTACTTACTAGTACGTACTAAATCACAAAATTATTATTACGTACTAGTAAGTAAGTAATGCTTTATTGTACAAATATAAAGTTTAGGTTCCCTCTGAAAATCCCTCGCTCGCTACCTATTATAGTCGCGCTTTTGAAAGTATGTATACTTTCAAAAGCGCGAGGACGCAGAGAAACAACTTTAAACACTGATATGGGGTTATTTTAGTTTTTTTTTTTCATAAAATCACACGTCTGCGTCCAGCAGAAGCCGTAATAGATCTGGCCACTGGCTTTGTTAATGAATTATTATTCTTTAAAATTAGAATTCATCAAAGACGAAGCATGAAACCTTCCCAGTACCCTCTAGCTAGAACCGTGGTCGACAAATTGCGGCCCGCGGCCGTTATTTGTGCGGCCCGCGGCAATGTTAATTGTTTCAATAGTCAACTATACCTACATTGGATATCAACAGTCAATTATACCTCTTGAAGCGCCTTCACATACTCTGCGGCCCGGCCCTGGAACTCACATTGTCATATGTGGCCCTCGGCCAGTAAAGTGTGACGACCGCTGCTCTAGAAGTCTGACCGTCCGTCTTCCCCCAGACATGTTCACGGCGGAGGTGCAGTTCGGTCACGCGGGCTCGCTGGCGGGCTCCGCGCTGGAGAAGGCGTTCGCCAAGAACTCGGCGCTGCGCTCGTTCGGCGTCACCGTGCCCGATAGCTTCGACAGCCTCGGCGCCGCCGTCAACAAGGTGTACCAGAAGCTGGTCGCCGCCGGGAAGATCATCGTCAAGGAGGAAGTCGAGCCCCCCAAAGTGCCCATGGACTATGACTGGGCGAGGGTGAGTGGACTCCTGCTTCTTTGGGGCCATCCATAAAGTACGTCACACAATTGACAACATTTCATTTTTATAACACCTGAAAATGTATATATGGTTCGAAAGCATTTTGCCTCCTGATCACTGCAATACGTTTATATAATTTTAATATCGCTTATTATAAAAAATAAAAATTAATTAAAAATATGTCCTAATTTTACCAAAACTACCACAGGATAGGTGAAACGCCTTTGCTTTTTTCACGAGAAAAAATAAGCAATCATAATTTTGTATTTTTGACAACTTCAAAGTACAAGGGGGGCAACTCTGAAATTCTATTTTCGAAGTTTGTTGCATATCTTCACTCTCACTCTCAAGATAATGACTATTTGTATGAGCAGAACAGCACGAAGCGACCCTCGAAAATCGAATATTGGAGAATAGGGCCTGACATTGACAATTTGAAATTGACGTCAGTTTTTTTTTCTATAGAGAAAAGACAAAGGGTTAGTAGTAAAAGATAAAGGGTGTGTATTGTGTGATAGTACCGGAGTTACGCTTTTTTAGAATAAGCATAAATTAATTATAAATTAAATACAAGCCCTAGCGAAAAAATTAAACTGTCAGCATGTTCATCTTTTCAAACAAAATACAGAGAACCATTAATATTATAGGCTCAGAAATATGAAATGTTGTCAATTAGGACGTGGGTCTGGAAATTTGTGACACGCAAACAAAGTAATTGCAGTCTTACCGTGTAAAGGGGGAAGGGGGGCTCTAAAAATGGCGTGACGTACTTTATGGACTTAAGAACTGCTATTATATTCTGTTATATTATATTATATGCTGCTATATTCTGCAATACTTAAGGAGTTCAAAGCGAACCGAGTCAAGGGCGGGACCAAATTTTTAATCAATTTTTTTTAGTGTAAAACCTTTGTAGGGTTGTCTTTGGACCCAGCAGAAAAATTCCGGAAAATTTTCAAACAGACCTTGTAGACAGAAATGCGCGGACTCATGTAGTGTTTCTGTTTAGAAACTGGGCATCATTCGTAAGCCGGCGGCGTTCATCAGCACGATCTGCGACGAGCGCGGCCAGGAGCTGACGTACTGCGGGGTGCCCATCAGCCAGGTGCTGGAGAAGCAGCTCGGCGTGGGCGGCACCATCAGCCTGCTGTGGTGAGTGAGCCAGACAGACAGACGAGCGCGACTAGCTTTTTGTATATTTCTGTTTAGTGCTAATCCCAGCCTTACAAATCCACATGTTATTTTAGGCTCTGTCTACCCCGTAAATAAAGACGTGATTTGTGTAAACATAAGAAGAAGTAAGACCTCTGCATACAGGTCGATTCACAAGAGCTGGCACGAATGGATTGAATGAGTGAATGATATAATACTATACGTGTATAACAAGATGATTAAATACAGGTTGAGGTTTATTTTTTTCTTGAGTATTATGTACCTGTTTACAAAATATTAGGATGCCGTATAAGAACGTCACTCGCACAGTGCCAAAGTGACATTACTTCGTTCAATCCATTCGCGGCAGTAGGCTTATTGTCTAACTCGCTCGCAATCTTTATCTTTAACAAGATGGTTTGGTCGAGGAGTGAGCGCAGAAGCGCAATGGTTCTCGTGCCTAAGCACCGGACTGCGGCATTCCGAGGCAGTTTCAAGTTTGCGGCGTCCAAGTGCTGGAATGATATTCCTCCCCCAATCCAGGGAGCGTCAAGTAGTTACACCTTCAAGAGCAAGCTGAAGGTTCACTTATTGACGCTCCAAAAATCCTTACAATAGTCCTCCAGCACTTTGCACATTGGTATGCCAGCTTGTTGTTTTTGAACAATTTTGTTTACACTTCGTTTTTTGTTTATTGAAAATTATTTAATAAATTTATGTATTTTCTAGTAACACATAAGTCGGGTTCTATCTATTTATTACTTCACTTCTTACTTAAAAATTTATGGTTTATTTAGTATATTATTCATTTATTTAATCTACACTGTGTATCGTTTCTTGAGTCACAGACGGTTCTGGCTGAAAATCAGTGCTGCAGGTGTCTAACCTAACACCTCAGCGTAATGCTGAGCCAGCGACCGTTTCACTTTTGCGAAGACACACACAACGCTGATGATCAAATTTTCATGTCTGGTTTTTTTATTGTTGTTTTTTTATAAAATTGTGTATACATGCTCTTATATTTGTGTGTCTTGCAAAATGAATAAATGTCTTCTTTCTTTCTTTCTTCTTTCTTTCAATCGCCATCGTGTTCATTTTGACAGTTCTCGTATGAATGTGACATCTAGCTGATTCCGATGCCAATTGTCAGCCCATACATGAACTGTCAAAACGAAGACGATGGTGATCGCGAGCGAGTTAGACAATAAGCTAGTAAGCTTAAATTAGCAACCTGTAGGTTGAGGTTTAATTTTTTCTTGAGTATTAATAGTAATTACGGGCACAAGAGGCATTTCATCTAAGTTGGCAACGCATCTGCAATCCTTCCGGGGTTGCGGGTGTCTATGGGCAGTGGTGATCGCTTACCATCAGGTGACCCACTTGCTCGTTTTCCTTCCTATTCACATATATATATATTATGTGACACAGTTACAAGTGACATTACTTCGTTCAATCCATTCGTGCCAGCTCTCGTGAGTCGACCTGTATGTAGTGAGGCAGGTGTGTAATGTGTGATGTCTGCTTGTGCGCAGGTTCCAGCGCGAGCTGCCGGACTGGGCGTGCAAGTTCTTCGAGCTGGTGCTGATCGTGACGGCGGACCACGGGCCGGCCGTGTCCGGCGCGCACAACACCATGGTCACCGCGCGCGCCGGCAAGGACCTCATCTCCTCCGTCGTCAGCGGCCTGCTCACCATCGTGAGTGCCCACACACAGACACCCACACTATGGCCATACCCACAGTACACCCACACTGCCCACACCCACACTTTGCCCACACCCACACTACGCCCACACCCACTACGCCCACACCCAAACTATGTCCACACACTATGCCCATACCCACACTACGCACACATCCACACTGCCCACATCCACAATCCACCCACACTGCCCACACCCACACTACGCCCACACCTACAATCCACCCACACTGCCCACACCCACACTATGATCACACCCACACCTATACTTCACCCACAAGCACACCTCTCATAATATTTTTGGACTTGTTATCACCACTTTCACTGTAGCATGTATAAAACAGTCACGGTTACAGTTCTCTAAAGCTCGTTGCTTATTGTGTGTGTGTGTGTGTGTGTGTGTGCAGGGCGACCGTTTCGGCGGCGCGCTGGACCGCGCGGCGGCGGACTTCTGCGCGGCGTACGACCGCGGCCAGCACCCGCAGGAGTTCGTCAACGAGAAGCGCGCCAAGGGCGAGCTCATCATGGGCATCGGACACAGGTACATAATAATATACTGCCCTCCTAATTATTAAATTATCCAATTATTAAGTTAAATGGCTAAAAAAACCCACTTGCTTCATGGTTTCACGGAACCACACGATATTTTATTTCTATTCCGTGATTGCAAGTTCTAATTTTCAAATTATCTATTCCGTGACCAGCATGGTCTGGGTGCAAAGAAAAAACATAGAATGTATTAGTTACTTCTCTTCTCGCGCATTACCATCTGGTAAAAGCCCGTCGAGGGAACCATGGCGATGCGGCTAGCAATCAATGACTATTTTGATTCACCTTTCCACCTACGCCTATCATCTCACCTCCAGCCTAATATACGTGCTAATGCTGGGCACTGGCGTCCTCTCAGAATGTGAGGAATACGCCTACAATCACGCCAATACTGGCCTTTAGGTCTTGACATAGACGTGATAGATAGATATATACTCTATTTATTCATACTAGATACTAAATTGACAATTGCAAATGTCAAATTGTGAAATAATGATGCCAGCTTTTATTGTTTAGGGGTGTACTCGAAACCATCGACAATGTTTGTGCTCTGAATACAAGAGTTTTTTGGTCATGTTATATTTTAAGAAAAAAATACGATTGTATCATAATCAAGCAAATTTAGATGTTTATTATACTAGCTTATACATACAAAAATCTATACTGAATTTAATTTATCGTTAACTTTCGGTAGTGGTGGCACATCACTATTTTTGAATTGCAAAAAACAGGCAACACAGGTAATGTCTTTTTAGTATCTGGCTTGAATAAATCCAAGAAAACGGTGGATATCGCGGAATACTATTGAAAAGGACCTGACATTCTTTACCAATTAAAAAAATGGCTGACTAAAAATGCCTTTTATGACATGTCAGAATATAATAACAAAAATTATGATTAACTTGATTTAATTTTAATCTAAATTTTTTTTTCATTCAATCAATGTACATATTTACAAAAACAAATGAAACTATGATTAAATTAAAAACTAAACTTAAACTATAAAAAGTTATAAAAAGAACACCCCGTCCAGCCCTGCTGGCTGTGGCAGGGTTCCCAGGACGCTAGCGGCATTACCCCTTTGGACCGCAAGTGCAATCCGCTGGGATAGATACACGCCAGCTCTTGGATCCCCTAATTTTTATATTTTACTAGCTGTTGCCAGCGACTTCGTCTGCAAAGAATTCGTTTATCGCTATCCCGCGGAAATTAAGCAATTTTCCGGGATGAAAAGTAGCCTATGTGCTATTCCAGACTGTTCTCTATCTATGTGCCGAATTTCATCCAGATCCGTTGGGCCGTTCTGGCGTGATCGAGTAACAAACAAACAAACATCCATCCATCCATCCATCCATCCATACTTTCGCATTTATAATATTAGTAAGATTATATTAATTTGAATTTTTAAATTTTATTATATTTGGATTTGGATATATATTTTGAGTTGTTTTGACATGAAATAAAATAAAATAATGATAAAAATGACATTTAATAACTATAATTATTACGAATAAATGAGTATGAGTATGAGTAAATAGACTATAGGCGTGTTGTGTGTCGTGTTGCAGAGTGAAGTCGATCAACAACCCGGACTCGCGCGTGCGCGAGCTGAAGGCGTACGTGACGTCCCGCTGGCCGGCGTGGCCCGTGACGCGGTACGCGCTGGACGTGGAGGCCGTCACCACGCGCAAGAAGCCCAACCTCATCCTCAACGTGGACGGGATCGTGGCCGCAGCCATGGTCGACCTGTTCCGGCACACCAACCTGTTCACCGCGTGAGTTGACACACAGCTATGGGCAGGCAACGATATTAGAAGCCCTAGATTCACTACGAGCGCTCAAAACTCGTCCCGAGCAGAGAGTGCTTAGAATCTGTCATTGAGCACTCTCTGCCCGGCTAGCACGACAGCGCACAAGAGTCGCGTCGAGCGCGAGATAGATTACCCGTCCCTTTCTGGAACGAACACTAAGAAAAAGACGGGCAATCTATCTCGCGCGCGACGCGACTCTTGTGCGCTGTCGTGCTAAACGTGCTGGCCCTATGGAGCTGTCAATATGATTTACGACGTGCTGTCAGTTTAAATTTTAACAATTTCACGCACACGTGACACGTGCATTTTAAATAAGACTTTAATGTTTGTGTTATACAGTCGTGTTTCGAATATTTTAAAATGTGGTGAAATATCATTTGGCATTTGCGACTGGCATATCTTTGGACAAGTTTTGGTGGTGATTTTATACGTGGCGGTGCATCTAGGGTTTATAATATCATTGGGAGGTAGGCCACAATAGAGATCTCTCTCCAGGCAGATGTTGTGCCTGGGGACCGAAGTCCGAAGGAAGAGAGTTGAACGTTGTATTTATGCATCCGTGTTGAGAAACTTCGTTAGCGCGATGTAGAACGATGTGACAGCTGTCACTACAACTGGCGTTGGCTACTCGTGCGTCGTAGCAGTTATGTAGAGGACAACTAGATGGCGCTAGGGTCGCTACAGTTATATATCGAGATACTGTCACGCCTCGTCGATCAGACGGTCAATATTATCGCGATACTGGTCTGTCAATATAGGATCGTTGGTTTCTAAACAAATTAATTCCATATGATCGTGTCATTGAACTACAATAAAACAGAAGAGAGTGTTATTACATCGTAGAATATTGGTCGTGATCCACCTAAATTGGGGTCCACCCAGCAAAAAATAAGCGACACGTAGCACTCCGGGAGTGGTGCCGGCAGAAGTGAAAACAGCAGCTTAGATTAGATTTTAATGTTGTAACCTCCATGACGCTCAAGACGCGTAGCATATTGACCGCTTGCAAAAAAAAACGTCTACGTATTATCTATATTGACAGACCTCTAACAATGTGCTGATGCCCTAGTACTTTTGCTCCACGAATTAACAAAAAAACACTTCAAAAATCGAACGCGATTCGTTCGTATTTCAAAATAAGCTCTTAGAGGATCTGATATCCTGGTATTTAAATTCTCCCTCCGTCTTACGCCTGACGCGAATTTAACATTTTTTTACCCAATCCAAAAAGTGCTCAGCGCCGCTTAAGACGTTTTCACTTCAAAAAAATACAACCGAAGTGAGAACATCCTCCTTTTTTTTTGAAGTCGGTAATAGAAACTCGTCAAGCTTTACCCGTTGGACAAAATCAAGAACTTCCATGTACATTTTGTTCACTGTTTCAAACATTTTTCGTTCCAGCGAGGAGGGCAACAACTACATCCAGATGGGCACCATCAACGCGCTGTTCGTGCTCGGCCGCACCATCGGGCTGGTGGGCCACTACCTCGACCAGAAGCGCATGAAGCAGCCGCTCTACCGCCACCCCTGGGACGACATCACCTACATGTCGCCGCTCAACTAAACGCCAAGCAGATCGCCGAAGGGCAAGGCTGGCCACGAACTCCATTATCTTACCTTATCTTAAAGCCAGTCCTTATTTATAGTCTTTGGAGAGAGAGATGTGCTAAACTGTGCGATAATAAAACTATACTGAAGTCAGACACTCGCCGCCTGCGGTACCATAAGTGTTTTAAAGATAACCGCTTATATATTGCTAGATCTAAACATATAAAAACGAATCCTTATTTCCCTTGGTTACGGCAGAACGGCTGGACAGATTTCGCTAATTTAAAAAAAAACAGGTCAACGTCAGGACGACGTTCTTATGAAACAATATTTAGATTTAAAATACTGGAACGGGGGCGACGCTGCGGGCAACAAATAGTAATTATAATAATCACTTTGTTGAGCGCGTTTGACATTAGTATAATGGATATTGTTATTGACTTTTTTGTCTATGCAGTTTGACACGTCTCTGTTGACAGCTTTACATTGCTTAAGACACAGCATCAATGTTACAATAAAGTCAATTTTATGTTGGAAAATTACAGGCTCGAAATGACATTCATCGAAGCAATATTTGTTACGGAATGATAGTTTGACGAGCTGTTGAAAAGCCTTGCCCTCTTAATAATGTTGCTTTTGGTTTTAAACTGACATCTATCTGAGTAGGGATTGGATTGCATCAATACCGTTTGGTTGGTTGTGCGGCGACACAACCAAACAGACAGTACTGATATCCGCCTATAGATAAAACGAACTAAATTCTTTAAAAACTTGGTTGCCCTAAAACCTGAAGCAGCATTGTAGCGACGAATCGAGCGTAAATGTAAACAATATAAATAATTAGCTAAGTATTTATGGGGTTAGTATGTGTATATGTAATTGTTTTAGTTCGGATCGGAGGACCGGCGACGACGCGCCCGCTCTAGCGCTGTATCGGTAGCTTCATAACGTATTTGACATAAAGGTGCTATCAAAATGATGCAAAAATTATGCATTTGTTATTTTGTTTTGTACGCTATCTTCAGTGTCGAGTTAAGAAGTGTTAAAGACGCTGATATTTAAAATAGAAAATAGATACCCTTTTTTAATTGTTACTATTTATACTTTACGGAGTGGACAGCCTAAGGCAACAAGACCTAAAGGCCACGTTTAGCGTGCGTAAACGCATAGGTGGAAAGGAGAATCAAAATAGTGATGGGTTGCTAGCATCGCCTATAACCAAATTCCTTGTTTTTTTATTATTCTGAATTGTTACAGCTTTCTTTATAAAACTATGAAGCTACTCAATACAGTGGTAGACACAGGCCAGGTTCATATTTAGATTCAATGGTGTAAATAGGGAATGCGTGGGAGTGTTCAGTTTCGCCGTTTCCTATCTAAATGAGAATATGTATATTTTGTTCGAGTCCCGTCCGAAATTTAGTACGTTGATTATTTGGCTTAAAATGAAATGGTAAAAAAATGATGTGTGACGACAAAACTGGGTTGTAGATGTGTAGTGGCGTAGTGCGGGTGTTTTTGTTGTCGCGACATCAGGAAAATAATGCACATTTAATTTTAATGATTGTTTTAGCGCCCCCTGTCCCGGGCTCCCGGCGCGGCGAACGGACTTGTCCATTCCATAATCAGATAATATTGTTGGAAATGATTTTTTTATTTTTTATTTTTAAATAACTTATTGAGAAAAATGTTAACGTAAGTCACAATTTTCATGTTTTCTTCAAAAGAAAATGGTAGCTTGATTGTTTGGGTGAGGAAATAATTGGAATCATTGTTGAGTTTAATCCAATATCCGTGTGAATGCTTGAAGATGTATTCTGAAACGACATTTTGGACCTGTTTGATGATTTCAACTATTTTTTTGTCCAAAAAATCAAGCGTTTATTTTATAAGTACAACGCTTAGATCTGACGCTAAGTTAAAGTGTTTTGATGAAAAAAGTTTTGCAATAAACTATGACACGTATTCTTTTGTTTCTTTTTGTTGGGACTCACCGACTGACTTTTTTCCTTGACCGCCAACTATACAAATTACCACGAAACCATACAAGGTTTGTAAATTAGGTTAGTTTTTCCAAGGGAATTAGCCTAGATCTAGATCATTTAATTGTTTTTGGCCTTTAGTGTCAACCACAGTTCAACAGGCTTTTTAATTTCCAATATTTTACCATTAGGTAATTGTTAGTTCTTCTATTAAACAACATTAAAGAGTCATAATTTTATGTACCTAATGTGTTACACGTATAAAAAAAATAGTACAGCATTCCTAAATTTCCAAACCTTTTCAAAATATTGATGTTTGTTTTATTGCTTAATGCATTTTTCATACAGGAATCATGCTATAAAAAGAGTGAGATACCAAATGAAGGGGGCCTTGCAAAAGCAATTTGATAATTTTCATTTCCATTCTTGTTATAAAAGGTAGATTTGTTAACTATCGGTGGGTAGGCACCATAGCTTGCTATTTTTTGAACGCACAGTTTTCGATGTTTTACACGATATAGCTCAATGTTGACTATTTTGTAAAAAAATATAAAAATATGTATTAAAAAGAAAGCAGCACAATTAGATAAGGGATGCACAGGAATAGTATATGTATTATGTGTATATCACAGCCAAAATATATGAAGCACTTGCCGGATAGTTTTGTGAGTGGTCTCTGATCATATTTTAATCTACAAAGAAGTTCCTTCTAGAATTGTTGCTACTATTTTATTGGACTTTCTACAACGATCATCTTTGGCCTAAATCTTATTCCTAACGTAGTGATTTATTCTCTTTGGCCTAGATACTTGCCTTTCAGACAGGACTGCATAAATGAAATTGAAATTAAAGTTAAAAACAAAAGTAAACACCGTCCGATATTTTTCAATGAACGAACGTCGATGTAAATTGCTGTCAGTGTGAAGCATTGTTAGTAGCTAGGCATCTAAAAAAGCCATTACTTATTGATATTGATATTAGAAGGAAATGTATCGTTTAAATACTATACTGACGAGCAATAATAACGGGTCAGTTTTCATATAAATTTGTATAGAAAGCGACCCGTAATTTTTCAGCGAGCGAATCAATTATTTCGTAACGGGATTTTACAGTCCAAATACATTATTGAAAGGAAAAAAGATGTATATTTTTGGCCCAGAAAGCCAATTAAGTATATTAGCAGCGTTACCAGCGTGTGTCGGCAGCAAACAGTAATTGAGGCGCTTTTTGGTGAAACCGAGTACTCGACTGACTGACGGAGACTTTGACGCTTAAAACACATCGTAGCATTGGGGCCTTACTATGACGTCTTAATGCGATTCAGTTTAGGTTCGCTCGCTGTCAGATTCATACTAAAAATAACAGCTAAAACCTGAACTGAGTCGGAATTAAGACGTCATGGTAAGGCCCCTGGTTACAGATTTTGCCAGCGCTATGCGCTATCAAGTTCTAAAGGAGTATGTAATGGATTCTAGGCTGCACTGTTAAAGTTGTGTTAGCTGTTACTGCACAGTGTGTGTATGTGTAGTTTAGTTTATCGTCGTCTTTACAAATATGTTATGTGATTATTTATATATTAAAAAGATTAAAGCCAAACAAAACTTGGATCTACCTACACAGGGCTTTTAAATTAGTCTATTAATTTTTCGATTACAAAGTTCTTATTTTTTTTTTGTAAAATTAGTTCACTGTTTTGAATTACACTTTAATTTAACTGAACGTGAGTTTTATTTAATTAAAAAATTACTTGGTCCTTTCAGTGTTTCATAAGGTGTTGATTCCTATTCATATAAAAGTTTGTTGCTTTGTATCAAAATAGATTGGATATAATTTTGCTCATCTGTGGAGTATGAAAACATTACCTGGAGAGGGAAATTAAAATATTTTTATCCAGATTTGTTTGGTGTTCACTTAACCAAAGCTTTTTCTGGGTATTTTGACCTTCGGACAACTGAAGATTTTTCCTGGTGGACAAATTCGGTGGACCACAGGTAATCCCTCTCTGCAAGATCTAACTATGAGATACCACAGATTTTGGTAAAATGATGATAAAATTCCTTTGAAGACAAAATTAAAGGAGAGCAGGAAATTTGGATGACTTGACTTCCGTTTCTGTGCAAAATCAAATAGCAAATAATCTAAGTAAATATTAATTCAAATAAAAAGCCGCTATACTTAAAAAAAAACTTTAATCTTAACATAATGAGTTTATCCCGAGTACGAGTAAAAAAAATACTAACAATCGAAAACTCTTAGCTACAATCTTAATAAATAAATCAAGTACAGTCAACAGCAGACGCAGCCGAAAAGGATCCAAACACACTTTAATTACCTTAAAGATCATTCAATAGATCTTTGTAGATACATCTCCTGCTGACTGTAGACTATGTATGAGTTGATAACAACATAATATATTAGAACAATGCTAAAAATAAATGACAATTTGGTACGATACATCCAATTTTAAGTTTGGACAGTTCCTTTATAAAGGCCAATTTACACGAAGCGAGTTGAAACAAGATTGGCTTAAAACTAGGCTCATCCCGACTTTAACATAGCATTAATTATTTAGACAATGTATCTTTATTTTGATATGCACTGCTGTGCACACGATTCAAGGCTATCTTTTTGTATTTTTTTTTAATATGGGTATAATATTTAACTCCAAAAACCATGAAGGATTTGGATTTTTAATCAAAACATCTATTATTTTTTACAGATCTGTTTCTACAATTAACAAGTTCACAGTGTGTATTAAAAGTATTTTTACGCTATCGCAGACTTTCTCACGATGATTTCCTTCACCAAAACTCATGGTAAGTTTAAATATAAATCTGTCAAAAACGCTGGCAGGCCAATATTCAAGCGTTTCGACCGCTCGGTTCATGCGTCATTGTCGTCCCACAATTATTATCCTCACAGAATGCAGCATCGATACTGTGTTTCGTTGTCATAAAAAGTTAAGTCTCAGCATCAGCAGATAATGACGAAAATAAAACGTCGAAAAAAACGCTGAATATTCGCCCTGGCAGCCTTGGCTTGTATTCGGGACCGGGCCGTCGGCACCTCGTCACGGTCAATTCATTTGACATATATTTTTATCCGTCACAATATTGTCAGACTGACAGTGTTGGCCTGCTACTGAACCGGACTGCATGTAATTCAAATACGATATATACCTAAAAGTCGGCTCATTCGAAACTATATAGAATCGGTATCAAAAATACACATTTTAAAAAACAGCAGAATTCACGAATCATATTTACCAACATTATCGCATTTTAAAATGTATAGCCATTATAAAACACATTTCAAAATGGCACTAATTTTGAAATTTACGACAGTTAACGTGGAATTCAGAGCACAGCAGTTCCGGCGTTAGTGACGCTGCGTCAAAAACGTCACGTCTCTGACGCCGCGTCAGACCGATACCACGAGGTTTTGTAACAGCTTTTATTACTACACCGCGAGCAGAATGGGAATAATGATAAATAAAAATAAAAACAGGTTAAAATAAAAATTATAAAAGATGATCATTAATGAACGGTTCAAAAAGCGATGTGACGATAAAAAATTCAAAATCCAAAATACTGAATATTGATTAAAATGCGTACCATTGGTACCGAGCTCCCTTTAAATAACTTACCTAAATAAACTTAATTAAAATAGCGTAATTAAATAGCTTTATATTGCTTATAAAATAACAGAGTAAAAATGAGCACTGCATCACTAAAACTTAGTGAAACCTATTGACACAAAACTAACGCACACGCACACACATACATAATTACTAAAACAGGATACACGGATCACTCACGTATATATAGCCTAGGAATGATCGACGTATTCACTGAGCGCCAGCGCTTTTGCTCGCGCTTTTGTTCGCTTTTGCAGTTCTCAGTTCGCTTTCCGCTCGATCACCTTGAGAAAGTGCCTTGGATCAGACCGAAACATGTCGGGCATTCTTTGACTACTAGTACCAACGGCCAAATAAGTGGTTTATTACTTTTCATCGGCTTCCTATAAAATGAATATGTCGTTAAAGTCGAGCTTCCAAGTAGTCATCCATGTATTTTCGATGTTATATTTTATGACGTGCAAAGGATTTTCAACCTTAGGGTGGCACACCACACATTTGGCTGATGGTACATAAGGGACCTGTGTATACTTTTTTAATAATTACGTTAATAATAATTTAGAATTGATTTTTCGAAAACGTATAATTATTCTAAAGTGAAATTAGTGTGATTATAGTTAATATTTCAATTAATAAGTCATTGTTAGCTAGAGTGCTCATGAGTTTATTTTACACAATACAAAGTACAAGTTAGGGGTGGGGTGGGTCACAGGTGGTACAAAGTAGAATATGAAAAAAGAAAGACAAAATTAAACCTTACTAACATTTTTCACAGAATTTGACATACTTTTTTCATACAATATTTCAAACATAAGACGTCATGTAGTACAAGATCCCGACGCAGTTAACGATGCAAAGCAGGTGCCAAAAACGTTGACTTCGAAATAAAATGGAATACAAACCAAACGCTCAATCATCAATTATTGAAATATTTATGCCCATTAACATGAAACTTAAGCTGTAAAGTTGTTAAATGAGATTAGAAATTTCGCGACGGTCACTCGTACTTTACGACGTCAAATGTTTACATATTAGTAAATCATCATCATCATCGCCAGCCTGTGTTCGTCCCACTGCTGGGCACAGGCCTCTCGCAATGATATAGCAGAATTATTTATGTAATTAATTATATTTTGGTCGTTCCTCGCCCAATATTGGAATGCTAAAAAATAAAGTACTAACGATACGTTATTTATATTTCATAATTAACTAAATAGCTTAAACTAGCATGTGGAGGAACAAGTTATATTATAATAATAGTAATATCTACATTAAGTTTAATATTTATACTAGGGGATTACCTATAATTTATATATTTTATCATACAAATATATTTTCTAAACTATCACCTAAACAATATAGCTTTTATAACTATTTCTTTTTTAAATATAATAATAACATGATATTGTTTTTTTTTTCTTATTTGTTTATACAACTAAAAGGTCAGTTTAAAACAATATTCGATTAGTGTTTTGTTCAAATACATACAAGTATTAAATTAATTATACTATGGTACCCCAGTACGGTACGCCAGTATGGTACGCCAGTTACCAAGTATATATTAGACGTACATACAGCACAAACCACTGAATCGTAACCCATAGCATAAGGTTTTTTCAGTAAATGCCAAGATGATTTACATTGGTCATTTGTTTTGTTGCTAACGTTACGATTTTCAGTTGGACTGTACACCATCTCTCTATATCTACGACGCGCCAACTAAGCGCGAGTTGCACCAAGTTACTATAACGATAACATTTGATGTCGGCATAATACACGCCCTCGCAAAAAAATCGGGCACCCATGGTTTTTCAATTTTAATATTCTTAGGCATTAAAGCTTAGAAAGTAAGCTTTTATGCACGTAATATACAAAAATTATGGGTGCCCGTTTTTCTTGCAATGGGGTGTATTTCATAGTTTTTCTATAAAAAATCGTTAGTTAAGTTTAAACTTTTCGACGCCAACGCCCTATATATACCTCCATTACTTCACTGCAAAAGCAACCTTCGTTCAATTGAGTTTAGGTTCAACTTAAGGCATTGCAATAAAAGTCTGGCGTATGGTTGACGTCTCTTGTGTTTGACGATAACGTTTTTTTTTAAATAACTTGGTGTAACTCACGCTTATAATGGTAATGGTTTGATAGCTAGGGTAGTCTCTTGTGGGTTTACACACTACATAGGATTTAGTACATTTCTAGTACATTCTACAAAATTATTTTCAGAGTAAAACGCTTTGACAGATTTTAATAACTAATTAAAAAAACACAAGGCTATTTGACTATTATCAGAACGAGACGTCAACATTCCTCGCTCTGACGCATAGCGCTGTCCTTTTCACCCAATACGTATAGTATAACGACAAAGAAAAATGTTACATTAATTTCATTTTCCGTATATAAAATATATAACTATGCTACAATATGTATTCACACGACAACATATAAAAGTTGTTCTTTTAAATATCTAACAATACATTGTATAGGGCCACAAATATCTGTGTTGCCAAAATTTTCACTATACTATAGCTTTCTAGTCATTTAAAAAAATGTAAACAATACCACGCGCGTTGCTGAAAAAAAGCACAGATCTCAAAAGCATTAAGTCAAATAATATTCAGATGTATTATACTCCATTCAGGATAACATTAGACTCTAGAATCAGCGATTGTAAACCTTTTCTCGTGAAGTTATAATAACATACATACATACATACATAAATCACGTCTTCATCCCTTACATTAGAATAAGAAACCAGTAGGCTTATTCTCTAACTCGCTCGCAATCGTCATCGTGTTCATTTTGACAGTTCTTGTATGAATGTGACAGCTAGCTGATTCCGATGCCAATTGTCAGCCCATACATGAACTGTCAAAGTGAACACGATGGCGATTGCGAGCGAGTTAGATGATAAGCCTACAGGGACCTTACCATGACGTCTTAATGCGTGCCATGTTCTATTCAGCGTAAGAGACAGTTATGCAGCCATATAGCTCTGTCCCTTACGCTGAATAGAACATGGCACGTATTAAGAAGTTATGGTAAGGCCCCAGGAAACAAAAGAGCGGCAGATAGCGGCGAACCTCTTCGATTTCGACATAATGTGACCGAATACGAACGAAAAGCAAACTGTACACACACAGTGACAATAATGACACCAGGGGCCTTACCATGACGTCTTAATGCGGTTCAGTTTAGGTTCGCTCGCTGTCAGATTCATACTAAAAGTGACAGCTAAAACTTGAACTGCACATCTAGCACGATAGCGCACAAGTCGCGTCGCGCGCGAGATAGATCGCACGTCTTTTTCTCACTGTTCGTTCTAGAAAGGGACGGGTCATCTATCTCGCGCGCGACGCGACTCTTGTGCGCTGTCGTGCTAGCCGGGCTGAGCCGGAATTAGGACGTCATGGCAAGGCCCCTGTCATCGATGTTTTATATGAAAACTTTCTTTAGTTATATTAAACCACAACTAGGTTTTGTTATATTGTTTGGAAAATTATGATATGAAAGTCGCTAAAATTATTGATAATAATTTGTTGAAATCATTTTAATAATCGTCATTTTTTTGAACTGGGTTTGGAGACTGCAACACAGAAATGTTATTTATTGAATAACATTACGAAAATTGCTCTATAAAGAATCATTATTCCTTCCGTCAAATTCTATTCTGAATTGAGTATAGTTAAAACATATTCTTTGGGGTAAAAATGTATTCAACTTCTGACACGTACGATACATATTTATAAGAATTAATACGGGCTAGAGCTATATACTCGAGAGCAAAAAAAAAACAGTTTACTTCCCGTAGAAAGCTGTCAAACAAAAGTGACCCGGTTTTTTTGCTCCCCAGTATGCTATTTTATAATTTCGAATTAGTATTATAAACCAGCGTTTCGCAACCTGTGGGGGTCCGCGGTGTCATCTTTGGACCATACATAAATGCTAACAACTCTCGTAATTTTGTTTTTGCAATAACTATAATAAATACCTAATCCGATTTTTTTTGCTGTTTATTTTATTAAGGGGGTCCGTGAAAAGTATGCTTTATTTCCTAGGGGTCCGTTGCTGAAAAAGGTTGAGAAACGCTGTTATAAAACAATAAAAATGGCTGCCAACCTGACACAATCTTGTTTACCTTGTTTTAAACGCTTCAAAAATAGACTATAACTTAAATCCTAGTAGACATCGCGTAATTAAATCAATAGCTTTGTTTATTCCTATAAACTCATACTCAGGGTGGTCAGTCAGTCGCACAGGGCTTAAGAGCGTTTATCCCTACTGAGCTGGCAACGTCGCATTTTTGATGATTTTTTGCGATTATTTCACAGAAAATTAATGAAAGTTTCAAATATGCGGCTGTAGTGCACTTCGTTTTTAGTGTATTAATGAGTCTAATGCAATAATTGCTCGTGATGGACTTTTATTTTCTTATTAAACGAGATATAGTATTATATCGCTTTAATACGAAAATAAAAGTCCGTCACGATTAATCATTGCATTGGACACATTAATACACTAAAAACGAAGTGCACTACAGACGCACATTTGAAACTTTCATTCAATTTCTGTGAAACAATCGCAAAAAATCATCAAAAATGCGACGTTGTAAGCTCAGTAGGGATGCACCCTCTAAACAAGCAAAGAAATAACAACAGTACAATCGACGACAGAAACAACAAAAAAAAAACAATAAAGTTCGTTTTGAATGTCTGTTGACTTATACATATAAATTCTGCCAACGACAAGGTTCCAACATGTAAAATATCAATAAACAAAAATCAAAAGATCAACGCCATAGTAAGGTGGGACCAATTTTAACCCTTATGAAGGCATAGGCTATTAGTATATTTAATACATAAATCGCGTCTTCATCCTTTACGGGGTAGATAGAGCTTAGGGTATCAATACCTAAAGGCCACGTTCAGCAAGATTGTGGTCGTAAACGTGGAAAGGGGAATCAAAATAGTGTTAATACTGCGTATCTAACAAAAATGTAGTCAAATTAAGATTTACCGCCAACGAACGTAAAATCCTGATTAGGATATGCCAGTTCAAACCAGTATAAAGTTGGGTGTTGTGTAGATAAGCTGTATTTACTAGTGCTAGTTACGTGGTTTTGCACTATGGGTGTTGTGTAGATACGCTGTATTTACTAGTGCTAGTTACATGATTTTGCACTATGTTGTGTAGATACGCTGTATTTACCAGTGCTAGTTACGCGGTATTGCACTATCACCGACGATATAACTGGGGCCTTCTTAAGGGTTAATACTTGACAAGTAGGTACTGAAAACATTATTATTTGAACTTTTTAAGACGCAAAAGACGTGATACAAACAGATAGCTCAAAAAATTGCCTCTTGCTGGAAAACACATTTCACCAGTCTATGTTAAGTTATTGATATCTTAACTGACAGATATCTACATATTATCTGCGAGCTGCAACCTTAACTGTAGCTCGTTACAGTAATCAAAAACACAAGTGTGTACATGGCTAGCCAGCCTGTCGCCAGGGGAACGTCACGTCCACACTAGGGTTTTTGGTTACTGTAAACGTTACAATTAGAGTTAGAGCTCGCGTCATATGGTTAGAGTCCTTAGAGTTAACTTTAGAGCAACATGTTTACCTCACTAGGGATGATGACTATTCTTTTTATTTGTCAATCAGGTAGATTATCAAATAGTATTGGACACGTATTGTCCGTAGAGCGAAAACTCACCAAATCGCAAAATTGCCAAAATTTAATTCAATTTAATTATTAAAAAAAAAAAAAAAAATCTGGCAATTTTGCAATTTGGTGACTTTTCGCTCTATGGAGAGATTCAACAAAATATTACGGAGATATAGAGTTGAAAATCTTAGGAATCATGTTATAGGCGATGCGGCTAGCAACCGCCTACACGCCCACAATCGTGCTAAACGTGGCCTTTAGGTCTTGTTACCTTTGGCTCTGTCCACCCCGTAAGAGATAGACATGATCTTTATACGTATGTATCGACTCGAAATGACGTCACGTCTCGGTACAATTTTTACTTAGTAACGACGTCACGGACTTTGACGCGCTGCGTCTACGTCGCCTTTAGTTCAATTGACAAAAAAAATACGTATCAAATATTTTTCGATAATCTAACCCGACCCAGCCATCTATCAGTTTGCGTCTCATAACATAGATTGAAAAAAAAAAAAAAAAAGATTTTCAAAAACTACATTAGCAAAGTCGATTAAATATTAGCGTCAGTGCTTATTAAATCTAGGTTGGTCTTAAGATAGCGTGAAAGCGGTCCGTCAGGTCCAGCCGGTGGGCCGGCGCCGGCGCAGGACGCGGCGGCCGGACCTCCGGGAGATCGCTTGACGAGGTGACGTCACTCGTAGCAATCTGCCGAACACGTAGTAATTAATAAAGTAGTAAGCGAAATGACGTCACTGCTTTGTTTCGTACACTTAAAAAAACGGTGAAATAATTACATTAATTGATCGACAAAACCTGTGCTTAAATAGTTTGACAGTGAATGCAGTTGTCAATGTCGATGAACGTCAAAACGAGCTGACAAACTCAAACAGAATACTTCACAAAAAATTAAATTTTAAATGAAAACTTGCAAAAATATTATCATTATTGCCCGGCAAACAGTTTTCTAGGGTTCCCGATGGCAACAAAGCCGAGCGGTGTGCGAAAGAATTAACTGTTAGCTGTCAGTAGTGTTGTGTTGTGAACGTTGTAAATGTCAAAGGCAAAACCCGGAAGACAAGGTTTTTTTATAATGGCAGTATTGGACCGGCCGCTGAACGTCATTTCAAGTTTTACATATTTTGCTAATTTTTCCAAAAAATAATGTACGAAAAGATCCAAAAATATTTTTTTTGTGTTCTACAAGCGTTTATCTCGAAATGGTTTTTGATTTATGAATATAATGAAATTTGAAATATCGTCAATTGGTCACATCTGGGACGTCACATCGACAAAGGTATTCGGCCATCTTTGGTAACTTTTCTTTTAATTTAACTACCGCGAGAAGCATAGTGGGTAGGTACCTGTCCCTAGGGCGGCGATCACGTCTCGTCCTTCTTGTCGGGCTTCTTGGCGGCGACGATGGTGAGGTCGGGGCGCGTGCGCATCAGCAGCGAGGGCGAGGCGGGCGCGGGCGCGGGCGGCGACGAGCGCAGCGCCTCCAGCGACGCCACGCGGATAGACGGCCACTTGCTGCCCGGCGGCGCTGTACCACAATACTTATTGCAGAGCCAAGTATCGGTCGAGTAGTGCTAAGAAGGCCGAGCGCTAGCGAGTTCGTCTATCATACGGGTTACTCAACCGTATCGCCGAGTACTACTACTATTATTTATTCTGTGCCGAGACTATATAGCTCAAACGCCTGGATTGTGATGTCTTTGTGTTACTATATAGACATGAACGCTAAATGGCTATTTAACAAAACTTCTTAAGAATTGGCATTGTTCATTTTTTTTAAGCTGTGCTTTTAACACCTTTACTTGATAGAATGGACTATTTCAAGGAACTAATTTGAATATTATGCTTCTACGTAGCTTTGCTTATTAATAATAAATATTTTTTCGCTGTTTGATAATTTGTTAATTTAGACAGGATCCCAATCGCCTTCGTACAGAAATATAAAAAAAAAAACAGTTTTGTCTATGGTTTTGTCTATATGTCAACATTGTCAACGTCATAGATCTATGAATGTGTGTGTGAATTTAACGTCAAAAACAATAACAATATTCGCGTGTTCGATTTATTTCCGTTCGTTGGTGTTATTATTGTTTTCCGTGCTGTTTTTGCTTTTTGGTTTCACCCCTGCACATCTTTCCTGACTCCTACTTACATTAAAGTGGTCTTCGCAACAATACATCGTGTAAACATTGAAATATTCCACATTAGCTTGCATACACCATTCGTTCCGCAAATTTTCTCTGATTTTCACAATGATTTTGTTGGGGCTATAGTTCGAGTCATTGTTGCATCCCGGAACAAAACATTTTTTTATAAATATCCATTGTTTGTTACAGTTTTATACTTTGAATTTGCTTTTATTTGTAATGTTTGCAGGTTAAGTTAGATGTGACAGTGACAGCATGACAGATACCATAGTGGCGTAGATAAACTTTTTTTTTTTCCATTTTTGTGGCAAACATTTAATGCCCGATTCTGTCTAAAAACCCGGTCGTTAGATCAAACAAAGGTCAGAAGTACTTTTACAAAAATATATGCAATCGTAAAGTATTTTTGAAATCGGACAAGATAAATCGGTTATTTGATGGTTTTCCTCCAAATGGTTTTCGAATTAGAGCATACTAAAAAAAATGAACAATGCCAATTAGCCATTTTTGGTAAAAAACTGACCAGCCGTTTGAATAGTATAAGCGCTTCCAAAATGATGTAAGGCATTTCTGGCATTTTTTTATTTTTATTATATACGTATATTAATGTTTATTTTATTTTTTCTAGTTTACTTTTGATTTCTCTAAAACTAGAACTTTAATTGCTTGGGGTGTATTTCATGTTTGAGAAGAGCACTATAAATATCACATACATACAGGTGTAGTGAATAAAGCTTTGTCATGAAATTTCGTTGAATTCTATCCGGATTTCATTCAACTTCAATAACATGTTATTAAAGTCGTGTATACAATGCAGTCGCTAGATTAAACTGTTTTATAAACAAGAACCTTATTCAAATGTTAATAAAGTTGAAAACCGCAGCGTGTAAAGCGGTTGCCAGCCTCAAACTATCCGGCCTCGCTCGCGCTCGGTCTATATGTTTAACGGCCTGTTTCACCACTCTTTGTCAAGTTCTAGTTATCTTAACTGTCAGTTGTCTATGATTCCGTCTCTATTTAATACTACGAAACAGACAGAGACATCATCATAGGTAATTGACACTTAAGATAACTGAACTTAACAGAGAGTCAGGCCCTAAATGTACTATTTTAGTATAAATGTATACAAATGTATAAAATAGCCTAGTGGTTTGACCTGTGGCCTCTCAAGCAGCAGAGGGTCGCAGGTTCGAATCCCGAGCTCGCACCTCTGAGTTTTTCGGAACTTATGTGCGAAACTACATTTGAAATTTACCATGAGCTTTTCGGTAAAGGAAAACATCGTGAGGAAACCGGACCAATCCCAATAAGAGGCTTAGTTACCCTTCTGGGTTGGAAGGTCAGATGGCAGTCGCTTCTGTAAAAACTAGTGCCTACGCCAAATGTTGGGATTAGATTGTCAAAGCGGACCCCAGGCTCACTGAGCCGTGGCAAATGCCGGGAAAAACGCTAGGAAGATAATGATGAATACTGACTGGTGGTGGTGAGCTTGCCGGCGTCGCTGGTGGCGATGACGGTGGCGGGGATCGTCTCCTCGTCCGTGATGCTGCCCACCAGGATCTTCTTGGGCTGCTGCTGCTGCACACACCGACAAACAATACAATACACGCATACTACTCAATCTACTCATCATCATCATCATATCAGCCGAAAGACGTCCACTGCTGGACATAGGCCTCCCCCAAGGCTCTCCACTCGGACCAGTCCTGTGCCTTCCGCATCCACCGCGATCCCGCGATCCTGATCAGGTCGTCGCTCCTTGTTGGAGGCCTACCAACAGCTCGTCTCCCGGTCCGCGGACGCCACTCGAGAACCTTCTGACCCCATCGGCCATCGGTCCTGCGAGCAATGTGCCCCGCCCACTGCCACTTCAGTTTCGCAATTCTTTATTCATACTACTATCACGTCTTTATCCCTTACGGGGTAGAGGAGCTTTTTTCTTAAGTGAAAACTTCTTTAGCGCGCTGAGCACTTTTTGGGATGGGTAAAAATTTTTAAACTCGCGTCAGGCGTAAGACGGAAGGAGAGTTTAAGTATTAGGATATCAGATCTTCTAAGAGCTTATTTTGAAATACGAATGAATCGCGTTCGATTTTTGAAGTGTTTTTTTGTTGAGTCGTGGAGCAAAATTACTAGAGCATCAGCACATTGTTAGAGGTATGTCAATATAGATAATACGTGCGTTTGTTTTATAAGCGGCCAGTACGGTACGCGTCTTGAGCGTCATGGAGGTTACAACATTAAAATCGAATCTAAGCTGCTGTTTTCACTTCTGCCGGCACTCTCGGAGGTAGCCCTCCCATCGCTTTTTTTTAACGTGTAGAAAATGCACCTTATGCATTCTTTCGCTCAGGGCAGCAACGGGAATATGATAACATGATTCCTAAGATTTTCGCTCATTCCCTCGACAAGCTGTCACCATCTGCTCGGGAAGAGAAGTAGCTGGTATTTCTCTTCTTTCTGTTATCTCTCTGCTCCCAGATCAGCATCGATGATTTTGTTATATCATTGTTTAAAAAAAACGCATGCGTTTCGGGACGCCCGACAGAAGTGGTAACTTAAACTAATCTAAGTTACTAACAGTATACGTCTATCGCAGACAACACTGAGTCGAGAGGGGGAAGCGTCTGTCCGGAATACGACTAGCGCTGTGGGTTAGAGTGAGAGAGGAAACAGCCTGCCTACCGCTGCCGTATGCGTCAGGGGAAGCCAGTCATACTGGCGCCGTAACGCGTTACGTTACGGTTTACCCTCCCATATTCCCATATTGTCTGAAAGAGATTGCTACTAAGCGATAAGACCACCTATTCAATAGGTCCTATTGTATACTTTGTTCTTTGTTTCTGTATTGTTTTGTACTGATTTGTGTCGTTCAATAAAGAGTATTTGTATTGTATTGTATTGTGCATACCTTGTCGGGTGTGGCGGCGGGCGCGGCGGAGAGACTCTTGCGCATGGTCTTCACGAGGTTGGTGTACGACTTCAGCGTCAGCGACGGGTCGATCTCGATCGGGATCGGCTCGAACTCTGCACCCACACACACATACATACATATATGAATCATTAAAAATTGTGTCACGTACGGTACGTTTGAAACTTATATTGTACGTTTGAAGCCTACAATCACATGTGGAAGACGTTCAATTTCCAAGAAACTCAGTGATGCGTGTTAAGTATCACTGTAACCGCGGCCCCCGGGTCAAGTGTCGGCTCACCCCACGTCAATTGCCAGCTCAGCCCGCGTAAGTAAGCGTAAGCGCTCACCTTGTGTCAAGTGACAGTTCACCCCATGTCAAGAGGTAGCTCGCCCCACATCAAGAGCCAGTTCGCCCCGCATAAGTTACAGCTCACCTCGTATCAAGTGACAGCTCACCTCGTGTCAAGTGACAGCTAGCCCCGCGTATAGTGACAGTTCACCCCATGTCAAGAGATAGCTCGCCCCACATCAAGAGCCAGCTCGCCCAGCATAAGTTACAGCTCACCCCCTGTCAAGTGACAGTTCACCCCATGTCAAGAGGTAGCTCGCCCCACATCAAGAGCCAGCTCGCCCCGCATAAGTTACAGCTCACCTCGTATCAAGTGACAGCTCACCTCGTGTCAAGTGACAGCTAGCCCCGCGTATAGTGACAGTTCACCCCATGTCAAGAGATAGCTCGCCCCACATCAAGAGCCAGCTCGCCCAGCATAAGTTACAGCTCACCCCCTGTCAAGTGACAGTTCACCCCATGTCAAGAGGTAGCTCGCCCCACATCAAGAGCCAGCTCGCCCCGCATAAGTTACAGCTCACCTCGTATCAAGTGACAGCTCACCTCGTGTCAAGTGACAGCTAGCCCCGCGTATAGTGACAGTTCACCCCATGTCAAGAGATAGCTCGCCCCACATCAAGAGCCAGCTCGCCCAGCATAAGTTACAGCTCACCCCCTGTCAAGTGACAGCTCACCTCGTGTCAAGTGACAGCTAGCCCCGCGTATAGTGACAGTTCACCCCATGTCAAGAGATAGCTCGCCCCACATCAAGAGCCAGCTCGCCCAGCATAAGTTACAGCTCACCCCCTGTCAAGTGACAGTTCACCCCATGTCAAGAGGTAGCTCGCCCCACATCAAGAGCCAGCTCGCCCCGCATAAGTTACAGCTCACCTCGTATCAAGTGACAGCTCACCTCGTGTCAAGTGACAGCTAGCCCCGCGTATAGTGACAGTTCACCCCATGTCAAGAGATAGCTCGCCCCACATCAAGAGCCAGCTCGCCCAGCATAAGTTACAGCTCACCCCCTGTCAAGTGACAGTTCACCCCATGTCAAGAGATAGCTCGCCCCACATCAAGAGCCAGCTCGCCCCGCATAAGTTACAGCTCACCTCGTATCAAGTGACAGCTCACCTCGTGTCAAGTGACAGCTAGCCCCGCGTATAGTGACAGTTCACCCCATGTCAAGAGATAGCTCGCCCCACATCAAGAGCCAGCTCGCCCAGCATAAGTTACAGCTCACCCCCTGTCAAGTGACAGTTCACCCCATGTCAAGAGATAGCTCGCCCCACATCAAGAGCCAGCTCGCCCCTCATAAGTTACAGCTCACCTCGTATCAAGTGACAGCTCACCTCGTGTCAAGTGACAGCTAGCCCCGCGTATAGTGACAGTTCACCCCATGTCAAGAGGTAGCTCGCCCCACATCAAGAGCCAGCTCGCCCCGCATAAGTTACAGCTCACCTCGTATCAAGTGACAGCTCACCTCGTGTCAAGTGACAGCTAGCCCCGCGTATAGTGACAGTTCACCCCATGTCAAGAGATAGCTCGCCCCACATCAAGAGCCAGCTCGCCCCGCATAAGTTACAGCTCACCTCGTATCAAGTGACAGCTCACCTCGTGTCAAGTGACAGCTAGCCCCGCGTATAGTGACAGTTCACCCCATGTCAAGAGATAGCTCGCCCCACATCAAGAGCCAGCTCGCCCAGCATAAGTTACAGCTCACCCCCTGTCAAGTGACAGTTCACCCCATGTCAAGAGATAGCTCGCCCCACATCAAGAGCCAGCTCGCCCCGCATAAGTTACAGCTCACCTCGTATCAAGTGACAGCTCACCTCGTGTCAAGTGACAGCTAGCCCCGCGTATAGTGACAGTTCACCCCATGTCAAGAGATAGCTCGCCCCACATCAAGAGCCAGCTCGCCCAGCATAAGTTACAGCTCACCCCCTGTCAAGTGACAGCTCACCTCGTGTCAAGTGACAGCTAGCCCCGCGTATAGTGACAGTTCACCCCATGTCAAGAGATAGCTCGCCCCACATCAAGAGCCAGCTCGCCCAGCATAAGTTACAGCTCACCCCCTGTCAAGTGACAGTTCACCCCATGTCAAGAGGTAGCTCGCCCCACATCAAGAGCCAGCTCGCCCCGCATAAGTTACAGCTCACCTCGTATCAAGTGACAGCTCACCTCGTGTCAAGTGACAGCTAGCCCCGCGTATAGTGACAGTTCACCCCATGTCAAGAGATAGCTCGCCCCACATCAAGAGCCAGCTCGCCCAGCATAAGTTACAGCTCACCCCCTGTCAAGTGACAGTTCACCCCATGTCAAGAGATAGCTCGCCCCACATCAAGAGCCAGCTCGCCCCGCATAAGTTACAGCTCACCTCGTATCAAGTGACAGCTCACCTCGTGTCAAGTGACAGCTAGCCCCGCGTATAGTGACAGTTCACCCCATGTCAAGAGATAGCTCGCCCCACATCAAGAGCCAGCTCGCCCAGCATAAGTTACAGCTCACCCCCTGTCAAGTGACAGTTCACCCCATGTCAAGAGATAGCTCGCCCCACATCAAGAGCCAGCTCGCCCCGCATAAGTTACAGCTCACCTCGTATCAAGTGACAGCTCACCTCGTGTCAAGTGACAGCTAGCCCCGCGTATAGTGACAGTTCACCCCATGTCAAGAGATAGCTCGCCCCACATCAAGAGCCAGCTCGCCCCGCATAAGTTACAGCTCACCTCGTATCAAGTGACAGCTCACCTCGTGTCAAGTGACAGCTAGCCCCGCGTATAGTGACAGTTCACCCCATGTCAAGAGATAGCTCGCCCCACATCAAGAGCCAGCTCGCCCAGCATAAGTTACAGCTCACCCCCTGTCAAGTGACAGTTCACCCCATGTCAAGAGATAGCTCGCCCCACATCAAGAGCCAGCTCGCCCCGCATAAGTTACAGCTCACCTCGTATCAAGTGACAGCTCACCTCGTGTCAAGTGACAGCTAGCCCCGCGTATAGTGACAGTTCACCCCATGTCAAGAGATAGCTCGCCCCACATCAAGAGCCAGCTCGCCCAGCATAAGTTACAGCTCACCCCCTGTCAAGTGACAGTTCACCCCATGTCAAGAGGTAGCTCGCCCCACATCAAGAGCCAGCTCGCCCCGCATAAGTTACAGCTCACCTCGTATCAAGTGACAGCTCACCTCGTGTCAAGTGACAGCTAGCCCCGCGTATAGTGACAGTTCACCCCATGTCAAGAGATAGCTCGCCCCACATCAAGAGCCAGCTCGCCCAGCATAAGTTACAGCTCACCCCCTGTCAAGTGACAGTTCACCCCGCGTCAAGAGACAGCTCGCCCCACGTAAGTTACGGCTCGCCCCGTATCAAGTTACATCTTGTCCCGCATCCACTGACTACTCGCCCCGCGTCAGCTGGCGCTCGTGGGTGTCGTACCTCGCTCCACGGGCGTCAGGTCAGCCATGTACGCGGCCAGGTTGCTGGTGGACACGCCGAGGGCCGTGGCCCCCGCGTCCAGCGACAGCTCGCCCCGCTGCAGCCGCTCCAGCACCTCCGATGGGCCCTTCGCTTGCCAGAAGTCTCGCGCCGTCCTAGAATGGTTAAAGAAGCCAGTCAACAGACGAGTACAAAAGTTGGGCCGAGTTCACACCAATCGTTCAGGCCAGAACCTTATCATAATCCTACTAATATTATAAATGCGAAAGTTTGTGACGATGTGATGATGTGACGATGTGAGTGAGTGTGTGTTTGTTCCTTCTTCACGCTAAAACGACTGGACGGATTTGGATAAAATTTGGAACGAAGATAGCTGCTACCCTAGATTGAAACATAGGCTACTTTTTATCCCGGAAAATTGCACAGTTCCCGAGGGATAGCGATAAACATGTCAATTGCTAATTCTACGCGGACGAAGTCGCGGGCAGAAGCTAGTAGGATATATCATTTACATTCACAGCAAAGAATATTATCTGACTGAATAACTGTGAGTTATAAGTGCCGACACATAAGTCTAGCGATGATCTTGTCATGTATGCGCAGAAGTATAAAATACGGTATCCGTGGGTGCGCGGATCCCCTCCACGTGACTCGTCATCGCTAGACTTACGTGCCGGCGCGTACACTCACCGGTAGGGGCGGTTGATGCAGCCGTACACGTCGCGGTAGCGACCGTAGAGTGTGCCGTAGCTGACGCCCAGTATCTCCGCCGCCTGCTTCATCTCCAACTCCTTCACTCGCACTGCCTCCATCACCTGAACACATACAAACTTTCTCTTATATATCTGTAATAGCTACCCGCCCCGGCTTCGCACGGTATATTATGCATGTATTATATATATAAACCTCTTGATTCACTCTATCTATTAAAAAAACGCATCAAAATCCGTTGAGTAGTTTTAAAGATTTAAGCATACATAGGGACATAGGGATAGAGAAACCGACTTTGTTTTATACTATGTAGTGATGTTACTCTTCCAAGTTAAAACTCTATACTCGTATTTAGATATGTAGTTGGTTCTCTAGATAACACATGGAAGTCTCCAAAGCAGAATCTGGACATGAGATGACATTTCACACGCGTAATCTTCAGGCAACGTAAATAAAGCCGATGACATTTATTTTTTCACAAATGTAGGTGCTATTTCTTTCAGTGTAATTTTCTCTTCCCCCCTTCCCCCACTGACCCGCTTCACGTAGTTCTCCTCCCAGAACTGCGGGCGGCGGCCGTGGCGCAGGTAGTCGTTGAGCTTGACCACGTCGGTGAAGCGCGGGTCCGCGGGGCCCGACTTCGGCCCTGAGGTTTCCGTCGGCGCCGCTACACAACACAAACGTTATTGTTGATAAACAAATAATTCATATAAGTTCCATTCATCCTTAGGCACTTGTCCCACCGCCGGCGAATAGCGAGAAGCGAGCCTTTGTCGCCGCGCGACAAAAGTTTCATACTTAAAAACACTCGCTTCTCGCTACTCGCCGGCGGTGGGACAAGTGCCTTACGTGTCTTATCATATAAACAAACACTTCTCAAAGATATTGTCACACTTTTCTTTTGGACTACACAACAGTTATGTTGTTGTAGGCTTAAAGCAACGCATAAAGTATTAAGATTGACCAAGTAACCACTCCAAAATATAATTTTTAATAACATTTTCTTCAATAATCGAAGGAACGAATGTTAAATACATGTACACACTTAGTAACATGAAATAAATGGATTTTATTATTATTATTTTATTTAGTCAGACTAACCAAATCACCCGCTAAAATATATTTATGAGCTATATTTTATGATTTATGAACGTGCAACCCTAGCTATTATATAAACGGTGCTATAAGTCGATGCATGCTTACGCTTGGACTGCGCGTTGTAGGTCTTGGGCAGATCTATCATGCTGGTGCCGACGGACGACGAAGTGGACGCAGGCGCGCCCTCGTTCGACTCCTCGTCTAAAACAACATCAATTACTACAAATAAATAAATATAAATATCTTGGGACAAATGACACCAATTGACTAAAGTCCCAAACTAAGCAAAGCTTAATATGGGCACTAATAAACATACTTATATATATAGATAGATACTGTTAGTCTGATTTTTGAACGTTGCCTTGTAGCCTAATGCTATAGTGATTATAGTATAGTCTGTGGTTTGACACAGACAGAGATGCCTGTGTAGCCTCTTGCCGCGATGGTCATATTAGATTAGAATTTTGTGGGTGGTAGGGCCTTGTGCAAAGTCCGTCCGGATCGCTACCACCATCTTACTCGCTAATCCTGCTGCTAAGCAGCAGTGCTTGCACGGCTGTGTTCCGGTATGGAGAGTAAGACAGCCGGGGAAATTACGGGCACAAGAGGCATTTCATCTAAGTCCTCTAGGTTGGCAACGCATCTGCAATCCCTCCGGGGTTGCGGGTGTCTATGGGCAGTGGTGATCGCTTACCATCAGGTGACCCACTTGCTCGTTTTCCTTCCTATTTACACAAAAAAAAAATGGCGTACTAATATCTTGGAAATAATATATTCTTGAATACCGGTGACCAGTGCTTTTATTCAGTTTAACAATACATACTTAAATACATATTGAACATCAGGAAACTCGAGAACAAACATTCGTATTTTTCATACAAATATCTGTCCCGACGGGGATCGAACCCGGGACCTCAAGCTTCATAGTGAGGTTCTCTAACCACATTAACCATTAAGCTATCCGGTCGTCAAAAGGTTAAGGTATGGTCGTTATAAGGTATGGCTCAAATATGTCTTATCTCCCAAGCAAGTCAGCATGGCTAGCACGAGAGCGCGTGACAGTTGTGTCGCACGCGAGATAAACTAAGGTCTTTTCATTCTTAACTGTCCTATTCGGTAAACAAAGTTCTAACCTCAAAACGTCTCATTTTTGTTATTTTTTAACTATTTCATCGTAAATAAAGCAACTGGAGATAAAATACCAGCAAAACTATGTACAAAATATTGCCTCAGGTTTATTTGATAACATAATAC
The DNA here is from genome assembly GCA_963854515.1 of Pandemis heparana. Classification (NCBI taxonomy): domain Eukaryota; kingdom Metazoa; phylum Arthropoda; class Insecta; order Lepidoptera; family Tortricidae; genus Pandemis; species Pandemis heparana. The sequence continues at coordinate 3,780,093 of OY978032.1, forward strand.
GCCTTATTCTTTACAAAAAATTGTACATTGAGGTTAGAATTTTGTGAATAGGACAGTTAAGTATGAAAACTCTTTTTCCAACTGTTCTAGAAAGAGACGGGTAGTCTATCTCTCGTGCTAGTTGTGCTGGGAACAAAAAGCTAATGCAGTTACGCACCGGCGCTGTTGTCGCCGTCAACGCGCAGCCGCGTGTGCAGGAAGGAGCCGATGTCGGCGGGCGCGTCCGCCCACTCGTCGTCCGACGCGTCGCGCTCCCACGAGCCGACGGCCGAGCCCGAGCCCCAGCCGACGACGCGCTCAGCCGTTATGTCCTGACACAACAAAAGACGGCTAGTGATAAACGAGATCAATAGGGAATATTCATGATATTTTTCATAGCTTTTTATAGAAGCTCATTTTATGTAATAAAAAATATGAAAAAAATATCTTTCAAATAACTATAAAATTAACTCAGATATAAGCTATTAAAGATTTGTCTCCATCTCTTTTTAGAAAAAACGGACTTTTAACATGGTGTTTATATGGGCGTTATGACAAATGACGTCACATGTCATATCGGATCTCTCTTTCTAATCGCTGACTAATCATTAGTTTAAAACTCTTATATTATCGTATTTCTTGACCGATATTACTTTTAATTTCACTTTTTGACATCTTTTTTACTATATTTTCATATTATTAGTTCCGTTAACGTCCGAGGTCCGTTCTTGAGACATCGCTGCGTTCAGCCCCAGGCCGCTAGATGTCGCTAGTAGTTCCGTGCTGCAGGTTCCCGCGCAGTTTACATTTCCCGCCAATTTGCTTCTCACCCACCTGTCAACTTTAAACTTACGACTAACGAGCCGCCATGTTGTTCTTCATTATTGCGTCGACTGTCGTCAGTACAGGTTCGTTATTTTGTCGCACTTTACAGTTTGAATTTCAAACTTAACGTTTTTATCCGTTTTAAGTTTTACTCCTTTTTAAAAAATGTTTCATAATAAATCGATCGTTTTGAGTAAAATTTTTAAAATCCCGTACGAAGGTAGTAACGGGCGTTAAATTTTAAACGATCGTAGTGACACGTGTTCGGAGTTAAAATTTTCAGTCGATCGCTTTGAAGCTACTTTAAAGCGCGGAGACTTCGAGAAGAAAGTAGAAGTCTCCAGTTTTAAACGGATTTTCTTTCTTAAAGAACTGAAGTCGTGTTTTTCTTTTACAAGTTCCGTGCGTTGCATAAAATGAGCAACCCGAGTCCCGCGTCGGGGGAACGTGCGTCGAGAGCGTCGCTGCGGAGCCGGCGCGACTACAGCAGCTCGTCGGAAGAGGACCAGCGCTCCCGAAGTAAATGCTGGCGCCGCCGCAGTCAGAGCCGCAGCCGCAGTCAGCGCCGCAGCCGCTCGGGGGCGCGGCCCGAGCGCGGCGCCCGCGGGGAGCCCGGCGGCCGGCGCGGCGGCGGGCAGGCGGGCCCGAGCCGCAGCCGCGAGACGCCGGCCCGGCCCGAGCGCGCGCCGTCCAGAGCATCGAGGGCGTCCTACGCTTCGTCCGTCGCCGGATTAGAGCGCAGGTTCGAATATCTTTCGAACCAACTAGTGAATCAACTCAATGACATCCTAGACCAGAAGCTGCAATCGCGAGTAGTTTATTCTACCGCGCTCGACGTACCGGAAAGCGCATTCTCGGCGGAGCCGGCCCCGGAGCTGGAGCAGGAGCACGCGCCTCCCGCCGCGCCCCCGCCGCCCGCGCCCCGCGCGCTGCCCGCGCTTCCGGTCCACGTGGTTCCGGTCGACCACGCGGCGAGCGTTACAGTATCGGCACAAGTTCTACAAAACCGCAGCTGCATCACCGACCTGACCGTGTCCGTTAAAGAGCCCGTCGTGCCCGAAGCGAAGCCGGACCGCGTCGCAAAAATAGATGCACTGTCGCGTTTCGATCGGCCCGAATGGAAGGCGGTCCGTTACGTCGAGGCGCAGAAAAAATACTTAGCCTCGCCCGCGTTCTCGGAGGTGCGCACCAACGCGGAGCTGCGCCGCCTGGAGAGCGCGGCCGACGCCCGCTCGTCGCGCGCCGCCCTGCAGGAGCGAAGCTTCGCAGCGCTGTCCAACGCCGTAATCGCACAAAACGAAGCAGTCGATACCGCCTTAGAAGACCTCATGAATTGGTGCGCCCTACCAGATTCTGACAAAACGCCCGATGCTCTCTATGACAAGCTCAAAGAGCGGTTCGATAACGATTCGGACTACAAGGTAATATCGCACGATATCCTGCAGATCATCTCAGGAAAGCGCGCCGAGGCTTTAGCCGATAGACGATTTTACCTCCTAAAATCCCTGAAAGACAAGTATATAAGGGAAGACTTGGAAAAGATTCCCCCTACGTCAGAATATATGTTCAATCCGGAGGCGTTGGCGGCATACCTGCAAAAAATAGGTGGTTTGGACAAAATCCAAAAACACGTCCCACAGGCCCAGCCTCGACGGCGCTCGCCCGGCCCGTCTACCTCTTACCACGAGCCCTTTTCCTTTCGTCCGCGATCAAATAAACCAAAGCCCAATAAAAAAGGCGTCGACTCGAAGGAAGATCGCGATACCTCTTCAAAGAAAAAAGGAATTAGCGGCAAGAATAACCGGAAGAGAGAACCACGTTACAGAAAATGACTCCGTACAGTTTTCCGGGGGCGGTCTTCGACATTATTATCAGAATCGGGTAGACCGGGATACCCCCAAAATAACTTTGAAATCGATTACATCGACTCGAATCCTGTCCTATCGAAAACCACCATTGATTTTTCCAAATTCCGTTACACGGCAAAGGTTTCAGACTCCCGTGTCCCCGGAAGTGAGCGCAGAAGCCCAAATTCCTGGGCATCACTCGGAACGCGCAGCACAACACCCGCCCCTCGCTGCCGCAGAAGATGACTCAGATGACCGCCATCAGAAGCACTCCGCAGAACCGCCTCGCGACAGGTGTCTGCACTCTCAAACGAGCGCAACGCCTCCTCGGTCTTCTGAACTTCGCTGCCTTCATCACCCACCGGGGCAGGCTGCACTGCCGCCCGCTGCGCACACACCCGAGCGCCGGCCCGCCCCTGCCGAGAGAAGTTCGCGAGGACCTCGCGCGGTGGGCCGAGAACGTCGTCTGGAAGTCTGCCACACATCGGGAGGCGAGGCGGACGAATTACATCGTTACGGACGCGTCGGATCATCAGCGGGAAGCGCTCGTCAACGACATACGACTCCACGGCCCGCGGAGTCACCGCCAGAAGTCGTAGCACCGCAACCGCAAGGAAACGTTTGCGGTCATAGCGGCGACCTCCGCCCGAGCCGACACCCTAGCAGACTCCAGGGTACCGCTCCGGAGCGACAGCGAGACCGTCATCGCCTACTTCGAGAACGAGGGCGGAACGAGATCCCGCGCCCCGCTGCAGCTGACGCGCCAGCCACCGGCGCCGACGGACGAGCTGCGCGCGGCGCGGCGGCCGCAGTCCCCGCCGGGCCGCGACAACAGCTCGGCCGGCCGGCCGCCCAGCGGCGGCCCGGAGCCCGAGCCCCACCACAGCCCGCCCGCCACGGACGCCATCTCGGCCCGCCGGGGCGTCCCGTCGATCGACCTCTTCGCCTCGGGGATCGCGCACGTCGGGCCGACCTATGTCTCGAGAGACTCTTCAGACTCGAGCGCTCACTATCACGACGCGTTCGGCAGCTGCTGGCGATACGACCGGGCACGGGTGTTCCCACCGCCCGCCCTGCTGCCGCAGGTGCTGCATCGTCTCGTCTCTGCCTCGGAGCGGTACATAGTGGTGACGCCGAAGCGGAGCGCCCCGTTTCGGCGGGCCGACCCGAAGAGCCTCACCGCGCGCAGTCCCCCGCTGCCGGCGGCGCGGGCGGACGCGAGCAGGGGGCGCGCACCGCCGCAGGCTCGCCGCCCGGAGCCGGAAGCCTGGCTCGTTTCGGCTGGGACGCGATAACGCCGGACCGGTCGGAGCGGGAGCGGCGTCTTCTAGCGTCGCACTGGCGCGCCTCCACGGTGAGAACTTACACCCCGATTTTCAAAAAATGGTCCGCCTGGTGCGCCCGGAACGGGTTCGATTGTCACGCGCCGACCCCGGCGCGAGTCGCGAGATACCTAGCTCGGTTATTCCTGGTGGAAAGATTGGCCTACCGCACCATCCTCGTCCATAAGTCTGTGATAGCTTCGATCTGCGAACCGTTGTCGAACGTCAAGATCTCGTCTGACCCGATTGTGAAACACATTCTAAAAGCTATATCTTCATCGAGACCCGTATCTTCACAGCCACCGATATGGGATGCGAGAGACCTTATAAAATACTTAAAGGAGACTGATCCAGACCCGGCTAGCCTTTACGACGTCTCCAGACTAGCCGCCGCCCTGTTACTGTTGGCATCGGGTCGCAGAGTGCACGACCTGACTCTGCTACAGAAAGACCCTTTAAACTATGAAGATAATCTTAACTCTATCACGTTGCGTCCTAAATTTGGATCTAAAACAGATTCTACACATCATCAACAATCTAGTTGGACACTACTAGAAGCGCCAGATCGTAACATTAACCCAGTCTACTGGCTTCGTCAACTAGTCTCGATCTCTGCTGACCGCAGGGGCGACTGTACGTCTTTATTTGTATCGACCAGATGTCCCTCTCAACCCGCCAGCGCCACGGCTATCGGCGGCTGGCTCAAACGCCTTCTGGCCGATGCCGGCATCACCGCCACGCCAGGAAGCTTTCGATCAGCCGTTTCTTCGCTCAATTGGCTAGAAAACTATCCAATCAATGACATCTTGGCTAAAGCTAATTGGCAGCACGAGTCTACGTTCAGGAAATTCTACCGACGAGACGTTCATATTTCCCGAGTAGACCCTGCCGAAAATTCCTTATCTCACTTATTTTTAACTGATAACGGTCATGCTTAAAATCAATTAACATTATTTTCGTTTCCTGATTACAAATAATATTATAATGACCCAACTCATGAGCTAATTATTGTAATCTTGTTTTTGTTCCAATGCGCAATTTTTAGTACAGTTGCTATAGATGAATGATTGAACAAATGTTTTATTTTAACTACCATCTAACTATATTTAATAATATCACATTAATGCGTCTCACTCCAAACTTGCCACCAGGTGATAACAAACATATCTCTAGAACGGACCTCGGACGTTAACGGAACTAATAATATAAAATTTTACCTTACAATAAAATTGTTATTATTATTCCCAAACGTCCGAGGTCCGAGTAATGGCTACCTGGTGGTCTCACCTAATCCCATTACTTCTAGTACTTATAATGAAGAACAACATGGCGGCTCGTTAGTCGTAAGTTTAAAGTTGACAGGTGGGTGAGAAGCAAATTGGCGGGAAATGTAAACTGCGCGGGAACCTGCAGCACGGAACTACTAGCGACATCTAGCGGCCTGGGGCTGAACGCAGCGATGTCTCAAGAACGGACCTCGGACGTTTGGGAATAATAATAACAATTTTATTGTAAGGTAAAATTTTATATTTTATTAAGAAAATTTTTAATGCATATAGTGATCGCGACGTATTCTGTTAACGAAAACTTGAAGAAATCTGGCAGCGAATGCGTTAATTATTTATTCCTACGCTAGCAAGCACACAGTTCATTCAAAAGGTGTCTGTCTAAGTTGAAAGTTGCTGTCAGCTCCTAACCTTCTAAACAGTAACAACGGGCTATCCGTTTCTGCAAAACATCAGTGCTTCCGCTTTGTCACTTAAACCATCTAGCTGATTTCGGGTGGGCGAAGTGACACTGTGAGTGTAGTGTGTTTGAATCGAGTTTCGAGTGAGAACGGTTCCAGTGGTAACGAGAGTGCACGCAGTCGACGCGCAAGAATGAGGGTAGACAGAGCTCGGTCTACCCAACAATAACATCCACCCGCAATTTCTTCAGTCTACCCGTGATCATGATGCATGCAACTGCGTCGAAATATCGGGTGCTCAATAAAGGTAATCGCGGTTCATGTCCCGTCTATAATATTTTTCTTATGACTCTAATTGTGTATGCTTACCAAGTTTCCATGTTGCCATTCTGAGTCCTGATCACTGAAACAATACATATTTAATTAACCATTGTAGTATTTATACACAACTGTACAGTCACTTTTATTTATTTATTTACAAGCCTTTTTATTCCGAGTTCGCTACAATTTCAGTAAGTACATGTGTTGTTGTTGTTATTGTCGTTTATTTATTAAATTGTCGCGTAATTCGGCATGGCATAGGCCTCCTCCGTGTATTGGAGGGTTTGGGTTATAGTTCCCACGCGCGCCCAGTGCGGACTGGGAACTTGATACACACCATTGAATTTCTTCGCAGATGTATGCAGGTTTCCTCACGATGTTTCCCTTCACCGAAAAGCTCATGGCAAATTACAAATGTAATTTTCGCACATAAATTCCGAAAAACTCAGAGGTGCGAGCCCGGGATTTGAACCCTCGACGCTCTGCTTGAGAGGCCACAGATCAAACCACTAGGCTACCACGGCTTACTAAGGGCTTAGTTTTTTTTTTTAATAAAATGAACACTTAAGAAGTAATAAGCTCTGAAAATAGTAAGATTAAGTAACTCTTAGTTTTAAAAATCATACATACACAAATCACGTCTTTATCCCTTACGGTGTAGACAGAGCCTAAGGTAACAAGACCTAAAGGCCACGTTTTGCATGATTGTGGGCGTGTAGGTGGAAAGGGGAATTAAAATAGTGATGGGTTGCTAGCCGCATCGCCTATATCATGATTCGTAAGAATTTCGCCCATTCCCTCTATGGGCTTTTACCATCTGCGCGGGTAAAGAAGCCACTGGTACATTCTATGTTTTTTCTTTGCTCCCTTTGCGGTCTTTAGGTATTGTTACCCTAGGCCCTGTCTACCCTGTAAGGGATGAAGATGTGATTAATGTATGTTTAATACTTTGACGTTGGCAAAATCATCGCATCGATCGATGGAGCCATATTATCCGAAAAATTTTAGTGAATTGACTTATTAATTTCGCCGACCATACAGAAAGAAAGAAAGAAAGAAAGAAGACATTTATTCATTTTGCAAGACATACAAATATAAGAGCATACACACAATTTTATAGAAAAGAAACAACAAAAACAAAAAACACATATGAAAATTAGATCATCAGCGTTGTGTGTCTCCGCAAAAGTGAAACGGTCGCTGGCTCAGCATTACGCTGAGGTGTTAGACACCTGCAGCACTGATTTTCAGCCAGAACCGTTTGATTTTCAGCCAGAACCGTTAGAACCATACCTTAAACACAACTAGGTATACGTGCCGGCACGTAAGTCTAGCGATGACGAGTCACGCGGAGGGGATCTGCGCACCCACGGATACCGTATTTTATACTTCTGCGCATACAAGGTCATCGCTAGACTTACGTGCCGGCACTCGTACTTACTCGTCGTCCGAGTTCTCGTTGATGCTGGTCATCCGTTGCCGCTTCGGACTGGGACTGTCTCTGCAACACGAAAAAAAAAAACATTATTCTTCCAAACATTCGAGTTCAAACAACTTTTGCGTGCTTTTTTTATGTTTCTAAACGACACTAAAAATTAGAACACATGGAAAAATCCGAAAAGTAAAGCTATGGCCGGGAATCGAAGCCGAATCCTCATCATTCCGTGATACGTGCCGCTACACCACCCATAGCAGTTAAAACCGTAAAAGTAAACATAAAATATCAAGAAGTAAAATTATTAATTCATCGGATAGTGCTTTTTTATGTCGATACATTTTGTTCTAATTCCATCCCTTCTTCATTTTATACACATACATACATACCGTCACGCCTCTTTCCCACAGGGGTAGGCAGAGACTACTTTATTCCACTTGCTACGATACTGACATACCTCTTTCGCTTCATCCACATTCATCAATCTCTTCATACATGCTCGTCGGTTTCGGGTACTCTTGACCTGGCCTTTTTCCAAAACGTCCCCAATTTGATCACGGAACGTCCGCTTAGGCCTTCCCCTCCCAACGCACCCATTCCCACTTCCCATATAAATCTGTTTAGTTAATCTTTTTTCATCCACCCTCTCTACGTGACCAAACCAACTAATCATACTTTTTTCTAAGCTTTGTTCTAATTCCATTCCTATTTTATTTTATAAAATAAGGTACTGTCTTTTCCAATCCATTTTAACTCCTTTGTAAAAAAAAACAATTCGATCTGAACTTCCACCTTCAAGTCGCATACATTGCGGCGCCGGATCCACGACTTCCAACCCGCGCGCCCCACGGCCCGGCAATGTAACGAAAACTGTTGGATATCTCTAGCAAGTGTCAAGTGGGCTTTACTCACGCGTCAGAGAGCTCCCTCTTGAGCAGCGGACTGGTTTTGTCTTTGGTTGGCAGCTTGATCAGCGGCGGCGGTCCTCCTGATGCCAAAAACAATATGTTTGTTAATTCTATATCTATAATATAAAAGAAAGTCGTGTTAGTTACGCTATTTATAACTCGAGAACGGCATAATCGATTAGGCTGAACTGATTTTAAGTTGATTAGATTAGATTAAAAGGATAATAATGAAAAAAAAGTATCCTATTACCTATTCCTGGTTCTAAGCTACAGCTCCCCACCAATTTTGAGCCAAATCGGTTCAGCCGTTCTCGAGTTATAAATAGTGTTACTAATACGACTTTCTTTTATGTACATATATAGATATAGGGAAAAATATCCGATTATATGAGAATCCTACTAATATTATAAATGCGAAAGTTTGTGATTGACGATGTAACGATGTTTGTTCCTTCTTCACGCTAAAACGACTGGACGTAATTTTTTTTTTTTTTTAATCTGCAATCGACCAATTGGGTCATAATCAGATAGTGTAAGTTTCATTTGCATTCGAGAGGTATTCCAGCAAACACTCTCCCATTCAACTTTATGTTTAAGTATTCGTGTATCTCTGTGTTTCTCACAAACCAGGGCGCACATGTGATTGCTCTTAAGACATTATTTTGAAATCTCTGCAGGATCTCCAGGTTAGAGTTACTGGCAGATCCCCAGAGTTGAATGCCATAAGTCCAAATGGGTTTTATAATACATTTGTAGACCAACACCTTGTTGGTCAGCGTTAGCGATGATTGACGTCCAATCAACCAATACAAGCGTTTGTAGTGAAGATCAGCTTCCTTTTTCTTGGTTCTTATGTGCTTGGCCCATGTCAGTCTTTGATCAAGGTGTAGTCCTAGGTATTTTACGCACGTTTCTTTGGGAAGCTGTTCTCCTCGCAGGGTTACGGCTGGGCATTCGCCTCTTCGAAGCGTAAATGTGATTTGGACCGATTTAGTTACACTTGGTTTTATTCGCCACTTTTCAAGCCATTCGTCAATTCTGTATAAGTGTGCTTGCAGCTTTTCGGCTGCTACAGTTGGATCTTTGTGACTCGCAAGACAGGCTGTGTCATCTGCATAGGTTGCTGTGACTATATCATCACTGCAGGGAAGGTCAGCAGTGAATATTGAATAAAGCACTGGGCCGAGCACTGATCCTTGGGGCACCGAGGCTTTGATGTTGTATAATTTGGACACTTCATCACCAATTTTGACCTGGAACTTTCTGTCCTGCAGGTATGATTTTAATAGCATGTAGAATGAGTTGGGTAGTAAAGATTTTAACTTATATAAGAGTCCATTGTGCCAAACTCTATCAAATGCCTGTTGGATGTCTAAAAGGACTGCAGCACAGTATTCTTTTTGTTCCAGAGATTGTCTTATTGCATTCACTACACGGTGTACTTGCTCTACAGTCGAATGCTGCTCACGAAATACAAACTGATGATTAGGTACAATTTTTTCTTTCTCTAAGATTGGCTTGAGTCTCCACAAGAATAACTTTTCAAAGAGCTTTGACGTTATTGGAAGGAGGCTAATCGGTCTGTAGGAACTGGGCTCTGTAGGTGACTTACCAGGTTTAGGTATCATACAGATCTGAGAGACTCTCCACAGTCTTGGGAAGTAATGTACTCTCATTATAGCGTTGAACAACACAGTGAGATAGACAATCGGTTTTCTTTCAACAACGTGTGCCGTTCTCAGAGACGCCTACTAGAGTTTTCTACGCGGACGAAGTCGCGGGCAGAAGCTAGTACTAAATAAACAATGACGTCATATTAATATCATCGATTTTATCAATCAAAATAATCATAGATAAGGTATAATTGTTGATACTATATTACAATAATAACATTGCAATTGTAGTGAATGATTATGACTCCGAGGTATTTAATCTTCTTATCGTAATTATTTAAGCACTTTTTAATCTTGTTTTAAGTATGTTTATTATAGTTATGGAAAAATTAATTACGTATAAAAGATTTTGTTTAGACAATTCTTGTTTGAGATGTTATATTTTATATTAGCTTTTGCCCGTGACTTCGTCTGCGTAGAATTATACATTATAAACATTATAAACCTTCCTCTTGAATCACTGTATCTATTTAAAAAAGCCGCATCAAAATCCGTTGCGTAGTTTTAAAGATCTAAGCATACATAGGGACAGACAGACAGACCGCGGAAAGCGACTTTGTTTTATACTTTTATACTATGTAGTGATTTAGAAATACAGTGTATATCGACAGGGCCGTCTTAAACTAGGCTGGGGCCCTTGGGCACACAAGAATTTGGGGCCCTTTTGGAAAGTAAAAAAAGCTAATTATAATTTCATTTTTATAAGAATAAATGTGTGTGAGAAATTGTCGGTCCTTCGGGGCCCCATGAGAATGGGGGCCCTGGGCACGGACCCGTGTGCCCTTATGGTCAAGACGGTATTGTATATCGACTCACCATTGACGCTAAACTTCTCGGTTTTGACTTCAACATCGCTGTCGTCCTTCTCGGGGGTGTGTGCGGAGCGCTCGGGCGGCTCGGGCCGCCGCTCGGGCTTCCGCTCGGGCTTCTCCTTGCGCTCGGGCTTCGGCTCGGGCTTGGGCTCGGGCTTCGCGTTGCAGTCCAGGGGCTTCTTGTCTGTCCGCGTCGCCGTCAGGGCGTCTGAAAATTAAGCAAGTGGCTACTTAGCTTGAGGAAGTGGAAGGTATAATATAGCCTGACCTAAAACTTTAATTTTAGATACAAGCTTTTTTGTTGACTGTACGTTTTGTCGACCGTACTTGCATTGGCATCCGTCCTACATATGTGAACCAAATTTCAAGTCAATCGGACCATCAGAAATCTATCAAATTATTGTTGGGGGGCGTTTGTGGTGAAACCCTCGTGGCATCCCACTGCATCCCCATCACACCGTATTGAGACAACGCGGGAGTGTTTTTAGTTTGGGTTTACCCCTTCGGGGGGGGAGTCCAATATAACCCTAGGCTTCCCCGTGCCTAGGGCATCCATAAAGATTTCCTCTCCGTTAAAAAAAAAGGTAACGTGCTGGTGTGAAAGAAGATACAGTGACTAGGATAGAAAAAAAGTATGCTTAGTTGGTTTGGTCACGTAGAGAGGATGGATGAAAGAAGATTAACTAAACAGATTTATATGGGGAGTGTGAATGGGTGCGTTGGGAGGGGAAGGCCTAGGCGGACGTTCCGTGATCAAATTGGGGACGTTTTGGAAAAAGGCCAGGTCAAGAGTGCCCGAAACCGACGAGCATGTATGAAGAGATTGATGAATGTGGATGAAGCGAAAGAGGTATGTCAGGATTGTAGCAAGTGGAACAAAGTAGTCTCTGCCTACCCCTGCGGGAAAGAGGCGTGAAAATATGTATGTATGTAAAAAAAAGGTTACCCCATAATGAATAAAGACGTGATTTATGTATGTATGTATGTATGTATGTATGTATGTGACAAAAGAGACATAGATTAAGGGAAAGGGGGAGGGCATCATGTGTACCTGTGTCAGGGGGTTCATCCTTGTTATTCCACCGGATATCCGTGAGTCCTTTGATTCTCAGCTCTTCGGCAGTCTTCAGTAAACTCGCTAGCTGCGACTGCAACAGGCAATAGTCATTCCATTAGACAAAATTAAAACATTAGTAATTTCATTATAGACCGACGGCTTACGATTCCTCGCGGGCGCGGCTGCGGGGCGCGGGACAGGACGACAAAGGGGACCGAGAGAGGTGCGGGCGGGGAGTGCGCCTGCCGCCCGCACAGAGAGGCCCCCGTGGTCGTCCCACCCTGCGCGGGTGAGGACTCATTTAGGGTGCGACCAAACCGCCGCGTATACGCAGTGACGTGTCGTATGCGTCACGTTTTCTCACAGTTTCTTCATACATTTTGTTGCGATTCCGTAACGTCACCGTTTTTTAAGCGGTGGTGTGGTCGCACCCTTAATCGGTCGGTCTATAGACAAAATATACATGTTTCAATATTTTAAGATTACTCTGTTGCTTCCTATTCCTAGCGAGCTGTTACTGTAACCGTTACAGCAACAGTTGCGAGGTTCAGTTCACATGACTATAAACACCCACCCGTAACGAACGCACTACGAATTTTAATCACACATTTATAGCAAAGACTGAGTTAATTGTATTAATAATGGGAGCATCTATTAAACTATGTGAGGCTATTTTGACCGACTAGCCGACTTCTTACGGACATTCCCGAGCACTCCCGAGCACTCCCGAGCACCCCCGAGCTACTCACGTGGTGCACGTTCATCTCCCCGGTGTACATGTAGTCGAGCAGCGCCTTCAGATGCTTCGGCTCCGCGCCGTCTATGACCAGCACGGGCTCGCCCTGCGCCTCGTGCGCGCCGAGCAGCGCCCCGAGCACTCCCGAGCACTCCCGAGCGCCCCCGAGCTACTCACGTGGTGCACGTTCATCTCCCCGGTGTACATGTAGTCAAGCAGCGCCTTCAGATGCTTCGGCTCCGCGCCGTCTATGACCAGCACGGGCTCGCCCTGCGCCTCGTGCGCGCCGAGCAGCGCCCCGAGCACTCCCGAGCACTCCCGAGCGCCCCCGAGCTACTCACGTGGTGCACGTTCATCTCCCCGGTGTACATGTAGTCAAGCAGCGCCTTCAGATGCTTCGGCTCCGCGCCGTCTATGACCAGCACGGGCTCGCCCTGCGCCTCGTGCGCGCCGAGCAGCGCCCCGAGCAGCTCCGAACACGCCGCCAGGACCACCCTGAAACATTGAAATACCATTGGTAATTTAAGAGTTTTAAACAACGAGTTTTAGAGTTTGTTTTAAGCGTTTTAGACTGTGAGTGTAGTGTGTTTGAAACGAGTTTCGAGTGAGAACGGTTCCAGTGGTAACGAGAGTGCACGCAGTCGACGCGCAAGAATGAGGGTAGACAGAGCTCGGTCTACCCAACAATAACATCCACCCGCAATTTCTTCAGTCTACCCGTGATCATGATGCATGCAACTGCTTCGAAATATCGGGTGCTCAATAAAGGTAATCGCGGTTCACATCCCGTTTATAATATTTCGAATCATTGGTAATTTATTGCATTGCTATTTAGTGCATAAACTAGCGCGCCCAGTGGGGAGTCGCCAGAATAGACAGCGCATACAAATTGTGATGCGCCATCTTCCCGCTGCCTACCCTGCTGACTCCCCGCTGCACCCACCATTGCATAGGACACCCAACCTTTTAAGTTCCGCTACCCTTATGAGCGAACAAGGGTCACGGATTTTACCCCTCCCCATTAATTCGCGGGGGTTAGCTTTCGGCGTTTGAGCTGCGAAAAACTAATTTTACTTCCCGAGGGGGTAATTGCCTCATATTAGGATCCCAGGACATAGAGAAATTAACGTAATGCATTAGTTACAGGTACAGGGCATAAAGATTGCACATCGGTCTTCCCGGCTAATTTCGGCTTCGTAGAGCGTTGTCTCGCTCTAACTTATGTGACGCCAATTGTCTCTTTCCATTGACCGAAGTGCTTCCGAAGTGCCATCTTTATGGCCGGGTAGGTACTGTAACTCTGTACTGCCTCGTGGCCTCCTAATACTATGGTTTCTTATTAGTCTTATTACATTACGCACATCGTTGTGCGGTACGATGCAGCATTAGGGTGCGACCACACCGCCGCTTAAAAAACGGTGACGTTACGGAATCGCAACAAAATGTATGAAGAAACGGTGAGAAAACGTGACGCCTACGACACGTCACTGCGTACACGCGGCGGTGTGGTCGGACCTTTACACCGTCCTTAACGCATTGCTACGCATACATCGACATAACAATTTCTCGACGTTTTTGAAATGAAATGAATGATTATTATCCACAGAGTAAACAACAAAATCGAGTGGAAACGTCATACATTAAAAAGGCGAAATTGGCGATTACCGCACCCTGAGTGGTGAGTGGCCAGCCGAAGGTCAAAATGGTAAATAAAGTTTAGGAAGCAGCTATTCTATTACGATCGATACGAATAGTTAAGAGGGTGCATCCGTGCTGAGCTCGCAACATCGCATTTTTGGTGATTTTTTGCGATTATTTCACAGAAATTGAATGAAAGTATCAAATATCCGTCTGTAGTGCACTTCGTTTTTAGTGTATTAATGTGTCCAATGCAACGATTAATGGTGATAAACTTTTATTTTCGTTTTAAACGGATAAAATACTATATCTCGTTTAATTAGAAAATAAAAGTCCATCACGATGAATTATTGCATTAGACACATTAATACACTAAAAACGAAGTGCACTACAGACGAATATTTGATACTTTCATTCAATTTCTGTGAAATAATCGCAAAAAATTACCAAAAATGCGACGTTGCGAGCTCAGCACGGATGCACCCTCTTAATGGTTTAGTCGTTTATAAAAATCAAAATCCTAATTACATATACGTAAACGGCTTTAATCCATGTAGAAGATAAAGGAAAAACGATCGCGAAAAAATTGCGTTAGTATGGCGTTAGTCGAAAAGGACTGATAGTGTTGCAACGATTGGACAGCCTTTATTGCCACTCTAAGGGCCTCTTGCACGGACCAGGGTTAACGACTTAACCCCGTGTTAGATGCTAACCCGGTGCTAAGTAGTGTCAAAATATGGAACTGTCAAACCTAACCCCGAGTTAGCAATTTAACTTTTTAACTCTGCAGGCTTATTACGTAACTCGCTCGCAATCGCCATCTTCTTCACTTTGACAGTTCTTGTATGAATGTGACAGCTAGCTGATTCCGATGCCAATTGTCAGCCCATACATGAACTGTCAAAATGAAGACGATGGTGATCGCGAGGGAGTTACGTAATAAGCATGCTGGACTGTGCAAGTGGGCCTAATTGGTTGTTTCCTCTATGGTTTAAGATGTTGCCATCTCTGTCAGACCTGTGGGCGCGGAGCGAGACGCCGCGTATGGTGGCAGGGTCGACCACGTCCTTGTCCTGCACCTGCGTGGCGAAACTCGGCGAACAGTACAGCGTCACGTCGCAGAAGCGCTCTGCAACATACAGCACAAGGGTCAACAACAGCACAAACGTCAACAACAACACAAATCTGGTTCGAAGGACCAGAATGAAATGGACTTTTGCAGGGCAAATTATACGAAGAGACAGTTTAACACTGACTTTATTCTTTTTTAGCAAAATACACGTTTTTAAGTAAATCTCAAATGCAGAGCGATGCGCACAGCGCGGACGCCATTAGAGAGAAAAAGCGAGACGGCATATCTTCCGTCTTATTCGGAACAGTCAACAAAAAACAACAGCAAAAAGGTCAACAACAGCACAAGGGTCAACAACAGCACAAAGGTCAACAACAGCACAAGGTTCAACAACAGCACAAGGGTCAACAACAGCAAAAAGGTCAACAACAGCACAAAGGTCAACAACAGCACAAACGGTTAACAACAAGTGTTTGGTTTTAAGGTGGAATTTCAAGGCTCCGGCAGTGCATCAATCGTGCAATCCCTGCTAATATTATAAATGCTAAAGTAACTCTGTCTGTCAGTCTGTTACGCTTTAACGTCTAAGCCACAAAACCGATTTTAGTGAAATTTGGTACAGAGATAGTTTCAGTCCCGGGGAAGGACATAGGTTAGTGTTCATCCCGGAAAATAGCATAGTTCCCGCGGGATAGCGATAAGCGAATCCATCGCAGATGGAGTCGTGGGCAACCGTGTTCAATAGTTATATGTAATAACATAAAATTTTATGTAATAATCTCCCAAGCATTAGTCGAGCAATCAAACCGTAAATTAAAAAAATAATTCATTCAAATGGAGAGCTTATATTGTTAAAACTGCTGGACCGATTTTTACCAATGATGGCTATAAACCACCGCAAGTAAACTGGCTTTCGCATGAAATAATCCCCATCGAAATCGGTCCATTCGCTTGAGAGCTACAATGCCACAGACAGACACACACACAGCTATCGACGTCAAACTTGCAACACCCCTCTTTTTGTGTCTGGGGTTATATTAAAAATACTAGCCGAGTGCGAGTCGGACTCTCCGAGTGGGCTGTTTTTTTCCACACCTCTCATTCAGAAAAGTAAACTTTGCTCCCTGACGAGAGGGATCAAAGTGCAACTTTTCTATTCAAGGCTTTTCTAAGTGTTTTTTTGCAAATGCAATTTAATATTCGGTGCGAAAAGTTGTATGAGCCACTGGGGAGCAAAATAATTTTCATCTTGGGCGTTAACACTTGAAACCCTCATTACGCTCAGGATTCTACTTTAGAATCCCTCGCTACGCTCAGGATTCTATTGTAGAATCCTTCGCTACATTCTGGATGCAATGTAGCGTCCTCGCCGTAAATACATCATTTTGCTCCCTTGTGACACAAATAACTATTACCACACACCATATTTGTGCCATTTCAACGTCTCCTAACTTTCTTCCCCTGAGTCTCAAACACCCGTAAGGAGCTGTCATCGCTCACGTTAAGATCCTATGACGCCACGACCGTGTTTGCGTCACAGAATTGCATAATATTTACCGAATATCAAATAACACTAAAAAAACACTTATTTACGAGCTTCGAAACCCTAAACTAAACTATAATACCTACAAAATAACTGCTCTATGGAAAATTACTTGCTTTAAAAACCGTACACCCAATACAGACCTACCGACCAACACATTGATGCCAAATTCACATAGAGACAAACTTGGATTTAAGTCTTTCTTAACGTCACATTTTCAAATACGTCATTCGTCGAGATATTGGACCCATTAGTAAAATGATTGCTCATTATAATATACATTATATTTTAAAATTAGCAGAGACCACACCCAACATGGCGACGCCTATCATAGAATACGTTATAACGGGAATAAACTTTCTTAGTCTCCCATACTGGCTCGATGATTTAATTTATACAGACCGCCTCATTGAAAATATTCCACTCGGAAATGGTGGGGACCAGATTCATATTGAGTTTCGCGGTAAACCTATGTCTTAGAACAGGGGTGGCTAACTTGATAAATAGTACATTGTGTATTAAGGGCGATAAGTGAGAAATTACGAACGAGGCTCTAGTAGAAGCCCGAAGTCAAAGACATGGCTTTTTGAGTCGAGGTTCGTAATTCCCGTACCACCCGTGAAACATACAATGTTTTTCATCACATTTGCGAGTAAATAAATATAATAGCTCAACAACAAGTCAACACCACAATTTTACAAAGTTCGAGACTGTTTTTTTTTTCAAGCGGATGGAGCGCTTTCACCTCTACTAATTTCCCGCTTTCATCTACCAATTAAATAATCCAATCAGTATGTCTGTCAGAAATTCAGAGTCATGTGTCTGTACAAACATGCACTTTTCTGTCTTGCCACAACCGACTGTAAAGCCAGCGTCAAATAGTTCGCGACACCTAAAGTAGCCAAATAGTTCACACGTCATTTTTACATTTGAAATAAGGTCGTGTTGCTACCTTTTTGGCTACTCTGGGTGTCACGAACTATTTGACGCTGACTGTACCAATACTCAATAGTGGACCGGTTGGCCACCCCTGCGTCAGACGGTCCCGGGCCGCAGGTTGGCGAGCCCTGCAAGATCGCGGCCATGACCGGATAAGGGAAGGGAACTTTTATTGCGGCTCAAGTGCTCCAATTTCAGTGTTACATCGTAAAATCACCCTTATTGATGACGGTGGCGTTTGCCCTTTTATTTTCTTAACGGCTACAAGAAAAAAAGATTCTTCATTCGATTAAATACATGTCATCCAATATCTTGAACTGATTTCGATGATTATAGTACTTTAAAGTACTTTTATTTGATGGGATCTCAATAAAAAAAAAAGCTAAGAAATATAACGAATAAAAAGTATCAAGTATGGCGGTGTTTGAAATATGATATGATAAGTAATGACATATAATTTTGTTGCTGAACTAAAACGAAATAGTTTCTAAATTTCTAAATGACACAGAAAAATCCGAAAAATAAAGCTTTGGCCGGGAATCGAACCCGAACCCTCATCATTCCGTGACGCGTGCTATACCCGCTACACCAAACACCATCCATAGCAAGTCAGTAGTTTTCTTAAAAACTGCTTAAGGAACATCAATGTCAAGTTGTCAACAATTTAAGTGTTGACGACTCTTACCCCCTTATTCATAAACGCACTATAGGCCTCTGCTAAGTTAGTAATCGTTTGTCCTTATCTGTGAAAGGTAAATGTCAAAGTGACAGATAAGGAGAAACGATTACTAAGTTAACAGAGGCCTATAGTGCGTTTATGAATAAGGGGGTTAAGCTATATATGTATACTAAATATATAAAAAGGAACCTCTGGTCCCTAATGAAAGACTTGAGATCATTCAACGCATACAAGCACAATATATGACGTATTAGTACAATTTAACAGAGAATGGAACAAATAACATGGAGTTGTGTGAGTGAGACATGGCAGCTAGCGCCCACGTCAGCACAACGTCAGACCGTGGGGTGGGACGACCGCGGGGGCCGAGAGAGGTGCGGGCGGCAGGCGCACTATCCGCCCGCACCGAGAGAGCTCCCCGCGGTCATCCCACCCCGCGCCCCTGTGCCGCGCGGGCGAGGACTCATTTAAGAGGTCGGTCTATAGTCGGATACCTGCCAACCACATTTGAAGGAGGTTGCTTCCCGACACTATTGTCTGTCAAAAAACCCTCATAGCTTGGAATATACATACATACATACATATCGTCACGCCTCTTTCCCACAGGGGTAGGCAGAGACTACTTTGTTCCACTTGCTACGATCCTGACATACCTCTTTCGCTTCATCCACATTCATCAATCTCTTCATACATGCTCGTCGGTTTCGGGTACTCTTGACCTGACCTTTCTCCAAAATGTCCCCAATTTGATCACGGAACGTCCGCCTAGGCCTTCCCCTCCCAACGCACCCATTCGCACTCCCCATATAAATCTGTTTAGTTAATCTTCTTTCATCCATCCTCTCTACGTGACCAAACCAACTAAGCATACTTTTTTCTATCCTAGTCACTACATCTTCTTTCACACCTGCACATTCCCTTATCACACTATTCCTTATTCTATCTTTCAGTGATACACCTTCCATACTTCTTAACGCTCTCATTTCTACTGCATTTATTCTACTTTCATGCTTCTTTTGCCAGAATAAACATTTTAAAATCATGAAACTCGTAGCTGCCGTTCAAATTGGAGTCCGTTTGGAGCTGCAGCGTTCAAGTTTCACAAATACGGAGAAACGTTATCAAATTTCGTCGCGCAGGATACGGCGCGAAAACCGACGCCCGCGCATACTCGCCGCACGGGCACGTGAACGCCGTATGACTAAGGCACTTGTCCCACCGCCGGCGAATAGCGAGAAGCGAGCGTTGTTTAGTATGGGAATTTTGTCGCTTTTGTCGCCGGGCGACAAAAGTTCCATGCTAAAAAACACTCGCTTCTCGCTATTCGCCGGCGGTGGGACAAGTGCCTAAAGTCGCACACAGAGACAACAGTAGATTGACGGCACCAGTAATAGACAAGCACCCAATAATTCTGCAATAATTATTTACGTTACGACTCTAGGCAGCTACGATCTTTCACATGTTTATCGTATTTCTCAACCAATGCTCGTGAAAATTTGTGAGCAGGCTCGATAACTAAATGATTTTTTACTGTCGACTCACTTTTTAGATTTTTCAAAATGAGGAAGTCACGGCGATTGAAAACGTTATAATAATCATGTATCAGCGATTTCGAAAAATTATAAAAAAAATCAGGAATCGTCTTCGCTCTTCTTTTAACTGTCAAACTACTGCTCATAGAGACACTATACATATACT
Organism: Pandemis heparana; assembly: GCA_963854515.1. Lineage (NCBI taxonomy): Eukaryota > Metazoa > Arthropoda > Insecta > Lepidoptera > Tortricidae > Pandemis > Pandemis heparana. Next base: position 3,800,264 of record OY978032.1, read on the forward strand.
ATATATAGTATATAGACAGATCGCTTAAATGAGCTATACAGTGATTTTATCTTGCACCTAATTGCAACGTCGTTGAAAACGCTCTAGGTGATTAAATTTCGGAACGTAAAATGGATTAAAATTAATATGTACCGATTTGTTTGGGTGTAACCGTCTGAATTAATATATAAATCCATTTTGCACTCCGTATACAAATTACAGTTTTACCAGAAAAATCTAAATATATTGCAACATTGTAAAATGTTACATTACAAAGCAACCTTGGCCTCTGTATTTCGTATTTTGCATTAAGTTGAATTTATTTCCCACTAGCTGTTGCCAGCGACTCCGTCTGCTCAGAACAGAATAGCTATCCCGCGGGAACTATGCAATTTTCCGGGATAAAAACTACCCTGTCCTTCCCCGGGACTCAAACTATTTGTATACCAAATATCAACTAAATCGGTCCAGATAGATAGAATTACTTTCGCATTTAAGTATAATATTAGTAGGGATTCGTAGATTGGCCCTTATGCGTTGGACCCATCGTGTAGAAACAGTGATAACAGATTCATCATCAGTAGCGTGCAGTGGGGGGTCGTCAGGGTAGGCAGCGTATCCTGCCGACCCCCCACCGCACGCCTCAAGGTGGAAACACATTGTTAACACGCGACGCGACCCGATGCAACGCGACGCGTGTTGAGTCGAATCAAATTGTATTATTTTCTATGACCAGAACCACACTATGAACATCCGACGCGACGCCATGCGCATACATTCGTCGCGTGTTAAAAATGTGTTTCCACCATCAGTCATCATCGAGTACCAACCTTTAGCTAGCAGCTGCGAGAACATGCTCTGCACGTTGGAGTGATGGTGTTTCCACCTCAGGCAGTACTGTTGCGGCACCATCTTAATGTTAAGGCTTTGGTTTCAAAGGCAGGTCATGAAGGAACCGTCCTCGGTTTGGTACAAAATTTTGGTCGATTATTATGTACAAGTCCTTAAATTATAATTTCAAAGGTACAGCGTTTTGGAATGTACTATCGGTGGTTACGGCAATACCTGCAACAAGAGAAAACATTGTCAAATTCTTTCTACAAACTTCTATGATTTAGTTTAAGGTATTTTCATTCTTACCTGTCCTATTTGGTAAACAAAATTCTAACCTCAATGTGCAAATTTTTGTAAAGAATAAGGTGTATTATGTTATCAAATAAACCTGAGGCAATATTTTGTACATATTTTTGCTGATATTTTATCTCCAGTTCCTTTATTTACGGTAAAATAGTTAAAAAATATCAAACATGAGACGTTTTGAGGTTAGAATTTTGTTTACCAAATAGGACAGATAAGAATGAAAATACCTTACTAGTAGTTACAGTTTTCAGTAAGCGTGCGTCAAATCTTGCAAGTGAAATTTGACCCAGTCCTAATAGTGTAGACCAGTGTCGCACCTTAACCCTGCCTTTCTCAAAACAAGGCTTGTTAACAATCTTAGCGTAGAAATAAGCTTGATACCTATGTTGTTGCCGTGCGAAATAACTTTCAATCAAATCACTGGTTCGAATACATTCGCCCGGTTCAGCCGGTCGGCTCGGTTCGGTTCGGGCCTCAATTTCAAACTCGAATAGTAACAAATAGACTCAAATAGATACAAAATATTGTTATTTTCGAATGGCCGCCGATAAGGGCTAAACCTCTGACACGCTTATCAGTTTCCAAAATGTTGCGCACACGCACGATAGCGCTATCTCTATTTTTTTCCAGTTGGAAAACAATTTTAAAATGCCCTCTCTCGCTCTATGATTGCTACGTTGTGTGCGCTATTATTTATCACGTCTGCGCATGTATTTGTTTATAAAGAAGTCAAAAACGGATGTGATGAGATATTTGGGGCCTCTTGCTTATTTGGTTAGTTTCGTGTCTAAAAAACTGGGCTTATGGAATTTTAGTAGACCAAGGACCACTTAACTCTACATACATATACAAGTTTCGACCCCCTGGTACAGTCAAGGGCATAAATATATGTACGTTACCAAGGCGTCAAAAACATCTATACACCTTTATGCCATAAACAATAAGGCCGATGCTGATGATGGCTGTATCGATATTTATGAACTCGACTGTACCCAGTGGCATATATCTGATTTAAAAAACACTCACTGGTCTGCCTATAGCTTGCTTCAACAAACTAATGACCCCCTTGTAAACCAGACGAAATTTACTTTAACTATTCTTCAATAGCAAAATCCTATTATCAGTTGTTTTCAGATATGACACATACACATGGAAATGATCCACTGTGTACCACATGACTATGAATATTTGCTTTTTTGCTGGTTTTAGGTCAAGTTAATTCTAGCACTTACTATTTCACCCACTTTCAGTTTTTAGATTGACTTGCAATTTTTAGTAAATTAATGATCATTGAAGCCGCTAGAAATCAGGAACTTTTAAAATCTTGTAGAAGTATGAAAACCCTGCAGTGAATGTAATGATAATGATGCCAGCGTTTTAATGGTCATTTCAATAGTATATCGTATGAGTTGCACATTTTAAATTGGATGTTTATTCGCATGCTCTCAGCCTCTCGCTACACTGAGCACTACAAGATCGGAGACATGATTTGAGCGTTAAAACGGGAAATGAATCATTGTTTATCGTCGAAAGTGATAGATGAACAATTCTGAAGTATTATTATCTGCATCCCTTTCTAGCATTGTCAATTTCTCTCAGTTCCAAGTTCAACGGTCAGTTAAGTGTTAGTTGAAAACTAATAGTGTTGTCTTCACCCTCGGCATTGGCGGAATCATCGATACATCGATATTTACAAAAACAAGTTTATCTTTGAGTAACTGATGGGATAGGAGTGTTTATTCTAGAACTAGACTTAGGTCCAGGTGCTAGTCATGCTAGTGTGTCAAATTATGGAAAAGAAGGTAAAAATAACGGGAACTCGAACATCACAGCAAAAATGTTGATGTAATAGCTAATAGCAGATGAATATGCGTTTCTTGACAAAATTATGGATTAATTATGGACAGCCTAAGGAGGTTACTAAAAATTCTGAAGACTCGGGACGAGTTACAAACTCCTAGCAATCGAAACTAAATCAGTGGAAGCTGTCATTGTTGTATGTATATGCTTATAGCTTCCAGCCAACTCACATGGACACCATCACGGTGTCCATGTCTTTTGGCTTTAAGTGTACCTACAAGATTAGTCAGAAACCATAGAAATAAGCAATACCTATATTATTCCATTTATTACATTTCATTCAAATCGGAACACTTGGCAACGGTAAATGGATTTTTAAAACTCTTGTGTATTGCACAAAACTACAGTTCAAATTTAATTTTCATCTCTCATACTCGGAAAGTGAGGCAAATCATATCTGACATACGGGAGGATAACTATTATTTTCTTACCAAGGGTAGATATGAATTAAAAAAAATAAAGGCATTGGCTGTCAGTGGAACACATACGCATTCAGCCAAGCATTACGGCATAATTATCCATGTTTTTTTCTTAATTAAGTAGGTAACAATTTTATAACGCTATTTAGTCAAATATAATTTTTATTAATTTATTTACATTACTTTATTTTTATACATACGTAGATTTAATGCTGTTTTAGAAAAAAATAATAAGAAAAAATTACATTGTAAATGACAATGGTGTATATGTCCACACAGCCATCTTTATTCCGCTTAACTCGTGGTTCAACCACGGTTCAACTGACTAAAATACGTACTTTATCTACAGTTTTTCTTTAATCACTATAGGTATAAAACATTTTAAATGTTGTTTATGGGTAAATATTGAAATATTTGACAATAACCACATTGACTTATTTTTAAAAAAACTTGATTTGCTGCCAATGCAACTAGTTTAGAAAAAGCGAGATCGAATTTGGCGCGAAAGCATTCTTCATTTGGTAAAACTTTACATAAAAATATAAATAAAAAATGAGTAAATATTCCTAGAAAAACGTGTCGTTTTCCTTTATGAACTGTACAAATGTCTGAATTAATTTTAGTTATTTTTTTATTTAATACATTTTTTCTCATATACTTACTTATGTATATTTTTTTACTTTCCTTGTAGTCGAAATGAAAAGTAGAGTGTTTAACTCGGGAAAAACACCAATATCACACTCGAAATATTGGCACCCTCGCATGCTCGGGTGCCAAGTTACCTCGTGTGATATTGGTTCTTTTCCTCCCTTGTTGAACAATCTACTATTTTCCCCTAGTCCACATTAATTAGAGCTGTATGTAATTTTCTTTTAATCTTCAGAATCTTCTTACTTCAAATAGTCAATATTTCACCGCTTTCGAATAGCACTTCAAGTGCTGTGCTTTCAAAAAGAGAAAGAGTCGGACTCGCGCGCGAAGGGTTCCGTACCATTATCTATAAAACGGCAAAACAAATCATGTCTGTTGTATGGGAGCCCCCTTACATATTTATTTTATTTTGTTTTTAGTATTTATTGTTATAGCGGCAACAGAGATACATCATCTGTAGAAATTTCAACTGTCTAAGCATCACGGTTCATGAGATACAGCCTGGTAACAGACGAACGGACGGACGGACAGCGAAGTCTAATAGGGTTCCGCTTTGAAAAACGACCTTATGTCGATGAAAAAGTGACGTGTGATGGCGTGGAAAAATACGCATTTTTTTGTCAACTTGTTTACGCAGTGCGATGCTGATGTGTGCAGCATTCGCGAGACGCGGGAGGTGTGGCTGCGGCTGTCGCTGCGGCCAATGCCCATAACGGAGCACTCCACAGAAACAAAAACAGCCATAAGGGGTTTTTCCATTACACGTGTTTACAAGCCTTTACTGCGCTCGACTATAGGCTGTGGAATCGCTTACCAACCTCCATCAGGCAATCTCCCTCCGTAGTGTTCAGGGAAGGCTTGAAGAGGATGTGGCTCGCACCATCTTCTTAAGTTAGTGTTTATTTGTGGTTGTGCTATTTATTTATTTTATGTATTAGGTATATTTTATTGATATATATTATAGGTAGTATACGGTAATTTATTGTCTGGTAGGTTTTAGGAGTTTATGTAAATGTTTTAGAGGATTTTTGAATCGAATCAAATATGAATGAAATCGAATTGATCGATGTTTAAAGCTGATCGACCTCGAGTCCTCGCCCGCACGGTGCAGGGGCGCGGGGTGGGACGACCGCGGGGGCCGAAAGAGGTGCGGGCGGCAGGCGCACTACCTGCCCGCCCCTCTGTCGTCCTACCCCGCGCCCTCCACGTGCAGGTGAGTAAGCCTTCGATTTTTTCTATATGCTGCTAGCTGTCACGTGACCTTGTTACTATGCGAATTTTTGTCGCCAAGCGTCATCTGTTTGAATGTGTCTACTGTATCTCTACGACACAATTACAAAACCCCGCGGAACATCTACTGCTAACCAGAGAAATTAAACGCAAAAAACGCGTAAAGATCGCATCTATTTACAATGTGAAAAATAGCTGTACAAATAATTTTAATTTTCTGAGAATCGTATAAAAAGCGGTGCAACTACAGACTGTTGCATTTCTAATCGTTGAGCAACTGTTAGGCGGTCAGGGTTGACACTCGATGTAATAAATATTACTGAAACGTATGAGTGAGAACACGAACTTTGGAAAACAGCAATTTCATTAACCTTCATCTGACTGGCGTAAAGACATAGACAATTCTCATATTTTTTAATATTAAAAAATAGAAAAATAAACATAAACAATAGGTACATATATAAAAAGGTATTTAAGGTCGGTCGGCAACACTTACTAATATTATAAATGCGAAAGTTTGTGAGGATTTTTAGTTTTGACATGTGTCAAGCTCGACACTTGACATTGGCGGAATTGTGCAAAGTTACACGGTAGTTACAAGCAAAAGAGTGAAGTGAAGTGAGTACGTGAGTGAGTGCAGAGGCGTCTCTAGCCCTTGTGGCGCCCGTGTGCAACCAGTACCCTGGCGCAATATCACGGGCGCCGGGTCTAAGGGGGCGCCGGCGCCGCGAGCGACGCAGCTTTGGAGGTGTCGCATTAGAGCGCGCTCGGCGCCCCCTTAGACCCGGCGCCCGTGTGCGCCGCACACCCTGCACCATAGGTAAAGACGCCTCTGAGTGAGTGAGTGTGTATGTTTGTTCCTTCTTCACGCTGAATCGACTGGATGTATTTGGATCAAATTTGGAAAGGAGATAGCTGGTACTCTAGTTTAAAACATAGGCTACTTTTTATCCCGGAAAATTGCACAGTTCCCGCGGGTTAGCGATAAATATGACAATTCTTAATTCTACGCAGACGAAGTCGCGGGCAGAAGCAGGTCACTACATAGTATAAAAGTCGCTTTCTGCTGTCTGTCTGTCTGTCCCTACGTTACCTATGCTTAGATCTTTAAAACTACGCAACGGATTTTGATGCGGTTTTCTTTAATAGATACTAGTGATTCAAGAGGAAGGTTTATAGTATAATTCTACGCAGACGAAAGTAGTCTCTCTCTACCTATTCCTGTGGGAAAGAAGCGTGACGGTATATATATTATGTATTGTATAATCACTTGACATTGCCGCAGTTAAATTCGTGACATAATTACCTATGGTATTTTCATTCTTACATGTCCTGTTTGGTAAACAAAATTGTAACCTCAATGTGCAAATTTTTGTAAAGAATAAGGTGTATATGTTATCAAATAAACCTGAGGTAATATTTTGTACATAATTTGGCTGATATTTTATCTCCAGCTCCTTTATTTACGATGAAATAGTTAAAAAATAACAAAAAGTGGCTGTGGCATACGGACGGACAGACAGACAGACGTGACGAATCTATAAGGGTTCCGTTTTTGCCATTAGGCTACGGAACCCTAAAAATGAGACGTTTTGAGGTTAGAATTTTGTTTACCAAATAGGACAGTAGAATGAAAATACCTTATGTACACTCAATCTCTCTGTCTTCTACCTCTGATCTGCGTCACACGAGCACCATATGCCCAGGGGGGCAACTACGAAATTCGATTTTCGAAGTTCGTGTCATAACGTCCCTCACACTCTCAAATGAATGTGTATTAGTATGAGCGGAACGGCAACAAACGAACTTCGAAAATCGAATTTCATAGTATAAGACCTGAATGCTAAACCTTATGCATGTTGTTTTTGGATATTACATCACTGGCTATACTAATTTGTATTCTTGGACACAATCGTCTCTAATTTTAGATTTCCGTTACACTGGATTCTGGACCCCGTTACATACCTACTACCAGACCCACAGACTAAATAAAAAAAAAGACGATGCCGGTATAAGCTACGCCTTGCCGTGTACGTACAGTTGCACACACACAAGTACATCCATACTTTGCCAAGCGGCTGAGACATGCACACGCGCACGCGGCAGGCGTAGTTTAAAGTGGCCTCATTTTACAGTTCGCAATATTTGGTCTGAGCCCACATAAATGTTACAAATTTTGAAATTAAAAAATTATAAAAAAAAACACAATTTAAAAGAAAGAAAGAAAAAGTACAGACAATAAAAAGTATAAAACCAAATATTGAAGTACCTACTTAAATTGTCACAAAAAATAATTAAGTATAAAGTAAATTGCCCCTCCCCTGATTTATTCGATTATACCTTTAAAGTAAGTATAATTCACTCGACACCTTTTAGTAGGTTTAGGTCAACTATTGTTATTGATTTTGACACACTTTCACTCGCAGCGGCTCAAAATTTATTAAACATGTTAAAATTTTGGGCAAAAAAATCGGAAGCCTTCAACATTATCGGATAAATTCCATACTTATTTGGAATTCCAGACGTATTAGGCAGAATTCCTCCTCTTATCAACAGTCTACCTAAACGTAGGTAGGTAGACCGTTGGTAAACGTAGGTATAGGGAAAGTAAAAAATGTACCTACGTTATCAAATTTGACATTTAATTTTAATTTTTCTTTCTTTCAAATATTCTGTTGTTGTTGTTGTTGTTATCTTTTTGGAATAAGAATCTAAGTAAGTACATACTAAGGTAAGTATGCCTTTCCAAAAAGTTTTGGTTTTGGCAAAAAGATTTTGAATTCGTATCAGATGAGATCTATATAAAATGTACCTACTAATTCAGTATATGTATAAGCCAACAGAAAATACATAAGATTTCAAGAGTTTGTATTAGTGTTATGGTTTCTTAAGCACCACTACTACTACTACTTTAAAATGCATTGTTATAATTCCACCCGAGTTAGCGGCAAAAACAATATTTATGTTTACATTCTAGCTACTGACAACCCTGCTTATATATTTTATTTTTACGTCAAAACCGACCAAACGCTCAGTACTTTATACCAAGCCATATCTATCTACATAATTATGCATTGTGTGTTCGGCTTGCGTGCCCATCAGTTTTCCAACAACGCACAGAACTCGACACGGCGCGTTACGAGCCAAGACTTCAGCGCCACAAATCGACACAATGCGACACCGTATTTTTATACCCCTCCATTGAAAACTGGAAACCGGCGGTTTTCATGCGGTTTTGCATGAATAGCCAAGTATTTTGTATTTGATTGATGTTTTTTTGTTACGATCGTTTTGAAACCGTGCGTTTTTTTTACAAATCTACTTTTTACGTTCGCGGCCGTGTTGACGTAACGCAAGTTTGAAAATTGCTTGCTACGATTCCGGACACATAAAAAGTTCAAATGATTGTATACTTCCGCATAGCGTATTTCCAAAAAAGTTGTCGATTCTCGTTGATTTTGATTGACGTTATAAAGCGAGTAGTTAATCTAAGAAAAAGGTAAATACGGCGTCTTTATACGATAAGAAAAAGGTTTGTTTTACAACCAAATATTTCTTAAAATCAGTAGTTAAGATATCGACTGTTCAACTTTTGTCAGGTTTTCTCAAAGTGGGGTTGATGGACGCCTTTGGGGTGCGTGAGCGTGACAATGCTTAGCGGCGAAAAATGTGGCTCTCATATATATATATATATATATATATATATATATATATATATCATCGTCATCATCATCAGCCTAAAAACATAGTACCATAATGAACGACAACTCGCCATCTGCATCCGCCGGTTTCTCGCAACTTTCACGATGTCGTCGATGTATACGCGTATGCAATATAGGGAATTTTGTATGGAGACAAGGCCTAATTTTGTGCCGCTGAGTATATGTGCCGGGGGTCCACAGCAACTTCTTAAAGGTACAGAAACTACCAACAAAACTGTTACCTTTTTCTTTGATATTCTTCGATTAGTTTTCTAAATTCTGAAAGTAGTGTGACAGTAAACGTTTCAGAAGCCTTATCTAAAGCAAGACACAAGACAAGGCATAAGGCAACCAAAGTGCATAGTCACACTGCCATTGAGACACCACACACCACACGCAATAAATCGATCGCGCTAAATTATGCCCAGGTACCGCCGATGTCCTAGATATATTAACGAACACTCCCGATGGGCGCGCGGCGTACATCGGGCCGACTCGGTTCTCAAGACTTGACTATAATAGTAGTCACATTTTCTAATTACCTAACAAGATGTCGATATTGGTCATCGCGTTGCCAAATTAAAATGGGCCTGGGCAGGACATTATAATATGTGTCGCCGAAACGATGGGAGATAAAGTAGGCTTATTGTCTAATTCGCTCGCAATCGTCTTCATTTTGACAGTTCATCTATGGGCTGACAATTGGTATCGGAACCAGCTAGCTGTCACATTCATACAAGAACTGTCAAAATGAACACGATGGCGATTGCGACCGAGTTAGACAATAAGCCTACAGGAATAGTGTTGGAGTGGCGAGCTCGCTCAGAAAGAGAAGTCGGGAGGCCTCAGCAACATCAGACGATTTAAGCTCGACAGCTGGTCCAATGTCGAGGAGAGCCACGGTAAATCGGGCTCAGTGGAGGAAAATGGGTGACGCGTATGCCTAATAGTGGGCGAAAAAGAAGCAAAATGTGCAGGGCCCCGATTTTTGAAAGCACATCACTCGAAAGTACCACTCGAAGGTGGTATAAATCTGTTTATATCTTCAAAACTACGGCTACTCGACTCGTATTTCAAATTCAGCACAATTTTTCACCACTTTCGAGTGGTATTTTCACACATGTGCTTTCAAAAATCGGGCCCCAGTTACTCGTTGATCGCCCAGCCCAGTGTCGAGTCCTTGCTGCAGGACCCTGTTTTTGATACAGTTTCACTTTTTATATTAGGGTTCCGTACATTAAAGGAAAAACGGTACTCTTTTACAATCAGTTTGGGACATTGGGTCCCACTGAAAATCAGCGTTACGACTTGCCGCAACATTATGCTGAGTGGGACCCATTTTGCACCATACTATGCAGTGCTTGCACTGCTGTTCCGGTGTGAAGAGTAAGACGGCCGGGGAAATTACGGGCACAAGAGGCATTCTTGGCATCATTGGCAACGCATCTGCAATCCCTCCGGGGTTGCGGGTGTCTATGGGCAGTGGTGATCGCTTACCATCAGGTGACCCACTTGCTCGTTTGCCTTCCTATTCGCATAAAAAAAAATACTGGTGTAACTTTACCTTTCTTAGGGCCACTTGCACGGACTAGGGTTAAAGACCCCGTGTTAGATGCTAACCCGGGGCTAAGTAGTGTCAAAATGTATGGAACTGTCAAACCTAACCCCGAGTTAGCGATAATTTTTTTTAACTCTGGACTGTGCAAGTGGGCCTTAGTCATAGTTTAGTATAAAATTATTGGCTGTTTGTTATCTTTATTTCTCAAATGTATTGTATCTCTTTTTTATATAATTTATGTGAATCGAACGTGTGTAAAGAAATGTTTCTAGTTCTCTCTCCGTTCTCTAATAAGATCCTTTTTATCAGGAGCGCATGGGGAAATTGAAATTGAGCTGAAATTGATATCGAATCGGATTACGATCTGTTACACAGTTGCCAGTTGCTAGTGACCGCATAACAGAACATGGCCATACAATTTTCCAATTGCTCTTATATGTATTAGGATTTTAAAAAATAAATGTAAATTTTTGAAAGTCCGATGATGCCTAGAGACATATACGTATCAAATTTCAGATAATCCATCGAGCTCTCTGGTAAGTAACCGTCATAAAAATATGTTTTAACTGTACATATAACAAAAGGATATTTCCTAATATTAAGCATTAAGTCCAGGGCGGATGAAGAACGTAGTCAATACTTTGCAATTTAAGACTTAAGTAAGAGTGACACCCAGAGAGACATACTGACGTTAACAATGTTTGATAGATTTTGATATGTAAATAACAGTGTTACACCGATGATGTAACCATGCGGCACACAAACAGCGACTCAAAAATTAAAATTTTGGCGATACAAATCTTCTAAGCATTTCCAAGTCGACGTAATCAAAAGATACTGGCACTATCTTAGAACTTGACTGATTATCTGTCAGCTACCGCTTTAACTAAATTGCCTGTACCCTCAGATATAATAAAAAGTTAAGATGAGAGGCCGATCTAAACTACGCCTAGCCATGAGCGCGTGTGTATGTCTCAAACAATATGTCTGGCAATATTCGGTCGCGCTTGTGTACGCATACAATATTTATAATCCAAATTACAAAGGCAAGTCTCACGCGTAAAGTTACTCCAGTCTCAATTGGACAAGTGTGACTGCTGCAGTGAATGAACGTATGAAGAGTGACATTATGACCTCATTTCCATTTCACAAGCACTCCTAATTCAGACTTTATGAATTCATATTAAGGTCCCATTTTGAAGGCACAGGAGAGGATGTAGGTCGTTTTGATGTAGCTGACATGCATTTTACTCATATGTGTACCAATAAAACAGATACGAGTGACGCAATTGACGTTCAACTGATTTTATCAAAAACAAAATGGCGTTGACCGGGTAAAATGTTAAAGTAAATGGTTAAAGGTTACTTCTATATCTATAGTCATGTTATAGGCGATGCTAGCAACTCATCATTCTGATTCCCTTCTCAATCTAATGCCAACAATCTTGTTGTTTTGTTTTTTTTCCTTAGGTTTTGTTACCTTAATCTCCGTCAACTCCGTAAGGGATATAGATGGAATTGATTTATGTATGTATGTATGTACTTCTATATAAGCGCCTATGTGTGCGTGAGTCGCAGTGCGAGTCCGATTAGCGAACCTCAAGATTAATAACCTGTAGGGCGGCAGACCACGCTCTATGGCATGCAATGGGGGGTTAGGTTACCTACGTAGGCAGCACGTACAAATCGTGTTGCGTCACCTTACCGCTGCCTATCCTGGCGATACCTCACTGCACGCTACTGGCCACGTGATACTCGGGGCGGACAGTGGCCATTCTATAGGTGCTCCCACGCTGTGAATATGTGCTTCTCCGAAATCTTCCGGGTGAACCGAGGGCACTACAAATGGTCTAGATTTGAAGCAAAATTGACGATTTGGTTGCACGTATTATTAAGGGATATATGGATTTATCAAAATATAATTAATTCATTGAATGTAAATTAGGGAATGATTTAATTTTAGTTTTTAATCTGTGACATAACTTTAGCGTAAGATTTAATGTGTCAATATAATTTTCATGCTGATGTATCGGCTGAATACTGCTACTGCTTCCAGTTCAAAATTAACATCTTTTTGTACGTGTTCTAAGCAAATAAACGATTCTTTTTCTAAGTCCATGTCATACCGTCCCTCTCTCTCTCATCACTCTCAAGCTAATGGCATATTTGAATGAGCAGAACGGCCCCAAACCAACTTCGAAAATCGAATTTCATAGTACGTGGCCAGTATTGCGAGTACGGAGCTATCTCCGTTAAATGTATCTATATACATTTCCGCGAATTTCATTCAATTAGAACCTTAGCACGCAAAATGCATTGTGTCATTGTACACGAGTGTACGAGCAGCGCCAGGACCGTTCCCATGCAGTGTCAACTACTTACAGTAGCTTTGGATTACTTGTCAAGCACAGCTATAATTTACTAGCATTGCCAGCGACTTCATTTGCGGAGAATTTGTTTATCGTAAATTTTAACTATGCTGGTCTAGGAGTAAAGAATAACCTCGTTCCAGATTTTGCAAGTTCGTGTCGTGGCAAAAAAGACCGCTGAAAACGCACCGTCGAAGACTGCCATTCATCAACATGATGTCGGTGAAATGAACGCTTACGACGGGTGGATCTGTAATGGAACCCCGCAGCTGAAATGAGGTCAAGGTTCCTTAGGACTCATGTTATAAAATAAAAATAAAAGTCATTTATTTCAGGACCAATAGCAACCCATCACTATTTTGATTCCCCTTTCAATTCACAGATTTTTTCCACTTTGGAATGGCACCGCTTTCGGCTACAAAGTCATTTTCGAGCGTACAAGCAGCGAAATGACTAGGAGTCGAAGTGGTCGCCATGGCCGAAATCAGTCGGAAGGATCATCATCGTCATCATCATCATAATCACTATGCTTTCAACAATAATCGGGCCCTACTAGATAATATCATTGTACTAGATAGCAAAGTTGCAACAGCACCACAACAGGCACATGTATGATTTTATTTAGTTAAGTTCATTAATACACCTCTAGATATATCTACCTATAACTAAAGTCGCTGTCAATTGAAATTGCGAACAATGTAAATAAACCATTTAAGGCGCTGTCAACAGCAAATGACCTTGAGCAGCGCCACTCTTCACACATACGGATCGCATGCCTGTTAGTGAAGGAGAAGAAACTATTTCGGCAGCTTGGCGCGCGTCTAAAATCTTGCAAATAAGACACAAATAAGAAGAAATAAAAAAAAGTATGGATTATTTGTGAAATATGACTCGTTAGCCGTGTAGGTATTGAATATGTTGACTTCATATTTTTAACTGTAAACCCATACGTTGAAAAAATAAAGACATAGACCCGTTTAATGATGATTTTAAGACCAATCTTTGCAATTATTTTCTATCGAGCCGATTTTGTTCAATTATGCATCGAGTCCGTCCAGCGTGTTTGAAATATGATGAAAATTGACATACATATTTTTTTGGATTTTTATTGTGTGTAGTTTTTCTTAAAAAAGTGCTTAAATAACATCAGTTTCAACAAAATTAGGTGTTGTCAGCCTCTTAATGAAATATCCAAATTCTAGCACTTGTTTATTGTTTGAATGGTTTAGGATAGTGTTGTGGTAAGTATTGATTAAATAAAAGACGGATTTGGCAGTATTTGATGAGGGAAAATGGAAATTAAAGACATTTTAAATACAAGGTTTGTTTACATTGTTTGCAATTTCAATTGAGAGTGACTTTAGTATATAGTAAAGAGTTATTGTATTGTATTGTATTGTATAGTATAGACTTCTGCAAATCAGAACTAGATTCAAAAGTTGCAAAATTAAATGAATGTTCGCTATAAATATACATTATATCATTAAACCCAATCGAATAGCACGACACATTACTCACAAAACAGTACTCGACCAGCCGTCAAAATTTCGATAGTGTTGTTTTTTAATCACTAATCAGTCAACAGGAAAAAAATAGGCGGAAGTAACGCGACCGAATACGTTTTGTACTCGAACTAGGCACTTAAACTTAAGACTGTACCTAGAGTATGACGCGGTCACGAAGTCACGAACAACAGCTGTAGGCTTATTGTCTAACTCGCTCGCAATCGCCATCGTGTTCATTTTGACAGTTCATGTAGGGCTGACAATTGGCATCGGAATCAGCTAGCTGTCACATTCATACAAGAACTGTCAAAATGAACACGATGGCGATTGCGAGCGAGTTAGACAATAAGCCTACTGGACTTTAGATTTTTGCATAAGGTTTACTAAAAATTTCATCATTCATACAAGCTTTTTGCCGACTTTATTTGCATTTTCATTCATCCTATACAATGTATCTTAAAATTTATCCGGAGAACCAAAATTCCGCAGGTGGTTAAGGCGAGTGCCGTGAAATGCTGTAAGTGAGGTACTTTCTAAAGCTTACTCCTCTTAAACGGCTAAGCCAAAAAATTTGAAAAAAAAAAATATTATTCGAATTATTTCGAAAATCATAGTTTGCTTCTGCAAATGAAATGATGCTTCATATTGCTCCGTGGCTCAACCCATTGAGGTAAGGACAATTGGACATTGGGCAATCCTATATTTCCCACAAAACTTACAATAATCGTCTTATTTAAGATAACGTTTATAAATGTAATTCGCTAATTCGCATTAAAATACTTCAACCTAATAATAATATTTATAATCAAGTAGTCAGCGTTGTAAGTTGTATCGCTTGTGTAGAATTACATTCGTTTAGTGCACTGGGGGGTTACCACATGATGCGTGCCAAGTTCTATTCAGCTCAGCGTAAGGGAGACAGTTATGCAGCCATACAGCTCTGTATGCTTAGTGTAGGTTTTCGGTCACAAAATACGTCTCGACCGCGTTTGCGTTAAAATGTCAAATACTATGAGAAATTTTAGTTGCCGTTTCGATCCGCAAGTTGGCGCTGCCAATTATTCCATAGTAATTGAGACGTTCACGTGAACGCGTTCGAGACGTTTTTTTGTGTGAAAACTTACACTAGAGGCTCTTTATAGCATTATGTGTTCTACAGTCGCGATTTTCCCTAAATCTCGAGCATTTTCTAAATTCTTCCTTTTAGGACACATTTGTCTCATCCATCATATAACATCTCAAAAAGTATTGCTGAAATTGCAAAACTCCTTGAAGAACACACGCGTTTTGTTTCCGATCATGATAATAATCATACAAACTTACTCAACTGGAACAACTACAGTTGCAGTTGCATTTTCTACTACGTTCTCAAACCTTTCACTCCCACTCCCACCTGTTATGATTATGACCTGTTGCTCCGTTCGGAAACAGTTCTAAAACTCAAAAAGCCCCCGTGTGAACAAACTCGGCGCGTTTAGAAACCAGCCGTTCGTTTTGCCAGTTTTTGCCATCGCTTTATAACATTTACAATTCAATGGGATAACAAAAAGTTGCAGCAAGGTGCGCCGACTCCGAGTATCTAGTACCAAGCTGCGTCTGTGTGCTACTGCTACCCACACCAGCACAGGTACCAAGTAATAGTTTTCACCGTTCATTCACTCGTCTCGTAATAGTAGATCGTTTCCTTTGTATTGTCTGTTTGGATCTAGATTTTCATATTTAATAGAACGCGAGCGATCGGGTTTGCGGAGGCACTTTCTTCGCACGTTTTTACTTCTTTCAGTTTTATTCGTTGATCCATAATATTATATTATCCGGTATTTAATTTGGGATTGGTTCTAATTCTGTCACCATTCTTCCGTGTGGATTCTTCTGGGATTAGGCCAATTTGTTATATATCTTTAGTAGGGGAACGTAGGAAATGTTCCTGTCAAAGTAGACAGGTAAGCAGTACAAAAAAAAGAAATTGTGATTTCTGGTTTGGTTTAGGGTAGGGTTGCCAACCGTCCTGTTTTCCCAGGACATGTTCTGCTTTTTGGCGTGTCCTGGGCTGTCCGTGTACTGGGTAGTTTCTAAGCATCGTCCTGAGTATTGAAAGAGTCCTGTTAAGGCCCTATGTTTTAAAATTGGCGCGCCACTGCTTTCTCCAATCGTTTCACTGGGCCTATCATATATAGTAACTATGATTAGAAAAAAAACCAGCCAAGTGCGAGTCGGACTCGCGCACCGAGGGTTCCGTATCGTTATCTATAAATATCTATAAACCAGTGTAAGCAGAGCCCTGCTCCAAAGCAAAATGTACGCAATGTGGGGTCACTTTATATTGGTCACTGATATATACAAACATACATATTTACGGTTTTCGAAATTATTCTTTAATCCTTGCTATAAGACCTACCTTCAACCCAAATTTCAAGATTCTGAGCTCACGGAAAGTACATACCCTGTAGGTTTTGATTCCCTTGCGAGTTTCGAAAATTTGCGGCATAAACTACTTTTTCTTTTGATTGCGTTGGCTGAGAAGTTTGATTTTTTCACAGCTCCAAGGGGCAGTCGAACTGAGAATTTGATATAAAGTTCAGCTTGATACCTCCACGCTTTCTTAAGAAAAAGGGCCTTGACAGACGGACGGACAACAAAGTGACCCTATAAGGGTTCCGTTTTTTCCTTTTGAGGTACGGAACCCTAAAAATAACCTAACCTAAAAAAACACATTCAAGACACAAGAGCATTTTGCTGACTGTACTTTTAGTTGACATCCATCCTACATACAGGGTGTATCAGATACCCACTAACAATAATCCACTGGGGTATATAACCATAGCTATAGAAGCTAAAAAAAATATTGGATAATATTTTTTTTTCTATAGGAATGATTACAGTTAATACTACCTATAGAAAATACATAAAAAAAAATACTCCAATTTTTTTAAATATTTTATTTAGCTTCTATAGCTATGATTATATATCCCAGTGGATTATTGTTAGGGGGTGTCTAATACATCCTGTATGTGAACCAAATCTCAAGTCAATCATACATATAATAAAAAAAATAAAAAAATTTAACGTCCGATTCCTCGTCCCGAAAGTATACTATGCTGAACTACAGGGCCCTATTTTATAAAACTACAAGTTACAATTTAAAAGCGGTAGTCTCTATCTAACATATAGGGTCAAAAAGAGACTTCCGCTTGTAAATTGTAATGTAGCTTTGTAAAATAGGGCCCAGGACTGCATTATAAAGGTAGCTAGTTGTGTGGGTGGGATGGCACTGCGGCTCACACACACACACACACACACACACACACACACACACACACAAACACACACACCCATAAGAGAGTGCAAAACATCGACTATTTGTTTGTAGAGTAAGACGGCCAACCGTCCCGGATTCTGCGGGACACTCCCAACAATTATCGTTAATAGGTATTTCAAACAATTTCCAAAAAAAAAACGAAAATCGCATAAAAATCAGTTCTGTAGTTTTTGAAATCGGAAACAGACAGACGCGGCAGAAAACATAGTGTTATAATAATGTAGTAATGTAGGTACTAAGTAGAATACACATATTTTCCTCTCACTATTATTACACGTATAGATTACATTTTACTTCTCAGAACTAATACCAACTAAGCAGCGTCTTATAAGACGTAAGTCCACAATCTCCTAATCAAAAATAGACTTTGAAAATTCACTATCAAAACTCATTTTCCTGCATTCAAATTTTGACATTGGCCCTACTAACACTGGGGCGAGATCAAAATAAGGATACACGTGTCAGGGTACCGATGAAAACGAAAACCGGGGTCGACGAACCCCAGCTGTTTGCGTACTATAACTACGCGCAATATCCGCGCTGATAAAATAATACAACTATTAGAAAAGCTAGAGCGATTCATGATAATCTATAGCAATACAAAAAGAAACACTTCGTGTAATAAACTAGGCATACTAGGTAAACGTGTAGGCATTTCATCTTAGCCCTCTAGGTTGGCAACGCATCTGCAATCCCTCCGGGGTTGCGGGTGTCTATGGGCAGTGGTGATCGCTTACCATCAGGTGACCCACTTGCTCGTTTGCCTTCCTATTCACATAAAAAAAAAAAAAAAAAAAAACTGATCACTCGCGCATCAAAGACGGGTGCTGGCCGACATGTTCCGGAATAATCTGTAGTCGTTATCACTGAGTTCGTGTATAAAAAAATATATAAAAATATAATAAAAATATATTTCGGACAACATTCAAATATGTATTTCAAATCCAGCAGAGAATCGAGCACTCGAATTTTTGTACGTGAGTGATCCGTTCATGTTTGAATTTTAAAAGAAGTAAACATTGTTTACGTGATTGTATGTTTCTATGTAGGTATCTCTGAAAGTATGGAAGCGATTCCAAAAAAATCCTACAAAGTAAAATACTCGAAGGACTAGGGTTACCAAACGGCCGGAGTCGTACGGACATGTCCACACTATTGGCGACTCAGGCCTTTTGCCCAGCCTAGTCCGGCTGATTACTTGCAAAAAAAATGCTTCAAGACAAAACCTTACCTTAGCTTAGCGAGACCATCGCGCAAAATCAATTGGTGTCTAATTGTCCCATGACACTTGTTTCTTACTTGACGATGATTTTTTGCCATCATTTTATTTTAGTTTTAGGGTGAGTTTACATAGTAGCAGAGCGACAATCCGACCAATGAGAATACTTTTCAAGTCTCGCTGACCGGATTTCGTCTTAAGTGTTATTAAATAACACTTCTAAAGTGGCATGGCACACTCAAGTGTTGTCTATCTCATATGACATAACACCATTGAAATCATCAGTTAGTCATGGATCATGCATGGTCTTTCGAGTGTTTCATATGATATTGGATGATAAAGGCCACCCACACTAAGAGTCAACTGAAGTAAACTACGCTTTTATCTAAACGCACCATAATATCATAACTTCTCTAACGTGTTCAAAAACCGTAGGCAATGACCAGCATTACTACAACCGACTATGACAAGTTTCTAGTCTGTAGTCGTAGGTAATAATGAAATTACAGTACCAGTACCGTATATTGTAATGTAAGAATGTAACGAGTTTCAAATTTGGAACGGCAGTCAATCGATTTCAGCGAACATCTCTGAAAAACAAAATAATTTGATTTGACCTCAATCCTCAACACTAAGATCAGTCGAGATGACGTTTTATTCGAAATGCAGTGTCAATTGCAAACAATTTTGACAAAACTCACGTTACTTGATATCGAACGTTATGATAGTTGGGACCGACTCTAGTTTTTTTTTATTTTAACGAATGATATTGTAGAGGTTGCATGACAAGCACCGAAAAAGTTTTCATTTACCGCCATTTGTCGTTCAGATTGTTTTATCACTAAAATTACTCTGTTTTCACTAACATAGTATAAAACAAAGTCGCTTTCTCTGTCCCTATGTCCCTATGTATGCCTAAATCTTTAAAACTACGCAACAGCGGTTGATGCGGTTTGGTTTTTTTTAATAGATAGAGTGAATCAAGAGGAAGGTTTATATGTATAATACATGCATAATATACCGTGCGAAGCCGGGGCGGGTCGCTAGTCATTTATAAAATATCACGTCATTTTCGTGTAAGACGAGCGAATAGAGCACAGAGATCAGATTGATCAGAGATACGGACGTAACATACAGTATCCTGAACACATCACTACACACATTATAATGTGTGTAGTGTAGATAAATTAGGCATTAAAACACTCGTGTGATCTTATTATGAAACTCCCCTTCAGGCCGTTTCAGAAACCCACACTTGTATTTTATTGCCCTTCATTATGATACAGTCTACTAAACTACTATTTACTGACTGTATTAAACACACACATGTACCACAATTTTTAATTCAATTTAACTAATAGAAGATAAAAGTCGTGCTAGCCTAACCAAGTAGTTTGACCTGTGGTCTAACAAGCAGAGGGTCATGGGTTCGAACTCAGGCTCGCTGCGCACCTCTTAGTTTTTCAGAATTTATATGCGAAATCTCATTTGAAGTTTATCATGAGATGAGGCTGGCATAGTCACACAGCCCGGCTAGCACGACAGCGCACAAGAGTCGCGTCGCGCGCGAGATAGATTACCCGTCCCTTTCTAGAACGAACAGTAAGAAAAAGACGGACAATCTATCTCGCGCGCGACGCGACTCTTGTGCGCTGTCGTGCTAGACGTGCAGGTGCACTTAAGCCTCGTAAAAAATTTTGAAGAAAAAGAAAGTTTATCATGAGCTTTTCGTCGTCAGGAAACTTGCATACGCCTGAGGCAAATCAATGGTGTGTGCGAAGTTCCCAATCCGCACTAGGCCCGCGTGGGAACTATAGACGACACGCAAATAAAGTGACATTAAAACAATTTTTTTTGCGGCTGCCAAACTATTGCACTGTACTATTTGCTAGGCAAGAAATAGTTCTTTGACTAAACGCAATATAATGTTATTGTGGTTTCTCATTCTAAATTAAATGAAGTATAAGTACATACAAACGGAAATGTTAAAGTTAAATAAAAGCTAGTAATAAACACAATGTAAAGAGAATGTAATCGGACCAATAACTGAGGAAATAAAATTAAAAATACAAAATTTAGACTGACAGACATTTGACTGTTGGAGTTAGTGAAATTATAGAAATTAATTTCAAATTCATAGCAACTGAACTGAATCCTAGATAATTCATTTAGACAAAGTGGTTTGACCACAATAGTCGCTGTTATCAAAGTGCTCTTATTTATTCCAGTACAGAGGTAGCAAATTTGTCATCACTGGACCAAAACTACAGGGAATTCCCAACCATTCAGATTAAATCTTCTTCACCCATTCACTAATACAAACTTTAAAATTATGTACCTACTAATAAAAATTGTTATTTATGCACAAAGAAAATGTTTTTTTTTTTAATAATTCCACCCAGACTTCAGAAATTACAAACAAGGACTAGTCCTGGGAAAAATTGGATGGATGGCAACCCTACTACAGTCAACACCTGACATATTAAAACATGAAAGGTGCAAAATAATATTTGAACATGTACTACATACATGTATACATAACAAATAAAGTTTAAATATTTTTTTGGCTCGCAGCTTACTTTAATATTCCAGCATATATGATCTGGTACAGTCAGCCGCAGAGAAAGTAACCTCCAGCCATTTTCTTCTGTTTATACTAGCTGTTGCCTGCGACTTTGTCTGCAAATAATTCGTTTATCGCTATCCCGCGGCAAAAAAAGTAGCCTATGTGCTATTCCAGATTTTTCTCTATCTATGTGCCGAATTTCATCCAGATTCGTTGGGCCGTTCTGGCGTGATTGAGTAACAAACAAACCTCCATCCGTACTTTCGCATTTATAATATTATTACTAACTTTTATTTACTTTGCAATGTTTGTTTGTCAACTTTTGGTAACATTGACTTAAACTACAATGCAAGTACAGATAAAAAAAAATTAATAAACATGTTTGATATTTTAAACAAAAACTTATATTTATTTGTACACCAGAAGTAATGTTATAAATTTTATCCAAGTTCAATACAGCAATAATAAAAGGTCAAGAATACCCGAAACCGGCGAGCATGTATGAAGAGATTGATGAATGTGGATGAAGGAAAGAGGTATGTCAGGATCGTAGCAAGTGGAACAAAGTAGTCTCTGCCTACCCCTGTGGGAAAGAGGCGTGACGATAATGTATGTATGGATGTAATAATAAAATAAAATCCTTGGCATTTGAAGTGCTAATGTCTTTGTTTTAACAAGAAAAGTTATTGCATATTTTCTTCTAAATTCTATTAAAATAACACAAATAGAAACATACAGTTAGTAGTTCAGTTAAAGAGTCCTTCCTGCATGTAGTGACATTATGTCATGACTAGTAGCATCCATTCAGCTAAATGTATGAGCTATCATGCTATTGTGTTGTGTAGCTATTGTGGATAATATATAATTATATGCTTGATTAATTGCATAACACACAAAACAAACCATACTTAACAACTCAATGTTGTATTCACTACCCTCTTAAACAGGGCGAATATCATAGGATTCATTGCTAGGTATATGCGATGTGGCTAGCAACCCATCACTATTTTGATTCCCTTTTTCACCTATACACCCATAATCATGCTAAACATGGCCTTTAGATCTTGTTACCCTAGGCTCTGTCCACCCCATGAGGGACAAATATGTGATTCATGGTAATTTAACATCTACATTTATTCATCTACTACATCAGTGCAGAATTCGCTTTATGCTATTCTGTGGGAAGTATGCTATTTTCTTGGAATAAAAAATATCCTATGTCATTTCCCAGGATTGCAACTATCACTATTCCAAATTCCAATTACATCAGTTCAGCGGTTTAAGTGTGAAAAGGTAACACACAGACACCTTTTTCCTTTATGTTATTACTAGCTGTTGCCCGTGACTCCATCTGTGCAGAATTCACTTATCGCTGTCCCGCAGGAACTATGCTACTATCCGGGATAAAAACTATCCCATTTCCTTCCCCAGGACTTCAACTAGTATACCAAATTCCAGCTAAATCGGTTCAGTGGTTTAAACGTAAAAAGGTAACAGCAAGACAGAGGTACTTTCACATTCATCTTATTCATCCATCTTATTCGCTAATCCTGCCGCTAAGCAGCAGTGCTTGCGCTGCTGTGTTCCGGTGTGGAGAGTAAGACAGCCGGGGAAATTACGGGCACAAGAGGCATTTCATCTAAGTCCTCTAGGTTGGCAACGCATCTGCAATCCCTCCGGGGTTGCGGGTGTCTATGGGCAGTGGTGATCGCTTACCATCAGGTGACCCACTTGCTCGTTTGCCTTCCTATTCACATAAAAAAAAAAAAAAAAAAAAAAACATAATATTAGTAGGGATTAGTATGGAATAGGGTATTCAATCCCGAGATTGGTTTTGTACTAAAAAAGTATTGGGATCTCGGGATCCCTGTGCAAACAATCTCGGGATTGAATGCCCTAATATGGAAGTATGGATAAATTTTTTAACAGTCCCTTCGGAGCCAATAGTTAATGGAGCCTTTGGCTTTAGTGCCTTGTGGGAAAGATGTCTATACATAGATCCTTGAAAAATGTATATTAATTTTTTAATCTATTATGAATAGTCATTCTTCAGAATGTTGGCAAACCTACTATAATTTATACAAATCTAACTAATATTATAAACGCGAAAGTATGGATGGATGTTTGTTTGTTACTCAATCACGCCAGAACGGCCCAACAAATCTGGATGAAATTCGGCACATAGATAGAGAAAAGTCTGGAATAGCACATAGGCTAATTTTTATCCCGGAAAATTCCCACGGGATAGCGATAAACGAATTCTTTGCAGACGAAGTCGCTGGCAACAGCTACTTTGCTATAAATTCACACCAACATATCAAATTATATGATTGTTTCCATAACAGGTCAGAAAGATTGTTGACTTATAAAATGAATTTTAAAATGGAATAAGTTAAATATCTATCCATTTAAATGTCATAAATTTGCTTTTCCTATGATCATAGTGAAAAATAAACAAGTTTGTTGTTAAATATTATTATTTCGCAGCAATTTACAGCCACTCCAGAACCTATTTGCAGGGTTCTACAGCCAAAATAGCTAACCAGGCAAGTCAGAGCAAGTTACGGAACTTTAACAAGATACCTCTTTTTAACATGTGACCAGAATATTTTTATCATTTATCATTTCCATGTGTAGGAGCTTACTGTGCATAGGCGTCACCTAGAGACTTGCATAACTAAACTTAGAACTTCATATACCTACTGAACAGTGAACACAGCTGATCAGTGGCTGTCCTTGTGAGGTTATAAAAAAATTCAACACAACCAACTGACTCACAAGAAATTCTTAATGCTTAAAGCACTCAACCTTACATTAATGTTTTTTTTTTCTTAATTTGTTTACCATATTCAGCCACAAGGTAAGTAAGTACCTGATTCAAATATAGAAGCTGTTGACAGTGCCTGTTTGAATATTACATTTATTATGCAGCCTGATAGTGTTATCTCAATAAACACAACTTTTCAAAGACGTGTTATTTTGGTCACAGTGAACAGTCAGAAAATATTTTATCTGGTTTGTTAGGTTTGTTTACAGATTCAAAAGTGGCAGATTGTCTGGCAGCCTTTGCCACCTGTGGGCGAGTGTTATAAGGCATCGCCGAGGTTCGGGAGCGGTACTTACAGCCGGCTGCCGTCCGAGGCTGGCCGCCACTCGGCTCTCGGCACTCTCGGCAGCGTCGAGGACCTGCCAATCGCCGCGCCGCCGCCAAAAGCGGCTGAACACCACAATAACACAATTCTGCAGCGCACTTTCACGACAAGAATGCACTACACATAACTATCAAACAAACAAAATAGAGAAAACTCAGTGCACCACACTCGATCACCCACCGAACATTTCAAAACAATTTATCTATCACAGAGTCCAATGTCGCGCGGTCTCAGAATTCCTCGCGGAGCACTAACCCATATTCGGGCGTCGTATTACTGTGTAATCAACGGAATTATTACCAATTTACGGCACCGCGCTTGACGTCCGTTCGCCGCCGAGAAAATACTTGTAAAACGTTTTTCGAAAGCGCCTAGACGCACGGCCGTGGACCTTTCGAAAAAGTACAAAATATAGTCGCGCGCCAAATAAGAAAATCGATGAGGCCGTTGGGTCGTCGTCGGTTCTAAACTGGAATAATATTTTATCAAAAAATGTAATAAAAACGACATTATTTCTGGTGACGGTTCCTAGCTGTCAGAATTTTCTATGTGCAACCCGTCCGATTTGGCGAACACGCCGCCGGGACCTCGCCGGCGCTGCGAGCGCGACCTTCGTAATCGGCCGGGTTGCCGCGACAAGCAGGCGAAATTCGACCTTATCTCCAGTACCACTTACGACTTTCCTACTTGGCGCTAATCGCGAAAAATACGAAACGGATATGAATTTGTTTTGTAAAACTTACAACAGGCAGTAATCAGTGGATTGGAAAATTCCAAATAATATGAAGCGAGCGAGCGCGCGGTGTCCGTGTCCGTGGACAGAAACGCGAGACACTGTTTTCGAAACAACATTGGCTCGGCACGACGTCATTTTTGGCGTATTTTGAGTTGGATCGTGAACGGGAAAACTCGAAACCGTTCGGTTGCGAGACAGAGACAGAGTGCCGGACTATTTAAACAAATCTGGACTTTATCGCAAAGGTAGTTGTATACATTTCTGTTCTATAGTCCCATAATATTGTTGGAAAGTGAGTGAAGCCATACTATTTTGAAGTTTTTTCTATATTACTTGCTTATAGATAGAACGTTAGTTACACAGCTAGGAGAATAACTGTTTTTCTATGTATACTTATGATTGTGTGCGTAACTTCCCGTACGTGTAGTTATCGTATGATAAAAAATGCTTTGGTGTGGGTTTTGTATTACATAAAATTTGTATGTATAGTCCTTCCTTGGGCTTAAGCTGCTAGCTTATAGAATCAATAAACTAAAAATTCATTTTATATTTTGGAACGGGCGCACGGCACGGTAGAGTTAGGGCCAAGTTCGTAATTGTATGAAGTTCATAGTTATTTCTTTAAATACCTAAGTAGGTAGGAAGAAAGTAAGTGTAATTTCCTTCTAGTTGAGTAGGTACCTACTTGTCATTGGGTAAGTTAAGTTGTGCTACTTGGTTCATATTAAGTTAAAAGCAGTAAGTAGTTAAATGGATATGTAAGTAAGCCATTACAAATTAATACATAATCTATTAGTAGCAGTTGGTATTTTTAAATTAAAGTATGTATGTACTTAACTGCAATTACGATCTTAAGTAGGTACTAATCATGTCATTTATTTTTAACGAATGGGTGCACTTTCATTATAGCGTAGATTAGTTGAAACCACGTGTCATGTCATGATCCTATTAAAAGAGGAGCGAAGTGAGATGAGGATACCTAGACGCATTCTGAACGGCTATGTAACTGACTCTAAAGACGCGTTTGATTTTGGAATCTCTACAGCTAGCACGAGAGCGCGCGAGAGTCGCGTCGTGCGCGAGATAGACTTCCCACCCGTCTCTTTCTAGAACGAACAGTAAGAAAAAGACGGGCAACCTATCTCGCGCGCAACGCGACTATCGCGCGCTCTCGTGTACTCGTGTTAGACGTGCTGGACGTACTGGGGCCTTACCATGACGTCCTAATTCCGACTCAGTTCAAGTTTTAGCTGTCACTTTTAGTATGAATCTGACAGCGAGCGAGCCTAAACTCAATCGCATTAAGACGTCATGGTAAGGCCCCTGGTAGATTTAATTCGATGTCTCTCGTCTTTAATTTAATTACAATTTAATTATTCCACTAGATAAATCAATTTCTCTACGATTTGTCATAGACGTGCAAGCTACTTACTTATATGAAAGTGCGCGAAACGCTTGAATATATAGTATTTTTACATTTAAATGATGCAGTTCTGAAATACTGCGAATTGAGAACGTCCCCTTTTCAAAGTTTATTAAAAATCTAAAAACGTTACAAATTGTGATTGTGACATGAGAGTAGACGTGCGCTGAGCTTCTAGTATAAATTTTCTGTCACAAAAAACGTCTCAAATGTCTCAATTGCTATGAAAAAATTGACAGTGCCACTGGTGGCACGTACTGCGGAGCCCGCAGTCCGCATCGCTGCGTTCAGGAGACAATCATAACTTGACACATTCACTGGTAGGCGTTATACGGAGCCAGCTGGCTAATTGTCTAACTCGCACGCAATCGCCATCGTGTTCATTTTGACAGTTCTTGTATGAATGTGACAGCTAGCTGATTCCGATGCCAATTGTCAGCCCATACATGAACTGTCAAAATGAACACGATGGCGATTGCGAGCGAGTTAGACAATAAGCCTACAGATGTCCTGACACTGGTCGTGTGTTGTTGACACTTGTTTGACTCCGTGGAATGTCTGCGAGGGAAAGGGTCAAGCAACGATTGTCTGTCAAGTGCGCAAAATTAAAAAAAATCGTGTTTTTATTTATGTATGAGTGTGTGTACTATTTTGATAAATGAAGATGTCAATTGCTTCGTTTTTACAGTCCGGGGGCGTTTATTAATACTAAGTATTGACCTACACCTAAAATAAATAGGATATTGGAAGGTGAGGCATAACTAACGTATGATATTATATTTAGGGTAAGGGGTGTTTTCAGGGAGCGCCTGCCCCAGGCAATATGATAAGGAGGGTGAGGCAAATATAAAAAAAAATACAATTTTTATGAGGAAAGCAGGATTTTTCGAAATTAAGAATGCGTTAGTACAG
The DNA here is from genome assembly GCA_963854515.1 of Pandemis heparana. Classification (NCBI taxonomy): domain Eukaryota; kingdom Metazoa; phylum Arthropoda; class Insecta; order Lepidoptera; family Tortricidae; genus Pandemis; species Pandemis heparana. Next base: position 3,828,003 of record OY978032.1, read on the forward strand.
GCTCATTGTTAAATAAAAATACAAATGAGCACTTTAACACTTTTCTTCATAATTTTAAGATTTTGCGCCAGGGTGTTATGTCATTTTTTGACTCGCTAATTGCTCGCTTATGCAAAATTATAGTGTTTTTATAACTTTCTTTATCAACTTCACTATTAAACTTGCAACTAAGTAACAAACAATAAAATTTAATCAAATATCGCAATTTCATTTTTACTTTCCAATTGTCCGGCTGCCTTGAAATTCAGTCAAAAGTCAAAAGTCAAAAGTCAAAAGTTTATTTTGCAAATAGGCCGCCGAGGGCTCTTTTACATGTCTTTTTTTTAATCTACCAGCGCATTCGGAAAGACCATCATTGCCAAGAAGAATGCGCCGCAAGAAACTTGGCAGAAAGTCATTTTTTCAAAATAAAATAGATTTACAATAGTACTTAAATTCTACTTAACTTACCTAATACAATTAATACATTTTATAAAAGGGATGTAAAAGGTCCCTAAGTTAAGTCCGTACCTTAAATTACATTGGTCTATAGTAGAGATGTATAAAGTCTCTACTGGTCAAAGCGAAACAAAATATGCGATAATGATAAGAAAGAGAAAGCAAAAGCAAAAAGTGAATAAAAATAATCTAAGTTTAGTGGAGGTGTAAAACGCCTCCACCGTCAAATAAGTTAATTGGAGATATCTCCAATGTCGATGAGAAAAAGAGCAAAAAAAATAAAATATATTATATATAATAAAAAATATGAAATATGCATTTCATGTCAAGTAAGTAACTGATAAGCTTTTGGATTCCGAAGGCAAGCTTACGTCTGCCGCCCCCAATGTACATGCATAATGTACCTAACTAACAATTATGAATGCACATGGGACAGGCCTATAGACAAGAGCTCAACTAAATAATAGAGCAACATTTCACAGCAAAGATTTAAGGTTCCAGGTTATTCCATAGCACGCTGGGGCCTTACCATGACGTCCTAATCCTAATGCGATTCAGTTTAGGTTCGTTCGCTGTCAGATTCATACTAAAAGTGACAGCTAAAACTTGAACTGAGTCGGAATTAGGACGTCATGGTAAGGCCCCAGGTCTGGGAGCGCAGAAAAAATAATAGAATGTACCTGTTGTTTTCTTAATCATAAAATCAAAAAGCCTATCGAGGGAACGGATGAAAATCTTAGGAATCATGTTGTAGGTGAAACGGCTAACGACCCATTACTATTCTGATTCCCTTTTCCACCCATACGCCCACAATCATGCTAATCGTGGCCTTTAGGTCTTGTATATCGTCTTAGATATCGGGCTTTGACTCTATTATGTCATCATTCATCCGCAACTCTTGTCGATCTTAGAAATATCAAGTGACTATCGGTGTCTATGTCTATTTAGAAGTGACTATTGGCCTCACATCAACCCGTTGCACGGGCGGTTCTGGTATTTTTTTCTGGGGGAGAATCGCACAAGACCACGAATAAAGATTGGTTTCGAATAATTATAGTATGGATACTTTTACCGCATTATTAGTTGCTATAAATACCGTAAAACGGGTGAGAAGTGATTGCGGGAGGAGAAAGGATTTTGTGTTTTCACTTGCTACTTAAAATTTCTGGCTTAGCTTCAGAAAGGTGAACTTGATGCTGAGAATGAATATATAATTTTATACAGTCCACTAAATCGCTGGTGGCTGCTCCTCAAACTCTTCACTAGGTCGTATAGAAACCTTCGTTTCTTCTGTACCTCGCTTCACCACGCCAATTTCCTGACCGTTCGAATTTCCGCGCTAACATTTTTTGGTAATAATATATAAATATATATATATATTTATATATTAATATTAATATATCCTAGTTGATCATTTTCTTTCGAAAAATTCACTAGCATAATAATCAATAGTCTTAAAAAGTTTAACGGCACATAGTTCCCACCTATATTTTAATATTAGTACCAAGCGAGCATTACAATCATCTTCACAAAATCATCAACAATCCTCATGTCACTCATATAAACATTACATAACATCACCGACTTTAAGTCATATTAGTTTATTTTTATTACAGCACTAACATCCTTGTCCATTAGTTCATGGAATCGCAGTCGCCCGTACCTCTCGCGAGGACTGCGATTTGTTCATTATCGTACAAAAAAAAAAAAAAAAGCTTCAGAAGTAGTTAGACCCCAATACGGTTTGAGCTGGGATTTGCCTACATTTTAGTGTTTAAACCAGTGGTGGGCAAACTTTTTTCATAGCGGGCCAGAAAATCACAGATATTTCAAAGAAGGGCCAAAATTATACTATAATGCAATTTTTTTGACACATGACGCATGAACTACGTGACTAGTCTAGCTGGCTCCTTTGCCTTCGCGTCTATTATTCTATTTTATACAGCAGCACCGTCTAAATATCGTCATCCTGTGCCATAGCACTCCAATTCGAAGGAACGCCGGCGGGCCGCATTAAATTCTTTCGCGGGCCGGAGTTGGCCCGCGGGCCGTAGTTTGCCCATCACTGGTTTAAACTATGAAACTAAACGACAGATAATCATTATGAAACTAAAATGCATGCCACTAAAACATTTTAATCAACTTGCCACATTTGAAAATACTTTTTTATCGATGTATGAACTTCAATTTAGTCCCTACTCACCCCGGTTTACGATAAAAATAAGTTAAATAAGGTAATACCCATACAATGCCAACGCAACGCGAAACAATCTAGTTGAAGTTTTCCCACCTTTCTCTTTACGACGTGATGCGACTGCTAAAGTGTAATTAATAGTAGATCGACTGTTAGTTAACAAGTATACGTAGAATCCTTATGTAGTAAGGTCGTCGTCGTCGGTGACACACAGAGTTAAAGGCTTTGCGCGAAAAACTTGCATACCAAGACGCACGGAAGTGTGACCGGCCCAAGTTCGACACAAAATTTGGCCTGTCAGGCACACATTGTTCACATATCCAAAAAGCTAATTTATAAGTGTGCATTCTAAACTTAAAATTATAATCTAAACTAAAATAAATAATTAAAAGAAGACCCCTTGAGCGCAGCATAGTTCCGTGGATGCCGGCAGCGTTCCCTCTATTTTGTTTAATAACTTAGTAACGTTCCTAAAGTCGCGTTACCTACGTCGAACTTTTGACTACATTTCTGCCTAGCTTGTTTCTTAATTTAACTTTGCGATGACGCGAACTGAATGACTAGTTAGCTAGCACTACGCTGAAACGCCAACTATTTTCTAGTCCTTAACAAGTGCGTGTCTTTTCCTCCTGAATCAGTTAGATATGGAAAAATCTAAGTGGGTGACCTTCGCGAATTTAATTGTCTCGTGTAGTCGTTCTTCTTGCCCATTTGGTCAGGGAGTGTCGGGGATGAACTTATTGTATCTCATCTGATTGTCTGATTCTATATGTGCGCTGATGCGTTCTATACTGAATTACTCTATACATTACCTACCGTATACAACGAACATATTGTGTTGACTGTTGTTTTGAACTTTTTTCAGCTTTAGCCAATTGCTTGGTTAGTAGAATTATGTATTGTCATGGAAACTGCATCAAAGTGACCACTTACTCACATTGTCCTTAAATAACAATGTAAATCCTCTTTTTTATAACTAGTCACACAATAAACGGAATAGAAAAGAAAGAGTTGAGTAGGATGCTGCATGTCACTCTACTCTTAAGTTTTCAAAATTAATTAGGTATTTATTTTCAAGGAAACAGGAATAATAGGTGTTATACGAAATAAGATTCAGTTCATAAATGTGAATAATTCATTTTTAGTCGTCATAATGAATCTAGAAATAATAATAATATCTAGACTCACGGTAGTGTATCAGCCAAGCTCGCAAAGCAAAAAGTTAGCGGCCTGAATTGTTTAAAATCATTATGGTATTTTTATTTACTTGGTGCATTTTATAAAAATTATTAAACAAACGATGAATGTCCCCATAGTAACCAAACTTTTAATTAAGTAATAGTATTGATAGATAGTCAGGTAGGCAGCTCAAAGCGCAAAGGGGTACTTAATCACATTCCGTTGAAATCGAAATTTCAAATTTCCCCCACGAACCTCCTTCCGCACATCTTTGCCACCCCATCCTTACTCCGCATCGCGGCCGGCGTAATAGGTGATGGGAAGTGACTTCCCATCACATGTAGACTGACATTATATCATTGTCTATAGTATCTCCTCCAAGTCCGGAACAGTGCACCTTAGAAGCAAATAAAAAGCTCAGAATGTTGAACAGATCTGCAGCTCACAGAGGCTCTAAATATATAGATATACTTAAATAAAAATGTAGCTTTGGCCTGCCAAGTTTTAAATGCATTATTATGCGATTATTCAATTCAACTTCAAATCTTCAAATTTATAGTATAAAACAAAGTCGCTTTCTCTGTCCCTCCCTATGTCCCTATGTATGCTTAAATCTTTAAAACTACGCAACGGATTTTGATGCGGTTATTTTTAATAGATAGAGTGAATCAAGAGGATGGTTTATATGATTAATACATGCTTAATATACCGTGCGAAGCCGGGGCGGGTCGCTAGTATAGATATAATTGAAACAAGCTAAATTGTCTCTGTGACTCCGTTTAGTAGCGAAATCAAGTTAAAGCTTAAAAGGTCCACACATATTGGCATAACCAATTCAAATTTAACACTAAATCAAGTTTTTAATTATATCCTAAATTGCGTGGAGATAACTCAATAATCATTAACCTTAACCGTGGTCTTAACTTAAAACTTTGTTAAATTGCATTTGGTAGTTTGCGTTGCAAAACACTACATAATTATATTGTTGACAAAAGTGAAATTTTAGGATCTAAATATTACTCACAACACAAGGATCCTTTTCACTCCTCTTACCGATCGTCATTCGTCATGAATGCCACGTGAAACTTTCATATTTAGATAGTCCTCTAGGTATATTTTTAAATTAGTCTGTATAGCTCCTAGGAATGCTGTCTGTCATAAAATAATAACCATGAGAATTTGCCGTCTGCGACCCGGGGCGAGCGTTGCTCCAAAAACACCATGGTTGCCGGGCCGTTATGCGAAACTTGGCATCGAGGCAGTAGTTCCGTGAAACTTCAAGACCGTTTATGCATTTATTTTTGAATAAATATTGACGGACCCCATACTAGGCTGAGCTTATATTTTGAGGATCTGGGGATCGGGAGGTTTAGGGGTAAATCCGAAAATTATATCCCCTTAATAATAATAAGAATAGGTATTTGTGTGAGTGGAACGACACGAAACGCACCAGCAGGCTTATTGTCTAACTCGCTCGCAATCGCCATCGTGTTCATTTTGACAGTTCTTGTATGAATGTGACAGCTAGCTGATTCCGATGCTAATTGTCAGCCCATACATGAACTGCCAAAATGAAGACGATGTCGATTGCGAGCGAGTTAGACAATAAGCCTACAGGTCCGCAGTATAGACATTAAAGATAGGGCCATCCACGAAGACGCGTGGATTTATCAATATTATTCTTTAGCAATATCGTAATTACACCATATCGGTACTATTCTTAAGTCTTAAGTATATATATATATATTTTTTTTATTTTTTATTGAAACAAATATGTCTTATTTTATTTCAACCAATAAATATTTACAAAAAACAAATTAAACTAAGATTAAATTAAAAACTAAACTTAAACTAACTATAAAAAAGCTATCAGTTATAAAAAGAACACCCCGTCCAGCCCTGCTGGCTGTGGCAGGGTTCCCAGGACGCTAGCGGCATTACCCCTTTGGACCGCAAGTGCGATCCGCTGGGATAAATACACGCCAGCTCTTGGGTCCATCTTAAGTATATTGTATTTCTTATATTTTTAAGTCTACGTGTATCGAATGTGTGTAAATAAATGTCTTTCTCTCTCTCTTCATCTCTCATAAGAACTACGGTGGGGGTCATCGTTAATGGCACCTACTGTGACTTGGAAAACTGCATACATGCAACGCCAACAACACACGACTGCAAGTCACTTATTTCATAAAGGGCGACAGTTGACGCTAACAACCGTCCCCTATTTCATTACTCTGACCAGCGAGAAGTGACTTCAGTCATCCATTAAATACATTGCTGACTTGAGAAGATCCATGTTGAACCGGGTTTCACACCGGCTACGAAATGTATACCGAAATGTCAGTCACCACGTCACCAGTCGCCGGCTACGTTTATAAAATATCCTACTAATCCTACTAATATTATAAATGCGAAAGTTTGTGACGATGTGACGATGTGACGATGTAAGTGAGTGTGTATGTTGGTTCCTTCTTCACGCTAAAACGACTGGACGGATTTGGATAAAATTTGGTACGAAGATAGCTGTGACCCTCTAGATTAAAACATAGGCTACTTTTTATCCCGAAAAATTGTATAGTTCCCGCGGGATAGCAAAAAACATATCGATTGCTAATTCTACGCGGACGAAGTCGCGGGAAGAAGCTAGTCTAGTATATTTTTTTAGACTAGGGTTGGTCTAAATTTCGTAGCCAAGAACCTGGTTTAACCCGGAACTCCTCAAGTCTGTGAATAGGAGTCACTCGTAAAACTACAAAGAAACTGGTCACATTTTTCATTTACAGTACATGTACTTAAATGTACTTTTTTTAGCATTCTGTATTAGGCATAACTTGTTTTCCTTGATAATATTTTTGCAAAAGCATAACTAATGACATTAATTTATTTACGTATGCAACCTGCGTGTTTTTTTCTAACATGTTACTAAATATAGACGACCGGACTAACAACATAGAATGGTTTCTAAATTTAGCTATTCGTAGCGGAATTTTTTGTTTTTTTTGTACTTGTATTTGAAAATATACTCACCAGCAAAAATAACGGGTCTCTTTTCATACAACTTTGTATGAAAAGTGAGCTATTATTATTGCTCGTCAGTGTATAATGTATAAGTAGTGCGTGATTTTATTTTTTGCGCACGTTATGTACTTTGACTATCTTTGTATGTATCATTGTTACACATAAATTAAAAATAAATTTTGCGACAAAGAATGTTTATAAAGCAAACCAATATTTTTTTACTAACACGCATAAAATAGGTACTAAAGAAAGAGATAGATTTTTGCTAAGCGCCTATTTAATTCGTTATACTAGGTATTGACTGTAAAAAAAGTCATTTTTATCATTATAATGCCTTTTAGACGAAATAAAATTTAGCTACTTATCTGAAACAAACGATTATTCTTTACCATAATTTAGAATTATGTTATGCTAAATGGCTTTCGAGTATGGTAGCTTACGCTTACGACAGGCTGGACAGGTTAGGTTTATTCATTTATTTAGCTACTTAAGTAGACCACAAATATTAGGGAAATAACAAAATTTAATGTAAGTAGGTTTACATTTTACACACCACTTACTACTCGATACACATGGGTCTTCATTGTTTTACAAAAGGTCTATTCTGTAGTTTCTTAAGTTTCAAAAACGGAAATATGACGGGCAACGGGCAACACCCAATATATTAAAATAACCCTCACAAAATATTAACGCGTTACGTCACTCACTGGCGCGTTCAAAAAAGTCAAGTTCTTTGCCCTTCGTACTGTTTGCTTCCGTTCCAAACGGCATAATTTTATTATCACGCACGAGACCTATTTCAATACAACTATAATTGAGATAGTAAAATAGAATTTAAAGCTTACACAAAATCGTAAAATAATTACCTACTACTAAAATTGCCTCAGAATACTTAATCCTTCCTCCGTTTCTTCAAAATTTTCCTAAAGATAGTAATTATAAAAATAAATGTCTAGTACAAATCAAAACAGTTGTGATTTAAATAAAATACAGTTTTACAACTTCCTTAAATAATAATGTTAAACTTACACGTGCCGTTTTAAATATCCACAAAAAGCATTTGTAAACATTTTTTTCCAACATGACTTGGCCGTTTCCAGCCGTGCACGCTCAAAAAACGTTTCAAACATTTCTTAGAAAAACTTCCAGCAGTACAGAGTACTTGTCTGAAGCGTAGCTGCCTAAAAAGGTTCAATTTTATTACAGCCGTTCTACTTTATATCGAAATATACAAAAAATCTATTTTGGCGGGACGGGGCCGACATTAATATTTTGGTCGCTGGTGGAGTATGTGTGGGGTCACGCACACACTGACAGCATTCGAAATGCAAACAAAATCCAACCTTAGCCCTACAGCTTTAGTGTTCGCTTTAGTTTGTACGTAAAAGTTTGTACAATTTTGTATAGTAGAGTTCGAAATCCAAAACGGTCCACACACGCGCCGCGTGATCGATTTTCGAAATGGCGCTGGAAGTTCGAGAAAGTCCTCCCCCCCTCCGCTCGCCCCGCGCCCTCCTTACGGCCTTATTTTTTACATTTTTACTTTTTTAGCCGCCGTCTTCCAGCCAGGCATAGATTTCTTTGAAATTTAGTTTGTTTTTTTACGGCAGTTTTGGTTTTTTGTTGGAACTCGTTTTGTTTATAGCGTTTTGGATTACGACTACCAGAGCTGAGCGGTTAAGACGATAGAAGCTTAAATAAATATCGACTTCGACTGTCTTCAAAATCATTTTTGAGTTAGCTGTTCTTTTGCATAAAAATAAAAATATAAAAGAGTATTATTTTTATTAGCTTTTACCCGCGATTCCGCCTACACAGAATTTGCTTATTGCTATCCCGCGGGAACTATACAATTTCCGGGATAAAAACTATCCTTTATCGTCCCCCGGGACTGAAACTGTCTGTGTACCAAATTTCAGTTAAATCGGTCCAGCGGTTTAGGCGTAACAGACAGACAGACAGAGTTACTTTCGCATTTATGATATTAAATAACTTACTTAACGTTAAAAATCAGTTTGGGGCTAGGCTCTGAGGGTAAAGAGGCAAGTTAAAAATATACGGTCATAATTTTAAATGTATGCCGAACATGGCTGGTTGGTAACTTGGTTTTCCGAGACTTGGCGCGTACTCTACCTCGCCTCTATACTGCCGGCCGTCCTAATTCAAAAGGTCGCATATCTGTTTAATAGTTTGAGAAAATTACGATAGATTGATGCCTACATACATACATACACATACATATCGTCACGCCTCTTTCCCACAGGGGTAGGCAGAGACTACTTTGTTCCACTTGCTACGATCCTGACATGCCTCTTTCGCTTCATCCACATTCATCAATCTCTTCATACATGCTCGTCGGTTTAGGGTTGATGTTTAATCTGTCCAAAATGTAAAAAAAAACGAAATCTGTTTTTTTTGGACGTGCGAACGATAACATTGACCGTCAACTCGAAATATTTTGCTAACTGTACTTTTTTGACTTAACTTGCATTGTCATCCGGCCCACATAATGTGACCATGGTAATTACGGGCACAAGAGGCATTTCATCTTAGTCCTCTAGGTTGGCAACGCATTTGCAATCCCTCCGGGGTTGCGGGTGTCTATGGGCAGTGGTGATCGCTTACCATCAGGTGACCCACTTGCTCGTTTGCCTTCCTATTCGCATAAAAAAAAACAACTATACCAAGTTCCAAATCAACCCGACCACAAGAAGTGGGTCAGATGTGACTTGCAAGATTCGATTTACACAGACATACATATACATACTTACGGCAAGCAATAATAGCTGGTGAAAGATAACTGCTACGATGTTATAATTATAAGGCTTTAAAAACGGCGAAACTTCAAAAAATGCTAGGTATTTTTTTTTCGTCTTGGCGGGGGCACTACCGTGTCCTCAGATTTTTGTATTTTCAATTTATTTTATACTAGCTTCTGCGCGCGACTTCGTCTGCGTTTTATGCATATAAACCTTCCACTCGAATCACTCTGTCTATTAAAAAAATCCACATCTAAATTCGTTGCGTAGTTTTAAAGATCTAAGCATACATAAGGACAGACAGACAGCGGAAAGCGACTTTGTTTTATACTATGTAGTGATTCTTTTACTTGTTGACGATCCTTTTGTGAATTTATTGTCTATTAACATGAATATACGTATAATCACTACATAGTATAAAACAAAGTCGCTTTCTCTGTCCCTATCCCTATGTCCCTATGTATGCATAAATCTTTAAAACTACGCAACGGATTTTGATGCGGTTTTTTTTAATAGATAGAGTGTATCAAGAGGAAGGTTTATATGTATAATATGTACATGCATAATATACCGTGCGAAGCCGGGGCGGGTCGCTTGTATGAATTATAAAATAAAATTAATTATTCTATTTATCTGTATATTATCTGTGAAAGTGAGGAGATTGGTAGGTATAGTGGCTTTGGGCAGAGGGCCTGAGACAGTCACGAGCCCTAATTTAAAAACCACAGTAACGCTTTTTCTGCCATTTCTCAAAGGCTTCATGATGTTGGTCGCGCATCCACCAGATTAGACACTTGACTTCGTATACCAGTATACCACCTACGAAGGAACAGTTCAAGCTATGGTGGCATGTCCAGCGCGGATCACTTCCCGAAGTGTCAGGCTTTGACAACCGTAAGCTGACCCATTCTCTGGTAAACATTACACGGAGCTAGGGGTCTTAAGGTCTCAGTCGGGCGTCGACCAGTTGACCTGGCCTGACCAGACACATGGCGTCGTATAACGCCTACTAGTACGGGTCATGTTATGATTGCATTACCATACCAGCGCAGTGAAAACTTCGCGGGCGAGTTTTTATTAGAGATTCGTTCTCCTGAACGGGATTAAGTATCTAATCTTAGAGTATACAATTACTAGTACTGTAATATATACTCTAAGTATCTAATCTATTGGGCCACAGACCCTATTCGAACAATAGACGACGTCGAATTGCAATTAAGATCTAACCTAAGATAATCGCTTTGGTCAATCTTACAGCGATATATCTAATCTAACTAATATTATAAATGCGAAAGTATGGATGGATAGATAGATGGATGGATGGATGGATGTTTGTTTGTTTGTTACTCAATCACGCCAGAACGGCCCAACGGATCTGGATGAAATTCGGCACATAGATAGAGAAAAGTCTGGAATAGCACATAGGCTACCTTTTATCCCTGGGAAATTGCGTTGTTCCCGTGGGATATCGATAAACGAATTCTTTGCAGACGAAGTCGCTGGCAACAGCTAGTATTTAAATAAAAATGAAAATACTTTCATGGGTTTGGGAGTAAAGAAAAAACATAGAATGTACCAGTTTGCTTCGCTTCCCGCGCAGATGGTAAAAACCCATCGATGGAATGGGCATAGGAATCATGTTATGCTGCCGATTCAAGTATTAAGTCCATAAGAGTGAGTGAGATAGCAAGACAAACCCGAATGGTATATCTATGAGCTCACGGAGTGTAGTTCGTTAGTAGCTTATTTTGTTATTAGACGTAACGTATGTATACGAGTATAATTTAAGTAAGTACTACATACAGGGTGTATCAGATAGCCCCTAACAATAATCAACTGGGGAATATAACCATAGCTATAGAAGCTGAAATAATTTTTGTATTGTGTAGAAATTTGTATGTCATATAGAGTGTTGGCGACAGACAACCTTTTTTATATATTTTTATGTTTTTTATTAAAAAAGTGTTTATGCTTGTCTATTATTGTATGTGTCCATGTTTTATGCAAATAAATGATTATGATTATGATTATGATTATGAAAAAAAATATTTAAAAAAAAATTGGAGTAACTTTTTTTAAAAAATTCTATAGGAATGGTAGTATTAACTGCAATCATTCCTATAGAAAACATAAAAAAATGTTTACTCGAATTTTTTTATATATTTTTTTTAGCTTCTATAGCTATGGTTATATACCGCAGTTGATTATTGTTAGGGGCTATCTGATACACCCTGTATTAGGGAACGAGAGACAGACCTCCCCCTTTAACTAAATGCTTGCAGATAGGTCAAAAAATAATACGAAACATAAAGCTTGAAACTTTCAGGAACAGGAGACAAAATTACTTTACCGAAGAGTTTTTAAACGTGCGACCGAATACCTCGTCCGTTCAAGTTTCGACTTCAAAATACGAGCGGGTGTTTTTTTTTCATTTTTCACGACGCCCGCTATCTTGCAGACGATTTTTTGAGGGAGGGCGGGGAGGGTTATAAAAATTTTTATAACTCCGCGTCTGCGTGGAGGAAGAAAAAAAGAATTTTAGAATCGATACCAGGGTCTGGTATGGGATACTATGTATTAGCGATGTAGGGGCATTATGGCGGAGGCTGTCTCATATGTTGCTGTTCTATTTTGGCGCGTGGTTTCGCTTTTTTACTTTGATTGCGAATTCCGGATAGGCCGACGATACTCGGGAGGTTGTTGTATATAGCCTTTGTTATGTATACCAGTAGGAAGGTATGTTTTTAAGAAGCTAGCGTGTCACTTGTCATTGTCACTTGATGATAATGCTAAACAAGTAGTATATGATCGTCGTTACTCGCATAGGTGCGGGTGGTAGGGCCTTGTGCAAGGTCCGTCCGGATCGCTACCACCTTCTTACTCGCTAATCCTGCCGCTAAGCAGCAGTGCTTGCGCTGCTGTGTTCCGGTGTGGAGAGTAAGACAGCCGGGGAAATTACGGGCACAAGAGGCATTTCATCTAAGTCCTCTAGGTTGGCAACGCATCTGCAATCCCTCCGTGGTTGCGGGTGTCTATGGGCAGTGGTGATCGCTTACCATCAGGTGACCCTCTTGCTTGTTTGCCTACCTATTCACATAAAAAATAAAAAAGGGGCCCCGTGACATTTTGCCATTCCTGCCGCCCCATAGTTATGCCGCTGATCGCTGATTGAAAGGCTGCACCGTTATGTAGAAGCTTTTGGTAAATTCCTGTAAGTCATTTTTCTAATTTGGAACGTCAATCTGTCTATTCGCACACATTACTCACACATACGACGCTTAATCTGGGGGCACGGTAGTGCCACCGCCAAGTCGAGCAAAAAAGCTGCACGGCCGTACCATCCTTTTCTCGACCTTTAAGTACCTACTTGTGAGAAAAATTGTGTTATCAAATTTACATATTATATTAAATTAGATGGTTTAATGCAAATGTCAAGTCAATCTATTTATTTAAAACGTTTTTTAATATTGATTATATAAGATGTTGTTAGGTTAGCTATACTTACGTAAGTCTTAATAACTTAAGGCGCTGTCAACAGCAAATGACCTGGAGCAGCGCCACTCTTCACACATACGGTTCACGTGTCTGTTAGTGAAAGAGAAGAAACTATTCCGGCAGCTTGGCGCGCGTCTAAAATCTTGCAAATAAGACACAAATTATAAGAAATAAACAAAAGTATGGATTATTTGTGAAATATGACTCGTTAGCCGTTTAGGTATGAATATGTTGACTTCATGTTTTTAACTGTAAACCCATACGTCGAAAAAATAAAGACATAGAACCGTTTAATGGTGATTTTAAGACCAATCTTTGCAATTATTTTCTATCGAGCCGATTTTGTTCAATTACGTATCGAGCCCGTCTAGCGTGTTTGAAATATGATGAAAATTAACATTATATTTTTTTTGCATTTTTTTTTGTGTGCAGTTTTTCTTAAAAAAGTGTTTAAATAACATCAATTTCAACAAAATTAGGTGTTGTCAGCCTCTTAAGACAGGAGGTCTCTTAAGTAGGGACTGAATAAATAAACCGACTTAGTATACCAAGTCGGTTAATCGGTCGGTTTTGAGATCCTTGGATCTTCCTAAGTAAGTACATACTTAAGTACTTTTTACGGTGGAAGAACTGAGTTGCGATATACGATTTTTGATCTAGGTGTACAATTAAAATACGCCTTTGAGGCCGTGTAGGTACACTTAGACCACTGTTTCCCAACCTGTGGCCCGCGGACCCCTGGGCCCCGTTTCTCGGAGCTTATTAGACTAATTTCTAAACGACACTGAAAATTAGAACACATAGAAAAATCCGAAAAGTAAAGCTATGGCCGGGAATCGAACCCGGGTCCTCGTCATTCCGTGACGCGTGCCATACCCCTACACCACCCATAGCAGGTGAGTAAGCCTCCGATTTTTTTTTTGTGTTCTAATTTTCAGTGTCGTTTAGAAATTAAATTTCTAACGGTTAAACGTAAAAAGTAAACATTAAAATCAAGAAGTTAAAATTTCTTGATTCATTTGATATTTCTTATTAGACTAATAATATTAGTGTTTTAACACAAAACACTAATATTATGTCATATGGTGGTCCGCGAGTATAATATGTATGGGGGTCCGTGGTGTCATCTCTCAAGTCTCGTATTTTTTTATCTGTAATAACTAAAGTTTTACCTGCTGAAAGTGTTCCAGATTAATTTTATTTAGGGTACAAGTACATACTTAGTTACCTACCTCCTATTCATACATATACTTACACAAAAGCGTTTGATCACTGGAATACCAGTACTTACTAGTAGTACCAGACTAAGTCCAAATATCAGTTACAAAATTTAAAATAATGGAATAAATACACGATGTGAAGCTAAACCAAAGCTTGTAAATACATGTTTATTAAACCTCTGATTAAAAGCTGTTTTGACTGCGAGTTTAAGCTCCCCGCCATAGTCCGGCCTCGGGATGGGAAAAAATAATTAAATAAAATACAATCGACATTTTTTTCGATAAAAATGAGACTAACCTTTTTTCGTAGACACATACAAAAACAGAAAAACCGAAGCCAATTATAACAATATTACTTGGTCGACGTCTATGATATTTGATATTACTTACTTTAATAAACCGCGATGAGAAAGGGATTGAAAAAAAAAACTGACATTCCATATATATTTTGAAGTAAGTATATATAATGTCAATTTACATACCGCGAATATTGTACCTATATTGTATTGTCTTTTTTCGTTTGTAATAAATATAGGTGCTGATGATTGGTTACTTATTTAGGGCCACTTGCACGAGTTGCACGGACCAGGGTTAACGACTTAACCCCGTGTTGGATGCTGACCCGGGGCTAAGTAGTGTCAAAATGTATGGAACTGTCAAACCTAACCCCGAGTTAGCGATTTAATTTTTTAACTCTGGACTGTGCAAGTTTGGGCCTTACCTACGGCGTGATTATTCTGTGAGATTACCGCGAGTGTGACATAATTTTAAATAAAACTAACGTAGACAATGGAAAGACGTAGTTTTCTTCTTTTTTAAGTAAAGGTAGGTAAGTTAGTAAGTAAATAAATGCTATATTGTACAAAAAATAAAGAAACAAACACATTTGACAAAAATGTAAATAACCTAGGTATATGAGCAAAGGCGAACTTATCCCTATAAGGGTGTCAAGGTGTCAACCAGGCAAAGTCCTAAAAAATCGATTATTAAGTGAAGCATTTGTAAGTGGTCCCGTCCCTAGCGGGCCGCTAGCCGGGGTCGTTGGCCGCGAGCTTTTCGCGCCGTCATTTTGGAAAACTTCCATACTTTCTCTTTCATCCTAAAAGTACAGTCACCCTCGAGGTGCGGGGCAAAGTCGGGCACCATTTTTATCTTTGGGCCACCTCGCCGAAAAAAGAGCTAAGTGTTGGACTGTACCAATTAAGTACCTATTTCTAGATCTAGGGTGTCTTTTTTATAATTTTGACCCGATTCAAAAAAATATATTTATAATTTGTGTAATGAGAAGTGACCGAAAGAATTATTTTTTTTTATATAGAAGGAACGAAGGTAAACTGGAAGAAATCCCTTTAACCTTCGAGGTATAATTTAGTTTTGTCTTTGTAGCCCGTTTATTTTCATGTGTTTTATTGTACAATAAACTTTCTTACATACATATATCAACTTTTGTTCCGTTTATACTATTTTAGATATCAGTTTTATCAGATCTAGGTAATAAGTACGGAGTGTGTTGTACAGTCGGCAGCACAGTAGGCATTCCGCTGCGTCAGGTTGTTCCGAGCCACCGAGTGAGTCACCAAGGAACGGAATCGTACGCATATTTTAGACACCACCGTACTCCCAAGCACGTGGTGTTATAAAAAACCACGAGCTGAGGTCCAAAGAAACAACCAAAAATTGACTTTAACACGACCAAATACGACGTACGAGGTGAGAAATATTTATCTGGCTTTAATAAGCGAATAACCTTATAAAACTAAATAACATGATAACGCGTGGATTCTATTTTTAGCCATCGCCTAATCGACCAATTTAAGGTGACCGCTAACAATTTACGAATCCGTGTAACATTATAGCAAAACCACACCTAATTTCACACTATATAATTGCTAGCACATCAACATAAAATCTATTCTTGGTTAATTTTTGAGATTTGTTTCATGGTTTTCCTACATGTACATTACAAATTTAGTTTAACTGGTAAAAGTGGCGCTAGTGTCTATGGAAAGACGGCCGGTAAGTATGTCAATACTTTAGTTTAATTTCTCGCCACCGCAGCAAATAAGTTTGTAGCGCTACCAGCGGGTCTACTTCGCCAATTTAGGCACGGTACCAAAAACCAAATTATGTGGACTCGCGCCTTGTATCACGGTGTCAGTAATGGCGGGTCTCGCTAGACTGGATTAGGGCGGACGGCTGACATTTCGTGACCTATGTACCTATTTATCAAATCACGCGGCAGTAAAAATTTTGTTTTTTAACTTTTATAAATCAAACTAGCTTCAAGACGTTTTACACAGTGACAAAACAGCTCATTTTAATAGGCTATTTAAAATTCATCTTATACATATTTAGCTTCATAAAACTTGTAGTCAAAATAGGTATGAGGGCTAAATATTATACTTACTTACCTACTTTTTTATGGGACAAGGAAACGAGCAAATGAAGTCATCTAATGGTAGCACTGACCACCGAACAGACACCCCGCACCTTTTTTTTTTTTTTTTTTTTTTTTTTTTTTTTTAACGTAGTGAAAACTCCTTACGAGTACCCCAGGGCC
Source organism: Pandemis heparana (assembly GCA_963854515.1). Classification (NCBI taxonomy): domain Eukaryota; kingdom Metazoa; phylum Arthropoda; class Insecta; order Lepidoptera; family Tortricidae; genus Pandemis; species Pandemis heparana. Next base: position 3,844,866 of record OY978032.1, read on the forward strand.
CGGGGGGGCCCGGGGGTTATGTGGGACTCTCTCCCCCGTCCTCTTTCCCTGCGGAAAGGGGAGGGGGGAGCATACCCACTAAAAACACTACGGCATTGTCCGCCCGCCGGGTTTAGGAAGGCGCCGTGGGATCCCGAAGATTCGAGCCGACGACGCCCCCCGGCTGCCCCGGCTTTCGCCAGGGCCACCCGCGCCAAGGAGGGAGGAGTCGCAACGCTTCGACTCCCCCCCCAGACGTGCAGGACCGTGCAATGCGAGCGAGGGGCCCCCGCCCCCCACCTGCTGGTCCCACTAGGGGTTCAGGCGGGCAGCAAACTGCCGCCGCCTTCGCCCCGTTCGTCTGCGCCGGAACGGGGGCGCATGGACGCACTCCTCGCGCTCCCGTTCCTCGGCTTCCTTTTGGAGCATTATGCTCTCACAAAAGGAAGCCACCTCCTCCCAGGACTCGTCACCCCTATCCAGCATAGCTTGCACTATGCTGTGGAGTGACAAGTCCTGCCGTCCGATAGCCGCCACAAGCTGGCGGCGCTCGAAGCTCCAGCAGGGGCATTCTGCCAGAGTGTGCTGGGCTGAGTCGACTGGAGCGTCGCAATTGTGGCATTGCGCGCTTCCCTCACGTCCGATTCGGTGGAGGTAGTCTCCAAAACACCCGTGGCCCGACAGGATTTGGACGAGATGGTACGTTAACGTACCAAACTCCCTGTCGAGCCACAGATCGAGCGAGGGGAGGATAGCCGCTATAGTCCGCGTTCCATAGCGGCAGTCCTCCAGCTCGCTCTTCCACCTATCACGCATCCTCCGGGCGGTCATGCGGCGGGCGTGGAGTAGCTCCTGCGGGGCCAGCCTCTCATCCCTAGCTAGGCGCTCCCTCTGCTCCCAGTACGCCTCCGCCATGACGCATGCGTCAATATCCCACGGAGGGGTGCCGGCCAGGAGACAGGCCGCCATATGCGCCACCGTAACATAGGCCCTAACTATGCGGATGGCGCATATCCTCTGGGGCCGTCGGAGGAGGGCCCGGGTTTTTGACGTCAGCCGGTCCGCCCAAATTGGTGCGCCGTACAGGGCCATACTGCGCACCACCCCGGCGAACAATCGCCTACACGGCGCACTTGGGCCACCCATGTTAGGTGTCAACCTGGCCAGGGCTGACGCAGTGCCGACTAGGCGGGGAGCAAGCTGGGAGAAATGTGCCCCGAAATCCCACTTTCTGTCCAGGACAAGACCAAGGTATTTCATATTAGCCTTGACCTGGACAGGTTCGCCTCCAATCGGGAGCACCGTGTTAGCTGGGATTCGCCAACGGGGGGCCCCGAACACCATGGCGTCCGTTTTGGCCACCGCCACCTTCAGCCCGAGCGCCCCGATGCGGTCGACGACCAATTCAGCCGCAACGGTCGCCCTGCGCAAGGTCTCCTCCATGTTACTTCCCCGCACGACCACGAGCGTGTCGTCGGCGTAACATATCGTGGCCATGCGGGGAAGCTGCATCCCTCGGATGGCCCAGTCAAATCCTAGGTTCCACAAAAGTGGACCTAGGACCGACCCTTGTGGGACTCCGCAGGCCATGGGCCGGCTCATGCGCCTTCCGCCATGATCGTAGAGCACTACCCTTCCCTCAAGGTAGTGCCCTACGATCTCCTGTAGGTACCTCGGTATCCGGTGGTACCTGAGGGACTCCCGGATCACTGAGTAGGGAAGGGTGCCAAATGCGTTGGCGATGTCTAGAGACACCGCCACCACTCCCTCCCTACTGTCGCCCGCTTGATCACACCAGTCCCTCAGGGACTTGACCGCATCTAGGGTCGACCGGCCAGCCCGGAACCCGAATTGCCGGTCCGATAGCTGCGGGCCCTCCTCCTGCAGGTGCACGCGGATTCGATGCGCGATGATGCGCTCTAAGGACTTTCCCGCCTCGTCCAATAGGACGATTGGTCGATGGGCGGAGGGCGTGTCCGGCGAGCGTCCCGGCTTGGGTAAAAGGACCAAGCGGCCCTCCTTCCATACTTGGGGGAAGCGCCCCACCTCAAAGCACTCATCGTAGAGGTCTCTGAGGCGCCCCCCCAGGTGCTTTAGGGCCACGGGTATTACCCTGGCCGGGACTCCGTCTGGCCCCGGGGCCTTTTTACAGGCCCGGAGACGGTCAACCACCATCATCCACTCGTCCTCGTTGATCCTCGGGACGGGAACGGATGGGTCTCTTGACTCCTCCGAGGGGGCCGACATCCTCGGAGGAGTAAAGTCCGGCGCCAGCGGGAAGAGCACCTCCAGCACCCGATTGAGGAGTTCCGGCTCCATTAAATCCATGGGGGGTGCGCGCTTCAATTTGTTCCTTATCATTTTGTAAGGACGCCCCCATGGATTCCTATCTAGCGTGGCCAGGAACTCCTCGTATGCCACGTCCTTGGCCTTGGCAATAGCTGACTGGAGCGCTTCCTTCGCCACCTTGAGCCGGCTGTGGAGGTGCTCCTCCTCCTCGGCAGTGTGGTCCCGTCTCCGCCTGCAGTGCGTGTACGCACGGCGGGCGCGGTTGCTGGTGGCTCGGAGGGCCGCGATCTCCTCCGACCACCAGTAGACGCTCCGCTTGCCTGGCATCCTTCGGACCCGGGGCATGGCGGCGTCGCATACCGCAGTGAGCGACTCGCGGAAGCGGGCAGCCTTTCCGTCTATCCCCAGGTCTGTGGGTGGGGGGGCGCACCATGATTCCACCACTGCGGCCTCTTCCGCCATTTCCGCGTCAAATTTTGTAAGCACCCACCTTGGGAAGCTCATCCTCCCCCTCGCAGGCGGCGGCTGCGATTGCGGCAGCGGCGTGGCGGAGACCCTCATCCGGATGTACCGGTGATCGGAAAGGGTCTCTTCTTCCTCCAGGACGCGCCAATCCTGGATCCGTGTGGCTAGGGCAGGGGTCGCGAACGTTATGTCCACGATGGACCCCCCTTGCCGACGCACACAGGTATTGGCTGCGCCCCGGTTAACCACGTCGAGCCCAGTGGCCGCCACCCAGTCCCGAAGGACCGCCCCTTTCGGGTTAGTATGGGGGGAACCCCACGCGGCGCTCTTGGCGTTGAGGTCCCCCATCATCAGCACCTGAGCCGGTGCCGCCCGCCGGATAATCGGCTCCAGGCTCGTCAGATACCTCTCAAATTCTGAGAGGGGCCTGTTGGGGGAGAAGTAGACACCGACAACGACTACCCCTCCCCATTTGGCCGCCGCAAATCCCGACCCCCTCTCTCTGGGGGAGAGTTGTTGCGGGCCAGATGTCGGCACCACGATGCCGACCAAACCATCGGTGTCCCCAACCCAGTTTGGGCGAGGGGGGACGAGATAGGGCTCGGCGACCACTGCCACATCTATGCGCCACTCCGTGATAGCCTGCATTAGCAGGTCTTGTGCACGCGCGGAGTGGTTGGCATTCGTCTGGAGGAGCTCGTAATGCGGGTGAACCGGCATTAGGACACCTGCATTACGAGTTCCTCCTGTGCCCTAGGGCTGTCCTCCGAGGTGCGGGCCTGAGTCACAATGGCCTTTGCCCTGACCTTGGGCGGGATACACTTTTCCCCACCCATTACGTGGCCATGTGGCCGTCCTGCCTCCACGCATACCGCGCACTTGGGCTGCGCCGTGCACGCCGACGCTCGGTGCCCCTCCTCTCCGCATCGGAAGCACTTTGCCCCGTGGTCCGCAGTGGAGGGGCACGTGGCCCTGGTGTGGCCCAGCGCCATGCACTTGAAGCAGCGCATGGGCAGGGCCACGAGGGGCGTCACAGTGACCTTCGCCCATCCGACCTGAATGTGGCCCCCACTGGCGATGGCCTTTGCGGCCGTCGCTGGGCACCGCAGGATGACAGCACCTCGCCCAAAAGCTCTCTCACTCAGGGCCCCGACCTTGACGAGGGCCACGTCGCAGCCCCCCTTAGCCGCGATGGCCGCCGCTACCTCATCCCGGCCTACGGTCTCGTCGAGCCCCGTGAGTTTGAGCTCGGTGAATTTCGTAGGCCGGGTTATCTCCGCCACGTCCCCCACCACCTCCCGCAGTTTTGCCGCTAAGCGGTCTGCGGTGGTGTCGGGGGTGTCTCCCCTTACCTCCAGCATCCTGGAGCCGGTCATCGTGGCCCTTATTTTAACCGACTCCAAGCCGAAGTCAGCCAGCTTAACGCCGTCTCTGGCCCACACCATCGCCTCCGTATAGGTGGCCGACTTGCCTCCCCTCTGTGCCCCCTCCTTGAGGGTCAGCACCACGGCAGCGGTTTTGGGCACCACCACTTTAACCGCCTTCGGCTTGAGGGCCATTTTGGGGGGGGGGGCCGGATGGTTGGGTTTCCCCTTCTTCCCCTTCCTCCTTGCCACCGTTGCCCAGGACTCTTCTTGGGGCTGGGGAGCGGCCTGGGGTTGGGGCCCACTGTTCCGGCTTGTCCCCGCCTTAGGGGGGGGATTGGGCGGTGCGTAAGCGGGCCGCACCGCTGGCTGGGACCTTGAGCCCGGTTTCGGCCCAGTCTTTTTGCCCGCGTCCTTACCCGTCTTTTTGCCACTTTGGGCTGGCCGGGTCGGAGGAGGGGGCAAGGGGATCGCCACCTGCTTCGCCTCCGGCTGGGCTGCCTTTGGGGGCTCTCTCATGTCCCCACCCACCAGGCCTAACTGGGCCCTGGGACGGGGGGGAGGCGGGGTCCTCTTGTCCGCGCTGAGCGCCGGCCTGAAGACAGGCTCCGGCGGGAGACGTGACTCCATCTCCCCTAGGCGGGCATTAATCATCCCGCCCAGGGATGTCAAGAGGTCACGCCTCAGATCCTCGATGGCCTCTTTGAGGCCCCCACCGATTTCGGCCCCTGTGGCTTCCCTCCTCGCCGCAGAGGCGGTTTCTTGCGCCTCTTCGTACGCGGCCTTGAAGGCCCTTAGCTCCCCGCGGACAATTTCCAGTTCTCGGGCGAGCCGGGCGTTGTCCGCGCGGAGCCTTCGCTGGTCCTCCGTCGGGGAGACGCTCCTCAGCTCCTCAATGGCCTCGAGGGCCTCGCTCGTCTGGTTGTTGAGGAGGCCCTTGATGCGTCCATTGACGTTGCTGCACTTCGCAACGTTCTCACGGATGGCGATAACGTTGCGACGTGCAACGGTAGCCAGCTCCTCCCTTGTCCGCTCTTGGAGGGTGCGGAGACCCTCCTCCTTGTCTCCTTTGGGCGACTTCCGTCCGCGGCGCGTGTACTGCTTGGGGCGGTACGTGCTGTCGCCCCGGGCATCCTCGGTGTCGTACGACTCCTCGTCCGACCCCAGCCCCTCTGTTTCCCTCCTGGCGGCGGCCATGAAGGAGTAGGCCTCCATCGGGCGCTTTCCCTTCCCCCCCCTGGACTTGGCCGGAGGATTGAGCTGGTATCCGAATGGGCCCGGCAAGCAATTCGTCAGAGTTGAGTCGTTGGTGGGGTGTGGGTCCTGACCCCTGTCCAGGAGGGCCGATGAACCGGCATCCCCCCCCGTAGCTCCCACGGTTTCGGAGTTACCCTTCGACCTAACTCCGGAGCTATGGTCGCCCATAGCTCCCCCCCGCCCCGTACGATCCTTCAGGGTCTTGTTGGACGCTTCTTTGGCCTTGGTTAGCCCTACATGCTTGCCAGAGGTGGGAGGACGGCCTCTTCCCCTGGCCGGTTGTCGATGGTCTCCAGTGGAAAGTCCTGTAGAGCTTTTGTCACCGTCACTTGAGCTGAGCAGTGAAGCGGTGCGGGATCTCTTCCGCCTGTGCTTCACTCGCTCCGTTCCTTCCGGAAGGTTTGTAGGCTTACTTCTACCAGGCGACCCCAGTTCTCCGGTCACCTGGGAAGCAGCGAAACTAATTTCTGCGCTAGTTGTAGCCCTCAGTTCGGGCACAGCAAATATCTCGTCATCAGGTCGTGTCGTCAAGTCATGTCGTGTCAGGTGCACCTGGCGTTCACGCTCAGGTGCGATGGTCGCAAGTTTGGGCGGAATTTGAGTCATCGCCGAACTTGGATCCATACGTGGGCCATTTGAGCCCACGGAGTGATCGTTGCCCCCCCCAGAATACGTGGGGCTGGACGCTTGCGCGCCGAGGGATTCTCCCCGAAGGGTACCCTCCTGGGGTAATTTATTTTTGCAATCACCCATGGTCCTTTCTCGAAGGGGTCAGGTCCCCTGCTCTTTTTACAGAGAGAGCACTCTCCTCTTTTTTAAGGGGTGAGTTCCCCTGTGATGCAGTTACGCTCTCCCGTTCACCACTGCTGTGGTACATCCGGCAGACCGCTGATCCAGGCCGGACCCGTTCGATCCACAGGACCTACTTGTCTCCGACCTGGTACTGAGTGCGCTGCATCACGCACTCAGAACCGCGTTAAGATGCGGTTATCCCCGGTTTTTGTTGAGGTTTTCCTTCCTCGCAGTCCACCTTTAATGGGGACGACCCAATACCTGCACGAGGTACCGGGAGTGGACCCAACCGCCTCTACAGCCCCGTGGTCCCCTGTTCCAGGAGAGACAGGGAGCAGGATTGCGGCGCATCCTTTCACTAGGACGCGCCCGCCCCGCCTAGCCCGAGATGGGCTCCGCCGGGACTGTGCCGCTCTTGGTCACCCTTTCACTTCGAGCTTGAGGCCCGAAGATCACTAAGGGGCTCAAGCCCCCCCACCACGACAAGGTAGCGACACCCGGGGGGGAGACACCCCGCACCTAACGCCACAGGGAGTTACTGTTACCAACCTAGAGGGCTAAGATTGAAGGTCTCAGTGATAGTAATTTCCCCGTCTTGATATCTAAAAATCAACGAGATCAAACACTGAATTAGATTTAACAACACGGGTCAAAAAGTGGAATCAAAAGCCAGCGGACCGTGACGCAATCATAGAACAATATTCCGCAAGGTTTATACAAAAACTATATCTGATTGTGTAGCGCTGCCACTTCACAACGGCTGCTTCTGCTGTTCTGTTGTTGCTTGAGAAATGAGGTTTAGTTTTTATTTAGGAACTAGCGACCCGCCCCGGCTTCGCACGGTATATTATGCATGTATTATACATATAAACCTTATTCCTCTTGATTCATTCTATCTATTAAAAAAACCGAATCAAAATCCGTTGCGTAGTTTTAAAGATTTAAGCATACAAAGGGACATAGGGACAGAGAAAGCGACTTTGTTTTATACTATGTAGTGATGATGAAGAAGAAACAGAAAACTAGTCATATGTCGTACTTAATATTGGAAATAATGTAAAGGTGCGACCACACCGCCGCTTAAAAAACGGTGACGTTACGGAATCGCAACAAAATGAACGAAAAAGGGTGCGACCAAACCGCCGCGTATACGCAGTGACGTGTCGTATGCGTCACGTTTCCTCACCGTTTCTTCATACATTTTGTTGCTATTCCGTAACGTCACCGTTTTTTAAGTGGCGGTGTGGATGGTGTGGTCACACCCGAACCGGTGAGAAAACGTGACGCCTACGATCCGTCACTGCGTTATACGCGGCGGTTTGGTCGCACCTTAATATTATATTATGTAAGTACAGTTCGTGAGGTCTTAGAACGCCATTCGGCTTTGTCTTGCTGTCTTACTCACTCTTTTGGGTTTGATACTTGAATCGGCGGAGTGAGGGAGACTGCAACGCACTGTAGGTAGGTTAGGTACGTATGGTGCAGCAAAGGGCATACGATTTGAAAAAAATCTGAACGGAGAAAAACTGGAGTCCTTTTGTCATTGTCAATTGGTGGGCAGCAGTTTTCTAAGTTTTTGTGGTAAAACGGAACGTATACGTGCCGGCACGTTAGTCTAGCGATGACGAGTCACGAGGAGGGGATCTGCGCACCCACGTTTATTTTATACTTCTGCGCTTGTATGCATCATCGCTAGACTTACGTGCCGGCACAATTATTCTGGACGCGGTAACTTCAACGTCCAACCGGCAGCGATCGTTTTCAACTAGTGGAGTTACAGCGCGCCGCCACAAAAACACGGCCCTGAAGTGCAGCCGAATAAAAACGGACTTTCCAATCCAAAGCGTTGCGCCAGCGACCTTTTTGAGTTCTCTTCTCAGGCTAGGTTCACACGGCGACTTGGTATTCGATACGATGTTTTCTCGCATACGGTTTTACTGTATACGAGGCGGCCGTGCAGACGGTGCGGGTCCATTCGGTTTTTTCACGTATGCCACGTATAGGAAATTGTGGATCTTTGAAAAACTAATTTTTCACATCAAAGTAACTCATTATAGCCCTTGGCTCTAGCCGGGTAGTAATATTGTACTGAATTTCATTATAACCCGCCGGTTAGTAATATGAATCTCACTTCTCTTAGTTCTTATTGTTATACACTTAAAGTCTAATTTCGTAAAAATCGCACGACTCCGAAAATCGAGATGGCCATGCCACCAGAACCACGACGACCACCACCACGACACGACCACCACCGAAACAAATTTCGAATAAAACAAAAGCCGCGAGCCTTTGCTGACGCTGTAATTATTGTTAGGTACATACGCATTAGAACTGCTACGATTCCAAATAAAAATATTACTTATCACTACACAACTGGACCAATGTCTCAAATATAATTTTTTACTTTTAATTCTGTTTTACTGTTGTTTTAATTAAATTATTTTTCTAGTTGCCTTGGTTTTTATTGTCTCGCAAAAGGTAAGAAAAGTAGAGTATACTCCTCGGGGATAAAACTGTTTATGTCTTGGGTGCGGTTAAATTCTTCGCTCCTCTCAGGGCTCATCTTAATTCCCTCGCTACGCTCAAGAATTAACTCATAACACCCTCGCTTCGCTCGGGAGTTAAATCTAGCGTCCTTCGCTGCGCCACACGGCGGCCACGACGTACAAAATCCGCGTTCTGAAATGAACACAGGCACGACGATGTCTGTACACGCGTCAATGTGTGCGTAAGATACACAGGGCTGTCTATCGCAATAACCTAGTACTATAAGTACTACCAATGACATAAATATAGGTACTTATATGCAAATAAATGTACTTAATCGTTATCTATTTATTTAAACTTACTTAAAATGTGTCTGTCGGTGTATTTAAAGCATTATTATTTTCAATTACAATTGATGTACGACAACAAACTTAAGCGAATGATTCTGTAGTTATTTCATGTATTAATTGCGATAATTTCAGAAAGCATTAATTTTCTAATGTTTTATAAAATGAAGTAGGTAGGATAGGTTTCCGAACTTGTGACGTGCGGCCGACATACATCGCGTCGCGAGCCCTACTAGTTGCCAGCAGGTTTCCGGCAGACTGCGCTTGAGGGGTGGGGTAACTCGAATCGGTGCGGGGCGGAGCGTGGCCATTCTGTACGTAGTACTATTATATATTCTGTGGCTGCGCTCAGGATTCAATATCGCGCCCGTGACATAATACAGTGCTTTATCCCCTCGGTGTACAATCTACTATTATATATCGTGTAAACTTTACCTACTCAAAGTAAGTCGTTATAGCCCCTGGCTTTAGCCGGGTAGTAATATTGTATGTATACTGATAATTCATTATATATAACCCGCCGGTTAGTAATATGAATATGATTCTCACTTCTCTTGTTATACATAGATATACTCGTATACTCTTAAAGTCTAATTTCATAAAAACCGCACGGCGGCTCCGAAAATCAAGATGGCCACGCCACGGCAAGTGGCGTTCGATTTTCGAACGAATGAAACAAATTTCAAAGAAAACAAAAGCCGTCAGTTTTTGCTGACGCTGTAGTTACGCATTCGAACTGCTAAGATTCACAAATAAAAATATTACTTATCATTACATAACTGGACTAATGTAATGTCTCAAACATATTTTGTACGTTTGATTTTGTTTTACTGTTGCTTTAATTAAATTATTTTTCTAGTTGCCTTGGTTTTTATTGTCTCGCAAAAGGTGAGAAAAGTAGAGTATACTCCTCGGAGATAAAACTGTTTCATGTCTTGGGTGCTTCGCTCCTCTCAGGAGTCAATCTTAATTACCTCGCTACGCTCGAGTTAACTCAAAACACCCTTGCTACGCTCGGGAGTTAAATCTACAGTTCTTCGCTGCGGCTGCGCTCAGGATTCAATATCGCGCCCGTGACATAATACAGTGCTTTATTCCCTCTCATTCTACTTATTTTTAAGTACGAAAGCAAAGTTTAAGCATACAATTTTTTAAGTGCTGCCACCTATTGATCAATTTTAGCAACAAATTCAATTTTAATTTAAGCGACATCTAGCGACGAATAGCAAGACTAGTAAGAAGGCAGGTAACAACAATCCTTCTAGCTAATGTTTGAAAAAGTTTTCATAAATTTTACTAGATGGCGCTTTTATTAATTATGATGTCCGATTACACTGCCATCTATCAACAATCTTCTAAACTAAAGTAGTGTGTAAAAGGTTACCTAGATGGCGTTTTATATAAAAAAAAATGGTGAGGAAAAATGTTTTATACTAGCTTTTACTGCCATCTATTGTAAAAAGCTTAAACTAAGTAGCAAGTTATAACGCCAGTAAACCAGCATTACTAGTAGTTTGCAAAATAAGCACTAGAGGGCTCTTTTCTCAATTTTTATTCCAACGTGATTAGTTCTAACGCTACGTACTAGATGGCGTAAAACTACAAGGCAAAACAAATTCCTGACTGACATTTTGAAATCGTGCATATCTATCTACAGGGTGTTTGGTAGCCAGGTGCAAAGCCTTAAGGGGGTGATAGCCGAGGTATTTTTGAACATTTTGAGCCATACATGTCTTAGCCGAAATTTGTTTTTTTTTTTTATTGAAAATTTAGAAATTTTACGAAAATACCCAGAATTTGATAAAAACGAGTCAATATTGCGCCAATGAGCGTTAATTTGTAAACAAAATCTTTTATTTCGGATTGTTTAATGTGTATTGGACCAAATGAAACAATTTTGAAGTGTCTGTCTTGCCACAGAAACAAAATGGAGGCATTCGAAATTACTAAAAATGTCTTATTTTGAAACAGAGTAATTTTTCAGTGCCACAAAAAAAAAAAAAAAAAAACCTGGAAATGTTCAAACACTTTTAAAAACATGCCTGTTTATTGCTCTTTCTTTTAAGGTATCACTCATTCACATCGCTTGCTAAATCTGAGATAAAAAGTAAAATCCAATCTCGGGGGAGCGCTCGCTAAGAATGCACTAGTATTGAAATTTCGCGTCTTTTCATGTAATTTACTAGGTGAATTGAATACCTACACTTACCTAGTAAATTACATGAAAAAAGGTAAAAAAAGAATTGTAAAATGAATTAATTTATTATTCTAATCACAACAAAGTGAAGATTAGTGATATTTTTTTTTACCTTTTTTTCATGCAATTTACTACTAAAGTATCTACTTTTAACGTGAAATTTCAATACTAGTGCATTCTTAGCGAGTGCTCCCCGAGTTTGGTTTTTACTTTTTATCTCAGATTTAGCAAGCGATGTGAATGAGTGATACCTTAAAAGAAAGAGCAATAAACAGGCATGTTTTTAAAAGTGTTTGAACATTTCCAGGTTTTTTTTTTTTTTTTGTGGCACTGAAAAATTACTCTGTTTCAAAATAAGACATTTTTAGTAATTTCGAATGCCTCCATTTTGTTTCTGTGGCAAGACAGACACTTCAAAATTGTTTCATTTGGTCCAATACATATTAAACAATCCGAAATAAAAGATTTTGTTTACAAATTAACGCTCATTGGCGCAATATTGACTCGTTTTTATCAAATTCTGGGTATTTTCGTAAAATTTCTAAATTTTCAATAAAAAAAAAAACAAATTTCGGCTAAGACATGTATGGCTCAAAATGTACAAAAATACCTCGGCTATCACCCCCTTAAAGCTTTGCACCTGGCTACCAAACACCCTGTATAAGTAATTAACATCATAGGAACCTTTGAACCGGCACGAAAAAGGGAGGGGATTTTTTAGGTTAATTTTTAATAATTTTTAACTTTACTTTAAGTTAACTTTCCTAGTTAAGTGTTCTTTATTATTGTTGTTAATAGTTCAATTCAATTTTTAAAAAAGAAATAGCGCCTTCGATAGTTGTTAATAGTTAGTAGTTTTAAATAAATGATTTATAATTACATTGAGGGCGCAACCAAACCGCCGCGTAGACGCAGTGACGTGTCGTATGCCATAAAGAATCTGAATGAAATTCGGCACATAGAGAAAAGTCTGGAATAGCACATAGGCTACTTTTTATTCCGGAAAATTGCATAGTTCCCGCGGGATAGCAATAAACATGTCTAAGGTTATAGCTGCGCAGAGTTGCAACGTAAATGATTTTTGCAACCTAATTCTACGCGGATGAAGTCGCGAGCAGAAGCTAGTCATATATAAAAAAAAACATTTTTTTTCTAACCAAAGGCAATTTGGCAAGTATAGAGACAGTTTTAATCTCTGGGAAGGACAACATAGGATATTGGTCATCCCAGAAAATAGCATAGTTACCGCAGGATAGCAATAAGCAAACTCATATTATAGTTTCTATCTCCTGCGCAGGCGGGAATTGTTTTGGTTGGCCCGATTGACTTGAAATTTCGTACAGTCGCCATCAGATATATCGTAGCGGGCGAGGTCCTCAAATATTTCGGAGCAGCATTAAATTTCAATAAATTCGTTACAGATATGGTTAATAATATCGGAACACGCAATCCGTCATAAATATAAGAACGGCGACTTTTCAATAAATTCGGGACGTTCAATGAGCTAAAAATATCAGGAAGCACATATCGTCAAAGGTATCGACACAGTCAGGCTGATCACAAATATCGGAACATATGTGGAAAATAAACCTTACGTATATAATAATAGATTCGAATTCTAAACAAAATACAAATAAGGCTCAAACGTCATGCAAAAATGAAAGATATGTCACCTATATAGTGTACGCGTCTGCATGCATAATTCACTGTGTTAGTAACAAAACCTTTTTTGTTGTATAAAGTGTAAATTGTTACTGGCCACTAAATTGCCATTATCCTTTTTTTACGAATAAAATTTTTCTTCTTCTGCTGTTATAAGTCAAAGCATGTAGTTCTATTTTATAAAACTAATTTTATTATAAACACACTGTAATTTAAACTGTTTGTCACAACGTTAAGGTATATTTTTCAAAAATGTTCCGATCTTTATGGTCAGCCTGTCTGCATCGATACCTTTGACGATCTGTGACGTCCCGATTTTATTGAAAAGTCGCTGCTACTTTATTTATGACTAATTGGGTGTTCTGATGTTATTAACCATATCTAGTGTAACGAATTTATTGAAATTTAAGGTTGTTCCGAATTATTTGAGGACCTCGCCCGCTACGATATATCTGATGGCGACTGTACACATAATATAGGACGGATTGTCTTTCCTGTCAACAAAAAGTACAGTCAGCAAAAAAGCTTCTATTAAAAATGTTTTTTTTTCTAAACAAAATTTAACAAAGCTTTTAACAAAATATAAACAAATAAATAAATAATAACAAAGCTAATATCTAGCCGGACTAAGTTCGCACCATTAACCATCAAATATATCCAAGTACGCATAATTAAAAACATCATCAGTTTTCAGCATTTTATTTCAATAAGGCACATTAATATTAATTTTAATACATACATAACCGTGGGGTCCAGTGCGCCAGATATTCTGAACAAACAGTATTCAGACCAGAAGATTTACTACTCCGGATCGTGACCAAATTCTTGACATTGTCATTAATTTTAACACAACCATCCAAAAAGGAAGACATTGTTTTTCTCAGTTCAGCGATTTCTAAAATTTGGACTAAGCAATAAAACATAAGTTAAATTCATTATCACAATGCCAACAACTTGATCTTGCTGCGGTTGTGACGACCAAAAAAAAATTACAAGTACGTGCAGCTATTTACTTCATAATCCGCCTGCTATTTTAAAATAGTTTGAATCTTCGATCAACAATACTATAATTTCAATAGTTTTAAATTCACGGTGTTGTCAGACACATAACAATATAACCTTACATCCCATAGAATGTGTCTAAAACTATAGACCTGACGGGCCACAAAATATTACTCGCTTCCAAATTGAACTCTTGCTTTCTAGATAGTTTCAAATATACTTCGGCTAAAGCAAAACTTTCTAGCTTATCCCAATCCCAACTATAGCTATATTGTTGATCGAAACTTTAATAAAACATTCACAACCAAGGAATGTTAGTTAAACGTATTAACTTTTAAGGTGTTCCATTCAGACACGTAACAACAAGTGTACCGTGTCCCTATCGTGTAGTTTACATAATATATAGTTTAAAACCCTAAATACTGCATGGTAATAAATAAAATGTGCCGTAATTCGTGGTGCAAGTGTGTTCAACCCAAAATATGCAGTAGATATTCTCACTAGCATTCAATTGACCAAAGCCAGTGACCTATAATGACCTAAATATAATTGTGTAAGGATAATACATGAAACAAGCGCACTGACGATAAATTAAAAATGTTTAAAACTCGGATTAACTAATACATAGTATATTTTATACAATAGATAAATAACTGTGTCGCCTGCAACCTTGCGCTTGCGCTAACACTAACACCCAATCAGTCCAGTAATCAGTGATCACGCTGCGACAGCGCATTCTAAACTTTTACATAATTTTTGCCGTAGATCATTGTACAGTCGAACAAGTTACTACTTTACTCATCCCAAGGACAACAAATGTAATGAAATATCAATTAATCAAGAAATTTACTTCTTGATTTTTAATTTTTACTTTTTACGTTTTACCGTTAGAAATTTAATTTTCAGTGTTGTTTAGAAATTACAAATGTAATGCTTAAGTAACAACAGAGTAACATTAGTTTCATCTACTCAACTTATACGTGCCGGCACGTAAGTCTAGCGATGACGAGTCACGTGGAGGGGATCTGCGCACCACGGATACCGTATTATATACTGCTGCGCATACAAGGTCAGATTAGACTTACGTGCCGGCACTTATACATGGATAATGATGAGTTAGAAGCGGTAAGATATATTTGCCGTGTTTTGGGTTGTCTCCACCAATATTTGACAGTGTGAAACATCTGTTACCTTAGTGGTAAGGTCGATAATCGTATCAAACGTCAATTTGAACGTTGTGACAGCCTACAGACTTCAGTTGCATTATGAAGCTAGAGGTCCCGGGTTCGAATCCCGGTAGAGTCAGACATTTGTATGATGAATACGAATGTTTGTGCTCGAGTCATGGATGTTGTATGTATATAAGTATTGTATTTACCTACATCATATAAGTATGTTTATCCGTTGCCTGGTACCCATAGCTTTGCTTAGTTTGGGACTGGGTCAATTGGTGTAATTTGTCCCAAGATATTTATTATTTTATTTATTTATTATTTAATTTGCAATGTACGGTCGCCCAAATAAGTGGTCTACCACTTTTCATCCAACTTCCTATCAAATCAAAATGTCGCTAAAGTCGAACTTTCAAGTTGACAGCCTGTCTTATCGACGTTATACATTGTGACGTGCAAAGGAATTTTAACCTTAGGGTGGTAGACCACATATTTGGCTGATGGTACGTTGGTTCTAGTTTACATATCAATTACGTCTTTTTCCCTTACGGTGTAGACAGAGCCCAGGGTAGCGAGACCTAAAAGCCATAAGCGTGATTGTGGTCGTAAAGGTGGAAAGCGGAATCAAAATAGTGGTGGGTTGCTAACCACATCGAGATTTTCGTCTATTCCCTCGGGGATTTTACCATCTGCGCGAGAAGAGACGCAACTGGTACATTCCAACTTCTAGTTCCTACATCTATTCCTATTGCCACATTCGTCTTGCAGATGAAAATACTATGACGTTTGAGGCGTACAAAACACTGAACTTGCGCAGGGTAAAGGAATTCCTTGTTCGACTGTACATCAAAAAGAATACATGATTAAGGGCGTGTGTCACCACTTCCTGTCAGTTATCTATGATGACGTCTCTGTCTGTTTCGTAGTAATAAACAGAGACGGAATCATTGATAACTGACAGTGGTGAGACAGGTCCTAAATGAAAAGAGAATTCTTGGTTTTTGAGCTCGACTTTTACAGCTCCCACTCAGTCCGCATCCGCAGCTCGACAAACATAGTCTTTCTGACCTTGGCGTTGAAATGAGACGATTGCAACTTTGCATAACCGTCCAGGCACACTATTTGAGCGAACGAACTGTGCTTGACGACTATCTAAGCGCGACTGTAAGCGCGACAAGGTTACGACACGCCGAAGCACTGTTCACCTGTCAACGTATACGTGCCGGCACGTAAGTCTAGCGATGACGATCCACGTGGAGGGGATCTGCGCACCCACGGTTACAGTGTTTTATACTTCTGCGCATACAAGGTCAGATTAGACTTACGTGCCAGCACTTATACCCACTAGTCACGGATGGCCACTTGTGTTAGCGACTACCTCCTAAGGCCCAGAGCCGAGTCTCGACCCATAGTCTTACCAGGAGTAATATATATATTTTATACTCATTCTGATTAATTAAGCACTTAAGACTCGATTCGTAAGACAACTAGTAAATGACCTGGGTCTAAATAATAGTGTCCATTGGTAATATAGGTACTTCAGGCCTTAGAAGACTTCAAGACTTCAGGGGGGTCACCGTGACGTCTTAACGCGATTCAGTTTAGGTTCGCTCGCTGTCAGATCCATACTAAAAGTGACAGCTGAAACCTGAGTCGGAATTAAGACGTCATAGTAAGGCCCCAGATGCCGAAAACTCATATATGCGTTCAAATTACCTAAAATCTTTTGCAACGGCGTTGGAGGAGCCACGAATACGCGTTACTGGCAGAAGACGGCAAGTTTTTATTTTGTAGTTTTTTCAAATCATATCCCAAGAGTTGAATATATTTTACAACTGACACCGCGACCAAGCCGTCGCGTAAACCTTACGCTACTAGCGAGTCGGGTCGACACCGACCGCCCCCGTGCGGACGGTGCGGACCCGACTAACCCCACACATTCTAACTCTGCACACTGTATTACCTAATTGAGTTGTGTAAAATGCGTATTGCATAATCATGTGCAGAATTAATATAATTAGTTATCATATTGCACACAGCGTCATCCAGTTTCTCAGTCGGGGAATATTTATTTACGTTACGTTAAAAATTACGAAATGTCTGTTAGCTGTCAATTGTGTGTCGACCGCCTCCTAGACATGTAAGCAATGATATTAAATATAAACAGGGAGTAGATATGTTGCTACCGCGCCCGAGTTGAAGACTCATAATTGATGTCTCATGTCGCAATCAGTTTACCTCAAACAAGCCTCATTATAGATTTCTGAACAAGTCGTCCGCCTACCTGCCGTGTCTCATCCAACCTTGACATTGGCAGAATCATCAAAAGTTGATGGAGCCACTTTTCTTAAATTTGAATTGAATTGAATTGAGTAGTCCGTGACAGTCAATGTGACAGTTGTCAGAGAGAACGTTTTTCAAACGCAATTTACTAGGAACGTCATTGCATGTAAGTCAGTTAAAACTACTAATGAACTTAACCGAACCGTTTCAAATGAACTTAACCGTGAATCATTAAAAACTCTTAAAAGTACTAAGCCTGGAAAGCTGAAATTTGGACTGAAGATCGACGATGGCGAAGCTCGGTATGGTTAATTGTTCTTAACAATATAATTGCGGACATGTTGTATAATTTCCTTATAATATAATGACAGGGTCACAACAGACTGCTATAGACCGACCGCTTACATGAGTCTTCGCCCGCGCGGCTGCGGGGCGCGGGGTGGGACGACAAAGGGGACCGAGGTGCGGGCGGGGAGTGCGCCTGCCGCCCGCACCTCTCTCGGTCCCCTTTGTCGTCCCACCCCGCGCCCCGCAGCCGCGCCGGCGAGGACTCCTTTAAGTGGTAGGTCTATAGTTGCGATATTGCTTTAACATATAAAACAAACTATCGCTATCGCTTTGACCAGTAGAGACTTTATACATCTCTACTATAGACCAATGTAATTTAAGGTACAGACTTAACTTAGGCACCTTCTACATGCCTTTTATAAAATGTATTAATTGTATTATAGGTAAGTTGAGTAGAATTTAAGTACTATTGTAAATCTATTTTATTTTAAAAAAAAATGACTTCTGCCAAGTTTCTTGCGGCGCATTCTTCTTGGCTATGATGGTCTTTCCGAATGCGCTGGTAGATTCAAAAAAAGACATGTAAAAGAGCCCTTGGCGGCCTATTTGCAAAATAAACTTTTGACTTTTGACTTTTGAAAAACATTATTTTGTAAATTTCTGTTACAGCCGAGCGGTGGCGTAACAAACATCCTACAACTTTGGGGTTATATACGTTTGGGGCCCGTGGCAAGTTCATCTAGAGAGTCCTTCCTCAATATAAAGAAGTATATCATCATCCCTCTGCTCTCGGCCCGTAGAGCTAGAGTCTAGTGGTATTGTGCCAGTCCTGCGTCTGCGCGGAGTCTCTAAGGTAATGACGCGGTGTGCAATAAAGGTGGAGCCCTACCGGGCCGCAGGTGACGCCGCTCCGGTGTGGCAGCGCCTTAATAATCGTCGATATCGTAGATGTTGTCGACTTCCTCTTCGTCGAGCTGCATGGATTGGAAGTCGACTTTGTAGCGAAGGAGGCCTGCGGAAAACAAATAATTTAAAAAAAGTTTCGACGCATTTTTTTAACATCAGGTAAGTCAATTAAGGATATAACCAAATATAGTGATTTACAGGCTGTGCAGTTAGTTCAGCTACACATTACTGACAACACTAACACCATTATACTAACACTCATATCATAATCATATCAATCATAAATCATAATAGCATTGCCCAACTCTAGTGATTTTCGTTATTGTCGAGCCCGCCATACCATATTCCTCTTCAAAGTTCCCTTCCAACGTACGAATTATGCCCAGAACTCGATACTAACTAGGGCTGTATGCACATACACCAAACCCTTTCAGGCTGTGAACCCATTTGCTTGCTCAACAAGTAAGTTCAAGATACTGATGACACACACACGCACACACACGCGTTTGCATGCTTTGTTTTTTTTTCTTTTCCTTTTCTAAATAAATATGTTAGTTGTTTCAAATTACATATATTTTCCCACCCAGGCATATGATTGTGCCACTTAGGGAGTTCTATTGTTGCCCCTAAGGCTTGCATTGTAAACTAGAATAAGTATAATTATAACGCTGTAGAACATCTCAATAAATAAATAAATAAATTGTATGATATTTTCACTCTACTAGTTATTTCCTCTATCGATTAGTACCATATCAATTTCACACACATTTTAGGTCAATTTCTGTGAAAAAAAAAAAAAAAACTACCGTGAGACAGACGTAATTATTGACAAAAATTACGGGTCACTCGCGTATATGCTGTTACGGTTGAGTGTCCGTTCGAGCTCACCTTGAACACGAACCACCGATTGGTTAGAAACATGTCGGGCATACCTCGACTACCAATACCGTGAGTGACCCGTCTATTTTATTTAACAATTACAAAATTTAGAAAAAACATGTTTGATCGCAAACTTTTACCTCAGATCCAAGTAAGAATGCATGTAAAAAAAACTTAGACACAAAATAGTTTTTTTTTATTTGTTAGTTTGTTCAGTTGGCTTGTCATTTATAAGTAAGGATAAAAGCAATAACAATAAGCCTATCAAACATTGATTAACATCAATATGAATGTGTAAGTCGATGATCGAATTCTAGATCAAAAATGTAAACAGATTGCCATCATGAAAAACAAATCCAAGTGAGGGTAAATAAAAATTATAGAAATAAAAATAAAAATTATAATAATCAGGATTAGCGAATAAGACGATTTAAGCATGAGTGACGAACACAGAAAGAGGCGAAATCAGAATTGAAAGAAAAACGACGGAGACGAATTATTAGATACCCACAAATCAAATGAGATAAGAAAGAAGTGTGACAATGTGGCATACCATTTTTTGCGTGTTATGAATTTGCACACGACAAACTCTACTTACGGATACCAGTTTCACTTTGCGTCGAGTGATAGAAGTAGAAAAATAAAAAAATCCATTGCAAACGTTGTTTTTTTTAATACCAGAAAAGCATACAAGTGAACCGTTTTACATATTAGACCTCACGAGTACATGCCTTAAAATTATTATTTTTATTTTTTAAAAATATAATTAATAGGACTAAAATTTAACCGTTTAAAACACCCTAATCCTATAACTAGAACTTATCAAACTTAGTCGAATTTAAATTACGTCCGGGACCAAATTGGTTAAAATTTTAAAACTTTCTGTCAGAGGCCGTACCGGTAGGGTATATATTTAAGTTAATAAGTTAAAAAAAAACATCAATTTATGTTTAGGGAACAGAAAACATAATTCAACTGCCACTACTATTTCTACGTCAGAGCCATTTTGTTGAGAGTACCGTAAAAACGATTGACAGATAGAATGGGGCTTTTTGATCATTTAAAATTGACAAAACAAACTGTTTAACCCACGATTATAAATAATATAAGTCGTCGACGATCCGACTAATTTCCATGTTATCAGAATATCATTTTCATTTTCAAGTGCGAGTGCGTTCACGGCAGTGTCACTCGTCGCACTAAGAACTCTGATAAAAGAACGTTAGCAAATGTTTGGAAATGATCTTTCGATGAGATCGAAACTAGTCGGATCCTCGAGGAATAATCGCGAGTTAACACAGTTTATTTTGCAGTTTAAAAAAAACAAATCTCAGTGTCTAAATAGTATTATAGTTAGTCACGGAAGCAGTAGTAGTCAAAGACAAGACAATGGCTATCGTAATTCATATCATCATCAACACCCTGCCGGCAAGGCGTCTTAAAACAATCAAAAGCCAACACTTTTCTGATCATGCGATTGTATGCCTTTCAGGCAATATATTTATATCGTAGTATATTGGTATGATTCAAATTTGTATACGTATTTATGTAACCTGTTCAGAAATTTATATAACACCAAACTAACTGAATACAATTAAAAAAAAAAAAAACAATGAAGCGTTGACGCTTAAAGCAATTTGTTTATTGCGTCAATCAATTGTTTCTTGTTCGTTATTATGGTTGCTCTCCTGGGCCACTCTTTAAACCGGTCTATAGGATTCAAATTTGCCAAACATGCATTTTTGTGATAGTTTTAAACCCCTTGCATTATAAAATTGGTCATTTGCTCATCACGTTAGTGTAATATGGCAACATTTCTTTTAACTGTAGTACATAACATACGCACCTCGCTGACGGGACAGAATAACAACAAGAAATAGTTGATCGACCTTCTGGTATTATAATGACTGTCCGCTCGGCGAATTGAAAATAAATAAAAGAATGATTTCTGAACAGGTAGTAAAATTGGTGTCACCTATTGCTTTAAATATTTCTATCGATCTATTGCTAAAAATTGCAGAAGGCATGCATGGTTTCAAAACAAAATTATATTATACTATAATGCACGTTGACAGATATCGTTAGAGACAGGCTAGTTGGGAGAGCAAAATAAAGAATAATGTCGAGATTGTACGAAGCGGGGTTCGGGTAGGAAGCAGTTCAATCATTTTCCGATTTCAACCTACAAATTAAACTTTAAAGGTACTTTTGGTTTTGACGCAACATGTCGGATTATCAAAATGCTGATTTTTATTTGATC
This sequence comes from Pandemis heparana, assembly GCA_963854515.1. Classification (NCBI taxonomy): domain Eukaryota; kingdom Metazoa; phylum Arthropoda; class Insecta; order Lepidoptera; family Tortricidae; genus Pandemis; species Pandemis heparana. Next base: position 3,866,495 of record OY978032.1, read on the forward strand.
AAACCTTGTTAATTCAAAGGTTCGAGTTAGTATGAATCAGTGAAAGCCCTTTCACTTAGTAACAGGAGCCCCGCCAGGCGGGGCCAGACTTCGTGATCGCGCTAATTCAACAAACTGCAAGCCTGGTATGTAGCTTTTGAAATGTTACGAGGACATCCAATGTCTAATTACTAATTATAATGCCAATGAATTGAATAATCGTTACTTTATTTTAAAAACAGCTGAATCTACTGTAGGTTAAAATCGGAATAAACCACAACACGGACGCTAAGAAATGTGTAATATAATTATTTTGTTCTTTTTCGCCATAACCCACTCGTATCACGAGTGATACTTACGAGTGATCAAGCGACTTCAAAACCAGAGTCCGCGTCGTGGTATTTAATGTATAATATGTAATTCAAAATGGTATTGCAAGCATATTTTGTCATCTGTTTTTCTAAAAACATGTTGTGAAGTTCGAGTCCCTCATGCGTTAGTTTGATTTACACTGAAATTTTCATTCATTACATTACTGTCAAGAAATCGTTGAACAAAAGATACTTTTTTAATGTAAATAAAATTTATTGGAGTTAAACCGACTCATAAATAGGAGCACCGTTAGCCTGTGGTTCGGCAGCAACATCGAGCTTTTTGTGTTTCTAGCATAAACCCCCAAAAAGACAGTAAGATCCATCGTAAAATCATCAACATCAATTATGAAGTTCTTTTTCATAAATAAGTAACGACACAATCTGTCATTAGATGGGGTAAATTAAAATAAACATACGATTCTTGTACAGTAAGGGCATTTTAACCAAATTTCAGTGTGAATCGTGTGTATTTATAATTTAATAGTCGTCGAGGTCTACGTCGTCCAACGGTTCGTCCAACTGAAGACTCTGGAAATCAACTTTGTATCGAAGTATGCCTACAATTTAAAGTTTATTTTATTTTATTTTAATGTATCCATTTATTAATGAACAACAAAGGTTCACAATTAGGTTACTTGCCGTTTCAGGTAGGTTTATAGGTTTAAGGTAGCCAATTAACATTTTGGAAATATTTTTTGTTATTTATTGTTTGTATTATATTGCAGTTGTTGAATGTATTTGTCCGAGTTGCACATATCCAGCGATGTATTCCAAGCAGCAGGAAAAGAAAGAAATATACAAATTAGTTTCAGTTAGCAGTAGGTTAAACAAGGCATTAGGTATTCAAAGCATAGCACAGTACATTTTCAGGTTAATATTTGATATGTCATACACCATGTAAATCCAAAACGAAAAGAGTACATCAAGTGTTTTACGAGCAGAACAGACGTAATAAAGTGGTAGTTAGGGGTGATATAGGGGTATTACAGCATTTACAGCTGTGGTATAGTAGTCATATGTTGCGTAGAGGCGTTCTAGTAGCGGTATAGGGTCAATACAGCGGTAGTATAAGATTGGAAGTAGTACAGTGGTGGTATAATATGATCAAGGGGGGCTAGTAGTAGTATAGATAGAGGATGGGAAAGTATGTACAGTTAGCGTCAAATAATTCGCAACACGACTTTGTTGCAGTTGAAATAAGGTAATGTTGCTAACTTTTTGGTCACTTTGTGTTTCACGAAATATTTTTTGACGCTGACTGTAGTAGAGATTTTTGAATTATGAAGCAAGTGTCTTTCAGCAGCCTTCCCCCTTGGCGGTGACATAGTTAAGGTCTATTGATCCTTCCTTACGTGTCTTTTCATGTAAACAAACACTTCTCAAAGACATTGTCACACTTTTCTCTCGGACTACACAATAGTTATGTTGTTGTAGGCTTAAAGAAAAAAGTATTAAAATTGACCAAGTAACCACCGCAAAATATCATTTTTAATAAGATTTTCTCCAATAATCGGCGGATCGAATGAATCAACTCGAGAATATCTGCAACCTGAGTAACGCCACAAAATCGAATACCTGATACAAGTTCTACAAATTTTTAAACCGAAATAATCGGTCATGTTTTATGTATACGTTTGTACGTGTGTACGTTTTGGAAAAAGGCCAGGTCAAGAGTACCCGAAACCGACGAGCATGTATGAAGAGATTGATGAATGTGGACGAAGCGAAAGAGGTATGTCAGGATCGTAGTAAGTGGAACAAAGTAGTCTCTGCCTACCCCTGTGGGAAAGAGGCGTGACGATATGTATGTATGTATGTATGTATGTTTTATGTATATTTAATCAAAATTTCCAATCACTAGTCATTGTCATCACTTTTGACGCTGTTTGTTTACACGATAAGACACACAAGGATGAACGGAGCATAGAACAGTAGTGTTATAGAAGCAGTCAATGATAAAGTTAAGATACGCCTGTCCGAACAATTCGCTTACTGCGCAATTGGGCATTTCCTCTGACACACACTGACAGCTGAACGATATGGCGTCCTGTCACAGACTCAAGGCACGGTGGTCTATTAGGACCACCGCATTGGACGAATTACTCGGGGCATATCTTTACGAAGTAATATGTATATCTATCTATAGAAGCAGTATATACTGACCGCCGATGCCGCCGAAGCCCCGCACAAACTGGCTGCCCTCCTGACTCTTGTCGGTGATGATCTCGAGCGTGGCGCCGAACGACTTGTAGTTGTTGGCGAGCCACTCCAGCAGCGGCTGGCACTCCACCAGCTCCAGCTCCACCCCGCTCTGCAAACAACGGTATAGTTATAGTCTAGCTTCTACCGATGCAAGTGCAGTGGCGTAACAGGGTGGCAGGATCGACTAAATGCCACAGGCCCCTGAGGATTTGGACTTAAAACCACTCAATTTCATAATACCTTATTCACTAATACCCCTAATTTTCAAATAACATTGGGCTCATCATCATCAGCCTATGTTCGTCCACTGCTGGACATAGGCCTCTCCCATGGCACGCCACTGAGCACAATCCTCGGCCACTCCCATCCAGCTCTTGCCAGCCGCCTTGCGAAGATCCTCGCTCCACCGAGCCAACCATGGGCTCATAATACCTAAAATGTCAAATTGTCTCTTGTAACAATTTGTCATTTTAGATATTATAAGCCCATGGTTATTTGAAAATTACGGGTATTAGTAAATAAGGTTGTTAAGGTAAAGTTGTGATATTTAGTGGTTTTAAGTCCAAAGCCCCCTGAGGAACGCACATATATAGTCAGCGTCAATTAGTTCGTGACACCCAGTAGCCAAATGGTTCGCAAGTCATTGTTACAGTTCAAATCAAATCAAATCAAATCAAAATAATTTATTGCAAATCACATTACAGGTATAAGGTGGAATATTTTAATTAGGTCTACATGCGACACCCTGCAAGGGCACAGCAATATCGTAGGGCTCTTTTTTGTTTATTTGTACCTAACTACATATTAATAATTATTTTAAAACTTTTGCGCTAAACTAAACCGAAAACGGTTTTACATTCGTTATGCGACACTACATAGGGGCTATTTCACATAAACAAATACACTCATACATTTTTGTCGTTAAAATACTCATCTAGGCTATAGAAACATTTACTTATTAGGAATGATTTCAGTTGATTAATAAATGCTAAAGCGCCATCAATGTCTTTCAAGGAATTTGGTAGATGATTGTATATTTTTATGGTCATGAAGTGTGGGTTTGATTTCACCAGCTTTAATTTGGAAGATGGCAATTTGAGTATATTTTTAGTGCGATTGTTTCTTTTGTGGCCTGTTAATTTTGAATAAAGATCTTCATGTTTCCTAACAAATTTACAAGATTCTAAAATGTACATGGAAGTGAGTGTGAGAATTTTATGTTTAATAAAATAAGGTTTACATGAATCCATTTGATCTATATTAGTGATTATTCTAATGCATTTTTTCTGTAAAATAAATATTTTACGTGCATTGCAACAGTTCCCCCAGAGCACGAGGCCGTACGACATTATTGAGTAAGCATAGGCATAGTACGCTGAGAGAGCCGTCTGGAAATCGGTCACACGTTTGAGGTGCTGGAGAGCATATATAAATGAAGACAGTTTTTTACACAATTTTTCAACGTGCGGCTTCCAGTTTAAATTAGTGTCGAGGTCAATCCCCAACAGATTAGCAGAATTCACGCTTTCTATCAGTGTGTTATTGAAACTGTAATTTAATGCTAGAGCTGTTTTCTGATAAGGCCTAAACTGGATAATTTTGGTTTTTTCCAAGTTAAGTTGTAAATTATGGACATCTAACCAGTTCATAATTGTGTTGAGTGTATGATTTAGTTTACTTTCTACTTCGCTAAGATTTGAGCAAGGAAGTGCGACAGAAATGTCATCCGCAAAAAGCGTACAGTGATCGTCGTTTAGTACACAAGGAAGATCATTAACATACACCAGAAACAAAATGCAACCCAGGACACTACCTTGGGGGATAGAGCCACGCACAAGGACTCTATCAGATCTAACCCGTTGTATTCTACCAGTCCCAAAGTCCGAGTGTTCTATTTCCACATATTGTGAGCGGTTGTTAAAGTAAGATTTAAACCATTCGTGGCTAATACCTCTTATTATATACAGTTAAGGTAGTGTTGCTAACTTTTTGGCTACTCTGGGTGTCACGAACTATTTGACGCGGACTGTACAAGAGTGAGAGAGGGATGCTCTAGTCAGGTTGAAAGACTTGACTTTTAAATGACGGTGAATTCTTTACGGTGTCAGAATGAATTTATAAAATGTGTAAAAGACTTGAATTCAACAATGCACATGACATATCTGGCTATGAGGACTTTTAGCCAATGTCAAAGTTGGGGAAACTATTAGTTGATGTGATAGGAGGTTGTCAGGTTAACGGATTAAATTTAGGGTAGGAAAGGATTGGAGTTAAATATATACTTAAATGTAGTAAAAATATATAGTAACATGAAGGTTATAGTTTAATATTGTTATTTTCTATGAAAGATGCTAATATGTTATATACGTCGCGAGTATTGAGGTATAGTAAACAGATAATGGAGGTGGGAAAAGGAATCGAAATGGACTGGAGTTGAGAGAAAAGATCGGAGTGATCGTAAAGCGAACAGGAAAAAAAGATATGATTTAAATCTCCATATTCTCCGCAGGTGCACGTTGGGTCATCTATTATTCTAAACTTGTTTAAATGTGCTGGTGTACACACGTGACCCAAACGGATCCTGCAAAGAACAGAAGTGGTCTTTTTGGATAAAATTACCTTATGGAACCAAGGTTTATAATTGACTTTTTAAACTGATGTAGATATAGACCGACCGTTTCAATCAGTCCTCGCCTGCGCGGCTGCGGGGCGCGGGTAGGACGACAAAGGGGGAGGAGAGAGGTGCGGGCGGGGAGTGCGCCTGCCCCCGCAACTCTGTCCGCCCCCGCGGACATACCACCCGCGCCCCGCAGCCGCGCGGGGTATTCAACTTGCAATCAAATGGAAATTTCGAAGTCAACCTTAGGATGGCAGACCACATATTCGGCTAATGGTAAATGTAGCACGGTATCTAGGAAAGTCATGCGCCACAGGGCGGCGACTAGCTGGTTCCGCGCGCTGCTCTGGCGCCGCTGCAAGAGCACTCGCGCACAGGCGCAAGCGCTGATCGACGGCGCACAAACTGTTTAGTTTTTTACAAAGCTTAGCGGTTGTGTGCGATAACCCTTATTGTAATTGACTGGCGTAACATTGCATTGACGAAAAGAAAGAATAACTAAAACATGTGACTGTTGAAAGTGATAAGTAAACGTAATAAACAACGCCCTCACCTCTTTGTCGGTAAAGTGTGACTTGTCCTTCTCCTGCTCGGGAGTGAGATGCAAGATGGTCTCCTGGCTCGTCGCGTGCGATTTCAGAACGTATCTGTAAGGGGACAAGATGCAATTTTTAATGAAATGTCACTTTTGAAATTGAAATATTTTCTACTTATTATATGGAATGTCACATAGAATCACAGAATATATATATTCAACGAATCACGAGTTCTATCGATTTTCTAATGGGACAAAAACGTTTCGAAATTACCAAGTTTTCTAATGAATATAAAATAATTTGCCTTGCTACTCCGCTACTCACGTGCAAGATAACCAAGCCTATGCGAAATATTTATGTTTTGCATGCAAACCCTACCGCACAGGCTTCGTTATCTTGCACGTGAGTAGCGGAGTAGCAAGGCAAATTATTTTATGTTCATTAAAATGGACCTCCGCAAAGTAACGCCTGATTCAATAAAAAAGTTCTCTAATGTTATTTTTTTTTGTCAAATAAACAAATGACTGTATTTAAGTCTAGAACCGCTTGACTCGACATGTTTCAGACTAACAAGTAGTCTTTCTTCCCTAAGTGTTTGCCTCAGTGCCTCAGAGGCAGCGACACGAACATTGATTAGTCGGAAACATTTCTGTTTTGATATGCGAGCGAAACGCCACGCCACAGGGGTCTTAGGTGACAACTTGTTTGTAATAAACATCGCTAGATGGCGTTGTAGGACAGTTAGGAAGCCACGATGCGGTTATGGTTATGATAAAGAACCTCTGAATGTTGCTAATATCGAAATGACCCTCTTGATGGTGCTAATATCAAAATGATTATTTATAGGCATTATTAATTATATGTATAAATGGATAATTATTAATAGTAATTAGGTTAAGAATTTGCATGCCAAATTTTGGCAGAGCATACATGACATGTATTACCTTCCTCTGGCATGTCTAAAATTTTATAAAGTAACACCTGTGTATGTTCTTGCAAAGTAAATAATTTCATTTCAGCGTGCAAATGAGTATCCGGCTTTAGTAATAATGAGGTGACAAGTGTACTCACCTCTGTATGTCGAGGTTCTCCCAGCAGATGAGCGTCTCGACGGCGCCGAGCTCCAGCGCGCGCAGCGTGTCGTCCACGCCGAAGCAGTACTTGCCCGTGTCCTGCAACAACAGGGAGTTCAATTGATCGTATTTATCTCATTTATTTTACACAATAAAGAGTTTACATACACACATAAGGTCGTTTCATTCTTACCTGTCCTATTTGGTAAACAAAATTCTAACCTCAATGTACAATTTTTTGTAAAGAATAAGGTGTATTATGTTATCAAATAAACCTGAGGCAATATTTTGTACATAATTTGGCTGATATTTTATCTCCAGTTCCTTTATTTACGATGAAATGGTAAAAAAATAACAAAAATGAGACGTTTTGAGGTTAGAACTCTGTTTACCAAATAGGACAGGTAAGAATGAAAATACCTTACATATAGTTATAGTACTACACTAGTGACGACCGACCGCCGCCTGCGTTACCATAAATAAGTAAATGACCTGTTGTATGTAGTAGTGTACAGAACTGATATGGGACTCGAAGTCATTTTTAGGGTTCCGTACCCAAAACAAAGGGTAAAAACGGGACCCTATTACTAAGACTTCGCTGTCCCTCCGTCCATCCGTCCGTCTGTCACCAGGCTGTATCTCAAGAACCGTAATAGCTAGACCAGTGGTGGGCAAACTACGGCCCGCGGGCCAACTCCGGCCCGCGAAAGAATTTAATGCGGCCCGCCGGCGTTCCTTCGAATTGGAGTGTTATGGCACAGGATGACGATATTTAGACGGTGCTGCTGTATAAAATAGAATAATAGACGCGAAGGCAAAGGAGCCAGCTAGACTAGCCACGTAGTTCATGCGTCATGTGTCAAAAAAATTGCATTTTAGTATAATTTTGGCCCTTCTTTGAAATATCTGTGATTTTCTGGCCCGCCATGAAAAAAGTTTGCCCACCACTGAGCTAGACAGTTGAAATTTTCACAGATTGTGTATTTCTGTTGCCGCTATAACAACAAATACTAAAAACAAAATAATAATAATAATTAAGGGGGGCTCCCATACAAAAAACGTGATATTTTAGCCCTTTTTCGTGGCTACCACTCGCCGAGCTAGATCTCAAGAACCGTAATAGCTAGACAGTTGAAATTTGCACATATTATGTATTTTTATTGTGGCTACAACAACAAATACTAAAATCAAAATCATAATACTAATTAAGGGGGGCTCCCATACAAAAGAGTAGTCAAAATGTTGACGGCGGAATTTAAACTCAATAATACAAGTGTTTAATGGAACCAGCTTTTAGCCTTTTTTCTAGTACGGAACCCTTCGTGCGCGAGTCCGACTCGCATTTGGCCGGTTTTTTCTAATTTGGAACGTCAATTTGTCTATTCGCACACATACATACAAGGCTAACCCTGTCACTTATCGATAACAATAAACAGTAATAGATTCATAGAAGCGTGGTGGTTTATTAATAGAGCTTGGCAATTTAATAACTTCCGTGTATGGCCCCGCGAGCGGCGAGCGTGACAACACATACATACATAAATCACGTCTTTATCCCTTACGGGGTAGACAGAGCATAAGGTAACAAGACCTTAAGTGATAACAGATGCCATATTTAGTTGGTTCAGCTATTTATAGGCAGCTTCCTCATTTCGTCCACTGATTGATGGCGGAGATAAATTGTTACGTAAGTGCCAAGGTTTTGGCAGGCTAACAATGACGATAAAGGAAACTTCTATAATCGTCATAGAAAATTTCCTGTACAGTGCGACTGCACAAACAGTGCGCCTATTATCGTAAAAGAGCGATATCAGATTTATTGCAAAAGATTTTCCATGACATTTCGTTAATTGTATCCGGTTTTCAACTTTAGTGGCATGTTATTAAAGTCGTGTATACAATGCAGCTGTCAATAGAAGTATATCGAGGCGAATATTCAGCGTTTTTGCGTCGTTTTTTTTTCGTCATTGTCGTCTGAGCATATACCATTAAAAGAGATGATGCTGAGACTTAACTTTGTATGACAACGAAACACAGTATCGATGCTGAATTTAGCTTATCCAAAGTTGTTGCGGTTTGTCCTGCTGTTAGGATAATAATTGTGGGACGACAATGACGCATGAACCGAGCGGTCGAAACGCTTGAATATTGGCCCAGCGACTATCGATGGGTCGAACAGTATGGCGTATATCAACATTACCAAAAAATAAAGGCTACATTTTTTCAATTGTCAGCCCCCCCTCGGCGACGTCCTTGGACCGAGGTAGGAAAGGAAACCCTGACATGCACCGATGTTAGTGATTCAGCATTAGCTTACCTGCGAGATCTCATCGAAGTAGCGTCCAATGAGCTTCTTCTCCTGGATGAACTTGACGTTCTGCAGCGACTCTGCCGCCAGCTCGATGGCCTGGTTGAACCCGTTCTCGCCGCCATACGACACGTCCACCAGCTTGATGATCTTGGCTTGCAAACGCTACAAGACATACAATCATTACATTAGTGTCTATGCTCAGGGTATTCGGTAAAAAATAATTCATCCTTGGGAGCGTTTATACCTTTCAGCCGCCGAAAACATTTCGAACATGCCAGTATCTCTGAGTGTCAAAAAATATATGACATAATAGCCGCGTATTCACTGAGCGAGCCGCCTCGCGAGGCAGCCTCGGACGTTTGCCGCGCGAGGCAGCTTCATGCAAGAAATTCTACTGATCGAGGCTGCCTCGCGCGGCAATCCTTCTATATAGACATTCCTAATGTAATTGTTTACAACGCTGTTAGGCGGTTTTCCTTGTTTCGATAGTCGACGCATCTATTGTCACAAAGACATTTTTGTTCTCTATACAGTTGAACAAGCTTTAATATTTCGTTTTCACTGAGTTTCGGCGCTTTTTTACCCGAAGAATGTACACCCTATTTACTTTACGGCACGAAGCCGTGCCTGCGACTGGCAGCGACGTGTTTACACGAGGCCGAAAAATAGTCGCGGGGGTAGCGAGAGACGCGGGCGGAGGTCACTGGCGCCGAAAAATAGACTCGTGTTCTATTCAGGTTGATTTAGACGAGGATTATTTTCATCCGCCTAAATTTCGGCGCCTAAAAAAGGCACCGTATAAACACTTTTGACGCCATTTTTTCGGCGCCATACCGCGAAAAAATTACGCCGAAAGTGTTTATACGGTGCCTTTTTTAGGCACCGAAATTTAGGCGGCTGAAAATAGTCCTCGTCTAAATCAACCTTTCCGTGCCAGCGCTGGCATGCCGCGAAAAAATGGCGCCGAAAGTGTTTACACGGTGCCTTTTCCAGGCGCCGTGATTTAGGCGTCTGAAAATTGTCATCGTCTAAATCGACCTTTATTCTTTTTTAATAATCTAAAATTTTTACGAGGCTTAAATGCACCTGTATGTCTAGCACGAGAGCGCGCAAGAGTCTCGCCGCGAGCGAGATAGATTGCCTGTCTTTTTCTTCCTGTTCAATTCAGAAAGAGACGGGTAGTCTATCTCGAGCGCGACGCGACTCTTGCGCGCTGTCGTGCTAGCCGGGTTGTGTGACTATGCCAGCATCATTGGATGCCTCTGGGGTCAGACTCATCACACTCCCGTGCCCACTACCAAAAAAACTTATTCTTAAATGTGTCAACGTAACAGTTTCTGTAAATCTGTTATGGCATGTAAAGTTTTTTCGAAATAAATCATTATCTTATCTAATAAATTACTCACAGGATCAAACATGTCAGACTGGGAGAGCTCGGTCTTGAAGTCAGCGGAGCCGGCCAGGATGAGGCCGGCCACGTTGGGCCTGTCCGCGCTGATGAACAGCTGCGTGGCCACCTCGGCCACCTTGCGCACGTAGTTGTGCCGCTTCTCCATGCGCAGACGCGCGAAACGTAGCGCCGACTGACCACCGCGCCCGTGCTTCTTGGGCAGGTCCACCGTGAACTTGTGCAGCACCTGGGGATAACGATTAACTTGTTATCATCACATCAACATCAACACGGTAAAAGAGGAAATTCGGTCCTACTCGGCCAAGTACAAGGGGAGACTGCAACAACACCCAAACCAGCTGGCAGGCCAGCTCGCTGAACCTGATCGGATAGGACGCGTTAAGAGGCGAGGAATCCTAGGACTGGATGAGCTGTTTTTTTTTTTATGTGATATGAAGGCAAACGAGCAAGTGGGTCACCTGATGATAAGCGATCACCACTGCCCATAGACACCCGCAACCCCGGAGGGATTGCAGATGCGTTGCCAACCTAGAGGACTTAGATGAAATGCCTCTTGTGCCCTTATTTCCCCGGCTGTCTTGCTCTCCACACCGGAACACAGCAGCGCAAGCACTGCTGCTTAGCGGCAGGAGTAGCGAGTAAGATGGTGGTAGCGATCCGGACGGACCTTGCACAAGGCCCTACCACCCGCAAAATATGTGAAGACCCATCCATTGAGAAGCTTCCACTGGGGAGCTGGCTCTGCACGACATGTGACACCCATCACTTATCTGCTCATAGTCGTTTGACTGATCGCAGGATAATACATAAAAAAAAAAACAACTCTAAAGATTATCAAATAGGCGGGGGCTGCTAGTATGGTCCAGGACCTTAAGAATTTACCGCCTTATTCATAATCGCTCCGTAGGCTTCTGCTAACTTAGCAATCGTTTGTCCTTATCTGTCACTTTGACATTTACTTTTTAGAAAAAGGGCGCGTAACGAATAAGTTAAGTCTTAACTGTCAATTAACTTGACTGTTAAGAAACTCCTGCTATAAACAGTTTTTTAAGTTATCATCATCAACAATACTTCACCAGGTGGCGGGGTTCGTTGTACTGAACATCATTTGTACTACAAAATAAGATACTTATGTCTATACTAGCTGTTGCCAGCGACTTCGTCTGCAAAGAATTCGTTTATCGCTATCCCGCGGGAACTACGCAATTTTCCGGGATAAAAAGTAGCCTATGTGCTATTCCAGACTTTTCTCTATCTATGTGCCGAATTTCATCCAGATCCGTTGGGCCGTTCTGGCGTGATTGAGTAACAAACAAACATCCATCCATCCATCCATACTTTCGCTTTTATAATATTAGTTAGATTGTTTACGCATTACCAAGTGCTGAACTAGCTGACAATGGTACAAAGAACTAACATAGACATATCTATAGACCGATCGCTTAACTGAGTCCTCGCGGGCGCGGGGTAGGACGACAAAGGGGACCGAGAGAGGTGCGGGTGGGGAGTGCGCCTGCCCCCCGCACCTCTCGGCCCTCTGTGTCGCTTACCCCGCGCCCGTGGACTCAGTTAATCGGTCCTTCTATAACATAGACAACATCAAATTTTAGGTAACAATATTCATTTGATTTAATTTCAAAGTAATTAGTAATAAAATTGTTGGACAAACTGAGTCATTAGGCCATTAAATAAAAGAATCTGGTTATTGTTTTATAATGACTGATTTTGAAGTGGCACAAGATTAATTAGGGGTCATTAACAATGATTGGAGGAGAGAGGTCAACTACCTCCAATATGTTAAAGTGCGCGAATTGTAATTTAGTCATAAATGAAGTTTTATCGTTTATTCAAAACAAGTGTGATGTTATGGACGAGAATAGTCTAATTCGCTTATGCACTACGGCGTTTAAACCGGAAGAGATAAGTTCAGCAAAAAGTCTATTGTTTGAATCAGTGAAATCAATAGCGCCAAGAAGAAATGTAAACAGAAAAAAGGAAGGTAAAACCCAACGTGAACTGGAGGATATTATTCTGCTGATAAAGGATGTAGATCCGGAAGAATTACCTATTTTCGTAGCTCGCGATCTACAAAAGTTACCTCCCGTTACCTTCGACCACCTGGATGCGACACGACTACTAAAGGATCTAATTACATTGAAAAACGAGATTGAGATTATTAAAGAAACATATGTCCCAATGAATCAATTTATGCAGCTTAGAAATGATGTTGTTAATTTGCAGCAAACGTCGGTAGTTAACAGTTATCAATGCGATAAATTTGTAAATAAGAAACGAGGTGCAAGTAAGGCTCAAGATAGTTTCGAATTTAACTATGACAGCGGTCCTGTTGGAATAATACATATTGAATCAGGGACGCATGGCGACAGTAATAAATTAGATTCAATTCCGCCTAACTTAACCGACATTACCACAAAAACCCAATCTCGGTGCGCTCAGGCGCAAGGCTCACTGTCCTTCTCGCACGGACCGCGGCCAATCTGCGGGGGTCGCCCTATCTCACTCACGCAGTGCAATACGGGCGACAAATTCGTGGTGCTGCAGCGTGACTCATCGGAGCAGTCGACTTCTTATGCGGCGGCAGCCGGTTTTGTCAATACGAATGTAAACAACTCGGAAATGCCTATTGACGAACAATTACGTTTGCATCAGCGCTCAGAAACTAAGCTGAGGGATGAGGAATGGCAAATTGTACAAAGGAGAAGGTTTAAAAATCGCTTTGTGGGCGAACATGGCACATGCCGAGAAACGGACGGGAGATTTAAAGCGGCAAATACCAGTATACCCTTATTTATAAACTATGTACATAATGAGACGAGTGAAAATGACATATTATCCTACATAAAGAGTAAAACGAATGTTGAGGTCAAATTGCATAAAATGAAATCCAAGCTACAGAAAGAATATAGTTCATATAAAGTATTTGTACCAAAACATAAGCTAAGTTTATTTATGAATTGTAGTCTGTGGCCCGATGGTATCACCTTTCGTCGCTTTATTGAATTCCGTAAACGAGAAACAGACAGAGTAACATCTGGTGCTGGCCCTCAACTAAATATCAACATCAATGAATAACACCACTAGTACGGCAAGTTTAATGAGTTACAATTGTAAGTCGTTCAAGAGATCCAAGGAGTGTGTGAGATTGCTTAGTCAGAAGGCAGATCTCATCGCGCTGCAAGAAACCTGGTTGTTGCCTCACGAGATTCCGGAGCTGTGTAAAGTTAACGGTGAATTCAGTTTCTGTGGAAAGTCAGCTGTTGATGTCTCGAGTGGTATATTGAAGGGGCGACCGTACGGCGGTGTGGCGCTTTTATGGAGGAACAGCAAGTTTAGCGGTGTATCAGTGATTAAGTGTAAAAGTGATAGAATTATCGCAATAAAAGTGTGTGCATCGGAGCGGCCAATATTATATTTTTCTGTCTATATGCCAACAGATTCACCCGATAACCTAGTTGAATACATACAGTGCCTAAGTGAAATAGTAGCTATAATTGAAAACAATAACATTGAGACTGCGTACATCCTGGGTGACTTTAATGCTCATCCTGGGGAGATGTTTGGTAACGAGTTGTTGAATTTTTGTGTCGAGCAGAGTCTAGTGTGCGTCGATTTGAAATTCATGGGACTTGATTCAGGTACGTACACTTTTGTTAGTGAAGCGCACGGCAGTTGTAGGTGGCTTGATCATTGTTTGGTAACTGAGGCAGGTTTGAAATCGGTATTATCAGTGAAGGTACATAATGACGTTTATTGGTCGGACCACTACCCATTGGAAATCGTGTGTGACCTTAAATCAGTATGCCCAACCTTTGCTCTGCCGAGTGCTAAAACTAACAAAGTACTTTGGGGTGAGCGGAACCTGGATCAAGTCGATGTGTATTCTAAGTACTGTAACAATATACTGCTCAAGATCGAATGTCCTCAGGAATTTAATGATTGTCGTGACAGGTTGTGTAACAATAAGAGTGCGGATCACACAGCGGTAATTGACATATTATACAATAAAATTATAACTGCAATGCAGGAGGCCGCTGTGCTTAGTTATGAGGGTCGTGAGAATCGCGGAAAACACTACCGCGGTCGTCCTATAGTTGGCTGGAATAAGTATGTTCGTGGCGCTCATAGGGATGCTAGGGAAAAGTTCCTAAATTGGGTATGGTGCGGTCGCCCGCCTTTTGGTGACACTTATAAAGAGATGTGTGAATCTAGAAAAACTTTCAAAAATAAATTAAAATATTGTCAAAATAATCAGGAAATAATTAAAATGAATATTTTAGCTTCAAAACATAGGAATAAAGACTTCAAAGGATTTTGGCAACAAACAAAAAAGTTAAGCCCTAGGCCTGGCATTCCGGTGAGCGTTGACGGTGTACACAATCCTAAAGAAATAGCCAACATGTTCAGGCATCACTTTCAGGTCGAATCCCCACTTAGTGGAGTACAGAGGGATGTTGAGGCCGTGGTGTCAGGGGTGCCGGAACCTGTCACTGCAGAGGATGTTGCCTCCGTAATAAAGGGTATGACAAGAGGTAGGTCGCCCGGGCACGATGGTCTCAGCATCGAACACTTACTGTACGCGGGTCCTCACCTCCCTAGGCTATTGGGATTACTGTTTACACTTTGCGTGAGACATTCATACTTACCGAATGAGCTGATGAAAACGGTCGTGGTGCCTATTATTAAAAACAAGACCGGAGACCTTTCTGACAAGTGCAATTATCGACCAATTTCATTAGCTACTACTGCAGCAAAGGTTCTTGACTGTATGCTTGAGAGACAGCTTAAAAATCGCCTCAAATTGCACGATGCTCAATTTGGTTTTCGTCCTGAGCTATCGACTGAATGTGCTATTATGTCACTCAAGCATACAGTTCGGTACTATACTGACAGGAACACGCCAGTTTATGCCGCATTTTTGGATCTTTCTAAGGCATTTGATTTGGTTAGGTATGATATTTTGTGGTCTAAATTAATAGCAGCCGGCGTCCCCGGGGAACTGGTAAACCTATTTAAGTACTGGTATGGCCACCAAACTAACCGAGTTAAATGGCTAGGCGAACTTTCTGATGAGTACGGGTTGGAATGTGGAGTGAGACAGGGTGGACTTACGTCACCTTCGCTTTTCAACTTGTACATAAATCAGCTGATTGTTGAACTGAGTAGCACCGGTGTCGGCTGCTCGATTGACGGGCACATCGTCAACAGTATCAGTTACGCAGATGATATGGTGCTGCTTAGTCCATCAATCTCGGCGCTTAGAAGGTTACTGGAAATTTGCAATGAGTATGCGAAGTTACACGGTCTTCTATATAATGTTAATAAGAGCGAATTGTTAATATTTAGGTCCCGAAGTCGAAAGGTCTTATCAGTACCCCATGTATTGCTAAATGGTTTCGCGCTCAATAGGGTTAACGAGTTCAAATACCTCGGCCATGTGGTCACTGAGGATTTGAAGGATGACAGGGACATGGAGAGAGAAAGAAGGGCGTTGACGGTCCGCTGCAACATGTTGGCCCGTAGATTCGCTCGTTGCACGACAGAAATAAAGCTTACGCTTTTTAAAGCATTCTGTCAAAATCTGTACACGTGCAATCTGTGGGTCAACTACACGCAGCGGGCTTTCAGTGCGCTCCGAGTGCAGTACAACAATGCCTTTAGGGTGATGTTGGGTCTTCCGCGGTACTGCAGTGCGTCTGCGATGTTTGCGCACGCGCGTACGGAGGGGTTCGGGGCGACCGTGCGGCGCCGCGCGGCCTCGCTCATGCGCAGGGTGCAGGGAAGCGCCAAAACCATCTTAAGGGTCATTGCCGAAAAGCCAGACTGCCCCATTCAGAGGCATTGGGTACGAATGCATGTCCAAGTTCCCGGTGTCTCTCATGGAAGCAGATATCTGCGCTAATAAATTTTAATTTTATTTATTTTTCTTTTGTATTTATTAGGATTAGGTACTAATATAGATATAGGTCAAAATTTGTAACTAACAAAATATGGACTATGTCTGAAATAAACTAATTTTTTTTTTTTTTTTTTTTTTTTTTATTAACATTATTTAACTTTGGCAATTAGTTGTTGCCTAAACCAGTAGGCTTATTGTCTAACTCGCTCGCAATCGCCATCGTGTTCATTATGACAGTTCTTGTATGAATGTGACAGCTAGCTGATTCCGATGCCAATTGTCAGCCCATACATGTACTGTCAAAATGAATGATTTTTTTTTTTTTTTTTTTTTTTTATTTGAATAGGAAGGCAAACGAGCAAGTGGGATTGCGAGCGAGTTAGACAATAAGCCTACAGTACTTCAAGATTTATAAATTGGGTAGCTACGCCGAAAATTTGGTAATTATTTGTTGTTCAGCTATTCGTATTAGGCCGAATTTTACGGTTCGTTTGCTGCACGGCTAGCACAAGTGCTCGTGAGATTGCCTACCTCTCTTTTCCTTACTGTTTGTTCTAGGGTAGTGTATCTCGCGCACGACACAGCTCTCGCCTGCATTTGTGCTAGACGTGCTGAATATTAATCAAACAGCGAAAACTGTTGAGTCCACCTTTTTTTACAATAAGAGACTTAAAAGATTGACGGTTAATAACATAAGACATACAGTACGTGCTATAAATCGGTCTTCTCAGCTAATTTCGGCTTCGTAGAGCGTCGTCTCGCTCTTACTTACATGTAGTGTCCGACCGAAACCGAAACCGAATATTCGGTTTTATCTGATTTCGGCCGAAACCGAAACCGAAATTTTTGAAGACGTATCATATCAAACAAAATATTCAAAATTACTGTACAAATCGTAAGGAAAATGTTATTGCAAGGATTTCTTATAATGAGAACAGTTACTTTTTTGTTAAACGAAATAAAAAAAACTGCATGCATACTACTGCCCTGGTCCCAGCTGGGCCGGCCGCCTATGCATTACTTATACCTACCCGGCCGAGCGTGCCCGAATTAAGCCGAGCGCTCCCGATGCGAGAGCCGCGAGAGGCCGCGAAGTCATTTCGGCCCGGCCGAAGGTTTCGGCTGGATTCTGGCCGAAACCGAAACTTCGGCCGAAATCACTTTTTTGGCCGAAATTGGCCGAAACCGAAACTTCGGTCGGACACTACTTACATGACGCCAATTGTCTCGTTCCAAAGACTGAATTGCTATCTTTATGGCCAGGTACTGTTATTATCAACGGGATATACATAGATCACCTTTCACAAGCTCTCAAGTATTCTTATCTCCTTGTGATCAATAATCATGGTGCATCTAAACACTGCTGCGTCCATTTCAAAGGTAATCGCGGTCTTATCCCGTTGATAATGTCTCTATTTATTTTTATTGTAACAAATCCTCACCTCTCTAGTGTTACCCTGCAGTGTACCGAACAGTGCTCCGTTACCGTCCATCACGATGAAGCCAAACTTGTTGTCGTCGGCCAAGAGAGCGGTGAGGGCTTCCGTGTGGAACTTGTTGTCGCACAAATAGAGAGATGTGTTGATCGGTTTGAACGGCTCAAAGTCGATGTTGACTTTCTTCTCTTTGCCTTCCTCTGTGACGATCGTGCCGCAGTAGATTACTAGGCCGTTTGGAGGCACTGCGGGACAATTATACAATTAAATTTAACATTTCATCTTTAAATAAACTCATCTTCCTAGCGTTTTTCCCGGAATTGGCCAGCTCAGTGAGCCTGGGGTCAGCTTTGACAACCTAATTCCAAGATTTGGCGTAGGCATTAGCCGCGTATTCACTGAGCGAGCCGCCTCGCGAGGCCGCCTCGGACGTTTGCCGCGCAACGATTGCCGCGCGAGGCAGCCTCGTGCAAGAAATCCTACTGATCGAGGCAGCCTCGCGCGGCAAAGCCGAGCCGCGGTGAGGCAGAGGCAGCATTGCGCGCTAATATTTCTCCACGCATCTTCTCTTAGTCCTCTATCTGTATAATCGGGACATTGCGCATCCCATAATCGTCTATATTCACCATGTAGTTGTATTAATTTAAGACACCGCTCTTTATCCATGACGCTAACACGCGACGAACAAGCGAGGCAAAACACAACCGTCTTGAGTAAGCGCGGCAAACGTGCTGAGGAGCCTTTGAGCATAGAAAAAAACCGACAACGCGCGGCTCGGGTCGAGGCACGCTCGCCCGAGACAAGACGTGCGTTTGCCTCGGGCGAGGCACGTCCTGACAGGCCGAGGATTTGCCTCACGAAGCTGCCGCGCGAGGCGGCTCGCTCAGTGAATACGCGGCTATTAGTTTTTTTTTTTTAGTTTAAAACTGATCGGTCAAAAATAATTCCAGTGTAAGAATCAGTCCTTTTTGTAGAGGATCAGAAATGCATAGGCGAGAATTCTTTGAGAAGAAAGGTCAGGTATAGAGCAAAATTACAGATAATTGTTGAGGAGGCCAAGACCCAAAAAGGATTGTAATGCAGAAAGAGAGAAGTATAGAGGGAGAAAAGGAATTCTTACATACACTCAGGGACAAATTTAGCGGAACAAAAATAAAAAGTTACCTACACTTTTTTTGTGTTTCGCTAAATATGTCCCCAAGTGTATGTATTTATTCTGGAGATCTTGGAAGGGGCTCTAATGATTTCAACATAATTTGCTATGGAGTAGCTGTTGGGTGTAAAAAATCAAAAACATCTTTTTTCGAGTTTTGCGAACTCCATGCTTCGCTCAGTGGCCAGGTACTTATCTTGCCCCGGGCAGGGTTCGAACTTGCTCCATCAATCAATGAAGTTTCATAACAATGCATTTTCAAGTTTGAAGCGGTGCACTGAGCTCTTTGGGTGCGACCAAACCGCCGCGTATACGCAGTGACGTGTCGTAGGCGTCACGTTTTCTCACCGTTCCGTAACGTCACCGTTTTTTAAGCGGCGGTGTGGTCGCACCCTTTATCTGCAGCCTGCTTTAGATACAACTCTTTTTTTTATCTTATATTTAAAGAGTCTTTAGTACACAAGGGTGACTATGTCAGCCTCTTGGGAGGACTCAAAAACATGCTTTAGTTAAAAGAATTTACCTTTAGTATACAGCTTTAGTCGATGCTGTACAGATGTGATGGCCCCAAGCACGGACAGCCGGTTGACACGAGACTTGATGTTGGACGCTGTGCCGAATTCATCGGCCAACATCTTCGACACTCTTGAGATCTGATCCTTGGGCGGAATTATGAGGGATATCATTGATGTGCCATTCCTGAAATTATAAAGGAATTTAATGCTTAAAAATGCCATATCTGTGATTTTGAATACATTATTTTTCAATGTGATAACTATGCACTGGACTGGACATCTTAATTCTTGTCAGAAAATAAAACAAACCTGAAGATTCCTCTTACCACGTACCACCTCACAGAGTTATTGAAAAGCCTAGATATGGTTTTGGATTTGAAATACATTCCAATGAAACATCTTGTTTCTGATATTTAAATTATGAGCCTCCAAATCCATCAAGGTTGTTAGATGGTGTTGCAAACTCCTTTGGCAATCTTACCTTTTTTCATGCTTGATTTTACAAAGTTGAATTACTTTAGCGTGACCAATATTAACTTATATATCAAGAAATGAAATGTTTATTTGTCCTCCTTTTAAAAGCAATAGATAAACCACCATTGAAAAATATTAGTAAATTTAAGATGCAGTAAATACCACTAGGAGTGATTTTAATTTCAAATTATACACAAAACAGTCCATTGGACAATGGAAATGTGAACTTGTGAGACAAGAGACTTGCCGACACAGTTGACCTTTGAACTGAGCCATACTTGGCTGACTCTGGGCAAACAGTGCACGCCTCAACCTGAGAATGCCTCTAATTCATATAATTTTAACGACAATGCTGATCTGTACCTTGTATGTTGTGAACAAGTCGCTACTGTACTGTGCTTTTCATAGTCATGTTAAGGAAGGAAGACTTACAAAATGGAAATTAAAAATTCCCAGGCTTTAATGTTTTCATTGCGTTCAAACTTGAATGTTGTATCATTTCATAGACAATACTAATGTAAGACAAAGAAGTCTGCATGACTCAACAGGTATGATGTGGCTACTAAGATAGCAGTGTTTTCTTAACAAAAACAATCATTTCCAAGATTACACGCTTTTTTAATGAAGCATGGATATTTTCTACTGGTAGTTCTGAATATTTCTGAAATTCTGATTGCGTGTCGTACTGGCGCGACAAATTGTTTGCGTTGGACATTTTTTGCGCGATTTCGCACGCCGAGACTTTCCGTGTGGTTTGTTTGGCCCAGTCTCTGGGGCGACGGAATCGATTGGCGTCCCCACGAGTGTCGGCATAGTTGCAACTGATGCGCACTGTTAAAGCTTCTATTTACGAAATAATCGCATGCCGTGAGGTTACTTTGCGCATGCAGTACGAAACGCGCATGTCCTGTCATCTACACGCGTTTGACGCAGCCTCGTTGGCATTTCCAACCGATCATGCAGCCAAAAACCTCAAATAACTTATACAACTAAACCGTAAATAGACAATTGACCACACTCACCCTCTAGCCATCTCCAAGCTCTTGATGAGCTTCTTGATCTTCCATATTTCCACATTGCGATCGGCAGACGATTCCTCAGACATTTTTTGTGGGATTTATAAAAACGATTACACCACTAAAACACTCCGAATAACGGACAATAATAATAATAAATAAATAAGTATTCTAATATACCACCAAACTTTTGAGAAATTAAAGATATGCGGGGGAAAGGGAGCCCGACTCGCGGTTCAAACCACTAAAAACCAGATCGAACCGGACGGACGAGCGAGACACCTCGCGACTCCGTTCACACACTTTCTAGTTCACATTTACGTCCGCGGTCACTAGAACTTTTCTTCTGGTGCGGGGATTCTTGGATTTCTTCCTTATTCGGTTACCCCTAAGCATGTGGGACGCAAAAATCAGTCATTACAAGATAAAAAAGATGACGTGACCAAACGATCGAACGAACGCCTCGTCGACCGTCGGAGAAATGAAAGAAAAAATTGTTAGAATGTGTTGTCATACCTATTAACAAATCCGGTTGTTGCCAAGCTTGAGAGAAATTTAAAATTAAAGATAGATATTATGATTTATACTCATTATTATTTTATTATACGTTGTATTAAAAATGTAAAGGGACTAAAATTTTTCATATTGTTATCCTTTTTAAGTTTTAATAAATATGTATTTCTAAAATTAATCAAAAACCAAAACAAAACGCATTTCTTTTCAAAACATATCTTTAATCTGTGGTGCTCTGGTGTCCGAATTGCACTTATTTTCATATTAGCTTCACTATTATTTTGATATTTTTTTTTTTCCATTTATTTTAATTAAGACAATTATTATTAAAAAAAGAAAACATTAATACGAAGCCACTTTTCTACTATAACAGCGAGATTTGGTCTTGATCTAAGGTATATGAAATATGATGAAATATAGTGTTTTGACAGTTTTGACATTTAATTTTGACATTGACACTTTCTGTTCTGGCTGGTTCTGGGTCTGGCCCATCAAAAATACAGTTTCCGGGTTGCAAAATTTAGAATTTTCAATTAGAAGTTATTTAAAGAGATTTAAAATTCCTGTGAGCACGGAACTAATTGTTTACGCCTGGACGGACAATTTCTAAACTACACTACGGCGTCTAGGACACCTGAAAAAACTAGAAATGGATAGACCTTACAAGACAAAGGCTGGTAGCAGCAAATTTCGAAAACACATTCACTCCACTATAAAACAGGAAGATATTGAAAATATGACTAATTTATTGAACGACGAACTGGTTGACTCTCAAAATGCTATGAATCAGATAGCGAGCATATTTAAATCCATAAATTCCTTTAAAACTAACGACTTGACCGTTTTAAACTTACCTTCGGACGCTCCAGCCAAGTTTTTAGACGCCGAACCGTTACAACTAGTGACGCCTGATCTAGTCGGCATGAAGTTCGAGGGAGAAGTGGACCAAATACTGGCGTCCATGAAAACTTATGCCGATAATTTGAAGAAAAATCTACCCCAGGTTGAGCCACAGACAGAATTAAACCCAACCGTTTCAAATTTTGAACCACTTGATGTCAGCCAATACGCCCAAAGTCTGGACCAGCTGGGTAAGAGACTGGCCTATATCCGACAAAATTTGAGTCAAAAAGAGAATCAAAAGGACTTGAACATGGAAAATAAACTGGAGATTTTGAGTAAAGATATAAAATCGTTTAAAGAGGTAACTAATCGTACCAGGTGTCACAAAAAGCATAAGGAAATTCCACCTGAACAAAGAAAGAAAGAAAGAATAGTTTATTTGCTTAGAACACGTACAAAAAGATGCTAATTTAAAAACTGGAAGCAGTATTCAGCCAATACATTACAAAAACATTTACTGTTATTTATTTGTTTACCTACTTCTTTTATTTAGTAGAGTAGGTAGCAAGATAGCTAAATGTTTGTTGTTCATTAACATGGATCTCCGCAAAGTAGTGCCTGATTCAATCAATTAAAAATGAGGAACTCTAACTCTAGTCTTACTGATGAATATTCTTATGCATTTCAGTACTATGTACCCATTATTTGTATTACATTTTTTTAGTTATAATTAAGGTGCTTATAAAACTTTGCCCAGCTGTTCAGACTAACCTGATGTGTTTGTGAAATATTTTTTATTCTTTTTGTGACACCTGATGTTTTTTACAATGTGTATGTTTTCATGGTATAATTCCATTTTTTAGATTAAGTCTTTGTGCCTATTGCCTATGCCACAAATGGATAAACCAACCTTTTTGGTTTACTCACAAATATTACTTTATCTAAGTGAATGTGTCAGCTATAGCATAAGGATATTGAAAGAGAACTTTGTTAATACCACAGTAAAGGGTTTTTCACTTCCTACATAATGGGGGTATAATCCATTTTAGTATGGACCTTCCCAAAGTAACACCAGGGTCCTATTTTATAAAGCCACAAGTTACAATTTACAAGCGGAAGTCTCTTTCTGACCCTATGCGTTAGATAGAGACTTCCGCTTGTAAATTGTTACTTGTGGCTTTATAAAATAAGGCCCAGCACGGCCAGCACGAGTGCGCGCGAGAGCTGTGTCACGCGCAAGATAGACTATCTGTCCTTTTCTTATTGTTCATTCTAGAAAGAGATGGATAGTCTATCTTGCGCGTGACACAGTTCGCTCGCTCTCATGCTAGCCGTGTTGAAACAATGTATCGATTCGAACTTTCGCGATTTTCACACATTATTTTAAGAAAACGGGATTTAATCACATAAATAAAAAGTGTTTTTGTAAATACCTCGACGTTTCGGACGCAACTTTGCATCCATGGTCTCGAGAGGACTCACAAACACAAAAATACTTTTTATTTACGTGATTAAGTAATGTTTTCTTATAATAATGTGTTGAAACAGTTACGCATCTGCTTCCAGATGACTGAAGGCAACACATTATTCAGCAAATGTAGCGAAGACTCAGCACAGGGGAGCAGCTCGCACAAAGCGCAGGACATGAGCCAATACGAAGATATGGTCAACAAGTTGCTCTCCGGAATTAATGATGTCACCTATCTGCGACAGAATAAAGGCTAAGCGGAGAGTAAGGCACTGGTCCTACCGCCGACGATGAGCGAGAAGCAATTACAGCTAGAAACTAGAATTAGTGGGCGAGCAGCGACAGAGGCGTCTTTACCTATGGTGCAGGGTGTGCGGCGCACACGGGCGCCGGGTCTAAGGGGGCGCCGAGCGCCCTCTAATGCGACACCTCCAAAGATGCGTCGCTCGTGGCGCCGGAGCTCTCAAAGACCCTGCGCCCGTGTTATGGCGCCAGGGTACTGGTTGCACACGGGTGCCACAAGGGCTAGAGACGCCTCTGAGCAGTGAGAAATTGACTATACAGTTTCAATAGTTTTGTCGCTCGGTTACAAGCAAGTGGTAAAGTGCAACGGGCGATTACTTGCACTACCATGAGTTCTGAGTACCATTGAGCTAGTATTATCTTCGATAGCTTATATCGATGTGATCAACAAGTGAAGAGAGTCCTTGCCAGCGGTGGGAACTGCCAGCTAACAACTATAAATATATCTGTCTCGATATATTTTGTTCGTTTCTTGAGCGATAAGTAATCGCTTCTATAGTAATAGTTGATAGGTAATCGGTTCCTCGCACTTGGTGGGACTAGTGCCTAAAGCGTGGGAGTAAGTGAAGTCACGGCTAGCTCGTCGACCAGCAGGCTTATTACGTAACTCGCTCGCGATCACCATCGTCTTCATTTCGACAGTTCATGTATGGGCTGACAATTGGCATCGGAATCAGCTAGCTGTCACATTCATACATGAACAGTCAAAATGAACACGATGGCGATTGCGAGCGAGTTATACAATAAGCCTACAGGTTTCGTTTAGCGTATTCTTTTTGGAAAAACGTTATAAAGGTGGAAACACATTATTAACACGCGACGCGACCCGATGCAACGCGACGCGTGTTGAGTCGAATCAAATTGTATTATTTTCTATGACCAGAACCACACTATGAACATCCGACGCGACGCCATGCGCATACATTCGTTGCATCGGGTCGCGTCGCGTGTTAATAATGTGTTTCCACCTTAAAACTCTTATCTACATAATATGATTATGCTGTAGGAATTTTTGTCGGCAAGAATATGATGCTTTGAGTCTAAACTAACGGGGTTAGTTTGCAATTTTTTTATACAGCAACCTTATAGCAACCTAACTTCAAAATTTCATTTTTAATACAAGTTATTTACTGACTGTACCCTCGTTGTTCCTCTGTCCTATTTATGTTATGTTTACCAAATTTCAAGTCTATCATAGCAACTGCGGAGACGACCCCGGTTGAGCCACCAGCAAGCTTATTACGTAACTCGCTCGTGATCAGCATCGTCTTCATTTTGACAGTTCATGTATGGGCTGACAATCGGCATCGGAATCAGCTAGCTGTCACATTCATACAAGAACTGTCAAAATAACACGATAGCGATTGCGAGCGAGTTACGTAATACGCCTGCAGGTTGGTGACGGCACCAGTAAGGGACATGAGGACATGACCCAATAATGCACGATAACTATTATTTAAAAGACACTAAGGGAAGTCATTTATTTTACAACATTCAATTTAAAACCATATTATCTTTAAATTAAGAATGAAGTGTCCATTACTGGTGCTTGTCATCTTAAAGTGTCCAACACTGGTGACAGTGGTCCCTTTTCACTTCAAGATTATTGTATTGTCACCAGACTTATCTACTTATACATACTTATGCCAAATTTCCCATCAATAACAGACAACTGGGACTGGAGAAATTAAACTAAAGCTTGTAAGAATAGACTGATTTTAATAACGTTAATTGACCCCTTTGGATACATGTTTTTCCTAGAATAAGGGACTCTTTGATAAACACTGGTTAAACATTTACATTTACATAACATAAAACTTTGGTTAAATAGCCAAATTTCACAACTAAGAATTATGTTAAACATGGCCTTTAGGTCTTGTTACCTTAGGCTCTGTCTACCCCGTAAGGGATAAAGACGTGATCTATGTATGTATGTAAGAATTATGTTACAAGCTTACTAGTTACATTACTAGGATCTCCATATAGTGAACCAAGAAAATACTTTACCACTGTAAGGTCTAATGTTAGTTGTAAAAAATGCCATAGCGTAATAATATCATCTAGTGAAGTAACTACTTGACAGGGGAAGTAAGCAGCGCCGAGCCGTGTCAGAACACCCCTCCCACCAACGTTAATTCGCAAGCCCAGGCCTTAAAAAAAAAAAATTCAAAATGTCTTTATTGCGGTTATGGGTAAGGTTATGGGTTATACTCCGAAATCCGATTTTCGAAGTTCGTTTCGTGCCGTTCCGCTCTCACTAATAGTTATTAATTTGAGAGTGAGAGGGACGGTGTGATACGAACTTCGAAAATCGAATTTCGGAGTAGCCCCCCAGTCCTTTCGAGTTTCAGTGCGCGCCGGGACTCATGCCAAGCGAAACAAAGTTCACCAGGGTCGGATGTAAGGGAGGGCAACCGGGGCTACAATAGGCTTCGAAAAAAAAACTAATTCAGACTAGTAAACA
Organism: Pandemis heparana; assembly: GCA_963854515.1. NCBI lineage: Eukaryota > Metazoa > Arthropoda > Insecta > Lepidoptera > Tortricidae > Pandemis > Pandemis heparana. Next base: position 3,893,100 of record OY978032.1, read on the forward strand.
ACAGAACTTGGACAGGAAAACAATTTGGGGGCCAGGGGCCTCCACTCCTTTGTTGCCCAGAGGCCTCCACCTCTAAATCCGGCATTGAAGTTCACCCACTAGTAGTAATTATTACGTTATGGTTTATGGTAATACTATACTCCCAATCAGTATTAAAATTGAGAAAGATACCGGGAATATTCGTGTGTAATATTATGATAAGCCGGGTGCTGACTAGCGAGCTGCCTCGCGAGGCGGCTGCATGAGACATGATTTCGTTTGACATAAGGCTCAAAATGAAACGGCAAAAGTGCTGCCTCGCGAGGCTACTCGGTCAGTCAGGATCCATTACAGTTACAGTTAAGACACAATACATTAAAAGTTCGACTTTTTCTGTGGTGCGTGGGTTCGGTCAACCAGATATACCACTGTATAACCTTATCGCAATAAGACCTGCAGGCTTATTACGTAACTCGCTCGCGATCACAGAACTATATCAAGATAGAATGAAAGACTTCAGCAATTTGTTCGAGACCGAGCGTGTAACATTTTGCGTGTGACATTTGACGTCACGAGCGCAATTTAGTGATGGGAAACATAAGCCGCGCGAAAACAATTCAAAAGCATCGATTCACAGATCGATTAGAACACGGCACCGATTCTATGCACCGCGCCGCGACCACAGAAATATATCTGGCATCGGACGTTCGTACTCGTTGCGAAAAGAAGTAATTACATCTCTATTCGTGTGATGACAAAATATTTACTCGTACATAATTATCACTCAATTATATTACGCCAGATATTGTAGGTGCATTTTTATCGATTTTAAATATCGATAAGAACCGACAGAGGAAATGATAATTATTTTCGACAGAGGAAATGAGAAAGCTCATAATTTTAAATCTAAAAATATAAATGTAGGTAGGTACCTACCTAACCAATAAATTGTGTTACATTTATACATATTACTTCCTTTTTCAAACCTTTTTTGCTTTATTTAATAGTACAAACTGGACAAAATAGGAGACGTTTTGAAAAATGGGCAGATCAGGAGTACCTGAAACCGACGAGCATGTATGAAGAGATCGATAAATGTGGATGAAGCGAAAGAGGTATGTCAGGATCGTAGCAAGTGGAACAAAGTAGTCTTTGCCTGCCTACCCCTATGGGAAAGAGACGTGACATATGTATTTAAAAACTGGCACGAACGCATATTACGCTAAAAAAAAATCAATTTTAGAATGTGAGTTTCGCTTGACATTCTACGGCGAAACAACAGAGGGGGATTCCTGGCTGGTCGTTGGTTGTAGACGGACCTGAATAACTGAATGTTTATTTTTTTCTCCTTAATTTTGTAAATTTTGTTAAAATTTATAAGTTTTTAACGGCTGTAAAGCCTGACCAGAAATAATAAAAACCCTCGCCATATTGCGGAAAATTAAGGAACTATTTTTGCAATTACGTAACACAGATTAAAAATCGACTAGTGGCGACTCCTTGACAGGGACTTTATATTTCTGGTTAGGCTTTACTTACCTATTGAAGACCGTGATAGACAGTTAAAATTTCCACAGATAATGTATTTCTGATGCCGCTATAACAACAAATGCTAAAAAACAGAATCCATTTTTTACGACCAGTTGCTTGAATCCATTTATTTTTCATATCAGGATCAATCTGAAAACTGGAATAAAATCGCAATATAGAAGGAACCATAACCTGTTAATAATATTTGCTTTGCTCTACGTAGGTACATTATATAGCTGCATAATTATTATTATATATAAAGCTCGATACCCACTGACTCACTCACTCACTCACTGACATGCTGTTTTGAAGAACCCACAAGAGGTAGGGCTCGACTCTATACACGGTCGTATCAGAAATGGCCCTGCGACCACCAGAAAAATACGAAACCGACCTGGACGTGGAAACTGACCCGACACATGGGGCAGCTCTCCGCGACGGCACGACCTATAGAGTTTGCCCGGAACTAAAGTCGCTCAGAACAGCCGGCCAATGGGTGAGCCGCTCCAAGATTTTTCAAAATGGCGGAAACAAGATGGCCGCCATACAAAATTGAAACACGAATATCTCAGAGGCCAGTCGAGATAGGTGGGTGGTGGTCGACCAAATGTCATTCAAGGTTGAGGGGGAAATCTGATTAAGTAATTTTTTTTCCAAGATGGCGGATTCAAAATGGCGGCCATTTTTTTTTTTACTCCGATCCGATTGAAATTTTGCATCCGGGGCTCTTAGAGACCACAGATTCGAACTGCATACTTAATTTTTTGATTCCGCCATTTTCCAAGATGGCCGCCATACAATGTGATTTCTGTATCTTTGACCTGTTGTTTTGAAGAACCCACAAGAGGTGGGGTTCGATTTTTTAAACCATCGCATGAGAAATTTGCCTATCAGTAACAAAAAAATGAAAAATTGTCCTGAACGTGGAAACTGACTTGACACATGGGGCAGTTCTCCGCAACAACTCGACCAATCGAGATTGCCCAGAACAAAAGTCGCTCAGAACAGCCAGCTAATGGGTGGGGTGGCCAAATTTTTTTAAAATTGCGAAAACAAGATGGCCGCCATACAACATTGAAACGCGAATATCTCCGAGGCCAGTCGAGACAGATGGAAGGTGCTCGAACAAATATCGTTCAGGTTTGAGGGGAAAATCTGACCAAGTATTTTTTTTTCCAAGATGGCGGATTCAAAATGGCGGCCAAATTTTTTTTCACTCCGATCCGATTGAAATTTTGCATCCGGAGCTCTTTGAGGCCTCAAAATCAAACGCCATACTTGATTTTTCGATTCCGCGATTTTCCAAGATGGCCGCCATATAAAGTAATGTCACACTCATTGACTTACTTGTGTTTTATAGCAGCTTTTGGAGATAGGGTTTGACTCAATACACCATCACATCACAAATTTTATCACAACTCCAAAAAAAATGAAAACCGACCTGAACGTAGAAACTGACTTGACACATGAACCAGTTCTCCGCAACGACTTGCCCTATCGAGTTTGCCCGGAACTAAAGTCGCTCAGAACAGCCAGTCTATAGGTGAACCGGTGTTTTTTTTTTCAAAATTGCGAAAACAAAATGGCCGCCGTATGGCATAACATTGAAACGCGAATATCTCAAAGGCCAGTCGCAATAGATGTAAAATATTCGAACAAGTATCATTCAAGGTTGGAAGGGTCATCTAATAAAGCGTAGTTTTTTTCAAGATGGCGGAATCAAAATGGCGGCCAACTTTTTTTTGAGTCCGTTCCGATTGAAATTTTGCATCCGGGGCTTTTCGAGGCCACAAATTAAAATGCCATACTTAATTTTTCGACTCCGCCATTTTCCAAGATGGCCGCCATACAAAGTAATGTCTGATTCATAGACTCGCTTGTGTTTTATAGCAACTTTTAGAGTAAGGGTTTGACTATACACCGTCGCATCATAAATTTTATCACAACTTCCAAAAAAATGTAAAGCGACCTAAACGTGGAAACTGACTTGACACATGGGGCAGCTCTCCGCGATGACTGGCACTACCGAGTTTGCCCTCAACTAAAGTCGCTCAGAACAGCCAGCCTATGGGTGCACCGGATTTTTTTTTTCAAAATAGCGAAAACAAGATGGCCGCCATACAAAATTGAAACGCCAATCTCAATAAAATCTCAAAGGCCAGTCGCAATAGATGTTAAATATTCGAACAAGTATCATTCAAGGTTGGAAGGGTCATCTAATAAAGCGTAGTATTTTTCAAGTTGGCGGAATCAAAATGGCGGTCAAATTTTTTTTGAATCCGTTCCGATTGAAATTTTGCATCCGGGGCTCTTTAAGGCCTCTGATTCCACCGATTACCATTTCTCAGTGTGACCCCCAAGTGTAAAGCAGCAGTGCCACCGCCAAAACAGCGTCGACTTACGCCGCGACACTAAGAACGAGGCAACGATCACATATAGGCGCGAATTTAATGTGAGCGATTTATGGGTCGTGTCATACAATGCAGCTCTTCTGTTTAGTACCACTACCACAGTCGCGTAAGCAACCGGTTTTTCGAAATGTCATTGTTTTACATAGAATTTCCCCATACAAATCATGACGAGGTCCACAGACTTTCTGATTACAAAGTAAATTAAAATACAAACGTTTCATAACGTCAGAACGTCACCGTCCAAAAACGTATGTTATATTCATACACGTTGGATATTGTGTGGCATCAATGCACTACAAATTTATAAATTGTGTAGGTAGCACAATGAGAAGCTAAGAAAATTTAGTAGGTATACACATTTGGCGTTCACTGACGTTGTGGTAACGACTCATAGACTCACTTGTGTTTTAAAGCAACTTTTAGAGATAGGGTTCGACTCTATACACCATTTTATTTTGTAGAATTTAGTACTATTATTTCGAAAATTCCTTCAACATCGAGAGGAAACTTTGTACACATCTGCGAAAAATTCAATGGTGTGTGCGAAGTTCCCAATCCGCACTGGGCCCGCGTGGGAACTATAGCCCAAACCCTTCAATTCTACTGGAGGAGGCCTATGCCTAGAAACACCGAATTACGCAATTTAATAAAAAACACAAAAAGTGAAGACACATGAAAAAAAAAATAGTTATTTCGAAATAAAAAAAGCAAAGAAATGAATATAAAAAGACAAAGTTAAAAAATACACAGCCAAAACAACCCACTCCGCATCATTCCGGGCGCAAAGGTGTCCATCACGCTCGCCGCGTTGCCGCGTTGAACGTCTTTAAAAAATAGCTTGGCCCCCGAGCATCAACACCCTGTCGTCTCGACCGCCAGCGGTACAAATAAATAATTTGATAGGCCCAAATGTTTTTCTCGTTTTTTTGGGCTGCCCACTCAGTAGCCGCTCCCGCTATCTCGGTGGTACGACCAAGCAAAAGTGCTGACGCAGGTGGCGTCCCAAAGTAGGCTCTTTCCTTTCTGCCATGGCACCTAGGACAAACCATCAGGTCTTTTGCCATCTGTCCGGCTTAGACCCGGAGGCTCCAGCATACATGCCACATTTGTCGAAATCAACGCCCTTTGGATAATAACGTTTAACGCGTGATGGCGTGGAAATCTCCCAGCACAACGACAAATAATGAGAGCGTGGTGACCGTTACTCTCCAGCATAGTGCCACAGATGTATAAATGAGGTTCGCAAACATCGCAGCCCAGGCGAAGAGCCACCGCCACCCGCAAAGAGTCGTCATCGAGGAGTGTTCCCAGATGTGGAGAAGGAAATGCGTGTAACCACGCGTCGGATTCCGGCCTAGACACTGCATGCCACCTGGCCCTATCCACACCCATTGACCTCATCAAAAGGCCACCATAAATCCACATCACCACTGCCTAATCCCATGAGAGCTGAAGATGATCATTTTTGGGTACCGACGCATTCGGGACTAGACACGACCAAGCTGCTCGAGCATCAGAAGCATAAGGTATTGTGGCCTTGCAACCATCCAATGAGTAAATATCAGTAACAAGGTCCACAGCCCCAGCCGCCGACGCCAGAAAGGCCGGCAGACTAACGTCCCGCACACGTCGTATGCCCAGTCCTCCATTGCGGATGGGGAGAGAAGCAAGGTCCCACTGGTCCGAGTTAAGAGAAACATTTAGCAAACACTCAACCGTCTCTTTCAGCACAGAATGAAGGGAATCAATAATCGCAGTGTACAGCCAGGTAGGATAGTATTTGGTTCACATAGTTTTATTTTTAAGATTGAAATATTATTATTATAGAAAAAACTTGACTATTGTGAATATAAAATAATACTTAGAAAAAGTAGGTGTAGGTTAAGTTAGTACAACGACCACAATAAAAACGAAATGCTACCAGAAAAGTAGGTTAGGTTAGGTTAGAACTGCGCCCCAACAAAAAACAAATTCTACCAAAAACGCATGGCTAATGTTACCTGTAAATTATCTGACTAAAATGAAAGTAGCAACCTTGTATATGTAATGATTATCAGTGTAATGTCTATAATGTTATGTAAATAATATAAGAATTAATAATATTTGATTCGTCATTCTACTATGTTCTACTCAAAAAATTGGTTTTAAATTCTCTGTATTACTTTTTAAAATAACCGGTCGCTATTTAAAAAAAATGTGGTTAAGTTAGTACAACGACCACAACAAAAACGAAATGCTACCGGAAAAGTAGGTTAGGTTAGGTTAGAACTGCGACCCAACAAAAAACAAATTCTACCAAAAACTCATGGCTAATGACCTGTAAATTATCTGGCTGAAATGAAAGTAGCGACCTTGTATATGTAATGATTTTCAGTGTAATGTCCATTATGTTAAGTCAATAACATAAGAATTAATAGGTAATATTTGATTCGACATTCTACTTTATTTATATGTAAATAAAAAAATGGTCTTAATAATTAATGAATAAGTTTAAATGTAATGAGTTTTTCATGAATTGATACAATTATTGTAGTAATATAGTTGTAGTAGTAGTTAGTAGTAAACCTGCCCACCTGCAACCTGCTCGACCAAAATTTCGTTTAATGTGGGAGGGGTAATCTAATGAACCTAATTTTTTTTCCAAGATGACGAATTCAAATTGGCGGCCAAAGAATAAAGTAAAAAAGGTTAGAAATATTTGAAAAAAAAAAACAGGGCGGCAGGGTAATGCTTCTTCCAAGATGACTTATTTCAATGGGAAGGGAGGTATGCGCTAGGGTTTCATTTTAAGCTCCAATCAGTAGCAATAATCTGCTCTTCGAACCGAATAAGTAAAATTCGTGACAAAAAACGCATAAAAAGGTTAGAAATATTTGAAAAAATAAACTGGTCGGAAAGGTACTCCACTCGAAACACTCACTGACTTTCACTCCACAGACTTTCTGATTACAAAGTAAATTAAGACACAAACGTTTCATAACGTCAGAACGTCACCGTCGAAAAACGTTGTGTGTCATATTGTGTGGCACCAATGCACTACAAATTTATATAAATTGTGTGACGTAGCTAAGAAAATTTAGTAGGTAGGTATAGACATTAGGCGTTCACTGACTTTGTGGTAACGACACTAACGACTCATAGACTCACTTGTGTTTTATAGCAGCTTTTAGAGATAGGGTTCGACTCTTATACACCAACGCGTCACAAATTTTATCACAAGTTCCAAAAAAATGCAAACCGACCTGAACGTGGAAACTGACTTGACACAGGGGGCAGCTCTCCGCGATGTCTCGCTCGACTGGTGTACTTTCATTCATAAAATTTTTCGAAGAATATACTTACTATAAGAATAAGTAATTTGTTAGGCCCGAATATATTTTCTCGATTTTTTGGGCCGCCCATTCAGTAGCCGCTCCCGCTGTCGCGGTAGTCGGTGGTACGACCAAGCAAAAGTGCTGACGCAGGTGGCGTCTCAAAGTAGGCACTTCCTTTCTGCCAAGGTACCAAAGTCAAACCATCAGGTCTTTTGCCATCTGTCCAGCTTAGAAGAGGCTCCAGCATACCTCTACATGCCATATTTGCCGAAATCAACGCCCTTCGGATAATATCGATTAGCGCGTGATGGCGTGGAAATCTCCCCGCACAACGACAAGAACTGAGAGCGTGGAGACCGTTGCTCTCCACCATGGTGCCACAGATGCACAAATGAGGGTCGCAAACATCGCAGCCCAGGCGAAGAGCCACCGCCACCCGCAAAGAGTCGTCATCGAGGAGTGTTCCCAGATATGGAGAAGGAAATGCGTGTAACTGCGCGCCGTATTCCGGCCTAGACACTGCATGCCACCTGGCCCTATCCACACCCAATGACCCCTCCAAAAGGCCATCATAAATCCTCTTCACCACTGCCTCGTCCCATGAGCGCTGAAGATGATCATTTTCGGGTACCGACGCATTCGAGACTAGACACGACCAAGCTGCCCGAGCATCAGAAGCATAAAGTATTGTGGCCTTGCAACCATCCAATGAGTGAATATCAGTAACAAGCTCCACAGCCCCAGCCGCCAACGCCAGAAAGGCCGGCAGGCTAACGTCCCGCACACGTCGTAGAAGGAAGGTCCCACTGGTCCCAGCTAAGAGAGACATTTAGCAAACACAACCGTCTCTTTCAGCACAGAATCAAAGGAATCGATATTCGCAGTGTACAGCCAGGTAGGAAAATTTTTGATTCATATAATTTTATTTCTAAGATGGAAATATATTTATTAGAAAAAACTTGACAATTGTGAATTTAAAATAGTACTTAGAAAAAAGGGGGTTTAGGTTACGTTAGTAGAACGACCACGACAAAAACGAAATGCTACCAGAAAAGTAGGTTAGGTTAGGTTAGAACTGCGCCCAAACAAAAAACAAATTCTACCAAAAAACGCATGGCTAAATTGACTACTGTCACCTGTAAATTATCTGGCTGAAATGAAAGTAGCAACCTTGTATATGTAATGATTTTAAGTGTATTGTCTATTATGTTAAGTAAATAATATACATACATATATATCGTCACGCCTCTTTCCCACAGGGGTAGGCAGAGACTACTTTGTTCCACTTGCTACGATCGTGACATACCTCTTTCGCTTCATCCACATTCATCAATCAAAATAGTAAAATAAATAATATAAGAATTAAATATATATATTCTACTATGTTCTACTATGTATATAGGTATATAAATAAAAAAAATGGTCTCAAAAAGTAATGAATTAAGATTATATAAAATGAGTTTTTCATGAGTTGATCATTCTATGAAATGAGAATAATTATGAGAAACATTTGCTGTGGAACAAAATTCTATAAAAATATTGTCTACAATTATAGTAGTAATATAGTTGTAGTAGCAGTAGTAGTATAGAACCTGCTCGACCAAAATGTCGTTCAATGTGGAAGGGGTAATCTAATGAACCTAATTTTTTTCCAAGATGACGGATTCAAATTGGCAGCCAAAGAATAAAGTAAAAAAGATTAGAAATATTTGAAAAAAAAAAACAAGGCGGCAGGATGCCCGCGGCCCCCACGCGAAATGCTTTTTCCAAGATGCCTGATTTCAATGAGAAGGAAGGTATGCGCTATGGTTATATTGTATGCTCCAATCAGTAGCAATAATCTGCTCTTCGAACCGAATAATTAAAATTAGTGACAGAAAACGCATAAAAAGGTTAGAAATATTTGAAAAAATTAACTGGGTGGAAAGTTATCCTCCGCGGGCCCCGCGGGGTCCGCGGCCTCCACTCGAAACACTTTTCCAAGACAGCGGCAAAAGAATAAAGTAAAAATGGTTAGAAATATTAAAAAAAAAAAAACAGGGTGGCAGGACAGGATATCCTCCACAGGCCCCACGCGAAATACTTGAATTTTCGATTCCGCCATTTTCCAAGATGATAACAATTCAAGGTAGTTTCTGTATTTTTGACCTGTTGTTTTACAGCAGCCTTTAGAGGAGGGGTTCGACTCTATACACCATCGCATCAGAAACCTTACCAGAAGTACCAAAATAAGCTCTTAGAGGATGATGATTTCCTGATACTTAATCTCTCTCTCCATCTTACGCCTGACGCGAGATTAACGTTTTTTTACCCATCCCAAAAAGTGTTCAAGGCCGCTAAACAAGTTGGTTTTCACTTCAAAAAAAAAAGAGTTGAAACGAACGCATACCAGTAAAGTAAAAAAAAGAGGATAGGAATATTATAAAAAAAAAGGTGGCAGAGGACCTCCGCGGGCCCCCCGGGGCCCGCGGCCCCCACGCGAAATACTAGTTATAATATATAAAGCTCGATACCCACTGACTCACTCACTCACTCACTGACATGCTGTTTTGAAGAACCCATAAGAGGTAGGGCTCGACTCTATACACGGTCGTATCAGAAATGCTCCCCCGACCACCAGAAAAATACGAAATCGACCTGAACGTGGAAACTGACCCGACACATGGGGCAGCTCTCCGCGACGGCTCGACCTATGGAGTTTGCCCGGAACTAAAGTCGCTCAGAACAGCCGGCCAATGGGTGAGCCGGTCCAAGATTTTTCAAAATGGCGGAAACAAGATGGCCGCCATACAAAATTGAAACGCCAATATCTCAGAAGCCAGTCGAGATAGATGGAGGGTGCTCGACCAAATGTCATTCAGGGATGGGGGGGAAATCTGACCGTGTATTTTTTTTTCCAAGATGGCGGATTCAAAATGGCGGCCAAATTTTTTTTTTCTCCGATCGGATTGAAATTTTGCATCCGGGGCTCTTAGAGGCCACAGATTCGAACTGCATACCTAATTTTTTGATTCCGCCATTTTCCAAGATGGCCGCCATACAATGTAATTTCTGTATTTTTGACCAGTTGTTTTGAAGAACCCACAAGAGGTAAGGCTCGATTCTATACACCGTCGTATCAAAAATTCTGCTATCAGTACCACAAAAATGAAAAATTGACCTGAACGTGGAAACTGATCTGACACATGGGGCAGTTCTCCGCAACGGCTCGACCTATGGAGTTTGCCCGAAACTAAAGTCGCTCAGAACAGCCAGGCAATGGGTAAGCTGGCCAAATTTTTTTAAAATTGCGAAAACAAAATGGCCGCCATACAACATTGAAACGCGAATATCTCCGAGGCCAGTCAAGATAGATGGAAAGTGTTCGAACAAATATCGTTCAGGTTTGAGAGGGAATCCTGACCAAGTAATTTTTTTTCCAAGATGGCGGATTCAAAATGGCGGCCAAATTTTTTTTCACTCCGATCCGATTGAAATTTTGCATCCGGGGCTCTTTGAGTTCTCAAAATCAAACGCCTTACTTGATTTTTTGATTCCGCCATTTTCCAAGATGGCCGCCATACAAAGTAATGTCTGATTCATAGACTCGCTGGTGTTTTATAGCAGCTTTTAGAATTAGGGTTTAATTCTATACACCATCGCATCACAAATTTTATCACAAGTTCCAAAAAAATGCAAAACCGACCTGAACTTGGAAACTGACTTGACACATGGGGCAGCTCTCCGCGATGACTGGCCTTATCGAGTTTGCCCTGAACTAAAGTCGCTCAGAACAGCCAGCCAATGGGTAAGCCGGCCAAATTTTTTTTAAATTGTGAAAACAAAATGGCCGCCATACAAAATTGAAACGCCAATCTCAATAAAATCTCAAAGGCCAGTCGAGATAGATGGGTGGTGGTCGATCAAATGTCGTTCAGGTTTGAAGGGGAAATTTGACCAAGTAATTTTTTTTCCAAGATGGCGGATTCAAAATGGCGGCAAATTTTTTTTTCAATCCGATCCGATTGAAATTTTGAATCCGGGGCTCTTTGAGGCCTCAAAATCAAACGCCTTACTTGATTTTTCGATTCCGCCATTTTCCAAGATGGCTGCCATACAAAGTATTAATGTCTGATTTATAGACTCGCTTGTCTTTTATAGCAGCTTTTAGAGTTAGGGTTTAATTCTATAGACCATCGCATCACAAATTTTATCTTAAGTCCAAAAAAAATGCAAAACCGACCTGAACGTGGAAACTGACTTGACACATGGGGCAGTTCTCCGCAACAGCTCAACCAATCGAGTTTGCCCAAAACTAAAGTCGCTCAGAACAGCCAGCCTATGGGTGAACCGGTCAAATTTTTTCAATATTGCCAAAACAAGATGGCCGCCATACAAAATTGAAACGCAAATATCTCAAAGGCCAGTCGCAATATATGTAAAATATTCGAACAAGCATAATTCAGGGTTAGAACGGTCATCTAATAAAGCGTAGGTAGTTTTTGTCAAGATGGCAGAATCAAAATGGCGGCCAACTTTTTTTTGAGTCCGTTCCGATTGAATTTTATATCCAGGGCTCTTTAAGCCCACAGATTCCACCAAGTACCGTTTCTCGGTTAACGAAGTGTAAAGCAGCAGTGCCACCGCCAAAACAGCGTCGACAAACGCCGCGACACTAAGAACGAGGCAACGATCACGTATAGGCGCGAATTTAATGTGAGCGATTTATGGGTCGTGCCATACAGTGCAGCTCTTCTGTTTAGTATCACTACCACAGTCGCGTAAGCAACCGGTTTTTCGAAATGTCATTGTTTTACATAGAATTTCCCCATACAAATCATCATGAGGTCCACAGACTTTCTGATTACAAAGTTAATTAAAACACAAACGTTTCATAACGTCAGAACGTCACCGTCCGAAAACGTTGTGTGTCATATTCGTACACGTTGGATATTGTGTGGCACTACAAATTTATATATCGTGTACCTAGGTAGCACAATGACGTAGCTAAGAAAATTTAGTTGGTATAGACATTTGGCGTCTACTGACGTTATGGTAACGACTCACTTGTGTTTTATAGCAGTTTTTAGAGATAGGGTTCGACTCTATACACCATCGCGTCACACATTTTCTCACAAGTCCCAAAAAATCCAAACCGACCTGAACTTGGAAACTGACTTGACACAGGGGGCAGCTCTCCACGATGACTCGCTCGACTGGCGTCCTTTCATTCATAGAATTTTTTCGAAGAATATACTACTATAATAATATTAAATCCAATATTTTCATTTCAAATAAGTACTCTTCATTTCAATGAAACATAATTTAAAGAAAATTTGCTTAATGAATTTTATTTTGTAGAATTTAGTACTATTGTTTCGAAAATTCCTTCAACATCGAGAGGAAACTTTGTACACATCTGCGAAAAATTCAATGGTGTGTGTGAAGTTCCCAATCCGCACTGGGCCCGCGTGAGAACTATAACCCAAACCCTTCAATTCTACTGGAGGAGGCCTATGCCTAGAGGCACACCGAATTACGCAATTTAATAAAAAACACAAAAAGTGAAGACATACGAAAAAATAAATTGTAGTTATTTCAAAATAAAAAAAGCTATAAATAAATGAATATAAACAGACTAAGTTAAAAAATACACAGCCAAAACAACCCGCCCATCATCATTCCGGGCGCAAAGGTGTCCATCACACTCGCCGCGTTGCCGCGTTGAACGTCTTTAAAAAATAGCTTGGCCTCCGAGCACCAACACCCCGTCGTCTCGACCGCCAGCGGTACAAATAAATAATTTGATAAGCCCAAATGTTTTTCTCGTTTTTTTGGGCTGCCCACTCAGTAGCCGCTCCCGCTATCTCAGTGTTACGACCAAGCAAAAGTGCTGACTCAGGTGGCGTCCCAAAGTAGGTTCTTTCCTTTCTGCCATGGCACCAAGGTCAAACCATCAGGTCTTTTGCCATCTGTCCGGCTTAAACCCGGAGGCTCCAGCATACATGCCACATTTGTCGAAATCAACGCCCTTTGGATAATAACGTTTAGCGCGTGATGGCGTGGAAATCTCCCCGCACAACGACAAACACTGAGAGCGTGGTGACCGTTGCTCTCCAGCATAGTGCCACAGATGTACAAATGAGGTTCGCAAACATCGCAGCCCAGGCGAAGAGCCACCGCCACCCGCAAAGAGTCGTCATCGAGGAGCGTTCCCAGATGTGGACAAGGAAATGCGTGTAACCACGCGCCGGATTCCGGCCTAGACACTGCATGCCGCCTGGCCCTATCCACACCCACTGATCTCATCAAAAGGCCACCATAAATCCACATCACCACTGCCTAATCCCATGAGCGCTGAAGATGATCATTTTCGGGTACCGACGCATTCGGGACTAGACACGACCAAGCTGCTCGAGCATCAGAAGCATAAGGTATTGTGGCCTTGCAACCATCCAATGAGTAAATATCAGTAACAAGGTCCACAGCCCCAGCCGCCGACGCCAGAAAGGCCGGCAGACTAACGTCCCGCACACATCGTATGCCCAGTCCTCCATTGCGGATGGGGAGAGAAGCAAGGTCGCACTGGTCCGAGTTAAGAGAAACATTTAGCAAACACTCAACCGTCTCTTTCAGCACAGAATTAAGGGAATCCATATTCGCAGTGTACAGCCAGGTAGGATAGCTTTTTGTTCACATAATTTTATTTCTAAGATTGAAATATTATTATTATAGAAAAAACTTGACTATTGTGAATATAAAATAATACTTAGAAAAAGTAGGTGTAGGTTAAGTTAGTACAACGACCACAACAAAAACGAAATGCTACCAGAAAGGTAGGTTAGGTTAGGTTAGAACTGTGCCCCAACAAAATACAAATTCTACCAAAAACGCATGGCTAATGTTACCTGTAAATTATCTGACTAAAATGAAAGTAGCAACCTTGTATATGTAATGATTATCAGTGTTATGTCTATAATGTTATGTAAATAATATAAGAATTAATAATATTTGATTCGTCATTCTACTATGTTTTACTAAAAAAAATGGTTTTAAATTCTCTGTATTACTTTAAAAAAAAACCGGTCGCTATTTAAAAAAAATGCGGTTACGTTAGTACAACACCCACAACAAAAACGAAATGCTACCAGAAAAGTAGGTTAGGTTAGGTTAGAACTGCGACCCAACAATAAACAAATTCTACCAAAAACGCATGGCTAATGACCTGGAAATTATCTGGCTGAAATGAAAGTAGCGACCTTGTATATGTAATGATTTTCAGTGTAATGTCTATTATGTTAAGTCAATAACATAAGAATTAATAATATTTGATTCGACATTCTACTATATTTGTATATAAATAAAAAAATGGTCTTAAAAATTAATGAATATGTTTAAATGTAATGAGTTTTTCATGAATTGATCATTCTATGAAATGAGAATATGAGAAACAATTGCTGTGGAACAAAATTCTATAAAAATATTGTCTACAATTATAGTAGTAATATAGTTGTAGTAGTAGTTAGTAATTTACAACCTGCTCGACCAACATTTCGTTTCATGTGGGAGGGGTAATCTAATGAACTATTTTTTTTCCAAGATGACGGATTCAAATTGGCCGCCAAAGAATAAAGTAAAAAAAGGTTACAAATAGGCCCGCGGCCCCCACGCGAAATGCTTTTTCCAAGATGACTGATTTCAATGAGAAGGAAGGTATGCGCTATGGTTACATTGTAAGCTCCAATCAGTAGCAATAATCTGCTCTTCGAACCGAATAATTAAAATTAGTGACAAAAAAAGCATAAAAAGGTTAGAAATATTTGAAAAAATAAACTGGGTGGAAAGGTATCCTCCGCGGGCCCCGCGGAGTCCGCGGCCTCCACTCGAAACACTTTTTCAAGACAGCGGCAAAAGAATAAAGTAAAAAAAGTTAGAAATATTTGAAAAAAACAATAGGGCGGCAGGATGCCCTCCGCGGGCCCCGCGGGGTCCGCGGCCTCCACGCGAAATGCTTTTTCCAAGATGACTGATTTCAATGAGAAGGAAGGTATGCGTTATGGTTTCATTGTAAGCTCCAATCAGTAGCAATAATCTGCTCTTCGAACTGAATAAGTAAAATTAGTGACAAAAAACGCATAACAGGGTGGAAAGGTATCCTCCGCGGGCCCCGCGGGGTCCGCGGCCTCCACTCGAAACACTTTTTCAAGACAGCGGCAAAAGAGTAAAGTAAAAAAGGTTAGAAATATTTGAAAATAAAAACAGGGTGGCAGGACAGGATATCCTCCACGGGCCCCACGCGTAATACTTGAATTTTCAATTCCGCCATTTTCCAAGATGATCACCATTCAAGGTAGTTTCTGTATTTTTGACCTGTTGTTTTATACCAGCCTTTAGAGGAGACGTTTGACTCTATACACCTTCGCATCAGAAACCTTACCAGAAGTACCAAAATAAGTTCTTAGAGGATGATGATTTCCTGGTACTTAAACTCTCTCTCCATCTTACGCCTGACGCGAGTTTAAATTTTTTTACCTATCCCAAAAAGTGTTCAAGGCCGCTAAACAAGATGGTTTTCACTTCAAAAAAAAAAAAAGAGTTGAAACGAACGCATACCAGTAAAGTAAAAAAAAGAGGATAGGAATATTTAAAAAAAAAAAGGTGGCAGAGGACCTCCGCGGGCCCCTCGGGGCCCGCGGCCCCCACGCGAAATACTAGTTAATAATATAAAAACGTAATTATCATTTCCTCTGTTTTCAAAATCGATTTTAATCGAGTAAGACAATCGCAGTGTGCAGCACTGTGGTACAGCACTATTCTTACTTTTGACAGAAAAAATGAGAAATCGACCTTGAACGCGACTCGACAGTTTGAATAGCATATTTTTACATCGCTGGTTTTGTATGCACGCCAAGTCTGGCTCGTCAAATTAAAGCCGCAATGGAAAACTAGCGTTGGCACACAGTCGCCCGCTACTGTTTTGATGAAAATAATAAAATAAATAGTTTTTTAATTAATAACAGATATTTAAGGACAAATAGTACTTCCCGATGAAAGGAAATACCTCGATTAACAGCTCGCAACCTTTTTGGTAGTGTATAAACAATTAATTATTGAGCAACAAACAATTTTGTTTTTTAAATCTGTCGTCCACTGACGTCACATGCATACCGCGGTCGGGAGCAGATTGATGTTCGCGGCGAGCAAGTGAGCCCTCGGGACAACTTTTCGCCACGCGAGGTACATACACTCTTTCCTTCTATCTTGATATAGTTCTGTGGGTAAAATCCGTGACCTAGTTAGGTCAAGGGTAACGGAACTGAAAAGGATAGGAACCACAGACAGGTGATCGACTTGTGATTTGTGTCTGTCAGTGTCAAAGTACTCTGACGTTGATTGTGAAAAGGTTCTACAGTGGTCTAGGGTTCCGTTGGGCTGACTGTACTGCCAGGGCCCTATTTTATTTATAAAATACAAGTTACAATTTACAAGCGGACGTCTCTATTTAACACATAAGGTCAGACAGAGACTTCCGCTTGTAAATTTTAACTTGTAGCTTTATAAAATAGGACCCAGATTGCTAATAATCTAGCACAGTGTTTCATAACCTGTGGTCCGCGGAACCCGGGGGGTCCGTGAGTATACGTATGGGGGTCCGCAGTCTCATCTTTGGACCACTTGACAACAATAAACACTAAAACACCAAGTCTCGTGACAGCTACGCGTCGATTTATTTTTTAAGGGGGTCCTTAATTGTGCTACTTTTCCTAGTGGTCCGTGGCTGAAAAGTTAAGAAACACTGATCTACCAAAATATTATACAGCCTGGCAAAAGAGTAAAAATTAAAAAGTGGCAATACTGTAGTGTCGTCCCTTTCTAATCTATTAGGTATAAGAAAACGGAACGACACTACTGTGTTGCCACTTTTTAATTTCTACTCTTTTTTGCCGGGCAGTGGTCCTATGTGGTTGCGGTTGACCGTACCTCTACCACCACAGCAAGGCGGAACTTGTAATGAGTCCTAACTGTGAAGGTCGTCGTCCGTCGTGCTCTCGGTGAGTGCCCGGATTTTAACTTGAATATTATGATGAATAAGTAGTACTAACTAACCTGCATTCACATATGTATGACAAATAAAACATTAAATTTACTTTCATGTGTTTATTTTTCGTTGTAAATTATAAATGCATTTAGTTACTTACAATTACAACAGGTACCAGCACGCTACCAGGGATATAAAAACAAACAGACCTTATTCGAAAAAAATATATAAGATAGTGCGATAATACAAATTAAATTAGAGCGCAATTTAGGTAGCTCACAATTTTGACAATTTGCGTTTTTAGGATTCCGTAATCAAAATAGCAAAATTGGAAATCCATCTGTCTATCCACGGCTTGGCTCAGGGACCCTTTGTACTAAAAACCTGTAATTTAGTATGGGTCGTACGTATGTATAATACATGCTAATAAGTGGTAAAATGAACTCCCAACTGATGTTTTCTCGGGGGTCTACAGTATTGAGGTTCTTTAAAATAGGAGTGTTAAGATTTGTAAAGGGTCGGCAACACGCATGCTAGTTCCTTTGACTTGTCCATAGGCTGCGGTATCCGTTTAACATCAGGCAGATCGTACGGTTATTCGCCACCGACGTGGTATAAAAGAAAATTGTCACCCCTATAGGTAGGTACGCAATGGGAACGTATTTTTTGTGTACCCCATATTGTGGAAGTATCGTTGGTTACGTCTTTCAAAGGAATGGTAAATTTGCGAAGACCATTTTTCGATTCGAAAGAATATGTCCAGACACAAAGAAGAAGAACAGCAAACAGCAAGCACGGCAGGAACCTAGAAAATGATCCTCGCGAATGAAGAACCACCTCTTTTTTATAAAGTCGGTTATACAGCAGCTCCGCCCGCTTCACTCTCTGGACTGGACCATCACTTAGTTGTTCGCCCCACTAACAGAACAATGGAAGCCATTAGAACAAACAAAATTCAAGAGGACTCGCCACAGAGAAAGAAATAATACATACATTCGTGACATACAAGAGATAAAAAAGCAGAAAACGTGGGTACGAATAGTCGTGAAATGGTCCCAAACTCAACTCAGCAGAATGCTGGCCTTAAAGCCAGCGCTGGTCTTCCGTTGGGACCAAGCCTACGAGACATAAATAGGAGAAAACATGACGACAAATTGTCATGAAATGGCCCCAACTCAGCAGAATGCTGGCCTTAAAGCCAGCGCTGGTCTTCCGTTGGGACCAAGCCTACGAGACATAAATAGGAGAAAACATGACGACAAATTGTCATGAAATGGCTTCAACTCAGCAGAATGCTGGCCTTAAAGCCAGCGCTGGTCTTCCGTTGGGACCAAGCCTACGAGACATAAATAGGAGAAAACATGACGACAAATGGTCATGAAATGGCCCCAACTCAGCAGAATGCTGGCCTTGACGCTCACCGTGCTCCTATTAACAAGCTGGAGGTTGCAGCCAACATACCTAGTGAGTGCCGACAAAACCTCAACCAAATCGAGAAGCACCGGCGAATCTTGGCAGCTCACGGGGAAAACGTTGAAAGCAAACACCTACGAGTGACGATATAAAGACGATAAGCACGCAAGCACAAACGAACGAGCCGCGGCAGCAATCGTCGAAAATCACTATATCGACGATTATCTGAATAGTTTCAAAACAGTTAACGAAGCTATCGAGACGGCGCAAGCAGTGAAAGAAATACACAGCAAGGCTAACTTCAATCTCCGCGGCTGGAGGTCAAACGAAGCGGAGGTCATGGCGGCGATGGAGGCGCCGCCCGAACAGCTGACCGCCGTCACACTCAACGACGGCGGTCCGAGCGAACGAGTCCTAGGACTTGTATGGAAGCCTGACGCCGACGAACTGAAATTCAATCTGAACATGGCGCGCATACCGCCCGCAGTCCTGGAAAGCGGAGGCTGGAGCGCTAGACATGTAGCTGTCAAGATGCTTAAAAATAAGTTTGAGGGAGTTCTTGAGGTACTGGAACAATTAACAGATTCATCTCAAACTTCCGAAACAAGATCGAGAGCCAGTCTTCTCCTGACAGCCATGCAGTCATTTAACTTCCTAACTTTTCTTGGCTTTTGGGCTGCAGTGCTACCTGAAGTAGATGACGCACAGATTTACCTGCAGCAACGAGGACTAAGTGTGGATAAGTGTGCTCAGAAACTCTGCGCTTTGAAAACCCTCTTAGTGGAAAGTAGAGACCGTTTCGTGCAAGAAGCAATTGTCTTTGCTAAGACTCACTGCGAAAAGCTCGGAATCGAACTCAAAACGAGAAGAATTCGCAGGAAAAAACGCATGCATGGCGATGAATATTCTGAAGATGCAGCTTTGTCTCACGAGCAGGAAATCCGTCGAGAAGTGTTCGCATCATTGGACAAGATCATTCAAGAAATGACGACTCGATTCCAGCAAATTCAAGAAATATCGGACAAGTTCGGATTTTTGATGCCAGCGAAACTTTTGGACAGCAAGTTCGAGTGTTGATCTTTCCCATGTATTAGAAGACATCGACAAGGACGAGTTTCAGATGGAGCGGAAGCGTCTCCAGCAATTTGTTGCCTGTTCTGAATCAGAGGAAGATATAAGTGGTAAAGGACCACTGGAGCTCCTCCAGTTCATTCAAAAACTGAATCTCGGAATTTCGGTTCCAAATATTATAGTCATCTTGATTCGTATATATTTGACTTTGGCGATTAGTGTTGCAAGTTGTGAGAGAAGTTTTTCGAAGTTGAAGCTAATAAAAAATTACCTCAGATCTACTATGAGCTCCGCTAGATTATCAAACTTGGCTATATTGTCGATTGAACAAGAATTGGCTGCTAATATTGATTTTGACAAAGTTATTTCTGACTTCGCTGCTCATAAGGCCCGTAGAGTAGAATCCGCTTGTACTCGTAAAACCGCTCATCCTATTTTACCTTCAATAAAAAGTATCTCATTGCCTGTGAAATTTAATTTTAATTAAGCACCTATAGAATGGGGGCGGCAAAGTGGGTCTCCCGCCCCAGGCGCCGAGATGGCACGCTACGCCACTGAGCGGAGCGCCGACGAAGAGAGAAGCATTGAAGATCGTCATGTCACTTTACGTACGACCCCATGGGGTTCGCGGCGCCGGTGACAGTAAGAGCGAAAGCCATACTACAGAGGCGTGGCGTAGAGGCGTGGCCTGGGACGAGCGGCTCCCGGACGACCTCGCCACGCAATGGAAATTATGGATGTAGCACCTGCGAGAGCTGAGAGATGTGTCGGTGCCGCGAGCCTACCCGGGCTATAGCGACGCCGCCAACCTCCAGCTGCACGTTACGACCGACCCGAGCGATTCGGCTTACTCGGCCGCGCTTTACTGGCGCGCCGAACAAGAAGATGGGCAGATACTCACCTCACTCGTCTTAGCGAAGGCGCGCCGCGCGTCGCCCCGCTGAAACTGACGTCTATACCGCGGCTGGAACTACAAGCGGCGGTTATGGGCACGCGCATGGCGGACTGCGTGAGGCGAGAACACCGGGAACGCGTCCACAGCACGACGTACTGGACGGATAGCAAAACCGTGCTGCACTGGATCCGCACCGGGTCCCGCACCTTCCGACCATTCGTTGCTCACAGGATAGCAGCAATAGAAGAGAACACAAAAGTGCAAAAGTAAAACACGAATGGCGGTGGGTGCCCACGAAAAACAACACGGCAGACGACGCGACCCGAGACGTCCCGGAGCACTTCGGAAAGCACCACAGATGGTACACAGACCCAGAGTTCCTGAGAAAAACCCCGGAGGAGTGGCCATAGGAGGCCACGCCCCCAACACGTGCCGAGAGCGAGTCGACGGGCGAAGAAAAAACAAACACGATAACACATGGGCCCGCGACGTCGCTAAATGAAGCGCTACCTGAACACGGAAGATTTTCCAGATGGGAAAGGTACCTAAGGTCAACGGCCAGGGTACTACAGTTCATCGACTTATGCCGCAACAAAGAAAAGGTGAACTACATAAGCCGACAAGAAAAATAAATCCCACCCGCCCCAGCCCTGAAGCACCGGCTCGCAACTTCATCACTATCAAAGCGGAGCTGCTGCGCAAGGCTGAAGAGCTGCTAATACGTGCGGCCTAGGAAAGAGCGTTCGCCGAAGAGATAAACGCGCTACGCTCGGGCCGCCCGCTACTGACGAATAGCAGATTGAAATCACTTTCAATAACACTACAGGAAAGTGTTATATGTTTGAACAGCAGAATAGCAGCGGCGCAGGACATCGACGAACAAATGAAGCAACCGCCAATCTTAGATGGCCGTTCCCACGTGTCCCACCTGCTAATAGATTTCATACACAGAAAATTAGCGCACGCAGGGGCGAATTTAACAATCAACGAAACTCGACAGAAATATTGGATAACAAATCTCAGACCGACCGCCCGACAAGTAATACATCGCTGTCTGAAATGTACTATAAGGCGGGCCATGCCCCCGACTCCGCCCACCGGTAACCACCCACCGTGCCGTCTCGCCCACCACAAGCGGGCGTTCACGTTCACAGGGGTCGATTACTTCGGCCCTCTGAGCGTCACCTTAGGCCGCAGCCACCAGAAGCGGTATGTGGCCTTATTCACATGCTTGACAACGCGCGCAGTTCATCTGGAGCTGGCGCACACGCTGACCACAGACTCCGCGATCATGGCGCTGCGCCGCATGATCGCTCGCCGCGGCTGTCCCGCCGAGATCTGGTCAGACAACGGGACCAACCTGCGAGGCGCCGACAAGGAGCTGAGGAAGGCCATCGACGAGGCTACTGAAGAGGAAGCAGCCAAGCGCCTCATCAACTGGCGCTTCATCCCAGCAGGCGCTCCATTCATGGGTGGGGCGTGGGAGCGGATGGTCCGGTCGATTAAGGTTGCCCTGGAAGCGACCCTGCATGAGCGGCACCCCACGGAAGAGACGCTCATCACACTCTTGGCGGAGGCCGAGGCCACCGTTAACAGCCATCCACTGACGCACGTATCAGTGGACCCCATCGACCCCAAGGCCCTGACACCAGCACACTTCCTCCTCGGGGGCAGCGATGCCTGGAGACCACCACCAGGCACCTTCGACCAGCAAGACACCGTCGGCCGCGCCACCTGGCGCACCGCCCAGCGTCTAGCCGACGCCTTCTGGACGAGATGGGTACGGGAGTACCTGCCGGAGCTACAACACCGGCGGGAGCCCCACGGCAGGGGCCCTGGGCTCAACATCGACGACCTAGTCCTGGTCACTCATCACTCCCCCGCAACACATGGCCGCGGGGACGAGTCGTCGCCGTGTATCCCGGCGCCGACGGCATCACGAGGGCAGCGGACGTGCAGACCAAGGGCGGCGTGCTGCGTCGCCCCACCAAACGGCTGGTAGTGCTACCAGTGCACCCTGAGGCTGCGGGTCCAGCACGAAAATGTACTTCAACGCGCGGCGATGAACGGCGGGAGAATGTGCAGGACGCGCACCCCCACAACCCCGCAACCCTTTAATTGATTAATAAATTCATATTATAATTAGGATATGTGAAATGAAAATATTTAAATTAGTGACCTAGTCTTAAGTCCTTAGTCCTATAAAATCGTAATTTCCTAACAAACCTGAATAAATCTTATGCTTACCGTGTTTTTAATCACCTTATCAGACTAAGTTAGGTGTATAAAATAATTGGAATACTATGTGAATGTAAATATGAATATATGACAATAAATGTTTGGCACCGCCCTCCGCTCGCCTCTCCCCACCAATAGAGCGCGGCGGAAGTCTATAAAAGAAGGCCTCCCGCCGCGACTCAGCTCAGCTCAGTCCTTCTCACATCCTCAAGCGGAGCGGAACACAAAGAAAACCAGTGACCTATAATTATAAGAAAGCAAAGTATAAGCCCAGTACGGGATCTTTACAGTCCGTCCCGTATATTAGTTATGCGGTGTAGTCATCTCACCGACATCGAAGTCGAAGACGAGCTTTGCTACGATTACGCGAAACCGACCGGTTTAATAGGCCAAGATAATTGGCATTTAATTACGTCGCGGCAAAAAAGACTATCCGGTCTCTAGTTTGACGAATTTAGGGTGGGTCCTAGAGAGGTGAGACGTATTTACTGGAACTGGTTTTTGGAACTGGTTTTGCCGTGGACGCGTAAGTACGCGTTCCTTTCCTGCTTGGGCGTCTTTTAGCGTATTTACGAGTACGGCTCGACTAGGCGACTTCATATCATACGCATACGCGCAACCCGAACTCGATACGCGATATTCGCAAGACTCGTAACCGTCCTGGTACCATCAGCCAAATATGTGGTCTACCACCCTAAGGTTCAAAATCCTTTGCACATCACAATATTATAATGTCGATAAAACAGGCTGTCAACTTGAAAGTTCGACTTTAGCGACATTTTCATTTGATAGGAATATGGATGAAAAGTGGTAGACAACATATTTGGTCGACCGTACTCGTACAGGCACTTCATTCAACGTACGAGCGTTCGGTTTTATTCGGATTCATTCGGAAGGGCTCGGGTCACTTAGCGAACGGCGACGATCTAGCTGCAGTGAGTGGGATGAAACACCAATATGTTCTTTGAATAATGATCCTAAAGCTTGAGAAATAAGAGTTGATTTTCTTTGATAAAATGTTTGTTTGGATGTGATGCCTGTTTTGACTTTGTACAATTTGAATTTTTAAAAGAAAATAAGATGTTTGTTCCTTGCCAAACATTTAAGACTGTGTTATGTATTAATTGAGTTTTTGAATCAATTTTTTTTTTGTCATAAATGGAAAGATCATATATAAGTTTTGCTAGAAAAGTATTTTTAGCGTTTTTTTATTCGCTATAATTAACGAGTTATACCGATTTGAAAATTGATCGTCGAGTACCGCACCGAAAACACACCGACAGTTCCCGAACAAGGCCGAGCCGCGTGTGACGTCACAATGTTAGTTTCCACTCGTAGTTAGTATACAGGTGATACCGTTTTTTGACTTTAATCTACTCTATTCTGTTATTATCCTACTATTATTGTAAAATGCTATTGTTTGTGAGAGCGTATTGGTTTGTGACTCTTTCACGCTAAAACGGCTAAACAGATTTCGAAACAATTTGGCATACACGAAGTTTATAATTTATAATCTGGATTTACGTACCGGCTATAGTAGGTGTCATTCACGATGGATGGCATCCACCGTGGTTCTTATTAATTTGTAGTTAAAGGTTAATTTTAATACATCTACGAGTCTTTGTGGATGGCACTATAATGAGAATAGTGATGAGTACACTTTGGTAGTAACTATTTATATGAATAAGTAAATAAGTCGTGGGATTTCAGTTCAAAATCCCGTTGATTTTATCCCAGGGGAATTTCATAAGAAAACCCGGAATTTCGAGCACAAAGATGGCGGATGACATTTTGACACTATGACACTAAAAATGTTTATGGGCGTCGTTTTTGAGTAATTTGATGGCTCTGAGCCCGATTTTGGCATATTTTTTTAGATTCAAGATGGCGAATGACATTTTGGCACTATTGACACTTTGACACTAAAATATTAATGGGTGTCGTTTTTGAGTAATTTGGTGCTTCTGAGCCTGATTTTGATATACTTTTTTGGATTCAAGATGGCGGATGACATTTTGACACTATGACACTAAAAATGTTTATGGGTGTCGTTTTCGAGTAATTTTGTGGTTCTGAGCCAGATTTTGACATAATTTTTTGGATCCAAGATGGCGGATGACATTTTGACACTAAAAATGTTTATGGGTGTCGTTTTCGAGTAATTTTGTGGCTCTGAGCCCAATTTTGGCATAATTTTTTGGATCCAAGATGGCGGATGACATTTTGACACTTATGCCACTAAAAATGTTTATGGGTGTCGTTTTCGAGTAATTTGGTAGTTCTCAGCCCGGTTTTGGCATACCTTTTTGGATCCAAAATGGCGGATGACATTTTGACACTAAAAATGTTTATGGGTGTCGTTTTCGAGTAATTTGGTTCTTCTCAGCCCGATTTTGGCATACCTTTTTGGATCCAAGATGGCGGATGACATTTTGACATTACTGACACAAAAAACACAAAAAAGTGTAAAATGTTACTCGAAAACGACCCCCATAAACATTTTTAGTGTCATAGTGTCAAAATGTCATCCGCCATCTTGAATCCAAAAAAGTATGTCAAAATCAGGCTCAGAAGCACCAAATTACTCAAAAACGACACCCATCAATATTTTAGTGTCAAAGTGTCAATAGTGTCAAAATATCATCCGCCATCTTGGATTTAAAAAATTATGCCAAAATCGGGCTGTTTTACTCTCCTCACCCGGAACACACCAGCGCAAGCATTGCTGCTTGGCGGCAGGATTACTAAGATGCTGGTACAGTCGACGTCAAAGATATCTTTACACTTTAGTGCCTTGTCGCTCCAAGCACTTTGACAACTTCATATGAAACTTCAAACATAGTTACAATGACAAGGTACTAAAGTGTAAAGATATCTTTGACGTTAACCGTACCTAGCGATCCGAACGTACCTACCTAGAACAAGGTTAGGCTCTTCACCCGCAAAAATTCCCATTGAATATATAATACAATCCCACGGGATTATAAAAAAAAGTAGAAATACCTATCAACCACAAAATCTAGCCATTAAAATTTACGTACCTACGGTCGAAGAAACTGAATCACGTAACCTACCTAATAGGTACAATTTAGCAATAATATCTCTGGCAGGGTGTATGTTAAAATTCCACAGTGGTAGGTAAGCGATTCAGTATTATCTTTCACTGTACTTAGGTACTTTATTGTGAAATCTCAGGTCCAGTAAAATCAATCCAGTTCACATAAATCAGAAACATTATCAGGATTAAGCTTTTATTACCTACCTACACATGACTAAAACAAAAATTTACTTACTATAAGGTGATACTCGTGCTCGTTTGCCACCTTATTTCATAAAAAAAACTTCAGCAGATATTTTTTGTATTAAATTTTGATATTTTTAGTGAAATCAGCCGTTAACCCAGTACTGTCGTGAAATTGCTTTAACATTGTGACGTCACAGCCATGGCGACCAATCATGGCCCGTTCCCGGTCAAGTGGTCATATTTCAAATTTCATCAATTTTGAATTGCTTATAATTAATTTAAAAAAAATATTTTAAGATTTCTTTGAATTAGATATTATATAATATGCTATAAAGTTTTAAAAAACATTAAAAAAAATCGATATTTTTTTTAAATTCAAAGACTCAATTATGTACGGTTGGTGTTGGAAAACAAAACGAATCTAGACAAAAACGCCGCGATGAAAGTTGAATATAGCAAAACAAATCGAGAATCTCATCAAAAACGGCTACCCCGAAAAAGTTGAGACCACGCCCACTTCGCCGCGAAGTTGTTATTTGCCGCATTATTCAGTGGTCCATCCACAAAAGGGCAAAATCCGCGTAGTCTTCGACGCCGCCGCCAGGTCGGGAGGCACCGCACGTACCCACAAGTGGAAATTAGTAGTTTTATTTTGTCACCATACGGTCTACACCTGACACACGTTTCCAATACCGATGCTTCAGGTGTATCTACACACTTGCCCAGGCCGCTTTGTGGGCAGTTGACAACGGAAAAGGTTGTGCTACAGCTGCAAAGCAGTCCAAGTCCACTACCAAGAATTATGTCTGTTTATGTCTTGTCTACATTACCACTAACCAGTATAAAGGGAACCTTTATGCGAAATTACAGCTTTCTAGGCGTAAGGGTCTCGACTGCGCGTTGCCAAGTTAATTCTTAAGTACACTTTTAAAGTCTAATAATAAATACAAATCATTTTTCTCTATCAGAAAACATCTTCCCAATCATATATGCTGGCGTCTCCCTTAAACGTTTGCCCTTCAAATTTATCGAATATGGCAGCAAAGAAGGATACCTTTGGTAAATACCTTTGCCTTTAGGCGTCCACGCCGTCGCTACACAAACATCGTCTTTCTTCGCTGTTACAGACACCCACGCGATAGACGAAAGTACTATATCACCGCAGCAGTACTTAGGACCTTCTCCAGTAAACTGTACCACCTTTTTCTCCAAATTAGGCCAATTTTTCAGTCTTTCCACTCCACCCACAGGAACAGCGAACAACTCTGTGCCAAGAAAAGTTTCGTAAATCTCGTCTGCGTCTTCACTTCTAGTTACAGTGAGTGGTAGGTGTTCTGAACAGAATATAGTAAAGCGGCAAGGATGCTCGCAGTCTGTGAGGTCTATCCGAGCCAGACCTGCCACGAATAAAGTTGAACCTTTATGCAAATAGTAAGTTTGCGGTCTTATGAGTCTTCTTGGTATCGTGGCCATCAATTCCTCTGTGGTAAGAAGTGAGAGTGCTTGGTCGGGGTGTACAACTCCGGGTGTATCGTAAAACCATTTGCTTTTAGCGAAAAGCTCGTGTTTTTCATCCAAAACCATCATCCTTCGCTTCTTATCCGCTATATTATTATTTAAATCATCTTCGAAATCCATAGGGTCTGAAAATGTCCTGCCTATATGACCAAATAAGGACGGCATTTCTTTAGGGACAGTTCCTTCGAGCTGAGCGTTCCTTATTTCCTTTTCGACCTTCATGAGCTTGGATTGTGAACGTAGTCGCTTCGCCCTCTCAGACATTTTCCAACCGGATGGTCTGTTGATGGGAAACTTTAATAAATTCAACGTTGTGCCCGGCCAGCGGCTGACGGTTGCTCGTTTTATAATATCAACAGCGTGAACTTTGCAATAATCAGATTGCAGCAGCGCATTGAATAGCGAGCTTTTCCCAACATTGGTGCAGCCAACTAAGAAAACATCACCCTTATAGATCCACACTTTAAACATGGCTGATATCAGGTCTTCAACCCCGTAGCCCGTTTTGGCTGATACCAGAGACACGTATTTAATGTTGGCTTCTGCTAGCTTCGTCTTTCCTATTTCATTCATCAGGGAGTCCTTGATGCGTTGAAGATATCCCACGCTGTCCGCCGGTATTAGATCCACTTTGTTACCCACGATTATGATTGGTCGATTAGTGCCTATAATGTCCACAATCCCAGGCCATATCGAACAAGGGAAGTCAAGAAGATCTACCATTAGAACTACTAGCGACTTAACATGCCTGATGGATTTAATAAGTCTCTCGTACTCTTCGGGTTGTACGCTCACATCTAACGCAATGTTATATTCTTTGAGAAAATGACAGCGTTGACATTCTAAGCTTTTGAGCTCTTTTTCGTTTCTTTGTTTGAATATTTCGCTAGGCAGATACCCGGGTATAGCCGGGTCGCTGCAATGAAGCAAGGCTCCACATCCTCCACAGGGCGTCCTACTAACCCGTGCCGCGGGATCTGGTGTTCCATAGTTATTAGACCACTCACTATCTAGCTGGTCTTCTAACTGACTGTCATCGAAATATTCATAATTCACCATCCAATTAGCAACTTCGTTTGATTTATCATTGTCTAGTCTAGTACTTTCAAG
Organism: Pandemis heparana; assembly: GCA_963854515.1. Classification (NCBI taxonomy): domain Eukaryota; kingdom Metazoa; phylum Arthropoda; class Insecta; order Lepidoptera; family Tortricidae; genus Pandemis; species Pandemis heparana. The sequence continues at coordinate 3,921,841 of OY978032.1, forward strand.
AATATCAGGCGCGTTTTCTTCCTTGATTTCTACAGTTGTTTTAGCGAATGGTAACTGAAATTCTTTTTCTGGTTCCTCTGCAGCTACGTTGTCAGCATTATTAGAAAGCAATCTGTCCTCATTTACGAAATACTTCAAAGACGCAGGTATTGGAGGTAAACTCTTCTCTATGTATTTATTATGTTCAGTCTCTTTAGCTTTTCTAATGTTCCGAAGATAATACTTAAAGTATCCGTATTCTAGTTTGTCCTGTTCTAAATAAGAGTTGAATGTTATTTTATCCTTGTACTTTTCAAGGAGAGTTTTGAAGTCTTTACCTTGTTTTTCGTTTTCATCGCCCGTGGAGGCCTTGGAAGCCTGAATGTGGTTGAATCGCTTGTGAAATAAGTTCCGTCTTCGGCAAAGTCTCGAGAATATGTGCATTGATAACATGTTGGAGTTCTACCTAGAATCAAATCAAAATATATATGGTTAAGAGCAATCAGTTAACCATGAGCCAGGGTTCTAAAAGCATAACACTCTAAAGTACACTTCGAATGCGTTGAAAAATTGTGCAGTCTTACTTTAGCAGAAGAAAATTATAGAGCTAATAAAAACTTGTTAACTTGTAATAGTACATTGTGTATTAAGGGCGGTAAGTAAGGAATTACGACCGAGGCTCTAGTAGAAGCCCGAAGTCGAAGACTGAGGGCTTTTTGAGACGAGGTTCGTAATTCCCGTACCGCCCGTGAAACACACAATGTTTTTCATCACATTTGCGAGTAAATAATAGTTATTTGTTATGCAAGGCTGCAAAGTTTTTGTTTGGCGCGAGTGCCTGTATTGAAACCAGAGCAAGCGAAGGATCCTGTGATTGAACCACGAGCGAAGCGAGTGGTTCAAAAGAAGAATCCTGAGCGTCGCGAGGGTTTCAAGGCACGAGGCACTAAACAAACTTTGCTGCCGAGCGAAACACACAATTTTTCACCTCACTACAGCGAGAAAAATAGTGGATGGAAGAATTTCAAATTTCAAATTACTTGAGTATATGAGTAGGTGGTGAGGTGGTGGTGGTCGTGGTGCAGGGGTGGTCAGCGCGGCGTTCGAATCTCAAAAACCTTTTCCACCCAAGAGGGGAAAAAGCACTTTTCCACGCAGATTTTTAAGGAGAAAGACAGCCCTTTCGAGCAAGTGAGGTGAAAATAAAATTACTATAGTCAATAAAGATAAACCGCGTGCCGGAGACGTGGCGGACTGGCGGTTGACCAGGCGGTGGCCGCGAGGGGCGGGGGGGGGTGTTGCGGTGGTGCGCTGCGGGCTGCGCGGGGGGGGGGGGGGGGCGCTACCTACTTACCGCCCGAGAGGTTCATGGTAATAAAAAAAGCCCGAGGGTTTTATATGGGGCGTTGCGGCCAAGTTAACCTGTATGTTTTGATACCGTTTACGAGCAAGTGTGATGAAAAAAAATTAATTTAAGCCGTGCTTTAAATATAGCTATATGTTTCACACAGCCTTTTAGTTGTACGGCTATAGCCCTCTCATTACACATTCTACTGGACGTGAATTAAGTGCACAAGTTTACATCATGTTCAGTTCGTCAGCGATCATGTACGTTGTTGGCATATCTTTATCGAGTTTCTTTTTGGATGGTCATTCATGTAAGTCGCCAAATCATGTATGTATATGTTCTCGATGCAGTGGCGCTGAGCGCAGAGGGAAAGAGTTTACATTTTAAAGGCAACTGGTTGAAGTTTCCCTATTTCAAGAATAACACATTTGTCTTGAACAGTACAGCCGAGGGCATAAATATCGATACAGCCATCATACATGTCAAATATTATGTCACCGATGTATACATGTTTTGACGTCTTGGTAACGTACATATATTTATGCCATTGACTGTACACGTCTCAAATCTATCTCAAATGCATTGGAAATGGACAAATTGGCAGCGCCACTAGTATATAGCGGAAAGCGGAGCGTAAAGATAACAAAATCTCATGGTAAGTATTTGACACCGTAAGACCGTAACGTTAACGCGTACAGTCACCAGCATAAATAAGTGATCACTTTTGTACCTTGTCACTTTAAGTCATGTTTGAAAAACTACGAAATCATGTAACGACTGAAAGCGACAAGGTACAAAAATGATCACTTATTTATGCTGGTGACTGTACAGGTGGCGGCAGGTAAGTAAAATAATGCGCATATCCCTTCCACGTTTTACTTATTTGCCGCCACCTGTACGAGTCGCGTTTGTTGTGATAAAAAACTTAGACTAAAAAGGTACTCAGAGGAGAGGGACGATTTGAGCGAAGGAAGTTCACGGTATTTTCACGATATTGGTGTCGCGCTCGGAGGAATAGACGTGTCGCGTTACGACAGCGAGCGTTTCTCTTTAATGCTGGATTTTTAAGAACTCGATACTTCGTAAGCGATCGTTATTTTAAACTAGGAACTCCAGCCCAGTCAATAATAGTGAATAGTGGGCGGCGAGGCCAATAGGAAATGCGTGTGCTTTGTACAGGTGGCGGCACGTAAGTAAAACGTGGAGGGGATATGCGCAGTTTGAAAAACAACATCATTTTCATATTGCGCATATCCCCTCCACTACAGGTGGTGAAGTGGGTATGCCCTGTTGCCATTGCCACGAATAGGGGCATGCACGGAGCTGATTATTCACACTTCACACGTCAATCAAGGCTAGTCAATAAAACATAAGTCAATTAAAAAATAAACTGTAATTAAATTAAATCTCAAGTTTAAAAAAAAAAACAAAATAAAATTTAGTTATCAAGACTCAGTTAAAAACTACAATTTACTTAACTAACTCCAGAAACTCTGGTTGTGAAGCCTATCCATATATATAGAGAGACATAAAATTAACTTTAATGGTGATTTGATTGCCTAGTATTAATTTCATGTCCTAAGTATGATTGTTCAACTCCAAATGAAATCGCTATATATCTAGAAACTGTACTTGCAATGGATTTTTTTCACACGTAAAATTAGAACATTATTATAGACCTTAAATTTTCAGTTAATGACCTGAACAAGAGAAGTAAAAACCATATGAAGAACCAAAGTCACCAACATAGCTCAGCGAGTGGACGTTGATGATGAAGTAATTTAGATGAAAAATTGAACATGAAATAAAAGGCGGATAGATAATTAGCAATATCTTTTCGGCAATTTTCTTTAATTTAAAATATGCAATAAGAAGAAATAGTTAAGAGTTAAGACACACAATTAGAACACAAGCTCCAAGATATCCAAACATACATAAATAAACACATGAATAGATACAATATTAAAAACAATGAGGAATTTTATGATATTATTTGCTCAATGTATAACTACTCGTAAATGAAGGTTGCAAACATAACTCCTGCACTTGTACTCAGTTCACAGTCTATTAGTCCATAGTTTTGTCCATTTTGATTCTCTTTCGTCCCACATCAACGTCATCATCATCATCCATTTTATGCTCGTCCCTAGCTGGTTTCTCGTCAGCTTCTAACACTTTTAACTTTATACCACATACCGTTGCACCATTCAAAGTTGCTATAGCATTTTCAGCTGCTCGGACAGACCCGTACTTAGCAAAGCCGAATGTTTTGTTTGGGAACGTTGAAACATCTATCAAGTCCCCGAATCGCGAAAAGACATCTTTTAAAGCGGAAAGTGATGGTGGTTGTGGCTTGCACACAATAAAGCACCGCTTAGCCACTCTGCTGTTGAAATCTAACACTGGTTGAGGAGGAGGTAGTGTTGCACTGCAGAAACTGTCATCTACATCCATATTAGGCCTCTCATTCACATTAATTGACGAACTAGTAGCTTGTTTAATTAAGGCAGAAGCTTGAGCTATTGCATCAGCTAACTGCATCAGATCAGGACTACCGTTGCTGAGAGACCTCTTAAAATTATTCATAACATCTGTTAAATCATTGGCAACTTTGTTCAATTGATTCCTCTCTGGTTTTACTGAAATTATTTCGCCAGAAGGGAATTCGTAGTTGTTTATCTTTTCAACTGCATGTGCTGCCGCAGACTCATCATTGTAAGTCACCAGGGCTTTGCACAGGCCATTGTAGGTATCAACTGCATACTGAAACTGCTGCATGCCTGGGATTATATTGAACAGCTTTTCAACATGTCTCTGGGCAACTGGTGGACTGCAAATCATGTTGACTTTTGTGTAGCCATCAGGCTGTGTTCTGATTAAAGAATTGATGTTGGGAGCAACGGGGGGATAAGCCGGTGAATGCAGTCTGTAATTTTGCATGTGCGGACTGTAATTGGAACCAAAAGAATCATTAGCATGTATATCTCCATGGGAATCCAAGCTGCTTCTGCTCCTTTTTAACTCATCTTTAGGTGTTGCAAAAACGGGTCTGTAGTGGCGATCACATTCCTCAAAAGCTTTAGCAGCATCTAAGAATGATCTATATTGAACATAAGCAAAACCTTTACTCTCCTCTGTCACCTTATCTCTCTGCAAGCGCACTGAGTCTATGCGACCAAACTCAGAAAAATGATGACGTATATCAGTCTCGGTGGCCTGTTTTGGCACTTTAATAAAAAGCCTCTTGTATTTGTCCTCGTTGGTCACATTAGAATCGTTTTTGTTGCTGGCCACCATTACTTTAAAGGGTTTAGAGTAGTTGTCGCCGTCCACTGTTTTTAGATGTAGCTCCTGTATGGCGATGGCAGCTGACGAGGTTTTAGCATATTTGATGTACGCTACGCCCTTAGAATTACCGGAGTTGCGATCTTTAGGTATAAATAAATCCTCGATCTCGCCGAACCTCTCGAAGTGCGGCCTCAGTTCCTCCTCGCGGACGTGCTTTCCGCACACAACGAAAATCCTGGAATGTGGCGGTTTCTCCTCTTTTCGCTCATCGTTTCGCATCTGATTGAAATAACTCATTGTTCAGGTCTTGTCGAAGGTCAAAACTCAGTGGTCAAGTAATGAATGGTCAATCATTCGCGTCTGGGTCAAGCTGAAATGAACAGTTAGGTCTATGAGTCGTCGTGATTTTGGTTAGGATTGCGTCGTTAGGGATTGATATATAATTACCTCGTTACTTAGATGAACAATGAGCTTAATGGTTTCAAGAGCCAATGTATGATAGTCTTGTCTTGTCGAATTTTCGGGAGTGCAAATATCACTTAAGTCAAATAACAAAAATAATTTCAGGTAGAAATTTATACAAACGCACAAGCAGACTTTTTGTTTGACATTTGACACCACACCAGCATTAACTTTTTTTTTAAATTCAGCCCCTTTCAAAAACAATATGAAATGTCTAATGCATTCAAGCCACTGATTAAAATGCTCACTTTCGTGGATACACACACATCCTACACTAAAAGAATCTATTCAAAAGACAACGTAAGCATCATGTGTGTGGGCCACGTGTGAGCATTTGAAAAATAATTTAAAACTTTAATGTTTGCCTTATAAAAGCAATTTGGAACTCATAACCTTTTCATGTGATTTAACATGAACTTTTTACTAAACACGTTTAGATCAATTTCTTGACAGCTCGAACCGAACAGTTCGAGTGATAAATTAAAAAATTAAACTGTCAATATCTCGCTCACAGTTTACAGAGGTTATGTGATAATTTCGCAATTATCACGAGATGTTATGTAGACGATTAAACAAAATATTATACACACGATCGTCAATTAACCATAGCTCACAGTACCGTTGTCCTGTTTCATATAGATCAAAATGCTCATGGATAAACAACGTTTTGTCTGCCCTTAAAACCGATCCAATGTCATCGCTTAGATTAAGAATTATTTTGCGCGATTTGAGAGTGACGAGGCTCTGGAATGCGTGGTCCAGGACACAGCTAGTGAGCTTCGTGGTGAGGCGATGTCGTCGGGACCGCGGAGTGCGGGATATGCTCGCGTGTTTCAGGCAGACAATACTGCGGCCGAGCCGAACATTCCTGATGTCTGCGACCGCCGCGTATAAGAGTAACTCCGGCGACGACGATGGAGAGCCGACCCCTTGCAGCCGAGACATCACTGACGAGGACTTGGAAGTGAGTTCCAATTGGTTCCATTACTTTATTATCTAACAGGAAAGTTGCTAGTTCTGCCAATGTTTACAAACTTTTCCCCCGTTTTTTTTTAATTATGAACTGAGAATAGGTTCTTGAAACTTCTTTCTTCCTGTGACTTTATCTATGAAGTATTAATTTAGTGCTGTCCTACAGGAACTATGCAATTTTCTGGAATAAACATCAGCCTATATTCTATTGCAGACTATAATCAATCTCTGTGCTAAATTATTTGTTGTCCATGTGCTTAGCAACAGCCAAAAAAATCAGTCTTATATGTACTTGAGTACTCACCACTAGCACAAACACATATGATATTAGGGCACTTCCATCAATCATAAATATACTTTAATTTACAGGAAGTTTGTCAGGGGAGCTGTCTTAAAAAGTTTATGATAAAAAAATATACACCATAACTTTGAATTGGTACACAGGAACCAATTTGTCTTACTGTCTTGGCAGAATTGAATCTAACTATGTTTGTGTTAAAGTAATTTATTAATTCCTAAATTATTTAATTAATAATAAAGTTATAAAACATTGTGTAGGCTTATTAGATTTGAGGTGCATATTTGTACAGCACATACATACATTTATTTATTTATTTACATACATAAATCACATCTTTATCCCTTATGGGGTAGGCAGAGCCTAAGGTAACAATAACAAGAGCTAAAGGCCACATTTAGCATGATTGTGAGCGTATAGAGGGGAATGAAGTTTGAGGTCCCGAATCGTCCCGAACCGGTCGAATCTCGCTAGGGGCAGACATTTGTATGATGAATAAGAATGTTTGTGCCCGAGTCATGGATGTTGTATGTATTTAAGTATGTATTTATCTACATTATATAAGTATCTTTATCTGTTGCCTGGTACCCATGTTACAAGCTTTGCTTAGTTTGGGACTGGGTCAACAGATGTATTTTGTCCCATGATATTTATTTATTTTATTTATTTAGCTTCAGGTCGCGACGCGCGATCGTCCAGAGTGGAAAAATATGCGTAGAGCCCCCATGCCCCTGATCCGGGATAACACGATGCGATGATGACGATGTTAACAGTATTTGGTACTTTCAGTCAATGATACAAGACCTGGACGGCGTGGACGACTTGTCTCGGGCGACGTTGTTTTGCGAGGGCTGTTCGCACCGCCTCATCATCGACAAGAAACACCCGGGTGTGATGTACTGCACGTAAGTATCAGTCGCTTATGCAAGGCCATGGGCATCTTGGACGAGTTGCCTCTCGCACCGCCTCATCATCGACAAGAAACACCCGGGTGTGATGTACTGCACGTAAGTATCAGTCGCTTATGCAAGGCCATGGGCATCTTGGACGAGTTGCCTCTCGCACCGCCTCATCATCGACAAGAAACACCCGGGTGTGATGTACTGCACGTAAGTATCAGTCGCTTATGCAAGGCCATGGGCATCTTGGACGAGTTGCCTCTCGCACCGCCTCATCATCGACAAGAAACACCCGGGTGTGATGTACTGCACGTAAGTATCAGTCGCTTATGCAAGGCCATGGGCATCTTGGACGAGTTGCCTCTCGCACCGCCTCATCATCGACAAGAAACACCCGGGTGTGATGTACTGCACGTAAGTATCAGTCGCTTATGCAAGGCCATGGGCATCTTGGACGAGTTGCCTCTCGCACCGCCTCATCATCGACAAGAAACACCCGGGTGTGATGTACTGCACGTAAGTATCAGTCGCTTATGCAAGGCCATGGGCATCTTGGACGAGTTGCCTCTCGCACCGCCTCATCATCGACAAGAAACACCCGGGTGTGATGTACTGCACGTAAGTATCAGTCGCTTATGCAAGGCCATGGGCATCTTGGACGAGTTGCCTCTCGCACCGCCTCATCATCGACAAGAAACACCCGGGTGTGATGTACTGCACGTAAGTATCAGTCGCTGATACAAGACCATGGACAACTTGGACGAGCTATCTGTCACGACGTTTCGTCATCGATAAGAAACACCCTGGCGTGTTGTTGCACGTACGTATCAGTCGCTGATACAAGACCATGGACAGCTTGGACGAGTTATCTGTCACGACGTTTCGTCATCGATAAGAAACACCCTAGCGTGAAGACCATGGACAACTTGGATGTTTTGTCTCGTCGCTTCGTCATCGACAAGAAACATCCCGGCGTGTTGTTGCACGTAAGTAACAGTCGCTGATACAAGACCATGGACAACTTGGATGTTTTGTCTCGTCGCTTCGTCATCGACAAGAAACATCCCGGCGTGTTGTTGCACGTAAGTATCAGTCGCTGATACAAGAACTTGGGCAGCTTGGACTATTTGTCTCTCGCGACGCTTCGTCATCGACAAGAAACACCCCAGATATAAGACCATGGACAGCTTGGACGAAGAATCTCGTGCGATGCTCCATCATCGAAAAGAAACCCCCCACAGCGTTTTTACTCCATGAGCCACGTAAATATCCGTCGTTGGTGGAAATTATCCCCTCTATATAGGTTCAATAATTCCAACTCGTCTCACTTGATTTACATTAAGTCAATACAAACAAAGTCGACTGCTTGTCTTGTCCTGCTGCAATGAGTACAGGTGGCGGCACGTAAGCGAAACGTGGAGGGGAGATGCGCAGTATGAAAAACATCATTTTCATACTGGGCATCTCCCCTCATCGTTTTACTTACGTGCCGCTACCTGTATTTAGCAGGCGCCAATACTACTACTAGTACTAGTACTTGACAGCCGCCACAGCCTCCTGGCTGCCGTGGCCGAGAGGACGGACAATGGCCTTGCCAGGCATTGGTCCTCTCTTCATTTAAGTTTAACATAAGATTCTTGTGTTCTTTCTTGTGTTACTAACATTACTAACAATAATATGAACAATATTGTTTTATGTGGTCTGAATTAAATGATTTTTATTTTATTTTATTTTATATTAATACGTGTGCGATCGTCAGGCGACGCCCCACTGCCGGGCACGCTGTAAATGTCACCCACGTGGGTCCATTGGTCGTTTCGTGCGTAGCGTGTGCGTACACTGCTGTAGAAACGACCACCTACAAACCTACATTTTGATACGAAGCGAATGTACCCATATGCGTAGCGTGACCGCGCGCTTCAGGCACTTGTCCCACCGCCGGCGAGTAGCGAGAAGCGAGTGTTTTATGGAACTTTTGTCGCCCGGCGACAATAGCGACTAAATTTCCATACTAAAAACGCTCGCTTCTCGCTACTCGCCGGCGGTGGGCCAAGTGCCTCGGTGGGGCGCCGCCTTTGTCCAGAGTTATGGGCATTGGCAACGAGCCATTCCGAAAAATTCAACTGTCATTGTTTGTCCTCTTTAATTATTTCAAGAATAAACGTCCTCGTGTGAATATACCAGTAAACAGTCGTGTTTGAAAACAAACGTTTATAGTCGGACACTTGATTCTAACAAACATGAGCGCTTTAAAGTCTATTTTTAATCAATATTGTTTCATAAGAATCTTTCCGACAATAACAAACAACAAAAAAAACTGTAGTCTCTGTAAAGTCGGTTTGCGGACGATAGTTTTACGTTTCATGAATGTGACAGCTAGCTGATTCCGAAGCCGAGTGTCAGCCCTTACATGAACTGTCAAAATGAACACGATTGTGATCGCGAGCGAGTTACGTAATAAGCTACCAGCTGCACGCACGCGAAAATGTGTCACGTTGTCGCGTTCCGCGTGACGTCAGAGCTAGCAGTTTTCATCAATGTTTCTTTATGACGTCATCACGTAAAACTATCGTCCGTAAACTGACTTTACAGAGACTACAGTTTTTTTTTGTTGATACAAGAACTGTCAAAATTAACACGATGACGATTGCGAGCGAGTTACGTAATAAGCTAGCTGGTCTTCGTCGATTTAAAAGACGTTATCACGTCAAACAAAAGAATTAGCGAAATTGGTCCACTTAGCGTTAAGAAACGTGAAGGTTTATGATTATGTTACATATTTGTATGGACATTATTTGCAGATGTAAAGACACGCATCCCCCAGGCGCCTCTGAGGATGGATGGGTTCCGTACATGGAGGCTGAGGACGTCGTCATATGGCGGAAGGAGTATAAGCCAGGAGGGCTCTTCGCCTACAAAGGTAACACACGGAACTGCTCTACCGTATTCCACCGACTCGTTTCTACCACAGCACGGCTAGCACAAGTGGGCGTGAAAGCTGTGTCGCGCGCGAGATAGACTAACCAGCTTTTTCTAGAACGAACAATAAGAAAAGGACGGGTCTGCAAAAATTATTTACGTTGCGTGTCTAGGCAGCTACGATCTTTCACATGTTTATCGCTATTCCGCGGGAACTATGCAATTTTCCGATATAAAAAGTAGCCTATGTTTTAATCTAGGGTACCAGCTATCTCCGTTCCAAATTTGATCCAAATCCGTCCAGTCGTTTCAGCGTGAAGAAGGGACACGCATACAAACTCACACCCTCACAATCACAAGCTTTCGTATTTATAATATTAGCAGGATCTATGTGTAAACTTGTTACCTGCGAGTCCGTTCCTAACTCCTTTGCCAAGTTTACCTAAAACTTTCCATCACTTGTTCAATCATGACATGACTAATCATAACATTGTCTGTAACTAATTACAAGTGGCCTTGACACTTTATCACGGAACGCGTTGTGATAACTCATATTATCACCGTTACATCATAAGGCTGTTCAATGCCATCAATATCGAGTGCCGTTCACTACACGTTAATTAAAGTGATATGTATTTCTAAGGGCCTGTTTCACCACTCTTATAAGTGTCAGTTATATATGATGACGTTTCTGTCTGTTTCGTAGTAATAAATGTGACATTCTGAGACTGTCGAAATATCAGGAGCTCAATAAAGGTAATCGCGGTTCGTATCCCGTCTAATATTTCGAATGAACTTAACCGTGAATCATTGAAAACTCTTATAATATTATGTAGTTCTCAAACTTACGGCATTATACATACGGCATTATACAGACTTTATAGGCATTGCACTGAAACCTGAGGGTTCTACTTCTAACATTAGCCATCACAAAATTACGGAGGTTGAAAATGACCTGAAGGCTTAGGCCTCTTGTAGACGTCCGGTATTTTCACCGGACAACGGACCGTTTTATTTGCCGGACTCGCGGTGGTGTATGGCACACAATGGATGTGTGTACACGCACCGGATAAGGACAAGTATCACACATCCATTGTGTGCCATACACCACCGCGAGTCCGGCAAATAAAACGGTCCGTTGTCCGGTGAAAATACCGGACGTCTACAAGAGGCCTTATTGTCTAACTCGCTCGCGATCGCCATCGTGTTCGTTCTGACAGTTCTTGTATGAATGTGACAGCTAGCTGATTCCGATGCCAATTGTCAGCCCGTACATGGACTGTCAAAATGAAGACGATGACGATTGCGAGCGAGTTAGACAATAAGCTTACAGCATGCCTTCGAGAAATGGATGGTACGGCCATGCCTTTATTTTATTCGACTTGTCGGGGCCTCTGCCGTGCCGCCAGGAAATCATAGAGTACCAATTTCGATATTGTTATGATTGTAACGGATTACATTCGGTATTAGTGCAAATCCGTGTTATCTTAATGTGTTTGCGATACTGCTTGACGGGGTAATCTGCTGTGTTTATAGAGTGAATGTAAATCTATACCTACTAAAAAAACATGGGACAAATTACACCAATTGACCCAGTCCCAAACTAAGCAGAGCTTGTACTATGGGTACCAGGCAACGGATAAACATCCATATATAAGATAAATAAATACAACATCCATGACCCGAGACCTCTAGCTTCATAGTCAGGGTCACTAACCACTAGGTTATAAAATAACCTAACCTAAAAATGATTTTTTAATACAAACTTTTTTGCTGCCTGTACTTAATTGTAATCTATCTTACCAAATTTCAAGTCAATCGGACAAACCGTTGAAGAGTTCCCTTCTCTCGGTCCCCATTGTCTTCCTCCCCCGCACCCCTGTACCGCGCGGGCGAGGACTCATTTAAACGTTTGGTCTATACACTAATCTGTATTTTTTTTGTAGTGTACGGCCGCTACAAAGACTTGCACGCGAGCGACTTCGCGACCGTCCAAGTTGACGGCGCGTACCGTCGCGAATGGGACGACGCCGTCGCCGATCTGTCCGTCGTAGAACGGCCGGCCAACGGCGTGGAGTCACAGGCCATCCTGCACTGGGAAGTGGCGTGGCCGGTGAGTGTCACTGTCAGTGCCAGAAGTGGAACGGGGGTGGCAAGCGGGCGTCCAACGGGGTGCTGTTGCTGACCGTCATGCACTGGGTAGTGGCGTGGCTGGTGAGTATCACTGTCAGTGCCAGAAGTGGAACGGGGGTGGCAAGCGGGCGTCCAACGGGGTGCTGTCGCAGACCGTCATGCACTGGGTAGTGGCGTGGCCGGTGAGTATCACTGTCAGTGCCAGAAGTGGAACAGGGGTGGCAAGCGGGCGTCGAACGGGGTGCTGTCGCTGACCGTCATGCACTGGGAAGTGGCGTGGCCGGTGAGTATCACTGTCACTGTCAGTGCCATAAGTGCAACGGGGGTGGCAAGCGGGCGTACAACGAAGTGCTGTCGCAGACCGTCATGCACTGGGTAGTGGCGTGGCCGGTGAGTATCACTGTCAGTGCCAGAAGTGGAACGGGGGTGGCAAGCAAGCGTCCAACGGGGTGCTGTCGCTGACCGTCATGCACTGGGTAGTGGCGTGGCCGGTGAGTATCACTGTCACTGTCAGTGCCATAAGTGGAACGGGGGTGGCAAGCGGGCGTACAACGAAGTGCTGTCGCAGACCGTCATGCACTGGGTAGTGACGTGGCCGGTGAGTATCACTGTCACTGTCAGTGCCAGAAGTGGAATGGGGGTGGCAAGCGGGCGTCCAACGGCGTGCAGTCTCAGGCCGTCCTGCACTGGGAAGTGGCGTGGCCGGTGAGTGCCAGTGCTAGACTGTCAGTGCCAGAAGTGGAACGGGCGTGTCGGAGCTGAAAATATTTAAATGTCCAGCTACTTCAAAAGCACATCACATCACACCACCACGTAACCACCTATACTTCGTTTGGTCAACTATTTTTTATCTAGCAAATAGTACAGTACAATAGTCTGGGAGCCGCAAAATAAATTGTTTTAACGTCCCTTTATTTGCGTGTCGTTAATTGTTACTCTAGTACAAATTGCAAAGAGATTACAGTTCACGAGCCGCAATATAATGTTGTGGTTTCTCGTTGCAAATTAAATGAAGTATGCCCACAATCATGGTAAACGTAGCCTTTGGGTCTTCTTACCATGATAACAGTTTATTATTATAAGAATACGGGACTTAATCATCACTTAATGACGTAAATAAAAAAGTATTTTTGTAAATACCCGGACGTTTCGAGACCATGGATGCAAAGTCGCGTCCGAAACGTCTAGGTATTTACAAAAATACTTTTTATTTACGTGATTAAGTCCCGTTTTCTTATAATACATACATACATACATATCGTCACGCCTCTTTCCCACAGGGGTAGGCAGAGACTACTTTGTTCCACTTGCTACGATCCTGACATACCTCTTTCGCTTCATCCACATTCATCAATCTCTTCATACATGCTCGTCGGTTTCGGGTACTCTTTCTTATAATAATGTGTGAAAATGGCGAAACTTGGTATCGATACGTAACAGTTTATTGACAGAGGCTGTTCTCGAACCGCGACTACGTTTACATCCGGCGGCACAAGGTGTTCGCTGTGAAGACGCGGTGCTTGCCGCACAAGGAGGCTATCTTCCGGCCGGAGGAGAAGGAGCCCTGCCGCGCGGAGGAGCGCCCCAGCGTGCACTCGCACGCCAAGCGGAAAGCGCAGGAGCAAGAGAGAAGGCAGGCGCGCCGTCTCCAGGGGGACCAGGACAACAACGTGAGTGCCAACTAGTGATATAACGAATATTCGCATATTTTCTGCATATTCGCATTCGCATCCGCATTCGCAAAATTACTGCGAATGTTTTGCGAATATCAAAAAAAAATTGAGGGTACCTAATAGTTGTTTAATTATATTATTATCGCAGCCTGGTAAGGTAGATAGCCCCTAGATTGGCTTGGTGCTAAATTAAATAGCCCCATCTGGCAACACTGAGCGGCATGACACTTCAATCGGTTGCGTTCGTATCTATTCTGCTATTCTCGAACAAAAAACAAACGCACTTCGTTCGAACGGGACTGCCACCAAGGTCACCAAGCCATAGAGATATGACGCCAAATTTTAACAAAACCTGAATATTCGCATTCGCGAATGTTGGCAGCAGATATTCGACAAAGTATGACATTCGTTACATCACTAGTGCCAACTGCAAACCCGTCGACTAAACTACAACTTACAATAAGGAATAAGCATGAGTTTTGAAGTGAAAACTTCTTTAGCGGCTTTGAACACTTTTTGGGATGGGTAAAGAATGATAAACTCGCGTCAGTAATACGGAGGGAGAGTTTAAGTGCCAGGATGTCAGATCCTATAAGAGCTTGTTTTGAAATACGAATGAATCGCGCTCGATTTTTGAAGCGTTTTTTTGTTGAGTCGTGGAGCAAAAGTACTAGGGCATCAGCACATTGTTAGAGGTCTGTCAATATAGATAATACGTACGTTTTTTTTTGTAAGCGTCATGGAGTTCACAACATTAAAATCTAATCTAAGCTGCTGTTTTCACTTCTGCCGGCACTCCCAGAGTATCCGTCGCTTTTTTTGATTGCTTTGATAAAACCTCATTTATGAAATAAGAAACATGTATTTGATAATATGATTTTTATAAGTTTTAACAGTTTGTCCATTTCGGTCGTACAATATTTACGTACACCTACCTATTTGCTATTATTAAATTATTTCTATCAAAATTTGAATAATTCGTACAAAAGTGTTCATTTCAATTATAAAAGCACATGCAAAGTATTTTTTTATTTTATTTAGTGCCATCATAATTCGTTACCTTAGGCTCTGGTGTTTCTGGTGTTCTAGTGTGATGTTTGGCAATAGAAACTTTAAAAAACTATTGGACCGATTTTTAGAAAAAATAGCTAAGAACGACCGCAAAGAACCTGGCTTTCGAATGAAATAACCGCATAGAAATCGGTCCATTAATCTATTAATAAAAAAAAAAATAAAAAAAAAATAAGTTTATTTCAGACATAGTCCATATTTTGTTAGTTTGTTAATGCGTGAGAGGTTTTAATTTGTTGAAATTTACTGTTGCAGGTGTACGTGATAATCTCTCGCTCGTGTTCGCACCCGGACGCGCCCGAGCGCCGGCACGCCATCCGCGTGCGCGAGTACTGGAGCAACATGGTGGTGCGCACCACGCAGGGCGCCGACCAGGTCCGTGTCCCAGCCAGGCCCTTACAACAACAACAACAAACAATTTTAGCGACAATTATCGGCGACAAGTGATAATTGGCTAAGTAAAGTTTTTGGAAGAGGTGCAAATTATATTTTTATTCGACAGTCCACGTCTTAATAACCGAGGACCTGCAGCTCTTTTATTTTTATTCCCTCTTGTTAATTAGAAATATTTTTTTAAGTGGTCGATTTGACATTTGTGAAATTGGAAAAATGAGCAAAATATGTAAAACAGGAAATGACGTCCAGCGGCCGGTCCAATACTGCCATTATAAAAAAACCTTGTCTTCCGGGTTTCCCTTTGACATTTACAACTTTCACAACACAAACACTACTGACAGCTGAAGGTTAATTCATTCGCACACCACTCGGCTTTGTTGCCATCGGGAACACTAGATAACTGTTTGCCGGGCAATAATGATAATATTTTTGCAAGTTTTCATTTAAAATCATATTTTTTGTGAAGTATTCTGTTTGAGTTTGTCAGCTCGTTTTGACGTTCATCGACAGTGACAACTGCATTCACTGTCAAAGTATTTAAGCACAGGTTTTGGCGGTCAATTAATGTAATTATATCAACGTTTTTTTAAGTGTACGAAACAAAGCAGTGACGTCATTTCGCTAATACTTGACGTTTGTTCATTACGTCCTTTCTGCTTGAGCAACGATTTAAATGGATTTTTCCAAGAAAATACAAGATTTTCACGAATATAAAAAAATATGGGTGTCTTAAATTTGTGCGCTCTTTCCAGCCAAACAATAAAAAGTAGCTCTTAAAAAATTGAAATATTGTCAATTCGTTGTGACCCATATGTGCGCAAGGCCCAGCGTAGCTCGTTCGCCGTGACCAATATGTGGGGCATGGACTTGCTGAGCTACTTCGTTATGTCCCACATATGGGGCACTGGAGTGAGGTGTTGACGTGTCGCGCCGGTTGCAGCGGGGCATGGAGTTCGTGCTGACGTACTACGACGAGCCGTCGGTGGGCGGGCTGCCGGCGGGCGTGTCGGCGTGGGCCACGGGCCGCGCGGCGCCCGCCTTCCTCGCGCGCATGCACCGCGCCGCCGCCGCCTACACGCGCTGGCGGGACACGCACACAGAGGTACCGCACGGGCTATACTATAAATAAATAAATAAAAAAAAAAAAAAAAAAAATAATACTCTATCAGCCTTATTCATAAAAAATCCTTAATTGAGGTTCGATCAGTCTATTAGTTAACAGACTGATTAAGCTTATTTGACAGTTGATAAAAAGTATGATTCATAAACGCTCGCTAGCAGTCTGTTAGCTAATGAGCTGCTGATGGATGGATTAGACGCGTTATGTTGTCACCTTGACAAATCATAGACCAAAATTGGCCTTTTAGTTAATTTAAAAAAAAAATTGACAGCAGTGGCAGCGAATTAGCGGGAAACCGAAAACATCGCTTCAGCCTAACACGACAGACGAGGCAGTGTGGATCTAGTTTCCTTTACCTTTCCCGGAGGGGATAAACTTAAAACACAAAAAAAACTGTCTTGCGTATGGTTTTGCTCTTGCCAAAATCAGCTGTTCACATTTGTGGCGGCCATTTTTTGAGTTAGCAGAGAGATAAAGTAGGGTCTACGGTCCGTATATTTCGCACATGCTTGGTTATCTTGGACGTAAGTAGCGGATTAGCATGATAAACATTTTTTGTTTATAGAAATGGACCTCCGCAAAGTAACGCCTGATTCATTAAATGTCTTTTGTGTCTTTTTTAAACTACCACATATTTATGTATTGTATTAGTACTGTACCGTATGTTTTCCAAGTGGTTACTTCTTGCCACGTTGTTGCAGGAGCCGGACTTCGAGCCGTTCACCACGCCGGCGCCGCCGGGAGCGGGGCCCGCGCCCGAGGTAACGATAAAATAAATAATCCTGCCGCTAAGCAGCAGTGCTGCACTGCTGTGTTCCGGTGTGGAGAGTAAGACAGCCGGGGAAATTACGGGCACAAGAGGTACTTCATCTAAGTCCTCTAGGTTGGCAACGCATCTGCAATCCCTCCGGGGTTGCGGGTGTCTATGGGCAGTGGTGATCGCTTACCATCAGGTGACCCACTTGCTCGTTTGCCTTCTTATTCACATAAAAAAAAAGTTTATTTTGCAAATACGCCGCCAAGGGCTCTTTTACACGCACCACCGTCGCCTTACGAGAGCTGGGGCCGTACCATGACGTCTTAATGCGTTTCAGTTTAGGTTCGCTCGCTGTCAGATTCATACTAAAAGTGACAACTAAAACTTGAACTGAGTCGGAATTAGGACGTCATGGTAAGGCCCCTGGTAGTGGTAGACGGTCAAATGGTATAGATAACACGGTTTACATTGTCCTGTGATCTATATCAGGAAATATTGATGCGTATCGCAGCGAAACCGGTTATTTTGAAATCTATGATCCTATATTGACATACCAGTATCACGATAATTATTGACCGTCTAATCCGTGCCAATAAGTTCAGCGCCCCCGCTAGCGACTTCGCCCGTTGTTCGCCGTGTCCCATATGTGGGGCATACACTTGGGGAGCTAATTGGTTATGAACCATATGTGTGCACTTATGTACTCACGGCTCGAAGTACACAGTATGCAATTTTCCGGGATAAAAAGTAGCCTATGTGTTAATCTCTAGGGTAGCAGCTATCTCCGTTCCAAATTTTATCCAAATCCGTCCAGTGCTAACCTCCTAGTGTCAATGAAAGAGAAAAAAAACGTAACCAGAAAAAAATGATAAATATTTTCATTTTGTGCACGCTAACCCCCTCTATAGGCTACTGTTAACTTAACAATCGTTTGTCCTTATCTGTGAAAGGTAAATGTCAAAGTAACAGATAAGGACAAACGATTGCTAAGTTAGCAGAGGCCTATAGAGCGTTTATGAATAATGGGAAAAGTTGTTAAATGTTTATTTTTTAGCCTCCAAAACAGACGCCAGAAGAGCCCACTACCAAACCCTTTAAGGACAAGAGCAGACCGACTGAGTCCGACAAGGTTGTGGACGTGAAGGTCACCAAATTGCCGACGCCGGAGGTCATTATTGACGTCACTAAAGGCGTGCTTAGCGAGGTAAGGGACTCCACTCCACACCGGCAAGTGACGATAGAAACTAGATGAAAATACGACAGAAAAACTCGCTTGTTCCCCGTACATAACCATTTTACATGGTAAAATAAAATGGATAGATAGATAAAACGTTTATTGGTACTGCCAACACACACAATTAAGATTACATACAATATAAACATACAAGCCAAAATTTATCCGTTGCCTGGTACCCATAGCACAAGCTCTGCTTAGTTTGGGACTGGGTCAATTGGTGTAATTTGTCCCATGATATTATTATTATTATTGTTGGTACGGGTTTCCGATCATGGGCCCATAGGGACCCGGTCATTTGAAAGGCATTCATGGGGCCGCAACCATCATGAAGAGGCCGTTGGTACCAATTAATATAAATGAGATGGGCGCAACTATGGAGGTCTATCCCCTAATACAACATGAAGATGTGCTAGCGGACAGTCCTCCACAGTTGCCAAACTATTGCCTGGTAGGGAACGACATGGAATGGGCTATGGGGTTGGGATGCTGTGGCAGAATTAATGGGCTATGGAGTGAGATAAACGGACACCTACCATTTCAATATCTCAACAAATTGAAGTTTGGTAGGCGGTGACTCGCCGCCCACTAAATGGGCCCCTCAAACTGCCGCCCGCTCGGGGCAACGAGGTGGCAACATTGGTGTGCACGGCTAAGGATGGAGAGGTGTTCCTGGACTTTGAACAACCATCACTTGGTCCTTACACAGTCGCATCAGGTGCCAACTCGCCACTTACGCAAGCACATCCAACCTTCGAGCATTTAGCTCTTGCGCTCCACTCTAGGCGGCCAACTAAGGCAAACTAGAGGCGGGGTGGGTGTGTAACTGTGTGTGTGTGTGTGTACCCCCGGAGGTCTCAGGTTCGTGGTGTCGCTACGCACCAACAGCTCGCCACAAGCCGCCCTGCGATGACTGACTGCAGTGGTGACACGACAACACCAGCGGGCGATGGGTTATTATTATTATTAAAACTTAAAGCTAGAACATTTTCTTTGATTGTGTGCGCTGCAGTAGCGCAAAAGGGCCATGGCTCAGTGATCAACATTGCTCGTAGTAGGAGCAAAAGACTATTTCTAATTGAAAGTAAACATGTTCGCGGCTTAGGGGTGGCCCGAGGGCCTAACCTAAACTAAACCTAAATTAATCCAAATTGACAACATTTCATTTTTATAACACCTGAAAATGTATATATGGTTCGAAAGCATTTTGCTTCCTGATCACTGCAATATGTTTATATAATTTGAATATCGCTTATTATAAAAAATAAAAAATAATTAAAAATATGTCCTAATTTTACCAAAACTACCACAGGATAGGTGAAACACCTTTGCCTTTTTCACGAGAAAAAATAAGCGACCATAATTTTGGATATGACAACTTCAAAGTACAAGGGGGGCAACTCTGAAATTCTATTTTTGAAGTTCGTTGAATACCTTCTCTCTCACTCTCAAATTAATGACTATATTAGTATGAGCGGAACAGCACGAAGCGAACCTCGAAAATCGAATATCGTAGAATAAGGCCTGACATTGACAATTTGAAATTGATGTAAAATTTTTTTCTATACAGAAAAGACAAAAGGATAAGTGTCTATTCTGTGATAGTATCGGAGTTACGCCCTTTTAGAATAAGCAAAAATTAATAAATTAATTATAAATTAAATACAAACCCTAGCGAAAAAATTAAACTGTCAGCATGTTCATCTTTTCAAACAGAATACAGAGAACCATTAAAATTATAGGCTCAGAAATATGAAATGTTGCAGTGCCGGTTATGTAACTTGGTTATGTACGGGGTACAAGCCAAAAAATTGGCCAAGTGCGAGTCGGACTCGCGCACCGAGGGTTCCGTGCAAATACTCTACTCAAATGAAATTTTATGAAATCGGAATAACCACTTAAAACCGTGCACCAACTACGTCTCTGCCCTCGAACTAACTCGTCCATCTATTCTACGCGGAGCTCCTATTTCTGCGTGCTTTTGGTCCTTCGGGCCGATGAAAACGTAACATAACCTAAACCTACCTATATATACCAACTAGTGGCCCGTCCCGGCTTCGCACGGGTTCAGCAAGCAATAAATATAGCCTATGTCACTCAGGGTGAATGTAGCTTTCCAATGGTGAAAGAATTTTTGAAATCGGCAAAGTAGTTTTTGAGTTTATTCACTACAAACATACACACACACAAAAATACAAATCTTTCGTCTTTATAATATTAGTATAGATTACCAACGGACAAACCAATAATAATGACGTAAGCGGATTGTTGGTTAAGAAAAAGAAATACTAACCATCCGCCTAGGGGGCCGTCCATTAATCACGTGAGGCTTGAAAGGGTGGGAGGGGTTTGACAAAAATCACGAAATGTCACAAGGGGGGAGGGGGGTGTAGTAAGATATCACGTGTATTTATTTCTTCATTATTTTTTTAAACGCGCGATTTTTAAATCGAAAAGCGGCGTGTAGTGTGACCTTGATTGACCTTGTGATTGGCTGACAGTTGTATTATAGTAAAATGACACAAAAATATATCATGACATATACTGTACTAAATTAATATATAAATTCAACACGACAATTCTAGTTCTAAAAAATTTAAGATTTTTTGTAGATTCGAAAAATACACGTGATGTTGGGTGGGGGGTGGGGGGTAGCCTTAAACCTCACCATGTATCACCAAGGGGGAGGGGGGGTTAAAAAATGCTTAAAAAAAGATCACGTGATTAATGGACGGCCCCTAGTTGGATAGCCTGGTTTGTCGGTCAGTAATAGACGTATCCGTCCTTTAAGGTCTTTTCATTCTTAACTGCCCTATTTGGTAAACAAAATTCTAACCTCAATGTTCAATTTTTTGTAAACAATGAAAATGTTATCAAATAAACTTGAGGCAGTATTTTGTACATAATTTTGCTGATATTTTGTCTCCAGTTCCTTTATTTACGATGAAATAGATAAAAAATAACAAAAATTAGACTTTTTGAGATTAGAATTTTGTTTACCAAATAGGACAGCAAAGTTAAGAATGAAAAGACGTTACACATATACTATTTTAACAATACATATCTTATTTACTTTAATATATCAGGTCAAAGCGCAAGACGAAGCCAAAGTTGATACGAAAGACACGGCAGACACAGAAGTTCCTGCGACCGCCGATGCGACCGCTGGGGAAGACCCTTGTCTGCCGGACGAAGATATAACAGTGATAAAGATAGAAGAGTCGCAGGACAAGATAGTCATTACCGAAGAAACTCCGAAGGCCAACGAGTGCACTAACGAGGTAGATAGATAAAAAACTTTAATCACCACAACATACATGGCCTAAAACAGCATTGGTAATTAACAAAAGTAAAAACAACTTAAAAAAATGTAGGCAGTGTGAGGTCACTTTATATTGGTTATTTATATAGACAGACAAATATTAAATAAAAAAAAACTACTTACTAGATCTCGTTCAAACCAATTTTGGGTGGAAGTTTGCATGGTAATGTACTTTATGTATTTTTTTTAGTTTTATCATTCTCTTATTTTAGAAGTTACAGGGGGGGGGGGGGGGCATTCATTTTACCACTTTGGAAGTGTCTCTCGCGCAAACTATTCAGTTTAGAAAAAAATGATATTAGAAACCTCAATATAATTTTTGAAGACCTATCCATGGATACCACACACGTATGGGTTTGATGAAAAATTTTTTTTTGAGTTTTAGTTTTAAGTACGGGGAACCCCAAAATTATTTGTTTTTTTATATTTTTGTATGAAAATCTTAATGCGCTTTACAGAATACATCTACTTACCAAGTTTCAACAGTATAGCTCTTATAGTTTCGGAAAAAAGTGACTGTGACATACGGACGGACAGACAGACAGACATGACGAATCTATAAGGGTTCCGTTTTTGCCATTTGGCTACGGAACCCTAAAAACCAGAAAAACCAGAATAATGTATACTGTATGCATGTGAACCCTGACTATGAAGCTAGAGGTCCCTGGTTCGAATCCCGGTAGGGGCAGGCATTTGTATGATGAATACGAATGTTTGTGCCCGCGTCATGGATGATGTATGTATTTAAGTATGTATCTACATTATATAAGTATGATTATCCATTGCCTGGTACAGCACAAGCTCTGCTTAGTTTGGGACTGGGTCAATTGGTGTAATTTGTCCCATGATATTTATTTATTTATTAAGAGCAGTGTCCATAAGATTGAGAGGCAGAAGGAATTGTAATTTATAGCTTTATAAAATAGGGCCCAGTTGGAGCAGAATCTGTAGGCTTATTGTCTAACTCGCTCGCAATCGCCATCGTGTTCATTTTGACAGTTCATGTATGGGCTGACAATTGGCATCGGAATCAGCTAGCTGTCACATTCATACAAGAACTGTCAAAATGAACACGATGGCGATTGCGAGCGAGTTAGACAATAAGCCTACAGGTTGATATTATTACGGTTTTACAGGACACCGAGTGTTACCATGTGTTCGATTGCCCGATC
The DNA here is from genome assembly GCA_963854515.1 of Pandemis heparana. Taxonomy (NCBI): domain Eukaryota; kingdom Metazoa; phylum Arthropoda; class Insecta; order Lepidoptera; family Tortricidae; genus Pandemis; species Pandemis heparana. Next base: position 3,944,884 of record OY978032.1, read on the forward strand.
TAGCCTGGAAGGTTGGCAACACTGTGTCTTCGTAGCTCGCTACTCGTTAGTTCTAGAGTAGTTAGTTAATTAGCGAATTAGTTTAAAATTTCTAAACGACACTGAAAATTAGAATAGAAAAGTCCAAAAAGTAAAGCTATTGGCCGGGAATCGAACCTAGATCCTCATTATTCCGTGATGCGTGCTATACCGCTACACCACCCATAGCAGGTGAGTAAAACTTCGAATTTTTCTATCTGTTACCAGCTGTCACGTGACCTTGTTACTATGCGAATATTTGTCACTAAGCGTCATCTGTTTGAATGATGTGTCTGTACGACACAATTACAAACTCCCGTGGAACTTGTACTGCTCACCAGGGACGAGAGATGGCGCTGTTTTCACCTACTACCCATCAGAGGCCTTACCATTGACGTCTTAATGCGATTCAGTTTAGGTTCGCTCGCTGTCAGATCCATACTAAAAATGACAGCTAAAACCTGAACTGAGGCGGAATTAAGACGTCATGGTGATGGGTGGTGTAGCGGTATAGCACGCGTCACGGAATGACGACGAACCGGATTCGATTCCCGGCCATAGCTTTACTTTTCGGATTTTTCTCTGTTCTAATTTTCACTGGTATTTTCAAAAAAATACATGTAAAAGAGCCTTTGGCGGCCTATTTGCAAAAATAAACGTTTGAATTGTGTTTTTTTTTTAATTAAGTGCCGTTTAGAAATTTGATTTCTAACGAGTAAACCGTAAAAGTAAACATAAAAACTCAAGTAAAATTCTTAATTCATTTTATAGTACCAATTAATTAATTTGCCCGAAGTTCATATATGAGTGTCTCGTTATTTTTGTGTGATAGTGCACTTCGATTCAAGGCTATTTGTAATTAGCGGTTCCTTATAGTTTGCCATAATTTCATGTTGCATAATGTATTGTTTGTCATAATGATAGTTTGCCTTTTTTTCTGAAGCCGTAATTTTCAGGAGCTTTCAAATGACCACCTGTAGAACTGTATAGAGTAATAATTAGTTTAGTTTTATAACAATCCTGAACAATAAAAAATTTAAAAGTTTTTTTTTATAGCAAACAATGATATTATAAACCCTAGATGCACCGCCACGTATAAAATCACTGCCAAAACTTGTCCCACAAGTACATCCAAAAATATGAGTCTCAAATGCTTTGTGATATTGCACCACATTTTAAAATATTCGAAATATGACCGTATAACACAAGCATTACAGTTTTATTTCAAATGCACGTGTCCGGAATATACGACATTATTAAAATTTAAACTGACAGCACGTCGTAAATCATATTGACAGCTCCATAGCGCCAGAGAGTGCTTAATGACAGATTCTAAGCACTCTCTGCTCGGGACGAGTTTTGAGCGCTCGTAGTGAATCTAGATTTCTAATATCATTGATAGCAAATCATTAAGTAAAGATATTCCAAAATAATTTTAAGAAACCTTTTATGCTTGCCCTTGTCATTTATTGATCAATATAAATATGGTTCTCTTTCTTACACAGGCTAAATCAGACGAGTCAGAGGGAGACGCAGAGCAGAACGGAAGCTGGTGGAGATACCTGTACCCTTTCTACTACTTCGTATGAGTCAATTTTATTATATTATGTACAAGACAGCTTGGGGCAATGTTGAGCGTCGTAGGACCTTGTCGTATCGAACTATTGAGAATATAAATATGAAAATAGTGGTGACACTGACTGATTTTTACGATGACAAAGTTCTGATGGTCGCTAACATTGCTAAAGCTGGATGTGCTAAAGAGACAAACGTGCAATTATATACGAATGGTGGACGATAGGTACACAAAATGTCCGCTCTGTCGTTGCTAGATTTAAGTATATGAAGTTTTACACGACTTTTGGCTGAATTTTAGCCAATTATATGATGAATAATGAATTTTGAAATAGTCACACGAATAGGTTGTCGGTCGAATATCGTCTTCCAAATTATTCGGCTAAATCTGAACATAACTGCGCCGGGTCAGATACAGAATTGAAAAGGTAAGGCCGGTTATAATATAACACTTATTTTATTTCGATTTCAAATATAGTATTCTGCCCTAATTCAGGTAAATAACATTTCATACTTAGCCGAATAAACATGTTCCACAAATCTGCCCTTTGAAAGCAGCTGGAATAATATAATCGAATATCGGACAAATATTCGCTTTCACCAGTCTCTTAATTACTAATTACTATACTGATTGCAATGATACAATGACAAGCATGAAATAAAGTTCGATTCAATTATTATTTAACAAATGTAATGATAAATCTGATATGATGGCTGTCCTTATTGTAGAAATAGTGATGGAACGGTTTTGGCCGGACACCGCATATCCGGCGGCTGTGCGCCCGGATATCCGGCTGACTATTCATGTCACTACATTAACTGAATAAGTTGTACTGATTTTGTGTTTTGTCAAATATCAGAAAACAACTTCTCGAATTTTAATTGGCCTTTATTAGTTTATAAATATCCGCAGGCTTAGTACGTAACTTGCTCGCGATCGCCATCGTGTTCATTTTGACAGTTCGTGTATGGGCTGACAATTGGCATTCGGAATCAGCTAGCTGCCACATTCATACAAGAACTGTCAAAACAGCCCGACAGGGGGGAGGGGGTCGTTTGACCGTGTTCTACCGTACAACGTTGCCGACATTTTTATGTCACACGATTTTTGAATACTGTATTTTTTACTTTGACATTGGCGAAATCATCGCATCGATCCATGGGGCCATATTATTAAAAGAAGAAGAAGGCATTTGGAATCAGCTAGCTGCCACATTCATACAAGAACTGTCAAAATGAACATGATGGCGATTGCGAGCGAGTTACGTTATAAGCTACCCGGTTTCCGGTTTGATATTGCTGTAACATCCGGGTCCGGATACCGGATAGTTATTCAGTGGCGTGGGGTAGACAGCGGTAGACAGCGGGAAGGTGATACAATTTGTACCTGCTACAACCGTGGCGACCGCTACACGGCTAGTAGTCACAGTATATCCGTTTCATCTCTAGTCAGAATTAAGAAAAGGCTGAAAAACGCCTTGAATTAGTTTAAAAAGCCTCAAAGCGTTTGTTTTGGGTGACTTGAAACTACACTCAAAGTGTTATTCATTACGCTGACTACTGCCTCGAGGTTTGTACAGTCAGCGTCATATAGTATGAAGCTTCCAAGGTGAATTAAACATTAACTATCCATTTCGATCGTAATTCATCATCATCATCAGCCTGAAGGCGTCCACTGTTGAACAAAGGCCTCCCCCTTAGCACACCCTAATGAACGACAACTCGCCACCTGCATCCACCGGTTTCCCACAACTTTCACGATGTCGGTCCACCTAGTGGGAGGGCTGCCAACACTGCGTCTTCCGGTTCGCGGTCGCCACTCGAGAACTTTTCTCCCCCAACGGTTGTCGGTCGTGATTGCTCCTTGCCTATTCCAGTACCTGCGTGACCTTATAATTATCAAAAACACTAAATACCTGTAAAGTATAATCGAATTCCAATAAAAATGACAGCAAAATAGTGACAACGGCGCTGAACTACCGAAAACGCAAACATGCGTCGCGGCATCCAGGGACACAATATAATACAAATATTATTTTTGTATACCACAATCAGTACAATGACATTACAATATAAAAGGCAATATAAACAATAGGCGGTCTTATCCCGAGCGATCTCTACCAGACAACTATTTAGTCTCAAATGTTGTAAACGTTATGAATTATTAGATAAATCCAATTTTTTCATCAAATAATTTGACGAATGCATAATGTCATGGACTCGTATTTTTGGCAAACATGTATTATCTGTGGAACATCGTCTCTGACTACCCCTGTGGGACAGAGGCGTAACGGTGTGCTTAAAAAACCAAACCCGTCTCTTATTTACGTTAGCTTTGCCAAATTGTGAATTTGTGGAATTATGCATTTGTGAAATGGTTTTTGTTGGCGAAATGATGATAAACCATTATTATAACAAATTTACCTCAATGTAGTTGTATGTTCTTGATTAGAAGGAATTTGTGTGTAAAAGATTACGGTTATCTTACAAAGATTTCAGACAACAACAGCACGAGTATATAATTTTTGAACTTTACCCTTTTGGTTGCCATGTGAAATGTATAGGTATTATGCGTTTTATATATTGTTCATCGTATTTATTTATCGTATGGCGGTTACACACTGGTTACAAAATATAAACTAAAAACTAAAATGAAATCAAATCAAAATTTACAATTCCGCAGATACAAGCTCAATAATATACCATTTATTTTTATACTCGCGAAGCAATTCAATAGCGGGTGAAGTGCCCAATTCGTACCGGGCACGCGTGGGAACAGCTCAAGCCCTCTCATTATTAGAGAAAGCCTGTGCCCAGCAGTGGGACGTATATAGGAGATGATGCTGATCAATTTTTGTGAATGCATCAAAATTATGTATTTGAAATCTTTGTAATAATCGTATTGAATAGGCAATGGCTTGGTTCGTAAAGTAAGGAATTTAGAATTTTTTTAAGCTGGGCACCAGAACATTCGTCCGTAGCAGCTTAGGTCTTACTTCGCTAAATTCGAAATTAAAAGCTCAAATCGTGCCGTCCGGCAGTCTTATTGTCTAACTCGCTCGCAATCGCCATTGTTTCAGTTTCAATTTCTTTATTTGCCTTTAAAAGATACAATTATTATCATGCAAAATTGTGTACAACAAAATAAAACAAAACAAACTTAGCCTAAGTCGTTCACACATAAATTCAGAAGAACATGCCATATCATATCATGTCGTGTTCATTTTGACAGTTCTTGTTTGAATGTGACAGCTAGCTGATTCAGATGCCAGTTGTCAGCCCATACACGAACTGTCAAAATGAACACGATGGCGATCGCGAGCGAGTTAGACTATAAGCCTTCCGCTCAGACTTATTGCGTTTAATATTAGAGTGAGAGGGACGATGTAATGTGAGCTTCGAATTTGGGAGTAGGCCCTCAGGTTCCAGCGTGCCAGTATATATGCATGCTTTGTATAAACGAATGCTAGTAAGTGGTGGTATAGTCACCAGCATAAATAAGTGATCAGTTTTGTACCTTGTCACTTTAAAGTCATGTTTGAAAAACCATACGAAATCATGTAACGACTGAAAGCGACAAGGTACAAAAATGATCACTTATTTATGGTGGTGACTGTACCTCAGTTGTTTATGTAAGGTTGTCTAGGATTGTATTACTTAGAAATGTCATTATTATCCACTAATAAGCCATATAACGCCAAAGATTTCTTGATTACTACATTTTTGTTGTGTAGCCGTTGTTGTAACACAGGTGAAGATAAAAGAGAGCAACACTGCGCAACTGACACATTTTTGACGTTACGCGCTTCTATATGGCAACAATAAAGTTATGGATGCTAAATTGTAATTTTTTAAGGATCGTAAGGACTAAAGTCTATTGGCCGTGTCTTATCCAACCTCGACATTGGCAGAATCATGAAAAATTTGATGAAGCCATTATTCCAAAAAATTTATTGAAATTTTAATTTAATTTTTATCAGTTTTTTTTTTGTTGGCTCCAATGAGAGTTTTCCTGAACGGATGAAGGTTTTTGCAGTAGTGAGATTTAATGAAATATATGAGTTTGCTAAAGGTATGCAATCCTATTTGTTATAGAGAATTATGTTAAAATTTAAGTGTTTTTATATTTAATGTCAAGTTACGATATGGAACGTAAATCGACAAGTAAAGTGTTAAGGCAATGCAATGCAAGTAGATCAAAATTGTAGATTAATATAGAATAAGAGTGAGGACTTTGGAGTATTAAGTACTGGAGAAAGCAGTATGGCTCATCTTGTTCAGTATAAACTATAGTTTTTATCTAGTAGAAAAAGTCAATCGTTCACGCGTCAGTGTTTTGTGTGGTTTAGGGGATAGTTAAGTTTGTGGGATTTATGTATGTTTCGTGTGGCAGCAGAGGAGGGTGGGCTTGCATGTAGAAACATATATATTTCTCACATGTTTTGCTGTCTAGCACGTGAGTAGCGGAGTAGCAAGGGGAGTGTTGATTGTTGATTGAAAAGGGGCCTCCGCAAACTAACGCCTGATTTAATAAATTCGCTTTTTCCCTGAATTTTAAGGAAACAGCCTTTTTTTTTTTATAAAATAATTAAAAGCAGGTAACAATGCATTTTTGAATAAAAAGACAAGTCTACAACGTCATTTTTTTTCTTTTACCGAAAAATGCGTTCATCCATTGAGCTAATTTTTTTTGCAGCGTCGTCCAAAAAATTGCTCACACTTTATAGCAAGCGCGCGTTATGACAATTCAGTTCTTAGAAAATAACTAGAAGAATTGGCGTTTATCTAGATGCCCTCTCCAGTACTGTGTGCTCTAAGGTCTTTCATGGTATCAACAGAAGAGATGATAAAAAAGGCTTCAGTTAAGTACTTTACTTTTTTCTACTAGCCGTCGATAACCGTAGTGTTTTGGCTGTCGTTATGATTGTAGCTGTTGAGCTTTACGCATGATGTATACAAAGTATACTATGTAGTTTGTATATAAAGTCGTGAAGTTAAAAAGTGGCAATACTGTAGTGTCGTCCCTTGCTAATCTATATATAAGAAAACGGGACGACACTACAGTATTGCCACTTTTTAATTTCACGACTTTATAGACAAACTGTATGTAGGTTTACGTTTGCATCTGATTTATAGAGCAACGACTGGAAACGCTAAGATTGACGACGACTAAAATAAAAGTACTGTATTTAGGATAGTATTTTATAACGAACAAAAACCCTTGCTACTCCGCTTGATACTACTAGTGGTGGCGCAGTAGCAAGGCAGGTTTTTTTGTTAATTAATATGGAGCTCAGCAGAGTACCGCCTGATTCCATTATGTATTTTTTGTTTCACTCTGTCACACAATACACGCACAATGACAATACAAATGTTACTTAGTTCTAATAATTACTGAACAAATTTTTTTGTAGCATTTTTCGATGTGTTTAAATATTTTTTTACATAAACAGAATAACCGGTTTGAGGTGTATTTTGTTTCATCGTGTATATTTTACCACTGTGAACTATGAGCGAGGCTCCAAACTTTAATTATAAAAAAAATACATAAACATGGTTTAAAATACATTTATTAAATAACGAATTGGCAAATTCTAACTCAACTTAACAAATATATACATTAAAGTAATCGCAAGGGTTTCGTTAGGATAGTTGGGAATTGTGTATTTAAAATAAAACGAAGTGAAATATATGAAATGACGAAAATATTAAATCACCCACTTGATTAAAGGCATATTATAAGTATCACAATTCGTACAGGTTGAAGGTTATTATCATTATCATTATAAAGAGAACCCATCTTAGGTCGTGGCTATAATAATATCATGAATTATTTATGATATTGAAATATTATGTTAACACGATGTCAAATGAATTCTGTTCACTTTAACTTGATACCTTTCGACCGAATAACGAAATCCTCATTTAAAATATGATATGTGAGGTCTTTTCATTCTTAACTGTCCTATTTCGTAAACAAAATTCTAACCTCAATGTACAAATTTTTGTAATCAATATTGTATTATGTTATCAAATAAACCTGAGGCAATATTTTGTACATAATTTCGCTGATATTCTATCTCCAGATCCTTTATTTACGATGAAATAGTTAAATAATTACAAAAATTAGACTTTTTGAGGTTAGAATTTTGTTTACCAAATAGGACAGTTGATTGAAAAGACCTTACTTTACAATAACAATATGTGTATAAATTAAAAATACTTCGAATACCTACGCTACGAAAAAGAGAAACTATGAAATAATTAAAAAAAAAGAGAATATAATTCCAAATTGCTGCAAGTAACTGTGTTATTTTTAATTGCATTCACCTAAACGGGGTGGATATTAATTTAGTTAAACTACACGATTATAAACTGTCAATGTGTTTTAAGTTAAATATTTTTAACAAGCATAATTTGTTTTTTTTTTTTTAATTAACTGGCCGTCTCCTTCCAAATTGAAGTCATCCAAAATAAAATCTGTCTAGTCCTTTTTGAAAATCTAGCGTGAGAGAGCCCTAAAGAAATACAGTCAAAATATTTTGTTTTTAACACATTGGCAAAGAGACGCACTAATATATTAGAAAAACATAAAAATATACGCAATATTGAGTGCGTATTGCACTCCCACGTCTACGCAACTTTTGTGTGTTTTACAAAAACAATGCAATAAATTTATATAAGCTTTTAATGTAAATAACTATTGTTATTAACTCGTAAGTTTTATAGATATAGCGACGCAACGTATGTTACTTTTACTTGTAAGGCGAAATTTGTTCGTAAATGCATTTCAATACATGTAGCAAGCAACATATACGCACCTGGCTGTATGATACATCTTAGATGACAAATATGGCAAAATTTGTAAAGTAAAATGGCGTCCATAAGCTTAATATACTTAAACATTAACAAACTATGATCATTGATCAATTTTACTCAAGGTGCGATCGGCTGACGTTCGAAAAAATAGTTTTTTATGTTTTAATAATTTTAATATGATTTGACGACGGACGGCTCATAGGAAAAGCATAATATTTACGTACTCTTAGTTTCCGAATTTTGGAATTATCAAAAAGTTTCTATAGTGCCATCTAGTGCGCACAAGTGCAAACCTTTCCAGTAAAATAATTTATACTACGCGGTTTTTGCTGGCGGTTTTTAATTTCGTCGTCGTTTCGTCGACTTAAATACGATAATTTTAGAAGTTGGTAATATTCGACTTCTATCGGTCTAAAGTGTTAGAAGTTTTGTCTGTGTTTCTCAAAAACAAATGTCCAAGTGACAGACGAAGTCAAAGAAGTGTCACTAATCCACAAAATGAAAACCTCGTCATAATTGGTGCAATATCTTGAGATGCATTGTACGAACACGTTGTTAATAAGTTGTTACAGAAATTGTAAACTGCTATCTATCATAGAATTTGTTAATAAATATTTTCTTGATTACTTGGCTTTTTATTTTTCGCATAGAACCAACCAAAGAATGCAGGATTACATTTCCGACTAGTCTAGAAAATTTGTTTCGAGCAATATGTAAGATAGGTAATGAATGTAAAATATTTTATTATTCTTGTGTTGGTAGTTTTTTAAATCACTCCCGCGAAAATACCATTTGAAAAATAAAATAAAATCGGTTTTATTTTAATTAAAAAAAAATCCTTTTTAGTGAATCGTTTTGTTTGTAATACACATGATTTCGTCTTATAAATCGATGAACGCTGGTCGCACACGAAAAATCATGACTCTGCGTAACGTTCCGCGTTCAAATTTATACGGGACCGAGACCCTATCCAATAAAAAAAGAATTATCAAAATCGAACTACGCTCGCCAATAATAGCCATCTTTTTAACTTGCTCATGAATTAGTTTGGAAACTAAAAGCAGGTAACTGTTTTATTAAGTGCTGCCATCTGTTGACAAATTTTAATACCGAATTCAAGTTTGATTTTAGAGACATCTAGCGACAAATAGCCAAACTAGTAAAAGGACAGTTTTCTACCATTCTGCTTACTATAATTTTAAAAGGTTTTCATAAAATTTACTAGATGGCGCTTTTATTAATAATGATGTCAAATTACACTGCCATCTATGGCAATTTTTTTTTAACTAAAATAGTGTGCAATAGACTTCCTAGATGGCGCTTTTATCAATTACAATTCCTGCCACCTATCATTGACTTCTTAAACTAAAATAGTGTGTAAAAAATGTCCTAGATGGCGCTTTTATCAATTATGATGCCTGCCATCTATCATTTATTTCTTAAACTAAAATAGTGTGAAAAATATTACCTAGATGGCGCTTTCATTGTGTCAAATTACAGTTGTCATTCGAACAGAGTTTTATTAAGTTTTTAACATATGCTTTTACCGTCGTTTATTGTAAAAAGCTTGAACTAAATGGTTAGTTATAGAGTCAGTGAACTGGCATCGCTAGTAGTTTGTAAAAATATCACAAGAGAGCTCTTTATTAATTTAGATTTTCGACGTGATTAGTTCTTTCTAAATGCACTAGATGGCGCTCATACTAAATGTAGCTGTGTCAGCACAAAAAAACTACAAAGGAACTTTTCATCTCTCATACTCTGAAAGTAGGTCATTGATTATCTGGATATAGGGTTGAAAGTGACTCATCGCGACCCTTGGGTTGAAAGTAAAATTTTTTTCTAGCTAATCCAAATGAGGGACGTAGTAATGGAAATACGTATACAGCCATGTAATCTGTTTAAAATAAAAATCTATACTAACAATTCCTTTTTAATTGTAAAAGGCAAAATAATCTTAAAATAACATTCCCGCTAAATATATAAGCTTATGCAAGCGTATACAACGAGAATTAGTAGAAATTATTACGTTCGGTAATTTTTTTAGCTTGAAATATTTAAGTCTACAATTAATTGATAGCGACCTCCGTGTCTGCAAGTTTAAAAAAAAACTAGCCGGCCGCCATTGGTGCGCAGAAGAAATGCGCAATGCGCGTAAATCGCGCAATAGAAAAAAGAGCGGGAAGAGAATGACAAACGTAACAAATATTAAATGCGACCATGCGACGTTAGTGAAATTTTAATTTCCTCATATTCGAAATGAGAAGTAGAGTGTTCAACTCGGATGAAATTACCCATTTCACCAGAAATATCTCAGGTGAAATGGGTATATTTCAACCCTTGTTTATCAATCTACTATTAAAACCTCATAGAAATGTATACACAGAAAAAAAAACAAGTAGAAGTGGCATGTGAACAGGACTTGCGTGCCGTGCCATATGTGCAATTCGAATATATAAACGTCAGTCAGTTCGAGTAGCAGTATGATTCTGCCAGAATCCGATATTTATATATTAAGCGAAAGTGTGTTCGTTTGCCAGTTATTTCTAAACCAATCTAGACCTAGTTGGAATTTGGTAGCCCCGAAAAATCGCATAGTATATGTAACTATATAGTTCCCGCGGGATATCGATAAGCGAATTTTGCGCAGCACAGAGATGCGTGCTACAGTGCCTAGGTAGGTACAGCTAGTCTATGCATATGTGAAAACACTAATTTTGGTAAAAAAAAAAACTAAAAATAATCTACTCCTGAACTACCATTACTTCTTTTTATCATTTAAAGTACCTTACCTACTCCGTTCACTAATGGGCAATTTGCTAACAGCCAATTAAGACGTACCTACCTAGTTGTAACCACCGCAGTGCTGCGCGGGACCCGCCTGGATTCACACAATGGAATCAAAACATGTGATCCTGAAGTCGATTGTTGTAAGTAATTTACTCCAAAAAAATATATACTTTAAATGCTTGAGCAGTTTTATCATTTCATTCGCATTAGAAATCGGTTAAAATTTTCGTTTTATTACAAGCTTTATTTTAAGAGCTTTTATGACTTTGCATCTTCTGTGTATTTTAGCGTAAGTTGCAAAGAGCTACTTTAACATTACTTAACTTTAACCCATGACCGACGATTTTGACACAGGTACATATTTGCAGAAAACCTATGAAGTATATGTCTAAATTGTCGGTTATGCTTAAAGTTATTGTTAAAGTAACTTGGTGCAACTCACATGTCATCAATACATAAACTTATCACAAAATTAAAAACTACTGAGCTTTGATCGTTCAAAACGCTAACCTTTTTCAGGTACTTTTCTCGTTTGGGCTGACGCGGGCCAGCAGCGATGGAGTGGCCGGATTGCAATTGGTAATCTCAAAACATACCTATACATTTATTGATAGTGATCCATTTCATCTTATAATTTATACCTACTACTTATATTTTCTAATTTACAGCTCGCGCGGCTGTCGTTCCCCACAGTTGAAACGGTAAGTTAACGGACACCTACACATACTTACTAACTTGTTAACTTTACGGCCGCTTGGAGAAAAAGTCAAATCTCGAAATAGTCGCCAATTTGAAGGTTGACGATTCCTTTGGGCCATCCACTAGATAGTTTAGTCTAGCCACACAGATAATCAGTAACAAACATTACTACATAGGTAGGTAGCAACCATTTAAAAATTAAATCATTTAAAAATATTTAACAACGGAACAGATAAAACTAAGCAAAATATGAGACCATTTGCTTTCTCATTCACTAATATGGGTTTATTTGAATCCGCCGATGCTACCCGAAACCCGAATGTTGTTCTAGGAGCTAACTGCAAGTATTTGAAAGCTTGTAATACATAAAATACTAACTCGTACACATTTCCAGAAACCGTACAACATGCCTCCGACGAGCGAGGTGGACCCGAAGCACAGCTACGCCGACGAGAAGTTCGAGAAGTTGCAGGAGTACTACAGCTTCATGAATGGGCGCATGCGCGAACCCCACAACCCGGTACGTACCTATAGTCGGTTAATTTATTGTACAGATGTTAAAATAACTGCGTTGCAAAATTAACTCTGCTGAATGGGACCTAAAGGTTCACGTGATTGAAAATCTAACTGATGACAGCGGAACACTCGACAAAATCTGGTTCTGCCCGAATCATTCTGCTAGGTTTACTTGTGCTAGGTATTCGAATCGTCAAATTCAATTTGACTTTTATACTCGCAATTTCCCGCATAAAGGCGGCGCGTCTCTCGTTCACATGCCACTTCTAGGTTTCTCTTTCTTCTATGGTATTTTCAAATGGTATTTCAAAAATCGTGCCCTGCAATCTCTTTCTACGATTCCTTTTCGGATGGTTGTTTAGCTTCATGGCTTTCACAGCCTCACTGCTTACGGGGCGATTGTGCACTACACGGAATGATACTGTCCGGAGTCCGTTTCTTTAGGGAATAGGTACAAACTGCTATATAAATTTGTACCTACCTATTCCGTAAAAAATCGGACTCCGGACAGTAAAATTCCGTGTACCTAGTGTGTAGTGCACAAACGCCCTATCGAATCGGTAAAAAGCTAGCTATAAGTGCCGGCACGTAAGTCTAATCTGACCTTGTATGCGCAGAAGTGTAAAATACGGTATCCGTGGGTGCGCAGATCCCCTCCATGTGACTCGTCATCGCTAGACTTACGTGCCGGCACATATACCAGTTACCAGATGAGCCGCTCAGCGAGAAAACTCTACGTTGTTCTGTTTTACTCACAGACAGACCGCCGGGAAATACTGGACAGCGCACAGAAGAAACTGTTCGCGTTCATCGACACCCATATCAAGGACCTGAAGCGCCTGCTGTTCGCCACCGACATGGCGCTTATGTCCATGGTGTTGCTGAAGCTCAACAAGAAGATGGACACCAGCGAAGCCAAGATCAAAAGCACCCAAGCCAAAATACCTTTCGGATTGTACGCTAGCCCAGGTAAAGAATCTTCTAACTTCCAATCTCTGGAGCGACTACCGAAAAATCCATTCCAAATATTATAGACGGGGTAACAACCGCGATTACCTTTATTGAGCTCCCGACACCCAACAATTTCTTCAGTCTACCCGTGATCATGATGCACACAACTGCGTCAAAATATCGGGAGCTCAATAAAGGTAATCGCGATTCACATCCCGTCGCGATCATTCCCGTCTATAATATTTCGAATGAACGTAACCGTGAATCATTGAAAAACTCTTATCGAAAAATCTTCTATGCCTACGAACGACTATACAAAAATAAATTAAAAATTTAAAAAACCCTAACGCATTAATTGTCGAGTATTCCAGAGTTCAAGTGCCTGGGCACGTCGTACTACGTGGCGTCTGCGCACAGCCAGGAGGACGCGCAGATGATCCTCGCCAGCGAGCGCAAGCCGCACTGCTACACCTTCCGAGGTATGTACCTACCCCCCCATATTTGAAAGCACGTTTCTTTACCCGACTTCGGCGAAACCCAATGTATATTTATATGTGTATTCTCTTCTTCGTATTCTTCTTTTATTAATATGGCCCCATCGATGCTTTCGCCAATATCGAAGTAATAAATACAGTATTCGAAATTCTTGTGACAAATATGTCGGCAACGTTGTACGGTAGAACACAATCAAAAGACCCCCTCCCCCCTGTCGGGCTCTTAGCCAATGGATAATGATATCCCTCGAAGACCGCCAGGAAATCATTAACCGATGCCCAGGGTGCACCGAACCAAGAACTGCTCCCCCCCGGACGGATCCAAAAACGACCCGCAGCTCTTGACCACACGCGGAGGTAACCCGACTCGCACCCCATGTGTATTTTCATATGTCCATTAATCTTGTGAACTCGGTAGGTACCTAGTATTTTTTTTTATTACGTACATTTGAAAATATAAACAGATTTTATACCGCTTTCGGGTGGTGTTCTCGCATTCAAAAATTAGCCCTATTATAAATCATACTTTTTTCCAAGGTGCCTTCGCGTGGCAGGGCTTCTACCACCGCCACTCGGAGACCACGTACGTGGGGCCCCACGCGGAGCAGTTCCAGGCCAAGGACCCGAGCCAGGGGCTCTACTGCCACTCCGACGACAACTGGAGCGACGCCCAATGCGTATACAAGTCAGTCACTTTTATACTCACGCTAGCGCCATCTAGTATCGAATAGGGGGACAGTATGTTTAGTGTAGGTTTTCGGTCATAAAATACGCCTCGAACGCGTTGGCGTTAAAATGTCAAATACTAAGTATGAGAACAGTTTGTTGCCGTTTCGGTTCGCAAGTGGCGCTGTCAATTTTCCCATAGTAACTGAGACGTTTAAACGAACCCGTTCGATACGTTTTTCGTGTCAGAAACTTACACTAGTGGCTCAGCCAGCAGGTATGGTTTTTAGTTATAGCGTTGAAATAAACGTGAAATTGAAAACCCTCAAGCTCAAGCTTTCCTGACAGTACCTACTTTTTGTTGTCAACTGTAGTTGCGTTGTCATTCATTCTACTTTGTGTATAACCAAGTCAATCGTACCAAATGTTGAAGTTCCTTGCGCGGAGACGGTTCTGTCTGACCAGGCCACTCGAATTTCACTGCCTTGTCGTATTTATTGTCATTACACAAGTATGCAAATGTTAGCTTAATCGGTTGAGGATATCTGCATCAAAATTGAGTTGCAAGATTCCATCCGAATAAACAAAGCTATACATTGCAAGTTAAATAACATTTGAATTCTGCAAGTTTCTCATTTTCAGCCGACATAAATACACTCTTAATCGAAGGTTCCCAAAGTGGTCCAGTTGGACCCCAAGGGTCCGCGTTGGCGCAAAAAAAAATAGGGGTTTTGGGAATAGTGTAGAAATGAAGCAGGTCTAACGAAAAAAGTAAAACTAAGAACGTGGTCTACGAGAAAAAAAAGTTGAGGAACCTAACATACATACATACATATCGTCACGCCTCTTTCCCACAGGGGTAGGTCCCTAAGAGATAGAATAAGAGCAGAAAGCTTATTACGTAACTCGCTCGCGATCACCATCGTCTTCATTTTGACAGTTCATCTATGGGCTGACAATTGGCATCGGAAATATCGGAATCAGCTAGCTGTCACATTCATACAAGAACTGTCAAAATGAACGCAATGGCGATTGCGAGCGAGTTACGTAACTTAGTAGTAGGTATTAGTGATTACTGCAGTATTAGTGATTTCAATTATTTGTCAGAATCAACCCCCGCGAGGAGTTTCCCGAGTCGGTAGAGTACGAGCCCAAGGTGTCGTACTGGTGCGGCCCGCTGCGCTACTTCATCCCGGCCACCACGGACGTGCGCTGCATATTCTCCATCTTCTCGATGAACTTCGTGCTCCGCTTCGGCTACGACGGCGTCACCTACAAGAGCTCGGACTTGTCTTTCGTAAGTTAAAAAGAAAACCGGATAAATGCGAGTCGGACTCGCACACCGAGGGTTCTGTACAAACCTGTAGAAAAATTACTGTTTTAGCAATTTTTCCTTTATCTGTGCTATGAGCCGTTGCTTCGAACCAAATTTCAAGATTCCAAGTTCAGGGAGTAGGTACCCTATGTAGATTTTGATTCCCTTGTGAGTTTCGAAAATTTGGGGTGCGGCATAAACGGCTGTATCTTTTGATTGCGTTGGCTTAGAAGTATGTATGTATGTATGTATAACTCTTTATTGTACATAAAACACATGAAAAAGGTAAATACAGGACAACACAAATGTACAAAGGCGAACTTATCCCTACAAGGGATTTCTTCCAGTTAACCTTAGAACCTTAGAAGTTTGATTTTTTCACAGCTCCAAGGGACAGTAGACCTGAGCGTTTGATATAAATTTCAGCTTGATACCTCCACGCGTTCCTGAGAAAAGGGATCTTGACAAACGGACGGACAAACAACAAAGTGATCCTTATAGGTTTTTTATCGAGGTTTGAACTTCAATTTGGTCCCTACTCACCTCGTTTTACGGTATAGTTTTTGGTAAAATGCCAACTTTGGTCCTCAACTCTCGCCTGCTCGTTCCTCTAGATGTACCAGAATGGGCAGGTGTTCTACACCGACGAGCCGTGGGCCGGCATGTCCTGCTGGAACTGGGCCTGCAAGTGGCGCCACAACCAGAACCAGCGCGGGAACGAGTTCTTCGTAAACTGATTTACACAATAAAGCACTTTAACTGCTGTACTACGTTTTTATACTTTTTATTGATCGCTACCTACCGTATATTGAAGTGGCAATGGGCAAGCCACGTCGCTCGTAGAACAGAACCGTTGGGGGAGAAAAGTTCTCGAGGGGCGACCGCGAACCGGAAGACGCAGTGTTGGCAGCTCTCCCACTAGGTGGACCGACGATGTCGTGAAAGTTGCGGTTGGATGCAGGTGGCGAGTTGTCATTCATTATGGTGTTTTAAGGGGGAGGCCTTTGTTCAACAGTTGACGTCTTCCTTCAGGCTGATAATGATAATGGTTCACGAGATTGTACAATTTCATTTTCAGAAGTACAATATAAATAAACAACAACCACACATAATAAAAAAAATACCTACCTACATCTAAAAGAAAGAAAGAAACTGCCTTTATTAAACTCCTTGAAACAACGCCGGGAAATTCCTAAAGTTACGTATCCGTATCTTCCCGTTGGCCGTCTTCCTGAATCGCTGAAACAGCTCCTTTGGTAATATAGACCTCCTGTGGCTTCTGTACTCAATACGGCCTCCCAACTCCGACCTTGGACCAACGAATTTTTCTACTTTCTCTGCTTGTATGGCGACTACGAACACTGAAAAAAAAACTTGCTTCAACTACTACTACTTGCTACCTACTACCGTAATGTCGAAATATCATACATGATGTCTCGCGACATTTTTTAACGATCTTACAATGATTATAACATATTTTGTATGTAAAGAAATTACAGAGGCTGATTGACCTTTATGGGGATTGGGGACCGAAGAGCTGGCAGCATCTTTGCACACTATGCACCCAACGCCAGAAACAAATTAAAAAAAAAAAAGTATCTATCAGTTTGCGAATTTGAGATTCAACGGGGAAATGCTGTCAACATTGGTTCTATTCTATGCCACGGGGGAGTACGTTTTTAGATTTATTTTAGGTTTAGTTTAGATTTGTCTGGTAAGTACCTATACTCATCCATAGTTATTTTTCTTTTAGGTATCATCCAAATATTAATAAATTTGTATGATTATTACATTTAATTTTTATATGAACTTGGGGGGGGGACTTGTTTGTTTAAAAAAGTGCTGAAATGGATTGGAATAGACTATAGCTATTATTACGATTCTAGAAATTACGCAATTCAACATCACTCATATACTCACTTAGACCTAAAATTATAGATAACACTATTTTTCTCAGCAACAATCGAGTAAACATAATGCTTTAGTGTTTGAAAGAACTAAAAAAATACTTTGCTGCATGCGGCGGAGACCACAGCGACTGCAATAACTACGACATTAAATCCCTCTACTAACATTATAAATGCGAAAGTAACTTTGTCTATCTGTCTGTCTGTTACCTTTCACGCTTAAACCGCAGGACCAATTTAGTTGAAATTTGGTATGCAGATAATTAGAGTCCCGGGGAATGACATAGGATATTTTTTATCCCGGATAATAGCATAGTTCCCGCGGGATACCCAGGCCCCTCTTCTCCACTGGGCACTATGGGCACGTGCCCAGGGCCCCGCGATCGAATGGGGCCCCCTAGTTCCTGCCAGATTACCAAATGATAACCGATATTTAGGTCATAGGGGATACCGACAAGCGACTTCTGCACAGACGGAGGTGCGGGCAACAGCTAGTGTTACTATAAAGGTGTATGCCCACAGGGACACTGCTATTTAGTATTTAGTGGTGGCAATAACGGCTGAAATGGCGGATGTTTTGCAATAATGAATAACAGTGTTGTGTTATTCTTAAATAGCTGTTATTGTAAACTGTTGTCTGTTATCCTGTTATATTTGAACGAATGAACTTATTATTAAATAATTGTTATACTTATTTCGTCGCGATCGCAGCGTAATAAAAACATACGGGAACAAAAACAAAACAACGCTCTGTTACCTGGTTTGTTATTGTACTGACTGACAACAAACAGCAACAGCTAATAATGATACCAAAAGTCAGTTATTTGAATTGCGATTGCGATGCGAGCTCGCGTATAGCGCTGTATCTCGCACACAGCTACTTGATTTGTTGCGCTTCTATGCCAAGTGCGGAAACAGTGTGCGTAAGAACAACGTTGACAACAGACAACGAATAATGATAACAGGATAGTTGACGATTCGATAATGTGTTTTTCGTTGCGTGCAAATAATGCATTACGTTGTCTGCTGTTGTAATAACGACCACCACAAGACTCTGCAGTAGCAGTACCGTAAAGATCACCAATATGTGAACACCGCAAAGCGACAATGCCTTATTGTTGTGCTTTAAGAATGTTGTTTACATAGGTGACCTATTTGCTCGTTTGCCACCCTATTTCATACAAAAGGTCATCAGGAATTCAGGATTGATGACCTTTTTGGATTACATTTTTTTTTTCAAAATCTTACGCCTTCCTTTAATGCTCCTCTCATATACTCAAAAGGTTAATCTGTAGATACCTTATTAGGGACAATTCGGCCTTTGTGGATAAATATTTTTTTTTTGTGATTTGTGTCTATTCTTTATATGAATTTGTACAAAAAGCCTTTAATTATTTACGTACTCATCTGCGAGCTGCAACCGCCACTGTTGCATGTTATAGGACTTATAGGTAACCAAAAACCGTAGTGTAAGCGTGGCTCGCGAGCCGCGGAACACCACGCCTACACTAGGGTTTTTGGTTACTGCAACGTGCTACATTTACGGTTACAATTCACAGATGAGTACAGTACCCAGCTTAAGGCATGCAACTTAAAGAAAAGTTTTTTTACAATAATGTCAGAACGGTGAGTGTTCGTATGACACAGGCGAGTGGGCAGAAACCTTTACTTGCTGATTTTATTCGCCAAAGTTTTAATTAACTTTGTCTGAAAATGAACGACTACTTTTAATCAGGATTGCAGCGGACCGGAAAATTATTCACAATCACTTGGGGCCTTGCCATGATGTCTTAATGCGATTCAGTTTAGGTTCGCTCGCTGTCAGATTCATACTAAAGGTGACAGCTAAACCTTGAACTGAGTCTGAATTAGGACGTCATGGTAAGGCCCATGAGCCCGTGGCTCTTTTCGTACTTACTGTAATTTTCCAAATGTGGTTTTTGTATTTTATGTGCATAAAAGCTTAGGTACTTTCTAAGCTTGAATGCTTAAAAATCTGAAAACCATAGGTGTACCCGATCTTTTTGCAAGGGGTTGTATGAATGAATGTACCTAGGTATACATTTTGTTTTCATTTTAATTACAATGTAACATGACATCCATTGGAATGTTGCCAAATCATGTGATATCTCAGATTTTACATTATACATTGATTATACTACCCTCCTATTTTAAAATTTTATATGACCTTGAAGGACTTGTTTACAAAAGTGCGTTGGCTTTATAGTCCGTGAAAAAGCGTTATTGGAAATATTGGAATAGAATATAGTCGCGGATATAAAATAAAACAAGACAAATACATTTTAACCAACAATATATTAAAACAGCATTTAATCACATCTCAGATAATACTTAACTTAAATATTTACATACGGAAATATAGACATCAGTATTAACAAGAAAAAAATGGTAAATATTGGTTAAAACCTAATACTTTGCAGTGGACCATGTTAATGTTAAATGGTACGTTAACATTTGTTAAAAAATTAAAATTAGGTATGTACAGTACCCGGCCATAATGATTGCACATCGGTATTCTCGGCTTCGTAGAGCGTTGTCTCGCTTTAACGTACGTGACGCCAATTGTCTCTTTCCAAAGAACGAAGTGCAATGTAATGACGGGCGACTTTGAATAATACTAATTCGACTTAGTCGACTAATTCGAAAATCATTCGAATATTAGTAGTACTCAAAATCCCCTCCATCCAGCCCAGTCGAGTTGACGTTGATACAACAACTACAATAAGCTAACAACTAAGGCGGACGAGCACCGCGCCGAGTCGACACGAAGATTACCGATTCGGCCCGAGCAGTCCGAATCGGGAATCTTCGTGTCGACTCAGCGCGGTGCTCGCCTTAGTTGCCGCGACCGATTAGTTACTAATATTAGTAGTCGTTATTCGATTATCGGCATTAGTATATTACTAATTTCAAATTCGAATTATAATATTTGTAATGAATAAGCATTCGAATCAGCAAATTAGTCGAAGACGCCCATCACTAGTGAAATGTTTATGGTCTGGTCTGGTACTGTACTACGTCATTTTCTTAAAATGAGGTCGTTAACCCTTCAATTCACATAATTTTACTAAAAAAGAACACGGTTCTAGCCTCACCGTAATTTTAGAGTCCAAAAATTTGTGTTAAAAAAATACAAAAAGGTATTCCTAGAACTTGTATAATATAGTATACATTGCAAAATTAAGGCTCTTCCTTTTCATCCCAAAATGTGACAGCAATACTGTTACAAATACCTACATATTGTATTTCAAGTGTACAGACTGATGTGTTTCGTGGGTTAGTATTTTAAAAATAGCGATTCCCATTTTCTATTTATTCACAAATAAAATACGGAATGCGAATTCACACGATTCACTGCATAAATTAAACAAGTCAGTTGTCTAGAAATACACTTAGGAGCAAAAATAA
The DNA here is from genome assembly GCA_963854515.1 of Pandemis heparana. Taxonomy (NCBI): domain Eukaryota; kingdom Metazoa; phylum Arthropoda; class Insecta; order Lepidoptera; family Tortricidae; genus Pandemis; species Pandemis heparana. The sequence continues at coordinate 3,966,063 of OY978032.1, forward strand.
CGAGCCACTTTACATACACGGAAAGTGGGACTAGGCGTTATTTCTGATGAGGTGATAACGGTAACAGTATTGAGAAAGCGTTTTTCAGATTAAATTATCACCACTATCTATGAACGGAACAAACGAAACAAGTTTTTCTAAATAGTAATATACTATAATTACAACAAACCGGATAACTCACGTATAAAATGAGGTAGTGCAAGCCCTATTGTTAACGTATAGTGTAAGTGCATACATATACTAGTACATATAATGCAATGTATCTCTGTTTTCAAGTTAGTATTAAAAGGTACTTCTAACTAAAAGGTTGTATATTTATCCGTTGCGATTCCCCCTTCGTCTCACCTCTCCTCATGGCGACCCTGCCATGCGGCGCCGGTGTGCAAGGGCGCCGGGCGCATCGCGCATCGTATAAGTGCTGACAAGACGAATTCCGTCACGTCGACCGGTGCACGGTGCATCGAGTTGTAAATTATTAAATTGAAAAGTTATAACCTTGACAATAAGTACAATGTGTTCGGGACCAATGTGTAACGACGGGAGTGCGATATTACAACTAGAACAATCGCTTACGCTGCTCGCCGCGTATACCATCGCTATCGTCGGACTTTTCGTATTAATCGCGTTGTATTTCCTAATTAAAAATGGGAAAATCATACTCTAAGGAGGACAAAGAAATTATTATCGCACAAACGGCCGGCGCGGGAAAAAACGACGCCACAAGCTATGAGTCGGAAACTCATGGTTCCCATGGAATTGGGCTCAACAATATATTATTGATGTGCATCCTTGTCATTATCGGCATCGGTATTTTGGTACTACTTTACAAAAAGTACAAAGACATCCAGCAGGCGTGGATACGTCAAACCATACAGGCGGAGTTTGTTCGTCGGCTCCAGCTACGGCTCTCAGGACGAGGACGTCCTACGGAAGGAGATGAAGACCACGTGTAAAACCAGTCTTCCGGTAAAGTGTGGTGATGTTTAAGGTAAAATCAGTGATGTGTCGCCAACATGCGTTGTGTTATCTTTAAGCTGCAAATTTCTATTTTCTGTGTGTAATTAAGTTTTTAAGTTTAATTAGAGAAGGTACGTACTTTCTAATAATACTTCTTGGATTTAAATGGAATTAGAATTAATATATTCCAAACTATCCGATATTCGAATCAATTTAAGGAAACTCGGTCCTTCTAAAAGGGACAAATATGTAGAATTAGTGATAAAAAAAATTAATTTAGCAGATGAGTATTATAGGAAGTACAAAAATATTGTTCAGGGTTGTAAATTGTCGGACAACCCAGGGGAATTGTCTGGTTATATAGTGGAGCTACTAATTGAAAAAATCGAAAGTGTTTATAGGGGAATTAAGAGTTATTCCATTCATGAATTAAACAAAATAAGTAAATCAAAAATGGATAAATTTGATATAAAGACCGCGACAAGTTTGGTAATGGTGATGGACGGTAAAGAGGAAACAACCGAAAAGATAATAGAAGGGATAGAAATGTATAACGCTTATTTAAAAGAAAAGGAAAGCAAAGACCTGCTGATAACTTTTGTTTTGAAAACGAGGCTATCAAAGACCGCGAAATTAAAATTGAATAGTACTTACGCAAATTGTGAGGATTTAATTAAGCACATGAAAGAAAGATTGCTTACGCGTAAATCTGCAAATTCCTTGCTTTCCCAACTTAACAGCATTTCCCAAAAAGAAATGACTATATCAGAATATGCAGTAAAGCTCGAAGAGTTATTTGTGGACCTTACAATCTCCCAAGCTGACAATAACGCCCAAGCTTTTGAGATTTTAAGGCCAATAAACGAAAAACTAGCTATTAAAAGATTTTCAGATGGTCTAAGGAACAGACGACTGAGTACAATTATCTCAGCACGAGATTACAGTAATCTAAAGGATGCAGCACGCGCAGCCGAGGATGAGGAGCTGTCGCAGCCGTCATCTTCAAATGTCGTCCTAAGCATGCGAGGTAAGGCCTATAGACCTTACAGGCCACAAAGAGGTCAATCGTTCCACAGGGGACAGTCTTATACAAGAAATTTCAACCAAAATCGTGGCTATAGAGGGAACAGTGCGTACACCCCAAAAAGTTATGCGCAATCTAGCCAGAACAGGGTATTTTCTAGAGGGTTCGGTTCAAGGCCGAATCGCTATAATAATCGGTACCCAAGAGGTAATCAGCAAGGTAATGCCTTTATTGCACAGCAGCAGCCAGCAAGCGCAAATGTATCTGCACCTATGGGAGAGACTAGCATTGAAGGAACTCAGTTTTTTCGTGACTAAATGTAAAAATTATGTACTAACGTGTGATAACAAAGTAAAATACCTGTCATTAAATCTCGGTACTAGAAAATGCTCGTTTGTCCTTGATACTGGTGCATCTTTATGTGCGATAACTAGACGTGTTTTATCATCATACTATACACAAATATACAACGATAATATCGTAATTAATGGTATTGGAGGTAAGATATATTCCGAAGGTTATGTGCTTTTAACGTTAACTACTGCAAACTGTTTAGCGTTTGAACAAAAATTTTATATATTCGACGAATTACCTTGTAATGCTGATGGCATAATTGGACTAGACTTTTTAAATTTTTATAACGCTAAAATAGACCTTGAAGATTCTTCCATAACTTTAGACAACAAAAATTCACACACTCAAGTTGTTATACCATTATTTGGTCAACGTAATGTCAGCGTTGATTATTTGACAATACCACCACGATGCGAATCGATTCATTACATTGAAATTGATAAAAATATCAACGAAGATTGCGTTATTATTTCAAATCAGTTAGATGCGAATATTTTTCTTGCCAGTACTATAGTAAAACCCACAAATAATATAATACCAATAAGAATTTTAAATACAAGTGAAGAGACAATAAAACTACCTATTTTTAAACCGGAGATATTCCCCTTAAGAGAATATGATATGTGTACATTCAATAAAAGTAACTCGAACGTTGACAGAGCAAAAACATTATTATCACTTTTAAAACTTGATCACCTACATTCCCAAGAACGTGACACAATAGAGTCTATATGTGCAAAGTATTCCGATATATTTAACCTACCAGGCGATAAGCTAACGACAACTAACGTGTATGAACAATCAATACAATTAAAGCCAGATTCAACCCCAGTTTATGTAAAACCATACAGATTGCCCCAAAGTTTAAAATCAGAAATAGATAAACAAGTTAGCAAAATGCTACAGGATGATATAATCGAAGAGACTAGTAGTGAATGGTCCAGTCCTATACTTTTAGTGCCTAAAAAAGTCGATCAAACTGGTAACAAAGGATGGCGCTTAGTTATAGATTACCGAAAATTAAATGATACCATTCAAGAAGATAGGTTTCCTTTGCCCAACATATGCGATATCTTAGACTCTTTAGCAGGGTCAGTATATTTTACACATTTAGATTTGAGCCAATCATATTATCAAGTTGCGTTAACTCCAGAATCACGTAAAGTCACTGCATTTACAACAAATTCGGGTCAATATATGATGAAACGGTTACCGATGGGATTGAAAACAAGTCCCAGCGCATTTTCGCGCGTAATGACTGTTGCTATGTCCGGGTTGACATATGAAAAATGCTTTATCTACCTCGACGATTTAGTAGTATTTGGTCGAAATTTGGAAGCACACAATAAAAATTTATTAGATGTATTTGAAAGGTTGAGAAAAGTAAATTTGAAACTAAATCCAAATAAGTGTCAATTTTTAAAAACTGAAATCTTATACTTAGGACATGTAGTATCATCTGATGGCATATTACCCGACCCACAGAAAATAACTGCTATTAATAATTATCCCGTTCCCAAAAATTCAGATGAAGTCCGCAGGTTTGTTGCGTTTTGTAACTACTATCGCAAGTTTATTCCAAAGTTTGCCAACATAACCTTACCTTTAAACAAATTATGTAGAAAGAACGTAGTTTTTGAATGGAGTCCTGAGTGTGAAGAATCATTCCAAATTTTAAAATCCGCTATTATGACACCACCCATTTTGCAATTTCCAAATTTCTCAAGTGACAATGAATTTGTAGTACAAACGGACGCGTCAGGTAGTGCAGTGGGAGCAGTTTTATGTAACAGTGACATGCGACCAGTAGCTTATGCAAGTAGACCCTTGAATAAAGCAGAAAGAAATTATCCTGTTATACAGAAGGAATTAGTTGGAATTGTATGGGCTATCAAATATTTTAGACCCTATCTTTTTGGACGTAAATTTACTATTATGACAGATCATAAACCCCTCGTTTACTTGTTCGGAATGAAAGATCCTTCAAGCAGATTATTAAAGTTTAGACTAATTTTAGAGGAGTATGACTTCAAAATAACGTATATTAAGGGAAAAGAAAATGTAGTAGCTGACGCCCTATCGAGAATTTATATCACATCCGATGAATTAAAGGAAATAAATAAAAATATAGTAATGGTAATGACTAGAGCACAAAAGAAACGTTTAGAACAAGCTAATAAAAAAGACGACACACAAGTCCCTAGTAACCCCACAGACAATTGGCCTGATCAACCAAGAGTCGTGGAGATATTAAGGATTCCATGTGATTCGATTGAAATGAAGTTTAGTACAGGTGATAGCATAAAAAAGTTAAGAAAGGAAGGAAAAGTCACAAAGGAAACTGAATGTTTTTCATTTGTGCCTAAGTATAATACAATATATATTAACCTCGATTTCAAATCACATTTTACTCGAGCAGAATTTGTGAAGAAATTAGGTGAATTTTGTAGTAAAATAAATGTCGACAAAATATGTATAATTAAAAATAATCATAACGCGTTAATAAAAAAAAAAATTATAAATGAAGTAAAAAGTTTGGAGACATGGTCCGGAACATGTTGTCCACGTATATGTGTTTTAAGAGGAATTGCGAGAATTCATGATAAAGATGAGAAAAAACTAATTCTAAATGACTATCATTTACTGCCCACAGCGGGTCATGCAGGCATTCGTAGAATGATAAATAATATAAAGAGGAAGTTTTACTGGCCAGAACTAGAAAATGACGTAAAAAAATTTGTTGGTAACTGTATCAAGTGCCAAAAAATGAAATACGCGCGTAATATAGTACAGCCAATGGTGATCACACCCACGGCATCTAGTGCCTTTGAAAAAATTTTCGTAGATTTAGTTGGTCCTATAGATAGAGATATAGACAATAATGCTTATATATTAACAGTCCAATGCGACTTAAGTAAGTTTATAGATGCATACCCACTTAGAAATAAAGATACAGTAAGTGTAGCTAAAGCATTAGTTGAAAATTGTATCCTCAGATACGGTTTCCCTAAGAGCATAGTATCAGATAGAGGTACTGAATTTATGTCGTCCACTATGGTAGAAATATGTAAACTATTAGATATAGAAAAAATAAACTCAACGTCATATCATCATCAATCAATTGGCTCGTTAGAAAATTCTCATAAGCATCTCGGTGCTTTTCTGCGAATTCAGTGCGAAAACCACCCAGAAGCTTGGAGCCATTGGTTACCCTTTTGGTGTTTCACTTATAACAATACCGTACACTCCATTACCAAATACACACCGTATGAATTAGTCTTCGGTAAACCAAGTAATATTCCGTGTAGGGTTAGCAGCGACATAGAACCTCTATACAATCCAGATAATTATTATTTAGAACTTAAGTATAGATTACAGTTAGCATGTAAGGAAGCAAGAGACAATCTAATTAAAAGTAAAACTGTTCGTAAAGAAACTTATGACAGAGCAATGTATCCAATTACTTATAAAAAAGGAGACAAAATATTGGTGAAAAATGAAAATGTCAACAAATTAAGTCCAGTATATCATGGTCCATTTATTGTAATTGAAGACTTAGAACCAAACGTAAAAATCCTAAAAGATAATAAAGAAGACATTGTTCACAAAAATAGAACAAAACTGTATAATGATAAGTAGTAATAAGTAGAAGATAAGTGAAGTTAAAAAAAAAAAAAATGTTTTTTTTTTTTTTTTCTCTCGCACCCGCGGAGATGAGGTAGTGCAAGCCCTATTGTTAACGTATAGTGTAAGTGCATACATATACTAGTCCATATAATGCAATGTATCTCTGTTTTCAAGTTAGTATTAAAAGGTACTTCTAACTAAAAGGTTGTATATTTATCCGTTGCGATTCCCCCTTCGTCTCACCTCTCCTCAAAAAGCCGAAAGAATGCTCCGACAATCGTGTGTGTTGTGTTCGTTTCGCTGCCGCCGGGGCGACCGCTCTCTGATGAAGGACTACGGATTAGTCCGAAACAATTGTCGGGGCATTCTTTCGGCTTTTTATACGTGAGTTATCCGGTTTTTTGTAATTATGTTTGAGTCTCACGGTAGTTTCATGTTAAAAGTAATATAATATCACTAAAACGTAGGAAATAACGACTTGATATTGCTACGGTCCTGGGAACTTACCATGACGTCCTAATTCCGACGCAGTTCAAGTTTTAGCTGTCACTTTTAGTATGAATCTGACAGCGAGCGAGCCTAAACTGAATCGCATTAACACGTCATGGTAAGGCCCCTAAAAGCCTAAGGGTTGTACTTGCAACTGTCTCTTTCGCTCATTTGGACTGAGAGCGAACCGAACAAAAGCCACTTGGTGACAAACAAGCGTGTAGTATAGTCCAGGGGTGGCCAACTTGATTAGACCCAAGATCTCCTGTTTATTAACAAAACCCTGCGCGATCTACCAATTACATACTTCATGAAACGTTAAATGAAACACGTTGCGCAGTCTGGTCTACGTATTAATATTTTTTGCCTTGCCACGATCGACTGGACTAACAGTCGCGATCGACCTGTTGGCGACCCCTGGTATAGTCGAATATACAGGGTGATCAATCCAAATGAGTGGGGAGAAGTCAAAAAGTCTAACCTAACCATTTTATGGACTCAGTCTGAAAGAAATTATTATTATTATTTCCAATGAATTTTGACCTCGACATTAATGTCGGATTTTTTTTTTGGCCATGATACGGGCATACGCCAAGTATCATGGTACCTATTATTATTATTATTAAAAACTATACACAGGGGAATCTGATCTTAGGAGCCATGGCATCGATTTTAGATTAAATAAAAATGACATTAAATTTTTACTTGTTTTTTCAATAAAACTTTTCAAAATTTCTTTTTTTTTTAAATTGAAAGTCATTTTTATGAAATCTAAAATCGGTGCCATGGTACTTATGAACAGACTCCCCCATCTCTTATATCTCTTGACTTCTCCCTACTGACCCATTTGGGCTGATCACACTGTATCACACTCAAAAGAAAATAAGTGCCTCTGGAACTTCATTGACACAATTAATGTACAAAATAAGTTTGTGCTTTCATTAGATCACATTAAAATTCAATGCGGAGTATTTGTAGATAATACATCTACAGAAAACCCAAAGTTAAATTGTTACATGTTTATTAATATTTGGATACCAATTAATTCAAGTGGCCCCTATTTTCTTTTGAGTAGGTAGTGTACAGGATGATCAAATGCTTTTCTTTTCTGAAGCTGTAATACTTTCAGGTTTTTTTATAAAATAAATCAAAACTAACCTACAGGGTACTTGCTCTGAAATAAATCCTAAATAGTTTACGGTTTCAGAAAAAAATGCATTTGCCATTATGACGTATTTAGGAAATTAACCATTCGGTAACTGAATCCTCAGACGAAGGCAACAGCCAGTTATAAGTTATTAAAAAAAAACTATTGCAACTTTGCCATTTTGGCGCGCCTTTTCTCAGCTCGGTTTTTGCGCTTACGTTTCCTACTTTCATTCTTAGCAATATTACAGTCCACTTCCACCTTAACATTAGTTACACATAACTGTGGTATGACATTCACCGAATTGCTGTCCACAAAAGATTTTAGATCCTGATCTTTTTCTATCTTTAAATTTTTAAGTGTTTCAGCAATGGACTGAGCAATGTTTTCTTTGGTGTCTATTTCAGTTTTTATTTGAACTGCACCAACACTCTCAACTTGGCTTGGTTGGTTTTCCTTGTTGCCTTTTTCTACCCTGTTCTGGAGAGTACCGGGACCCGAGGCAGAACCCTCCCCTGAGCAAATGGCATGCGTCTTTTTCCTGGGCCGCCACTTTTTTCGGTGCACTGAAATTATAAAATAATAATAATAATATAGCCTTTTTATTCCGAATTAGCTACAATTTCAGTAAAGGTGGCGGCACGTAAGTCTAACGTGGAGTACGCCCGCCCGCGTCCCCTGCACTACCCCGCGATTCCTTATTTTCAACTTCTGCGCATCAACGGTCATCGCTAGACTTACATGCCGGCACTTGTAAGTACATGTTGTTGTTGTTATTTATTAAATTGCCGCGTAATTCGGCGTGCCTCATGCCATAGGCCTCCTCCATGTATTGGAGGGTTTGGGCTATAGTTCCCACGCGCGCCCAGTGCACGATGTTTTCCTTCTTAAAAGCCGTGGTAGCCTAGTGGTTTGCCCTGTGGCCTCTCAAACAGAGGGTCGTGGGTTCAAATCCCGGGCTCGCACCTCTGACTTTTTCGGAATTTATGTGCGAAATTACATTTGAAATCTACCATTAGCTTTTCGGAAATTATAAAATACAATAGCCTAAATAAATCCTGAAACTCCTTATTTCATACAAAAACTGAAATTATGAAAACAAAAATTATAAAAGGATTCCAAGATTTTTATAGTAAGTATTTGTATAGTTTGGAGTGGAGACCGCGTGTCGGCAAACGCAGTGTAGGGCATCCTGTTGCTAAATGGGGCGATGATATTTGCAAGGCGGCGGGCAGAGATTGGAGGAGCTGAAGATCGAGCCCAATGGCGTGCTATGGGAGAGGCCTATGTCCAGCAGTGGACTGACACGGGATGATGATGATGATGATGATGATTTTTATACACATTATTATCAGTCGCCATTTTTTTTAAATATTAATTAGGGTGGCAAACCAGCAAGTGGGTAAGTAATCACCACAACCCATGGAAATGCATCATGCTTGACCTTGGTCCAGAGTGCTGCAACAGCCATAGTAGGTTGATTGTTTTAACGTATTAGATTATTTTTTTTACATTTAGAAGTTCTTTATTCTCACAAGGTTAACAAAAATCACTTATTGAGAAGTAGACATTTCTACATATAAATTCAAAAAAAGGCAAGAGTGCCGTCGGACATCCAGCCATCTAATTAAAAAACAAAAAATAATAGAAATATAATAATAGTAATGGTAGAAAACTCACTGGACTTATTATAGGCTCTTCCGGTGTATGCTGCTTGTTCAGAGTGAGATTGCTCCATCCCAGTAATGGCAAAATGAGAATGTGCAAATAACTCCAAAGCCTCTAATCTGTAAAAAAAAAGTGAGTTATATTTTTAAAATTCTGACCACGGATGCAGAGCCCTTCAGCTGAGTAATGGTAAGGTATCACAAAATTAAAAAAAAAAGGAAAGTTGAAAAAGGTTTACTGGTTTAAGCAGTATTGTAACAAAATAACAAATTTGGGATCCCATTTTAAGCAAAACAATGATAAGTGTCAGGAGACCCAACTCTTCCACACAAGGCACATGGGAACAAACCAAACAAAAATTAATATATTTTTTTACATAACTTAGGTATGGGGTTGCCATTACTAATAGCTCAAGCAAATAAGAATCCAATGCATGGGAAATCCGGCAAAATATATGGAGACCATTTATCTATTGGGATGGATACCTTATGAGGTGAAGTCCAAATTTATCAACTCTCCCCCCTCCTCCGGGGGGCGCGTCCCCCCACTACGCCCCCCAAAGTGTCCCAAAACGCGGTTTTTTGAAGTTTTTGAGAAAACTGTTCGCGATACAGAAAAAGTGTATATGAATGAAATAATGTACACTAAATTTACTATAAATCTACCATACACATGAAAGCGATATCTCTTATGGTTTTGACGCAAGAAGACGCTGAAAATCATAAATTTTTGTTTTTTTACAGTACATTTTAATAAAACTTCAGTTTTCTCAGAAAATACTCATTTCACATCTAAAAAATGTATGACTTAAATAAACAATGGAATATTCCCTTTAAAAAGAGGTATCACTTATTTATATATTAGTTAAATTGACCATTTTATGATAGTTTAAATATTTAATTTGTCATGAACAATTTTTTTTACTTGAAGATTAGGTATGTTTAAAATGTTTTTTATATAGTTTAGAGTTAATTATAAACCACCCTAGTGTAATTTTGTTTATTGGTTCTCAGTTATCCGCAAATAATAAGTATATTAATTCATTTCAAAAAAGGTATAAATTATGTTTATTTAATATAATCAACTATTTATTTAAGTATACACTTTTATTTAAGTAACTTACATTGAAATTGAAGAGAGAGACATTGAAATAAACAATGTTAACACTCTTATTATCTGGGGGCACGGTAGTGCCCCAGCTAAGATAGCCAAGTGAAGCGCAAGAAGGGCACTAGTTACCTTTCCTCAAACCGTTTTGTCGTTATTTTGTACCCTCATAACTTGGTTTTGGATTGTACCAGATAACTAAAATTCTCGGGATATGATGTAAATAGTGGATTTATTACAAGTGTAAAGTTTCAATTGCATAAAGCTCTTATGTTTTAAATTTTATTGATATCTAAAAAACTCTGATTTCGTCACTGACTCACTCACTGGTGGTCAACAAATTTACGTCCTAGAAAGTTCAAATTCGTTACTATAAGAACTATTGTAATGATAATTACAATTATAATCACACAAACGAATAACTCACGTATAAAGGTCGAGTGATGCTTGACATATTGGACCGCTCGCCCCGGTGGCAGCGAAACGACCACATATTATTTGTTGTCACATATTATTGATTGAGTCTCACGGTAATTTCATGTTTAAAAAACTATTGTAATGAACAGGAAAGTAATGAACAGTGATTTTTTTACCTTACGCCTATATGACGGTAGCAAAACGGCCAAGCCACATTATTTTTACTAAGTTGTAGACTTCACAAACTCTAAAGTGTTGGGGGCTTTTAAAGTTAGAAAAAGTTAGAAAAGTTAGAAGAAGTTTGTTGCTTATGACAAGCGCCTTCAGAAAACACCACATTTGCACGCGCTTAATTTCATCCACTAATTCAGTTTAATTTACTCAAAATCCTGAAATAAATAGTTTATTATTTATAACAGCTCCCTTTATCAATTTTCAGACCGCTGGCATCAAAATTTGCGGAGTTTCGTGCATAATATCCATTCGCTAGTTTGATCGATTGAAGAGTTCAAGTTCCAAATTTTAGATTTTTGCTGTTGATAGTACGAGTATACTAATCTAGCTTACAAACCAAATTTGGGCTTTATAGGAATTTAATATGATGATTACTAGTGACGACCACTAGTTTTTTAGATATCAATAAAATGTTAAATATAAGAGCTATGCAATTGAAACTTTACACTTGTAATAAGTCCACTATTCACATCATATCCCGAGAATTTTAGTTACTTGGTACGATCCAAAACCAAATTATGAGGGTACAAAATAACGACAAAACGGTTTGAGGAAAGGTAACTAGTGCCCTTCTTGCGCTTCACTTGGCTATCTTAGCCGGGGCACTACCGTGCCTCCAGATAATAAGAGTGTTAACATTGTTTATTTCAATGTCTATCTCTTCAATTTCAATGTATGTTACTTAGATAAAAGTGTATACTTAAATAAATAGTTGATAATATTAAGTAAACATAATTTACACCTTTTTTGAAATGAATTACTTAATATACTTATTATTTGCGGATAACTGAGAATAAATAAACAAAGTTACACTAGCGTGGTTTATAATTAACTCTGAACTATATAAAAAACATTTTAAACATACCTAATCTTCAAGTAAAAAAAATTGTTCATGACAAATTAAATATTTAAACTATCATAAAATGGTCAATTTAACTCATATATAAATAAGTGATACCTCTTTTTAAAGGGAATATTCCATTGTTTATTTAAGTCATACATTTTTTAGATGTGAAATGAGTATTTTCTGAGAAAACTGAAGTTTTATTAAAATGTACTGTAAAAAAACAAAAATTTATGATTTTCAGCGTCTTCTTGCGTCAAAACCATAAGAGATATCGCTTTCATGTGTATGGTAGATTTATAGTAAATTTAGTGTACATTATTTCATTCATACACACTTTTTCTGTATCGCGAACAGTTTTCTCAAAAACTTCAAAAAACCGCGTTTTGGGACACTTTGGGGGGCGTAGTGGGGGGACGCGCCCCCCGGAGGAGGGGGGAGAGTTGATAAATTTGGACTTCACCCCATAAGGTATCCATCCCAATAGATAAATGGTCTCCATATATTTTGCCACGTTTTGAGCTATTTTTACTGAATTATAAATGGATTACAACAATACTTAAAGATATATAGGTATTTTGGCAACATGTGAGTAAAGCAGACCCTAGATTGATAGGGGCCAAAATTTATGTCTCCTTAGATAGTAAGCCTGCTATATCAGTTTCATTTTAAACATACTAGCATATTTTTAAATTTAAAATGAGCTACCAGTTGAAAATGATTCAGAAGGTTTTCTGCCTAAGCCAACAATTAATTAATTGAAAGTGACCATGATCTATACCATATTATAAAGATGTAAAGTTATCTTATCTTACTAACTAGGGGAAGAGTTAGTTTGTGAGCTTATGAGATTGTAGGGTGGATTTACTGAACATATTTTAAAATTACTTTTACCAATGGATAGCCACATTATTTAGTGTGTCATACATAGGCTATACATATTTCTGCACGGACGAAGTCGCCGGCAAGAGCTAGTCTTACTCCTACTAATATTATTAAATGCGAAAGTTTGTTGACAATGTGAATGTGTATGTTTGTTCCTTCAAATTTGGAATAAAGATAGCTGGTACCCTATAAAACATAGGCTACTGTTATCCTGGAAAATTGTATAGTTAGCGGGATAGCGATAAACATATTAAAGATCATAGCTGCCTAGAATCGCAATGTAAATAATTTTTACAGAATTAACTATCAACATCAGTCTAATTCTACGCGGACCAAGCTAGTAATTAATAAAGCTAATTAAAAATACCTCGTCTTTTTCCAAATGAACAAAGCAATTTTCCACTGGAACCAGTCCGCCGCAGCAGGATTGTAAAATCTCTGGATTCCCAAAATTTCCAAATGCAAAAAGGTAAGGTCGCGCCTCAGATACTGAATTTCATTATTCAAACACGAGTGCGATTGCTCCGACAACATGTTGAAAACACGAAGTTGGAGAACTTTAGTGGTAGATAACTTTTCCAATTATGGAGCTAACTTTTTACTTGGCAAAACAATTTTTAGTTTTACGCACGCGCACGAAGTGTTGGGCGGCGGGTAGGATTTGAACACAAACTACTAAGGGATACTAACGTGATTTGAAGTTTCCGATTTCCGAACCGAATTCCTTTGAACTTTTTTTATTTCCCAGTAATGTTGCCAATGGAAAAAATTAACATTTCCTTTTTTCGTGTTTATGTTAAGCGTCCGACTCAAGGCTCTACTTGCAGGGGCCTTCTTTCTAGTTCTATTACCTACCTCTTGGCTAAAAAAGAGTAGAAATTAAAAAGTGGCAATACTATAGTGCCGTCCCTTTCTAATCTATGAGTATAAGAAAACGGGACGACACTACTGTATTGCCACTTTTTAATTTCTACTCTTCATCTTTTGCGAGGCTACCACTATTATTAGTATGATACTCTAGAGGGTGCTACTGTTTAAAATGTTTAAACCCCCCACGCAATAATCCTACAAATATTATATGTAAATGCGAAAGTTTGTAAGTATGGATGGATGCTTGTTACTCTTTCACGCCAAAACGGCTGAACGGATTTGGATGAAATTTGGAACAGATATAGATTATGGTCTGGAATAACGCATAGGCTACTTTTTATCCCGGAAAATTGCGTAGTTCCCGCGGGATAGCTATAAACGAATTCTTGGCAGACTAAGTCGCGGGCAACAGCTAGTGGTTAGTAAAAAAAAAAAATGACGAAAATGCCTGTTTTTTAGTAACTGGCTTTCGAATAACAAAAACCGCACCGAAATCGGTCCACACGCCCACACAAATACCGACGTCAAACTAACTTAAATTAAAACACCCCTCTTTTTGCATCGGTGTTTAAAAATAGAACTAGGACAGGCGAGACTAGATAAACAACTATAATTACCAAATTCTTTAATGAATCACAGGTCTTAAACTTCTAATCACAGCTTACTTTATACATATTTTAGTTTATATACAGTCAGCTACATCGACGTTGGGGGTTAAACTTCTCACTCTGAATTTAATGCCTATGTGAGCGGAATGGCGCGACACGAACTTCGAAAATCGTATTTCGGAATTCGAAATTTAAGTTAGTTTTTAATTAGTAATTTGTTAAACTATATAAATAAAAAATATATAATAGATTTCCAACACAATTGTAACTGTTATGGAATAAATGACTAATGAAGTTCTTTACGTGCCGCTCACACTACCAGTCATTTTGTAGGAGAGTGAGGAGGACGGAATGATGAAGTTCGATTTTGTTATTTCGGTGCAGCTCTGGGGTCGATCAAGCATCGTGTAAGCAGCAAAGAGCGTGAGGTCTATGCTTTCATGCTTTGCTTATTTTTGCTGAAAACGGGAGGGCAGGCCTTATACTCCGAAATCCAATTTTCGAAGTTCGTTTCGTGCCGTTCCGCTCTCACTAATAGTTATTAATTTGAGAGTGAGAGGGACGGTGTGATACGAACTTCGAAAATCGAATTTCGGAGTTACCCCCCAGGGTCCAAATACAAAAAATTAGGTCACGTGATACTAACGGTCCCATTAAAAATATTATCCTACACAAATGTCATAGGTGTAATAAAAATTTTCTGCATAAAATCATCTGATTTTAATTAAAATTTAAAACAAGTTAAGCTAACTCGGTCATAAAGTCATAAGTAAATGGATAAAAAAAAACATTCATTTCTCCAATTGAGTTTTTGAATCAAATTTTTTTTTGTCATAAATGGAAAGATCTTATATAAGTTTTGTAGGAAAAGTATTTTTAGTTTTTTTTTATTCGCTATAATTAACGAGTTATACCGATTTGAAAATTGATCGTCGAGTACCGCACCGAAAACACACCGACAGTTCCCGAACAAGGCCGAGCCGCGTGTGACGTCACAATGTTAGTTTCCACTCGTAGTTAGTATACAGGTGATACCGTTTTTTGACTTTAATCTACTCTATGCTGTTATTATCCTACTATTATTGTAAAATGCTATTGTTTGTGAGAGCGTATTGGTTTGTGACTCTTTCACGCTAAGACGGCTAAACAGATTTCGATAAAATTTGCCATAAAACGAACTTTATAATTCATAATCTGGATTTACGTACCGGCTATAGTAGGTGTCATTCACGATGAATGCCATCCACCGTGGTTCTTATTAATTTGTAGTTAAAGGTTAATTTTAATACATCTACGAGTCTTTGTGGATGGCACTATCTATACTTCTATCATGCTTCTATCCCAACTTTCCACGGTACCGGGATTTAAAACAATAAAATTAGATGAGAATAGTGATGAGTACACTTTGGTAGTAACTATTTATATGAATAAGTAAATAAGTCGTGGGATTTCAGTTCAAAATCCCGTTGATTTTATCCCAGGAGAATTTCATAAGAAAACCCGGAATTTTGAGCACAAAGATGGCGGATGACATTTTGACACTATGACACTAAAAATGTTTATGGGTGTCGTTTTTGAGTAATTTGATGGCTCTGAGCCCGATTTTGGCATATTTTTTTAGATTCAAGATGACGAATGACATTTTGACACTATTGACACTTTGACACTAAAATATTAATGGGTGTCGTTTTTGAGTAATTTGGTGCTTCTGAGCCTGATTTTGACATACTTTTTTGGATTCAAGATGGCGGATGACATTTTGACACTATGACACTAAAAGTGTTTATGGGTGTCGTTTTCGAGCAATTTTGTGGTTCTGAGCCAGATTTTGACATAATTTTTTGGATCCAAGATGGCGGATGACATTTTGACACTAAAAATGTTTATGGGTGTCGTTTTCGAGTAATTTGGTTCTTCTCAGCCAGGTTTTGGCATACCTTTTCGGATCCAAGATGGCGGATGACATTTTGACATTACTGACACAAAAAACACAAAAAAGTGTAAAATGTTACTCGAAAACGACCCCCATAAACATTTTTAGTGTCAATAGTGTCAAAATGTCATCCGCCATCTTGTATCCAAAAAATTATGCCAACACCGGGCTCAGAGCCACCAAATTACTCGAAAACGACACCCATAAACATTTTTAGTGTCAAGTGTCAAAATGTCATCCGCCATCTTGAATCCAAAAAAGTATGTCAAAATCAGGCTCAGAAGCACCAAATTACTCAAAAACGACACCCATCAATATTTTAGTGTCAAAGTGTCAATAGTGTCAAAATGTCATCCGCCATCTTGGATTTAAAACATTATGCCAAAATCGGGCTGTTTTACTCTCCTCACCCGGAACACATCAGCGCAAGCATTGCTGCTTGGCGGCAGGATTACTAAGATGCTGGTACAGTCGACGTCAAAGATATCTTTACACTTTAGTGCCTTGTCGCTCCAAGCACTTTGACAACTTCATATGAAACTTCAAACATATAGTTACAACGACAAGGTACTAAAGTGTAAAGATATCTTTGACGTTAACCGTACCTTGCGATCCGAACGTACCTACCTAGAACAAGGTTAGGCTCTTACACCCGCAAAAATTCCCATTGAATATATAATACAATCCCACGGGATTATAAAAAAAACTAGAAATACCTATCAACCACAAAATCTAGCCATTAAAATTTACGTACCTACGGTCGAAGAAACTGAATCACGTAACCTACCTAATAGGTACAATTTAGCAATAATATCTCTGGCGGGGTGTATGTTAAAATTCCACAGTGGTAGGTAAGCGATTCAGTATCTTTCACTGTACTTAGGTACTTTATTGTGAAATCTCAGGTCCAGTAAAATCAATCCAGTTCACATAAATAAGAAACATTATCAGGATTAAGCTTTTATTACCTACCTACAAATGACTAAAACAAAAATTTACTTACTATAAGGTGATACGCGTGCTCGTTTGCCACCTTATTTCATAAAAAAAACTTCAGCAGATATTTTTTGTATTAAATTTCGGATATTTTTAGTGAAATCAGCCGTTAACCCAGTACTGTCGTGAAATTGCTTTAACATTGTGACGTCACAGCCATGGCGACCAATCATGGCCTGTTCCCGGTCAAGTGGTCATATTTCAAATTTTATCAATTTTGAATTGCTTATAATTAATTTAAAAAAATTATTTTAAGATTTCTTTGAATTAGATATTATATAATATGCTATAAAGTTTTAAAAAACATAAAAAAAATCGATATTTTTTTTAAATTCAAAGACTCAATTATCATTAAAGCTGCAATAATACTAATAGAACTAGAGCCCACGACCAAAACCATGTCTCATAGCAATACGGCAAAAACCCTATAAAATCGTTAGATTGTATGATTCTGAACCCGACTAGGTGTGTAGTAACGGTCGAAAGTGTAGCAACTGCGTGGGAGGCCATTTCTGCTGTGTCAAAAAAAAAAGGCAGTCGGTATTATAGCAATACGTCTGATAGTGAAAATGTACATAGATTTTATAATTGTATTACGAAAAAGTTTGTCTTCAGACATTTTGCGCGTAGCATATAGCCTGAGCGCATTTTTGAAAATGTCAACAAATTTAGCCGACCTGTATCATAGCAATACGGATAAAAAAAAAATTAAACTTTTCGTATTGCTGCCAGGATTACCAAAAACCTGTTTTCAGACACTAAGTGTAGCAGATACTCCCAAAAACGAAAATAACGTTTCGGAGTCGCCTGGCCGACGCCTCTGTTAAATGTTTTTGACGTGACAACGTCTTATAAATTGGTTTGCCGGGTGACACTTCAAGAAACTGCGTTACGCTCCGCTCACGTTATGCGCTCACAATGAGAGCGAGTGAGAGGCACGCGGGCATGGTTAGCCCGCCTAAGAGCGAGAGAGACAGACATAAAAAGTGAAAGGCACGCGTCCCTTCCACTCGAGCACAGTTAGCCCGCCTAAGAGCGAGAGAGACAGAGCGAGAGAGAGAGAGTGAGAGAGATAGGCATTTATTATTATTAGGCATTATTTTACCACTCAAAGTCGTTGTCACGTAAAACTTTCGCCCGTATACCGACTTTACAGGCAACCAATTTTTTAAATTTAATTCTTTGTTAATTATCATCTAATAAATTCAGGGTCGCAACGTATTCATTGGTTTGTAACAGAGAATTCAAGATGCCTCAATACGATTT
The DNA here is from genome assembly GCA_963854515.1 of Pandemis heparana. NCBI lineage: Eukaryota > Metazoa > Arthropoda > Insecta > Lepidoptera > Tortricidae > Pandemis > Pandemis heparana. Next base: position 3,984,489 of record OY978032.1, read on the forward strand.
TTAAATGATATCTGAGTATCGAAAAGTTGTCTGATAGAGAAGGTGCTACACTTAATTTGTCTGATATAAATTTTTTGCACATGTGGACAACTTATTTTATCATGTCCAACAATTTTCAGACATATTGCTATGATACCGATCGGTAAAATTTGTTAACATTTTCAAAACGGTCTCAAAATTTAATGCGTTCACATTTCCGTCTGAAAATTGTTTTGTTCGCATCAAATAACCAAAATTTACTAATAAAAAAGATTTTCAGACGTATTGCTATGAGACATTTTTTTTGTCTCATTTTTAATTTTTTTAAGTGATTTTACGGGTTTGCGCTACACCACTAACGTCTGAAAAATATGTTTCCGGTATCTCAGAACTATCATTCAACTACAGTCTGCAAATCAGACATATTGCTATGATGCAGTTCGGTAAAATTCTTTGACAATTTTGAAAATTCGGTCAGATCAAACGCTACGCGGAAAATGTCTGATATTGGTATTTTCGAGTTCAGGATAATCGTATCTATCGATTTGATGCGGTTTTGGCCGTATTGCTATGAGACAAAAATTTTGGTCGTGGGCTCTAGTTCTATAAGTAAAAAATCGACAACGTCTGCTGATAGCATAGTTAGTAGGTACAAGCATGGGCTGCGTGTCGGGTCACCACCACGTGTGGCCAGGAGCTGCGGTTCGTTTCTGGATCCGTCCGGGGGGAAGAGCAGTGCTTGGTCCGGTGCACCCTGGGCAACGGCTAATAATTTCCTGGCAGTATCGGGATATCATTGACCGTTGGCTAAGAGCCCGACAGGGGGGGAGGGGGGTCTTTGACCATATTACCGTACGTTGCCGACCTTTTGTCACAAGATTTTATAATAAAATTTTTACCCTGACATTGGCGAAGTTGTCGTCGCTATAATGACTTGTAACGCCACAAATAAAAGAAGAAGAAGAGTACGGTCGACCAAATAAATGGTCTACCACTTTTCATCCAGCTTCCTATCAAACAAAAATGTCGATAAAGTCGAACGTTCAAGTTGACAGCCTGTCTTATCGACATTATGTATTGTGACGTGCAAAGGATTTTTAACCTTAGGGTGGTAGACCACATATTTGGCTGATGGTACAAGCATGAACTCATCATCATCATCATCATCAACCAGAAGACGTCCACTGTTGAACAAAGGCCTCCCTTAGAACGCCACTATGAACGACAACTCGCCATGCATCCACCGGTTATCCGCAACTTAATCTATAACTAGGTAACAATAATCTATCCAAACTATGGATAGTGGATCTATCGGGCGGCAACACTAGGCAATAGGCGGGAGGGGCCTTACCATGACGTCTTAAAGCGATTCAGTTTAGCTTCGCTCGCTGTCAGATTCATACTAAAAGTGACATAATTACAACACACTGGATAACTCGCGTATAAAAGCCGAAGGAATGCTCCGACAATTGTTTCGGACTATCCCGTAGTCCTTCATCAGAGAGCGCTCGCCCCGGCGGCAGCCGCTGCCAGCCCATACATGAACACGTGCCGCTGGCGGCAGGTGTTCGTTTCGCTGCCGTCGGGGCGAGCGCTCTCTGATGAAGGACTACGGAATAGTCCGAAACAATTGTCGGAGCATTCCTTCGGCTTTTATACGTGAGTTATCCGGTGTGTTGTAATTATGTGCGAGTCTCACGGTAGTTTCATGCTAAAATTGAACCGAGTCGGAATTAGGACGTCATGGTAAGGCCTCAGGTCATCTACCAAAAACAGAAAAAATATCCTAGTAAAAGAAAAGTGTCGCCATATATCCCAGAGGTGAAAGCCTGAACAAAGCCAAGGAGAAGAGAAAAATAAAAAAATAAAAATAGAAATGTTCCGAAAACGATTAGCCTTTTACTAAGGCAACTTTTCTTTATTTGGTAGACAACCAGCCCGGCTAGCACAGGAGTCACATCGCGCGCGAGATAAACTACCGTCTCTTTCTAGAATAAACAATAAGAAAAAGACGGGCGATCTATCTCGCGCGCGACGCGACTCGTGTGCCCTCTCGTGCTAGACGTGCTGCCACCTTTAAGTTTGTCGTACTACTTACATTATGCGCATGATTTCGTGTCTTTAACACACATGTCAATTAATAATTTCTAGCAAAATCACATTAATTTATAATTACTTCGAGGTCCGCTCATTATTCCTCATCACATCATTTAAAACTTATCATTACCACTTAAATTAAGATATAAAATTAAGTAACATCAAAATAAATCAACTAATAAATCTTATATGTATAAATCACAATAATTCTGGCAAAAATTGGTTATCTCGACCAGAATGGCGGTTAAAGTTATATTAAATTAAATTCGTAAATTAGATAATTATTATCGTATGTTTATTTAACTTTGAAATGAATGTACATTACACCATTTTAACCATCGCGCCGCTCCGTTGCCTGTTAAGTGTGAATTGCACGAAGCTACTTCAACAAATACATTAAACATTAAAACCGTCGATTTTGGCCATTGACTTAAGATAAACAACTAGACTCCCAATCGCAAACAAAAGTGCCTCAAGAAACGTCCGAGCGGCGTTGTCTATGTATTGTGTGTGTCAACACATCAACTTACACAGATAACATTAACACATTCGTTCAAATTGACACCTTATTTCGTGGCAGTAATGTTTAATGTCAGTTGCATACGATCGTGAGAAATAATAACACGACGCCACGCGCTGGAAACCTGTCTGTCTCTTTTTTTCAAGCGTTTGAGATTACGGTGCGAAAGAGACATGTACATTTTTATCGAAGCGCGGTCGAAACACGACTGAACTAAAACTCTGCACAATAGACGCGTCGTGCAGTCTTTTGCTTCCGACAGTTTTTGAGCGTGATTGTGAATCTAGTTGTTTATCGTAAGTCAATGATTTTGGCATAATATTTCATAGGTTTTCTGACAAATATACCTCAAAATAGTCACTGCTGGTGCTGTGCTTATGGTTAATGTTACTGCTATAGTAACTTGGTCCAACTCACGCAGTGTAAGATACCTGGCTATGGGTGGTGTAGGGGTATAGCACGCGTCACGGAATGACGAGGACCCGGGTTCGATTCCCGGCCATAACCTTACTTTTCGGATTTTTCTATGTGTTCTAATTTTCAGTGTCGTTTAGAAATTTCAGT